>CM066168.1:8109678-9489678 GCA_033629205.1 Lithocarpus polystachyus | reverse complement strand
TTAAGAATTAGAGAGATCGGTGAAACTAAACAACACAAGCACAAGCGGTTGTATTTAATTTAGTCATGCGTTCTTCCTAAGATCTAATAATTTCTGATGCAGCAAATCATTAAATCTTGGTTGCTTCACAAATTAGAGAGATCAAACAATTACGGATTTGATATCTAACCTAGCAGTAGATTGCAACGAATAATAAACTAGTAGGCCTCCTAGTAATTAAACAAGACAATCATGAAAATAGGCATAGAAGAACATCCAATATTCAAAGCATAGATTGAACAATAAAAACAAATTAGATCTCACAGTTTTATTGATTCCGAGGCTTTAGTTTCCTTCGACCAAGTATAAAAGTTTAGCCACGCAGGGCCATGACAGAAAACTCAAAAGAGAAAATTAGAGAAGAGGGGAGAGAGAGAGGTGTGTGTGTAATTCTGATTTCTCCTCCCTCTTTTTCACGTTAATTCCCCATTTCCCAAGCCTACAAAATCTCCTAAAAATATTCTAAATAATAATATTCAAATCTGACTAATTAAGGAAAAATATTAAAAATAAAACAAAGCCCTAATATAACTAGGAAAGTGGTGTTTTTTCAGCTGGAATTTTCGTGCATCAGATCTGGAAGCTTCCATAAATAAATCGCATTAGATTGCATATTAGAATTGTAGGCAAAGGAACACTCCAGAACGTCAGCAGTGCAGGTGCAGCAACTTCAAGCCCAATTTCTACCTTGATGCGGCCCGTATCTCTCAAAACTCAAAACATGAAAGTTGTAGATCTTTGTCTTAGCGTTCCATAGCATCTTGAATCATCTCAATCGGAGCTCAGATGAGAGAGTTATACCAAGATTACAAAGAGATATCAAAGCTGTCCAGAATCACCCAATCAGCTACGTTTTGCACTTAATGCCTCCATTTGCACCCTAAATCAAAATATAAGAATAATGAGTATATTTAGGCACCAAATAAGTGTAAAAGACTAAGCATTAAGAGAGAAATATATGCCAATTTGCATTCTCATCAGTAGACAAGACTTCTAATAAAGCTTGATAATTCAAATAACAGTAACCCAAAAGGAATAAAATTCATTCCTTATCCAAATCCAACAAGGAGTCGAACTTCTAATTCAAGCCATATTCTACACTATCAGCTTCTGCATAATTTGTTGCTACATAACAGTATAATACCTGTCACCGTTGCTGTATAAAGCTTGCTACTGCATAAGCATAAATGCTTTGAGTGGTTTAGGGTGGTATTGCAACTATTTTTCTGGGATACAAGGCTACTAGCCTGCTATTACTCAGAGTTGTAGGCTGTTGTACGTAACTCAGTTTATCTATTGCTTGTAATTGATCACTTGTTGAAACAATCAATGACCATTCTATTGGGAATAACGAGATTTAAGCTTCAATTAGAATTCAATGGCTATCCATGTCATCTTGTTTGCACTTGGTTTCAAGCTTTCTTTAACATGTCATCTTTTGCTAACTCATGCAACATGTATGCTTATTGCTTTAATGTGCTTGCCCGAAGCTTAGGTAATATAGATGAGAAAGAACATAATCCTAAAAATGAATAAGAAATTAATTCCAAAATTTATCAAAGCTCATAACAATTAAAACATCGTATTGATGTGAAATTTGGACCATTAGATTGAAAGATCAAGTCAGGTCAAGTTTAACGATTAATATGCATTCTTGAAAATTAGGCTGGTCTGGATTGTTTTAGGCCTAATTTAACTTGGAGCTGGGCCTTGGCTTGGGCTCAACCAACTTTGACCTAGATCAGCCCCGACCCCTTTCTTTTTTGTTGATTAGTTTTCATATTTTCCTTTAAAGAATCCTAGTATAAAGTTTTAACTATGGTGATTTGAGCCAACATGTCGTTATTTATACAACAATCTACCAACCATTTTTAGCTATAAATTAGCATTCTTGTTATTCTTTTTTTTTTTCCCCTTATTTTTTATATTTTTATTTTTATGAACAACTATAAACATTCTTTTTGATAGTTTATAAAGGGAAATATATTTTTAAACTATATTTCAAGGAAAAAGCATAAAGTCCAGGGGGCCCAAATGTTTTCCTAAGGGCAAGGCGCACAGGCTTCCCAAATCAAGTCTAAGCCCAAGAGATTTACTATTTTTTTTTATATAAAAAAAAAAGACTAGGTGAGGTGACCTGTGTGGCTTCTTTACTTGAGCATAACTAGATTTACTAATTTTATTAACTTATTATTATAACCTTTATCCTGTTTGGCTTTACTTGTTACGTTCGTGCAAAATATTTACAGTTGTGCCTTGTTTGTTTGTTGCAAGTTGTCTCATCCATGAAAATGGCTACAAAATGCCCCCAAGAAATCACCTAGTTTTGAGTAGGATTTACTTGATCTCTACCTCTTATTTCTCATCTAGTTATTCAATTCCCTCTACTCAAGGAACTCATAACCTAATCACTTAAGAACACGAAAGCAAGGCAGGATATTGACATTTCTTGAAAAGCAAGGAGAAAAATGACAAAACTCCAAAATTAATTAACATTTTTAAGTATCTTATTATGATAAATTACTGTTAAATATATTTAAGTGTTAATATTTTTTTAACAAATTTATAAGGTTTTTTTCAGGTATAAATTCTCTTTAATTTTTACATTTAAATCTTTTTTTTTAAAAAATAACCCCACATTATCCATCTAAAGAACAGGCCTTTATTAAAAATATGACCTAGTATGCTATGAGTCCTGCCCAATGTCCCCTAAGAATACACTCACTGCAACAAACTTGAGATTTTACAACATATTTATTTCCACGGTCACTAAAAAATGTGGATAAAAGCTTAATTTTCTACAGTTGAGTACAACTATAGAGTAAAAATAAGAAAATTCATTAACTTATTTCTGCAGTTGTTATAACTGTTGAAAAAAATATTAAAAAGTATTTGGTTGTAGTTTTTTTCTTCAGCCACCGTAGTAAAAGGGGAAAAAAATATTAAAAAGAGAATAGTTTTATCAACAGTTTCATCAACTGTGGATAAAATAAAATAAATTTTGTATCAACAATTGTAAAACGTTGGAAATCAATAACACTCTATTGTATTGTATAAAAGCTCATTTTAAACTCAGTTTAAAACGTTGAGGGAGAATCCAAAGGGAGAATCCAAACGAAATCACCCTTCCGGCTCGCTCTATTTCATAGCTCACATCTCTCTCGGCCTAAACACAGGTTCTCAGCTCCTCACAGGTTCTTTCTCTCTCTCTCTCTCTCTCTCTCTCTCTCTCTCTCTCTCTCTCTTCCTTCCTTGTGTTTTTCTGTTATTTTCTCGGCAACCAAACAGAGTTTTTGACTTTGGTTGATTTTTCTTTGCTTCAGATTCACCGAATTGGTACAATCGCATCCAAATCTTGTATATATTCACACTTTTACCTATCCAAGCCTCTGATTAGGTATCTTCTATACATTGATGAATCCAATTTCGCATTCTCCTTGAAAACCTAACCTTCAATTTTGTATTTCTTTGTTTTTCCATAGATAGCATAAACGTTTTGTTTTTGATTTTGGATTTTTTGTATATTAATTAAATCGCAAATTTCAATCTCATAAAGCTTTAATAAATCTGTTTAATATTCTCATTTTGAATCATTCATTGTTTTATGATTTTTTTTTTTTTTTGTTGGCGCAGAAAGAGGGAGGTGAATTTAAAGGTCTTGAAGGTTCCAGAGATGGAACAGAAGGTAAATAAAATAAATACACTCATTTTTATTTGCTGAATTATATAATTTTGTTACGAATTATTCAATTTCCGTTACAATTTTAGATTGTTTTTTGTGAATTTAGAAATTTCATATTAGTCTCAATGATTATTACAACGAGCATTGCGTTAGTGCAATCTGCTTCTTATTCTTCATATAAATTATGATGCGAATTAAACTGCAAATCTAGAATTATTGTTTATTAATATAATTACTCTTAATGTATAATTTAGGTTTGTTTTTCAATTTGTCTATTTTGGCTTCAAATATCTCCTTTAATTGCAGGATACTCATAGGAGGACTAGTGTTAGGCATTAGGCAACTCTGATTTAGAGTAAAAAATAACCTGGTCTGTGCAAGTCTAGACATAGAGTATGTGTGCCAAGTGCTTGTGGAAATTACCCAAAGAGTAAAAAATAAATTAGAAGGAAAACAAAGAAGAAGATATTTGTGGAGGATAATTAGTTTATAGCTTTAATAGTTTAGATTTAAGTTATAAGTAGATGGAATTTCCAGGAACTAACTTGTGAACATTGGATATGTTCAATGGTCTTTTGGAATTCAGAGTTTGATGCGTTTTTCATAAGTGTTTTATGTAAATTTTGCATCTGTAGTAGTTCTATATGGTCACAAGAGCTGAAACAGGACCATATGTTGCCTAGAAAATAGATGAACTTTTGAATTTGACGCATTTTCAAAAAATGCTCAAGAAGTCCATTTTTGGCCCCCAAAATCTTAATAGTCAATATGGGCCCAATCCCTCTCAAGTAAGGTAACAGAGGCCCACATAAATCTAGTTGGGGTTCGTCAAATAGAACAAAGTTGTCTCTCAAACTGAATTAGGAAGGATCATAGGGTAGGAGTAGGAGTAATAATTATTCTCATTAATTAATGCTAATAGAGGTGGTGTGGTGTGGTGTCTTTTCCTCTTCTTCATTGTAGCAGTACTAAACCAATCCAGAGCATCCAGTAGAATACATAATAATGTAGGATTGAGCAGGTCCTGCCCTTCTCTTTGCTCCTCTTGGTGGTATTCATTTGCCAACATTTACAAGGTATTGTTTTTCTATATATGGTTTATGGTTTATACTTTGCAAATTCTGTACTTTTAGTTCTTGTTCACTATTAAAAATCATTAGGTTGATCCCATGGGAATTTGTTATGAAATTTTTCTGTTTCCTTATTCTACATGCCTGTGTTGGGAGATTTATCAAATCCTTGTATGAATGATATTTACACATTTGGAGCATTTCTTGCAACTCTGTTTTGGTGATGTTTGTGGTAGGGAACACACCTTCTTTAGTGGAGAGGGGTAGGCGATATTGAATTTTTGTGGCAAGTTTTGTTGGACGATACATTCATTTGATTTCTTTAAGTAGTTGTTGATGATAATTAGTTGGCTTAAAGGAAGTTCCTGTAGGGTTAATGCTGATTATCCCAGGAATAGTGCTTAGGAGGCTGTTGCTGTTGCTGTTGCTGTTGCTTATTACCTAGTGACTCTTTCTGCCTCATTGATAAATTTTCTTGATGCATTTTAAAAGCCTTGTATTGATATGCTCCTTTCCCCATTTTCTAGGAATCGAAAGACTATATTATCTTGTGGACATTTTCTATAATTTGATAACTGGTTTTATATAGAATTCTGAGTCTTTCTTTTTTGTTGGTGCTATCTTTTGGTATTTCAATTTTCAAACTTCAGAGTAGTTAATTAGATTGATAAGATAATTTGTTTTACCTGGTTCTTTTTACATATGGCTCAAGTGTTACTGTTTCCAATCAACTTCTCTAAGCATATGATTCCTCTAGTTTTTCCTCCCTTGACTTATAGGTCTTCATTATTCCTTCCTAAGTAATTCTTAAGTTGAGTAGAACTGTCATTCTTGCTTGCTTTTAATATTTTAATTAAGAATTCTTTTTTTTCATGTATTGCCGGCCTATGAGAAAGAGATTTTTTTTTCCTACTCTTTATAGCCTTGTTTAAGACAATTTGAAGGAATTCTACCTATGGCTAGAAGTGTTGGAAACAATGATGCTTTTGCAAGAGAAGAATCAGCTAGAAGTGCTAGAAACTACGGAGCTATTGCAAGAAAAGAGTCAGTTGGAAGTGCTAGAAACAATGGAGCTATTGCAAGAAAAGAGTTGGCTAGAAGTGCTAGAAACTATGGAGCTATGGCAAGAGAAGAGTCTACTGGAAGTGCTAGAAACAATGGAGCTATTGAAAGATGTTGAGCAGGCTGAAATGACTGTGGATGGAAAAGAACAGATGATCATGACAACATGAGTTCTCACCTATGTATTAAAGTTTACAAATTTAGAGTTCCCACATTGTGATCATAGTGTTATTGCCATCTTTTTCAGTACTAACTACTAATACTAATACTAATACTTTTGCTTTATGGTGGATAAATAAGTTGGGTTTAGTACTTTGTTGTTACACAACCATCGTCTTCCATTTTTCACTGATTTATGTTGATTTCTTAAATATAAATCGGATTTGTGAGTTGGTGGAATTGCCTTTAAGGCATCCACAGCTTTTTGAAAATATTGGAGTGAAGCATCCCAAGGGAATTTTGCTTTATGGGCCTCTTGGTACTGGAAAGACACTCATAGAAAAGGATGTTGCTTTAGTTTTTTTTTTTTTTTTTAAATACTTATTTCAATGGTTTCAAACTGTTGAAATTTATCTCAAGACAACATATATTTCAACAGTTTTTAATAATATTTCGACGTTTAATAATTGTTGATAAAGGTGAATCACATTTTTCGACGGTCACATAGGGTGTAGAAAAAAAGTTTCGACATAGTTTTAAGTGGCGGTTCTCAACGGTCACTTAAACCGTCGAAAATACTTTTTTCGACGTTTTCAACCGTTGAAAATAGCAAACTTTCTTGTAGTAACTCTCGATTACTCCATTTCTTAAAATAAATATATATATATATATAAATATATATCTTTCCCTCTAGAAGTCAAGATTCTGATTCATGACACAATTGAGAGAGGGAAGCAGAGTAGCTACTGGGCCTTCAACAACGTCACCAAAGTTGGAGATTGATGGCATACTCGCTGATGTCTGGAACGAAGTCCACTCTTCTAAACTCCAATGCTCTGTGTTCAGGTTGTATGTTATACATACATAATCAAGGATTATGTATGTATAACTTACAACCTGAACACAGAGCATTGGAGTTTAGAAGAGTGGACTTTGAAACAATCATCATATCATATCTTCTTTGTGCTTTTTATTTATTTATTTTTTAATGAGATAGACTGTTTATAAATCGAGTCCTAACTAGTATCTCCTAAGTATTGATTTTTGATTCTGTGAAGTCTGTTTGTTTCTTGTGAAAATACCGAAGCTCAACCATCCCAAAAAATTTCAATTCATTTTTTTTCATTAAATTTTTGGTTTTGTTTGCTCTATTTAATGACTCTTTTGAAAAAAAAAAAAAAAAAAGTCTCAATCAGAGCTTTCATGAAATATTGTACTTCAATTTTTTTTCACAATGCCTTAATGATCAGTTTGGATGACATGAATTTGGATTTGGATTTGGATTTGAGGGGGCCAAATCCAAATCCTTTGTTTGGATAACTTAAGATTATGACTATGTCAAAAGTAATTTAAAGTAATTTCTATTCCAAACTATGAAAAGAATGTACACATCCTAGTTTTACCTTTTAACTACTCTTGAAATGGTCTGTATCTGCTTCACCTGGTCTTAATTAAATTTCTCTTTTTTGTTATCTCATTTACATTTCTGTTTATTGAACTTCAACATCACTCATGAAAATATATCAAAAACACAACTATTAAATGATGTTCATGGTTTTGTAGGAGCACAAAATTATCTGCCAATTCTTTTTCACTCTCATATTTGAAAATAGAAAAGTTTGAAACAATAGATCACCCCGTCCAGCCTCTACCATTTAAAGCAATCATCAACATATGTATTTGACAAATCTCATTATTTTTCCTTTAATTTTAGTTTTTTTTTTGTCACTTTATTTTTTTTTTTTCTTTCATCAACAAATAGCCTTACCAAGGGGACATAGCTAATTGTTTTGGCAATAGTCCACTTTTCCACTAGCCTTGCAATTATTCACATATGTTACATTTAAAACATTCATAAACAACTTTTTTTTTTTTTTTTTTGCAGAAGTTTATATATTTATATATATATATAAACATATTAATATGTGAAAATTTTAAAATTATTATTTTGAACATATATAACATTTAAATTAAGTAAAATAAGCATACACATAAACATGCATGCACACACAAGAATAGTTTTGTACTCACAAACATTTTTGTTTTGTAAAAATACAAACATTAGAAAATATGAAATTTATTTAATCAAAATTTGAAATGATCATGATATGCTTCTTTGAGACTCTATTTGGATATATTATGACATCAAGATGTGACTAGAAATGATTGTTCCCATGTTTAGTCATTTTGACTCTTATTGCAATAGCAGTATATGCATAATTATTTTTGTAACCCAAATTGGCGATCCCAAAATAGTCAATCAAGACTCCTTTCAAGCTCTAGACATTTTTTTTCTGTATGATGGTTATGTTACAGTATCAAATCAATTTTCTTCGAAATGTACAACTTATTTGAAGAGTAAGTGTGTTCTATCGATTCCAAAAGGGAACACACACACACACACACAATATTTATAATAAATGCATATTAATAACTACTTTAATTATCAAGTACGTTATTTTTTCCATTTATAATAAAAAAAAAACTCTAAAAATGTCATAGATATATCACATTTAGAATTATTATTTTGAAGATGGCATTTAAATAAAGCAATATAAACATAAACCTAAACCTAAACCTAAACATAAAATAGACGAGAATAATTTTGTACTCATTAACTTCTTGTTTATTTTATTTTATTTTTGTAAAAATACAAACATTATAAAAGAGGGATGTAAATTACTGTGTTCCAAAATAGAATGATGTTAGTTTTTTTAGTTTTTTTTTTTTTTTTTAAATGTATTTGTTATTCTATTGCTAAATGAATTGAGCAATTATTTTTTATTTTCGTAAAAGAGGAAATCATTATTATAAAAACCTATTACGTTAGTTATGTCCTAGTGCCTTTCCAAATAGATGACTATAAGCAAAGGGACTCTATGGCACTCTCTGGGAGTCCTATTTGCAAAAGGTCCCATACATTTACATAATACAAAAATAGGACAATCACTATATTTATCTACTGTGCATTTTGGTATAGCTTGATTATTGTCCCAAAGCACCTTTTTATATTGTTTTGTGTAGATGGTTTTTTTTTTTTTTTTTTAATTCCTGTAGATAGAGGAATTTTCATTAAATAATATCAATGTATACAATGGGAAACATGATATAAGTCTGTAATTGAATTTTTTGTTTCTATGGGTAAAAATAAAATCCTAAAGAGGAATATATTGTGAAACTAAATAAAATAAATAATAAAAAAACTGTGAATAAGATTAGATTAATAGATGTGTTTGTATTGTATATTATATTAATTTTGTTAGTCTTCATTATATTATTTTGAAAATAGGATATTGTTGTTCAGTCTCATCTTGGGATACTAACTTTGTTGAAAAGCAGTGATAGTCCTTGCATTGCTTATCGTCTAGCTTTCTGCCTCTATCCTTGATATATGCAAAAAAAGGGACAATAATTACATTCATCTATTCTGCATTTTACTCTTTAACTTGTCTTAGTTATTGTTTTTTATTGCATTTTGGTATTGTTTGATTATTTACAAGTGTCATTTATCTTTTTTTTTTTTTTTTGAACAATCCATATATTTGTTTAAATTATTCTTTGGTGACCTTTTTGGAATGTTCTTTTTATAAATATTATTTATTTAAGTAATAAAATTCTTCAGGCATTTGCATAGAAGATTATTTATTTACGACCCAACACACTTACAAGGCTCACAGATGGTACAATGTTATTGTCTACAAGTTACCAAATTCTACTATCTACGTACCATGGAACAATATAGAATTGAGTCATTTGGATTTTATCCAAACTATAGCTATTTACACAAGTCTATGGTTGCTAATATGCACTATATAAAATTAATTCGATCATTTTTGGAACTGGTATCTCCAGAGCAACCCAAGTATGAATGTCCTTCATAGCAACTATCCTCAACTTTGGTGTGGAGTTTCTCAAGATTAAGCAAGTCAAACCAAAGAAGAGCCAAATGCCTTGTAGCTAAATTGACACCTTCCCATGCACAAAGTGATTGGGGGTCTAAGGGAGAAAGGGTTTGAGCTGCAAGGTTAGCAATATGTTGTAATTATTTCTCAAAAAATAAAAATAAAAAACAAAACAAAAGAAGAAAAAGTAATTAAGCGAAGGTGGTTTATGTTTGCCCATGTTGGAAGACAAAACCAAAGCTACACTATAGAATATGGCTGAGTTCTTTTAATTTTTAATTATAATCATTATTGTTTTTGTTATTATTATTGTGGTTGTTATTAATGTTAATGTTATTGTTATTGTTATTTATTTTTTTGAATTTAAATTTAATTAACGTACTTGATAATTCGTTACTATATAATGAAATATTTTTAATATAATATTATTGTGTTTATTACTATGGAACTATCTTCATAGGTCCCATTTGCTAGTGTTCACCTTTACAAACAAAGAATATTATTATGAAACCCATGCTATGTACACATTATAGGCTAACAAGATATAAAAAGAACATTCATAACCATATCATTTTGTGAGCTTGAAATATATTTTAACAGTTTTAATCACATTCTTTCTCTCTGTTTTCATTTTGCCATTGTTGTTATACTTCTCTTTTTGTAGTTAATGGATATATGCATTTTTTGGCTTACTAGTTGTCACACTCAGTTGGATACAATTCTTGGACTTCAATTTTAGTATCTACAAAAGGGGGAATTATTTATTTTGTATAATAAGAAACCATTATACTAATTCATAACAAAAAAAATGCTAAAATGCAAAACACTTCCTCTAGGTTTCATAACTTTTCATTTCAATCTTTTAAGTTTGAGTTTTGTCATTTCAGTCTTCTAAGTTTCATTTATTCCACTACAAAAAAAAGGACCTTAGGCTGCGTTTCTAAAACGCGGCCGAAGGTCATAAAAACGCGGCTATAGACCTCTGGAGCCTATAGCCGCGGTTTTTTAGGCCGCGTTTTCCACTGCAGCCTAAACCCCGCGACTATAGGCTGTCGGGGTCTATGGCCGCACTTTTTAAATGCGGCCTAAGTAAAAGGGATATGGTCGCGTTTTAAACGCGGCCATAGATACCGAATTAGGCCGCGTTTTAAACGCAGCCATAAGATCAGTTATTAGGCCACGTTCTAAACGCGGCCTAAGAGAAAACCTTTAGCCGCGTTTAAAACGCAGCCTTATGACTGATCTTATGGCCGCGTTTTACAAAGTGCAGCCATAGGCCCGGTTTCACGACCGCTAATGTCCAGTTCAGCCGCGTTAAAAACGCGGCTAATGGATAGTCTTATAGCCGCATTTTAAACGCGGCCTAATCCCGGGTCTATAGCCGCGTTCAAAACGCGGCCATAACCATCTCAATATTTTGTTTCATTTTCCTATAGCCGCATTTACAAAACACGGCTATAGTTTTTTTTTTTTTTTTCCTCTTTTCCCTATCTTTATCAGGTGGGAAATGCATACAAACACTGCTATAAGTTTTTACAAACGCTGCTATAAGTTTTGCATCAAAATTCCAACTTATGGCCGTGTTTTAAACGTGGCTATAGGCTAGAACTATAGCCACTTTCTCAAACTTGTCATAATCAATCTTTCAACCAAAATTCCTAGAACCAATGCACATATTCTTCATGGTGATTGATGTCAACATCATTAGGAAAATAAAAATAGACAGAAGTTGCAACTGCAACATGAATTGATTGTATATTGTCAATAAAAGTTACACCATATTGTGTGTATCAACACGAGCCTCATAACCCAAGCACTAACACTTATCTCCTAGAGAACAAAACTCCTTAAAACACACCAAATCAATTATAGTTGTGAAGGCACATACTGAAACAAGAAAATATGGGATGCGTGACTCCTTCATAGCATTCGTTGCATGTTTCATCAAGGCCTAACAAGAGACGGTTAGAGCATAAGTAACACATCAAGTTTAAAAAGCAAAACATATGGAAAGAAACCAACCATTCTTGTTTAGTTCCAAAAGTGCAAATTGCTCCTTTGAATAATAGAGCCTGCCACAACAATGAAAAAAAAAAAGGCTGTTGGACACTTGCAAATATGAAAAGAACATGGTCCATAATAATTAGGTTCCAAGGCATAACAACAAGATTTTGTCTATTGAAGAAATGTGCACCAGAAATCAGCTTAAGGGTATCAAATCAAGAGACAGACCAACTTTACCAAACAATATTCAATTAAGACCCCACTCCAAACTATTAACCATAACGCATCAGCAACAAAATTTAACTCTTCATAAAACTACTACTCTATATAAGGTAGGCGAGATCAGAATCGATAGGTATCTATGAGTAGCATGTAATTGGAAACTAAGTCAGACCTGTCATGCTGCCATGAAATGTAACAACGAAGTCCAACTAACTATGCTTGCCTATCAAAGAACAATCACATTGATATCAGAAAACTTGCAACGCAAGGGGAAAACCAACACTCACAAAACAGCATTTTGGAAATGCAATGAAGCTTTCAGTATATAAACCACGTCCAAAGTGATTTGATGGCACAAGGGCTAGTGATTAGGAGTCCCTTAATTAATGTGATACAAGCTTGTGGAAAGAATCACAACAGCATTCATAAAATCAGCGCCGAGAGAGAGAGAGATTAATCAAGTGCCAAGCAATGGAGAGCAAGGGATTAGAACCCACCTAATCTGAGATTAGAGAAATTAATTTTTGCAGATTGATTGTGATATGTTCAGCGTTGGTAGAAGTGCGTGGCAATAGAGGTAAGTAATGGGATGTGGCAGCCTAATGTGAGATTAAATTGATCCCCATCATCCATGTAGATTCGTGCCACATCAGCACATTTTCACAAATATTTTTATATTAAAAATGATTGTTTTTCATGTGCCATTGGATTCAACTTTCTACGCGTGTCCTATTATATGTTTTACCATAACCTCAAAATTAGAGCTTGAAAATTTTACTAAACTCAGTTAAGTCACATTGTGATAACAGTGCATTTTGAAATTCAATGTGTGGCTCAAATTGGAAAGTAAAATTTTGGCTGAGTTGGATTTCAATTATAAAACCTATGCTTATACAGTAAGTAATTTGGCACTAGTTTTTTGTTAGGTTACTACTTACGTTAGTTGTTTTGTTCTTGCAAGTTTTATTAATCTCTCTCTTTCACTATTATGTATATAGTTTTTTTAATTTCCTGAAAGAAAAAGCTCAAGCTATGCTGATGGACTTTTTCCACCCCCTCAATCAATCCTCTATTTCTTTTTTATGTCTTCTTGCAAACGACAAAGGTAGAGAGATTGAAGGAGTTACTTAGTTCGGTCCAATGGCCTAAACTAACTATACATCTTCACTCTAGTTACATTTCAAGACAATGAACCGACTGTGGAATAATTATAGGAGGCTAGACTAACCATACATTAACCATGATATCTTATCATCTCAACAGGTGTAAAATCTATTATTAAATTTTTGCATCTAGAGTTTTATTAAATTTCAACAACAAACCAGTCAACACTTTCAAACTCAAATAACTTTACACTAAATGTCTTCTCCAAAAACTTTACAATAACTAAATGTAAAGTCTTTACTTTCAAATAATTAAAAACTCATGCATTCAAAGCAATTGAAATAAAGCATCAACCCAAAAAAATGTTAATAGATGGTAATCAAGATATTGATTTTTTTAATACTAACCTGTATGTCAATTCATCCAAGACAGTTTTACCAACACATGTTGCACCTCCCCTTAAGACAGCCTAAACAGCTGAGTCCTCGCCCAGTCAGGATTTCCGAACCCAGTCACATATCCATCCACATCAAATCTGTTTCCAAATAAAAAAACTTCAAGAAAAATCTAATACCCACACCACACCCACAAATTATGCAAAACAACAAATAAAAATACCCAATTGCTGATATTAATATCTGAAACTGATATCAACTGGGACTCAGAACCACACATTAACACAGAAATCTTCTAAACAACATAGATAATCACAAACAAAAGCTGACATTGATGCATAGGCTTGCGCGCGCTCACGCGCACACACGAAGAATGTAGATACAAACACAGATGCAAACATAAAAATATTCGCAAAGACAGAAACATTAAACTTCATTAGAGCATGGATTAAACCCAATAGTTAAATTCATAAAAAAGTATCTCCCTATGAATAGATCTCACTTAAGACTAACAAAGTATCTCCCTATGAATAGATCTCACTTAAGACTAAAAAAGTATCTCCCTATGAATGGAGTTACAGCAAACTCTCATTTCATACACGAGATAGAACTTGTATAAGACTAAAAACAATCCTTCAAGCGTGAGTAATGACAATTTACATTTTTCAATTAAACATAAACATCTAATTAAATTCAAATATTCAAAACCAAACTAACAATATGATCAACTATAAGTCTAAGTTTGGCATGCCCATACTTAAATTCTATGTGCTTCAAGTATATTAGGCCCAATAATTTATGGCACTTTTTATCCTTCTATAATGGCTCAATCCATTACATATAAATCTAAATTATCTAATCATTATATTTTAAGGAAAAAAAAAACCTTGGAACAAGTGTAAAAGGGTCAAAGAGTCAAAGAACCCATCGAAGACAGCCTCACAGCCCTCCAAACATAAGCAATGTAATGCCATCTTTTATTAACTTTACCAAAAATATTTAATAAGAATCAAAGATTTGATCAAATTTTCAACACGCAACTAGCAAGACTTACGAATTGGATAGGTAATTTAACTTATACAAGTTCATCAACCACAATAAACTTAAATGAATCAGATGCAATGAGAAATATTAGCTACAAACAAGATCAAAACAATGTAAACGACATAAAAGGAACAAAACTAAACAAAGATCCTTCAACAGGATTAAAAAATAGACAAATTGGACCTCTATAAGCTGCAAAGAACTCTATTATTTAAGACAAAATTCTAAACATTTCAGCACCTGCAACTAGTCAAGCTCTTTCTGGGAGATCTGTTTGATACCATATTTTTCTGGGCTATGGAAGAAATGCAAATACAAAATCATAATGAATAGATAAGGTCACACCTAACCTAAAGGAATCCAACCAAGATTCAAGGATAGAAATGCTCCCCACTAAGGAATCCAACTAAATATAAAATGCAAGAAACTTGCCATCTATTGGAATCCACTGAGAGATTTAAACAAATTTTGTTTTTCCTTCTCAAAAGTCACAGACCGATTAATTCAAAACAACACTCACTAATCTTGCAATTGGAGCAATCCTCCAAGCATCATGAGTAGGGGTAGCAAACCAAACTTATTGACAATTTAGCATGGCACGAGAAGTCTAAAATATTGGAACTCTTAACTACCATTGTATCTATATAAACATAAATGCAACAGATATAAAATTTTCACCACTGATCTGAACATAATACACCTAAAAAATACAAAGCAAGAAACTTGATAACTATTAATTGGTTGTGCTTCGTAGAGCACAACTTCTCTAATTTCATCCACAGCAAACTCATTGCCACTGTTCTCACTCCTAAATGCAATATCACATGAACTGTCCCATGCCCTATTTGCCAAGATTTTACATCAACTAGAATCACATAATTTTTTTTTTGGGGGGTGGGGGTGGTTTCCAATGACACTCATTTGGTTCATACCTATTTATGGAAAGTTGTACTAACAAAAATTGGCCAAAATCATTAAAAAATCATATGGCAAATCAATTACAGCCCAAACAAATAAATTGCAATTGACCAAAATAAGTTCCAAATAAATATATGGGACGTTGTAAATTAAAAATCCTTTTGCCGTGCATGCTTTCCCTTTTTAATGGAAATGACATCCATTTCAATCAATCAGCTTGTATACCAAGGTAAAGCATTATCTGTTGGATAACATGAAAATTTCGGGTACCGTTGGAGAAGTTGATAAAATGACCTTTCTTGAAAAGAAATATATGATAAACAAAAGGATATATATATATATATATATATATATATATATATATATTTATGGATACTTTGGGAAATTCCTGATAGAAATCAAGCAAGCAACTATAATATGTAGTCCCCAGACATGGTAGTCGTTAATTTATGACTTTCCCACTTCCCAGCAGGGTTGAACATTAAGTCTTCTACACGCCCAGCAAGCACTATTGTTCATGACTTGCTCAGAGCCAACGAGATACATTGAGTCATCCTCACTTCTATTATATATATAATACACAGATTTTTTAAGTTAAAACCACAATGATATATCTCAACAACCACAAAGACTTGCTTCTGGTAGTTATAGCCTTTCTCTACTTGAAGAAAGTTTGAATGCACTACAAACACACACACACACAAAAGAAATAAAAAAAAATGACATCTGTAATTTCTTGAGGTACACACTTTTCAAATGATCAATCATTTCATAAATTTCCATTGATATATATATATATATATATATATATAAATGTTAAGCCGATGTCCATTGCATAGTATTAGTATACATGTGACATTGGTACTACTCACAAATGCAAATAAAGTCAAACAAAAAGCAAACTAAACCCAGAAATTGAATAAGCAGTGCCATAACAACCATAACCCAGAAATTCTTTCATACACATATACACAAAAAAACCTAAAAAGATCAAAACTTTAATTTCATTTACACACACATCTATAGACAGAGAAAGAGTCTTAGAGTCTCACTCCTATCGCAGATTGAATCGCTAATCGAGATCCTCGAACTAATCTGAAAAATGGGGAGATGGAGGGTAGGGCTTGGGATCAGAGAGATATCTCTCCGATGGAGAGTGAGGGATGAGGGTGACGGATGGAGGGTGAGGATCTGAGATGAAGGCTTCGAGGGTGAGAGTGAAGATCGGAGATGGAGGAGGGTGAGGGTGAGGGCGAGGATCGGTGACCGGAGATGAAGGCTTGGAGGCGATGAGGGCTGAGATTGGCGATGAGGGCGATGAGGGCTGGGATCGGCAATGAGGGCGATGAGGGCTGGGATCGGCGATGAGGGCGATGAGGGCTGAGATCAGCGAGGAGGGTGATGAGGGCAAGGAGGGCGATGAGGCGATGTACGTAGTGTGGGAGAGGCCGGCTAGGGTTGAGCCAATTATTTTGACCCAATGGTATATATACAAATCCTATAGCCGCGGGTTTTACCTGCGGCTATAGGAAAAATCTGAGGCCGCACCTTAAAAAACGCGGCCCAGTTGCAAACTGAAGCCGCGTGTTTAAAATGCAGCCTCAGACAAAATATGAAGCCGCGTTTTAAACACACGGCTTCAAACAAAATTGAAAGCCGCGTCTACAAAATGCGGCTTTAGGTATGCTGGAGCCGCATGTTTAGCACGCGGCCTTAGTTAAGGGAAAAAAAAAAAATTTGCCAAAAAATTGAAACATGCAGGTCCTTAGGCCGCACGTTTCAAACGCGGCTACCCGAATAACACGCGGCTTTAGACCGCGGACTATGGCCGCGCGTATAAAACGCGGCTCAATCTATGAAATCAAGCCGCGTTTCGTAAAACGCGGCCTAAGGCCCGCGTTTTTAGTAGTGTTCTCAATTAAGTTCTCTGTTAGCAATCCGTTAATTGCTGCCGTTATCCATAGCAAAACTTCACTGTTTTTTTCTTTTATTTAAATTTAAATTTATTATTTATTAATTAATTTAAAAAAAACGTTAATTAAAAAAGAAACCCAAAAATTAGATTAAGAAACTACATCCTATTTGGAGAACAACATTGAAGTAACATTTTGTCGTGGCTATCTGGTCATTGGAATGGATTTGGATGGAGTGGGGTACGTGAATTCACACAAGCTAATATTCTCTTCAATTTTGGTATGGTGAACAATCAGACTGAGACTCCTACCAAAAACATTTGCAAGATTAGTGGTAAAACGATTTGGGGTCTATTCAATGCCTTGTGACTAGGGAGGGAGATCCAAGATGGCTTTCTCTGGGGAAAAGGCCAAGGGACTTGTGTATTACAGCAAGTGTGGTGCATTTGGTAAATGTCAACTTCAAACGGACACTAAATTTGAATGCACTTGTCTACTTGGGTTCCAACCCAAGTCACCAAGTTAATGGTCTTTAAGAATTGCATTTGGTGGGTGTGTAAGAAAGCGTGGACAAGCTTCTATATGCAAGATTGGTGATGGGTTTGTGAAGGTAGAAAATGTTCCTCTAGTCCAACAACGATGAGTGCAAACAAAAGAAGCGCAAGCTCCTTCACGGCCTCAATTCTCATCCTTAATAACCTGACATTGTTGCCAAACTCCATGTCCTTTTCTTTGCCTTACTGCTCTGAACGCCCAAATTTAAATTTTGACAATCTAGAGGCCGAACTCAAATTCTCTCAGTCTCTCTTCTCCCTCTTTCCCCTCTTGATCTCTCTTTCTCTCTCTTTGCCCCTCTTTCTCCCTCTTAGTCTCTCACAGTATGCGGGTGGGGATTCAATTTAGTTCTTCAAATAGGGAGTAGTTTCTTAATCTAATTTTATTTCTGGGTTTTTTTTAAAAAAAAAAAAATTAATTAACAATTTCTTAAAATTAATAAATTAATAATGAATTAAAAATTAAATAAGGACAGAAATGGTGTAGTTTTATTATAAATAACGGCAGCAACTAACAAATTGCTAACGGATGACTTAATTGAAAATAAATGAAACTTAGAGGATTGAAATGACAAAATCCAAACTTAAAGGACTAAAATGAAAAGTTATGAAACTTAGAGAGTGAGTTTTGTATTTTTTTCCAAAAAGAAAAGGTTACTCTTTGCATGACTAAAAAAGAAAAACAGAAAAAAGGAAAATGGCCGACTGTTGGATGGAACTGGTTCCTTTTTCCTTTTCTAGTTTCTACTTTCTCTAAGGAGCTGCTTCAAGCACCAGGGTGCTTGGTATTAAAAATGAGAGAATGATACATTAGAAAATTGAAAAGAACTATATAAAGAAGTGATGCAATACAGATTAAGGAGCAATTGGATCACCAAGACCCTTAATCTAGGCTCAAATAAAATTCTGGCGAATACAGTTTTGATTGAGGTGGAAATTTTGGTTTTTGATGCTTCATTCCTTTTGTTATTTTGAACTCTCTTTAATTAGATGAAAGATATGGAGAAAAATGGAGAATACTAATAGAGGCACTATTGGGCTAGCGAACTAATCTAATTTTATAAGGGTATTTTTGTTTTGTCTAAAACCAGTTTGGTTGTATGAGGATTCTATTTTTAACAAGGATTACTATTCAAGATTACGTAACCATTTTGATAAATTTAGTAAGAAATTATTTATGATCCATTAATTTCATGAGTACTATTATTGTTTGTCATAAATAATATATGAAGTTTTCTAGTAAAATAAAATTCAAACTAACTAAATTGGGGAAAAATTCCTCTAATTCATGCAACCAACAAATGTCACCATATTATGTTCACAAACTTGGTGGTTCTTAGGTTTCTTTATTGTATGATTTATGCTTTATATATAGATTTTATAGTGTTAATTTCTACATTTCTTATGCCACTAAAGTCTCTATCTCCATTATATCAACACTTATAATTTTTATGTCAATGAAAGTAGCTTTTCTTTAGTTTCAGAATTGATATGAGATAAAATTAAGGCCATTAGTATTTTAATTGAAGAAAAGTTTGATTTTCTAAGACCTTAATTATAACAGAGTGAAAATTGAAAGAATAATATCTTAATCAATTACCATCATGGCTCACCTGGGCTCCAGCTTGTGGAGAAGCACAAAATTCCAATGACACTGCAGTATGTCAAGGATAGTGGAAAAGGTATTGACGTTTTATACAACAAAGTAGTTGAGGTGGCTGACAATGCAAGAGAATGCTATGCTGAGGGATCAACACAAGAGTTTGACAATGAGGCATTTGCTCGAATGATGTTTCTTGATGGTTGCTTCATTCTGCAATTCATGTACTGCATTGCAAAAGACGAGCGCGAAAATATGGGGATGAAGAGTCACACTAAAGCGTTGGTGCACCGGGAAATGTTCATGCTGGAGAATCAACTCCCATTCCTAGTCCTCAAGGCATTGATGAGCTTGAGGTTCAGAGAAGATGAAGAGAGGAATATCGTCAACATTTGCATCAAGCATACTCAGGCACTTCCTCCTCTAGGCACTTTGTGGCAGGAAAGGCTTAGTGTGGTTATTCCTATAAGCATTTGGGGACTTGAAGCACCCCAGACAGAGCCACAAAAGTATGAAGATCAACCTTTTCAACTTCTTCTCGTGTGAACCTCGTAGACGTCCCAGGCTCCCAGCTACTCTAGAAGGTGGACCTCATTCAAGCAGTGACTGATACTCTTATCGTTCGGCCAATGAGCTTAGGGTAGTAGGAGTACACTTCAAGCCTAGTAAGTCTAATCTTATCAAAATTTAAATATCTTAAACTTTTGTTTTGTCTTTTGCCCCTACGTTATTTGATCTTATCTCTTTGTTAGCTTTTTTGGTCAACCAACTACTCTGTTGATGGACACGAACACAGGACACGCATTTGAGGGAGAAGAAGAACACTGGAGAGGACAGAGAACAGCTATGAGTAAATCATAAAACAAACACAAGAAAGAAACAATTTATAATTTGAATAGTTAGAGTTATCTTTTCTGATAAACACAAACACAGGATCCAAGGGATTGAGATAAGGTTAGAAATAAGAAACAAGAAAGAAAAAAAAAAATCAGCCATGAGCAAATTGGTGGAGAAAGAGAAGAAAGAAGGAAAAGATGAAGCTGGAGAGAGAGGTGCGTGATTCTTACCCATGTAAATGCATTTCATAAACTCTCTCATCTTTTTTCTTTTTTCCTCTTTCTTTTTTCTTTTTTTTCTCTCTTTGATTCCAAAAAAAAAATTCTTGTCTCTTTCTTAACAGTTCGTTGATGCATTAATCTTCAGATTGTATCTGATTTGCGTTAAAGCTTCAAAGTAACAGGTAAATGCAGTTGTATTCTTTCTGTTTGTTTGGTCATATTTTTTAACATTGATATTATTGTTTGTCATAAACTCTTATGTTGTTTTATATATTCTGTCATTTATTCCTGAATTTTTGCACTCAAATTATCACCACTCATGTACAATAATTAAAAATCTTTTTAATTTTTTTTAATTTCCACTTTAGCTATTTATTTTATACTCCATCAATTAAAATAGAAAAAAAAATTAGGCACGTGACGTACAACTATTTGAGGATCATAAATTAGAACACTAAAAATGGGAGAGAACATTTTTATTCACATTTAGGAGGTTTGCTGCATAGTGACATACAACTATTTGTGGATCATAAATTGGATACCACTTATTTTGCTAAAACTGGAAACTTATTGCTAAAAATACTTCAAACAGAGTTATCTTTGTTGATAAACACAAACACAGGATCCAAGGGATTGAGATAAGGTTAGATATAAGAAACAAGAAAGAAAAAAAAAAAAAAATCAGCCATGAGCAAATTGATGGAGAAAGAGAAGAAAGAAGGAAAAGATGAAGCTGGAGAGAAAGGTGCGTTATTCTTACCCATGTAAATGCATTTCATAAACTCTTTCATCTTTCCTCTTTCCTCTTTTTTTTTTTTTTCTTTTTTTTTTTCTCTCTTTGATTCCAAAACAATATTCTTGTCTCTTTCTTGACAGTTCGTTGGATGCATTAATCTTCAGATTGTATCTGATTTGCGTTAAAGCTTCAAAGTAACAGGTAAATGCAGTTGTATTCTTTCTGTTTGTTTGGTCATATTTTTTAACATTGATATTATTGTTTGTCATAAACTCTTATGTTGTTTTATATGTTCTGTCATTTATTTCTGTATTTTTGCACTCAAATTATCACCACTCATGTACAATAAAAATCTTTTTTATTTTTTTTTTCCACTTTAGCTATTTTATTTTATATTTCATCAATTAAAATAGAAAAAAAATTAGGCACGTGACATACAACTATTTGAGGATCATAAATTAGAACACTAAAAATGGGAGAGAACAGGATTATGTTTTATCAAATATGCATGTGAGAGTATATAAGTCAGAATTTGTGTTGTTATATGACACAAACTAAAATGAAATTGCAAAAAGGAAGTAGCAGTGTCTTAAATTCAGTTGAAATCGCCAAAGATATAGTTTGTTAATAAACTTCCAATAAAAATGCCAGGTCTGTCTTGATATGTGACAAATAATATATAAAACATGATGAACAGTTCTTACTAAATAGAAAATGATCACGCAGGTAAGTTGTTGACACACGTTCTTGTTTGTTTAAACTTAGTCATGAAAAGAAATAATTAAAAATATGATGGACTTGAAGTATAGTAGGATTCATGTTCATATATATAGAAAAATGTAAAACAAAAACTAGCGCAAAGAGATTTGAACTAACCCTTCCGAACGAAGATTGTTGCCATCCATTCTGGCCTCTTTTGAGTTGTGTCTCTTTACATTGCGGGTTCCTCTTTGCTATGTGTTTGCCTTTCTATACAGTGTTAGTAGTTCCAACTTGTCAAGTGCCCTTCTTTTCTGAGATGAGAGTGACCTTGTTGACAAAAACCTTCACCTTTGCTTTGTTTTGTTTTGTTTTCACTTTTGTTTTAGAGAGTGACCGAGCCGTATCAAGTTCTGAACAGCTGGTCCAGAGGCATATCTAGTTCTGAACAGCTGGTGCAATTAGAAAGTGTCACTTAATTTAAAAAAACAAAGTTGGCTCCAAGTCAACAATCCAATGTGTCAACAACTACAAGCTAAATTACTAAACAAAAATTCAAATATTCTATCTCACTTTTCCCGTATCACTCTATGCTCCAAAAGTAAAAACTTGGCACATGTCTATTTATTTAATTAAATTTTACTTTTTGCATTTTTTTAATATATCTTTATATTAAGTGTAAATTTTGAAAATCTAACTGTTTGATTGAATTTTCTTATTTTATCCTTCATACTTACAAAATTTCAAGAAGATCAAAAATCAATTGTTATGTCATCAATCAAATATAAAAATTTTAAGTTTTTGAACAAAATTCGATATCCATCTTAAAAACATAAGGAACATGAAATTCAACGGTTAGATTTTTAAAATTCACATCCAAAAAAGAGATGTATGAGAAGTTTGAAGAGTTTTTCTCCAAACTAGCTTAGAGAAAAACTTTGTTCCTCAACACATTCCAATACCACCGCCGGTTCACCACCACCAATCCTCACTGTCGGCACTAACAAGATACCTCTGGCATCATCAATGCTGTTATTATATGCTAGCAGGTCCACACCACAACCTGTTATCTTCTTTAAATCTCTTACTAATATCCATTGCCTCCTTGTCTTCTTCAAAGACATTGTCCTCTTCAAATCCAGTACAAGGTTTAGCAACTCAAAAGACCAAACACCGGCATATGTTTACATAATATCTCTACTAGAAAAAATGACCAAACCAACATTTTAGCCCACCCAACCAACCATAAAGAGCGAAACTTCCAGAGAGACCCATTTCACTTTGTGGCTTGAATTTGTAGATCCAAATAAGAAAATAGGAGCTAAGAGCTTAAGAGGCTCGGAGACTAGACAAGAGAATAGGGATCCAAATGAAGGTTTCTAGTGGTGATGGATGGTCGGTGTTGATGACGCCGGCAATGTTTAGTTAGTGCCACCAGCAAACTTTGGTGGTGGAGGGTTGGGGGTGGGGATGTGTTGGATGTTTTTTTTAATAGTTATTTTGAGCAACTAAAAATAAGAAATTCAAAAATGTAAAATTTAGAACCACAAAAAAAGTCCACAAGTTTTTCCACAACTTGTCATGAGGCGAACTATAAGTGGTGAGTTTACACCTCCATTACTCACAACTCACTATGTAACGAGTTGTAACAAAAATTGTATACTTTTTTGTGATTCTAGCATTATTCCTATAAGAGCATTAGTATTTGGAGATGTAAAACCCCTCAAATTGCTATTTTAGCAACCCACCCACTCAAATTGAGCTTTATCCTAATGTGTGTTGCTAAAAACTTTTAGCGACCATGAACATTAAGTTGGTGTATATACAACCTACTGTTTAGGGGTTGAAAACATAAATATATTACTTTATTCTCTCTCACACTCTCAAACCCTACCTCTTAGACACACACACACACACACACACACACACACACACACACACACACACTCTCTCTCTCTCTCTCTCTCTCTCTCTCTCTCTCTCTCTCTCTCTCTCTCTCTCTCTCTCTCTCTCTCTCTCTCTCTCTCTCTCTCTCTCTCTCTCTTGTCCTTCACTATGGGACCTCAGTGGCTTAATCAATGTTGGGGAGGTGGTAGATCGGCAATGGTGTAAGTTTTGATCAACAGTGGCTATGGGCTTCGTGGTGGGTTTTGATCACAGTGGTGGTGGGTTTTGATCAACGGTGATGGTAGGTCTTGTGGTGGGTTTTGATCATGGTGGTGGTGAGTTTTAATGTGGGTTTTGATCAACAGCAAAATATGGGTTTTGATAATTGTTGATGTTTGTGATGGTGAGTCCATTTTTTATGGTGGTTAGTTGCAGTGGTGGTGGTGAGTAGGTAATGGTTCCAATTTGGGTTTGGGTTTTTTGTGGGAGGGGGGGTTTTGGGTATGAATATTGTGAGAGACCGGGACTTTTTAGGTCCTCTCAAAAAAAAAAAAAAAAAAAAAAAAAAGAGAGAAACGTGTCGGCACCTCTCCTTTTGGGTTTGATGTGGAGTAGCCACTTATTTTTTATTACAAAAAAAAATAAGAAAAAGATTAAAATATACAACTTACATATTGAAATACCTCAAATTTCAATTGATTATACAAATACAATTTGGTAGAATAACATTACAAGGCTTTGGTCCTAAATACAATCTATATAAAAGAAATACAAAGCTTTGGTCCTAGATACAATCTACCAAAAGAAAATAAAGCACTAGCTCTACCAACCTAAGATTCTAATGTTTAGGGGCAAGGTTACAAAATGGGAAGGTATTAGGCATCCATTCTGTCCGGACAGAGTTCAGTCTTCTAAACTTTTTATGATCACTTAAGTACTCTTAAACAATGATATGTTGTATTAATATTCCTATATCTAGGGTTAGATATTATACAAAAATCTTAGATTTGTAGCTCTTATGTGGGGAAGAAATTAAAACTGAACTTTAATTATAGAAAAATAATTTTAAAGAGAAATTTCAAATTTAATTTCAGAATAAAAATGATTTGAAATAAAATTTTCAGATCCACTTTTTAATTATCAAATGGAATAAATTTTAAAGAAAAAAAAATTCAAATCTGAATTTTTTTTTTTTAATTACAACAAACAAAATAAATTTTTGATAAAAAAAAATTAAGATCTAATTTTTAAAATTAAAAACAAAGGATATTGAAAAGAATTTCCAAATCTGATTTTTAATTAAAGAACAAAATGATGAACTTCAAATGGAAAATTCATATATAATTTTTTTTAATTAAAAATAGAATGGATTTTGAAAAAGAATTTTCAGACCTGATTTTTAAATTAAAAAAATGAACTTTTAAAATAAAATTTCAGATCTAATTTTTAAAATTAAAAAAGAATGAACTTTTAAAATAAAATTTCGAATCTGATTTTTAAATTAGAAAACAAAAGGGATTTTAAAAAAGGATTTCCAAATATGATTTTTTAATTAAAGTGTTGGAAAAATACATGTTTGTATCACATACAAAACATACGCAGCGGAAAAATTAACGAATCTACGTCATTCGCAATTGATAACATGTACTATGTAAGTTTTAGAATTTAGGAACAAGAAATAGAAAGCGTACCTTGGTGCGGTGAAATTCAAAACAAAATATTAAAAGCACTTGGGAAAACTTTTAATCTTCACTCTAATTCCACTTAATGCCCAAGAAATGTGGTCTCTCAATCAGTTTCCAAGAAGAGAATAAGAGAGTGTCCAACACTTACACACATCATTTCATTCCTTAAGTGATCTTTATGAAAACCACTTCTTATGAAAAGACTTATGAAAAAGCCATACCCAAAATTCTGTATGTTTCTCTCCTTATATATAATTGATTATCTAATTGGGCTGGCATTTTGGACCATTCCAATTGGGCTCTAGTGTGTGGTTTGGAGTGGGACCAAAAGGGAACAAATAAGACTCTAGCTCCAATGGGCATTGGGCTTTTCTGTCAACTCTTGACAAGTCCAAAGTTACCATTAATTATATTCAATATCACTATATGAATATAATTGCATTCTAGGCCTTATTAATAAATTATATCCTAGGACTTTATTATACATGCAACCCCTTCATTAAAATATTCATAGTAATACAAAGTCATGAATATAGACTGCCACTTGAAGATTACTACATCTTAATTCTCGAGTACCCGGTTTAATCCTTTATGTTATTCATCATATATTTATGAAATCCAATTCCATAAAATATATACTTTAGTAACTCATTACTAAAGTGGTTGGGCCCAATACTCTGAATAACCAAACCCATTAAACTTATCTCAAGGAAATATTTTATATCTCCATTAAGAGATTATGAATTCCATCTTGAGAATATATGTTCCATCAACACTAAATGTGGCTGCCCAACATACTGAGGTTTTGACCGTTACTTATAGATCTCACTCTTGATATATGAAAGCAACCTACATCTTATGATCAGGTTCATTATTCTCTCGGGATTTAGAGTTGATGTAAATAGAAGTTGTGAGATTTATTATTCATTTGACAGTCGTTAGAAGAATAATAAATCTCACAGCGGTCCAGTTCAATATGTCTTAACTCTTAAAACATATCAACATATCAACTAGAAGTCTCCACTTTCATGATCAAGACAAATCATCTTAGTTGATATGTTATAGTCTTCGCAGATGAAACGCCCAATTTCATTACTGACTACGAACTACATTCTGAGTTTACAAAGAACTTGTGATTTATATCTTCTGTGACTTTTTACATAAATCGCATACTATGCATCTCATGAACTAAGATAATGTCTCATTAATTTATTTATAAATGGACTCATATAATTAAAGAATTTAATTATTTATGACATGCCAATAAATTGGATTTTAGGGCATTAACCCAAACATAAAGAACAGAATGAACTTCAAAGAAAAAAAAATTCAAATCTAATATTTTAATTATAAAACAGAATGGATTTTGAAAAGAATTTTCAGATCTAATTTTTTTTTAAATTTAAAAAGAATGAACTTTTAACATAAAATTTTAGATTTGATTTTTGAATTAGAAAAAAAATATATTTTAAAAAGAATTTCCAAATCTAGTTTTTTAATTAAAGAACGAATGAACTTCAAAGGAAAAAAATTCAAATCTGTTTTGTTAATTAAAAAACAGAATGGATTTGAAAAGAATTTTCAGATCTGATTTTTTTAACTCAAAAAAATGAATTTTTAACATAAAATTTCAGATTTGAATTTTGAATTAGAAAATAAAATAGGTTTTTTTTTTTTTTAAAGAATTTTCAGATTTGATTTTTATTAATAAAGAGCTACAAATCTAAGATTATATCATGTATCCTACATCTATATGATAAAACATATGAATACACATAAGCAATCATTAATGTTTTCATGAAATAAAAGATCTAACAAAAAAAAAAAATCATACCAGAGATGCATGGAAATTTTAATTGGATACTTATATTAATGATAGAATAAACATGTGAATGAAAGGATAGAAGCAATACCTGCATCAATGCATCAACAAATTCTACAGAGGAATGAGAGAATCACTTTAGAGTTAGACAGAGACCGAGTCTCTCTAAGTCCTAAAGAATTTTTACTTAACAGAAAAGAAAATCTTATTGTCCTTCTAGAGTTTCTTTAACGGTAAGGGTGGAGAGGGTGCTAAATTATGGGTTTAATTCTGTATAATAGAGGTGTTTATGCTTAAAAAATAAGCTAGGGTTGCTTAGAAAATCAACAGATATGAATTAGGTCCGGTTTTATCCCTAAAAAATCCGAATCTGATAAGTCTAGATTTGATCTAAAAGTTTCTGGGCTGGAATTAAAACCTATGCCAATTGGCACTGTGGGAGTGCCGTTCAGCACTTGCCAAGTGCCGATCAACACTATTGGAGTGCCGATTGGCACTCTTTTTGGTGCCTATCCTGGTTTTCCTTTTGGTTTGTTTTGGTCTCTTTTTTGGGCATTTTCTAGGCCGGGATTTGTACTTGGACGTCTTTCAAACTTATATTCCAAATGAAATCCATTTTAATCTGATAATTAAGTCCTTAAAAGAATAATTATCTAAAAGATAATTATTTCTAAAAGCCTAGTTATCAATAATTCTCATATTATTAGATTTTCTTTTTTATTCCTATGCAACCCAACTCATTTTAATCAAA
Source organism: Lithocarpus polystachyus (assembly GCA_033629205.1). NCBI lineage: Eukaryota > Viridiplantae > Streptophyta > Magnoliopsida > Fagales > Fagaceae > Lithocarpus > Lithocarpus polystachyus. Next base: position 9,461,372 of record CM066168.1, on the reverse strand, counting down.
TTCAACAACCAATCACATAAATTACTTAATTAATTTTAATTATTAACATATCAAAATTAATTTCAACTAATCACCCTTGATCAGTTTCACCCAAATGAAATGCATGCAGATCGTGAAAACTTGGTCTCGTGATATCTTTCAATCCGACGGTTTGATTTGAGAACTGGACATACCGTCATGATCATTAAAATCTCAAGATCATTTTTATGATGTGATGAATGATTTAATGCATGAAATAAAATAATGATTTTTTGGGGTACTTAAAATGATCATTTTAGTCATCTTTCAAAATTAAATTATTAGTGCAAAATTGAGAGTCTACATATATGTGATTTTGGTGGTTGTTGATGGTGGTGGTGGTGGTGGTGGTGATGGATTTCAAGTGGTGGTGGCGGCTATTGTGGTTGAGTTTGTTTGTTTGTTTGTTTGTTTGTTTTTTTTTTTTTTTTTTTTTTTTTTTTTTGCTTTGGGGTTTGCTTTTAGGATGGGTATTGACTATGATGGTGGTGGTTGGTTTTGATTTTTGCGGTGGTAGTGGTTGGTTAATTTTGATTGTGAGAGAAACATAAATTTTTTATATTATTTGATTAATATTATTTTTTGTTGAGTTGTATGTAAAAATAAAATCTGAGATGTTAGGTGCATTGTTAAAAAGATCGGTAAAATTGATAAACTAGTGTTTGAAGATGCAAAATAGATAAATAAATTTTTTTTCCTTATATCCTTATCATATATAAATTTTGCCCTCCCTCAACTCAATTTCTGGCTCCGCCACTGGGAGATGTGGAGACCAACCGATGCTAGATTGGGTCAGGTCGGTCACAATGTTAAATAAAATCATGATGCATGCACTACATATATTATGCGAATATATAATATTTGAGACGAATTTGAAAAATTAAAAGCTATCCATTTAAATACGAAGTGATATTTAATGTAATTATACCCAAAAAAAAAAAACTCTACAAAAAAAAAAGTTTATTCATAATATTGTATTTATCTATTTAGATATTGCTCACATGAGTGATCTATTTTTTAAATTTTTTTAGAGCCAAAACTCAAGTTATGAATGAAAGTATTAGTAGTTAGATAAATATTGAGTGCAATATATGTGAATTTCTATTATTTTGGTTAATATGGGCCCATAAAAGGTTCAAATTATAATATGGTTGGGAAAAACTAAAAAATTTAGTGCAAAACATGCTAGTGGAGGACTTTAGGTTCCTCAACGATTTGTTTAGAAGTTGTGCTTTGTTTCAAGACTAAAGAAACATAGTGACATTTAATAAACCCAAAAACAAATAGTAGGCAGGAATATTTAATAATAACTCCTATTACATGTTCATCACTAGATTAGTGAATCATTGCATACATCATCAGTTCATTAATTTGACGTTTGATTATTATTGCCACAGGACGAATTGTAACGTTGGCTCTCATACTTGTTTACACCTATTTTACACAACTATCAACTGTTGTTGTGGAAATATTTACATTTTAAAAAACAAATAAAAAAATGTCAAACGCTTAAAATATGAAAGTGAATATAAAAAAGTAGTTGTGAAAATATCATTTCCTTTAAATATTCACTTGCATGGATATAAGAAGGAAAAAAGTTAATTCACACTAATTCACATTCACTATTTTACACACCTCCATAATTAATATGAAAATATTCACATTTTTACGTATAAAAGTGAACGTAAGAGCATTTGCATTGGGAATGCTATATGCAATATCTTAGTTCAATTTAACATATAAGCCCAAAATAACCTCTGCATTCGGACTTGTATAATGCTATTATTGCAAAAAAATTTAGAATTGTGCTACAATGCAATTCTACATGTAGAATTGCACTATAGCTCAATTCTAAAACAAAAACTATTATTTTATTCTCTTTCTCTCTCATCTGTCTTCCTAACTCTCCCACTCTCTCAAACTCTGTCTCCCATGTCTCTCTCTCTTTCTTAGACTTCTCCCTCTCCCTTTGCTCTCCCTCAGGCCACTGTTGGCCACCATCGCCCAGGCCGCGTCTCACCCAGCGCGCCCAAGCCTAGGCCGCTATTGGCCACTGTCTCCACTATCTCACCCGATGTGGTTTGATCGTGGAGATCGTGGCAGCTCGTGGAGATCGTGGTCTGATCGTGGAGATTGTGGACTGATCACGGTAGATTGTGGTTCAGGTAGTGGGATCGTACCTTGGGTTCGGGGAGATTGGGTTTGAGTTTATGGGGTATGAGAAGATCGAGTGTTTGATTTGGGAGTGGGATCAATGGGTTGTGTTGCCATTTTGGTTTTGCACATTTAAGATTTAAGGTTGAAGAACAGATCGATGGCTTGTGTTGCCATTCTGGGTTCTGGTTCTACGTTTTCTGGGTTCTAGGTTCTGGGTTTTTTTTTTTTTTTTTTTTTTTTAATATGGGCTTTTGTTCCGATGGGATTTTGGTGGGTTGTGGGCAGTGGTGGCATGGTGGGCTTGGTGAAGGCGCGATGGTGGCGACTGGGCAGTGGAGGCGCAGTGATAGAGGTTGAGGGAAGGTGAAGGAGAAAATTGAGAAAAAACAAAAAAGGAAAAAATATGTTTTAATGTGTAGATATATTATTTTAATGGGGAGAATAGGAAAATAAAAATTGAGATGTTGGGAGTATTGTAAAATTATATTGTATAACTGATAAAGTAATTTTTTGAGATGGTAAAATAGAATAGAATTGAAATAAAAGATACAAATGCTCTAAAAGAGTTTGATGCGTAAAAACCCTTCCAAGAATTCATGACCATTTTCTACGAGGTCGAGGTTGACTTGAAACTTGCATTTGTATTTGAAGTTGGTAGGGACGTCCGAGAGGGATTGATGGTCATATGACATCTATCACAGAATATTTGCTGTATTATTGTCAGGACTGACGGCTAAGGCATATTCAAACAAAAGACTGTCACGCGAGCTACTGACTTGGCTTTTCTTTGTTTACTAAGACCATTGGAATTATAAATTTCGCAATATAGTTTTATAAAAAGTTAATTTATTTATCTTATTTTTTTATTTTACAAAATATTTAAAACCAGTATTTTATTTTAACTTTCAATATAATAAAATAATAAAAATAACATAATAAAATAATATATTCACTACAAAATAATATGAACAAATAGATAAAATAATATATTTAATATAAAGTAGTGTAAACACGAAATTTAATAATATATATTTGTTTTTTTACCTATGAAGGATGCGAATGCCCTAAAACAGTTTGATGTCTAAAAACCCTTCCAAGAATTCATGACCATTTTCTACGGGGTCGAGGTTGACTTGAAACTTGCATTTGTATCTGAAGTTGGTAGGGACGTCCGAGAGGGACTGAAGGTCATATGACATCTATCACAGAATATTTGCTGTATCATCATCAGGACTGACGGCTAAGGCATATTCAAACAAAAGACTATCATGCAAGCTACTGACTTGGCTTTTCTTTGTTTATTATGACCATTGGAATTATAAATTTAACAATATAGTTTTATAAAAAGTTAATTTATTTATCTTTTTTTTATTTTACAATACGTTCAATATTAGTGTTTTTATTTTAACTTTCAACACAATAAAATAATATATTTACTATAATAAAATAATATATTCACTACAAAGCAATGTGACCAGATAAATAAAATAATATATTTAATATAAAGTAGTGTGAACATGTAATTTAATAATATATATATATATATATATATATATATTTTACCTATGAGTTACTGTGCACCGCCACTTTTAGCAGTGTACTATAGCTGTGAAGCCAAATTATTTGGCTTTGACTCTACCAATATAGTTATAAATTTGTATTTGGTGGTACTAAAAATAACAATATAGCATTTTAGCACTTCCAATACTAATGCTTTGCGTGTCTTCAAGCTTAGTGTGGGTTGGGCTTTTCTCAAGATACTAGGACTAGAAATCCAACCCTGTTTGATAGATGGACTAAGCACGAGGCAAGCTTAGGAGAGAGATAGTGTTTGGGCCGAATATACAAAACAAGGGCCTAACTTTGTTAATGGGCTCAGGTGGTCATTTCCTACTGCAAATATTAACAGCAGCAACCTTCAATCATACTGACACTGCCCTTAGATATTAGGAAATATCTTCTAATGCTTGTTTACAACGCTATTTGCTTTTAAATTTATTGGAAAAGTAATTTTTTTTTAAATCATAAATTTCCATTTTTATACTTCTTCTAAGTGACATTCTCATTTTATTCTCATGTGATTAAACCTAAAAAAATTAGAACACATTAATTTAGGATTATAAATGACCCGAGTATTAAAAGTTCAAGATTGTATATTTAACTTTATTTTGAATACGAGTTAAGCTCAAGCTCATCACTAAAAAAGACTTGATGTTCAAACTTGATTTATTTTCAAGCCAAACAAGTTTAAGTTTGTTTAAGAGTTACTTGATCAACTTATTCTTTTTCGATATATACTATACATTGCAACTAAATTTTTTACTCTTTTCCAAATATATGCTATAAATTAATAGGTAAATTATAGATGAAATTATACTGTTTCAGTTAAATAAATAAATTTATTATGAGCTTATAAAAAAATGGATTCAATAATCTTGTATTGTTAGGTATTATATATAATTTTACTACAAAATTGACTATTTATATTATCAATAATTTGATATCTTATGAACTTATTTATAAACTTAAACAATTTAACCTTCGGTCCATGTATAAGTATATTAAAACATTTAAACGTATAAGAATATAATATAATATATACTTTAATCAATCCTCGTACTCAAAAACTTGTTCACGAACACATTATTGTGTTTGTGCTTGATTTGTTTAATATTCAAGCTAAATTTAGGCTTGAGCTTGTCTCACTTATTAAACTAGTCTATAACATGTGAGATGCATGGGAAATAACAAAATATGATTTTTTCTTCTTTTCAATTTTTTCTAAAAATGAAATTTCATAATTATAATAGTTATTAATAAATACTAATTATTATTGTGTTTGCATATAAGACTACATATTCTAGCAGTACACATTTATTATGATTGGGTTTATATATGTAACAATATATTTAAATTCAATTAAAAACATATATTAAAATAAAGACATGTAATATTGTGATGTCTCAAAAGCTTACATGGAATCAATGGCGGAGCTAGGATTTGAGTTGAGGGAGGGCAAAATGTATATATAATACATGCCCTGCATATATTATGCGAATATATAATATTTGAGACGAATTTGAAAAATTAAAAGCTATTTATTTAAATACAAAGTGATATTTAATGTAATTATACAAAAAAAAAAACTCTACAAAAAAAGTTTATTCATAATATTGTATTTATCTATTGAGATATTGCTCACATGAGTGATCTATTTTTTAATTTTTTTTGGAGCCAAAACTCAAGTTATAAATGAAACTATTAGTAGTTAGATAAATATTGAGTGCAATATATGTGAATTTCTATTATTTTGGTTAATATGGACCCATAAAAGGTTCAAATTATAATATGGTAGGGAAAAACTAAAAAATTCAGTACAAGGCATGCTAGTGGAGGACTCTAGGTTTCTCAATAGTTCATTTAGAAGTTGTGCTCTATTTCAAGACCAAAGAAACATATTAACATTTAATAAACCCAAAAACAAAAAGTAGGCAAGAGTATTTAACAGTAACTAAGGGTATTTTTTGGGTAGGCTAGGGGGGCAACTGCCCCCCCTCGACCCCCCTAACGTTGCCCCTGCATGGTACAATATTATGAGGTTAACCAAAAGTTGAAGTCAACTCAGTTTATTTACAACCCTAACCACATCAATCTACTAAAATCACAGCTCTTTTTCCTCCTCTTTTGTCTAAGCCCCTATCTCATCATCTTTCCCTTTCTCTCATTTTCTTATGGCCAAAAGTCTCCCCTTTTGCTCTCATATTATCTATTTTCCAATTTTTTCTTCTTGGCCAATCCTATTTATTTATTTATTTATTTTTCTGGTCTCCATCTTTGCAACCCAAGACTGAGGATTTTTAGAAGGGTCACGGGTGAGCATTTTTTTTTTTTTTTCCTTTTTTTGGCTTAACTTTTTATGGGTCTTGATGGTTTTGTTTGATGGTCATGTGGAAAAATGTGTTTCTAGGGCCGGTATTATTTGGTGCAACTAATGTTAGGGAGTTCGGTGCTTGGTAGATTGAGCGAAGGGAAAAATATGAATTTCACTTGGAAGGGAGGGTAAAAGGGGAAATCTCATTATTTTTTTTAATTATAATTTGATAATTACAACGGGAAGTGAGAAATATGAACCCTGGATGTCATTGATACCAAAAAGTATTAACTAATTGAACTATAAAATTCTTGACAAGTGTGAGTCATTTCATATTTTTCTTTCATGAGCAAGTAGCCACACCTTACCAAGGAAACAAAGCTAACGGTCGTGGAATTAGTTGCAGCACATTTCCACTAGCCTTGCAATGTATTTGCAAATGTGATATTTAAATCATACATAAACATTTGTTTTTAGCGAAGCTCAAATTGATACCAACATATAAATACGTAGAGTTTTTAACTTTAGATAAGAATGTAGATTGAAGTTATGATTGGAATATAAAATCACTTACTCTGACATGCATCATGATAATCTCAAACGTCTAAGCTGATCGGATATTAATTAAGCACTAATTATTGCTATAATCCACCACTTGTTGCTCTATCTAAGTTGGCGGTAGCATGGAAGTTGCTTATATATGCTGTGATTGGAAACTATTTTGGAACCAACCACTCAATATTTTGAATGCTTGAGAAGTAGACCGATTGATCGATTGGAAAATTTGTTGAAAGCACTGGTGAATCTGTTGGCGTGACTTGAAAAGTAATTGTAAAAACATGCATACACATAAAACGAAGATAAACCATCCAAAGGGAGGTACAAGGATCACCAGCAGTGAGTCACAAGCAAAAGCTCCAGAAATAAAACACACACCCCTAAGGATAGGGAGGTAGCTTGAGTTGGGAGCTGGTTGGCTTATCCCTGCCAATGCTATAGCATAAACAAATACGGCTAAAATAAAAAGCAACATGGTTGCACCATGTGTTTCAAATGGGTTGCCGGAGTTTTGATAATTGACTTGGAGGAGAGTAAGTAGCAGTATGATGAGAAATCCAAAAATATCATGGACTGTCATGGAGGAACCAAGTTCTTGCTGACTGTCACAAATAGAAGAAGAACATGGAATTACCTCAGATTACATACAATATTAGAGGATGTACAATTGAAGAGTGAGCACAAGGGAATTAAGTGAATATCCGTGTCATTCCATTTGCTACAAAAAGGTTTGGCTTGATATAAATACTGTGTTTACCAATAATGATGGGATAATTTTGACTTTTATTGTGTTAAAATTAAATTCTCCTCTATACCAAAATAAAGTAAAATGCACCGAATTTATTTTGCCTGTGCTGTTCCTACTAAAGTTTCAATATTTTGCATCCTTGACAGAACGACTTAGTGATCAATTAATTCCCTGTATCCAAATTGTGGAGACAATATTATTTTATCCTTTGAGAGAGAGAGAGAGAGAGAGAGAGAGAGAGCTGAACATTTGGATTCAAAGGAATTTGAGAATCCATGGAGACCATGTAAAAACGGAATAGAACATTTTGCTTGATATTATATGGGATGTGGAGGCTTGGGTTGTTGCAAAAAAAGGAAGCTTAATTTAGAAAGTCTGTCCTGAGCAGAGTTTTATGCTGCTCAACAATACCATTATATATGTGCTCAATACGGAATGTAAGAAGAATTCATTAGTGCAATTTTAGTCTTATGTTTTGGTTTTCTTTGGATCAATGACCTCTAGGTCAACTTGCAAGATTTGTGAATTATATTTTATTGTAATATGAGGCCAAAATATAATTATAATGTAGCAATATGAGGCCAAAATAAAATTGCGAAAAGCAAGTAGCAGTGTCTAAAATTCAGTTGGAAGTGTCGAAGATATAGTTTGTGAATAAACTTGCAATAAAAATGCCAGGTTTGTCTTGATATATGATACAAACTCAAATATTATGTAAACCATGAGCAGTGCTTACTAAAATAGAAAATGATCATGCATGTAAGAAGTTAACACACGTTCTATTTTGTTTAAACTTAGTCATGAATAAAATTATTAGAAAAATGATGGACTTGGAATTAATTAAGTAGTAGGATTCGTGGGCATATAACCGTATATAGAGAAAAAAAATGTAAAACAAAAACTAATGGAAAGAGATATGAACTAACCCTTCGGGACGAGGATTGTTGCTCTCCATTCTCGCCTCAAGTTTGTCTCTTTGCTATGTGTTTGCCTTTCTATACTTCGTAGGTTAAACTTAAAATTGCGTAATATGTCATTGATGTTCTTTTGGTATATAAACTTTAGTGGGGGTGACTTTTCTTAGACAATGTACAAACAAAGGCCCTTCACCTTTGCTTCTATGTTTTGTTTTTGGTTTTTGTTTTTTACTGACCTCGGTGGGCCATATGATATGAAGTTATGAACAGCTGGTGTAATAAGAAAGTGTGAAATTCCTGAAAAAAAAAAGTGTGAAATAATTTAAATAAATAAATATTTCTGTTGTGTCATAACTTTTCGACCGACCCGATGGGCTATATGAATATGTGATATGTTTTAATTTATGACGTCCGTTTTTTATAATATAATTTTTTATTATCAGATCAAGACATTAATAAATTTTTATTGTAGGAGTGAATTGAATTTCAAATCTCTTATTCAATCATCAGAGACTTTACTAATTGAGCTAACTAGAACTCATGCTATTGCAGGATTAGATATTCACCGATTACACAGTGATATACTAGTAATACAAACACAATTTTTGGGAGAAAAAAGGAATTTAGAAAAGAAAGAAAGTATAATTTTTGTTACATTTAGGGAACTACTTTTGTATGTAATAAGAATAAAAGAAAATAAAGAATAAAATTTGGATTTGATAGAAAAAAACCTTACCTCTAAAATTCAGTTTGAAATTAAAATTCTATGATGGTTTATTTCATGAAACCTTTCACTGGCTTTATATAAATGACAACAATGATCAATGTTCATAACAAAAATGACAACCATCATTAAATGCTAAAATCAAGGAACACTAACAACTCTAACTAACGTTAATGGCATCTATTTTTTTTCTCACAAGACCCAATTGTTAGCTCCTAGCTAGGCAGAGGAATCATCCCACTTCTACTACTACAACTACCTGTGTGGGACCAATCACAGACATGCATGTCCCACCTATTTTCCATGCACGTATCGTGACACCTTAGAAGAATTTCGGTCCATTTTCCAAGGGAGGTTGAGGTTGACTTGAAACTAGCATATCCGAAGACAGTGGGGACGTAGAGAAACTTATAAAGGATGCCATACTCATGTCAGAGAATATTTGCTGAGTCAGGAGGCATACTTTCTCTTTTATTTTTCCTTTTTATGCCCAAAAATTCTTCCACCATATACTACGCCATAATAATTGTCTTTAGTGACAGAGACACGTTCAGACCAAGAAGGCCATGGTCCCCCCTTAAAGTTTTGAAAATTTCATTTACAGCCTTAATAAATTGAAAAATTATATATAAGTTGTTTATAAATAACTTATTCGCCCCCTCGAATTTGGAAAAAAAAAAAAATATATATATATATATATATATATTATGAGTTCAGTATGCAGTTAAAATTCGCTTGCCTTCCCACATATCTTAAGATTCGTTAAGATTTTTTTTATTGTTTTTTTTTAATTTCCAGTCCATTAGCTCCTCCAAATACCAAAAATAAAAATCTTTGACATATATAGGTTATTTACTTAAAATAAACTAGTCGCTAATCTGTGCAATGCACAAAAATAGCTACTAGATGAGTTTCAAGGAAAAAAAAAAAAAAAACAATGTTATTTTATTTATTAGTTTTTTTGTGAGAATGAATAAGAAATATAATGTTGCGTCTCTAATTTAGTTTGTGTTGTATATATAAATATATACAAGATAAGTTGTAGTATATATACCAAAAGGTGTCTATTGAATGAAAATATGTCTATTAATCGAAAATGTACATGCTGAATGAAAAGGTGTCTGTTGAAGGGTCATAATCCTTTGGGTATAAATAGTGGTTCATATTCATTTGGTAATTTCTTCTTAACTTCTTTTTTTCATCTTTCTTTAAAAAACACAAGAAACTTGTGAGTATTTTCTAAAATTGCTATTTGTAAATTAGGTCTTTTTTTTTTTTTTTTGTTAAATAGTGAAAAGGTTCAGGAATCAAGCCACACCAACAATAGCAATAATAATAATGAACGATTTCTTCATTTGGTAACTTTTTCTCAACTTCTTCTCTTTCATCTTTCTTAGAAACACCATATATTTTCTATATAAACTCACTCAAGGAAGGCCTTCTTACCCCCCTTTTCTCCATTGCTTCTCCTTCTCTAAAACTCTGTTTTCTCTTATGAGTTTTTTGGTTTTTCTTTATCTCTTTGCAGTCCATTTCTGATTAGTCTTTTTTCTTTTCTTTACTATTTTCTTAGGGCTACTTCTTTAGATTTAATCAATATTCTTGTTGATGCTTAAGGGTTTATTACACGCAGAAGCCATGGAATGGATTAACGAAACCATTAGTGCTCACCGAGAGGAAAAAGACTAAAAAATATCTCTCTTTTAATTAAAAAGTGTTTATTTAGCTTATAAATGACGCCACACAGTACCGGATTAGTGGCTTGGTTGCTGGCATTTTTTTCTACTATTTTTATATTATATTTAACTTATCTGTTTGCTTATTTTGATTAGTGTTATTGCTATTTTTTACACGTTTGTTTATATATTTATGTTTGATCCTCTAAAAATGTATTGTTTGTAGAATGAGTAATTACATACTATTGAAGCATTAATATAAAAACAAATTTGCATAGGTTGCAAAAACAATATTTTCCATTTTTTTAAGTGAAAAAAGTGGCTATATAAATATAATTAGTATTTAAAATTTAATATTCAAGTTTTAATATATATATATATATATATAGAGAGAGAGAGAGAGAGAGAGAGAGAGAGAGAGAGAGGTAATTTAATGAGAAACCAATCTACAACTAATACATATTTTAAGAAAAAAATTGTTTAAAATTTGGAGAATACTACATAGTTCTCTATCTAGCTAGAATAAGAATATTGATGTTGAGCCCCTATACTAGCTCAAATATATGAATCTAAGGAATGTTGCTTTCTTTGAATGTGATATTGGAATGAGTTTTTGAGTGATTGTTTAAATGCATATATAAAAAAAATAAAAACAAAAATACTAAAATATTAGTTCAAGATAAATCATAAATAATCTTAGTACCAGAAATGACCCTAGAACTAAGCTAACACAAGCTTAGTGAGTTAAAGTTAACTTATATAAAAATGTTTTTTTTTTCTTTTTACTTAATATTATGGTTTTATTTACTTGGCCCCCTAAGAAAAATTCTTGGCTCCACCCTAAGAAAATAGTGGATTAATCACACATTGAAAAATGAGTGTGAGTAAAAGAGGTTTAAAATATGTGTTGTGTATCCAAGAGTTAGGAACTTTTGAATATACACCGCTGTAAGTTTCTTTAAAAAAAACTTTTTTCCCTCTTCATGTGTGTGTGTGTTAAAAATACCTAATATTTTTTCTAAAAAAAATTCAAAGTGTCAAGAAAAAGACATGTGTAAAAGTCAGGGACGGAACCAGGATTTGAACTTGGGGGGGGCCAAAGCATGAACCAAAAAAATTTCATGTGACATGGTTTATTAATAAAAAAAAATCATGGTAGACAAAAAATTGCAATTTAGTACCTAAATATTTAAGTCAAGGAGGATATAACATGAACTAAAAAAGTTGAAAGTTACAACATGATATTCTAACGTTTTTCGAAGAAGAAGAAGAAAAAAAAAGATGGACTTCAGATTTCCAAATTTTGGGTAATTGGAATTAACCAACTCATCAATATGATAATCTCATACTTTTGGATGCAACTGAAAATCACACTAATGAAGTTTTTCAAACCTTTGTTTGAGAATTTAAAAAAAAAAAAATTGGGATATCAATATTAAGAATTGACAATGCTACGTCATCAATATTGGCTTCTAAAATAATTTTGGCATTTTATCTTTTGAAAAAAATATAAATATTGTAATTCACTTTCCCATAGTTTATAAATTAATTTAAAAAGTCATAAAAATTGTTGTAACCCCCGCGAGGGATTTTTTTTTTTCTTTGAGATTTTTTTGGTTATGAATTATTGAATTAAAATATTGGTGAATTGGAGATTTTTTGTTTATCTTATATAGTATTTTATTTTATTTTTTTTTAATTTTGGAAGAAGGGGGGGGGGGGGGCAATGGCCCCCCCTGCCCCTTTGTGGGTCCGTCACTGGTAAAAGTGATAAATAATCATTCACAATTTGCCATAAAAGATATAGCTGGTAAAAGTCCAAGTTATTAGTTTATTTATATAGTATTAAAATTTTAAAGTTACTCTTTCATAGCTAGGCTAGGCATTTTCAAGACTCGGACCAGAAATCCAACATCATGTTGGCCATGCCAAATTAGAGGCTCCTTGGCTCGAATATACGAGCTGTGCTCTCTCCAGTTCTAGGACTTGGGACGAAACTCATATATAGAAACGAATCAAACGATTGCCTATCTTCGCTCCTTTTTCCTATGTGTTTGCCTTTCTATACTTCGTAGCTCCAACTTGTCAAGTGCTTTCTTTGCTGAGAGTGACTTTGTCGACAAAGACAAAGGCACTTCACTTTTGCTTCACTACAAAATAACGTGTCCTATAGCCACGTTTTCAAAACGCGTCCGACGAGCAAGAAGCTTCTTTGTTTTCTTCTCTTTTTATTTGAGAGTGACAAAACCATGTCAAGTTCTGAACAGCTAGTGCAATAAGAGAAGTGTGTCAAATAATTCAAAACACATTTCGGCACAAAGTCAACAATTCAATGTGTCAGTAATTAAAAGCTAAATAGACTTGATTCTCCCTGTAGCCAAACATCCCACTAGCTCGATGATCTAATAGCGGTAGCTCTCCACAGCTCCAACTCCATGATCATCACTGGATTACTAAGTCATTGCATACATGTTCTCTTGATTTATTTGACACTCTATTTTTGCCCTAAGATACAAGCCCTGCTTAATTTTGAGGCCTAAGGGTAGAAAGTTTTGGGCATGTTGCTTTTTCCGTCCCCCAATTCGTCGGGGGCGACAACGAACAACTTTTAGCTAGACATTTTTCTTATACTTTAATTTTAATTAATTTTTATTTTAATTTTTTGGTAACCCAAATAATATTTATATAACTTTTTGATAATGAACATTGTAATTAATGAATTTGTATGAACAAATATTGATTTTGATTTCAATTGAGAGAGAGAGAGAGAGAGAGAGAGAGAGAGAGAGTTCATCTATTATGTATTTGTACAAATGAAAATTTTTGTTTTTAAACGGTCATAAATAAAGCATGACACACAGGATCGGCTGAACTATAAATGCAATTGATGCAATCTCCCAAGACCCTCAAATTAAAAAAGACCTCCACTTGTATTAATAATAATAATAATAATTAAGGACAAAAAATTTAAGTCCTTTTATTGGTCAATAGAATAAATTAAAAATGTCTCATTGTATCTTAAATAAAGAAGATTAAAAATGAAAAGAAGGCCCCAATTGTAAAAGAAAAAAGAAAAAATATACATCTTTTAATTAAGGAAAACAAAATTTTTAAATCCTTTTATTGGTCAGTAGAATGCATTAAAAATAAACAATTATATCTTAAAATACAAAAGATTAAAAAGAAAATAAAATAGTCAAATTCAGCTAACAAAATTAAATTATAAGAAACATTTATTAACTCATTTTTAAAATATGCTAAAATCAAAATTAATGCCAGAAATATTTATTAATAATGTAAAATAAATATCTTAAAACAAGAGATTATAAATTTCTAAAACAAAAGAAAAAAATCTCTCAATCTCTCTATTTTTATATCTCTCCATCTATATCCTCCCCTTTCTTTTCTTCTTCTTGAATATCTTTTTTTTATAAGCTTTCTTTCTTTACTGTGAAATCAATCTACAATAGCTTCATTATGGTGGTGTACCATGGACGGTGTGTGTGAGCCAACCCTGGAAGTACCCTTTCTCCCTCTGAAATTTTCATAAAGATTGAAGTCATTGAAGAGTACTGAACTATTGATTTGTGATGACTATTAGCTTTTTATTCAATATTTCTAAAAAACTAATAATAATCTGCGCTACACAGCTGACATTTTTTTTTTTTTTTTTGGTTTTCTACGGTGTTACCTCAAAGTTGTCAACCAGAAACTAATCACTGTTCGCGCCGGATGAGCCCACGAAGGGGTAAAGCGCTGGCCCAAGAAATTCTTTTCAAAGTGCAGATAGCAGGACTCGAACTAGGGAGCACACCCAGTTGAGCCCAGTACAAGCACTTTGAGACCGAGAGCCCAACCAACTCGGCCAACCCCTTGGGTTTACACAGCTGACACTTGATAGCATAGATTACTGCACCATACACTGCACATTGCAAATATTACTGTAGCACGGCAACCACATCCTACATGGCCCACACACTATCACAAAAGACTACACACTGCACATAACAAATATCATTGTAGCACACCACAGGTCCACAACCACATCCCACATGGCCCACACACTATCACTAAAGACACTAACCACCTATTGATTAGATGAGTTTTAGCATTTAAAGTTTCAAGATTTTTTTGATTTTAAGTTTTATTAACAAAACACTCTTAAACCCACCCACCGTATAATAAACACCTGTACACGCATAATCTCTTTTTATTACACCAATTAATAATTTGATATATATCATATTAATCCATTTGTATTATAATGATACTAATTTTTTGAACCAATTAATAAATTAATTTTTATTTGTGCAAGATTGTAGGTTTTAATTTTAAAGAATAAAGTGGTCACAATGTTAGAAAAGTTGCAATAACAATGTTCTATTATTTATACCCTATAAATTTTATTTTTAGTTAAATTATAATCTTTAATTGTAAATTTTGTTTATTTATTTATAAATATTTGCTCATTATAAATGTTTACTAGAAAAAATTTATTTGGATATGAAAGACATCAAAAAAATAAAAGGGAGAAAAATCGAAAAACAAACTGAATCTCGGATCAATAAATTTTAAATAAAAATTATTTAATTAATATTTAAATATAAAAAGGTGCCACTTAAAATTTTCACCTTAAGCTCCTAAAGTTGTTGAGCCAGCCCTAAAGACACATTAGAATAAAATCTTTAAATTCAATATATATATATATATACACACACACACACACATTTGGAGTATATTTTAGAGATTGTGATAATCTGCAGTAAACTTCTTTCATATTTTGAAAAATATCTGATGTGGTGTTATTTGGTTGGAAGTATAAATACGGTCATTATATAGGCTATCCTGATAGAATTTATTCTCAAACTTAGGAATAATTTTTTTCAAATAAAACTTTGTTGAGTAAAATTTTTGTACCTTAATTAAAAATTTTATACTGTGAGATAGATAAATAACACATTCTATTAGCCAATATAGGGAGCTTTAATTTTCTTTTTCTTTATTTTAATAGGGGCCTTCTTCCAATTGGAGGCCTTAAGTCATTGTCTAAATTGACTAAAAGTTGAGCCGGCTTAGGTACTAAAAAAAGTATATATCGTCTTCCACTAATTTACATCTATTTTAAACAAATTTCAACATTATTGGTACTAGAACCCACTAATATTAACAATCGATGTAAAAAGAAAAAAGAAAAAAGTAAGAGTCGTATATAAAACATAAAAATGATGTAAAAAAATGAATGTGATAGTATGGTTACCACTTACCCTTAAATATTCATCACTTGCTTGCACATACAGGTGAAACCTTCCAAGAATTCTGGGCCATTTTCTACGAATCGAGGTTGATTGAAACTTGCATATCTGAACTCATGAAGCCAGTGGGGAATGAGAGGGACTAAAACGGTTGTGGTCATATCAGACAAAATTTGCAGAGTCATTGTAAGGACTGAGGAGTCATATTCAAACAAAGGCAGTCAGGCAGGCTACTGACTAACTAAGACGTTTCTTTTTCTCTTTTTATATTGGGATAGATTGACTAGGCAGCTTCAAGCTGAGCCTAGCTTTGGAAAGAGATGGTCCTTGGGCCGAATATACGAAATGAGGGACTATCTTTGCTGATGGTCTGGGGGTCAATTCCTGTACAACAAATAGCAAAAGCAGCCTTCAACCCGCAACACACAAAAAGGTGTGTTCTACTCCTTACACAAAGACATACAAAAAACTCTATTGACCGATACCATTGTGGATGGAACTTAGCTATTTTAGGTTTAGGACGCTTTCTTCAAGTCTATTGAGTGTACCGTCTGGGTGTTCCCAAAAAGGATGGGTCATCCTTTACTAAACAAGCAACAAAACTAGTTGTCTTTATTTTTAAAAAATAAGCTAACGTTTTTTCCATTTCATTTTTAGTAAATAAATTATCAAAAATTAAGGTATGATGAACCCCACTAGATCCTATCAAAATCTAACAGCCAAGTCTAGTTGGCCTAAAAGCAACAAACCCATACACACAACACTATTGCTCATGCATAGGAGCAAGGCCATTAATTTTTGTTTGGGATGACTGAGTTATGGTATTAGGTTTTATTTATGCATAGGGAGCAAATTGCATTTAAATTTTTTTGATAATATATGGTATTAGCCCAAATCTTAATAGTGGTTTTTGCATTATACTTGCTTTCTTTGGAATACAAGCCTCAACTTAACCCAAATAAATAAAAATTCAACACATAATTAGATGAATTTACACTAAGAAAGTAAAAAATAACTTCATGTAAAAAGTAAAATGTCATGGTTTAAGGGTTGCATTTTGTAAAAAGAGATGAAAATTTATTTAAGTTTTATATATCTTTTTTTAAATAGAGTTACTTTAATTTCCTTTTTCTTTTTCTCTTTTTGATGATAGTATTGGCATTTCATTTTTCTTTTCCTCTTTTTGATGATAGATGGACAATAGAGAATAGGGCCACAGGCATCTTCAAGCTGAGTGTATGGGCTGGCATTTCTCAAGACTCGGACTGGCATTTTATTTTTCTTTTCCTCTTTTTGATGATAGATGGACTATAGAGAATAGGGCCATAGGCATCTTCAAGCTGAGTGTGTGGGCTGGAAATTCTCAAGAGTCGGACAAGAAATCCAACCAGTTGACCGTGCAGCACGAGGCTAGCCTAGGAGAGAGATAGTCCGTAGCCTAATATACAAAATGAGGGCCAGCCTATCTTTTGCTAAAGGGCTGCTGGTCATTTCCTACTACAAATAGCAACAAGAGCCTTCAACTGGAAACGCATAAACTAGACTGTTTTGAAACAGCTGAAACTGAAATTTTTTTTTGCTTGAAAGTTTGTAGATAAAGTTAAAAAGTAGCTAAAATAATACAGTGAGATCTATCAATAGTACTAAAAAATGCAATGAGACATAAAAAAAATAAGCTGAATAGTAGTAAAAATAAACTAAATAATAAAAAAATTCGCTTTTTAAGTCAATGCCAAACACAGACTAACTATATATAACTTTTAGATTTTTCTATTCTTTTTGTCTCCCCTATATCTATCACTTAACTTTTTTTTTTCCTTTTTTTTTTTAATATCTTTTATATAATATATAAAGAAGCGGTAATTTAACTTTTTAGTCAAATTATTTCACCCCCTATTTATAAGACAAGTAAAAAATTATATTGACTGATAATGTGATAGATAAAACTTAATACATTCTAATTTATGACGTGTCCTTTAAATGCAATGAGCCCACCATTTGGGTATCCCTCTCATTTTTATTAGATAAGCAACAAAACTAGTTTCTTTTTTTTTTTAATTAAAAAAATAAACTAAATTTTATCATTTTATATTGTATTTGTTGAATAAGCTATTAGAAACTAAGGTATACTTACCGAGCTTCACTGAGCCCCTTCAAAATTCAACTGCCACATACGCTTGGCTTAAAAATAGCAAACCCACGCATACAATTGTACTCCTCCAAAGTGCCCATAACCTACTCATGCTGTATGTTATGCATGCAAATGCAGTGTGTTAAAACTATTAGCATCTACTATTTATGGCATGTTTGGTACATTAGATGAGGATTATAATAGGAATGATGATTTTCATTACTATGAATAAAACATGTTGTAATGGAATAACTAAACATATTTATAAGTTTGATTCTGAGTTATATCATTAGAATAAAACTTAAACTATTTTAAGAAATATCTTACTCATATAATTATATTATTTTCTAAAAAATAATATATATTTTTAAATTTGAGAGAGAGGGTGAGTTATTTTTTTATGGTTTTTTATTTTCAAATTTGACATATGCATATAAAAAGTTTGTTTATTTGAAAATATATTAATTTTAGAAATTATTACACCTACTTTTTTTTTTAGAATAAAAATTATTACACCTACTATATACTAAGAAATAGCTATTACAACTATTTTTAGGAATAATAATTAGTTCTCATTTTAAATAATATCTATTCATAAAAAATTATTATTCCGTGTAATAAAAACAAAACTGTAAGGACACAAACTCTACGAGTGGGCCTGCAAACATGATAAATTGAAGCCCAGGCTGTATACAGTATCCTTAGAATAAATTTGTAAAGAGAGTGGGCTGAAAATTACTTGATTTAGAACGTATGGGTTGATGGCTTAAGTGTGTTCATGATCAGATTAACATTAATTGAATATTAAGATGATACAGGATTCTTCTCGGCACAGTCCGAGGATTTAATCTAAACTACTACTATGAATACCTCTCTCTCTTTCTCTTGATTGCCTTCTTTTTTAATGATTTCCTTTTTTCTTCTGATTGTTCGATCCATCTTCTCTTTGTTTTCAGCTTTATTTATACACCAATTTTACCTCATGTGCTAGTTAGGTGAGTCTTCTTTGATACTTGTCCTATCAGCCTTCACCTGAAGTCTTCACTTGGCAGCTGTAAAGAATGAAGGTCACTGTTCAGGTGTCTTTTCCCCATTAATGCGGCCATGATGTTAGCTGCAGGATTATAAATGCGGTGGCAGCAGCCTTTTACTTAATATCTGATCGTTGCCACCTGTCCTTTTTGCCCATATAAGTTAGGGGATTCTCCAAAAAAGCTAGGATTGATATTGGAGCATTCATCTGGATCATCCTTTTGACAATCCGAACAGGCAAGACTCCTCGGACCAATCTTTTTTCCACGTGACTTACACTTAAGAAATGAGTTAGGTTGGGCACACTCCTTAAGATTTGTTGTCCTCGGATGTACAGGTCTTCTCGGACAGGCCCACGGCCCATAATCTGACATTGGACCTTTTACCCCTACAAAAACCAAACTACATTTTACAATAATTACATTTTACATTTTACATACACTTACATACAATAGAATGCTTTTCGGGTTACTTCATGTTATTCTTTAAAAAATAATTCAAGCAGGTTTTTTTTTTTTTTTCCCTTTTGTAAAATGTAGTTTATGTGTTGAAGTATTCCCGTTTGAGATCAGCATTTCTATTTTTGTAGTGATGCATGGATTCAAGCCTCAACGTATCCAAAAAAGATAGATGCAACACAAAATTTAATGAATTTAAAACTAACAATATTAGAGTTACCTTCATATAAACAATGGCCGCTGTAGGATTTTTTTCTAGGGGGGTCAATAATGTTAAAGCTAGAAATTTGTTGTGGGAGGAGTAAAAAATAAAAAAATAATAATAATTTTTTTTTTTTTGTATAAACAACTTTCATATTATATAAAATAATCTTTTTTTTTTTTAGAATCTATATTAAATAATCTAAAATAATATTCTAAATACAATTTAGTATACAAACTGTATTGTACAATAGTCTAAAAAATTATTAATATTTTAAAGATCGATAAGACAACAACCATTGAATGCATAAATAAATATAATTAAATAACTAATTCAACATTTTTGTCAAATTAATGATAATTTATTATATTTATATGTACTAATAATTAAAAAAAATATAAAGAAGAATAGTAACACACATAAGATTAGGTTTGGGAGAAAATGTGAAACTAAGAAAAAAAATAGTAATTGATATAAGTTTTTGCTTTTGAAGTGTATGACTTTTTAACCATACACATGGTCATTCTCTTGGAATTGGAGCAAGCACTAAAAGACTTCTTGGACTTGGAAATCTATAAAGCACTTATCAACCTACTTTATTAGACAAAAAAAAAAAAAAAAAAAAAAACATAGAAGGGAGAGAGAGCTGGAGAGAATGAGGAAAAAATCATAGATGTAGATGCAAATAGGTTTGCTATAGAGGTGGTGTATTTTTTTTTTTTTATTGCTAAAAGTGGTGTAATTTTTTGCTGATGAAGAAGAAAAGTGCAAGAAAAAATAGTTTCATTCCACCGTCAACAGTAAAGTAAGCCAGAATTAGATAAGGTTTATTTATTTATTTATTTTAAAACAAGCGCAATTTTAAGAGTGGTGTTACTAAACAACACATTCACAACAAAATCTAGGGGACAAGTTGTTAAAGGTATGTAATAAAAAAGTGATATCAATTGAAAATCTAGATATAATCAGTCAGAACTTGCCACTTAACCTTCAATTTAAATTTATTATGAAATTATTGTGAAAGTAGCACTAAATTGAGCATATTCAAGCTTATTTTAGCTAGATTTAAACAAAATTTATGCTCAAGGTGTTCAAAATTTTATTTTAAGGGATCAAAACAAAACAAAAAAAAAAATTTATATAATTCTTTCTTTCTTTCTTTCTTTTTTGCCCAAGTCAGGGGGTTTATTTGAACCCCTGGCCTTGCTGTAGAGCCGCCCATGCATATAATGAATTAAATGTTATAGTTTATTCACAACATTTAACGGAAAGCGAAGAAGATTAATTTATAAAAGACTTACTTGCTTACTTAGTTACTTTACCTTGGACAAAAAAAAAAAATATATATATATATATATTTATAATTGAAGAAATCTCACATGTGGTTTTGGCCTAAAATTACTTTGCCTACTTGTGGTTTAAAAAATATTACTTTAAAGTAAGCTATGTTTGTATCCTGTAACTCATCTCTATTAAAAAATATAGGTAAATAGGTATTTTGTATCCTACATAAGTTACTAGAAATAAACAATTTTCAAATGAACACTACTAAATTTACACATTTGAAATGTAAGATACTATTTTGACACATGACACAAACATTAGAGACCAAAATGATAATTAAATAATTAAACCCAAGAAAAAAAAAAACACTCTACAAAAGTAACAAAACTAAAAACTAAATACAAATCTTTTTTCTCTCTCTTTTTATTTAGGGTAAAATATTATTTTGGTCTTTAAATTTTTTTATAAAAAAAAAATCTTTTTTTTTTCATTTTATACTTTGTAAATTTTTTTTTTAATAGTTTGGAGACAAAAATAAGAATGAAAAAAAAAAACCTTTAAAAAAAATAATTTAAGCCTTTAAGAATAAAAAATGATATATAAGTTTTTAAATTTAAAGAAAAAAAGTAAAACATTTTCAATAATGGAACCAAAGAGAACTTTTCAATAGTTTAGGAATGAAAATCAATAATTTAATGTTTAAGAAGACAAAATTTGATAACTAATAACTAAATACAAATCATGTCATGGTAAAAACAAAACACAAACTTGTGCCGCGTTTCCACGTTTTCAGCGTTTTTTTTTTTTAAGCCCCGCATATGTCACTGTTCATTGGCCATGAACAGTGATTTTAGGCTAATGACCAGTGACATTTACTGTAGCAACAGTAAAAAAAATATTTTTTTTTTTTTTCAATTTTCAGTTTTCAGTCTTCACTTTTCTGCAAAATAAACTGTATCCAAACGTATACTAATACTAATACTAATAGGTCAAATGAAATCCTATCTTGGATACTACAAACTTTCCTATTAGGAGTTTGGTACTGCAATACCCAAAAAAAAAAAAAAAAAAAAAGGCAAGAGAAAAAAGACGACCCTTTGTTTCCATAAGGCGGCACCGCTTCCTCTTTCAGCAAACACACACTCACTCCCTACTTAAACGTGCTTGCCTCTCTCACACTTCCATTCAAAACCTCTCTCTCTCTCTCTCTCAGGTGAAACGACGTTGTTGCAATGGAGGCGATTCCGATTCCGAGCGATAGTACAAGCTAGGTTTCTGGTTAGTTCAAGTGAAAGCCGTCTAGATTATCATTCTAAATTCATTGCCTTTCGAAATGTCACCTAGTCCGTTGGTAAAGTTTAGTGGATATGCCAGACCTGGGGTTGAGTCTTCTTAGGAGCTTTCGTACCATCAAGCTTACTAAACTACTAACAAGCAAATGAAACAATGAAACAAAAACATTAGTTGTCTTTTTTACCTGTTCTTGTCCCAAGAAAGATTACTCGGCACAAGCTTGTTTTTTTGAGTGGCACACTCGTGTAATTAAGTGGACTACCTTCAGGATGTCTGGATTTATGTGTTCCCTGGGTGGTCACCTCATTACGTCATTGTGTCATATAGACATCATATTAGTTTTTTATTTTATATATATATATATATATATATATATATATTATTAATAAGAAAGTAATAAAGAGTATGATTTTATATAGAATAGGACGAGAGAAAAGAATGTACGTGACTGACTCTAACTGATTTATGTAAAGATATATCTATTGGTCTTTAAAAGTTAAGGATTGATGCTTTGTTTTTATTGTTGTTAGTTTTTATATATTATAAATCTCACCAACAATATGTATACGAAATTGAACTAAGAATGAGCCCTAGAAAAGGTTGCTAAAACTTATTTGGCTTTTTGTTTTTTATACGCTGTTTGATTTAGTGCTATGTCACTTTTACTATGTTCTAATGTATTATTTATTGTCATTGCAATGCACTATGATTCTGAGCATGCATAATTCCTTTAGTAAGTTGTGGAAAGTGACATGCAATCCATATGTTACACATGGCAATAGTAAAGGTGATTTTGATCTGGTTGTGGTGACATTTGAGGGTGGGGTTATAGCAGCGTATATGCGGTGGCATAGTGCATGCGCTACTTATTTGGTTTTATTTACAGAAAGATTGTGATAGCAATGGTTACTTCACTGGGGTGTAGTGGTTGTAGATTTAAGGAATGGTGGTGATTGAGGGTCATAACGCTAGCATAAGTTAAGTTTTGTTGATTTCTCTAGTGAAGTTGCATATGTTGATTAGAATTGTTAGAATTGGTATTATGTGAATATTGATAGGCCAAAAATGTATTAACTCCTTAAGATAAATTAACTAATTAATTTAGCCAAGTGAATTAATTAAGTTAATTTAACATACAAAGCGCATGGTAACACAAACAAATCACTAAATAACTAAATGCAGCGGAAATTAAATTTGACACGGTGATTTGTTTACGAATGGAGAAAACCTATACAGCAAAAACTCCACCGGTTGATTTTAAGATCATCACTCTCAAGAATCTACTATTATCATAACAAGCGATTACAAGTACAGGAATCCCAATACCTTATACCAACCTACAGTTGAACCCATACCCCAATATCCAATTGGACTTGTTTTGTAGTGACAATCTCTCTTTTTAATGCACGGCTCTCAGTACATAACTAACCAATTACGCGGATCCCAGTACGCGACTTAATCACCAACTTGAGAAAGATGTTGGCTGCAAAGTTCTTCAGTTCATCCAAAAGATGAAGATCAAGAAGCTCCTTAGTCATAAAACCCTATAGTGTACAAACACAGCAGCATCTTCAGAAGAAAGATGAACTAGAGTAAATTCTGTCTCCAGTTACAATTTGCATGAACAAGACTTTGCTCTATACTCGCCCAACCTTTGACGGCCTTTAAAATAATCTTTATATATGTTTAGGGTTGTGAGAAAAGAAAGCCTAAACACATACTCACAGATTGGAGAGAAATCAACTTCTGAAAAATTGAATTTCATAAACCTTGACAGATAGGATATCTATCGAGATAACTGTTGAGCTTTGAGCTTCGAGCTTCAGCAGCTCTTTAAACCTTGATAGATGCTACCTATCGAGCTAACTGTTGAGCTTTAAAATCTAGCACTTTTTCACTTGTTTCTTGGAGGATTTGCATAGTTTTAACACTTGAACTTGAGACCTTGTTCTTTGAAGCATTAAACACATTCTAGATCTATCTAATTACAAGTAAAATGTGTTTTTTCAAAGGATTAGCCAATTCTAAATTGACATATGTTCCTAATAGCAAATCACATATGTCCTAACAAATATTTTTGTAACATGTTTGAAATTTTGAAGTTCTAATTTTGGATGTGAGCTTTGTTGGAAAGAAAGTCTGAACTATAGCTTCAAGGGATTGTGCAATCATTTAGGGACCACACATTTATGAAGTGGACGTAATTGATTTGAATCTTATCTTTCCCTTCTTGTGGCCAACTCCAAGAAGTAGTACGATCAGTTGGGGATTACGCCTCATGAAGCGGAGTTCACTAATTCGAATCTCTCTCTTCCCCCTTCCTCTTAGGGCCAAAATGTACTTACTTGAAAAAATAATAATTTCCTTACAAGTAGAATTAGAATTCACCATCACCCTATCTTTCTCTTTGATGTTGTCATAATCATTGGGGTCCTAGATTGTTTGGTTTTAATGAATTACGATAACTTGTATCTACCTAAATCTATGCTATGTACTTTTCACAATAACTTGTATTGTAGACACTGTTATGTATATTGATAATATATTTCTCTATTTGATCCTATGTTAATATTGTGTTAGTTTAGAAACATTTGTGGTGTTAACTTAGTTATATTTGTGGTATTGTGTTAGTAGAGCCAAAACTATTATAGGTTTTTTTTGTAAATAGGTTATCAATATTACAAGTTCTTTATAAACAAGTTATTATGGAAAAAAAAAAAAAAAAAAACCTATAGTGGCGGTCAGATGTGCCGCTAAAAGTGTGCTTAGAATGTTTTATATGAAACCCTATAGCGAAGCTTATTGCCCCCGCTAAATGTGGACACCTATAGCGGCAGTCAGAAATGCCACCGCTAAAGGTTGATTTACCTAATTCTTAACCTTATATAGCGGCGGTGGAAAGCCTGCCGCAATAAACCAAATCCTCCACTAAAAGGTACCTATATAGCAGAGCTTCTTATTATTGCCACAATAGGTCTCTGCGGCACTTAAGCTGTGGCGCATCGAAGCGCCACAATAGCAGCCACTGCTAAAGGTCAAAAGTTCCTTTAGCAGCGCTTTTATTGGTTTTAGCGGCGCTTTTGGAGCGCCGCAATAGCCCATTTTTCTTATAATGATATGAATGTGAAGCTCCTTTATGGAGATTTGAATTCCGACCTTTGTCCCTTCCTCCCACACTCCATAAACACTTATACTTGTGAAGTGACCATCGCATTAAGGGTGTGCAATGACTTTTCTCTATACTACTAATACATAATACTTGCAACAAGTCGCTTTCATCTTCATTTATGTCCTCTCTATCTAATTATTTGTGTTACTTTTTTGTGGGAATTTAAGACCACTTGCTTTTAAATTTGTTTTTCTTGTTTTAATTTTTCAAAATGTCAATGGAACCAAGTTCTTAACCAATATTTTTAAATGCACTAAGAAAGAATGATGATATATTAAGTTAAAAGTATTGCAGTTTCGTCTGCTTTTTTAAAGATTATTTATGATTTCTCAAATCCATGTTAACTGCACTAAGAAGGAATGATTTCTATTGTAGTCTTCAGTTGTTTTGAATTCTAAATTGGTGTTTAGATAAATAAAATTTCTTGCTTGATTTTATTTATTTATTTTTTAAAATCTACTCTACCTTGATTTGATCTATCTTCTAAAATTGACCCATTGAGAGGAGTAAGCAAAAAAAACTTGTGTAAGTAATTAAGTGGAGTAATATAAGGCCAAAATAAAAATGCAAAAATAAGAAGCAGCAGTGTCTTAAACAATTGGAGTTTGTTAATAAACTTTCAATTGAATTCCGGGTTTGCCTTTGTATGTGACAGAAACTCAAAACATTCTGTAAACTATTAGCAATGCTTACGAAAACAGAAAATGATCATGCAGGTAGGACATTGACACAAGTTCTTTTTTGTTTAAACTGGGTGACGGAAAAATTAATTACAAAACAGAGGTAATTTATTGAACTAGTAGGATTCACGGTTAAAGAAATTTGACCTGACCCGTCAAGACGAAGATTGTGGGCCTCCATTCTCGCCTCCTTGTGAGTTGTGCCTCCTTTTCTTGCCATGTTTGTTACTTTTGTAAGTTTGTTGTTTTTTGTTTTTATTATTATTGTTACTATTTTTGTCTTGCTATAGGACAAATATCTTTTGGAGCTGTTTAATTACTATTTTAGTATTATTTTTTGTTTTTGGCTAACTTGGTGTGTTCGCACTTTTGGAAGTTATAGTGTTTCTCGTATCCATCTAAAGTTTCAACGAGTGTAAAAACTAAAAAGCGATGCTTCATCCTTATAAAGTTGGATCTATAGACGGTTTATAAATATGAACCAGAATTACATAGATTAGATGCCATTTTCGGGAAAAATCACCTGCCTACTAATGAATACTTAAGTCCTGCACTCTTAGCAGCTGGTCCAATAAGAAAGTGACATAATAGAGTCAATTAGTAGCGGCTCTAGGAATTTTTTTTTTTAGGTGGTCATCAAGAAACTTAAGTTATACAAAATTTAATAAAGAGACAACTTGAATATATCAACATCACAAAAAAAAAAAATGCAAATACATGAAATATTTCAATTTTTTGTACAAGAAAAAAAAAAAAAGACTAATAAGAGATAAAGTAGAAATTGAAAATGCTAATATGAGAATAATAAAGTGACTATAACAATTTCATAACAAATCTTATGCAAAAAGCTGTTATTGATGAGTAAAACATGTCAATATTGAGTCCAAATTAGAATTAGTAACAGCTTACCTCTAAGATTTATTGTGAAAATATTGAAAAATGTAGCATTACAATTATTTTTATTGAATTTAAATTCTTGTGATTCTTAAGTCATATTGTTTAACATTTTTATTAGGGTGGTCAAAATAAGCTAATATAATATAATATATTTTTTTGTACGTATATAATATATACATTTTTTTCAAGTCAGGTGGTCATTGAATAGATTAATTTAAACTAATTATTTATATATTTATTTTTTGCTAAGTATAAAAATAAAATTGGCAAGAATGGAGCCGCCTCTGTGTGTGTGTGTGTGTGTGTGTGACGGGTCTCTCTCTCTCTCTGTGTGTGATGGGTGGATTTCATGCTCTCTCCCTTTAAGAGATTAAGAGGGAGGAAGTATACTTTCAGAATTTGTAATAATTTTTCAAGTTAAACGCATCATCACCATTCAACATTGTAACGTGTTAGACCGTTACTTATAGAGTGGTTGTTTGGTCACTGGGCTAAGTGGGATTTATTTGAAGTTTTGACTCTTGACTCCTTGTATGATTCAGTACAATTCTCTTTGAATTATTTAACGCTTGATTTTGCCCCAGCTGTCACATTTCAGGATTAGATATTCACCAATTATACAGCTGATTACATCCAAAAATTGTGGGCTCTGCCGCTCCTAAATTTAAAAATTGTACCTTTTTTATTTAGTTTTTATTATAATGAGATAGAAAAAATTTGTACTTAGTGGAGACAAGAGTCTACTTTGCATACTAAACGCAGAGCATGGTATTAACAACAACGACAGCCAGCATTTTCCTTTGTCTTTAAGGCTGCGTTTGTTTTGAGTGTAAACGATTTTAGGAAAACGCTTTACACCCTTGTATGTGTTTGTTTTGCTATGGAAAATATGGTTAACGGAATTGCAATTCCGGTTGGACTGTAAAATGGGGCCTAAATCATGTAAAACCAATTCCACTTCTATTTTACCTTCAAACCATTTACACCCCATTTTACACCCTTTCAGAATCCTCACCCATTCTCGTCACTCACGCCAAGCCCAAGCCGGAGAGCCATTGCCGGTGAAGCCCAAATCCAGTCCACTCCTCAGATCGAGTCGGCGCCTTCGATCTTGTCTGATCGCGCCTTCGATCGCATTCCCGATCTTGCCTTCGCGCCTTCTCGCCTTCGCGTTCCTGATCTCGCCTTCGATCTCGTCCGATCGCGCCTTCGATCGCGTTCTCGATCTCGCCTTCGCGCCTTCTCGCCTTCGCGTTCCCGATCTCGCCTTCGCGTTCTCGATCGCGTTCCCGATCTCGCCTTCGATCTCGTCCGATCGCGCCTTCGATCGCGTTCCCGATCTCGCCTTCGCGCCTTCTCGCCTTCGCGTTCCCGATCTCGTTCCCGATCTCGTCCGATCGCGCCTTCGATCTCCTCCTCAATCTCTCACTCTTTCCCGATCAGTCCACTCCTCAAGCTCTCCCTGTTTCTTCCTCTCGTGAAAAATTGTGAATAATAAAAGATGTTTTAATTTGGTTTTTTGGTTGTGTTAAGTGCATGGTTTGAAATTTTTTGTTATAAAATTTGTTTGGAGGCTGAGAAAATTGATGAGAAAATATGTACAATTTGTAGGAAAATAGCATTTTCAGAATGTTACCAAACACCGTAAATTGTTTTTTTAGACTATTTTTCATTGCAAAATCAAACACCCAAATTTTATTTTACTTACGGGAATTCACTTTCCCCTGCATTCATTTTACACTCAGAATTTGATTTACATTGAACCAAACGCAGCCTAAGTTCTCAACCTTTGCTAATCATGGACGAGAGCCATTCACTGGCCAAGGGAAGGGGGTCCATGCCACCCCTAATTTTTATTTTACAAAAAATTTCTATATATACATGTGCTGAATTTGAAATTGGGACCCTATAAAATCAAACTTAACCTTCCAAACAAAATTCTTAGACCCTTAAACAAAAAGCCCAAATAATAACAACGAATGGACCTAATACCAAAATTTAAGGGTAATTATATTTTACTACCTTAAAATATGTCCTTAATTACATTTTGCACTTTAAAATTTTAGAATGCATAGTTAGCACCCTAAACTATAATTTATGTTACACTTTGCACCCTACTGTCAATTTTGCCATTATCTTAGACAGAAAACTAAAGTTTATGGTGTAAAGTGTAATTGGAAGTATAGTTTACACATGGTAAAATGTAATTTTTCATTTGTTTTTAAGAGATTAAAAAATAGAGAATTGAGACTTTTCACGTAGTTCCATTCAAGATGATGGTAAACGGCGATGTGCAAAGTTTAACACTAATTATAATTTAGGGTACTAATAGCGCATTCTGAAAATTTACGGTGCAAGTGTAACTTGGGACTGCCATTGTTGGTATTCTTGAGTTGAAGAAAGGTGGATTCCGTGGAACTTTAATGAAAGCAGTTATTGCTACAGCTAATCGCAGTCGAGAACTTTCCCAAAGCTAGTCATATCAACTTCTTTTCCAATTCTGGTAATGCTGTTATGCAATGGAGTCTCCAATTTATTTTAACTTATTATTATTTTTTTAGAATATTTGAATAGATTAGCTCTGATAGTGGAAGACCAGAAGCTGCATAAGATAAAGAAGACAATGACTAGTTCTGGATTCCAACGGTAACATTAGAGCCAAAACGGTGACGTTTGATTTAATAACAAACGACATCGTTTTGGATCTAAACGATTTAAGCTTATAAACATGACAAATAGTGTCGTTTCTACATAAAGTAAACGACACCGTTTCGTGCTTATTCACTAATATGAGTCTCAAATCTGTTCCAGAGTCGCTCTGTTCTTCACCTCCACGAGCTTAGCCTCCATGATTTCCAATTCAGATATTTGTCTTAGATGACAGCTGCAACACACTCAAAATATCTTGTTATAAGTTTGTTAGAAATCTCTTAGAATAGAACCTTCTAGAAGGTTCTAGAATCAGTCTAAGCTATGCTCTATAAATAGAGCTTTTGTGTAATGTATTAGTTTTGTCAGTTTGAAATATATTTTAGCAGTTTTAATCACAATCTTTCTCTCTATTTTCATTCTGCCATTGTTGTTACACTTCAAGCTCATTTTCTCACATGGAATCAGAGCCATCCATGGCTTCCACAACACCAACAGACACCCCACAGACCTCTCGTACCGCTACAACACATACTACTATTCAACTACAGTCACAACCTTGTCAATTTCTACTTGATGCTCAAGGGAATTTAACCACAAGTGTGAATCCATATTTTCTGCCCTGGAGAATCAAAGATTACGCTTTGCTTTCTTTGATCAACACAACTCTAACTCCACAGGTTTTCTCACTCAATATTGTTGGAATCACAAACTCAAGAGAAGTTTGGAACACTTTAGAGCAGAGGTTTACTTCAACTTCAAGAGCAAATATCTTGAATCTGATCAAGCTTGAGTTACAGAGTCTCAAGAAAGGGAATGACTCTGTGAATAGTTTTTTTGCAGAAGATCAAAGTTGCTCGAGACAAACTCCTTGCTGTTGGATCAATTGTCGATAATGAAGAACTCATATGCATTGTTCTTCGAGTTTTACCTATAGAATTTGAACACTTTTGTTCTGCAATTCATACCAGAAGTGATCCAATCACTTATGAGCAACTCTCTATCATGTTGCAGAGTGGAGAGCAAGCCATGACAGAGAATTCTGAAAATTTCTCTAATTTTTTAGCAATGTTTGTCTCTAACAATAAAGCCTCTGGTCATCCACAGTCTCAATCTCATACACAAGGTGGATCCAATGGAGGTAGAAACGACTCTAATAGAGGAAAAGGTGGAGGAAGGTATAATATAATGGACAGGAGTATTCTTCTCAGTTACTCCAGACCTATCCTTCTCAAGGCTATTCAAGTCAAAATTCACCTTCATCTCAATTTGGTGGCCAAAAACTGTAAGAGTGATAGACCTACTTGTCAAATTTGTGGCAAATTTGGTCATCAAGGCCTTGACTGTTATCACAGAATGGATTTTTCCTGCCGAGGTAGAAATCCTCCAACAAAACTAGCAGCTATGGCATATGCTTCAAATACAGCAATTACCAACAATCAAGATCCTTGGCTAGTTGATTCAGGAACATCTGACCATCTCACAGCCAATCTCAACAACCTTTCCATTCAAAACGACTAGTTCTGGATTCCAACGATAACATTAGAGCCCAAATGGTGACTTTGATTTAATAACAAACGACATCGTTTTAAGTCTAAATGGTTTAAGCTTATAAACATAATAAATATGGTGCCATTGCTACTTAAAGTAAACGACACCATTTCATGCTTCTTCACTAAGTCTCAATTCTATTCTAGAATCACTCTGTTCTTCACCTCCACGAGCTTAGCCTCCATGATTACCAATTCAGATATTTTGTCTTAGATGACAGCTGTGACACACTAAAAATATCTGTTAGAATATTCAGTAAAAAAAAAAAAAAATCTGTTACAATAGAACTTTCTAGAAGGTTCTAGCTTGATTTAGTCTAAGCTATGCTCTAATGTATTAGTTTTGTGAGCTTGAAATATATTTTAGCAGTTTTAGTAAAGTCTTTCTCTCTGTTTTCATTCCGCCATTGTTGTTACACTTCTCTTTTTGTAGTTAATGGATATACGCATTTTTTGGCTTACTAGTTGTCACACTCAGTTGGCTACAATTCTTGGACTTCAGTTTTAGTATCTAATTCATAACACAAACCACACCACCCCCCCCCCCCCCCCCCCCCCCCCCAAAAAAAAAAAAAAAGAAAAGAAAAAAAGAATACTCTTTACATGACTAAAAAAAGACAAAAAGGAAAAAGGCCGACTGTTGGATGCAACTGGTTCCTTTTCTCTTTTCTAGTTTCTACTTTCTCTAAGGAGCTGCTTCAAGCACCAGGGTGCTTGGTGATGATGCCAAAGAATCAACTCAGTAAGCTGCAGGGTCTTCGCGCATTTCGGGTAAACCTGCACGAGTGGAAAGAACCTCAAATGGGAAGTACCGGTGTGGTACCGGCCAACGACCCTCCGATGGTTAAGTTAGTATTGCTCACAACTCTAGAGTGCTAGAGTTGGGGTAGAAACATGCGTACCTTTGTTCATGAGGGTTGAGGATATTTATAGTGGTGTAGAGTTGGGGCCTTTGGCGTGTCCGAAGAGATAACCTCTGATCGGAACCATACCCTGATGCGTGTTCTTTACGGAATCCTTTCCTCACCAGAGCCATCCCCTGTTGCGTGGGGTGCAAGTTATCTATCTAAGTAGTAGTGTGTGCGACAAGATTCTTTTCTCGACAAAGCGTATGTCACAAGATACGTTGATTCCTTCAGCTTCGTCCCGTCACCCATTCATCTCGTCGATGTGTGTAGGCTACGCCGTCGGGTCATGCTGGAGAGCTGGTCGGGGGTGACGGAAGGAGGGGGGACGTCAGCCTTGACCGTGCCGTCGCCTAGGTGGAGGGTGACGGCACCTTCCAAACGGCACCTTCCCCCATCACTTGGTATTAAATATGAGAGAATGATACGTTAGAAAATTGAAAAGAACTAAAGAAGTGATGCAATACAGATTAAGGAGCAATTGGATCACCAAAACCCTTAATCTGGGCTTAAATAAGATTCTGGCAAATACAGTTTTGATTGAGGTAGAAATTTGGTTTTTGATGCTTGATTCCTCTTGTTATTTTGAACTCTATTTTAATTAGATGAAAGATATGGAGAAAAATGGAGAATACTAATTGAGGCACCATTGGGCTTGCGAGGTAATCTAATTTTATTAGGGTATTTTTGGGTATCAAGCATACACAAAAATACCCTAATAAAGATCCTGAGGTAATCTAATTGAGGCACTATTAGGCTTGAGGATTCTTGTTCTAACAAGGATAACTATTCAAGATTAACCCAAGCCATCTCGGGATCTTTGGAATTTTGAGGTGGGTTTACACTTGACATTATGTTTAATGAGTCTCGTCTACTTTTTCTTTTACTTTCTTCAACTTGATAAAAGAAAAAAAAGAAAAAAAGAAAAAAAGATAGGAATGTAAGATTTATCCAAAGCTAAAAATGCTGAACCATAAACAACGTTGTTTATAAAAATGCTGCATCTTTTAGTATCATAGTATCAAGCAATGCAAAGCTTGATACGTCATTAAAGTTTATTATACGCATTCCCCGTGTAGAAGCGACCTCTTTTTAACAATTAATTGTAGTATTACAAAATCTATACCTGACCATGCTAAGGAGTTACAAACGAAGAATACTGTAAGGTTGAATTTTATCAATCATTTTGTTGGCTTCATTCCGTGCCAATTTGCTTGTATTTCAACACTTAGAAACCCTGTATTTAGGTGGAAATCATGTAAGGGTAGTGTGTGAGAGAGTGTGAAGAATTGCTCAAGACTGTGCTGCAGAACAGGGACTCATGACTAGACCTTGCTGGTCTCTCGCGACTGGCAAGCCGCCAGATGTTGCACACGAGAAAAGCATGCAGAGGAGAACTCGCGACTGGATCTCGCGGGTGGCTCGCGACTGTATTTCAACACTTAGAAACCCTGTATTTAGGTGGAAATCATGTAAGGGTAGTGTGTGAGAGAGTGTGAAGAATTGCTCAAGACTGTGCTGCAGAACAGGGACTCATGACTAGACCTCGCTGGTCTCTCGCGACTGGCAAGCCGCCAGATGTTGCACACGAGAAAAGCATGCAGAGGAGAACTCGCGACTGGATCTCGCGGGTGGCTCGCGACTGGAAAGTCGCCAAAATCTGAACCGTCGTGCCAACTGTTGCACTACAGGACAAAAATTTCAGTCTGGCCTTTCAGTTAGTTCGCGGCTTGAACTCGCAACTCAGTCAAGTCGCGAGGCCAAGCTGCCAGCCAACTCTGTTTTGAAAAATCTGTCTCCTCGCATTTCAAACACCCACCAGTATATATACCCTTTATACCCACGAAATGTAAAGAGCTTCTAGAGAGAATTTTGAGAGAGAAACCCTAGAGAAAAACAAGATTGACTCATCCACAATCTTTACCTTGTGACTCTTCAAATTCCTTTATACTCTTCCTCTCCATTGTTATATCCTTGAGAGGTACATTACCCAAATCCTTTTCTCACCATACACATACCTGTGAGAAGGCTCTTTAGTGCTTTGGGAAGCAGTTAGGAAGGAACCAATTTATATTAATAGATGCTATGGACTAGAAGCGGGATCCGGAAAGCTAAAGAAGAAATAGGTTCGGCGTAACCTCGTTGGAGCAAGAAGCTTAGAGGGCTTAGGTACATTGGGTTGATTAGGCTTGGAGAGTCTATTGATGTCCTTGTATCCCAACTACATTCTTTAGTGGATCATTTGATCGCTTGGAGGGCTGTGAAGAGGTTTTTCGCCGAGAGCTTCGGTTTCCTTTTCAATAACACGTCTTATATTGTCCTTGTGTTTGCATCTCTGTTCCCTTTATCTTTGTCATTTAATTTCTGTTATGAATGTGATTTTATTTGACTTGGATTATTTATCAATTCTGTTTTAAGCTTTAGCTCATCTTCCACACGTTTATCGTTTGATATTAAGTTTAAATTGACAATTTGTAATTTGGGGGTCTAAACGTTTATAGTGTTTTTTACGCTATTTAAACTTTCAAATACAGGAGAACGAGTCTGAAATGTTGAATATTGTAGTCCAAAATCCTAGAGATTCATCTTCCGGTGGTAGTGATGAGTGTTTGAATTCCATATTGAAAGATGGCTGCAACTCTTTACGAAGGCCCAAGATACAGAAGGTCCCAGACATGCTTTGTGAGATTAAATTAAATGAAAAATGCTATGATCCCTCGATGGTTTCCATTGGTCCTTACCAACATGGCTCACCTGGGCCCCAGCTTCTGGAGAAACACAGAATTCCGATGACACTGCAGTATGTCAAGGATAGTGGAAAAGGTATTGATGTTTTATACAACAAAGTAGTTGAGGCGGCTAACAATGCAAGAGAATGCTATGCTGAGGGATCAACACAAGAGTTTGACGATGAGGCATTTGCTCAAATGATGTTTCTGAATGGTTGCTACATTCTGTAATTCATGTATCGCATTGCATAAAACAAGCGCGGAGATATGGGGATGAAGAGTCACACTATAGCGTTGGTGCACCGGGACATGTTCATGCTAGAAAATCAACTCCCTTTCCTAGTTCTCAAGGCATTGATGAGCTTGAGGTTCAGAGAAGATGAAGAGAATGATATCATCAACATTTTCATCAATCATGCTCAGGCACAAAAGTATGAAGATCAACCTGTTTAACTTCTTGAACTCATTCGTGTGAACCTCGACGACGTCCCAGCGACTCTAGAAGGTGGACCTCATTCAAGCAGTGACTGCTACTCTTATCGTTCGTCCAACGAGTTTAGGGTAGCAGGAGTACACTTCAAGCCCGGTAAGTCTAATCTTATTACAGTTACAGATGCGTTGTTTGAATCAACCTTCTTTGGTGGTCAACTCACTCTTACGCCAATCATCGTAGATGACTCTACCAAGTCCATTCTATTAAACTTGGTAGCTTGTGAAACATGCATTGATGCCACTGATGATTTTGCGGTCACCTCTTATATATGCTTCATGCATTCACTCATTGCACTTGAAAAAGATGTGACGTTGCTACAATCCAGGGGCATAATTAATAATTATCTTCCCAGCGACCAAGCTGTGGTGGATGTCTTCAATGAAATAGCAAAAGATTTAGTATCCATTCCTTATGCTTATGCCGGTGTTAAAGCGGCAAATATCAAAAGCCATTTTAGGAACAAACTCAAGATTTGGATGCTTGAGTGGCAATCCTCTAGTAGACCTTGGAGCATTCTCGTGTTCATTAATGCTCTAGTTTTTTCCTAGAAAGCACGGACTCGCGGCGACCCTCCTTTGTCGTGATGATTCAGCCTTTTTTTTTTTTTTTTTATTCAAGCCGATATGCGCAGATGAATGCCAATTCCAGCCGATTCGGAGTAGATTCCGGCCGAAACCGACCGAAATACATGTTAAAAAAAATAATAAAAATAACTTGGAGGTTGTATTCTACTTTATGAATATCATGTTTTAGTTATTATTTAGTATTACTCTTAAATTGGTATATATTTACAATTATATGAAAAAGTATGCTTAACAATATATAAAAAATATAAATAAAAATATTTTTAATAATTTTTTAATCGCCACACTCCACCCACGCTGCATCCGCACCCGTACCCGAATCCAGAAACATACCTGTGCTTCATAGGTTTTTTCCTTGACGCTTAGTGTATTGCAGACTTACTATGCAGCAAACCCTTCTAAACGTGAATAAAAATCTTCTCTCCCATTTTTAGTGTGCTAATTTATGATTCACAAATAGTTGTATGTCACTTTTTTTCCATTGTAATTGATGGAG
This sequence comes from Lithocarpus polystachyus, assembly GCA_033629205.1. NCBI lineage: Eukaryota > Viridiplantae > Streptophyta > Magnoliopsida > Fagales > Fagaceae > Lithocarpus > Lithocarpus polystachyus. Next base: position 9,424,899 of record CM066168.1, on the reverse strand, counting down.
TATAAAATAAAGGGGAAATAACAATAAACCCACTTGTGGTTTAAAACTTAACACTTTGCCCACCTGAACTTCAATCTGTTTGCTCTCTGTTACCCACCTCACCCTCAGACGTTAGAAAAACACCTTTTTAATACAAATCACAACATAATGTTAGGACATATGTGATTTCATGTTAGGAACATATGTCAATATTTAATATAATTAGCTAATTCTTTGACAAAATGCAATTTACTTATAATTAAGTAAATCTGGGATGTGTTTAATACTTCAAGGAACAATGTCTCAAGTTCAAGTGTTAAAACCATGCAAGTTTGTCCAAGAAACAAGTGAGAAGTGCTGGTTCTTAAAGCTCAACAGCTAGCATCTATCGAGGTTTAAAAAGTTGCTGAAGCCCGAAGCTTGACAGCTAACTCGATAAATACCCTATTAGTCGAGATTTATGAAAATCAGATTTTTAGTTCTGATTTCATTACAATCCGTGAATATATGTTTGGGCTTTCTTTTCTCACAACTCTAAACATATATAAGGATTGTTTTAAGGGCTGTCGTAGGTTACACAGTTGCCCAAGTTCATGCAAATTATGTCCGGAGATAGAATTTGCCCTAGTTCATCTTTCTTATGAAGAAGTTGTTGTGTTTGTACACCATAAAGTTTTGTGACCAAGTAACTTCATGATCTTCATCATTTAGATGAACTGAAGAGCTTTGCAGCCAACTTATTTCTCTATTTGGTGATTAAGTCGCGTATTGGAATCCGCGTAATTGGTTAATCACGTATTGGAAGCCATACATTGAAAATGAAAACTACAGAACAAGTCCAATTGGGTATTAAGGTAAGGGTTCAACTGTAGGTTGGTATAAGGTACTAGAATTCCTTTACTTGTAACCGCTTGTTTTGATAATAGTGGATTCTCTGGAGTGGTAATCTTAAAATCACCCGGTAGGGTTTTCGTCGTGTAGGTTTTTCCCATTCGTAAACAAATCACCGTGTTAACTTTATTTTCCGCTACACTTTATTATAGTTGGTGATTTGTTTGTGCTACCACATACATTCCATGTTAACTTGATTAATTAATAAACTTGGCTAATTAATCAATTAATATATCACAAGGGGTCAATATATTCTTGGCCTGTCACATAACACGGATCAAAACGCAAACCCTTTGAAATCTTTCCTCACGAGCCCTAGAATCACAAAAATTCCTTGTATTGAGCCGGGGTTTTGATTTTTCTGACCGTGTTGCATAAAACTTTCATGTTCCCAGACATTTTGCTTTATGTGCTTTGGGTTTTCACCTTTTGATGCTAGCTTTGATTCACAGGAAATTTGGGTAAAAGTTGATAAGTGATGTCTTCTTCGAGTGGAAATTACTCAGGTTCAAGTTGGCATATATGTACATATGAGACTTGTGTGCTGAGAACAAGTCTAACAATAGATAATTTTGGGAGAAGGTTTCTGGGTTATAGCCGATTTAAGGTAAGTATAGTTTTTAGTTAATTTAGGTTAGGTTCTAAGGAATTAGGAACAAATGTATTAGAACTTCATTTTGTAAGGTTGGCAAACCATGATCAAAACAGTTTTTAATCATGTTTATACTTGCTCAAAGTATGTGGTTTTTATGTAAAGTTGGAATCAAGTTACTGCAAAAGTTACTGTGCAAATCTGCCTGGCTCGATCTATCGAGAATTAGACTTGACTGATCAAAAGTAGTGCAGATTGTTTTTTCTGCAGAATTTCCAACTCAGCCCAAGCCCGGTTTGACGTGTAGGGTTTTATGTTTTACCCTAAGTATAAAAGGAAAAACCGTAGCCGCGTTTTAGAGGAGTTTTTTGTGCTGTGTGTATGAATCCTTTGTAAAATCTAGAGGTGTTTACCTTCACATACACTTAGGGTTTCCAAACTCAAGATTAATGTCAAGAGCTTAGTGATCATTCAGTTGTAGATTTAAGAACTTAAAGATATACAAGTGGGAGTGCTTTTACTTGCTGTGAATTCAAGAAAGAAGTAGTCTGTAAACTCGGAGCTGTCACGTGGTCGTAGTAGTAAGTTTCCTACTAGAGGTAGCAATATGATGTTAGTGGTCTGAGTCGCTATTATGTAAACTTCAATTCTTTCATAGTGAATTTTGTTTTACCTTGAGGATAGCTAGGTTAAATCCTCCCCAGGTTTTTTACCAGTTTGGTTTTCCTGGGTTATCATATCGTGTGTTTTTTACTTTCCGCACTTTGCATGATATGATATATTTGTGTTAACCTAGAACTTTAATTTACCTAAGTTAATCACTTGGCTAAATAACTAGGTTAATTTGTTTGGGTTTTAAAGGGTCTAAATTTCTTACATAGTTGACTCAAGTGAGTTTGGAATGTGATATGTTCAAATCAATTTATGAACAGGTTGGTCCTCAATTGACCAATGTTGGCTTAAAGCCACTTTGTATTGTAATAGAACTACGTTAGATGTTGTTGGCTTGAAGCCACTTTATAATATAAGTTTTTTTAAGATAAAGTGTTATTTATGTTAGATGTTGTTGGTGTTTTTGTTTAAAGTGAATTGGCAAGTTGTGTCTTGTGGTTTTGTTGGATGCTGTGAACTGTTTTGGATGCTGTGACTTGTTTAAAGTGCAGAATTGTGTCTAGTGTTTGTGCAGAAAGTGCATTGTGTTGAAAATGCATGACAGCCATCTGTTAACTTGCAACAAATGCACACATAAACCTGCTATATTCAACACATACACCTACTATATTCGATAAACTTGCTGTATTCAATACATACACACATAAACCTACTATGTTAAACTGTAATAATCAACCATATGACAACAAATAGTCAAAATAATAATTTTGAACACCTATCATTAAGTTGGGAAATTGTATATACATTTAAAGTGGCATTAAATATTGTCTTTCATCAACTACCAATCAATGTAAGGCATTGAGTCCAACAACAACAAAACAGTTGCACCTGCCCTTGTTTACAAAACTTACAAAAATAACACAAAGCCCAACAGATGTTTTAACAGCATATATAGCCAACAATTGTCTGCCCTGCCATTGTTTATAAAATATATTTAACCCTAACGCCTAATTATATTACCCTAACACTAAATAGACATAACAACAATCTTCTTCACATAAGCTTCATTTACTGCCCCTACCTCTCCTCCCATAGCTTCCCTTTCCACCTCTTGTGTTACATTTCTGTGTCTTTGCTGCATTACTCCTTCCTCTGAAAGCAGCTCCTCTAGTAGCAGGTGGTCTTGTAGGCTACAAAGTACAAGAATTCAGATATTAGCTACCAGTATCACAGATTTATGAATAAAACAACAAACATAAAACTACAGTACTTGTGATGATGGTGCTCTAGTGTCCTATATTTCTGTAGGGGTGTGTGGTGCTAGCTGGCTTGAAGAGAACCAAGGAGCTCCCCCAACTGTGTACTTGAAGTCTGCAGAGTACCACTGAGTTGGTTGTTGTGACCATAAAGTCTAACCTGGTGGCTGTGACTTTACTGTCTGGTTGGATGAAATGATGCTAAGAGCTGAGATAAAGATAGGGCTTGGGATGAAGATTAGGTCTGGGATTCTTGTCTACATGGGGCTTGGGATGAAGATTTGCCATTCTGTACTCTCTTCCTCCTCTCCCATGGTGTCTCACCAATGACATTGGCCTTGCATCTCCTTTCATTGTGTCCTTCCTTTTGACACCTTCTACACTTGACTGACTTGTTTGCTCTAGACACCCTGTAAGGGTTCCTTGCCTCATCATCATCATCCCTCTTCCTTTCTATGGGTGGCCTGCCTGGTGGCTTATAAATAGTAGATGCAACAGGAGCAGGTTGGCTACTTGAGATCCACTCAAACTGGCCAAGCGTGGGAGGTATGGGTGTCTTGTATGTCTCCACATAAGCATCTTTGTAGTAGCATGGATAGGAGCAATCCTCTGGTTTCTCACGATTCATAAAAATGGCTGCAACTTCATGCTTGTAGAGGATTCCTATCAAGTCTCATACTCTACAACTACATGTCTTCCTTACCAAGTCCACCACATGCCTCTCATTCACATTGTCAACTTCATACACATGTCTCTACTTTCATCTTCTCCAGCTTGTCCTGTATGCTTGGACACAACTTGCCACCATACTTTTCTATGCCAGTCCTCTTTATGTACAGTCTGCTCATAAGCCTAACCCTAATCCATTCAAGCATTGATAATATTGGCTTATCTCTAGCCTTCACAATCATAGAGTTAAAACTCTTACTCAAATTGTTTACCAAACAATCTGTCAAAGCCCTAGAAGAAAAGTAGGATCTAGTCCACTGTGTAGGATCTATATCTGCAAGATACTTCCAAGCTTCTTCATCCAAACTCTTAAGATACTGCATCCTTCTCTCAAATTTCCTAACCGATGTTATGCCAGCACACCTCCATAATATACTCTTCAACTCCATGCCTTCGTGGTTAACCTTGAAGTTGTTGTATATGTACTTCACACAATATTTGTGCTATATAGTTGGGAATAGAGTCTCCACTGTAGGAATAAGGCCCTGAGTATTGCAAGAGAGAAAGCAAGTTAGCAAGTAAGCAAGTAAGCATTCAATATGAAATCATAGGCAAGTAATAAACATGAGCAATATGATAATACCTTCTGCCTGTCACTGATGAATACCAGATTAAGATCATTTGGCCTAATAATATCATCTGCAAACTACTCCAAGAACTAGACCCAACTGTCCTTGTTCTCTTACTCAACCATAGCCATTGCCATTGGGAATATATTGTCATTTCCATCCTTAGCAATGGCAGACAGTAATTGCCCACCAAAACCTACCCTTCAAGTGGCTTCTATCTAGCCCAACAAATGGTATACAACCACCTAGAAACCCAAGTTTCTGAGCATTGTACCTAATGTACATCCTTTTAAACTTAGGTTGTGCTTTCTCATCTTCCATCTCTGTTTGTAGTATCACCTTGCTTCCAACATCTATCCTCCTTATCATTTCTACATAATCTCTCAGTAGGCCATACTGAGACTCTTCATTCCCAGTGATTAAACCCCTAGCTGCCTTTCTTGATCTATACATTTGACTAAGACTTAAATCAACTGAAATATGCTGCATAACATGATGATTAACACCTGAGACCTCCCAATTAGGATTTTTACTAAAATCTTCCAAATACTTATTTGCCACACATGCTGATGTAACTTGCCCATTTTGAAATGATAAGGGGCAGGTACACTCAGGATTAAGTGTTTTGTTCTCAAATGTGCACTCTCCAGTCCCTATTGAGGCATAACACCTCCATCCACAGTTATTCTTACAATGTATAGAAATCTTCTTCTTCTCATTCAACTTTCACTTGGTATCAATGTGATGCTGAATCACATACTCCCTCAAAGCCTTTCTAAAAACCTTGGAGTTTGGAAATTTCATCCCTTTACCAACTGAACATTTGTCATATCAGTCCTCTCATTGAATTCTGGGTTGCCAGGCACTGCTCATCATTAGAACCATCCATACTTACAATATCATTCTCTAGAGTTGGTTCAGCCCACTCCTCATCTAAATCTATGTTTAGAGGTGGAACAGTGCTTGGCCGAGGTGTATTTGTGTTTGGTTGAGGTGCATTAGTGTTTGGCTGAGGTGTATCAGTGGTTGGTTAAGGTGGATCATTGTTAGGCTCAAGTGGACCACTGGAAGGTGGAAAAGACTCACCAAAAACATCATCACCAAAAACATCATCACTAGATTCTTCTCCTTCCAAACCTTCATTCAACCATACAAACTCCTCTTCTACCCCCACACTAGCATCACCCCCTCTGGCAACCCCTCCACCAACCCCTCCATCTATTCCTCCACCAAACCCTTTAGGAACTTCAACTGCAAATGGAGCATGACCACTTTCCACATACAGTATGATGGTGTCTCTTAGCCCTCCTTCATAAAACTTACACATAGACACTACATCTATATCATCATGTATAAGCCTCAAGTCTTGCTCCAAGTTTCCCCCAAGAGCTAAATAATGAAACCTAAACAGTTCAACAATCCCCAATTCCTCACATATACCTTCTATTTCAAAATAACTAAGCCTATCAGGATTCTTATACACTATATCAACTTTCCCACCAAAGTATTCTAAGCTTATATTCCACAGAAAAGTACCCCCATAATGAACCTCAAATTTCACTTCCTCATTAGCCATCTGTAATAACAAATTACCATTTTACATGTAGACAATTAAAGAATTGTAAACAACAGACATATAAAGAATAAACACTTATATGTTTCTGTTTTCTTCTTTGCTTTTGTTTCTATTTTACTAATAAGCACATGCAAACACTAAAATTAAAACCCAACAGATTCATAGGGTTCACAATGAGACACAATGACCATGACAGACAAAATTCCCATAAACAAACACAAATCCAAACCATAGGTGGTCAAATTTTTCATAAACATTAACAAACACAACCAATATTCTCAGTAAACTACATGTAACATTGATTGGTTACTCAAAAAATTATAAAACCCAAACAAACCCAAATAAAAATAGTTCAAAAACCCAAACAGTGACTGATTTATTACCTAGATTTAAGTCCCTTGAACAACCCGTTGCTCGTCTCGATTTATTCTTGCAGCACTATTTCAATGTCAAATGCAGATGGGGATTTTCATGATTCTTCGGCTCGTGAGGAAAGATTTCAAAGGGTTCGTGGTTTTGATCCATGTTATGTTGTGATTTGTATTAAAAATGTGTTTTTCTAACATCTGAGGGTGAGGTGGGTAACGGAGAGCAAACGGATTGAAGCTTAGGTGGGCAAAGTGTTAAGTTTTAAACCACAGGTAGGCAAAGTAAAAACAGGCCAAACCACAGGTAGGTTTACTATAATTTCCCCTAAAATAAAACAGTTAGAGCGGGAAAAAAAAAAGAAGATTTTTATTGTACATGAGCTAAGTTGCTTTGTTTTACCTTAACTTTCTTTTTTGGTTCCTCTCAAGTCCGATCTTCTTTGTCCCTTTAACTTTTTTGGCCCTCTCGAGTTTGAGTTACTTCGCCGCACTAGAGAGGCACAGTGAAGTTTGAAGTTAATGTCAAGCAAAGCATCAGAGCATAGTTTATTATTTTGGCTAATATTGGGGGAAGGCATTTTCAGAGACACGTCACATAGACTACAGAACTAGTTTTTAAGCTAAGGGTGGGCGAATATAAGTCTTCTATACTATTTTTTGTATTTTTTCTCTTTATGTTCTATTAATCGCAACTTGTCATGTATTACGTGAAATGAATTATATGTACAAAATATTTATATTGAGAAATGTGTGAAAATCAACATCCATAAACTCCACTAATTGAACTGCCCTCTCAAGTTCGAGAAGCTGGGCCAAATATACGAAATAAAGGCATATGTTCGCTAATGTGCAGAGGTGGTCATTTCCTACCGCAATAGCAACACAAGCCTTCAACCGAAAACGCACAAAATTTTCATTAGAGTATTCACATCAGTCTCTCAATGTAATTTTAGCTTTATTGTAAACACACACACACAAAAAAAATGTACTTTTTATATTTTAGCAAATTTTTATATATAACATTTATTTCTTTGTTTGGTAGCAACTTGTACATATGCACAAAAAAATTCAACATTAGTGATAATGAGATGAACTTACATTCTTACATAGGTAAATGGGGTGGTCATTTCGTCTTTTGCACTAAATATTATGAATGGTCATTTGATATGGAAAATAAGAAAAGTAAAATGGACAATTGGCGCAAAAATTAGACTACAATTAGAAACTAACTTTGATTTGATTTGGATTATATTGTGTTTTGAATTTATTATATTATATATTATTTAGGTTTTTTTTTTCTCTCTAATCTCTTCCACCCTTTCACCCATTTTTGGCTAAAATTTCTTTCTTTACCTTTAACTCATTTTTACAAATTAAATACCATTTATAGATCAATTCAAAAATTCACCATTCACAGATTAATCTGAATTACATTTATTAAATCACAATCTAAAACACAAAGTTTAGTTCACCTTTTTTTTTTCTTTACCACATTTCCTCACATCAATCAAACACAAGAAAAATTTATGGCTTTGCTGAGAGAGAGAGAGAGAGAGAGAGAGAGAGAGAGAGAGAGAGAGAGAGAGAGAGCATTTTTTACTATTGAGGACTTTGTGGATAGGCTTTCTTTGCCGACGACTCTGTAAATCTCCTGATTCAAATGACTTTGACTTGAATGACGAATTCAAAAGAAGATGAGTTGTGGTGGTTGTGAATCTTCTTAATCAACGTGGGAACCATCAATCACCGGGTGTCGAATTGAAGGACCATATTAGGGTTTCTCTTCCTTTCTATCTTAATTTTCAAGCCGTGGCCATGTAGACTCCCATGAACACTGTTTCGACTTGAAGACCAAATAGGAGCTCAAGTTCCACCTTAAATCTTCTTGACTTACCATGAGAGAGAGAGAGAGAGAGAGAGAGAGAGAGAGAGAGAGAGAGACAGATGTTGGTCGAAATTATTACAAAATGAGATAATGGGTTATGGTAACTTAAGGCATGTATTGATTTAACTTAGAGCTGGGCCTATTAGGGCTGGCCCAAGATTGTTTGAGGCCTAAGGCTAGAATTTTATAGGGGCCTTTTTACATCTAAATATCACTTAAATAATATTTATTTATTTTTATTTAATTTCAAATCCACTATTAATTCTTACTTATTAATATGACTAATTCACCCAAAGTGAGCTAATGATAATTACTATATAGGTTTTACAAATTGGCATATCACTAAAAAAAGAAAAGTTATTCAAACATTCATTTTATTATATTATTAAAGTAACACCGATTATATTCCTGTCACATCAATTTGTAAATTTTTTTTTCCTAAAATTTGTATTAGCTTTAGCATTTTTCATGCACTTAATGGTGATAGTGTTGTATTTTTATTATTTTATTATTTTTTTTTGTGGAGAAAATGCTAAACTTATTGCAAATTTTACTACAAAAAACTTACAAACTGAAGTGACAATGAGGTGACACTTCAACAAAATAATAAATGAGTATTGAATTACTTCATTAGTAACATATCAATTTGTAGGACCTATGTAATAAAACTTGTAATATACTAGTGCAACTCTAATATTTTAGGGCTTCTTAAGATTGAGATAAAATATACACCTAACTCACACTTTTTCTTTAATTAAAAAAAAAAAAAAAAAACAACTTACGGCCTAATATTTGAGCCTACCACCATGTTTCTATAGTGATTTTTCAATCTATATTGAAGAAAGAACAGAGATATGTGACTCAAAGAGAAGAGAACGCATGGCCATGGTCCATGGGACTTAGAGAAAGAAAAGAAAAGAAAAGAATGAGGTGATTGAATTTAGAAGGGCAGAGACTTAAAGAGAAAATTGGGGAAGGAGGCGGCTAAAGTGAGAAGGGTAGAAATAGACAGAGAGAAAATTAGGGACGAGGGCGGCTGAAGAAAAGAAAAGAGAAGAATAGGGGTATTTATATCATGCTACTACTAGGGTTTTAAAAAATTAAATAGCAAAAACTCACGCGAAGGCTTGAACTTGGGATCTGTCAGCCAAAACACAAGGAGCATACCACTAAGCCACTAATCAGTTATGTCTTAAGTTACATAAATATATACATACATATATATATATATATATATATATATATATATCGGTCAGTTCGGTCAGTTTCGAGGTGAAAAAATCCAGCACCGAAACCAAACTGAAATATTTCAGTTTTCTAAAATTCAAACCAAAACCAAACCGCACCGAAACTGAACCAAAAAATTGAACTCAGTTCGGTCGGTTTAGGCTGGTTTTTTCGGTTCATCGGTTTTTTGTACACCTCTACCTAGAATGCCCAGGTTGATATTTTTTGGTTAATTGTTTTTTCGTTTCTTTTTTTTTTTTTTTAATTCTAGATTAAAAGCTGTCATTATTGTGATTTGAGCCAACAACATGCATGTTATATGCAATAACCAATGATCATTTTGATGGCGATGAACATTTTCTTTTTGATGGGGAAAAAAATTTAAATCATATTTCAAGGAAAATATAGATGTTTAAGAGCATCCACATTGGTGGAGATTTTTTTTAGCTATTTGGCACCACAAAAAAACTACTTTATCTATTTTACCTACTCACTTTACAAAACATCCAGCATTAGTGGATCTATTTTAGCTTTCAACACAATAAAACAAGATAAACATCACAATAAAATAATATATCTATTGCAATAAACTACCAATAACCACCACGCCCCAAACCCAATCACACCCAACAGCCACCGATTGCCACCATGTACAACCCACTACCAAAAAAATATCACACAAACCGATCAATGGCACAATCCACAACCACTGCCAACCAGGAACAACCACCCACAACCACCCTACAACAACTAGCAAGCTAAGAACAACCACCCACAACCACTGCCAAAAATCCAAATTAGCCAAAATCCACCACAAATCACCACCAACACAGCCACACCACCACTAACCCACGAAACTAAGCCACCATGAAACCCAACTAAATCACCACCATGAAAGTAAGAGAAACCCACAAATCCAGCCACACCACCAAAGCCGAATTCCTCTTCCTCGTTTCTACCTTGATCGGTCTCGCAGTGCTCTTGAGTTCGATGAAGGCAGTGCCGGTGGAGTTAGTTGGGAACAAAGTTTGGGCGTGGTAGGGGATTGCGTTGTGGGCAAGATGACTTGTCAAGAGGGTGACTGGGTGTCACGCCCTAAACCCAAAAGGGTCCAAAGCATGAGAAAGACGTCTCAAGTACCTGTAGAATTTTTCTTTTTGGAAATTCAATCCACATAAATCATATCAAGTACTAACATTAAGAATTACTACAATAATTTCATTGAATATACTCTCAAAGTAAGTCAGAGCTCAAAGCAATAATTACAAGGAACATTGGCCACAAAAGAATAGAGGTCTGAATATCTAGTTACACATCATCAGCTTGTCCCATTAGTGGGAATAACATCACAACCACTATAATATACAAAAGAATGAGTCAAGTCTATTCTAAAATGTACAACATCTAATATCTCCACTACAAAAGTTCAGCCTCCATCAGTAGTCAATCTAACTACTATTAGCCACTAAAAAGCTGTCTCAAAAGATTGTTGCCTACTCTGAAAAGTTTATAAAAATAATGGAATGAGACAGAGCCCAGTAAGTAGCATAATTAAAGAGGGTGGGGGAATTGCAAGTTTCATGATGATAAACTGTTTGCAAAACATGTTTTAGTTTAGGAAATTGCTAATTGAATACTACAAGATCATTTTCAATTATAATGTAACAAGAATGATCAAATGATGAAATACAAAGTTTCTCAAAATAATACCATGAAACTATATACCATAACCTGTGAGCACTAACAATATAGTTTCCAAAGTCATAAAATTTAACATACGATAATTTATCACACATATACCACACTACCACATAGACCGGTCAGGGGATCCACCCATTCACAACTGGCATGATATTGTCCTCTCTGGTATGCAGACTCTTGGCCCCATAGACAGCAGCCTCATCCATACCCTCAAGGTTTTTCTCTCCCCCCATGGGCAGCAGAGAGAGCACATCAAATAGGACCTCTCTTGCATGTGGTCTCTTGGCCCCATGGACAGCAGCCTCACCCATACACAATCAAGGAACATCTTCCCTCCATGGGCAGCTCCAAAGTGAAAGAGCACTGATCTAGATTTGATTCCGTTATCACAAAGATTAGGACAACCAAATTGGGTGATTATCGGGAAATCACACATGACATGTTATTAAAACCATATAAAGCTCACAAGTATACATTTCCTTGAAACACGTAGTTCACATCCAAGTAATTTCAGAAAAACCTCAAATAATCTAACTTCCACAAAATTTGTAAGGTTTTCAACTTCATTCTTGTCAAAAATATTTTCTATCAATTTCCCAAATAGCAAGACAAGATAAGCATCTTTAGATTTTCTAATAAACCATAAAATCCATAATTTCCTTATCAAAGAATAAATAAAAGATACTCATATTTTCCATGTCAACAATTCATGCATTTCCCCAAATGTAATACCAAATATGATGCATTTTCATATATATAATAATAAATAATAGGGTCACAACACAAAACTTCTAAGAAAACATATATTTATATATAATTTTCCAAAATGTGTTTGACCCAAAAACAACATTTATAAAACATGGTTATTTTTCAAAAATTCCATTAAGAAGCTACTTACCTCGCAACCACAAAATCCTAATTCTCCAAGCTCCAAGGAGATTAGTTAGAACCTAAACAATATCAAGTAAACCTATCACAATAAGCATAGAGCTTGAAATTGCATCTAGCTACAATTTAGGAATTGCCAAAAGAGCACTTAATTAGGCAAGCCTATTATTTAACCTCATCAATAATAATTGTGGGGCCTCACAATTTAGGTTCTAAGCCCAATGAGATGGTAAAGCCCAAATTCAAGAATCCCAAACAAAGAATTTATAGAGAAATGGGTTGGAAGGCTGGGCTAGCATAGGCCTGATAACGGGCCAATGTTGTTAGGACCATAGCAGGGTAATCTGTCAATCTTTTCAGGCGTCCTCGGCTACGTCCGAGGAGATTTTCTCTTTCTCCATTCCCCTTTAAGACTTAATGCTCTCTCTCTATCTCTTTTTTTTTTTTTTTTTCCCCTTTTGCCTCAGGGGTCCCTTACATTATATACCCTCCCTTGGGATAATCCTGAGCATCCACTTGTTGATTATCTGCGTTACCACTTGAGTACCTGTCCCATCAGCCACCATATTCAGCCTCCAGTGAGTTGTGGTAGCCAAGGCAACACTGTTTGGGGGGTCTCCTCCACATAAATGCGGTCAGGAGAGTAGCTGCCAGGCATTTAATATGGAGGTAGTAGCCCCTCTCTAGGCGCTCCCTAGCTCTTTGTTTCTTCTTGTGCCCCCGGAGTGCACACCTACTGTTAGAGTTCTTCATGTACTTGTTTTGACCAATGGGCCCAGGCTTGGTGAACAATCGATATATCCGAGGAGGCACCACTCCTCGGACAGGCCCAAGGCCTAACATTGCAGCTGGGCTTAGGCCCCCACAATAGCCCCTCAAAAGCCTTAAACTTTTTTCTCATCCGAGGGGAAAATTGGGGTTTTGACCCAAAGGTACATGTGACGCACGCAGAACCCTTGATTAACGCGCCCCTCTTTATTGTGGTTAACGCTTCATAACCAGCGGAGGGGTTAATAAATGCCTTGGGTGCCATTATGACGGTTGACATTCGCTCTTGGAAGTCGTGCAGGGGAACTTTCACACGAATGCTTCCCCTCCCTCCTTATAAAAAGGCTTAAACAGGAGCGGTTGCCCTTTATTTTACTCGCTTTCAAATCTCTCAGTCAACTTCAAGCGCTTGACCTTCCCGAGCTTAGGCTTCTTTTATACAGATTTAGGCTTTCTCCACATTCTCCCAAAGAGACCGCTGCACCGGTTCTTTCCACACGTTTCAGACCCGACTCGCTAGCCCGATTCAGTAAGTGTTGTCTTCCTTAGGCTATAGCTTTTCTTCTTAGTCGCATTTCTCGAACTTCCTTGCCCGTAAGACGTCGCCACCCAGCAACTCCCTTTCACTTCTATAGGTAGATTCAAACACTTAGTGGATTCTTCGTCTGGGATGGCGGGCTTTAGGGCCAAGTACCGTATCCCGCATGGAGTGGGCTTGAAGTACTGCTCCTCGGACCAAGTTGTGACCAACCGTGGAACCGGCGAAGTTGCTATCCCGATGATCGCCTTTTTGGAAGGAGGGATGACTCTTCCCATGGGTAGGATAACCAGGGATTATCTTATCAACCACAAACTATGCCTCCATCAGTGTGCCCCCAATATGTTTAGGATCCTGGGGTGTATAGACGTCCTTAGTGAGCAGATGAACCTTGGGCTCACATGGCATGATGTTGTGCACATGTATGAGTGCCATGCCCTATCAGGAGGGTACTAACTCAAGTCCCGGTCCGAGGAGGTGAGGCTAATATCCTGCCTTCCTAAGTCCAACAAAGGCTTGAAGGACAACTACCTGGTCATCTCTGGAGATTGGCTCGACGGTCTTCACTGCCCAATTAGGGCAGGAAAGCCAGGTGGGGTACTTCGGGATGGCACTCCTCGGCCGGGCCTTAGCTCTCCGAGATGTCGCACTGCTGTTTATTTGCTTGTGTTTTGTTATTCGTTTTTATAAATATCTCTTCCCGGCGGTGGTTATTGCGGGTCTGACCTGATTTTTCTTCCCGATTGTCTTGCAGACAAGGACCATGTTTCTCCCAAGCTTAGCCTGGTCAACGTGAGGGCCCTCAACTATCTACTAAGGTTTGAGGTGTTTGTCAGTGAAGACGGGCAGCTGCGGGCCGTTCATTTAATATTGGATTACGAGCCCTTGTCACAGGACTTCCAGGACATCAGCCAGGCAATCAGAGCAGGAAGCACTCGACTTGCTCGAATAGACATGTCCAGGCCAAGATTTTTGGCCGATCGGGATCTTCCTCTTGCTACCTTGCCACCGCCGCCCGTTCGTAGACCGGTTCCCACCCCGATTGAGGGACAGGCATCATCCCCTCCGTCCTTAGACGCAGAGATCGACCAATTTAAGTTTGGAGAGGATCCTACTGAGCATGCGGTCAAGATCTCGAATACCGAGACCGAGACTGAGGAGCCAGAGACTGATCGTCACCCTAGGTTGCTGTTCGCTCGGCCAGACCCCAGCTCCGAGGAGGAAGAGGAAGGGATGGACCTCAAGCAGAGGACTGGATTAAGGGGTCTGATGGCTGGAAGGAACAAGGGGACGGGGTCGTCCTCCAAGGAGGCTCCCAAGACCCAGGTTGCTCCTGTTTTGCTTCCCCACCCACCCAAGCCCCTTACGGATCCAGGGCAGAAGGCAAAGGAAAATCTGAAGAAGAAGAACCCCATAGAGGCTCCTAAAGAGGGGGGGGTGTTGCCCGCTAAGGGTGGGAAGCAACAAAAACGGTCCGTGGATCCCCACGATAAGAGGGACAGGGCGACGAAGTCTCCGAGGAGGCCGACTCGCGCCGTGTGCAGCGCACATGGGCCCCCCGGCTGGAGGTGGGGGGCGCCACTATCCCCTAAGACGCTACAATCTGGGAGTCCTAAAGGGAGCACGCCGGTGCTTTGGCTGAGGCCCTAGAGCAGCCCCTTCTCCTTCCCAGGGACATGGAAGGCCTCCGGCGCATCAGGCAGCCAGATCTCTTTATGTCCCTGAAAAGGGATCTTGCAATGGTATACTTACCAGCTCTTCTCGGCTATAAACTAAATCCCGTTCATCTGCTTATTTATTTATCTATTTTTCTTTTATCAATGCGCAGGTTACTCAGTAGGTGTTCGTGGCTGAGGAGCACCTTAAGAGAGTCGGCGAGGATGTTAAAGCTGAGTTCCGCCTTCGTCAGGAGGCCAAGAGGCTGGCTGGAGCCTTAAGGCAAGAGAAAGCCGACCTGTCTAGAAAATTGAAGGAGGTTGAGAAGGCCCGCCTAAGCACCCAGGCCAGCCTGAAAACAGCCGAAAGGCAAGCCGAGAATCAGCGCCAGCAGCTGCATGTCACGGAAATAAATTTGGCCATAGATAAGCAGAGGGTTGTTGACCTGATGGCCGAGCTGCAGAAGGCGAAGAAGGCTGCCCGAACTGCTAGGGAAGCCGCCGAGGCCGCGGTAGAGGCAGCCTATGAGCGAGGTGTTCTCGACACAGAGAAGCGGCTGGCCGAGGAGGTGGCCGTGGTGTGCAGGGACTACTGCACCGAGTCTTGGGGCGTGGCCATGGATCGGGTGGGGGTTCCTGCAGACTCGGAGCTCAGGAGGATTGAAAGCATCTTCTTTCTAGAGGATATCCGCGAAGTTACTGACCCTGAGCCCCTCCTTGCCATTGAAGCCCCCGTCGCAAGTGACAAGGCTCCCGAGGGGGTGGAGGTGGGCGAGGAGGGCCAACCTCCCTTGGAGGCTCAGCCTACTGAACCATCAGCCAGGTGGTTTCCAAGGCCAAGGATGCCGAGGCCGACCCCAAAGCTGATGACATGCCTTCAAGTGCTGCCAACTCCGAGGACCCTCAGCTGAAGGCTTAGCTGTAGAAATTTCTATTTTGCATTCTGTGTATGTGGTAGAAGAACACTGTTCCCCTTTTTGTTTTTAACAGGAAAAGCATTGTACTTTTTGCGTTTTAATGAAAATAAGTATTGTAGTCCTTTGTGTTTTAATGAAGAAGCATTGCACTCCTTTTGGTTTATCGCTAATCTTTCTTTCTCTTTAGTGTTAAACCGTTGTAGAATGTTTTGTTTAAATGCTGGCAAAAGGTAACATAGTGTTAATTTCCCCCAAGAACGTGGTCCGAGGACACTCCATTGGCTCGGGTTCTGTTTGAACACTTATAAAAATGGAACGTAGTGTTAATTTCCCCTAAAAACGTGGTCCGAGGACACCGCATTGACCTAGGTTCTGTTTGAACACTTATAAAAATGGAACGTAGTGTTAATTTCCCCTAAGAACGTGGTCCGAGGACACCACATTGACTTAGGATCTGTTTGAACACTTATAAAAATGGAACGTAGTGTTAATTTCCCCTAAGAACGTGGTCCGAGGACACCGCATTGACTTAGGTTCTGTTTAAACACTTATAAAAATGGAACGTAGTGTTAATTTTCCATAAGAACGTGGTCCGAGGATACTGCATTGACTTAGGTTCTGTTTGAACACTTAAAAAAATGGGACGTAGTGTTAATTTCCCCTAAGAACGCGATCCGAGGACACCGCATTGACTTAGGTTCTGTTTGAACACTTATAAAAATGGAACATAGTGTTAATTTCCCCTAAGAACGTGGTCCGAGGACACCGCATTGACTTAGGTTCTGTTTGAACACTTATAAAAATGGAACGTAGTGTTAATTTCCCCTAAGAACGTGGTCTGAGGACACTACATTGACTTAGGTTCTGTTTGAACACTTATAAAAATGGAACGTAGTGTTAATTTCCTCTAAGAACGTGGTTCGAGGATACCGCATTGACTTAGGTTCTGTTTGAACACTTATAAAAATGTATTTTAGATTTGTGTTACGGATCAGAGGAATAAGAGACAGGGAAAGGATAAGGGGAGCTTTTATTAATAATAGTACCTTTTCAGGTTATTTACATTCCACGGGTGCAGTATAGTTCTCTCGTCCAAATCTTCGAGGTAGTACGCACCTATGCCTGCAACCGAAGTGATACGATAGGGGCCCTCCCAGTTTGGTCCCAACTTTCCCTAGGCAGGGTTTCTGGTGTTGCCCACGACCTTCCTCAGCACTAGGTCTCCCGTTGCTAGGGGCCTTAGCTTTACATAGGTGTCGTAACTTCGCTTGAGCTTGTTTTGGTAGTACGCTAGTTGGACCCTTGCGCTTTCCCTTTGCTCGTCTATAAGATCCAGACCCCATTCCAGCAACTCGTCGTTGGTACTTGGTTTGAAACAGGTAGTTCTCAGCGTGGAGAAGCCAATCTCTAGCAGGATTACGGCTTCGGCTCCGTAAGTCAACGAGAAAGGGGTTTCCCCCATGGACCTCCGAGGCGTAGTCCTGTACGTCCAGAGGACGTGGGGTAGTTCTTCCACCGACTTTCCCTTCGCGTCGTTTAGCCTCTTCTTGAGTCCATTCACTATGGCCTTGTTTATGGCCTCAGCCTGCCCGTTCCCCTGGGGGTAGGCGGGAGTAGAGTAGCGATTCTTGATCCCAAGGCTACAGCAATATCGTCTGAAGGCCTTGCTATCGAATTGGAAGCCGTTATCCGAGATGAGGGTATGAGGGACCCCGAATCGGGTGGCGATGTTCCTCCAAACGAATTTCTTGACATCTACGTCTCTGATATTTGCCAGTGGTTCGGCTTCCACCCATTTGGTGAAGTAGTCCGTTCTGACGAGAAGGAATTTCTTGTTTCCGATAGCTTTGGGGAAAGGGCCCACGATGTCCAAACCCCACTGAGCAAAGGGCCATGGGCTGGATAAGGGATTAAGGGGTCCGCCCGGCTGATGCATGTTCGGTGCGACCCTCTGGCATTGATCGCATTTCTTTACGTATTCTTGAGCTTCCGTTTTCATATTAGGCCACCAATAGCCTTGGGTAATGGCTCTGTGTGCTAAGGATTTTCCTCCGGTGTGACTGCCGCAGATCCCTTCATGCATCTCCTCCAAGAGCAACTCCGTTGCCTCGAGGTGTACACACAGCAGGTACGGCCCGGAGAAAGACCGCTTATATAGCCTCTGGTCTTCCGACAGCCAAAACCGCGAGGACTTCCTTTGAATCTTGTCGGCCTCTCCCTTGTCCTCGGGGAGGATGCCATCTTTCAGGAATAGTGTTACCGGGTCCATCCAACTGGGCCCTACCCTGGCTTGTTGGATGTGGGTTGCAACCCTTTCCATCTTTGTGGGCGTCTGCAAGTCTTCCACGAGTATGATCCGAGGAAGGTTTTGGGCCGAGGAGGTGGCTAGCATGGCCAGCGAGTCCTCGTGTGTGTTCCGACCTCTAGGGGTGTGCTGCAGGATGAAGGAATCGAAACGTGCTAGTAGGAGTTTGGCTCGGCTCAGGTATTCTCGCATTCTCTCGTCTCTTGCCTCTAACACTCCATTTACTTAGCCCACAACCAGCTTTGAGTCCGAGTACATGTTCACCCTCTTGCCACCGAGTTTTTCGACCATGTACATCCCCTTCAGCAGGGCCTCGTACTCGGCCTCATTATTTGTAGCCAAGAAGCCCAACCTTAGTGCTTTCTCGATAACGAGCCCCTCGGGGGAAGTCAAGACTAACCCCACTCCGGAGCCCCTTTAGTTTGACGCCCCAACAATGTACACCTTCCAACACGTGGGCCCCTGGAGAGAGACCGTGCCGATTGTCTTTTCAATAGTGTCAGACTCCTCAGCCATTCCTTTTGGTGAGGGTTCGGCGAACTCGGCCACCAAATCTGCGAGTACTTGGCCTTTGACGGAGGTGCGGGGCATGTATTTGATGTCGAAAGCCCCTAGTATCGTTCCCCATTTAGCGACTCTCCCAGTATAGTCAGCGCTTCGCAGTACGAACCTGAGAGGGAGTTGCGTCAAAACGACAATTGTGTGAGCCTGGAAATAGTGGGGGAGCTTGCGCGTGGCGTGCACCACTGCCAAGATGGCCTTCTCCAATGGTAGGTAACAGATCTTGGCCTCGTGCAAGGATTTGCTTACGTAGTAGACCGGCCGTTGTATCCCGTCGTCCATGCGTATCAAAACTAGGCTTACCGCATACGGTGCCACGACAATGTAGGCGAATAGGACTTCGTCGGCCTTGGGGCTCGACATGATTGGTGGCCGAGACAGGTAATCCTTGAGCAGTCAGAAGGCCGTGTCACACTCCTCGGTCCACTCGTAGCCTTTCCACTTGTTCATCAGGAGGAAGAATGGTCTGCACCTATCCGCCGACCGAGAGATGAATCGGTTCAGGGCGGCAATCATTCCGGTGAGTCTCTGGACCTCTTTCGGGTTCCGAGGCAGCTGTAGGCTGTTAATAGCTCTGATCTGGTCGAGGTTGACTTCGATTCCTCTGTGGGTGACCATGTAGCCCAAGAATTTCCCTGATCCTACTCCAAAGGAACACTTGGAGGCGTTAAGGCGTAGCTTATGCCCTCTCAGGATTTCAAAGATGTCTCTGAGGTCTCCTACGTGGTCGGATGCGACCCTGCTTTTTACCACCATATCGTCTATGTATACTTCTATGCTCCTGCCCAATTGTGGCTCGAACATCTTGGTCATCATTCTCTGGTAGGTGGATCCTGCGTTCTTCAGCCCGAAGGGCATCACCTTATAGTGGTAGTTCCCCATGGCCGTGACGAAAGCAGTTTTCTCCTGGTCCTCTAGGGCTAACGGGATCTGGTGGTATCCCTGGAATGCATCTAAAAAACTCATCTGAGGGTGGCCCGTGGTGGCATCTACTAACTGGTCTATCGGAGGCATGGGAAAAGAATCTTTTGGACAAGCCCTATTCAGGTCTGTGAAGTCCACACAGACTCGTCATTTTCCGCTTTTTTTCCTGACAACAACCGTATTGGCCAACCACTCTGGGTAGAAAATTTCCTTGATAGCCCCAGCTTTCTTGAGCTTTATCACTTCGGCCCTCACAGCGTCAGCGTGCTCCTTGGATGAGCGCCGAGGAGGTTGCTTTCTTGGGGTAAGGGAGGGGTTGACATTCAGGTGGTGGCATGCGAAGCTAGGGTCAACCCCCAGGGCTTCATGAGCATCCCATGCGAACACGTCCAGATTTTCCTTAAGGAATTCGGCCAGCTCCTCCTTCTCCTGTGGGGGCAGTTGAGAGCCAATTTGGAAGAATCTCTCTGGGTCCTCACCGATCACCACTTTCTCCAGCTCCTCGCATCTTGCTCCTTCGGCGGGCTCTCCAGTTGGTGAACCCGGGTCCTTTAATTGCTATAAGCCATTTTGGGCAGAGGTTGAAGGCTCTGCCTCAGGTCGGTATGCGATTGCCGCCACTAGGCATTGTCTTGCTGTGGCTTGACACCCGGCGATTTCCATGACCTGCCCTTTGGAGGGAAACTTGACCTTTTGGTGTAGGGTGGAAGCGACGGCCCCTAACGTATGGAGCCAGGGCCTAGCGACGATGGCAGTGTAGGGTGAATACGTGTCCACCACGATAAAGTCTGCTTCCACCACCTCCGGCCCCGCCTGGATGGGTAACCTGATCTGGCCCTTCGGAATGACTATTTTTCCATCAAAGCTGACGAGAGGAGAGGCGTAGGGGGCCAGGTCTTCGGGCTTGAAGCCGAGTCCCTTGTAGAGGTCGGGGTACATGATCTCGGCGCCGCTCCCACCGTTTACCATTACTCTCTTCACGTCATACCCAGCAATCCTAAGCATCACCACTAACGCGTCATCGTGAGGCTGTATGGTTCCAATTTTTTCCTCCTCGAAAAAGCTCAGGACTGGCATGCCGTCTACTTTGGCCCTCTTCTGACTCGAAGCGCCGTCCTCGCTCGTAGGACGGGTCACAGACATCACTCTTGATGGGCACGAGCCGGTCCTCCCGGGGGTTGCGAGAATGATGTTGATCATACCCACCTGGGGCCTCATGATCATGTCAGTGCGGGGCTTGTTTTACGCGCTACTGGCATGATGCAGGAGGTGTCCTAACTGTCCCTCTCGGACGAGCTGGTCCAGATGATTACGTAGGTTCCTGCAACCGTCAGTAGTGTGCCCTGGCTCTTGATGGTATTGGCAAAACAGGTTCCTGTTACATTTCATAAGGTCCCCTGCCATCTTGGGTGGCCATTTGAAGAACGGTTCGTGCTTGACTTTTTCCAGGACTTGGTGTACTGGTTCTCGGAACACGGCGTTAACTGTCTGCCCGGCGGGCTCCCTCCTCAGCCAGTTTTCATTGTATCTGTCTGACCTGAAATCCCTACGCTCCTGAGGGATAACCTTGGCCTTTCCTCTCCCCTGCAACTGGCCTCCTCGACTCTCTTGTACTTGTCAATGCGGTCCATGAGTTGATGTACGCTGGAGACTGGTTTGCCCGTGAGGGATTTCCTTAGCCCGTGCTCGGCTGGCAAGCCGAGCTTAAATGTGCTGACAGCGACATCATCGAATTCTCCGTCTATTTCGTTAAACATCTCCCAGTATCGGTCTGAGTAGGCCTTAAGGGTCTCCCCTTCTCGCATGGCCAGGGACAGCAGCCAGCCTAAAGGCCGGGGGACTCTGTTGCATGTGACAAAGCGAAAGCCGAATGCCCTGACCAGCTCCTAGAATGAGTTTATAGATTCGGCCTTTAGGGCGTCGAACCACCTCATTGCCACAGGTCTCAGGCTAGAAGGAAAAACCTTGCACATCAGCGCCTCGTTCTTGGAGTGGACCGCCATCCTCTGGTTGAAATGACTGACGTGCTCCACGGGGTCCATTCGACCATTATACATGGTGAAAGTAGGCTGGTGGAAACGTCGTAGGAGTCTTGCCGCCTCAATCTTACGGGTAAACGGTGACTTGGAGATCTGGTGCAACGCTTTACTCATGGCATCGCTTCCCGGGCCTCCGTGAGATGAGCCCCCGTGCTTATGCCCGTGCTCATACTTATGCCCGCGATGGTACTCCTCTTCATGAGAGAAGGTCTCGCTCGGGGGAGTTCTTGACCTTGGCCTGTAGTCAGCATCTCCTTCATCCTCGGAGGAGCTATTGGAGCTGGACGAGTCTTGCTTTCGTCGAGCATTGCACAGCTTTCTCTTCAGCTCATTGATCTGTAGCTGCAGAGCCCTGTTGTTGCGGGACCTCCGGGAGGCATGACTCCTTGTTCAAGGGCGGCTTCCATTGCCATGCACGGTACGTGCATTGGCCTTACGATCTCTTTCACGCTCGAGGTTTAAGAAGCCATCCTGGTGTTGAGACTCAGCTGATACCGCTTGTCGTGAATTTGACCTCGCCATGTCTCTTCGTTATACTCGCTACTTCGCAAAGCCTTTCCCACAGACGGGGCCAATTGTGGGGCCTCACAATTTAGGTTCTAAGCCCAATGAGATGGTAGAGCCCAAATTCAAGAATCCCAAACAAAGAATTTATAGAGAAATGGGTTGGAAGGCTGGGCTAGCATAGGCCTGATAACGGGCCAATGTTGTTAGGACCATAGCATGGTAATCTGTCAATCTTTTCAAGCATCCTCGGCTACGTCCGAAGAGATTTTCTCTTTCTCCATTCCCCTTTAAGACTTAATGCTCTCTCTCTATCTCTCCTTTCTTTTTCCTTTCCCTTTTGCCTCAGGGGTCCCTTACATTATATACCCTCCCTTGAGATAATCCTGAGCCTCCACTTGTTGATTATCTGCGTTACCACTTGAGTACCTGTCCCATCAGCCACCATATTTAGCCTCCCGTGAGTTGTGGTAGCCAAGGCAACACTGTTTGGGGGGTCTCCTCCATATAAATGCGGCCAGGAGAGTAGTTGCCAAGCATTTAATGTGGAGGTAGTAGCCCCTCTCTAGGCGCTCCCTAGCTCTTTGTTTCTTCTTGTGCCCCCGGAGTGCACACCTACTGTTAGAGCTCTTCATGTACTTGTTTTGACCAATGGGCCCAGTCTTGGTGAACGATCGATATATCCGAGGAGGCACCACTCCTCGGACAGGCCCAAGGCCCAACATTGCAGCTAGGCTTAGGCCCCCACAATAATATATCCCACTTCCAAAATTTATCAACAAATTGACTCACAAGGCATAATCTCCAATTTATAAAGTTAACCCATTTAATATCATCTCCAACATCATGACTAGCTTCCATTAAATTTACACTATATTATTAAGAGACCCATGAAAGCAAAATCAAAATATCCTCCAAGACAAGATATTTAGAACTTCAATTAACTCCAAATAAACCCAATGGCAAAGGAAAAATTTAATTTACCAATCATCACATGATATAACTCAAAACCCCTAAATTTTCCACCATACATAAACTTTATGTAGTCATCATTAGCACAAATTATATACCCACTCACCAAATAATTCCACCAATACAAAACCCATACATAGAAACACATAAATATCACTTCTAATGCTCACAAATCACATGGGTATCATTATTAAAGCTTAGATAACAATAACCTCAAGCAAAAGTGTAAAACCCACCAAAAAGATTAGAAATTTTTACCTCAAATAAAGGATGTGAAGGTGTTTATGGGTTCACAAAAATTTTCCGGTGATCTCGCCGGAAAAATGATGGTGAAATGGTGTGATTTGGAGTGGAGTCCGGCGGTGAGTGAGTGTGTGTGTGTGTGTGTGTGTGTGTGTGTGTGTGTGTGTGTGTTTAAGTAAAAAGAAAAGAAAGAAAATGAAGGGAAGAGAAGAGATGGCCGGCCAAAAGAGAGAAAAGAGATAAGGGAAAAGGAGTGGTGGGGAAGGGGGTTAGGTGTGTTGGGCGGGGGGGGGGGGGGGGGGGGGGTGGGGGCACGTAGGAACACACGAAGTCTAACTTTCCCACTTAAAAAAAAAAAAAAAAAACTGACGGGTTGTTACACTGGAAGAGAGATGGGTCGATGATGGGGCTTGGGTCAACGATGGAGCTTGGGTCGGCAATGGAGCTTGGATCGGCGGTGAGATGGAGGACTAGGCTTGTCAGCGTTGGTTGAGTGATCAGATGGAGGACTGGGCTTGTTGGCGAGAGAGCTTGGATGAGTGGTGAGGAATGGGCTTGTCAGTGAGGGTGGAGAAAGAGAGAGCTTGGGGGAGATGGTGAAGAGAATAACTGGAACCAAGAAATAAAAAAAATAAAAATAAAAAGAGAGAAAAAAAAAATATTATTTCAATGAGAAAGATAATAAAATATACTATTTGATTTTAGCTTTTGAGCTACATTGCACAGTCATTTATGGCGCATTGTAGCTGAGTAGGTAAAATTTTTACCTATACCTCCACCAATGTGTTATACTTTTTGTATATGATGGTGCTAAAAATAGCAATTTAGTTTTTTAACACCACCAATACTAATACTCTAAAAAAAATACTAATACTCTAAAGGGTCCAAATGTTCTGTGATTCTCTCTTAGGGCAAGGCAAGGACTTCCCAAATCAAGTCTAAGCCCAAATGATGTGCTAATTATTACTACTAACTTATCATTAACCTTTTATCTTCTGTGGCTTTACTCTGGTGTTCATGCAGAATATTTGCGATTGTGCCTTGTGTTGCAAGTTTTTTCATCGATTGAAATGGTTATAAAGTGGCCCCAGGACATCACCTAGTATTGAAAAAGATGTATTTGAACTTTATCTCTCATGTTCTCATCTTGTTATTCTTTTCTTTATAGTCAAGAAAGCTGTAACTAACAGTTCTTGAAAAGCCAGGATGCAACATGATGAAAACATGAAATTTAATTTATTATAGTATATTTTTGTTTGCTCCAACAGAAAAGGGGCTTGATTAAAAAATAAGCCCGGCATCTTATGGAGCCTAACTGGACCAATCTGTTCCTCAAAAATCAAAAGTCAAAACTCTCAGATTTCCGTTTTCAAGAATCAGTGATTCACGACAGAATGAGAGAGGGAAGCAGAGGCAACTGGGACTCCTCCGCCATGAAGCCTAATATTAAGGGCCTCTCTCCTCGCCAACGCCGGTTACAAGCTCTGCTCATCTGAACTCCGCTGCTCAGTGATCAGTCTGTAAGTTACACGTACAACGCATTGCAATTATCACTATAATTAGGTGATCAATGTTGCTATTTGTTTTCTGTTTCTTTTTCAATTGCATCTTCATACCCTACCATATCTTGTTGATTATACAATTATATGCTAGACTTGGTAGTATTAATTGCAAGTAGTTTACGCTTTGAAGTAGATGTCCCATTTGAGATCAGCATCTCTTTCTGTGCAGAGTTGCAATCAGCACATTCTTCGTTATAAAATTCTGTTTACAGTAATAATTTAATCGAAATATGTTAGAACTTTGGAATAGTGCTTAATTTGAGAAGATTATTCGGATTGAATCAAGAGTTTCTTTTCCAACCTATTAAGAGGAACACACACTATAGCTCCAGTTTTTAACTGGTCTTGAAGTGGTCTTTGTGTCACTAAAATTGTACAGCCCTTATGAGGTTTATGAAATTACATTGTCCCTTGTTTTGAATTGCATGCACACCCTTTACTTTTAAAAATAAAATTTATTTTTAATAAATAAGATAGATTTAAACACATAATGTCCATTCCAAAATAATTAATGTTATATGATAATTGTTCTATAGTATCAATAAGTTTTTTATGTAAACCAAATTGGAGCCCATATTTTTTTCAATGATAAGTAATTTTGTTAATTGTGCTTAAATTTCAAAACTATTTTTAAATTTATTTAGGAAAATTGAAAAAATAATTTTAAAAAAATCATATATTTCAACTTTACCCACTGTCTAAGTGAAATTCCCTTGAAATTTCTCTTTTACTCTCTTGTTATTAAACCTAAACAAACACACCACACCACACCATACTAAAATTTTGAAAGTCTCTCTCAACTCTAAGTAAGGGGGTGTTTAGTAGAATAGTTTGAATAATGTCGTTTGAGTGTTTTTGATATATGTGTGGGTGAAAAAGTGTGTTAAAATGTGTGTAAGTGTGTTTAAAATATGTTAAAATGTGTGTAAATATGTTTAAAAAAACATGTTATATTTATGTGATGAGTCTTAGGACCACATTATTTGACACTACTTTTGTTATAACTTAATGACTTATGTGGTTGTAATTGATCAAACATCATTTTCAACTTTTACCTTCGTCTCTCTTTCTACTCACAATCGTATGTTGTGTCTAGATCAAAGTGTACCGACTTTCTATTATAAGTTGGAATTATGTGTGAGTGTTGTTTTTTTTTTTTTTTTTTTTTGGGGTGGTTTGACTCTTACTGTGTAGTAGTAGAGTTGACTAAAACTCTCTGTCTCTCTCTCTCTAAAAATTTCCATCTTATATATCTTTTTATTTTTTCCTCCTCATTTTGTCTCAGACCCTTTCTCATCATCTTCTCCTCTCTCATTTTCTTATCGCCGAAAGTCTCCCTTCGCTCTCTTCTAATTTCCTTTATTTTCCACTTTCTTTTCTTACAAAATCTTCTTTCTTTATTTTCTTTCTATTTCATTTCTCTTTCCTGTAGGCTTCCATATTCGCTACCAAAGACTGAGGAATTTTAGAGGGATCACGGGTGAACTTTTTAAGGGTCTTGATGGTTTTCTTTGATGGTTGGTCATGTGGATATGTGTTTCTAGGACTATCCCATCAAAAAACATAATAATAATAAAATAAAATAGAATAAGTGCAACTATTGTTAGGGTGCTGGGCAAGCAATAGTTTGGCATTATTGTAAATATATTGGACATTGTGGAACCCACAAGTCTGGCACCTGACTGTACGTAACAGTGCATTTTCTATCTCTCGTCCACAGCCTTCTCCTCAGTCCTTTCTCTAATTACTTCACCTCATCTCTCCCTTTCTCTCTCTCTGTCTCTCTCTCTCTCTTCACCTCCATTGTTTTTGCTCTTTCTCTCGTATCAAATGATCCAACACCATTATTACCAACAACAACGAAAGAAAGCCAAATAAAAAATATTATACCTACTTTTAGATCGGAAGTTCATCATATCAAAGATGATATCAAAAGAAAAAATAAAACTGCCAACCCAGAAAAAAAAAAAAAACAAACAAACAAACAACCAAACCCATATAATTTAAAAGTTCAAATCTGAAAATGACAACATTAAAATGACCTAGGATGTGGGTACTCAGTTTTGGTTGAATTATTTGGGTGTACTTTTATGAATTATGCAGATTTAGGCCTTTGAAGCAAAGAGTGAAATGAAAAAAAAAAAGAAAAAAAAAAGAGGGAAGAAGACTTCGGAAAAAAGAGGAAGGAGGAAAAATGAGACATATGGCTTGGCTGTGTGGCTGTGGCCTGTGGGAATGGGTGGGAGCGTGGGTGAGCCTCCCTCTCTCATTTTCGTCAAACAAAATACTGAATTGTCAAAAAAGATGATAATTTTACAACTTTTTAAAAAGTAACACATACACGTATCAAATACCAAAATCTATTATTTCACCTATGAAAATATGTTATTAAAATTATAGCATCAAACATATTTTGCCTTACAAGTACTTTAAACATATATTTTTACAACACTTTTTAAACTATAATTTTCGTATCATTTTAAAACAATAATACTTGAACACCACCCCAAACAGCCCTCTATGTGCTTGGTAGGTCGGAAATCTTCTTTTATTTTTCTTTCATCATCCAGTAGCCACGCCTAACCGATGAAACAAAGTTATGGTCCTGATAATAGTTGTAGAACTTTTCCACTAGTCTTGCAATGTATTCACATCTGTGATATTCAAAACATACATAAACAACTGTTTGTCCTGAAGCTCAAATTGATACCAACATATAAATAAGTAGAGTTCTTAACTTTAGATAAGAGTGCAGATTGAAAATATGAATGGACTATGAGATCACTTACTGTATCATCATGATAACCTCAAATGTTCAAGTAAATCGAAGGATTAATTAGGCATTAATTACTGCTATTTCCACCACTTCTTGTTCCGTTTGAGTTGGCAGTAGCATGGGAGATCTATGGAATGCTCTGGAAGTTGCTCTATGCAGTGATTGGATACTATTTTGGAAGCAACCACCCAATATGTTGAATGCTTGAGAAGTAAACCGTTTGATTGATTGGAAAGTTTGTTCAAAGCACCAGAGAATCAGTTGGCGTGACTCGAAAAGTAATTGTACAAACATGTATATACATAACACGAGGATAAACCATCCAAAGGGAGGTACAAGGATCATCAATAACAAATCACATGCAAAAGCTCCAGAAATAAAACACACACGCCTGAGTATAGGGAGGTAGCTTGAGTTGGAAGTCGGTTGGCTTATTCCTGCCAATGCTAGGGCGTAAACAAATACAACTATGATAAAAAGCAACATGATTGCACCATGTGTTTCAAACGGGTTGCCAGATTTTTGATAATTAACTTGGAGGAGGGTAAGCAGCAACGTAATGAGAAAGCCGAAAACAATATGGATTGTGGTGGAGGAACCGAGTTCTTGCTGACTGCCACAAATAAAAGAACATGGAATTACCTCAGATACAATATTAGTGGAGGTATACTTGAAGAATGAGCAGAAGAGAATTACGTGAATATCCATGATATTCCATTTTCTAACAGTAGGTTTGGCTCTTATGGATATTAATCATTATGCTCATTTTTAATTTTGAAGTGTATGTAACAATTTATGGTGAGACTTTCAAGTTTGTATCAAAGACTTTATATCAAATCATGCGTTTACTAATAATGATGAGATTATTTTTAAATTTTATCATGTTCCTGCTTAAATCTAATATTCCTCCAGGACAAAATAAGTAGCAAGTTCCCAGATTTTACTTTGCTTGTTCTTATTTTCTTAATTTCCTCTTCTTTCTCTCTCCTATATCTTTATGAGAAGATTTTGTGTGCGTGTGTAAGTTTTTTTCTTCTATGGAAACTACGATCAAGATAAATTGTTTCCCCACAAAATTTGGCATCTTTTAACACAATGACTCCAGGGATCAATTAATTCCTGGCGTCTAAACTATGGAGGAAAAATTATTTTTCCCTGTGAGAGAGAGAGAACTGAAAATTTGGATTCAAAGGAATGTATGAGTATCCGTGGAGACAATGCAAAAACGAAAGAGAACATTTTGCTTCCTATTAAATTGGATGTAGAGCGGCTTAGGTTATTGTAAAAAAGCAAAGCTTTAGAAACTCTGTCCTGAACAGAGCCCTATGTTGTTCACCAATTCAGTATATGCACAACAATGGATCTATGAACAATTCATTAATAATACATAGTTTTAGTTTTAAGTTTTGGGGCCAGGACTTTTAGTGGAACTTGCAAGTTTGAATCTATGAAGAACACAGTTTTAGTCTTAAGTTTTGAAGCCATGACTTTTAGTTGAATTTGCTGTGAATTAAATTTTATCGAATATGCATGTGAGAGTATGTAAGTCAGAATTTGTGTTGTTATATGACACAAACTAAAATAAAATTGCAAAAAGGAAGTAGCAGTGTCTTAAATTCAGTTGAATGTGCCAAAGATATAGTTTGTTAATAAACTTCCAATAAAAATGCCAGGTTTGTCTTAATATATGATATGACAAAAACTCAATATTATACAAACCATGATGAACAGTTCTGTAACTAAACAGAAAATGATCTTGTAGGTAAGTTGTTGACACACGTTCTTGTTTGTTCAAACTTAGTCATGAAAGGAAATTATTAAAAATATGGAGGACTTGAAGTAGTAGGATTCGCTCATATATATAGAAATATGTATAACATAAACTAACGCAAAGAGATTTGAACTAACCCTTCGGAACGAAAATTGTTGCCATCCATTCTGGCCTCTTTGAGTTGTGTCTCTTTACAATGCGTGTTCCTCTTTGCTACGGGTTTGCCTTTCTATACTTAGTACTAGTACTTACAACTAGTCAAGCGCCATTATCTGCTGAGATGAGAGTGACCCTGTTGACAAAAACAAAGGCCTGTCACCTTTGCCAGCACTAGACATTTTGGTCGGCGAGAACTAAAATGGGCCTAGTTATATTTATGTATTAATTAAATTAATATTTATTTCATATTTTATATTATAATATATGAACAAAATTTAATTACAAAATTGGTTATAGCCTTAAGTTACAACTCTACTCAATAAAATAAACATTACAAAACATTTTAAAAATCTAACTATTAAATTATATGTTCTTCACACTCTTAATACACATATCAAATTTTTTGTCAATCAGATATTATTTACTATATGATCTAGCTTATATTTTATGCATAATTTTAAACTACAAAGACTTACAATTTAAAAAATTTATTGATGATGTAGTTATTAATCTTTAATTTTTTTATAAATTTTGCAAGTATAAAGGTTAAAAGAAAAAGATGTAATCCAATAATTGATTTGTCAAAATTCACTTCTATTAAAAAGATATTTAGTAAGGTTGTAACCTAAGGTTACAACCAATTTTGTCCATAATATATTTCATTTAAAATCTATTTTTCTTACCTTTTGAGATGCAAATTGATTAATTAAATTTTTGTATTCAAGTTCTTCTAACATCTCATTTTCAATCGATAGTATGGCTAATCCACTTAGTCTTTCTTAAAACATTGTCGATCTTAGATATGATTTTATTAATTTTAATTTTGAAAAAAATTCTTTATGCAGAAGCAACTGTAACAAGTATTGTTAGTAAAATTCTATAAGCAATGCATATATTTAGTAATGAATATAACATTTTTATACAATTTAGAATGTCAATTGGAGTATATTCTTTTACTTGTAAAATTTCTTTAAAAACTTTTAACTCTGAAAATAAATCTAAACCATCAATATCATAATAAACATCATGTTTGAGAAAAGATTCAAGTTTAAGACAGTATTTTTGCAAACTATCATCATCTAGCTGAGAAAGAGAGGCGGAGAGCAAGAGTGAGAGAGAAAATGTATGAGTAAATTTTAGGGATTTGAGATTTTTTATTTGTTTTGACTTAAGATTGTTTTGTGGGTAATTTTTTAGATCGGATTTGCATTTTATCCAATTGATTTTTTATTTGTCTAGAGGTTAAGGAAGATTTTTTCGGGATAATTGATTTTGTTTAGACTTAAGAATTTTTTGGGGTACCAATATTTACAAGGGTGTTCCAAATTTTTTATTCTTTGATCACAATGATGTATCGGATTTTTTGGAGTTTCATCTGAAACAATATTTTTATTTATTTATTTTCTCCTACCCCTTCTTTTTCAAAATTTTGGGCCCCTCTTCCACTTGGGGGCCTTAGGCAATGGCCTAATTGGTCTAGTGGAAGAGCCGGCCCTGACCTTTGCTTTGTTTTGTTTTCTCTTTTTTTAGAGAGTGACGAGCCATATCAAGTTCTAAACAGCTGGTGCAATTAGAAAGGGCCAAAATGGGCAATTAACTCCAATTGTCAAACTATATAGTTAGTTGGCAACGTTTTGAAAGTATATTTCAAACTAATATCTCGAGTTTTAGAAACTCGATTTCCTCCTCCTAACTCAAGTCTGTAAGGCTCGATTTACGTGGTCTGATTTGGCTTTTTTCCACGTGGCATCCACTTAGTACTTGAGCCTTTAAAACTCGAGTTATATCTCGACACTTAAAGCCTTGATTATTGTGTTCTGAGACTTACATGGTTTATCCACGTGGAATCCACCTAGATATCGAGTCTTAGAGACTCGATTTATAAGCTGTGGTGGATATTAATCCACGTGGTTTAGGGCAGCTTCACTCTTGTCCTTAGTCCTCATAAATCTCTCTTGTGGGTCTCTCGGGCACATTTAGGTCCCAATAGCACTCTTGTACTCTCTCCCTCTCTCACTCTCTCTCACTCTCTCTCACTCTCAAACAAAACTCACCCCCATTACAAAACTCCAAATCATTCTAACACAAAACTCACCCCCATTTACACATCCTCATGTCAGGTAAGGTTTTTATAACACTCACTCTCTCTAGTTGTTAGTGTATATATGTATTGTTAGGTTTTTTTTCATGGGTATGTATCATGACTATTTTTTTTTTTTTTTTGGTCTGATATTTTTCTTTATATTTTTGTTAGAATGATTTGAATTTTTGTAATGGGGTGAGTTGTGTGTTTAGTTTTTTTTGGTTTGAGTATGAAATGATGATTGAGTGTGTTTGTATGTGATAGGGTGAGTATATGCAAATGTGGGGTATGTTTGTATATGCATATGATGTAACAAGTTAGTGTATATATATGCTAGGTTTTTATAAAAAGTAAAAAATATTTAAGATATATTTGTATTGTTAGGTTTTTATTATCATGACCTTTTTTTTTTTGTTTGGTTTAATATTTTTCTTTTTTCTTTTTTCTTTTTTTCTTTTTTTTTTTTTTTCTTTTTTTTTTTTTTTTTGTTTGAAGGATTTGAAATTTTGTAGTGGGGTTGAGTTTTGTCTTTAGTTTTTTTTGTTCGAGTATGAAATGATAATGATTGAGTGGGGTGAGTATATACAAATGTGGGGTGTGTTTGTATATGCATATGATGTAACAAGTTGTAATTTTTGTACTTTGAGTAGATAAAAAGGTTTTATAATTGATGTTAAATGAAAGAGATAAAATATGTCACTAGTATATTACACTTGACTCTAATAGGTTCATAATCTCTAAAGAATATTGATATAAATATATACTACAGTGGATCCCTTGTCAATCCTGAAGAGATTGGCAGATTCCCATTTAAAGGGCCGAGTATCTAGTGCTATTATATCATGATACATCATAAGTTGAAGACGTTGAATGATTTGAAGATGAAAATAATGGAAGAATTGAATTTGAACCTTGCTTGTTATGACATAAAGATTATTTACCATTACCCACAAGAAGTCCTTCATGAACGGATAAATTATAGGTATATGGCAATCAAAGAAGACAAACAGATAAAGATCATATTTAATAGGATCCATAAAATGCCCTAAGTAAATGTTGCAGAGTTGTATGTAAGTTCGAAGCCGCTTGCAGAAGTTGATGCCGAGGAGGTGCAACAAACAACTACATCTTTATAATTTACAGCCTTAAAAGATGGATGCACTACAATGAGAGGTCATACACTCCCATCTCAGGATCATGCTACCAAATACTGGTGAAACACTCCAACCTCAAGAGAAATATTTAGGGGAGGAAGACGAAGACGAAGATCATGCTACCAATAATGGTGAAAATCTTGATGATATGGATGAGTACAAAGAGAAGATTGAGCAAGACGACTTTGACGGGGATGCTAATGACCATGAAGTTACTCCCAATTTTGAAGAGGAAAATATGGAGTACCATGTTAAAGGTGATGCGGATGATGATATTGTTGTCCAGCATGTTACAAAATAAGACCACTGCCTAATCACCTCTAACTGAATTATTCTATGCAAATACTTGGAAAAATATGATTGATCTTTCATGTCTTCAGATACCATTTGTTTCTAATTGAGAATGTGGGATGCATTTTAGTAAAGGGTTGACTTTTGCAAATAAAGAGGCGGTGAAGTGTGCATTCATAATATACGCAACAAAGGATAATAGAAATTTTACAATCCAGAGGTCGACCAAAACTAAATTGTGCACCGCATGCATTGACACCAATTGCAAGTGGTATGTTAGGGCATTCATGAAGGCTAAACTTAATGGTCTATGGGTGGTCACGTCTTATGTGGGTCCACACAATTGTATACCCTTTGGCCTATGAAGAGACGATAAATGATGGATTCTAGTTTTGTTGCATTAGAAATTGTTTCAAAATTGCGATAGAATCATAGTGCTCGTATTGATCAGCTCTAGGACATCATTAAAACAAAGTATGATCATGAGCTTAAGGTATGGGATGCGAAAGAAAAGGCAATTGCTAAGATATTCAGAGATTGGGAACAGTCTTACCAAAGGTTGCGAAAATTGTTGTTGGCATACTTGAATTAGGATCCAAGTACCCTGTACAATTATCACACCATACCTAGGAGCGTACATGGTACTACGTTACTGCGCTATGTATTTTGGGCATTCACTTCATGCATTATTGCATTCAGATATTGCAAGCCTGTGATCAGTATGGTAAATATCGAGGGGTGTTGTTGATTGCAATGGCAACTGATGCTAACAACAAGATTTTGCTTCTCACAATTGCTATTGTGGACAAGGAGTCAGGGCCTAGTTGGAGGTGGTTTTTAGAGTGCCTCAAGATTTTAATAAAGGCATGTGATACCTAACGAGGGCATTTGCATTATTTATGACCGACATAAAGGTATCAAATGCGCCATTGCAGAGTGGCCTAGAGGTGATGACAAAAGATTACGGGTATTTCATCAATATTGCCTTCGACATGTTGCTAGCAACTTCAACACACACTTTAATGACCCGTCTCTAAAGGCATTGGCCTTGAAAGTTGGATATGCGACTCAAAAAGCTAAATTTGAGTCTATAATGCAAACCATTAAGGATGTCAAGAATAATGCACTTAGGAGGATAGACCCAGATAATGACGAACCTGAATGCTATATGCCATACACATATCTAATGAGTGAGGATCTGGAAAAATGGACTCAGTCACATGATGGTGAAAGACGTTACGGGGCAATGACAACCAATATCTCTGAGTGCTTTAATGGGTTACTTAAAGGTGCCCGCAGTTTGCCCATTGCTACAATCTTTGAGTTCACTTGGTGCAAACTTGTTGCATAATTCCATGATCGACACAAAAAAAATTACTTCTGATCTCTCTCAAGGTAAGGTGTGGAGCGATTATGCCATGGGGATCTATGCCAAAAATGTGCACACAGCTTCAGGACACACTATAAGGGCATTTAATCATGAAGCTAGTATATATCAAGTACTTACCCCGTACAACGACTATAGCGGTGAAGGGGGAAACCACAGTAATGAAATAAACATATTGGCTAGAACATGTGGTTGTGGAAAGTGGCAAAACATTAAGATCCCTTGTTCACACATATTCACACATATTCACAACAATTTGTGGTACCAAAGTCAGAGTCATTGTGGAGGAACGTTAGCGAGCCACGGTGGGTGCTTGACCCAAATCTGTTGCGGGCCAAAGGTCATCTTGTGAAGTCAAGAATAAGGAATGAAATGGATGGAGTACGGTGAGAATGGGAAAGCTGGAGGGAAGATTCAAACTTAAGGGAGATTCAACCGAGGCAGCAATGCGGAGTGTGTAATGAAGAGGGGCATAACCATAGAATATGTCCCAATTCCCGTGGAGCTTCGACAAGCGGTGGTGTTACAAACTAGGCAAGTGTTGTTTTTATATAATATGCTCAGATTGTACAAAGTAGCTGAGATATAATATGCATAGAATTTCATTTGTTTTTTGTTCTTGGCATTTGGGAATTAACAACCGTATTTAAATGTTTGTCAGGCAAGCAGAGACTCAATTTCGGAATGGCATTGTACGTGGAAGTTGTGGTTATCTTTAGTATGGACAAGTGCTAGGCGACTATGTGGAGTATGTTGTATCGACTCAGTTGTTATTTTGTTTATTGCTAAATCTTCTTGTAATTGAACTATTCTCTACCCATTGTACTCGTTAGATTAGTTGTGTTGTGCATCTTTTTATTGCAACTGACTTCAAAATATGTGCTGATTTCATCTGCATCTTCTTGGGTTAGTTCCCTCATATATATATATATATATATATATGCTGGTTGTATCTGGTTATATTTTGTTGCCTTCAGTAAGTTATATTTTGTTTCTTTCATTGCGACTGCATTCAAAAACAGAGCTTGACCCAGCTGTGAATCTGGTTTACTGCTGCATATAGGTGAAGAAAAAAAAATTCCCAGTGGAAATCGAGTTTTTTAAACTCGATTTCTATTTGAATGGCACATTTGTAAATAAATTACCAATGAAAATCGAGTCTTAAGACTCAATTTCCACTGGGAATTTTTTGAGTGGCATTGTCTGTAAATAATTTTGAACTCTTTGCCGAGAACTCGCTTCTAATGAAATCGAGTACTAAATGGAACTTGAGCTTCATATACTCAAGTTCTATTTTTTTTTTTCCCCTTTCATTTCTAGAAGTTGGTCAACTCTCTCAAAATGTGAGTCATAATGGAACTCGAGTTTCACATACTCGAGTTCCAATGGAATTTTTTTTTTCCCTGCATAAGAAGGCATAGCCCCTTGATATTAACAATCAAATGTGATTAAATTTCCAAAAAGGCATTTCCCATATTCACAATGAAATAGAGTATAAGACATTCCATGTATATTTATATTCACAATCAAACTCCAGTTTCTAGAGTTTCATATACTCAAGTCATTTCCCCGTATATTTATAATCAAGATGTCCATATTCATTTCGAAAAAGGCATTTTCTATATCATTTCTACTTGATCACGTAATGGAGAATGCATCACAAAATATACATGCCTAACTTTGGGGTGGGTCGATGCCCAAAGAAGGGCCAGTAGACGTACTGTGGGAGAGTAGCTCCATATGCATGTTAGGAGGGGTTGGACCAATACCCAGGTCAAATGATGGAACGAGTGAAAGCTCAAGAAATGACCGTGGGGTGGGTGGAGGGATGTCAGACCCGGGACATGGATGTGGGGTGGGTGGAGGGATGTTAGGCCTAAGAGATGGATGTGGGGTGGATGGAGAGGGATCAGGGGTAGGGACAACCAGAGGGGTAGCAATTGGCCGAAGAAAGCCACGTCCAGCAGGAGTTATGCTTGTGCTTGGCCTCTCAGTAGCCGCTGCCTCCTCATTCGGGGCCTCAGGGACATGAGGTTGTACACGGTCAATCTCATTTACTGCCTTTAGTACATCAATAATGTCCTTTTAGCTTGGAGTGCCCACTGGGTGACGCCTCAACAAACTAAGGTATCCTTCAATCGGCACATGGAAAAACGACTATTAGTAATGTGATACCAAATCAACAATGCCAATCAACAATAAAATAAACGTTAGCTGCTTAATTGATTCATCAAATAATATAAAACTGTAGAAGCATAAAAGAAGTCAGAGTCCAAACATGGACTATAGCCGCGTTTTTAAAAACGTAGCTATAGAACTTAGCATATAGCCGCGTTTTTAAATGTAGCCCAAACATGGACTATGGCCGCGTTTTTAAAAACGCAGCTATAGGTCTCAAGTTGGCCCTAACAACTTGGAAGTTAACTAAAACAATTTATAGGCCGATTTCGATAAGTTGAATATTAATTATAACTCATTTTAACTTGAATTTAGATTAATTAAATTTGAAGTGGTTTCATTACTGAACTAACTGTTCTCCAAATCCCTCGTACAATATCAAACACTAACACTATCATATATCCAAATGTTACAATAACTATATCTTTTACAATTTTTTCTAGAGAAGTGTCTATTGTCATTATCGACCAAGATTGTTCATAAAAAATAAACCTGTCAAGGGCAGCCTTACTATGATCAATGAAGAGAGAAAGTACAATATTTTCACTAGTTTTTCTTTATTTGTATCCATTTACCACCCACTTCCCTCATGATTTTAAAAGTAATGGGCAAGTAAAATACAGATGCACAGAGACGGAACTATGTGAGGGCTGCCCCCCCCCCCCCCCCAGATTTTTCAAAAATTATGCTTAGTAGGTATGTATTCTCAAAAAATTTAAAATGTACCCAAAATATTACTTTTGGTCCCCCCCCCCCCTCTAAGAACATTTTCAAATTGATCTAATAGACCCAAAAATAAAAACTATCTACTTTGCCCGATTGCCCCATGAATAACAAAAAAAAAAAAACCTTTGATCAAAACAAACCCAATTGTCCCAAGAAAAATAAGAATAACCTCTAGATAAACCAAAATTAAAAACAAAACAGAACATAAATCCAGTCTAAACAAACCCAATTACACAAATAACCTTAAGATTAAATAAAAAACCTATCTAAACCAAAAAGTATACACAATATAATCACAAATTTGAAATTACAAAACAGAAATCACAAATCCCCAATTTTTTTTTTGTTAAAACTTTTCCCCCTCTGTCTCACTCTCTAGCACTCATTCTTAATTGCTTCCATACACCAATCCTAACCAGCTGCATGGTTTGGTTCGTCTGCTCCTTTGGCTTGGCGCATCTCCACCTCTCTAATCTAGTCCTCTGTTTACAATCACACACAAGTTGATTTGGTTAAGTTATGGACTCATGGATCTCTATTCTCTTATCTCTCTTTTGGGAATGTGATTGTGAATATATTTTCTTTGTTTCGCTATTTGTTTGGTTTATCTCTAGACACACGTGTTTTGGTCAAGTGCGAGTTATGGGTTGTGATCGTGTGATTTGAAACTGATATATTATTAACATTATTTTATTGTCTTGTGGGGGCATGGAAGCATGATGTAGAATGTGCTAGAATACTGAATAGCACCGTAGATGTTAATAATTATCTGTGACCATTGATTGGAGTCTAAAGGCTTAGAGAACTACCATTTGGAAACTATTAAAATTAATTTGTTTGATTTGTCAATTAATGATTAAAATGAAGTGAAAAATTAAGACCACTAATTTTACATTAAGGACAAATTATAGTAAATTTACAATTCAGGAAATATCTAGTGTTGACGTCCTAAATTTGAAAATCCTCAAACAAAATTTCAAAAAATCACCACCTATGAAAGTGGTATTAGTTTATTATAGCATGATCTTTAATTGCATGAACAAATATTATATTGTAATGTTAATAAAGGTGATAAAATTTGAAATTCTTATAATTTGGCCCCCCTTAAGCTCAAATCCTGGTTCCGTTCTTGTAGATGCATAGCACATGCTATGTATACAATCCTCTCTTAGTTTAGTTTAGCTTCAGCAAGCAAATTATGAATTAGACACTCTATTAAGTAAGAACTGTCACCACAACTATAGGTCAGCCCCGTTAGAGATTAATTTCCATTTAGTTTACATATAGTTCATATGACAAAAGTCAGCACCATCAGACATTTTTATTAAACGACTCCAAATGTCTCTTAGTGTTTGTGTTTGTGCATGTGAAACATTCTCAGCCATGGCCAAAATTTAATCCTCAAACAAGGCATGAATCTTGATCACTGTAAAAAACCAAGTCCAGAATCTTCCAATTTGCTTCCCCCAAAAGTAGGCAAACATTGAATTTATGTAACAATACACACACATAAATGAATATATAAAATAAAGTTAGGATTTTAAACACTTAGGGTCTGTTTGGTTGGATGGGTGGAAAAGTGGGAGGATAGAAAAAGATAGGAGGATGAAAAAATAAGAGGATAGAAAATATTTTAATTTCTCTCATTTTTGTTTGGTTGGGAGTGAAAAAATGGAGAAATGGAAAAAGTGAGTTTATATAAATTTACTCATACAACCTTGTTAAAAAATGATGTCCAATTAAAACAAAAAAGTAACAAGCAATCAAAAAAAAAAAAAAAAGCAATCACCCAATTTATTAAAAAATAAAAATCATGTCAAAAAAAAAATCACGTCTAGTTAAACAAAAAAAAAAAAACAAAACAAAACAACTATCACACCCACAACCCACGAAAAAAAAAGAAAAAAAAAAAAGAAGAAACTAGACGGGTATTTTTGTCCATTGAGCCACACTAAGTATTAAAAGGGGATGTATTGAAAGTAAAACGGGGCCAATGCAGTGCTGTTTCTGCTCCCTCCATGGGGTATTGTTTTCATGGTTCGATTCCTTTCTTATTATAAATAAATAAACAAATTAAAAGAAGAAGCAGGTACTTGTTGAACCTGTTTGATATTTTCTATGAATTAATATTGCTTGTGCTTGTTTCTTTAGTTTTCTCTCCATTTTGGAGAGACAACCTTTTAGTGAGCCCAGGGAGAAAACACCTGGGCCTTACCATTTATTTTCCTTTCTCCTCTCCCAACCAATCACACTCAAAAAAGTTTTCATTTCTATTTTCTCTCCAAAATTTTTCATCTACCCTATTTCATCTCGGAACATACACGCTCTTAAGAAACAAGCACAAGCAATATTAATTCATAGAAAATATCAAACAGATTCAGCAAGTACCTGCTTCTTCTTTTTGTTTATTTATTTATTTATTTTCAATAAGATTGGAATCGAACCCTGAAAACAAAACCCCATGGAGGGAGCAGAAACAGCACTGCATTGGCCCCTTGTTTTACTTTCAATACAACCCCTTTTAATACTACAGTATTTGGACTTGCTCGGCATCGATTGATCCCAAGCGCATGGTATGCCATAGGCTTATTAATCACATACGATGATATGTGGTTCACCCCTACCACATGTCATTAGCCTCATAGGCTTAGCAATCACATATGACAATATATAGTTCCCTGTAATCCCATGCACAGTACCTCCTAATTTGTTGGTCTGCTCTTCTGTAAACTTTTTACCTTTAAAGCACAAATTTTCTAC
This sequence comes from Lithocarpus polystachyus, assembly GCA_033629205.1. Lineage (NCBI taxonomy): Eukaryota > Viridiplantae > Streptophyta > Magnoliopsida > Fagales > Fagaceae > Lithocarpus > Lithocarpus polystachyus. The sequence goes on along the minus strand of CM066168.1, from coordinate 9,384,353 downwards.
TGATAGTCAATTCCTTATGAATCAGTTCTATAAGTTGCAAGATACAAAGACACACATGCACACGCGCACGCATACACATATAATATGATCCATCCATCCATCCTTTAAGCTTAATCTGTGATGACTCTTCTCAGAAAAAAAAAATCTGCGATGGTGATGACTCCCACTACAACAGATTAAACTGTGGTTATCCTTGTCATAAAACCATAGTGAAAGCTAGAAAGATAATCAGTACTTTTTGTGGAGCATACATTAAAGAAAAATAACATTTCTGGATTTCACCAAAACACACAATGCTATCCCACAATTTTATAGTAAAATAAATTCCCAAGTCAATTATATGTCTGGAAAGAATGGTTAGTGATCCATTCAAACATCAGAATTTATGTGCAGTACTAACTACTGACACTTTTTAACAATATGCTAATGTGTTGGCATAGTGTTGGTATTCCAATATGCTATTTTAACACTTTTTTTCATGCAGTGCACACACATACACTACACACTACTAACATCACAGAAATTGAGAAATGATCATTTCAAAAAGGGAGTGAGGTTAAGAGCAACAAGCCTTACTCCTACTTGATTCAAATGATCCCTATTGTCAACTGATACAACTCATCTGCAAAACTTCTAAGTGATTTTGACATTTGTATCTTCTTTAACATTGCACTTAGGTAGAAGTTTCATTCAATACACTATCGTTTACCTATGGGAAGAAATTCTGCCCAGAGAGTATTCATTTTACAGATAAAAATCAGTTTGTACAAGAGAACAACAAACTGTGATGTGCATAGATAAAAATTTTCCATGTTACAAGCATCAACTAAAATTTCCACTTTAGATTCAGCAAAACTAATAATTAGTATTAATAGATCATGTTAAATTAACTGCACGAGTTTTAAAAGATTGAGACTTTAAACCAAGAGCCAATAAGACATGGAGAAGTTACCATTAGAATCAATTTAGCGCCCCTGCGATCGATGAACCTCCAAGTTACCCTATGGAATTAGTCGAAGTACGCATGGTGTGGAGGCATATCACCAAGCACTGCTTCACACCGCCGTTCAAAGCGAATACCCCACTCGATGATATGCCCAGCATGTCTCTTTATACAATTGACACCGACCTTCCCCCTCAAATCAATCCCATGAAGCACTGTATCAATATCAACAGGTTGGGGAATTTCTTAGATCATCCCAAATTGACGAACAACACAATCCGGTGTATGTTTCTCTACTAGGTGGAAACATACAAGTAGCACCGTTGCCATCCACTCTGCCCTCCTTGCAACACAATACATTAGAAGGTCGCATAATTCAACTTCGTACGACTACTACACCACCTACAACAGCCAAAAAACAAGTTGACAACACATTAGGCAACAATGTGTATATTTCAAACTTCACCAAACTTATATCTTGTTCCTAAACATGTAAAAAAAGGCATTTTCATACTTGGCCCGGCAACATTAAAGCTATTTGCTCGTAGTACCTGTTCCTGAAAATGTGGGCAGGCCTGTTTTTCTTGTTTGGGAACCACAACCACCTACAATCAAGAACAAGGGATCAATATCTACAACTTTCCAACAAAGATAATCTTATGATTAAAACTATAATGTAATCAAGTTACATGGTTAGGTAATGATCGCATAAGGTATATGATGTGTATGAGGTAGAGACTTACTTTAGGGACAGTGGACCACGCACTGGAGGACCATAAGGACCTACTGGCGGGCCACGCTCAACTCTCGAGCACAAAAATGGGAACCAGGCCTATGCCTAATACTGGACCAATAACAAGCACCCACCAATCTGACTAGCTATTTTATCGCTTGCCCTGCATAACTCTCTATACAACCAAGCCAGGCAATCACTTCCCCAACTGTGCCTTCGTGAGTTGCGTGCCTTTGTGGGTTGTAAAGGTCTTCCAACTGCTGCACCTACATTAGATGCACCCTATTGCCAGATTTGTCCATGAAGATTGTGTCCCTCGGTAGCACGAGAATGTAGCATCGTGCGTACTTATGCAGCTGATCCTCTTAGGCCGCATAAGTACGCACGAGAATGTAGAGAGGATCAGCTGATAAGTACGCACGAGAATGTAGAGAGAATGAATGGACAAGCAACTTGCTCCAAAAGCCATTTGATGACAATCCGCTGGCCTAGCAGCACCTTTGTATTATCATTTTGAACCAAAAAGCCAAGAAAGTCCAGGCACACAATTAGCCATTCTTTCTACGTGCTCCCCATTATAGCCTCGCCATCAACAGGAAGTTCGAGAAGAACCTCCACGCCTTGCAATGTGATGGTGACCTCACCAAGTGGCATGAGGAAAGTGTGAGTCTCAGGTCGTCATCGCTCCACTAAGGCCGTTATCAACCCATGGTCAATCTCTCTACCTGGGGTCTTGAGGAGTCCCTCCAAACCAAACCCCTTAATTATGTTAACAACTCAGTCATCCACCATTGGTTCTAGATTGGTGAACTCTTCACTACAGCTATGACATGTAAGGGACCCTGGATCCTGCACAGAACAGAACCATGGATTAATATATGACATAATATGTGTGTACATTCTATGAATTAAATGGGGTACCATAAGAAGGATGCAATTCAGAACATAAAAAATGGTTTTAGTGTTGTGTATTACTTGCCCATTCCAAATAGCTTCTGACCGATGTTCGGTTTGCAGAGTCAACACCAAACCTTCAATGGGTCCAGGGTGCGCAACCTCAATCTATCCAGCATTTGCAGCAGCCGTATTGCACAAGAATGATAAGCAATTATTTTGAGAAATGAACACACAATATGCTTATGGAACTAGGTATGAGTTAGAGCAACAAAAACTAGTTTGTACGATGAGAATTCAGTAAAAGATGAAAGAATGATACAAAAAAGGCCAATAGGCTTCAGTTTTGTGATAGCAAAAGCTCTAATAGAGTAATAGACATCTGCTATGTAAAAACAAAAACCAAAAAAAAAAAAAACAAAAAACAAAAAACAAAAACAAAAAAAATTCTCATTCACAAGTGTGAACTTTTGCATTGTTTGTTGGGTTCTAGAGCAACAAGAACCCTGCTTGCTAGGAATCCGTGACATCCAAAAGTTGCATTAAGGAAAAATTAATAAATAAATAAATAAAAGCAATTCACTTTACGCTGTGCTAAATTGATTCAAGCATGACCAAATTCATATCACTCAAAAGCATCATGATTGTTAAGACCATAATCGTCTTCATGCAAGTCCTCGTGAATGAAATTGTCATTCTTCACCGACCATTACGATATTATACTAACATGAAAGTCCCCAAAAACAAATCAGAATATAGAGCCACGACAAGTCTTGACAATCTTATACTCAATGAAGCATTTAATCCTCTCATTATCAAATTCTAATCACACTATAATGAAAACCCAAAAATTGAAAAGGTAGAATATAAAGCCACAACAAATTTGCACAAACTTAAACTCTAAGAAAGCCATGTACAATTATAGGCAAGCTCTATAAAAAAGAAGTAAGCATGATTATACTAATACATATAGAAATTGTTTTTGTGTGAAAACTAAATTAAGAATTAGTAAACTAAAAAGGGTACTGTGTCAAATTTTATATCAAGTCCAAATAAATAAAAAATAAACTAAAAATTTAAGGTGGAAGAATAAAACATACAATTGATCATCCTTCAATGTTTGTAATCTTAAGTATCTACAGGACTTCATCAATTATCGGCCTACTAAATATCAAGAAGAAAGTAATATAACTTAATATAGACTTGTAGATATGCGAATGCAGGAGCAACGTTTATTTCATGCCAGTTGGGCAGAGCAACATGCTTTCACAATACAAGCATCACTCTACTAAAAATTTAATGAATCTCATGATAGTCTTGAATGTCATAACACTAAAAAAGATAACAAGTAACTAACAAACAGAATGTGCAGATCATGAACCCAATACCCACACAAAGTCAGAAACAAAAACCCAATATAAGAACTCAATAACCAATAACAAATAGACAAACCCAGACCTCAAAAAAACTCATTTATCCTCTAAGAAGCCTTTCAACAATTAGCTTGTCTACATATATTTAATAATCATCAACATATAATTAAAGTCACGAAAAAATAAAGAAAAACCCAAATTCTTGACAAGCCCAAATCTACCTTTTGAGAGCCGATTGCAAAAAAAAAAAAAAAAAAAAAAAAAAAATCAAACCCATAAAACAAAACAAGCATTTAAGAAACGGATTACCTGACATGGGTTTTAATAAGGGTAAGTCTGTGGAACAGGAATTTGGTGGAGGACGAGGATTTGACAGAATGAGAGTGGAGACTGAGTGAAAGTGGAGACTGAGTGAGAGTGGAGGCATGAGAGTGGAGAGGGTGTCTGTAAGTTATGAATTTTGAATAACCCCTTTATAAAATTTCCAGGTGGCTTCCACATGGATAAACCACGTCATTCACAGAACATAAAAATCGACGCTCAAAAGGTCAAGATATAACTCAAGCCTCTAATACTCGAGTTCCAGGTGGATGCCACATGGAAAAACACCAAATCAAAACATGGAAACCGAGTCTTTGAGACTCAATTTGCAAGTCCTAAATCGAGTCTTTTAAACTCGCAATGCTAGTTAGTAATATACTTTTGAAACGTTGCCAATTAACTATATAGTTTGGCAATTGGAGTTAATTGTTGGCCATTAGAAAGTCACTTAATTAAAACAAAAAAAAACAAAAAAAAAAAAGATCAACACATTCTAGTACCACCACCGGTTTACCACCATCAATCCTCGCTGGCGGCACTAACAAGAGACCTCTGCTGTCATCAACATTGTTATCATATGCCAACAGGTCCACACCACAGCCCGTTATCTTCTTTAAATCCCTAACTGATATCCACTGCCTCCTTGTCTTCTTCAAAGACATTTGTTGGGTTAAAAAAAAATTGACCCCTTGCAAATTAATTAATTACCCAAGTTAATTAATTAGGTTCAATTACATACAATGACGTGGTAGCACAAACAAATCACCAAAGAACAAAATGCAATGGAAAATAAATTTGACATAGGTGATCTGTTTACGAATGAGGAAAACCACCGAGACAAAAAACCCACCGGGTGAATTTAAGGTCACTACTCCCGAAAATCCACTATTATCAATCACAAGCAGTTACAAGTGTAAGAAATCTTACCAAACCCTTTGTGTTAGGGTAGATTTTATTATATTCAACAAGTGAGCCTGACTTGAGTGATATATGACTTCTCTCATATGTTCATCTGTTTGTTGTGGTTTTGTCACGGATTGCTAAATGGGGAGATTGTTAGGACATATGTGATTTATGTTAGGAACATATGCCATTATAGAATTGGCTAATCCTTTGACAAAACGCACTTTACTTGTAATTGGATAGATCTAGGATGTATTTAATACTTCAAGGAACAAGGTTTTAAGTTCAAGTGTTAAAACCATGCAAGTCTGTCCAAAAATCAAGTGAAGAATTGTTGGATTTTAAAGCTCGACAACTAGCTCAACAACTAGTATCTATCGAGGCTTAATAAGCTGTTTAAGTCCGAGGCTCGACAACTGCTCGATAGATAGGGTATTTGTCGAGATTTATGAAAAATAGATTTTCAATTCTGATTTTCATCCAATCCGTGAATGCATGTTTGGGCTTTCTTTTCTCACAACCCTAAAAATATATAAGGATTTTTTTAAGGGTCATCGCAGCTAATGAAACTTAATGCAAAAGTTTTTCACAAGCATATTGTGAACCGGAGACATATGCCCTAATTCATCTTTCTATTCAAGAAGCTGCTGTGTTTATACACCGTAGGGTTTTGTTACCAAGAAGCTTCGTGATTTTCATCGTGTGATGAACTGAAGAACTTTGCAGCCAACATTCTTTCTCAAGTTGGTGATTAAGTCGCGTATTAAGATCTGCACATCTATTAGTTAGCCACGTACTAGAAGTCATGCATTAAAAGAAGAGATTGTCACTACAGAAATCCAATTGGGTATTGGGGTAAAGGTTCAACTGTAAGTTGGTATAAGGTACTAGGATTTTTTTACTTATAACCGCTTGTTTTGATAATAGTAGATTATTAGGAGTGGTGACCTTAAAATCACCCAGTGGGGTTTTACCTCAGTAGTTTTCCCCATTCGTAAACAAATCACCGTGTCTATTTATTTTCCGCTGCTTATTTAGTTATTTAGTGAGTTGTTTGTGTTGCTCTGCAAATTGTATATTAATCTGATTAATTAGTCAACTTGGCTAATTAATTGGTTAATTCATCCCTAGGGGTCAATACATTCTTGGCCTATCAGAGAGGTCGTCATCTTGTCATCATCGGAAGAGCTAGCATCATCCTCATCATCACCAGCATCATCATCCTCATCAGCCGAGGCCTCTGGAAAAGGAGAGGGAGAAGGTGCAAAGCCAGCCATGTGAGCCTATTTGCTAGCAATGCGACTGACTCAAATGTTCATCTGACACATCTCATTAGTGAGATAGTCAAAACGAGCATCCATCCTCTGAAGCTGCTCCATGATGACATCAAGAGTCACACCAACCACCGAGGAAGAAAGAGCAAAGGTGGAAGGAGCCGAAGAAGAAGGCGAAACAGCAAAAGCTACAGGATCATCCATCTCCATTCGTGGCCGCTTTGGTCGAAGATGGGCCTCGCTCCGCTGAACAAAACCGATGCTGATGGCACCCATGGTGGTGAAGAAAGGAAAGGAAGGAATAGGACTGCAGAAGCGCTAAAGGAAAGATAAGCTTATCACAAGTGGCAGTATCCTGATACACATCTAGAATAGATTTGATGAAGTGAGAGGGAAAGTCTATAGAAAGATCCTTTATCAAGAAAAGAAGAAAACAAGCACAAGGCTCAGTGATGGAGTTATATTGAGACAAAGGAGTAAGAGTGAATGTCATCACCACGTTAAGGAACCTTGGGCCTTTGGCAAAGCTTGAACATGGCGTGTTTAGCTTACCACCCCATGTGGAAGGAGTCTCACAAAAGTGAGAGAAAAGCTCGTCTCTAGACACAGTTCGAAGGTGCTCACAGCCGGGGTTGTCAGGATGCGCTACCCTCAGAACATGTAATACCACGAATAGAAGATCCGAGGTAACTACGATACGTGTACCTTTGAATGTAGTAATAAACTGAGGCATAGAGGTATCGATGCTGTTTATATTAAAGTAAAACTCTTGTATAAACACGACAAGACAACACTCAGGTTTCTCACAAAGAGATTCCCATCCCCAAGTCCAAATGACATTGGGTAGCGAAGTGTTAGCAAAATTTGACAGAATAACCTGGCATTCCAGATGAACACCACGTTTTTGGAAGTTTTCTGAGAAGTCCTTTTGGGCCTTCTCATCCCCGAACCGAACGTGGAGGGGGGGAACAGGATCAAAGGAAAAAAACCCAGAACCTTGAAGAGGATTCCGAGTTAGAGTGGATTTACACGCTTTGGGTGCCACGGCGCAGTCTATCTGAGAGAGAGAAAGAGAGAACACATCATAAACCAGAATAGGAAAGAAAGAAAAAAAAAACATATAAATGCATGAACATGTGACGTGCAAAACATAAATGCATCATGCGTAGAAACCCAATCCAAACCTACCAGCACACAATCAACAGTATCAATCACACATCTAAAATGCATGAAACATTGTTATAATGTAATGAGAATGCAATGCATGAGCATATAACATCAAAGCAACATAACCCAACCCAAAAATTTCAAAAAAATCTCAAAAACCCCAAAAATTTTCAAAAACCCAAAACCTAGGTCTAAAATGCATGAATGCATGAAAATGAAGGGATATAGAATACTTACCAAGAGATTAAGGCTTAATCTAGGCCGAAAAAGGAGTGGGTAAGGAGATTTTAGAGTGAGCTAGAAGTTTAGGGCAAGAGAGAAAGGTTTTGTCGAGAGAGAATGAGAAAAGTGAATCTAAAATCTCGCCTCAACTTTTAATAAAAAATCCAGCTCGATGGATCGAGGTATCTATTGAGATCCGTCGAGCACTAAATCTCAACAAAAATGAATTTGTCAAGGTGCTGTCGAGGATCTGCTGATGGCAAAACTTATCTCAATGGATTGAGAATCTGTTGAGAAGCTATCGAGCAGACAGAGAGCTCAGAAAATTGGCTCGATGGATCGAAGAAACTATCGAGAATCTATCAAGGAGAAACCCAGAATTCACGATGGATCGAGAATCTGTCGAGATCTATCGAGAAAAAAGAAAGAAGGGCTCGATAGAAATGAATCTGTCGAGGATCTGTTTGGAAGCTGTCGAGCTTGAAGGAAATAAGTTTTTCAAAGAGGAAAAACACATAAAGATGAATGCAACTAGCAAGCTACTCAAACAAAGATCCAAACAACATATTAATCTCTCAAAACATCTCTCAACATATATGCAAAGCATTCATAGATCCAAAACACACATACACACTAAACAAGTCTAACCAATTTTACATTTCAAAAACAAGTTAAGACAGTTTAGTGAGCATATATTAACACATGTATTCCTTGTGACGGCCAAATCATATTATACCTACACATGTATCAAAAGTAGCAAAGAGTTTGCGTGTTGTGTATGAAAACATAGCAAGAGTGCATAAGTGTCTCATATTATGAAGATTTGAGACTAGAGAGAATCAAATGCACTCACACACAATCATAACTACTTGATGGAGACTATTACCTTCGAGGTATATCCTATAATTCCCATATCTCCTAGAAATACGCTTGTAACCATTTTTAAAAGCATTTTGATTCTTTTTGCTTTTGTATTCTTTGCATATTTTCTTTTTGAACATATCATGCATGGGCATAAGAAAGAGAAGAAATACTCAATTATGTAAGCCAAAACATCACAATTTTGTTATGCTGAAGTATACAGATATTATACATGATTGGCGGGCTTTAGTCTTAAGATGGTTATTTATGCCTTTCTCTTAGGATTTTCTAGTCATTCCCATCAAAAAGAATTATATGAGTGTTAAGATATAAGAGATAATCTTAATCGTAAGAGATAATCTTAATCGTGCTCGTCACAAACACGAGCCACAAAGCTCACTTGCTTAGTTGTGCATCAAGATGCTCATCTAAGTTACAAGAGATACAAAATTTAGAAAACTTTGTTTCAATGGCCATCCAAGGTACACAAGTACCAATATATACAAACACACACTATTTTTAAATTTTTCTGATTTTTAAATTTTTTTTATTTTTATGAAAAACAAATAAAGCAAAAACTGAAAAGCAACCAAATAAAAAGATAAAGAAACACACAAAACATAAAACTAGACTGACTTAAAAGCTAGAAAGCAAAATAAACAAGTAATGCAAAACATAAAGGGAGAGAAAGAAAAAGTGACTGAATCACTATGAGCCTTTTTCCTTCCACACCTTAGAAGAACATTTCCTTTGTGCGAACCTTTGATTCGAAGGAGAGGGGGAAGAATTGAAATCGTTCAAATTCGAAAAGAATATGAGGGCCTTGAGAAGATCTCCCAAAGGGGCAAGAGAGGATGGAATCTGATTCTGATTTTCAAATAGACCATACTATTGCTTTGTTGAGTGGCTAACCACTTATAGCAATTTGGACGTGTATGCCCCAAAGCTCCGCAATGATGACAGAAATGTGGCTTCTTTTTTTAAGACTTTCAGTTATTTTCCTTCTTAGTCTTAGGGTTTCTAGTCTCTTTCTTTTCAACCTTAGGGGGTGCTCCTAGAATAGATTTGCCTTTATCTATGTTCTTACTCGCTGTTTCAGTTTTAAATTCATTGTTCTCAGAATTAACATTATCAGCAGGTGAGACAAACACAGTTGTACTAGAGGAGGTAATATTAGGAGAAGAGAAATCATACCCCAAACCGGTTTTGTCAGAAGCAGCTTTATGAAAACTTAGCATCTCATCAAGTTTTGCACTGGAAGTCCTCTCCAATTGAGCTCTAACTTGGAACAGTTCCTCCTCAAGCTTCTTTTTCCTTTTAACAAGGAAGTTATTCTCGAACAGCAAAGCTCCAATGGCTTGGTTGGCTTCATCAACATCACTCAGCTTCTTGGTGGCCAACCTATACAATTTCCCATGCTTTTTATAAACCTTGTACAATTTTGCATAGGATGTATGGATGTCATCTTGTTCATCCATTTTCTCAAACTCAGATTCCACCAAGTCCTCTTCATCATCTATTGTTGCAGCAACCTTTTCAATAAGATCAACTATAGCAGTGAAAGCACTCAAAATTCCCTTGTCATCACTGTCATCTGACTCAGTCTCAAGCCCGGCATCACTCAAGGCAGCAGCAAGAGCCTTGCTTTTCCCAATAGACTTGAGATATGTTGGACATTCTTGTTTCATGTGTCCAAAACCTTGACATCCAAAGCATTTTGGTCCAGAAGGAACAGTATATTGACCGCCATCCTTAGCATCTTTTTCCCTCTATCTTGACTTTTGAATTGCGAAGAACTAGATTGCTTACAGTCCTTATCAAAGCCTTTCACATTGGCATTCTTCATGAACTTTTTAAACTTCCTAGTGATGTAGGACTTCATCTTGGAATCTTCATCATCTGAAGACTCATCAGTCTCATTAGTCTTGGCCTTCAATGCCATGTTCTTACTTTTGATTCCTTTCCCAAGTCTAGTCAAACCCAATTCATAGGTTTGCAAGTTACCAATCAACTCCGTCAAGGGAATTTTGCCAATGTCCTTTGATTCTTCAATGGCAGTGATCTTGGCATGAAATCTCTCAGGGAGAGATCTAAGCACCTTTCTCACAACCTTAGGTTTGGGAATAGTTTCACTAAGATTAAAGGCTAAGTTGACTATGTCCTTCAGCTTGGCATAGAACTTATCAAATGACTCATCCTTCTCTATCTTTATCTCCTCAAAGCTACTAGTGAGCCTTTGAAGCTTTGAATGCTTGACAGCCTTAGTTCCTTCATTGGTTGTCTGGAAGATAGTCCATGCTTCCTTTGCATTTGCAGTTTCAGTTGAGGATATTTTCTTGAACTTCTCATTAGTCACCGCATTAAATAGGGCATTCAATGCTTTGCTGTTGAAATTTTTCATTTTGATCTTTGCATCATCCCAATCAGCCAACGCTTCCTTTATACAGCTTGCCACACATTTTCATCTAAAGACTATAAGAAAACTCCCATGCGTACTTTTCAGTATGCATAGTTAGTGCCATCAAATAAAAGAGGTATAATAAGAGATTATTCTCTATCCATGAAAAACAGGGGTCAATGGATCACATAGCAAAGATTAAAACCTAATCAAAGTGTGTCCGCTCTGATACCACTGTTGGGTTAAAAAGAATTGACTCATTGCAAATTAATTAATTACTAAAGTTAATTAATTAGATTCAATTACATGCAATGGCGTGGTAGCACAAACAAATCACCAAATAACTAAATGCAGCAGAAAATAAATTTGACACAAGTGATTTATTTATGAATGGGGAAAACCACCGAGGTAAAACTCCACCGAATGAATTTAAGGTTACCACTCCCGAGAATCCACTATTATCAATCACAAGCGGCTACAAGTATAAGAAATCTTACCAAACCCTTTGGCTTATCCCGAAACACCAACCTACAGTTGAACCCTTACCCCAATACCCAATTGGACTTTTATTGTAGCAGCAACCTCTCCATTCAATGCATGAATCCCAGTGCGTGACTAACCAATAATGCACGAATCCCAAAACGTGAAGTTCTTCAGTTCATCAATAATGAAGATCAAGAAGCTCCTTGGTCACAAAACCTTTGGTGTAAAGTCATAGTAGCTTCTACAGAGAGAAATATAAATTAGAGCAATTTCTGTCTCCAGTCACAATATGTATGCATTATCACTTTGCATCAACTTGCATCACTTTGTGACGGCCCTTAAAATAATCCTTATATATGTCTAGGGTTGTGAGAAAAGAAACCTTACACAAATACTTTAGGATATGCGTGTAATCAAATCTGAAAAATTTGATTTCGTAATTCTCGACAGATACAGCTTGTGTCGAGATTCTGTCGAGCTTTAACATTAAATCTCGATAGAAGTCTTTCTATCGAGATTGTTGTCAAGCTTTAATGAACAACACTTCCTTCACTTGTTTCTTGGTTAGACTTGCATGACTTCAATACTTAACTTGAACACTTGTTTCTTGAAGTACTAAACATATCCTAGATCTACCTAATTACAAGTAAAGTGCATTTTGTCAAAAGATTAGCCAATTACATAAATATATCCCTAACAACATTGTCCTTTTCAAATCCCATACAAGGTTTAGCAAGTCAAAAGACCAAGCACCCACTTATGTTTACCTAAGATCTCCACCAAAAAAAAAAATGACCAAACCAACATTTTAGCCCACCCAACCAACCATAAAGAGCGAAACTTCCAGAGAGACCCATTTCACTTTGTGGCTTGAATTCGTAGATCCAAATAGAAAATAGGAGCTAGGAGCTTAAAAAGCTCAGAGATCGAACAAGAGAATAGGAATCCAAATGAAGGTTTCCAGTGTTGATGACACCGACTATCTTTTCTTAGTGCCTCTAGCAAACTTTGGTGGTGGAGGATCGGTGGTGGGAATGTGTTGGGTGTTTTTCTTTAATATTCATTTTGCGCAACTGAAAATAAGAAATGTAAAAAATTAAAAATTTAGGACCACAAAAAAGTCCATATTTTGGCACAACTTTCCATGAGGCGAGCTATAAGTGGTGGGTTTACACCTTCATCATTTACAATTTACCATATGGCAAGTTGTAATAAAAATTGTATACTTTTTTTTTTTTTTGTGATTCTAGCATTGCTCCTATAAGAACTTTAGTATTAAGGGGGTGTAAAACCCCCCAAATTCCTATTTCAGCAACTCACCTTTTCAAATTGAGCTTTATCCTAGTGTGTGTTGGCAATTGCTAAAAAAGTTTAGCAACCATGAACAGTAATTTGGTGTATATACATACAACCTACTGTTCATGGGTTGTACACATAAATATATTACTTTATTCTCTCTCTCACTCTCAAACTCTACATCTCAAACTCTCCCCTTCTCTCTCTCTCTCTCTCTCTCTCTCTCTCTCTCTCTCTCTCTCTCTCTCATCCTTCACTATGGGACCTCAGTGGCTGAATCAATGTTGGGGAGGTGGTAGATCAGCAGTGGTGTAGGTTTTGATCAATAGTAGTGGTGGGTTTTGATCACGGTGGTGGTGAGTTTTGATGTGGATTTTGATCAACAATGATTGTGGGTTTCATGGTGGGTTTTGACCTTGGTGGTGGTGAGTTTTTTATGTGTGTTTTGATCGACAGCAAAATATGGGTTTTGGTAGTCGTTGATGTTTATGGTGGATGGTGATGGTGAGTCCATTTTTAGTGGTGGTGAGTTGTAGTGGTGGAGGTTAGGGTTTTCCACGGGTTGAGCCGGATCAGGTTTTGGGTTGACCTACACCCGACCCAATTGGATCGGGTGAACAAAAAATAGACCCACAACCGCCCAAACATTCGATTGGACCCAATGGCTCGGGTCATCGGTTGAGCAGGTAAAAGTCGTCGGGTAATTTTGGGTCTGAAGCACAAAGAGAACAAGAACACAGAAAACCTAAAGAACACAGTTACATAGAATTCAAAATCCAAAGAAATTAATTCAGAGAGATTTTTCAAAAAATAAAATAAAATAAAATAAAAACTTGAAGAATATAGAGAGAAATCAAAAACCCAAAGGACAAAAATCACAACCCAAACCTACAGAAATCAAATAACCAAAAATCACAATCTAAACCTACAGAAATCAATTAACATAAATAAGTCCACAAAACCCAAATCTATGAGACTAAAATGAAGTAAAAGAAAACACTATACCAGCACCACTACCACTCCATCACCCACCATCACCACATCCATCACAAGATCAACATTAATGCAAAATTAAAAAAATAAAAATAAAAAACAATATTTTGACCCACCATCAAATGCATAAGACCGAAACCTTAAATAGTAGATCAAAGAAGGCTTCAAGAGAGAGGGGTTTGAGCCAAACCCAACCTAGGATGGTGAGTGAGTCAATGACAACAGCAACACAATCAACTTAACAACGGCGACAGAAATAAGGAGCTAGGGTTAGGGATTTGAGAGAGAGAGAGAGGTGGAACGTGAAAAGTGAAACACTGAAACCCATTTTTTTTCTTTTTAAGTTTCTCACAAGTTAGGTTAGTTTCTACGATTTAGTAAGTATGGAATCTGAACTCGAACCGAAAATCAAATTTTTAACACTAATAAACCCGCACCCGACCCATCTAGGCCTTCGGGTCAGATCGGGTCGGGCAGGTGGATTGGGTCTGAAGGGTTTATGGACAGCCCTAATGGAGGTGGTGATTCCAATTTGGGTTTGGTTTTTTTTTTTTTAAGGGTTTGTGGTTATGGATATGTGATTTTGGTGGTTGTTAATGGTGGTGGTGGCGGTTGATTCCAGGTGGTGGTGGCTGCTGTGGTTGAGTTTTTTCTTTTCTTTTTTTCTTTTTTTCTTTTTGCTTTAGGGTTTTCTTTTGGGATAGGTGTTGACTATGATGGTGGTGGTTAGTTTTGATTGTTGTGGTGGTGGTGTTTGGTTGGTTTTGATTGTTGCGGTTGGATTTCCAACGGTGGTTATGGCTGATTTTTAGTGGAAAGTGGTTGTGGGTTTACTAGAGAGAGAGAGAGAGAGAGAGAGAGAGAGAAATTTTTATATTATTTGACTATGTAGTTTATATTGTTTTATTAAGTTGTATATAAAAATAAGAACTGAGATGTTGGGTGCATTGTTAAAAAGGTTGGTAAAATAAATAAAGTAGTATTTAGAGATGTAAAATAGATAAATATGTTTTTTTTTTTTTTACATCATTAGATGTGAATACTCAAACCAAACATCCCAAAGTTCGGTGATCGACCCGACCCAATCTAGCATCAGCTGGTCTCCACAGCTCCAACTACATGTTCGTCCCCATATTAATGAGGCATTGCATACATCATCTCTTGATTAATTTGACATTTGATTATTATTGCCACAAGGCCGATTGTTACAAAAATATCTTCTATTGTGGTGGAAATATTTACAGATTGAAAAACGAAAAAAAAAAATATATATATCAAACACTTAAAACATGAAAGTGAATATAAAATAGTAGTTGTGAGAATATCATTGCCCTTAGATATTGTTGACACCCCATTTTGCAACCCGCATTTAACCTCACATGGAGGGTAAAAGGGTAATTTCACCTTGGAAATATGCATCTTGATTCCGGTCACTAGATCCTTAATCTCATTTCACCAAAATGATCTTGATATTGTAATGATTAAATCGACTGGTCATAAGCCCTAATCGGACCATCAGATTGAAAGTTATCATCAAATCTAGTTTTAATGGCCAAGATGCACTATCACAAATTGAGTCCGACTATATGTGATTATGAACAATTGATTCCAATTGGTTATAATTATAATCAATTTGAGATTAATGATATGTCATAATTTGATTGGTTAAGACTACATTTTATGGTGAGGTTGCATATACCTAATT
The DNA here is from genome assembly GCA_033629205.1 of Lithocarpus polystachyus. Classification (NCBI taxonomy): domain Eukaryota; kingdom Viridiplantae; phylum Streptophyta; class Magnoliopsida; order Fagales; family Fagaceae; genus Lithocarpus; species Lithocarpus polystachyus. Next base: position 9,368,787 of record CM066168.1, on the reverse strand, counting down.
AATTAGATAGATAGACATTAATTATTCAATGAGTAATTTGTGCAATTATCTTTTAATTAGGGTAAATTTGGAACTAATTAAGTCTAAAATAAGAGTGATTGGAGCTATTTAATGTTAATTGGGAGCTAATTTGGGACCTATTAATGTTAATTGTGCTGAAACCATTTTCTAACAAATGACCTTTGCTCACCATTTCATCAATATCTCGCAGAATATTTTGAATCTGTGAATAAGGTTAATTTTCTCAGAAACTAAACATTCGGGGCTTCAATTTGAGCACAAGAACGAAACAATTCCGATCAGAATTGAGTCAGATATGATTTTTCGAAGTTAGCTCTACTGACTGTTACAGCAGCTACAGGAAAACCGAATTTTGGCTTGCTCCTCACTCCTACCAATCTTTCCATTTAATGCATCAGATTTCCCCAAAGGCTAAAATGAGGTCTAGGTTCATAATTCTTTGTCAACCCTAATTAAATGATCTTCCATTCATATTTCCTCTACCACTACTATATAAATCCCCTCTCCTCCATTCCAAGACACAAAAAAAAACCCCCCTCTCTTCCCCTCTCTTGAGTTCTAGTGAAGTTGAGTAGTCTTGTCATATCTTGGTCTTCCTAAGACTCAAGGTGTTGAGTGAGGCTCACTCTTCCTCTCCTAACTCTTCTTTCCCTCCACCCTTAGGATCTCTACCAAAAGTCTTCTCCTCCACCATATGGATCTTGCATGAAGGTATAATTTCTTTCCCTAACTTGTTTTTTTGTATTGCCATGATGAGAATTTAGGATTAAAAGCATGATAGTAATTATTTAAATTCTCTTGAATATGTTTGAATGTTCTTAAATGTTCTTATGTGTTCTTGGTTGTTCATCACATGTTCATGCATAACACTAGTTTTAATCTTAAATCTACAGAAAAAATATGAAAAACATTTTTGTTTCATAATTCTTTCAAATCCTTGAATCTAGGTTATCACCATTCACACACATTTTTACTAGAATTTATTTTTCAATCCAAATGCAATGTTTAATAAATTGAATTAGAGTTTATCACATGCACACACTTTAAATTCAACATGCAAATTGATTGATTGGCATATTGGATGATATGATATGAATGTTGGCCACCATAGACTAGAAGACCGGTTTCACTGGGCAAGGTGGGTGCCTAACACCTTCCCACCTTGTAACATAGCCTCTGAGCTTAGATCAAGGGTTATTAGACTAATGCTTATCCATGTAATTTTCAATTTCTAGATTGTAACTAGGTAATAAAGCCATGTACTTTATCTTAGATTGTATCTAGGACCAAAGCCACGTAATTTTCCTATTATCAATGTAAATTCAATTTCCAATTAATAAAATGAGGAATTATTTTTCAATTAAGGTTTTCTTATTTTTTTCAATAATTAAATAAGTGACGACTCCATTGTAAAACCCTTAATCTAAAGTGGAAAATATAACTAGTCGAACCTCCATTTTGAGAGGGAATAACACGACTCCACCCATTCACGTGGCTTTGGCCCAACACCACCTAAAAAAGGGGGCCGGGGGCGCGGTCTCTCACAGATATTCACTTGCATGGGTTTAAGAAGGAAAAAAGTTTTTTCAATCTCATTCCCATCTACTATTTCCAGGCCGACCCTAGACATTTTGGGGTCTTAAGCAAGAACTAAAATAAGGTCTTTTTTATATTTATGTATTAATTAAATTAATATTTATTTAATATTTTTATATTATTATATATGGACAAAGTTTAGGTACAAAATTAGTTGTAGCCTTAGACTACAACCCTACTCAATAAAATAAATATTACTATATATTTTGAAAATTTAACTATTAAATTGCATGTTCTTTACGCTCTTAATACACATATCAAATTTTGTGTCAATCAAATATTATTTACTATATAATCTATACGCTTACATTTTATGCATAATTTTAAACTACAAAAAATTGTAATTTAAACAATTTATTAATGATGTAGCTCTTGCTCTTTAATTTTTTTTATAAATTTTGCAAGCATGAAGGTTATAAGAAGAAGATGTAATTCATTGGTGGATTTGTTAAAATTCACTTCAATTAAAAAGATATTAAATAAGGTTGTAGCCTTAAATCTAAGGCTACAACCAATTTTGTAGCTAAACTTGGTCCATAATATATTTCATTTAAAATATATTTTACTTACCTTTTGAGATGCAAAGTGACTAATTAAATTTTTGTATTCAAGTTCTTCTAACATCTCATTTTCAATCAATAGTATAGCTAATCCACTTAATCTTTCTTGAGACATTGTCGATCTTAGATATGATTTTATTAATTTTAATTTTGAAAAACTTTTTTATGCAAAAGCAACTGTAATAAGTATTATTAGTAAAATTCTATAAGTAATGTATATATTTGGAAATGAATCTAACATTTTTATACAATTTAGTATGTCAATTGGAGTATATTCTTTTACTTGTAAAATTTCTTTTAAAACTTTTAATTTTAAAATAAATCTAAACCATCAATATCATAAAAACATCATGTTTGAGAAAAGATTCAAGTTTAAGACAGTATTTTTGCAAACTATCATCATCTAGCTGAGAGTGAGAGGTGGAGAGCAAGAGCTGAGAGAGAGAGGTGGAGAGCAAGAGTAAGAGAGAGAAAATGTATGAGTAAGTTTTAGGAATTTGAGATTTTTGATTTGTTTTGATTTAAGATTGTTTTGTGGGTAATTTTACACACTTGATTTACATTTTATCAAGTTGATTTTTGATTTTTTTTTTTTTTTTATAAAACAATTGATTTTTTATTTGTCTAAGAGTCAATAATGATTTTTTTAGAATAATTAATTTTGTTTAGACCAAAGAATTTTTTAGGTACTAATGTTTACAAGGATGTTCCAAATTTTTTGTTCTTCGGTCACAAGGACGTATCAAATTTTTTGGAGTTTCATTTTTAACTAATTTTTTTTCTATTGCCCTTTTTTTAAAATAAAAAAAAAATATTGGAGGCCCCTTCCACTTGGTGGCCTTAAACAATGGCTTAATTGCATGGAAGGACCGGCCGGACTATTTCACACACTCGTTGATAATTAACGTGAGAATATCCGCATTTTTTTACATAAAATGTAGAATAAGAAACCTAAAACAATTGATGTGTAACAACCCTTGGAAGAATTTTGGGCCATTTTCTACGGGGTCGAGGTTGACTTGTGATGATGGACGAAGTCGTCAGTCGACGTATGTGCGTCCGAGTGGAGTCGTCCTTTCCACAGTGGTCCTCCTGTTGATTAAGAATATCAATCCTTCAAGTGGGCACCGGTGTGGTGCTTGCCACCACGCCTCCGATGCCTAAGTTAGTAAAGAATTTCTGAAAAAATGGAAATGAATCAGTAGTATCTTTATCAAGATGAATTTTTCTTACCCCTTTGTTTGTGTGATGAGAGCTTTATATATGCCTCTGCAGTCCCTAGCCGTTGCAGCTTTTAATGTCCTGTTTGGTAACGCCTGTGAATCTTAAAGGGGCCATTAACGGCAGGCATGGCTGGCCCTTTAAATGACTACATTGAAGGGTGCCGTTTCACTGGCCTGAGTTCGTCTTTAGAAATAGGCTCGTCTGTCCCGACGATCTCACGGAGTCGTCAGTCCCATCAACTTAAACTTGCATAATTGCAAATGTATCTGAAGCCAATAGGGACGTCCGAGAGGGACTGATGGTCATATGATATCTATCAGAGAATATTTGCTGTTGTCATCGTGAGGACTGACAGCTGAGGAGGCATATTCAAACAAAAGACCGTCACGCGGGCTACTGACTTGGCATTTTGCTTTTTCCTTTTCTTTGTTTACTAAGCACGTCTTCAAGCTTAGTGTGGGTTGGGCTTTTGTCAAGATACTAGGACTAGAAATCCAACCATGTTTGATAGATGGACAAAGAACGAGCCAAGCTTTGGAGAGAGATAGTGTTTGGGCCGAATATACAAAACAAGGGCCTAGCTTTGTTAATGGGCTCAGGTGGTCATTTCCTACAGCAAAAAGCAACAGCAGTAACCTTCAATCACGCTGACACGGCCCTTAGATATTAGGGAAATATCCTCTTATGCTTGTTTACAACGCTATTGCCTTCTTCTTCTTTTTTTTACCCAAAAATAAAAACGCTATCGCTTTAAATTTTATTGGAAAAGTTTTTTTTTTTTAAATCATAAATTTCCATTTTTATCCTTCTTCTAACGCTCTGTTTGTTTCGAAGTAAAATATTTTCAAATGTAAAATATTTTTCAAGTAAAAAATTTTACAGTAAAATATTTTCAGTAAAATATTTTCAAGTGTTTGGATTGTCCAAGACACTTGAAAATGCAGGCACAAAGCAGCCACCACCAGCCACCACTAGGTGCAAGCACAAACCACCACCAACAGTACCAAATCCAGATTGGGAAGAAGGTAAATAACAGGCCATCCCTGCCGCTGCCACCAACCGGCCATCATCAACACCGGAACCCACTACCAACACCATACCCAGCTGCCAAACACAACAAACCCCAGCAAAACCATACCCATACCCATACCCATACCCAGCCACCACAACAAACCATTGATCACCCAACACCATACCCAGCCGCCAAACTCAAAACAAAACCCAGAAAAAAAATACTCATCGTCCTCCTCTCACTTCGAAAGCCGCCGATCTGGCGAGGCCGCTAAAGGAGGCGCAGATCCCCTACAAGATCCACATTGTGAAGGATCACGACATGAAGGAGAGGCTGTGCCTCGAGGTCGAGAGGCTTGGACTCGGTGCTGTCATCATGGGAAGCTGGCGATTCGGCGCCGTTCGCCGCAGCAACGACGACGGTAGGCTCAGCAGCGTCAGCGATTACTGCGTCCACCACTGCGTCTGTCCAATCGTCGTCGTCCGCTATCCCGAAGATAAGGATGCCGTCGCTGAAGCTGTCCTCGCCGTCAAGGAAGGGGAGGAGGACGATGAGTATGGTGTAGTAGTGAGAAGGTATACTAGTCGTGAGAGAGGGAGAGCAAAAACTAAGAGGGACTGAGTTGTGAGGAAGTGAGTATCGGGCAAGACGGAGGAGAGAAAATGTAAAATGTTTTACCAAAATTTTAAGCGTAAAATATTTTACACAAATTTGCCTAGATTGATTTGGTTGACTGAAAATATTTTACATTTGACTAAATATTTTACTCCAAAACAAACATGGTAAAATAAGAAAATATTTTCCTGAAAATATTTTACATTGAAACAAACGGAGCGTAAGTGACATTCCATTTTCCATTTTTTTTAAAGTAGTGTTTGTGTGCATATGATCATATATAGAAAAAAAAATGTAAAACAAAAACTAATGGAAAGAGATATGAACTAATTCGGGACGAGGATTGTTGCTCTCCATTCTCGCCTCAAGTTTGTCTCCTTGCTATGTGTTTGGCTTTCTATACTTCGTAGTTTAAACTTAAAATTGCTTAATGTGTCATTGATGTTCTTTTGGGCCTTCAACTGGAAAGTGGAAATATGCAAAAAAAAAAAGTGTTTTTCTAACTTTTTGGTGAGACTATTCTACTCTTTACACAAAGACACACAAAAAACTCTATTAACTGATACCATTGTGGATGGAACTTGGCTATTTTAGGTTTAGGAGTTACATATTCTTCAGGTCTATTGAGTGTGCCATCTGGGTGTTCCCAAAAAAGACGTATTATCCTTTACTAAACAAGCAACAAAACTAGTTGTTTTTATTTTTAAAAAATAAGCTAACGTTTTTTCCATCTCAGTAAATAAATTATCAAAAACTAAGGTATGATAAACCTCACTAGATCCTATCAAAATCTAATAGCCAAGTCTGGTTGGCCTAAAGATAACAAACCCATACACACTACACTATTGATCATGTTGGGAATATTATACAAATTAATAATAGAAGAACAAGGTAAATAAAAAAGATAAACAAAAAATAAATAACTTAGAGGCACAATATCGTTTTTCTTAGACAATAATTGCCTCCCACACTATTGTTGGTAGAGGGTTATCGCAAATTTGTCCCTAAGATACAACCAAGATGTTAGGTTTTACAGATAGCAATTCTGGAGAATAACCACAGGATTTCTTGTGTTTCTCTCTAACTTACTATTTTTGTGGAGTTAGTTATTTTTCAAGTGAACATAAACCTCTATTTATGTCCATAGGGTTATATTTCATCAAAAGTCACATATGAAGAGATAAAATGTTTCATAAAACCATTCACATGGCTTGAGACCTCTTCAAACTCTCTGAATAGTCACCAGAAAATTCTACAGAAAAATCTTGTTTTACGATTTTCAATCGGTCGAAAGTTACTTTCGATTGATCGAGTGCTCTTTTCGATTGGTCGAATAGGAATCGAGCAGTGATCGAAACATCCAGAGACTCCAGGATTTTTTTTCTTTACCATTTCGATCGATCGATCGAGCCAAAGCTTTAACTGATCGAAAATGCTGCATTTCGAATTTTCACTTAGAAAATTTCAGAACTTGGATTTTCACTCTATGAAACTATATTCTCCAAACTCAAACATCATTATTACAACCTATCCATGTATATACCTATATATTATTAATATATACAATAATCTCCCACTAGTTTGTAATAATATATGTCTCACTTGATTAATATTCTATCATGTATAATGGAAGCTGTCTTTCTGTAACGACCCAAGGAAAAGCGTTAGCCACATCTGCGCTATACCTCAAAAAGACTAGTCACTATTGAGGCTCCTTGTAGTTGTTAATAAAGCCCAAATCTATCCAGTAAATACTCGATGTGGGACTCATCACACATCCACACACATCACACAATCAATCAATCAAATTGGGGCATCACAATCTCCCCCACTTAAATCCCTAACGTCCTCGTTAGGGCCCACTTTGTGGGGTAGTGTCTCCGAGCCCACACGGGGTTACCGAGCCGGCTCTGATACCATATGTAACGACCCAAGGAAAAGCGCTAGCCACATCTGCGCTATACCTCAAAAGGACTAGTCACTATTGAGGCTCCTTGTAGTTGTTAATAAAGCCCAAATCTACCCAGTAAATACCCGATGTGGGACTCATCACACATCCACACACATCACACAATCAATCAATCAAATTGGGGCATCACACTTTCAACTTAAACCTCCCCTTAGTGTAATTGCTCAAGATATCAATAGATTTAATAGTGGCTTAGTACTTAAACCAAAACTCTTATGTGTTGAAATCGGAAACAACACACACATAAGAACATCCACAACACATTTGGAAATCCACTATTGTTAGCACTCTTATGGTCTTGTGCTCTTTCCAGTTTAGTGAACATTTACAAGAGAAAACCCTTTACTCTTGCTAGAAGTAGCACCACTTCTATGTTCACAAAAGTGAAGTTCCTTCTTATATCCCTGTTACTCAGACATTTGTACTTTATGAACTTCATTAAGAGTGTAAAACTTATCCTCAATTTCATCGTAACAGTCTGCACTATTCCATCCTGAATGAGACACAAAATTAGTGCTCTTACTTACCACATATTAATAGCTTGTTGTTACCATTTAAACCTTTTTAGATTAAATCAATTAGAGGTTGGGTTCCCACTATTGGTGATTCTCTTAAAGAAGAGTTTTAGTCTCATTCCAATGGATGTTACCCCAACCATATCTCAAGACATTGCTTTGGTTAAAGGGTCTGCCAAATTACTATTTGACCTTACATGGACAATTGAAATGGTACTAGATTCTATTAATCGTCTTATGTAATCATGTCTTAGACCTATATGTCTAGACTTACAATTATACATTTTACTGTATGCTTTGCTCAATGTGGCTTCACTATCACAATACACTGAAATGGTTGGTATTGGTTGTAGCCACAACTCTATGTCTAACAACATATTTCTTAGTCATTCCGCTTCCTTGCCTGCTACCGTCAAGGCTATAAATTTTAATTCCATGGTGGAGTGAGAAATACATGTTTGTTTCTTTGATGCCCAAGAGATGACACCCCCACCAAGAGTGAATATCCAACCAGACATGGATTTGTTATCACTCACACTAGTAATCCAACTAGCATCCGAATATCCATCCAACACAGCTAGAAATTCGAAATAAAAGAGTCAAACTTATGGTTTTCTTTAAATAACCAAGAACTCTACCAATTGCTTTCCAGTGGCCCTCACTTGGATTACTTGTAAATCTAGAAAGTTTGCCCACTAAAAACGATATGTTTGGTCTTGTACAATGCATAGCATACATCATGCTACAAATAGCACTAGCATACTCGAGTTGTGCAATTGCTCTTCCAGTGTTCTCACCCAACTTTATGTTCCAATTGAAAGGTGTATTTGCTTCCTTTATATTAAGATGTTCAAATCTTTGAAGCACTTTCTCAACATAATGAGATTGATACAATGAAAATCCTTCACAATGTCTTTTTATTTTGCTTCCCAAAATAGTATCTATTTCGTTTAAATCTTTCATTTGAAACATAGAAGAAAGATACTTTTTGGTTTCACAAACACATTTCATATTTGTACCAAATATTAGCACATCATCCACATAAAGGGATACAATGACTCTATATTCTTTTGTGAATTTGGAATACATACATTTGTCGAAACTATTGTGCACAAATCCATCTGACAAAATTGCTAAGTCAAACTTCTCATGCCATTGTTTTAGAGCTTGTTTCAAGCCGTATAAAGACTTGACTAACTTGCAAACTTTCTTTTCATTTCTAGGAAGTACAAAACCCTCAAGTTGTTCCATGTAAACTTCCTCATCAAAATCACCATTTAGAAAAGCTGTCTTAACATCCATTTGATGTACAATCAACTTGTATATGGATGCAAAAGCTAACAACACACAAATAGACGTGATCCTAGCCACCGGTGCAAAGGTATCAAAATAATCTACTTTTTTCCTTTATTTAAAGTCTTTTGCCACTAACCTAACTTTAAAGGTTTCTATTAATCCATTAGTATGATATTTTCTTCTAAATACTCATTTACAACCAATTGGTTTAGAACCAGTAGGTAGATCCACTAGGACCCAAGTATTATTGGATAATATTGAGTCATCTCATCATTCACTGCTTCTTTCCAGAAAGCTGAATCTCTAAAAGCTATAGCTTCCTCATATATTTTAGGATCGTTCTCTGTGTTAAATACTATAGGTATTTTATTTAAGACCACTTGTCTATTTCCTTCAACAAGAAATAATTGAGCTTGATAAGAAATGAAGTCTGGACCAAAGTCCTTTACTTTTCTTATCCTTTGACTCTTTCTTTGTTCACTTAGTGAATCACTTTCAATCCTTTTAGTACTACCCAAAGTAGTATTAGAATTAGAGTCACCTTGTTGTGTTTAAATAGGTATCAAAGCATTCATGGAATCTTTACTGAATTTATCCTTAATAAACTCAACATCTCTAGATTCCACCACTGTATTAGAGCTTAAGTCTAATTACTTATATGCCTTTGAATTTTCAGCATAACCTACAAACACACTTTTCATAGCTCTTAGTACTAATTTTATTCTTTTTGGATCAACCACTCTATAAAAGGTTAAACACCCCCACACTTTGATATAATCAAGGTTTGATTTCTTTCCATTCCATAACTCATATGGAGATACTTTAATCTTCTTAAAAGGTACTCTATTGTGCACATGACATGCTGTAAGCAATGTCTCTCCCTATAAACTAAAAGGAAGTTCTACACTCAAGATCATGACATTTACCATGTCTACAAGAGTCTTATTTTTTCTTTCAATCAAACCATTTTGTTGGAGTGTATAAGGGGCTGAACTTTGGTGTATTATTCCATGTTTCTCACAAAACGTAGAAAAATCATTAGGAAAATATTCATCACCTCTATCACTTCGTAGGATCTTTATTTTCCTATCCTTTTAATTTTCTACTTCAGTTTTATAACGTTTGAACATGTCAAAAGATTCGTCTTTATTTCTCATTAAATACACATATGTAAATCTAGAGAAATCATCAATGAAAGTAATAAAGTATCTTTTACCTCCTCTAGTTAATACACCATTCAATTCACATACATCAGAATATATAAGTCAAGCATAATAGAATTTCTATCCAACTTAGAAAAAAGTTTCTTTGTCATCTTTGATTGAATACAAATTTCACATTTCTTTTCATCATCATGCTTATATGAAATCATACTATGCTTTGACATAAACTTCAAGTATTTGAAATTTAAATATCCTAATCTAGCATGCCACAAATATGAAGAATCAACAATATAAGCACAACCAGAAACTTCTTATTAATAATACTTAGTTTGTACATGTCATTAGTAGCATATCCCTTTCCTACAAATATCCCATTCTTGGACAAGATTAACTTGTTCGATTCAAGTACGACTTTTACACCACTTTTACATAACAAATTGGCAGACACAAGATTCTTCTTGATATCAAGTACATGAAAAATATTGGTCAAGATCAGCATCTTGTCAGAACTCATTTTCACATCAACAGTGCCCTTTCCAAGAACCTTTTCTTTATTGTGGCTGCCCATCGGCACTTGTTGTTCTATGGAAGACGCATCATAAGTCTCGAATTGCTCTTTGTTGTTGCGTAGATGCACCGTTGCACCCGAATCGAATGACCAATCAAAAGGATTTGCAATTACAGCCATACGAACTTCAGTGATCATGTCAATATGTATGCCACTCACCATAGCAACAATGTCCTCAATTAAATTCGTTTCAATGGTATTGCCTTCTTCATCATTTTTCTTGTTTTTTAAGAGTTTACATTTGCAAATGTAATAGCCTTTCTTTCTACAATGGAAACAAGCCCGGTTCTTCTCGTCCTTGTTGGGATTATTGGAGTTGTTCTTCTTGAAACCACTCCCACTTTTGTTCACTTTCAAGTACTTATTGGTCTTACTCGAACTCCCACTTTGAACATTGCTCACATTGTTCACATTTTACTTTAGAATCGGTGTTAGTCGCATCTCTAACCCTACTTTCCTCTTTAATTCGAAGATGTTGTCTGAATTGTTCTAAAGTGAGATCTTCCAACATATGCAAAAGCTTCTTCCTAAAATTATTCCAACTTGGTGGGAGTTTCGCAATGATTACACCCACTTGGAATGATTCAGGAATATTAATTGACAAATCACAGAATTTATTGACCAAAATCTGTAACTTATGTACTTGATCCAAAATTGAGATATTATCAAGCATTTTATAATCAAAATACTTTTGAATAATAAACTTATTCCTACCTATTTTCTCAGTTTTTTACTTTGTTTCCAAAGCATTCCAAATCTCCTTCAGTGACTTCATTGATGTGTAGAGATCATAGAGACGATCAGAAAGAGTATTGAGAATGTGTCCTCTACAAATCAGTTCGTCTTCCTCCTGTTTCTTTCTTTGTGCATTTATCTCATCAGTGTTTTCATCACTTGCAGTAGAAAAAAGGCATCAAATTTGGATCCAAGACATAGAAGAGTTTGAGTGCAGTAAGTAGGAATTTAATCTTGTCTTTTCATCGAGAGAAATTGGTTCCATCAAAGCAATCAAATATCACCAACTCATGATTCAACATCTTCAACGCTAAAATATCACTTGTTCCTTCCATTGTAGCAAAATATTGTCTAAGATTGTTGGGAATATTATACAAAGTAATAATGGAAGAACAAGGTTAATACAAAAGATAAACAGAAAATAGATACTTTGGAGACACAATATCGTTTTCCTTAGACAATATTTGCCCCCCACACTATTGTTGTTAAAGGGTTATCGCAAATGTGTTCACAGGATACAACCAAGATGTTGTATTTTACGGATAGCAATTCTGGAGAATAACCACAGGATTTCTTGTGTTTCTCTTTAACTTTATTTTTGTGGAGTTAATTTTTCAAGTGAATATAAGCCTCTATTTATACCTATAGGATTATATTTCATCAAAAGGCACGTATGAAGAGTTAAAATATTTCATAAAATCGTTCACAAGGCTTGAAACCTCTTTAAACTCTCTAAATAGTTACCAAAAAATTCTGTAGAAAAATCCTGTTTTACGATTTTCGATTAGTCGAAAGTTACTTTCGATTGATCAAGTGCTCTTTTTGATTGGTTGAATAGGAATCGAGCAGCAATTGAGACATCCTAAGACTCCAGGGCTTTTTCTTTACCATTTCGATCGATCGATCCAAAGTTTCGATCGATTGAAAATGCTGCATTTTGAATTTTCACTTAGAAATTTTCAGAACTTGAATTTTCACTTTATGAAACAATATTCTCCAAATCAAACATCATTATTACAACTTATCCATGTATATACTTGATGGAAAAATACATGTTTGTATCGCAGACAAAACATACACTACGAAAAATAAACAGATCTACTTCATTCGCAATCGATAACATATACTATGTAAATTTCAGAATATAAGAACAAGAGAGTGTACCTTAGTGTAGTGAATTTCAAAACAAAGATTAGAAGTACTTGGGAACACTTTTAATCTTAACTCCAATTCCACTAATGCCACTTTGAAGATTACTACATCTTAATCTTTGAGTACCCGATTTAATCCTTAAAGGTTATTCATCATATATTTATGAAATTTAATTTCATAAATATATACTTTAGTAATACCTTACTAAAGGTGGTTAGGCCTAACTCTCTGAATAACCGAACTCATTAAACTTATCTCAATGGAATATTTTATATCTCTGTTAAGAGATTATGAATTCCATCTTAAGAATATATGTTCCATCAACACTAAATGCAGCTACCCAACATACTGAGGTTTTGACCGTGACTTTAAATCTCATTCCTAATATATCAAAGTAACCTACATTTCATGATCAAGTCCATTATACTCTCAGGATTAAGAGTTCAGGATTAAAAGTTCATGTAAATAGAAGTCGTGAGATTTATTATTCATTTGACAGTCGTTAGGAGAATAATAAATCTCACAGCAGTCTAGTTCAATATGTCTTAACTCTTAAAACATATCAACATATCAACTAGAAGTCTCCACTTCCATGATCAAGACAAATCATCTTAGTTAATATGTTATAGTCTTCGTTAGGGGTATTCACTAAACCGCAAAAATCGTACCAAAACTGCCCGCAAAATGGCATAACAGCACCGCATCGCAAGTAATAGTGCACTGCACCGCATGGTGAGTGCGGTTTGCGGTTTTATAATAAGAGAACCGCACAAACCGCACCCTCTCTATATATTAATTTATTTATTTATTTTTAATAGTAAATATATTATTAATAGTTTAATAACCCTAGTTTAAAAAAAAATTAATAACCCTAACAAGTGTTGATAAGAAAAGCCAACCAAAAATAAAGAAATAATAGCTCAATAATTTAAAACTTGGCCCAAAAAAAGGGAAAAATTAGTTTTAGGCTGAGTAGGAAACTGACTTCAAACCGCATCTTATATATAGTATCGCACATGTGATCACAAAAATGAGGTGTGATGCGGTTATGGTTTTGACTAAACTCTAAATCGCACCATACCGCACCGCACCGCATTGCACATGTGACTGGAAAAACAAGGTGCGGTGCAGTTATGGTTTTAGCTAAACCGCACCGTAAAGTGTGGTGCTAAAAATGGCCCAAAATTGCACCGCACTACACCGCGAACACCCCTAGTCTTTGCAGATGAAATGTCCAATTTTATCACTGACTACGAACTAAAATTTTGAGTTCACAAAAAGCTTGTGATTTATATCTTCTGTGACTTTTCACATAAATCACTACTATGCATTTCATGGACTATATGATAATGTCCGAATATTCATGTTACCATTATTTTAGATAATAATAAAACAACTTTATTAATCACAATATTAAGTCAAACATAATGTCATACATAGTAACATACATAGCATCATGTAATAGAATTTAAGGGTACAAATCCTAACAATACCAATATATACAACAGATCATGCATCGGAGCAAGGCCATTAATTTTTTTTTGGGATGACCGAGTTATAGCGTTAGATTTTATTTATGCATAGGGAGCAAATTACATTTAAAATTTTTGATAGTGTTTGGTATAAATCTAAATCTTAAGAGCCGTTTTTGCATTATACTTGTTTTCTTTAGAATACAAGCCTCAACTTACCCAAATAAATATAAATTCAACACATAATTAGATGAATTTATACTAAGAAAGTAAAAAATAACTTCATATAAAAAATAAAATGTCATGGTTTAAGGGTAGCAATTAGTAAAAAGAGATGAAAATTTATTTATGTTTATTTTTTTTTTTAAATAGAGTTACTTTATCTTGGACAAGAAGAAAAAAAAAATCTAATTTTAATTTTTAAGTTACAATAGTAGGGTGAAAACTGATAACACTGTAGCAAAATAATTTTGAAATTTTTGAATAGTGCCGTGTGACCCATTTTTAATGAAAGTTTTGTTGAAAAGAGAGGTTTGTGGGTTCCGTGAACAGTGCACAGGACCCACTAGAAAAGCTGAAATGCGCTTCTAAAAAAAAAAAAAAAAGGAAAACGCAAACGCACAAATGCAGCACTAGAAATGCAATCCAAACGGGTACTAGTAAAAAGAGATGAAAATTTATTTATGTTTTTTTTTTAATAGAGTTACTTTATCTTGGACAAGAAGAAAAAAAATCTAATTTTAATTTTTAAGTAACAATATTAGGGTGGATAGAGTCTGAGAGGAACTGATGGTGGTATCTATCGGAGGAGAATATTTGCTTAGGGCTGAGGAAGTCGATATTGTACTGTACCAGCCGGAATTCTTCGAATCGGCCAATGAATCGGTACCAAAACACCTTTAAAATGTAACACTCAAGATACCGACGTATACCGGACAATACTAGCCATATCGGAATATTCCAAACGTTTCGGTTGGAAAAGAGAAATCGGCCGGTACAAAAACTTAAAGGAAAAATTGAAGAAATGCATGATTTGAACAAATCCCAGTGCAGCAGGTTGCCACCACATTGACATCGCCAATCAGATCTTTTTTTTCTTCTTCTTCTTCTTCTTCTTCTTCTTCTTCTTCTTCTTCTCAGTTTGTTGTCCTTCTCCACTGCTCTGATTTCTTCTCTTTTTTGCTGAACAATGAACATTGCTACGTGGTTTTTTTTTTTTTTCTTTGTTTGGTATCTTATTTAAAATTTCCTAAGCCCTTTTACACGTGACTAGCCTTGGAAATGTTGAAACTTATATTTTGTTAATAAAAGATGGGCTGAATGGTTTTACTTTTACTTCTTTTTCAGTTATAAGGCTCGCGTTATGTGATGCGTTAATTGCATCACATCAATTGAAAATTTTAGTTTTTTTATTTTTATTTTTATTTTTTAAGTAGCAACTTTTTAGTTTTCAATATAAAGAAATGTACAGTAATAGTTTATTATATTAATATATTCTTAAAAATTATTTATTATTAATATTATTTTTATTGGGAGTGATATTTTAAGTTTAAAATTTGACATAATTGGTGAAATATGAGTTTGAAATTTTATAATTCTAAATATAATATATATTATATAAAATAATGATAAATTCAAAACAATATACCGATATTAGAGCATCCACAGCAGTGGAGCTAAATTTTTAGCAATTTAGCTCCACCAAAAGTTTTTTTTATTTATTTTAGCTACACAAGTACTACAGCAGTGGATCTATTTTAACTTTTAACACAATAAAATAATATAAACACAACAATAAAATAATACCTCCCTACAATAAAATAATATCTCACTACTAAAAAATATACACCACACCAACAACAACCACCTCTACCATCAGCCACAGCACCAGCCACCACCACCACCACCACCACCACCGGTGGTCCACAGCAAAAAAAAAAAAAAAAAAAAAAAAAAAAAAAAAAAAACAGATCGGCAGCTTGGGACACCACCTCTACCATCAGCCACGGCCACAGCCACAACCACAACCACGCCCACAACCGCCACCACCACCACCACCACCACCACCAATGGTCCACAGCAGAAAAAAAAAAAAAAAAAAAAAAAGATCAGCGACATGGATCGGCGGCACAGGTCAGCTTGGGCCGGTGACGTTGAGATCGGCAGAGGTGTTGGACGGCGTGGGACGGAGACAGGATCGGCGGCTTGGGGCTTGGGTCGGCTGGGCCGGTGACGTTGAGCCGGTGAAGGCATGGGGTTTGGGGAGATCGACGATGGGGCTTAGGGTGGGTCGGTGGAACAGATCGGCGTGACGGAGCTGGCCGGCGCTGAGGGATGAGGGAGATGAAGGAGCTGGCAGTGGCCGGTGAGTTAGAGAGAAAAAAAAATGAGGAAGAAAGAATAAAGGGAGAAGCCGGAGAGAGATAGAGAGAAAGAGAATATGAAATCTATTTTTTTAATGAATGGAGAGAGAGAAGGTCAATAAAAAAATAATTTTTTTTTTTTAGCTTTGTGCTACAGTGCACATTTATAAATAGATGTGCACTGTAGCACTTTAGCTAAAAAATTTGACTATGCCTCTACTGCTGTGTGCTGTTTTTGTTATATCAGTGGAGCTAAAATAGCAATATAGCTATTTAGCTCCACTGCTACAAATGCTCTAAATAATATCAAATATTTCATTTTATTAACTAAATTGAAACCGCCTCGGTACGGTATTAGTTCCTTTGACACTGTAAGCAGACCTATTCAAAATTTGAAGCAAACCAGTCACGTGGGGCTAATGAGTTGGCAGTTCTTTTTTCTTTTTCTACTATCTTCGCTAGTTTTGTGTCTCCACTTTCCAGTTGAAGGCTCTTGTTGCTATTTGTAGTAGGCTTTTGTTGCTATTTATTTTTTTTTTCAAATATTTTTTTATATAATATATAAAGAAGCGATTATTCAACTTTTTAGTGAAATTATTTCACTCTTTATTTAGAAGACAAGTCAAAAATTACATTGACAAATAATGTGGTAGATGAAACTTTGTACATTCTAATTTATGATGTATCCTTTAAATATATTGAGCCTATCATTAGAATGTTCCTCTCATTTTCATAAAATAAGCAACAAAACTAGTTTCTTTTTTTAATTTAAAAAAAAATTAAATTTTATCATTTTATATTGTATTAATTTGGTGAATAAGCTATTAGAAATTAAGGTATACTTACCAAGCTTCACTTAGCCCCATCAAAATTCAGCTGCCACATACACTTGGCTTAAAAATAGCAAACCCACGTATACAATACTACTCCTCCATAGTGCCCATAACCTAGCCCCATGATGATATCAAGAATCAAACCAGTGAGCTGCAGGGCCTGTGCGTACTTCGGACGAACCTGCACAGGAAAGAAGAACCTCAAAGGGAAGTACCGGCGTGGTACCGGCCAACAACCCTCCGATGGTTAAGTTAGTATTGCACACAACTCCAAAGTGCCAGAGTCGGGTCTTAGTATGCGTACCTCGATTTTGGAGGGCGTGGCGGTATTTATAGTAGTAGTAGAGGCCTTTGGCTAAGGCGTACTGGAGAAGGTATCACTGTATCGGAATTGCCCCTGAGTAGCGTGGGGCGTAAGATACTCCTTTGGTCCCCCAGTGTGTTGGGCAAGACATCCCTTTTGGGGGAGGGAATCGTGCTACGTAAGATATCTGGCCAAGCAGTAGCGTATGCGACAAGATCCACTTTTCCAGGAAAGCGTACGTGATAAGATAGCCTTCAGTGCCTGATGACAACCGTCCGTCAACCTCCTCCCCGTCGACCCCTAGGAGTCAGGTCATCAATATACGGCGTCCGTCATTTATATCCGTCATCATAGGTCGAGCCGTCAGCCTGTGCAGGCTGCCACCGTCTGGTGGGAGCTTTACCCTTATCAGGTGCCCCCTCAGCCCATCAGTCCGTGAACCTTCAAAGGACGGGCTAATGGGGTGACGGTTTCAATCCATACCAAAGGTCGAATAGACAGGTTGTCATCAGTAATTAATGTCGGGTAATAAATGCAGAACACGTGTCGTCAACCCGTGGACCATGTGCTCGGAACGAGACGTCCCTTCGTCTCCCGCAATTCCCCCTATATAAAAGTCTTCCTTCTTTTCTCTCATTTTTCACTTTTCACTGAAAACAAACGATCAGAGCGCATCCGTTCACCCAGCAGAAAAGCACCTGACCCGTCAACTCGTGCACTCGTCACATTCTCGCAACCGTCGATCATACCTTTCAGCAGCGCAAACAACCGGTAAGTACTTATTACCACTTGTTCATTTTTGCCACCGTTTGTGTCTTTAGGGCAGTTGAACTTAGGGTTTTCCGTCACATGTAGGTGACATGTCTAGCGCGTCCAGTAACCAATCGTTTGTCCGCGACGGAGCGGGCTACGATGAAGTCAATCCGTCGGGTCCAAAGGATCCTACAGCTACAACTTCTTCGAGTGAAGAGAGCTCGTCTACCACCTCTTCCTCTTCGAGTAGTGATAGGGCGGAGAGCAACCTTAGTGACGGTGTAGTGGGGGATGAACCTCAAGTCCAATCCGTCGTGGGTAGTGATGGGATGAGGAAGTTCGTCATGCTTTCTCTGTGGACGGTGAACGACTTTTTCTCCACAATTAAGGAGTCCCACTTTAAGACACTTAGGAGTAAGTACCAGATACCTGCCAATATACCCCTCCGATTACCCCACCCCGGAGAGAAGTGTTACTACCGTGGTGTTAGGGGTGTCGGGGTCTATGAGCAAATGCTCAAGGCAGGGTTGAGGTTTTCCTTAACCCAACTACACCGTCACCTGCTTCACTACCTAGGACTGTCCGTCAACCAGGTTTCCCCAAACGCCTGGAGGGTTTTTATTGGGGTAGAGGTGTTGTACGGGTCCATGTCAGTCGAGAAGAAAAGGCTGACGGTGAAAGAATTCTTTCACTGCTACCGTCCGGTGGAGATACAAAAATCCAGAGGGATTTATAGTTTTGTGGCGAGAAGTCCACTATTAAGGTTGGTGTGTGATACTCCAGATTCCAATAGGGATTGGAAGTCTAGGTACTTTTTCATGGACGGGGATGAGTGGATGGGTCATCCTGGTGAGACCGAGTTCATGCCCGTCGACACAACGTGGGGTGTCTTGTCCCCGTCTGGTATTCGCTCTTTCACTTTCTCTTCTCTCCCTTTTTTCTCTTTTTTTTTTTATTTTTTTTATTTTTTATGCACCGTCAACTTATAACCGCCTTCCTTCCTCAGCTCAAGACCGTCCACAAATGTCAATTGAAGACTGGAGCTTTTTGGAGAAAATTTTTCAGAAGTCTGAGTTGAAGGAAAGGTCTTGGGCCAATTTGGTAAGCTTGAAGACCATCTGTTGGCACTGCGACGGACCTGAACCGTCCCCGGAAGTCGAGAAGTACGAGATACAAGTCAGAAAACGTACGTCCGTTCACCTGAACTTTATACTTGGCCATGTTTCTCTCCCCTTTTTTATCAGCTCATGTGCTGTCTTGTTTCGCAGAAATGGACGAAGCGAAGAGGAGGGCCATAATCAAGCAGCAGGCAGCTATGAAGAAGAAAGAAGGCCAAACGGCTGGGACCGGCGTGCCCAAGGTGCCCGTCACAAAAAGGAAGCCGGACCAGGAGGGGGACAGTCTCCCCAAGAAGGCCAAAGCCACCCCTGAGACCGTCGTCGGCTTAGAGGCGAAGGGGAAGAAGGTCCCCGTCAAACACGGCAAAGGGAAAGGCCTTATGACGGCTGGCCCAGCCTCTGATCCGAAGAAGCCACCCGTCTTTCTGCGTGAGGACTCCAAGTATGCTCTGGATAAGCTGTCCTCGATACTGACGGCAGAAGACTACGAGGACCTTGGAAACCACGCGACGGAAGCGATGGGGGAGACGGGCCTGTTCAATCTTGCCCAGGTAAACACAATACCCGTGTACTCCATTTCAAATATACTTCTTTACCGTCGCTTGAATCTAACACCATCCCGACTCAGGCCGTCGTCATGATGAAGGGGCTCATGGACCGTTGCGTTCGTGAGGAGACGACCCTAGACCGTGTACGGGCTAAGGCGGTCGAGACGGAGGACGAGCTCGAACAATATAAGGCCTGGAGGGTGAGGATCGAGAAAAAGCTCTCCGCCCTTAAGGAGGAAAGGTCCGAGTTTGAAAAGCAGACGGAGTTGCTGCAAAAGGTCCTCACCGACAAAGAGCAGGAGATCCTGTCTATGAAGGACCAGCTCCGTCAGGCTAAGGATGACGCTATCAGAGAGTATCGAGACTCTGAAGTCTACCTAACGGAACTGGGCGGCACATTTGCGGACAGTTTTGATGACGCCGTCTGTCAGGTGAAAGCCACGTATCCTGAGCTGGATCTCTCTCGAGTGTCCATAGACGAGGCCCAGGCACAGACGTCCGTCCTCCAGGCTGCCTCAGAGAGTACGGGTCGCCTCCTCAATGAAGGCCAAAATGATAAAGGCGACGGGACCCTTGATGACGAGGCCGAGACAGCCGTTCAGGCCAAAGTTCAAGCAGAGGACGAAGTAAAAATAGTTGATTCTCCCGTTCACTAGACTTGTAATAATTTTTCTGGAGATACAATTTTTTGCAATTTTTGTAGAACGGTCAATTTATGACCGTCGAGAACAATGTCGCCCTTAGAGGCATTTTGGTTAATCTATATCCTGTTTCAAATTTTGTTCTTGTATATATTGCTTGCTTGCATGGTTTCTTTTGTGTGTTGTTTATGCTTCGTGGAACCGTCAACTTAATAACCGTTAACTTAGTAGGCCGTCAACTTTTATCCAAACTTCATGCATGATTCCTTTGTACAAAGAGCTTTGTGGAACCGTCAACTTTGTAAGCCTTTGATTCGCAAGCTTTTTAGAACGTTGGCCGTTTTTTAGGCATTGTATATAACCGAGGACGATGTAGTCGGTTTTGGGCCGTCACCCTAGATTCCGTCGTTTATCAGACTTAGGATCTTGGGCATTCACCGTCGTAGGATATTGTAGTTGGCTTTGAGCCGTCGCCATCGATGCCGTCGTCCATTGGACTTAGGCTTTTGGCCTCTATCCTTGTAGGATAATGTAATTTCTTTTGAGCCGTCGCCATTGATGCCGTCGTCCATTGGACTTAAGCTTTTGGCTTTTATCCTTGTAGGATAATGTTGTTGGCTTTGGGCCGTCGCCATTGATGCCGTCGTCCATTGAACTTAGGCTTTTGGCTTTTATCCTTGTAGGATAATGTAGTTGGCTTTGGGCCGTTGCCATTGATGCCGTCGTCCATTGGACTTAGGCTTTTGGCTTTTATCCTTGTAGGATAATGTAGTTGGCTTTGGGCCGTCGCCATTGATGCCGTCGTCCATTGGACTTAGACTTTTGGCTTTTATCCTTGTAGGATAATGTAGTTGGCTTTGGGTCGTCGCCATTGATGCCGTCGTCCATTGGATTTAGGCTTTTGGCTCTTATCCTTGTAGGATAATGTAATTGGCTTTGGGCCGTCGCCATTGATGCCGTCGTCCATTGGACTTAGGCTTTTGGCTTTTGTCCTTGTAGGTTCTTTGTAGAACGTTGGCTTCTAAGCCGTCAGTTTTTATGCTTGACGCTTTTATGCCATGTAGATTCTTTGTTGGCTTCTAAGCCGTCGACTTCGGTTCGTCACAGTTTTTTTAACACTTTACAAAATGTAGAAGGATTTTGGATGAACTTCGGAATCTTGTATAACTCTTACAAAAGGGGAAAACATGCCTTTGAATTTTCAAATACATCAAAACAGATTACAAGTATGGGGTTGCCATTCTTCTTACTGGTAATACTTTCGCAAGTGTTCGGCATTCCATGGGTGGAGCAATTTCTGACCTTCCGGTGTTTCCAGGTGGTAGGTGCCCTTTCTCTGCCATGACGTGATTCGGTATGGTCCCTCCCAGTTGGGGCCGAGCTTTCCTTGGGCAGGGTCCCTGACGGTGCCCATGACTCTTCTTAGAATGAGGTCTCCGACCTTGAAGTCCCTGTGTCTGACTCGGGAATTATAGTACTTAGCCATTCGATCCTGGTACCTAGCGAGCCTTTGCTTCGCGGTTGCTCTGATTTCGTCGACTAAATCCAGCTACAGGTGCAAGGCCTCGTTGTTCCTGCTTTCATCGTAGGCGTTCACCCTGTAGGTTGTGAGTCCTACTTCGGCTGGGATGACTGCTTCGCTTCCGTAAGTTAACCGGAATGACATTTCTCCTGTAGGGGTCCTTGCCGTTGTTCTATATGCCCATAATACGCTAGGTAGTTCCTCGGGCCATATCCCCTTTGCCCCCTCGAGCCGGGTCTTGATAATTTTCAGCAAGGACCGGTTCGTCACTTCTACCTGACCGTTGGCCTGGGGGTGGGCTGGGGAGGAGTATTGATTCTTTATTCCCAGCTGCGAGCAGAACTCTCGGAATGGGCCGTTATCGAATTGCTTGCCGTTGTCAGAGACTAGGACCCTAGGGATCCTAAACCTGCATATAATAGATTTCTAGACGAAGCTTCGCACATTCTTCTCCGTAATGGTGGCCAGAGCTTCAGCTTCTACCCACTTCGTGAAGTAGTCTATGCCCACTACCAGGAACTTCAGCTGTCGTATGGCCGTTAGGAATGGTCCCATAATGTCTAGACCCCATTGAGCGAACGGCCATGGGGCCGTCATGGGTGTAAGCTCCACGGGCGGCTGCCTGACGACGTTGCCGAATCTATGGCACTTGTCGCAGGCCTTGATATAGGCTTGGGCGTCTTTTTGCATCGTGGGCCAGTAGTACCCGGCCCGAATCAGCTTGTGCGCCAGCGATCTTGAACCTGAATGGTTTCCGCATATTCCTTCGTGGACCTCCCGCATGACATAGTTTGCTTCCTCGGGACCCAGGCACCTTAGGTATGGGCGAGAGAAGCCCCTTTTGTATAGAACTTTCTCTATCAATATGAACCTTGATGCTCGGACTTTCAACCTTCTGGCAGCTTCTCTTCCTTCGGGTAAGACGCCATCTTTCAGGTAAGAGACCAATGGTGTGGTCCAGTTGTTCTTCGAGCCTATCTCCTGCATTTCGACAGAGTCTATCAGTGGAGAAACCTGCACAAAATAGAGCACACCGTCAGTGCTGCCCCCCTGCTCCGACGAAGCAGCTTTGGCGAAGCGGTCGGCTTGCTCATTTTCATCTCTGGGGACTTGGACTATCTTTGCCTTGAGTTCATCGACTCTTCTTTTTGCATGATAGAGGTATTTCTTCATTCTGTCACCTCTACACTCGTAGTTTCCGTTAACTTGGTTGACGACGACCTGGGAGTCGCAGGAGACGATCACTCGGGCTGCACCTGCTGCTTTGGCGAGGTCCAACCCGGCTATCAAGGCCTCGTACTTCGCCTCATTGTTGGTGATGGGAAAGTCCAGCCGGATCATGCAATCGACTTGGTCTCCTTCGGGGGAATGGAGCATGACACCAACACCACCGGCTTGTCTTGTTGACGACCCGTCCGTATATACACTCCATGGGGGACCTGCATCTGCCCCCTCGTCTTCCCTGTTGGTGAACTCTGCAATAAAATCAGCTACTGCCTGTCCTTTGATGGCGGTGCGTGGGCTGTACCGAATATCAAACTCAGTCAACTCGATCGCCCATAGGGCTAAGTGACCAGCGGCTTCTGGGTTGTGCATTGCTCGTCGTAAGGGCTTGTCGGTTAGGACGACTATCGTGTCAGCTTAGAAGTAGGGCTTGAGCTTTCGAGCCGCGGTGACTAGGGCGAAGGCGAGTTTCTCCATGGGCGGGTACCTTCCTTTTGCTCCTTGGAATGCCCGGCTAGCGTAGTACACAGGTTTCTAGACCCCTTCCTCTTCTCTGATCAAGGCCGCGCTGACAGCCGCTGGGGAGACAGCTAGGTAGAGGTAGGGATCTTCCCCTGGCTGTGAAGGACTCAGCAACGGAGGGGAGGAGAGATAAGCCTTTAGTTCTTCGAACGCCTTCTGACATTCGTCTGTCCACTCGAATGTTTTCTTCAATGTGCGGAAGAAGGGAAGGCATTTGTCCGTCGCCCTTGATACGAATCTGTTCAAGGCTGCCACCTTCCCGTTCAAACTTTAAACTTCTTTTACATTCTTCGGGGGTGCCATCTCCATTATTGCCCTGATCTTGTCTGGGTTGGCCTCGATGCCTCTCTGAGAGACCATGTAGCCGAGGAATTTGCCCGCCGTCACTCCGAATGCACATTTCGACGGGTTGAGCTTCATCTTGTAGGAACGGAGGGTTCCGAATGTCTCCTCGAGATCGCTTAGATGATCCCCCTCCTTCTGGCTCTTTACTAGCATGTCGTCGACGTATACCTGGACATTCCTCCCTATCTGGTTGGCGAAAATTTTGTTCATGAGCCTCTGGTATGTGGCACCTGCATTCTTCAGTCCGAATGGCATCACTTTGTAGCAGAAGAGTCCTTGGCTGGTGACGAACGAGGTTTTTTCCTGATCTGCTTCATCCATCCGGATCTGGTTATACCCTGAGAAAGCATCCATGAAACTCAGCAACTGGTGCCGGGCCGTAGAGTCTACCAGGGTGTCGACTCGCGGGAGGGGGTAGCTGTCCTTCGAGCATGCCTTATTCAGGTCCGTGAAGTCCATACACATCCGCCATTTCCCGCTGGCCTTCTTGACCATTACCACATTGGCCAACCAGTCGGGGTAGTATACTTCCCGGATGAACCCTGCTTCCCGTAACTTGCCGACCTCCTCCGCCATTGCGCGGTCTCTCTCCGGAGCAAACACTCGCTTCTTCTGTCTAACGGGCCGGAAGGAGGTTGCTACGTTCAGCCTATGTACCATGACTGAAGGGTCGATTCCCGGCATGTCTTCATGGCTCCAGGCGAACACATCTTGGTTTTCCTTGAGGAAAGTCACGAGCGCCTGGCGAGTCGCCGGGCTGTTGAGGGCACTGATCCTGGTGGTTCTGTCAGGCTTGGATTCGTCGAGGATTACTTCTTCGAGCTCCTCCACAGGTTCTGCCCCCGTTCTCTACTCTATGTTCATTGTCTGTAGCTGGCTATTCATTTCTACCATTGCGAAGTAGCATTCTCGTGCGGCCACTTGGTCTCCCCATAGCTCTCCTACCCCATGCTCTGTAGGGAACTTGACCTTTAAGGCATAGGTCGAGGTTGCAGCCTTCCAGGTGTTGAGGGTGGGCCGTCCTATGATTACGTTGTATGCTGAGGAGCAATCAACGACTAGGAAGGTGACGTCCCTGGTGACCTGCCGAGGGTACTCCTCGACGGTGACGGGCAATGTGATCGAGCCGAGGGAGTATACTCTTATCCCCCCGAAACCTGTGAGTGGTGCCTTGGTAGGGACCAGGCGTTCTTTGTCAATCTGCATCTGCTGGAACGCGGGATAGTAGAGGATATCCGCGGAGCTTCCATTGTCGATTAGGACCCGGTATGTGTTATAGTCTCCTATCCAGATGTTGATGACAAGGGCATCGTCGTGCGGATGATGGAGGTGCTGGGCATCCTCTTCTGTGAATTCCATAGTGAGGCTGTTGATTCACGGCTTCTTCTGGACGGAGCTCGCAGCCTGAACATTCTGAACCGCCCTAAGGTGGGATATCAGAGCCTTCTTTGTTGAACCGGCGGCCGATGTGCCGCCTACAATCATCCTTATATCCCCTATAGGCAGTCTGGGGCGTTCATTGTCCCGGTGGGGGACCTGTTCCTGCCGAGGTGTTTCTGCCTTTTCTCTGCTGACGAACCTCTGCAGCTTCCCTTGCCTAATCAGGGCTTCAATCTGCTGCTTCAAATCGTAGCAGTCGGCGGTATCGTGCCCGTGGTCTCGATGGAAGCGGCAATATTTGTCCTTGGGCCGTCTGTCCGGGTTCGATTTCAACTTTCCCGGAAACGTCAAGGATCCGTCGTCCTTGATCTGCATCAGGACCTGATCGACCGAAGCCGTCAATGGGGTGTAGCTTGTGAATTTCCCAACAAGGGGCTTTGGGCGTCTATTGTCTCGGACTTCTCCTGTCCGAGGCGCCTTCCGCCCCTTATCTTGTCAGGTGTCTTCCTGCCTTTCCCTCTTCCTAGTGGGCTTCTCCTCGCGAGCCAATAATGTATCTTCCGCATTCATGTATTTTGTTGCCCTGTAAAACACATCCGGCATCGTCTTCGGGTCATTTTTGTATAAAGAGAACAAGAATTTACCCTTCCGCAGCCCGTTTGTGAATGCGGCCACTTGTATCCTGTCGTCCGCTTCGTCAATCGACAGCGCTTCTCTATTAAAACGGGCTATATAGGATCTCAGCGTCTCATCCTCCTGCTGCTTAATGTTCATCAGGCACGCGGTGGATCTTTTGTGCCGGTGTCCCCCGATGAACTGCAAGGCAAACAGAGCGCTCAGCTCCCTGAAGGTGCCAATAGAACCGGGCGCCAATCTGCCGAACCAGGTCCTCGCAAAGCCTTTTAGCGTTGCCGGGAAGGCCCGGCACATGATTTCGTCCGGTGCTCCGTGTAGGTGCATCAACGTCTTGAAAGACTCCAAGTGGTCCAACGGATCCTTGGACCCGTCGTAGCTTTCCACCTAGGGCATGCGGAATTTCGGTGGAGTAGGGAACAGGATGACAGGTGTTGTAAATGGGGAGTCTGTGCGGTGGACGAGGTCGTCGAGGTCGCTGGATACTCGCCCTTTGAGGGCGTTCATCATGAATTCCATGCGTTCCTTCATCATCTGCATTTCCGCGGCCATGTTGGACTAGGCGTGGCCGTCTGCCGACGGACGGTTTGTTTCTTGTCCTTCGGGCCGGCTCAAAGCATGGCTTCCCTCAGGGCCTTCGTGGTTCCTCTCCTCGGCACTACTTTCCTCCTGATTTTCTCCCTAGTTGTCACCCGTCACGTTCCTTCGCAACAGCTGTTCTTCCAAGTCGTTGTTGCGTTTCGTGAGGCGTTCCACCGCGGCCGCCAGAGTCTGGACTTGTCTCTCGAGGGCCGTGGTGCGTTGTTCGTTGCCTTGGTCGTTCATGGTGGTCGTCCTTGAACGCATGAGTACCATGCAACTCTTTGTCCGGGGAGCACGTAACAGAATCTTCGCACTCGCGCGTTTCCCACAGACGGCGCCAACTGATGATGTCAAGAATCAAACCAGTGAGCTGCAGGGCCTGCGCGTACTTCGGACGAACCTGCACAGGAAAGAAGAACCTCAAAGGGAAGTACCGGCGTGGTACCGGCCAACAACCCTCCGATGGTTAAGTTAGTATTGCACACAACTCCAGAGTGCCAGAGTCGGGTCTTAGTATGCGTACCTCGATTTTGGAGGGCGTGGCGGTATTTATAGTAGTAGTAGAGGCCTTTGGCCGAGGCGTACTGGAGAAGGTATCACTGTACCGGAATTGCCCCTGAGTAGCATGGGGTGTAAGATACTCCTTTGGTCCCCCAGTGTGTTGGGCAAGACATCCCTTTTGGGGGAAGGAATCGTGCTACGTAAGATATCTGGCCAAGCAGTAGCGTATGCGACAAGATCCACTTTTCCAGGGAAGCGTACGTGATAAGATAGCCTTCAGTGCCCGATGACAACCGTCCGTCAACCTCCTCCCCGTCGACCCCTAGGAGTCAGGTCGTCAATATACGGCGTCCGTCATTTATATCCGTCAACATAGGTCAAGCCGTCAGCCTGTGCAGGCTGCCACCGTTTGGTGGGAGCTTTACCCCTATCACCCAATAACCTCTACTCATGCTGTAAGTTATGCATGCAATGCATTAAAATTATTAGTATTTACTATTTATGGCATGTTGGTACATTGAATGAAAATTACAGTAGAATTGATGATCTTCATTACTACGAATAAAACATATTATAATGAAATAACTAAACATATTTATAAGTTTGGTTGTGAATTATATCATTAGAATACAACTTAAATTATTTTAGGAAATATCTTACTCATACAATTATACTATTTCTTAAAAAATAATATATATTTTTAAATTTGAGAGAGAGGTGAGTTATTTTTTTATGATTTTTTATTTTCAAATTTGGTATATACGTACGAAAATTTTGTTAATTTGAAAATATATTAATTTCAAAAATTATTACACCTACTTTTTTCAAAAATAAAAATTATTACACCTACTAAATACCAAGGAATAACTATTACAACTATTTTAGGAAGTAATAATTATTTCTTATTTTAAATAATATCTACTCATAATGAATAATTATTTTGTGTAATAAAAATAAAACCAAACTATATTTTACAATAATCACATTTTACATTTTATATACACTTACATACAATAGAATGTTTTTGGGTTATTCATGTTACTCTTAAAAAGTAATTCAAGCAGGTTTTTATTTTTGTTTGTTGTTTTTTCCCTTTTGTAAAAAGTAGTTTATGTGTTGAAGTATTCCCGTTTGAGATCAGCATTTCTTTTTGTGTAGTGATGTATGGATACAAGCCTCAACCTATGCTAAAAAGATAGATGCAACACAAAATTTAATGAATTAACACTAACAATATTAAAGATATCTTCATATAAAGAATCAAATGTTATAGTTTATTCACATCATTTAACAGAAAGCGAAGAAGATTAATTTATGAAAGACTTACTTACTTACTTTATAATTGAAGTAATTTCACATGTGGTTTTGGTCTGAAATCACTTTGATTACTTATGATTTAAAAAAAAAAAATTACTTTAAGGAAAGTTACATTTGTACCCTGTAACTCATTTCTATTAAAAACATGGGTGAATAGGTATTTTATGTTCTAAATAAGTTTCTAAAAATAAACAATTTTCAAACAGACACTAAATTTACACATTTGAAATGTAAGATACTATTTTGACACA
Source organism: Lithocarpus polystachyus (assembly GCA_033629205.1). Taxonomy (NCBI): domain Eukaryota; kingdom Viridiplantae; phylum Streptophyta; class Magnoliopsida; order Fagales; family Fagaceae; genus Lithocarpus; species Lithocarpus polystachyus. The sequence goes on along the minus strand of CM066168.1, from coordinate 9,340,052 downwards.
TAACACAAACATTAGAGACCAAAATGATAATTAAATAATTAAACCCAAGAAAAAAAAAACACTCTACAAAAGTAACAAAACTCAAAACTAAATACAAATCTTCTTTCTCTCTCTTTTTATTTAGGGTAAAATACTATTTTGGTTCTTAAATTTAATTTTTTTTTTCATTTTTATACTTCGTAAAAAGATTTTTTTTAATAGTTTGGAGACAAAAATAAGAATGAAAAAAAAACCTTTAAAAAAAAATAATTTAAGCCTTTTAGAATAAAAAATGATATATAAATTTTTAAATTTAAGAAAAAAAAGTAAAGTATTTTCAATAGTAGAACCAAATAGAACTTTTCAATAGTTTAAGAGTGAAAAACAATAATTTAAAGTTTAAAAGGACAAAATTTTGGTAAAATTTGAGAATTAAAATAGTATTTTTTTTTTCAATTTTATTTATTCTTTTTAGAAAGAAATAAATAACTAATATCTAAATACATGTCATGGTAAAATCTAAAAACAAAACACAAATACCAATACGACAAACGAAATCCTATGTTCAATACTACAAACTTTCCTATTGGTAGTTTGGTACTGCAATACCCCAAAAAAGAAAGGCAAGAGAAAAAAGACCTTTTTTTCCTTGAAATCCTATCTTGGATACTACAAACTTCCCTATTGGAAGTTTGGTACTGCAATACCCTAAAAAAAAAAAAAACAAGGCGAGAAAAAAGACCTTTTTTTTTCAGCGAACACACACTCACTCCCTATTTTAACGTGCTTGCCTTGCCTCTCTCTCACACTACCATTTAAAGCCACTCCCTCTCTCTCTATCTCAGGTGAAACGACGTCGTTTCAATGGAGGCGTTTCCGATTCCGAGCGACACGTACAAGCTAGGTTTCATCGGAGCAGGTAAAATGGCAGAGAACATAGCCAGAGGAGTGGTCCAATCGGGCCTCTTGCCTCCTTCGCGTATCAGCACTTCACATTCCAACCCTCTTCGCCGTAATGCCTTCGAGTCCTTCGGCGTCTCCGTTCTTTCCCGAATCGACGATGTACCTTTCGTTCCTCTCGATCTCTCTATACAGAGCCTTAAGAATTTCATTCTGAGTGTTAATTTTTTTTTTTTTTTTTTTGGTTATGGTGACAGGTGATTGAAGAAAGCGATGTGGTTATTTTCTCTGTCAAACCTCAAGCTGGTAATACTTTTTTTTCACTATTAGTTTTTGAATTTGGATTTGTAGTAGTATGATTTTATGGTGAATTTTAAGGGGTTAGAGAAATTTGGAATTAGAACGAATTGAACAATGTGAAACTTTTGATTTTTGTGCTTTTTTTTTTTGGGACACTCAGACAGTTTTTTGGTTTTCTGGAATTTGAATTTAAGATAGTATGATTTTAATATGCTGATTTTAGGGGGGTTTAATAAATTTGGAATTAAAACGAAGAGAACAATGAGAACATTTTGGTTTTTTCTGTTTTTGTATTTTAATTGATGAGTTTTTATTTTTGTTTTTTTTTTTAATAAATTTAAAATTTTAGTACAATGCATGGAAATTGAAGTGCAAAAGATATTAGTGAAGAATGTTGAAGTTGGACCATTTTGAATTTTTTCTTTTTTTGCTTCTTTAATCATTAAATTACACAGTTATTGAGTAAATTTTTGAACTGGCGAGGCCACAACTTTATCCTCGGGCCTTGTTTATACAGGAGAAGAAGTGTCATTTGAGTTAGAGCTCATTGGATTTTTATTTTTAAGGTAGATATAATATGAATGCTAAAGAATATTCAATGATGAGGTATTATTGTGAAAATAATGCTCCTCATGATTGTTTATGATATATATACTTTTTGGTAGTAGAGTGTTTGCTATTTTAGTTAAAATCAAACCACTTTTACACATATATGGATGATAAACTTCTAAGATGCTGTTGTTGTTGTGAGTTTCTTTGTTGTATATAAATTTCGCCTTTTTCTGTTGTTGCAGTAAAAAAAGTCGTCTCACAAGTGAAGCCACTGCTTTCAAAAAATAAGCTTCTGGTTTCAGTTGCTGCTGGAATTAAATTGAAAGATCTGGAGGTTTGTGAAATAGAATGGTTCTTACTTTGTGCAAAATTCAGTGGTTGGACCTTTTGAGTGCCAATTCTCAAAGCTGTCTGTGGGTGTATTTATAGATTATCTACAAGAAGAGAAAGAATAGAAATAGTCATTTTTATATATCATTATCAGTGTGGGTTTGTATTTGTAATCAACATCTGCCGTCAGTGTATGTACTGGAATACTATTTTGAAAGGTCACAACAGAAACCTTATGGCCTTTTAAGAGAGTCTCTGCCTCCTACTGGGGTACTGCTTTGATAGGCTGCAACACAAGCCTTATGACCTAGCAACCAGTTTCAACATCTTTTGGTTTACAGAATAGCTTAGATGAATAAACTCAAATGAATAACAAGGCTGTACTTATAAACCAATTTCTTGGTTTTGGTTTGGTTTTCTTTATAGTTTCAAATGTCTCTCTACACTAAATACTCCTAGATTTTAGAACACATTCTTTTTGCCTTTCATTGTGCAATGTCATTTGTGCCCTTTGCTTCATACCTCTGGGCACTTTTATGATCTTTTTGTTTTTAATAAATGCATTTGTGTTTCTGTTTTTTAATATAGAATTGAGTTCTTGATTTTCAAGCTCTACATATCTTATTGAAGAAATCACTTTCATTCAGGAATGGGCTGCTCAAAGCCGATTTATAAGGGTAATGCCGAATACTCCTTCAGCTGTAGGCGAGGCAGCAAGTGGTATCACTTTTTCCCTGATATATATATTTTTTTAATATTTAATTTTTAGCATCCTCATCGTGCAAAATTTATCATGTTATGTCATGCTCATTGTTTATACTAAGTTGTAAATTATATTTTTTATTGGCTTTTTTTTTTAAGGCCACTCAACACCCAATGCATAGCAAGTTTGCAGGGCTGAAGTGTATTCCTCTGTTCTGTAATCATCATTCCTTTAGATTTAAAACTAGAATTTGTCTCCTGTAAATCATAATACAAAAAACCAGCAATGGCTTTTGTGAGGGACCCAATATGACAATGTGGGAAGTGTGAGTATACTCACATGTTCCCAATTCTTCTTTGTTTTGCTGGCTGATACATATTTGCAGCTGTGTATTCACAAATACACATAGCTAAGTGTGCGTTTGGGAAGCAATGAAAATTATAAATTATTTCACTAATTCAGCTTATTTTTGGTACTATTCATGAGCTCCACTGCACTTTTTGATACTGTTCATAAGTCCTACTGTACTATTTCAACTAATTTTTACCTTAATCTATAGTATTTTCAACAATAAGTTTTCAATTTCAGCAAATCCAAACAGACCCTTAGTATGGATTTTGTTAGAACCCAAGTTTGAGAGCTGAAAATCACTGAAGCTGATTATGATGGGTGCATTTGTCAAGACCCCTGTCGTTAAAAGCTTTCTTGCTATTTAGGGGGTTTAGATATTGTACTCATTCTTGGCCGGTCAAAAGTATAGAATTTGTATGAGATGAATAAGATTTGGTATGCTACGTGGATTCTCATAGTTCATTGTAATTTGTTGGCCAAGCTTTGTGTCAAGTTCTAAGATTATGAGGGCATAAGCCTTTAAAAAAACAGTATGCCTTTCCCTTCTCCTATACTTCCTTTATCTTTTGGAATAATATCCCTAGATGATGACTGCAAATCTTTTCTAGTTTTCTTCCTATGTGCTTACTTGTATGCCTACAAGGTATGTTAGTGCTGCGTGTGGTCTTAGTAACAGAACAACTAGTTCTTCATATGTTAAGTGGAAAAACTTAAAAAGAAAGAAGAAAAAAAAAATATAGTTTCTTATTTGTCTTTTAGGGAAAGGGTAATTACAGTGAAACAGTTGGTTTGTTGACATATATCTTATAAAGAGATTGAAAGTTTGATGGGGTAATGGTCATAAGAATCCTTCATTTTCCTTTGTCAGATGTATATTTCTACTCTTCAAGTCTTGTAGCTCTTGTTTGTGTTACCTTCTTTAGCTAAATGTCAAAAACTAATAGTTTCATCAAAATGGTAAAGTTCTCTAATTTTATTGCATTTGATAGTTATGACCTTGGGAGGATCTGCAACAGAAGAAGATGCAGACATAATAGCTAAATTATTTGGATCAGTTGGCAAGATATGGAGAGGTGATGAGAAATTGTTTGATGCAGTCACTGGTCTGAGGTATGTGGCATCTATCAATATAGAATAGTACTGTTTAATACCATAGTACAGAAAACTTTTGTCAGATGGTTTTGAGTATTTGATCTTAAAAGGTTCTTGAAGCAAGAAAAAATACTAGTGAACTTGCGATTATGCATTTGTGTTTGAAGAGATGGAGCTTTGCTCAAACTGCAATTCTTTTAAAAAACCATCTTTTTTATTGAATGTGCTCAGTGGCAGCGGCCCAGCATACATATATTTAGCGATAGAAGCTTTGGCTGATGGAGGAGTGGCTGCAGGTCTTCCACGAGAACTTGCTTTAGGTCTAGCTTCTCAAACTGTAAGTGCTTTTATACCATATGTTAATTATTTTTCGATTAGTCATGTAATTTCATTATGCTTTTACAGGAACTAGTTATTTGATCTCTTGTCAGATGCTTAGAGCTTATCCCATCCTACCAAAACTTTTAAATCATTAAATAATAGAGCTTCTGATCTAAATGTTTTAGTAATTGTGACAACTCTTTACTGGAAGTCAACTGGTATGATTTTTGATTTTCTTAGAGCACGTGCTATTTTTAGTCTGCCATAACTAAAACTTGTATTATAGGCTGTAGAAGAGGGGGAAAAAAAATCATTAGCATTTAATAGTTGAAATGACAGACCATTTTCAAATTAATATTTGGATGTCAAAGTTGTTGGAATACTACCTAGGCTTATAGTTGTAAGCATTGGTTTTCTAAATTGGTGGACTGAACTAAAATTTGGAATGGGTGATATTGGTTGCTATTGTGTAAAATACATGACATTTGTGAAGAATGCATTATAAGCCCTCAAGAGGTTGCAATCTCATAAAGTTGAGAAAAAAGATATGTTGGAATAGTATTTTAAAATATAAGGCATATTCTTAAATTTGGGACTAGAATTAGCGTACTTATGCTCACCTATGAAGCACGAGTGCGTTTTCGGATTCGGGTGCAGGTGCGGGTGCGGGTGCGGGTGCAAGACTCAGCAATTTTTGAAAAAGGTAGGTGCAGGTGCGGCGGGACTCAGCGATTAAAAAATTATTAAAAATATTTTTATTTATATATTTTTACTATTAAAATATTCTTAAAAAATTGAGGAAGGGCAGATTTAGGATGTTTGGGCCTCATCTAAAGCCGATTTCGGTTGTTCCGGCGAGATTCAGTGCTTATTTCGGCCTGTTTCGGCCGTTTCGGTCGCCGGTTGATACGACTCGATACGACCCTATTTTGGCCGATATTAGCCCGGTTCGGCGCGAATCTAAGCCAATTCGACTCGAAGTGAGCCGAGTTGGCACAAATTCGTGAAAAAAAAAAAAAAAAAAAAAACTCAGACACGGAACTGACGCGCGGGCAGCCACGTCGGACGCCGCACCCTGCGTCGGGCTGCTTTGGACTCCGTGCGGCACCCTCCCAGCTGCGTCCGTGCTTTCTAGATGCTCACAAGTGCCTTACATGTGTTATGCAGCTTATGCTTCTACTAATGTTCATCACATGGTTGTATTATACTAAGGGTCTGTTTGAGAGCAGCTTATTTAGCTTCTTGCTGAAAGTGTCTTAAAGCATACTTGTACCTTGAAAAAAATTAGAAAAGGTGGGGAAAAGTGAGGTTTTAAATAATCTATACATAAAAATTAGAAGTTAAAAGCTAAAACTTAAAATTGATGCCAAGCTCACCCTAATTGTAGAAGTTCTACAAAAATAAAGAATTGCAGAAAATTTCATATGTAACCAAATTTGACAACATAGGTCTACATGACTAAAGTAAAAAGAAAAAAGAAAAAGAAAAATGGAAATGGAGCGCCTTAACTGTAGGATGAGTTGCAACATCTCCCTTAAAAATGGAGTAAATAATCCCTTGATATTTAAAATAATAGGAAATAGCCCCCAAGCATTTGAAATTACTATTAAATTTGGACATGTCAATTGTGCCTGCAAGTTATATGACTGGGGACCCTTCATATGAGCTGAAAATATTACAAGTTGTGATGTTGCCTTTGAAATGTCCCGCGAAATTACACTTTTACTCGTACTCCCTTTCTCTATGCATCAGAAATAGTTCCATTGTTATTGGAATATCATTTTATAGTTTCAATTTGATTGCTTTCACTCCTTCGGCTGCAATAATTCTGTCAAAGATCTTTGTAGTTGTTCACTATAATCTCATCAAGTCTGCCAAGGGCCAACCCACAAGCTGCACTATTGTAACTTTACCAATCTCCTTGGCTACCACTCCAAGCTTGACTAGACCCACTGTAAATCACTCATTTGCTCCTTTACTGCTGAAAGTACCAATTTGTCATTTTTGCTGCTGCTGGAATGATGGCATACATGGCAAGACCAGAACCTTGCCAATTCATTTAAATTGACCTCCAGATCCAAATCGATATCGCTGATTCCTTCTCCTTTGTCGTTCAAAATTATTCATCATCGTACTTAATCATCACAAAATCCACCATGGAGGGAGCATAATAGGTGAACATTTGAGGATGTAGACGGTTAGGAAGACCAGCTGCTTGCTTCTTTTAGTGGTCTTTTTGACTGGTCTTGGGCATGGGGACTCACATCTAGTGACTCCCTCCATCGTTTCATTAGTTCTCTTCTCTCTTGTATTTAAGTTTATTTATTTTTCCTTGCTTTTATCTTTTTCTTCCTTGTACTTTTTGCTTTCTTTGTGCTCTTTTGCATAAAGAAGCATTATTTATACATATTTTTCATACCTATCAAAAAAAATAAAATCAATGTTGATCGACTTCCCCTGTTCTTTTTGGGTGATCCCCCCCTCTAGAATTAGATTGCCCAACTTTCTTTCCTTGGGATTTATTCAGTTTGTTGGAAACTGAACCCTGTCTTTGGAATCTACACTTTGTTGTTGATGGTGTTGAGAGTTGAGCGGAGAGAGGAGGGACACAGCCTTGAAATTACTTTGCAATGACTAAATTGTAATTTTTTGATAACTTTGCAATCAGTGGTGGGCTATAGAAGTGTCTTGCACGTCTTAAGAAAACTTGTAGATAATGGGAAGGACTTATTTATCATTTGCTTGATTTTAAAAAGGGACGCGCGCGCGTGGGGGGGGGGGGGGGGGGGTTGTGTTGGGGTTGGTCAGCCTCTCAGTTTTAAAGTTTTAAGGGAACATTGCAACTTTAATGGTTTGGGTGGAAAATTGCAGTTTGCCCAAGGAATTGTTGACTTAAAAACAACATTCCTTGGAATAGAAAACAGTAAAAAGTTACCTAATTATGGCAAGTCAAGACGTATATGTTATACCATCACTTTCCAATTTTTAAACAAAATGTAGGGAAATATATGCCAACTTTTAGAATTCTCAGAATGTTTGGTTGTTCAAATATTTTTAACAAATGGTTTTGTTTTATCAAAGCTCACATGGTGCTGTGTAGCTTCCCAATAGAAAAATTTACATATATGTTTGTTTATTTATGGGGATGGGATGAGGGCCCAAAGTAGTTTTAAGTAGATTTGCTACCTTTTTTACTTTATCCTCCATATCCTCCACACTTTTAGTAGGGTGTTCTTTGCTCATGGGGGGAAGTGAACTGTCTTTCTTTTGCAGGTACTGGGTGCAGCATCTATGGCCACCAAAACTGGGAAGCATCCAGGTCAGCTCAAAGACGAAGTTACATCACCTGGTGGGACTACCATTGCTGGTATTCATGAGTTGGAAAAAGGTGGATTCCGTGGAACTTTGATGAATGCGGTTATTGCTGCAGCTAATCGCAGTCGAGAACTTTCCCAAAACTAGTCATATCAACTTCTTTTCCAATTCTGGTAATGCTGTTATGCAATGGAGTCTGCAATTTATTAACTTAATTATTTTTTAGAATATTTGAATAGGTTAGCTCATGGCCCCTCTTTTTGTAGCTAATGGATGTATGTATTTTTTGGCTTGCTAGTTGTCACACTCAGTATTTTAATTGAAACACTATTAGGTTAGCGAGCTTATCTAATTTTATTAGGGTTTTTTTTTTTGGTCTAAAACCAATTTGTTTGTATGAGGATTATTTTCTTAACAAGGATTACTATTCTAGATTAGGTACCCGAGCCATCTTTGGAATTTTGAGCTGGGTTTACACTTAACATTTTGTTTAAAGAGTCTCCTCTACGTTTTTTTCTTTCTTCAACTTGACAAAAGAAAAAAGATAGGAAAGTATAAAAATGCTGAATCGTGAGCAACGTTGTTTATAAAAATGCTGCATCTTTGTGTCAATAGTATTAATCAATGCCAAGCTTGATATGTCATTAAAGTTTATTATACGTATTCCCCGTGTAGAAGCCCTCTCTTTTTAACAATTTATTGTAGTGTAGAAGCCACCTCTTTTTTAACAATTTTGTAGTATTACAAAATCTAGACCTGACCATAACGAAGAAAACTTTTAATGGAAAACCAGTATGAAATGCTGAATTCCATAATGAACGATGGCTGCAACTCTGTAATCCATAATGAACGATGGCTACAACTCTGTAATCAACCAAAGGGCAAGACCCAAGATACAGAAGGTCCCAGAAATGCTTCGTGAGATTAAATCAAACGAGAAATGCTATGATCCCTTGGTGGTTTCCATTGGTCCTTACCATCATGGCTCACCTGGGCTCCAGCTGGTGGAGAAGCACAAAATTCCAATGACACGGCAGTATGTCGTGGAAAGTGGAAAAGGTATTGACGTTGTATACAGCAAGGTAGTTGAGGTGGCTGGCAATGCAAGAAAATGCTATGCTGAGGGATCAACACAAGAGTTTGATGATGATGCATTCGCTCGAATGATGTTTCTGGATGGTTGCTTCATTCTGCAATTCATGTATTGCACTGCAAAAAACAACCGTGGAGATATGGGGATGAAGAGTCACACTATAGCATTCGTGCGTCGGGACATGTTCTTGCTAGAGAACCAACTCTCTTTTCTAGTCCTCAAGGCACTGATGAGCTTGAGGTTCAAAGAAGATGAAGAGAAGGATATCATTAACACTTTCATCGGGCATACTGGGGCACTTCCTCCTCTTGGCGCTACGTGTCAGGAAAAGCTTAGTAGTTTTATTCCTATAAACATTTGGGGACGAGAAGTGCCCCAGTCAAAGCCACAAAAGGATGAAGGTGATCCTGTTCATCTTCTTGAACTCGTTCGAGCAAAACTCATCGATGTCTCGAATAAACTAGAAAGTGGACCTCATTCAAGCAGTGACTGGTACTCCTATCGTTCAGCCAAGGAGCCTAGGGCAGTAGGAGTACACTTCAAGCCTGGTAAGACTCATCTCTATACAGATGTGACGTTTAAACCATCCTTCCTTAGTGGAAAACTCACACTTCCTCCAATCATAGTAGATGACTCTAACAAGGCTATGCTACTAAACTTGGTAGCATATGAAACATGCCTTGATGCCCCTGATGATTTTGGGATCACTTCTTATATTTGCTTCATGGATTCACTCATTGATCATGCGGAAGACGTTATGGTGCTGCGATCCAAGGGCATACTACTAAATTTTCTAGGCAGCGACCAAGAGGTGGCAGACCTCTTCAATGCAATAGCCAAGGATTTGGTGCCCAATCCTTATGCTTATGCTGATGTTAAGGGCATTGAAAGACATTATAGGAACAAACTCAAGATATGGATGGTGGAGTGGTTGCATACGCATTTTAGTACCCCTTGGTCCATTCTCGCATTCATTGCAGCAAGTTTTGCCATTTTCCTTAGTGTTTTGCAGACTCACTACGCAGCAAACCCACCCAAAAGATGAGAGAGGCAATCATGGTATATTACTTTCCATGTACCACTGGGGGAATGTCTCGGTGAGTGATCTCTTCGTATGTATTTGCCCATTTTCTTAGCAAGGTCAACACAATTGTCATTTAACAATCAGTAGATTGTTCGCATAAGTCTTGCCATGTGAACACGAATAAACAGAACATGGCTTGAACATCATGAGTTTGAAATTATGTGTTTATTTGTCCGTAACCTATGTAATGCCAAAACACCTCTTTAAGTGGGGTGAAATAACGAAGATAACTTATCATTGGGAGAGATTTTTGTGGTGTGTAGTTAATTTAATAACGATTTGATGAATATGTGATGTTCTCAGAAAAAAAATGTTTTTCACTACTAATTGCATGCACATGATAATATTTATTAATTCCAAGAAAAATTGGTGAAAATTGATTAATTAAACAATGAATTGATTGATTTGATATGGTGGGAATTAAATTGTTGAGATCAATAACAAAAAGTCAGAAAAATAGCCAAAATTCTGAGGGAATCAAATTACTATTGAAATGAAAGCTGACAAACCCAAAAAGAAGAAAATATGGGAGAATCTAGACCAATTGCTGATCAACACTTGGACCTTGCACAACATTTTTTCTTTAGAAAATCCAATTTTTCTTGAGTCCCATATTGCCTAGAGGCTCATCTTTGACTCGTAGCATTTAATATAAATACCCTCTCTAGCATCAAATCAGAGCACACTGGATTTCAAATGCAAACTCTCTATCTTTGTACCTATTCTTTGGAGTTACTAGTCAGAAGGTTCATTTGGTGTTTTGGTCCTCTTGGTCTCAACTCACTAGAAGGGGTAGCTCAGTCCTCTTGGTCTCAAACTATCAACTCCCTATTAATGAATCCCCCCTCCAAAGAAGATTTATTTCTTGCATGGAGTGCTAGTGCATGCAAATAAGGTTTCTAAAAATTTCTTTTTTTCTTTTTAATTATGCCATAGTTTTTTTTATTTATTTAAGCATGTTTCATTTTCAAGTTTTTCACATGTTCTTGATTGTTAGCATGTTAGATTTAGGTTGTTCCTATTTTTTTTGCATGTTTTAGGATTTCAATTCAACAACATGTTCAAATGCTCTTAGATTAGGGTTTAATATCACGTCACACACATATTCACCATGTCTTTCAATATCATTCTTTTCAATTCAAGATTGCATTCCTAGATTAGGGTTTTCACCATGCCTGTCAATGTTTGTTTCAATATGCAATATTTAATCACATGTTCTTGGATGCTATAATTGTTTGAATGATGTGCTATGATTATTGCCAACCAAAGTCTAGAAGACCAATTTCACCATGCAAGATGGGTGCCTAAGACCTTCTAGTCTTGTAACCAAACATCTGAACTTAGATTAAGGGTTAGTAGATTATGTTTTTCCTTATAATTTTCAATTTCTAAATTGTAACTAGGAATCAGAGCCATGTACTTTTCTTAGATTGTATCTAGGACCAAAGCCACTTAATTTCTTGTTATTTTCAAGAGATCTACAATTTTAATTTCAAGTCATCAATAAGAGATGTAATTTTCAATTTTGGTTTTTTTTTTTTTTTAAAATTTTTCCAATTAGATAAGTGACAACTCCATTGTAAAATTTTTGACCTATGAAGGATGATAATATCACTAGAATCTCTATTGTCTCTTGAGAGGTATTAAAATAACTCCACCCATTCATGTGGGTTTGGTCTAAACATTTGCAAGGGTTGAGTTAGGGCGTGGTCTCTCATAGAAAGGGAGGAAGATATGAGGTTGTTATTTTGTTGTGGCTTTTGGCTAGTGTCTGCTGGGAAATACTTATGTTTATAACAAAAGGAAGAATAACAACCCAGAAAAATGAAATCCAAGAAAAAAGAAGAAGATAAAAACGAAACCACAAAAGCATAAAATTGATGTACATAAATATTAAGACCCTTAGAGTACTAGCATCAGGCATGCTAAATGCTATATTTTTAGTATTTAGCACACAAAACACCAAAATAACTCCCACATCAAATGTTCTAAATTCTAAAAAATTTAGCATTGATAAACAGTAAAATTCTAATAATAGAACTGTACAGACAAAAATGGTAAACTTTTAAAACTTTTTTATTTTAATTTTCTCTCACCTCTTTCACCCGCCCGCTTCTCTCTTTAGCCTCTCCTCTCTCCCTCTCTCTAGAGTATGCTGGCTGCCAATCTCACCAAGCCGTAGACCAAATCGTACTGCCAATCTTGCCACCACACATGCTACCGATCTCACTCTTAGATTCTATCGATGTTCTTGCTAGCCACTGATCTCACCTAGCCACTATTGATCTCACCTAGCCTCTTCTCCCTAAGCCACCGCCAATCTCTCTCTCTCTCTCTCTCTCTCTCTCTCTCTCTCTCTCTCTTTCTCTCTCTCTCTCTCTCTCTCTCTCTCGTGGTGGTTGTGGTGTTTTCTTAGGTTGTTGCAATGGGCTGATTTTGGTAAGTTGCGGTGGTTGTAGGTTGATTTTGGTCGTTGTAAGCTGATTTTTGTGGTTGTGTTTACGGCAGCCAGTGGTGGTTGGGTTGAATATGGATTATGGTTACAGTGGTCGGTGGTTGATTTTGGGTAAGGTTGGTGGCAATGGGTTGTGGTGGGGGGTTTTTAAGGTTATTTTAATGTATTGTAGATATTATTTTAATGTGTTGAAGGGTTAAATAGAAAATCTGATATAAGATGTATAATAAAGTGATGTGTTAAAATAGTAAAAAAAAAAAAAAAAAAGGTTTTTGTGTGTTAAATTGGAATTTAGCCTAGCACAGGCGATGCTAACAACTAATCTTGAGCATATGGCCTTGAATTCAAGAAAGGGTGATAGCTTATATTATATTTAATTAAAAAAAATTCCATATTTGTTATATTTATAGTTAGCTCGAAATTAGGCTTAAAAAAAGAAAAGGAATTTCAATATACCTTTACTCAATACCTAATTAAAGGCTTCTTAGTGGTGAATGATTATTGCTAATTGAAATCGTGTTGTTAGTGGTGGATCTAAATGAGAACTAGTAATAATTGGTCATAACAACAATTTGTAAAAATATTATAAAATAGTTTGTGATCGTAGCATTACTCATGTAATAATGCTCATGGCCAGGCTAGGGTCAGACCTTTCTCAAGGCCCTTAGAGCATTAGCATCCAGTTTCTAAAAAATATCTAATTTTACCATCTTATAAACTACTTTATTTATTATATTATACCACTTTACAACACAACTAACATCCCAACTTTTATTTTCCTATATAACACAATAAAATAATATACAATACATTAAAATAGAGATTCAGAAGAGAGAGAGAGAGAGAGAGAGAGAGAGAGAGAGAGTGAACAAAATAAAATTTGTTGTGTTTACAATCTTTCTACAATAGTTTCTAAATTTAAGAGGGTACTAGAACAAGATTGTAAAAAAATTTAAGAACTTAAGTCCAGATAAAGTTTGCATTTTGGTGTTCTGATTGTAAAATACAATTTTTTGGGGGTTTACACACCTAGGTACTGATGCTCTTCGTAGATAGCACTTCTAATTTTACAACAACCTAAGCCACCCATGATTGATCAAGAAATAAAATGAAATTGGCACTTCTAGTTTTTGTCAAATAGTAAATTTCTTGTATAGGCCGTACGGCCAAAATATTATAGCGTGTACTGGTCACCAACCCAGCATACTAAGCCCGGGGAAACATATTCCGGCTTAAATGCCTGCATGTTTCGGAAAGTTTAGGATTTTTCGGCATATATACTAGATTAGAATATATATTCAGAACAGTAAAGAAAACTTTACCATGTTGACTAAAACAAAGAATCTGGCTGAAAACTAGCTGTAGGTTATGCAGATTGCAGCAGCCCAAGAGAAGAAAGAGAAATGGAATGATAAACTAGTTCAAGGGGAAAAAGAATTCGTAAGGGGTGTTATTTCCTATTTGTGGATGAGAACTGCTACGTCCACAATATTTTTCATAACATTTTCATAACAAATCTTAATTGGCAGGTTGTTACAGGTTTTAAATTTAAATCCAATACTGAAACTACTTTTTTACCCACTAGTAACAGCAAATAACAACCTGCCAATTAGGATTTGTTGTGAAAATGTTGTGAAAAATGTTGTGGGCGTAGTAATTCTCTTTGTGGATAGGATTACATGTTAATATGTTATTGAGAAAGTCTAGAACACACAAATTTTCACAAGTTCTTGCCACAACTGTGGTTTGATAGAGGATGATTGGTGAAAAAAAATAGTGGGTCTATGTGTAAGTGATGGATAACCACTTACAACCTGCCATGTCAAAATTGTGGCAAAATAATTATGGAATAATTTGTGATCTTAGAATTACTCTATTTTATTTTTAGTACGTAAAAGTGGAAAAATAATTAAAAAAATTAAAAATTTGAGAATCACATCACTAACATTAATTAATAAATTATTTGTTTATGAGTTGTCCACGTGCAAAACCATTGAACAAAAATTTGTTTAAATTATTCTATATCATTTGGCATATTTTAGTTTCGGTTTGAAATTTCTTATTTTCGTAGATTATTTGAATGATATTTATCAAAATATATAGTTTTTTTTTTTGTAATTTTTATGTTAATATGTTATAAAAAGTTAAAAGCTATTTTATTTTTTTATTAAAAAACTAAAAATTAGATTATTTGAAAAAAAAAAAACTGGGACAAAAATACAAAGTAAAACTAAAAAAAAAAAAAAAAAACACCACGGTGCTGGGTTTGGGTCCACTTTTCTTTTAGTAACATCTAATTGGGCCCCTTTGGGTTATCAGGGCCCAACCCTCTTTAATCTTCTCTCCCCACAGTCCCCCACATAAGCGTTTCTTGGTTCGCGGCAAGAACTGAATTGAATTCCTCATAGGGTATTTTTGTTTTGTCTAAAACCAATTTAGTTGTATGAGGATTCTTGTTTTAACAAGGATAACTATTCAAGATTACGTACCCAAGCCATCTCGGGATCTTTGGAATTTTGAGGTGGGTTTACACTTGACATTATGTTTAACAAGTCAAAATTGCAAACTCTAATATTGAATTGATAACAATACAATTAAAACTTAACCCTCAGTTGCAAACTCTAATATTAGATTGATAACAATAACAAAAATTATTTAGTTTATATTAGTTAAAGCACAGTATTTGCGTTTCCTCTTACTTAGTCAAGAACACAATCACTTTTCTAGAATAAAATTTCAAAAGGAGAAAAAGAATAAAATTTCAAACCCTCACACACCATGTTTGAACTTTACAGATTCCAGAATGCAAAACCGCGTTTTTGCCATAGAATTTACTCATTTCAAGCACAATCTGTCCAACAATACATCAAGAATTTGAGTTATAAAAATGTGATTTGCAAATAAACGTGTAGCTAAAGATTTTAGAAAAAAAAAAAAGAAGAAAAAAGAAGAAGAAGAGAAGTGATTGTAAAAGGAGACTTATGGCTAGAAGGAAGTGTACTAATTAATATATAACTTAGATAATTGAAAGAGGTGGGCAACTGAAGGGTTAGATGTAGAAGAGCTATATAACTTAGATAATTGCAAGAGGCGGGCAACTGAAGGGTTAGACGTAGAAGAACTGAATTAATGGTTTTTTTTTTTCTTTCTTTATTAAATAATTAATGGTATTCTTGAAAGTTTAAAAGTTATTTTAGTCAATTGAGACTTGAAAGAGAGGAGTGATGAGGAGTGATAAGTAATAAATGAGGTGTAACTTGAACCAAAAAAAAAAAAAAAAATTGGATGGCTATCAAAGAAAGTGCCACATGGCAGAATCTCATGCTTTCCCGCATGAGGTCTTTGCTTTTATATATATAATATTGATGAGTCTCGTCTACTTTCTTTTTTTTTTTTTTTTTTTTTTTTTTTTTTTTTTTCAACTTGACACATAAATAAAAAAAAAAAGAAAAAGAAAAAGAAGAGAGAGGCATGTAAGATTTATCCAAAGCTAAAAATGCTGAACCATAAACAACGTTGTTTATAAAAATGCTGCATCATAGTATCAAGCTATGCCAAGCTTGAAAAGTCATTAAAGTTTATTATACGTATTCCCCGTGTAGAAGCCACCTCTTTTTAACAATTAATTGTAGTATTACAAAATCTATACCTGACCATACTAAGGAGTTACAAACGAAGAATACATCTATTGGAGAACGAGTCTGAAATGTTGAATATTGTAGTCCAAAATCCTAGAGATTCGTCTTCCGGTGGTAGTGATGAGTGGTTGAATTCCATATTGAAAGATGGCTGCAACTCTTTACGAAGGCCCAAGATACAAAAGGTCCCAGACATGCTTCGTGAGATTAAATAAAATGAAAAATGCTATGATCCCTCGGTGGTTTCCATTGGTCCTTACCAACATGGCTCACCTGGGCTCCAGCTTGTGGAGAAACACAAAATTCCAATGACACTGCAGTATGTCAAGGATAGTGGAAAAGGTATTGACGTTTTATACAACAAAGTAGTTGAGGCGGCTAACAATGCAAGAGAATGCTATGCTGAGGGATCAACACAAGAGTTTGACGATGAGGCATTTGCTCGAATGATGTTTCTACATGGTTGCTTCATTCTGCAATTCATTTATCGCATTGTAAAAAACAAGCGTGGAGATATGGGGATGAAGAGTCACACTATAGTGTTGGTGCACCGGGACATGTTCATGCTAGAGAATTAACTCCCTTTCCTAGTCCTCAAGGCATTGATGAGCTTGAGGTTCAGAGAAGATGAAGAGAGGGATATCATCAACATTTTCATCAATCATGCTCAGGCACTTCCTCCTCTAGGCACTTTGTGGCAGGTGTTAATGTGTATAGTGTTGTGGGCTTTAGGCCTAACTAGATTACTTGTATAGCACACATTTTTGTACTACACTCTTACTTGTACTGCACTCATGTACCTCCTATATATAGACACTCATGTATATTCTTTCATTGAGAAATACAATACATTTATTTAGTATTTCTAACATGGTATCAGAGTCACTGCTCTAATTTTCTTGTGTCTTGCAGTCTTGTTTTGTCGGTATTTTTCGTTGCCTCAACTTCTGTGGTCAGTAAACCCTTTCAGTGTCCTCTCTCGATTGCTCCACCACCATCGAAGGTCCTCAGGGTTGAATCTCCACCGCCTGAAGCTCCTCCTCTGCCGCCAAAACCACTGCCGTCATTGGAGCTGTCACCTGTGACCTTCGATTAGGACATAAGAAATATCACCGTGTAGCTTTTCAATTGCTCTACACATCTCCGCTAGAAACATCCACATCTAACCATCCACGTGCCGGTCAAAGTTTTGGAAAACAGTTCCACGCGCTTCACACGCCACTAAGGTTACTCCGATTTTGTTCCTGCTGACACCATCAGAATTGTCTTTCTCCGATCTGCATCCTCGGAAAAGAATTGGCTTTAGCGGATAGTCCACGCGCCCTCACACGCCTCCCAAAGCTTTTGCGAAGTTGATCCACGCGCCTCACGCGTCGCTGGGTTATCTGCTAACGTCATCACTGCCACGTCAGCCCTAGCTAACGTCACATGCTTACGTCAACGCCACATCATCTGCTGACTTCATCTGTTGACCTTTTCTGTTGATGGTTGACTTTGACTTTGACCAGGTTTGACCATTGACTTTTGGACAGAGTTGACTTTTTGCAGTCTAGGTGCTTCTTACCCAGTTTTTCGTGTAGATTTCATTTTTGCAGTCCATTTTTGCATATTTTTTTTCTAAATGAAGAATAAGGACAAGTGTTCTTCTTGTTGCAATAATCGTCGCTGACAATCCAGCAAACGTTTTTGCAATTTTTTGCAAACATCTTGACCACAATATTGAGACTTGCTATCATCGCAACAAATTGGTTATTTCAATTTCTGCTGCTACTATTGCTAACACTTAGAGTGTCCAACCAATGGCTCCCGTCACTGCACAGTCTCAGTCTTCTAGATCAACTTTCACCATTTCCAGAGATGAGCTTATAAACATCATCGCTAATATCATTCATATGGTTGGTAATGTATCTTATTCCTCTTCTCTCTCAGCTTTATCTGGTATGTTTCCTTCCTTTTGGCTTATGGATTCTGCTTGTTGCAATCACATGACACCTCACTTGTCCTTATTTTCTGAACTTCAACCTGCACCCCACCCTCTTCATATTCGCACAGCAAATGGTTCCACAATGTCTGGTCATAATATAGGTTCTGTTTTGACCTCCAACCTCTCAGTTCTTGGGGTCTTTAATGTTCCTGACCTTTCTTACAATTTATTTTCTGTGGGACAATTAGCTGATTTGGGTTATTGCATTATCTTTTATTATTCTGGGTGTATTGTGCAGGATCCGAGGACGGGACAGGAGCTTGGGACCGGTCCCAAAGTTGGGTATATGTTTCTCATGGATAACCTTCGTCTTCCACTTGTTGCTCCTATTTCTGTTGCTGCAGCTGCTGCAAGTTCTTCTATTCCTTCCCTTGCACTTTGACATGCCCGACTTGGTCACACATCTTCCTCTTAGGTACAACACATGGCTTCTAGAGGTTTGTTAGGTTCAGTGTCCATAGAAAATTTTGATTGTGTTTCATGTCAATTAGGAAAACAACCAGCTTTGCCTTTCAATATTAATGAATCAGTATCCACTGATATCTTTGACTTAATTCATTTTGATGTTTGGGGACCTTCCTCTGTCTTTAGTATTGGTGGATCTCGATATTTTGTTGTCTTTGTTGATGATTATTCCCGTTATAGCTAGATTTTTCATATAAAACATCGTTCTGAGTTATTGCAAGTATATTCTAACTTTGCAAAAAAGGTTAAAACTCAATTTTCCAAACGTATTAAAATTTTTCAATCTGATAATGCTCTTGAGTACACTCAATAAGCTTTCCAAGCTGTTTTGCATTTCTATGGCACTGTTCATCAACTAACTTGTCCAGGTACCTCTCAGCAAAATGGTAGAGCCGAACGAAAACTTCATCATATTCTTAACACTGTTTGTGCTCTCCTTCTCTCTGCCAAAGTTCCTGCTCCTTTTTGAGGCGAAGCTGCACTTCATACTATTCATGCTATTAATCACATTCCCAATCCTATCATCCAAAATCAAACTCCATATGAGCGCCTTTTTGGGTCATCTCCAGAAAATCATTACCTTCGCTCCTTCGGTTCTGCCTGTTTTGTTCTTCTTCAGCCACATAAGCATAACAAACTTGAGCCTCGGTCAAGGCTTTATTGTTTTCTTGGCTATGGTGAAACTCAAAAGGTGTATCGGTGTTGTGATCCTGTTTCTCATCGTCTTTATGTCTCCCGCAATGTTGTCTTTTGGGAATATCGCCTCTTTGTCGAGCTCTCTCACTTCCGTGCCTCCCTATCTTCCTCCTCTGTCTTAGATCTCTTTCCAGATGAGGCACATATTCCTTTTGTAGTTGCTCTTGATCCTCCTGTAGTTACTCCTGATTCTTCTGTAGACTACTCCCACTAGATATTATTGATCCCTTTCCTAGTTCACCCTTTAATAAATAAGTGGAAGATGAACAGGTTGAAGCCGAGCTACCCAACCCTAACCTTGAGCTTGGGTCCCCTGTTCTTGCTCCGCCTGAAGATCTTGCACAAGACATTCTACCTCGTCACTTAAGTCGGGTAAGATCCATTCCTATACATTTACTTGACTATCATTGTTACACTGTCCTTGCTACACTGCACGAGCCTCACACCTATCGTGCGGCTTCCACTGACCCTTTATGGCAAATTGCAATGAAAGAGGAACTTGAAACATTATCTAAAAATCATACTTGGGATTTGGTGACACTTCCTCCTAGAAAATCTATGGTTGATTGTAATTGGATCTACAAGATTAAGACTCGCTCTGATGGGTCCATTGAGTGCTACAAAGCTCGTCTTGTTGCAAAAGGCTTTACACAGGAGTATGAGATTGATTATGAAGAAACCTTTGCTCCGATTACTCGTATTTCATCTGTTTGTGCCCTCTTAGCTGTTGCTGTTGTCAGTAAATGGGACCTTTTCCATATGGATGTCAAAAATGCATTCCTTAATAGGGATTTAAATAAAGAAGTTTATATGCAACCTCCTCCTAGTCTCTCTGTTGAATTAAACAAGGTTTGTCACCTTTGACGTGCACTTTATGGCCTTAAACAAGCTCCACGAACTTGGTTTTCCAAATTCAGCTCTATCATCTCTCACTTGGGTTACATGGCCAGTAATTATGATACTGCTTTATTTCTTCATCGCATTGACAAAGGTATTATTTTACTTCTCTTGTATGTGGATGATATGATCATAACTGGTGATGACCTCAGTGGCATTCAAGAACTCAAGGATTTTCTCAGTCAGCAATTTGAGATAAAAGATTTTGGACATCTCAGCCACTTCTTGGGTCTCGAAATCACTCATTCTACAGATGGACTTTATATTACTCAAGCCAAGTATGCTTTCAAACTCTTGTCTTGAGCTGGACTCACTGATAGCAAGACTATTGACACTCCAGTTGAGTTTAATGCTCATCTGACTCCCTCATGAGGGAAACCATTGTCTAATCCCTCTCTTTATAAACGCTTGGTTGGCAACCTAGTTTATCTCGCTGTCACTCGTCCATACATTTCCTATGTTGTTCACCAGGTGAGCCAGTATCTGTTTGCTCCACGATCGACTCATTATGCTGCTGTTCTGCGCATTCTTCGATACCTAAAGGGCACTCTCTTCCATGGTCCTTTCTACTCTGCTCAGTCTCCTCTTATTCTACGTGCATTTTCTGATGTTGATTGGGCAGGAGATCCCACTGATCGTAGGTCCACCATTGGCTATTGCTTTCTTCTTGGTTCTTCTCTGATTTCTTGGTGAAGTAAGAAACAAACTCATGTGGCCTGCTCTAGTACTGAAGCAGAATATATGCCCTTGCTAATACCACATCTGAGCTTATTTGGCTACGATGGCTTCTCAAAGACTTAGGTGTGTCTACATCCTCTGCTACTTCGCTTTATTGTGACAACTAGAGTGCCATTCATATTGTTCACAATGATGTCTTCCATGAACGGACTAAACACATCGAGATTGATTGTCATTTTATCCATTATTATCTTGTCTATGGTGCTCTCAAGCTGAGCTCAGTCTCCTCTAAAGATCAACTTGCAGATATCTTTACTAAGTCACATCCTAAGGGACACCTTTGTACTTTAGTTGACAACCTCAAGTTGGTCTCACATCCACCTTGAGTTTGAGGGGGGTTGTTAATGTGTATAATGTTGCGGGCTTTAGGCCCAACTAAATTACTTGTATAACACACATTCTTGTACTACACTTTTACTTGTACTACACTTATATGCCTTCTATATATAGGCACTCATGTATATTCGTTCATTGAGAAATATAATACACTTATTCAATATTTCTAATAGCAGGAAAGGCTTAGTGTGGTTATTCCTATAAGCATTTGGGGACTTGAAGCACCCCAACCAGAGCCACAAAAGTATGAAGATCAACATGTTCAACTTCTTGAACTCATTCGTGTGAACCTCGACGACGTCCCAGCTACTCTAGAAGGTGGACCTCATTCAAGCAGTGACTGCTACTCTTATCATTCGTCCAACGAGCTTAGGGTAGTAGGAGTACACTTCAAGCCTGGTAAGTTTAATCTTATTACAGTTACAGATGCGTTGCTTGAATCAACCTTCTTTGGTGGTCAACTCACTCTTACACCAATCATCGTAGATGACTCTACCAAGTCCATTCTATTAAACTTGGTAGTTTCTGAAACATGCATTGATGCCCCTGATGATTTTGCTGTCACCTCTTATATATGCTTCATGCATTCACTCATTGCACTTGAAAAAGATGTGACGTTGCTGCAATCCAGGGGCATAATTAATAATTATCTTCCCAGCGACCAAGCTATGGTGGATGTCTTCAATTAAATAGCAAAAGATTTGGTACCTATTCCTTATTCTTATGCCGGTGTTAAAGCGGCGATCGAAAGCCATTTTAGGAACAAACTCAAGATTTGGATGCTTGAGTGGCAATCCTCTAGTAGACCTTGGAGCATTCTCGCATTCATTAATGCTTTAGTTTTTTCCTAGAAAGCACGGGTGCAACTCCTGGTCCGCCACACCTGTATTGGACTCGCGACGACGTCCTTTGTTGTGACAATTCGGCCTTTTTTTTTTATTCATACTAATATGCGCAGATTCATGCCAATTCGCACCAATTCTAGCCGATTCAGAGTAGATTTCGGCCGAAACCGACTGAAATACATGTTAAAAAAATAATAAAAATAACTTGAGGGTTGTATTCTAATTTATGAATGATATGGTCATGGCTCACCTAAGTACCTGTCCATAGAGCCTAAGCTCGTCCATGGGTGGTCTTCCCAAGCTCGTCCACGGACTTTACTCCAGGAGAAAAGTTAGAAGAATCCTGAAGGAATCAACCCCAAGGCAGAGTCGTCCATACGTGGGCACCTCGTCCAAAAATTGACGACCTCCATTACTCGTCCAAACATGGACGAACCCCACTTGAAGTACCATGGATAGAAAAGTACGGACGTGGAGAGGTCCTAGAACCTCGGTGTAACTTCTCGACAAAAACTTAACTGCCTATAGCAATTGTCTTCTGACCTCCACAAATGAAGGGGGAAGTTATTAAAAGGTAACCGCTCCCATAGCCTTATATAAACACCTATCTTCGACAAAAAAAGTAAGTGAATCTCTTTAAAATAACTTATTACAAAATTGAG
The DNA here is from genome assembly GCA_033629205.1 of Lithocarpus polystachyus. Lineage (NCBI taxonomy): Eukaryota > Viridiplantae > Streptophyta > Magnoliopsida > Fagales > Fagaceae > Lithocarpus > Lithocarpus polystachyus. Next base: position 9,317,316 of record CM066168.1, on the reverse strand, counting down.
AGTTCATCAATTTAGAGGAAGAAAACTGACTTTATCATCGGAGGGTCTTAGGCCGGCCAACCCCGGTCTCCTTTAATTCATTATTTTCCTTGCAGGCCTTTCAGATCATCAAAGTCCAAGCATCCAGCCTACTGATTCGAAAGAGCATCATCAGTTGGCGCCGTCTGTGGGAAAATTCGTGAATTGTGGTGTTTGTAGTTTCGTTTCACGCTTTCTCCGACAAAAGGCTGTATGGTTCGGACAAGATTAAGGGCCACTAGCCCGGGCCACCAAGAAAGTAGGGATGCTTCCAGCAATCCCCATCGAGACCAGCAGTCGGTTCCTGCCATGCAACCGTCTGCAGTTCAACACATACAGTCCATGGCAGCCGCCATGGCGGAGTTAGCCTGCCAAAACCAAGAATTGACGAGGGAGATCAATGAAAGGAGACAACGCGACGAAGGATACGTTGAAGGACAAGGCCAAAGTCAAGAAGACAGAGGGAATCCTGGTCCAGAAAGCCAATTGCGCGGCGCTACCTCACGGAGGGTGCCACATTTGGAGAAGGAAATGGATCAGATGAGGAAAGCCATGGATGAGATGCGAGAGAATATGAGGAGAGCAAACCTAGTAGAGAACTTAGTCCATCGAACGGACTCCCCTTTTACGGCTGTGATCAATGGCCACCCGTTGCCTCCAAAGTTCAAGATGCCTTCCTTGGACTCATATGATGGAACAAGGGATCCGTTCGACCACATTGCCACTTTCAAAACTACAATGCATCTCCAAGGGGTCCCGGACGAGATCATGTGTAGAGCCATCCCTACCACCCTTAAAGGACCAGCACGGGTGTGGTTTAGTAAGATACCGCCGAATACAGTAAGTTCCTTTGAGGAGTTGAGCAAGTTATTCGTTAATAACTTCATTGGAGGACAAAGGCATAAACGTTCCTCGTCCAGCCTGTTGACCATCGAACAGGGAGAGAATGAAAGTTTGCGATCCTTCATCACTCGTTTCAACAGAGAAGCTCTGATGGTAGACGAAGTAGATGACAAGTTGCTGTTGGCAGCCTTTCACAATGGAGTAAACTCTGATTTGTTCATTCATAAGCTTTATGAAAAGGAGCCTCAAACCATGGCCGAGCTCGTCCACTCGGCCCAAAACTTCATGAACGCAGAAGACGCAATCATAGCCAAGAAAAGGAAGAGAGCTGAGAGAATGGAGATGAACTCCATGCGTCACTCCGAACAAGGTACTCGTCCAAAGAAGGGACGGATGGAAGATAAGAAAGACCGGGACATTAAGAAGGTAGGCCCCTCAATAAGAACCCAGCAATACACACCGTTGAATATGCCATTGGAACAGGTACTCATGCAAATCAAGGATGACCCCTCCCTGAAATGGCCTGACAAGATGAAAGGGGATCCTAACAAGCGCAATAGAAACAAATATTGTCGCTTCCACAGGGACCATGGGCATGACACCGACGAGTGTTTTGACTTGAAACAGCAGATAGAAAACCTTATCAGGCAAGGGAAGTTAAAGAATTTCCTTGGACGAGATCACAAGGACAAGAAACTGAAAGCAAAGGCGGAGGAATCGCCACGTCCCCCGCTCGGAGAAATAAGAGTAATCATAGGAGGAAACTCAATGGCGCAGTCGTCCAAGGCAAAGAAGTCATACTTGAAGGTAGTGCAGAACGTCCAGCTCTCTGTACGGACGTCCGGAGGTAGGACAATTGACGAGCAGGCCATCACGTTCACGGACGAGGATGCTGGAAGGGTTCATCACCCCCATGACGATGCCATCATCATCACTCTACTCATCGCAGACTACACGACAAGGAGGGTGTTGATAGATAATGGAAGTTCAGCAGACATTTTGTATTATCCAGCCTTTCAACAAATGAAGCTTGGACGAAACCAACTTCGCCCAGTGAATTCGCCCTTGGTGGGGTTCGGTGGGATGAAGGTGCAGCCGGTGGGTACTATCACCTTGCCCGTGGTAGTGGGCACACACCTACAGCAGGTAACCAACAACGTCAATTTCTTGGTAGTCGACTGCTCATCCTCTTACAATGCCATCATCGGAAGACCAACTTTAAACAGTTGGAAGGCAGTCACGTCCACTTATCACCTATCGGTCAAGTTTCCTACAGAACACGGAGTAGGATAGGTACAAGGAGACCAGTTAGCAGCAAGAGAGTGCTACTTGGCTATGTTAGCCATGGACGAGCGCACGCAAGTGATGAACATTGAGGAGAGACGAGTTGTAGCTGAACCAACTGAAGTACTAGAGAATGTTTTCGTAGACGAGGATAAACCCGAAAGGCAGACAAGGGTTGGAGCAAGAATGAAAAATAAGGTAAAAGAGGACCTCATCCTGTTCTTGAGGAAGAATGCTGATGTATTTGCATGGACTCATGAAGATATGCCGGGGATAGACCCTAGTGTTATCACCCACCGTCTTAATGTGCATCCTTCCTCAAAGCCTGTACGACAGAAGAAATGAGTATTCGCCCCTGACAGAGATAATGCCATCAAGGAAGAGGTCCAAAAGTTAACTACAGCAAACTTCATTCGAGAGGTTTACTATCCGGATTGGTTGGCCAACGTAGTGATGGTCAAGAAGGCTAATGGCAAATGGAGAATGTGTGTGGATTTCACCGATTTAAACAAAGCTTGTCCCAAAGATAGTTACCCGTTACCGCGTATTGATCAATTGATGGATTCGACTGCGGGTCATAAATTGCTGAGTTTCATGGACGCCTTTTCCGGGTATAACCAGATAAGAATGGATGAAAGAGATCAATAGAAAACATCATTCATCACTAGTCAAAGCCTGTTTTGCTATAAGGTGATGCCTTTTGGTTTGAAGAACGCAGGGGCAACATACCAAAGGTTGGTAAACCACATGTTTCGACCCCAGATTGGACGAAATGTGAAAGTCTATGTGGATGATATGCTAGAAAAAAGCCCGGACGAGGTGAAACATTTGGACGATCTACAGGAAACCTTCGACACGCTCAGGCGGTGCAACATGAAGCTAAACCCCAGCAAGTGTGCCTTCGGAGTTTCGTCAGGAAAATTTCTCGGGTACATGGTGTCGCAGAGAGGGATTGAAGCGAACCCTGACAAGATTAAAGCAATACTGGATATGAAACCCCCGCACAACACCAAGGACGTCCAATCTCTTGCTGGACGAGTGGCTGCCCTTAACAGGTTTATTTCTAGAGCCATTGACAAGTGTTTGCCATTTTTCAGGATTCTTAGGAAAGCGTTCGAATGGACGGACGAATGTCAGGAAGCTTTCGAAGCCCTGAAGGCATATCTTACCACAGCTCCTTTGTTGAGCCCATCGATATCTAGTGAAGAATTGTACCTGTACTTGGCAGTGTCCCCTCATGCAGTGAGCTCGGCTCTAATCAGAGAAGACGCAAAAGTTTAGAAACTAGTTTATTATACTAGCCGAGCACTCAAAGGGGCGGAAGGACGGTATCCTATAATGGAAAAGTTGGCTTTTGCGTTGATTACAGCCTCAAGGAAACTAAGGCACTACTTCCAAGCCCATGTCATCAACGTCCAGACGGACCATCCATTAAAAAAGGTGATGAACAAGGTGGAAGCAGCCGGGCGGATCGTCCAATGGGCTGTCAAGCTAAGTGAGTTTGACATTAGATACCAACCAAGGAAGGCGATCAAAGCACAAGTGCTAGCGGACTTCATTGCGGAGTTTACCCCTAGACAAGGAGAGCTGGACGAACTAAGCGAAGTTCGGAAGTGGGATATCAACGTGGACGGTTCGTCCACGTTGCATTCTAGAGGAGTTGGGGTTGTACTTAGATCACCCGAGGGGGATAAGTTGGAGTACGCCGTCCGACTGCAATACCAACCCATTAACAATGAGGCCGAATATGAAGCACTCCTTAAAGGGTTAGAGTTAGCCAAAGCTCTGGGGGCAGAATCCATCGTCGTCCGAGGAGACTCCCTGTTGATCATTAACCAAGTAAATGGAGCATGTGAAGCCAAGGAAAAACGAATGATGAAATACCTGGATAAAGTAAGGCAACTCATCAAGGGATTCAATGACACCAAATTTGTCCAACTCTCGAGGGAAGAAAATATGGAAGCAGATGCCTTGGCGAAAGTAGCCTCTTCAGGAGAAACCATGGATAAGATTGACGAAGTTCAATACATGCCAAGCATAGACCTCCCGGAAGTCCAAGAGGTAGGAGAAAGAAAAAACTGGATGACTCCAATAATTGCCTATCTTAAAGATGGAAGGCTTCCACAAGACGAAGGTGAAGCCAGGAAGGTAAGAATCCGAGCTGCCAAATATATTCTTATGGGTGAAGTGCTGTACAAACGGGGTTTCTCCCAGCCCTACTTGAGGTGTTTAGCTCCGGACGAGTCGAACTATGTGTTGAGAGAAATCCACGAAGGAGCGTGCGGTAACCACTCGGGGGCAAGAGCGTTGGTTCATAAGGTTATCCATGCAGGATATTATTGGCCAACCATTCAAGCAGACGCGAAGGCGTACGTCAAGGTATGTGACCAATGTCAGCGTTTCAGCAATATCCCCCGACAACCGGCAGAATATCTAACTCCAATGACGGCCCCATGGCCCTTTGCCCAGTGGGGGTTGGATATCTTAGGTCCTTTTCCACTTGGAACCAGATAGATGAAATTCTTGGTGGTTGGGATTGATCACTTCACCAAGTGGATAGAAGCAGAACCCTTAGCGAAAATAACACAGCAAAATGTCAAGAAATTCGTCTGGAAAAACATCGTGTGTAGATTCGGAGTGCCCAGGGTTCTAGTGTCCGACAACGGGCGGCAATTTGATAACGCCCTCTTTAGAGATTTCTGCAAGCACTTCGGAATCGACAATCATTACTCCACCCCCGCCTACCCTCAGGCCAACGGTCAGGCAGAAGTTGCAAACCGCTCTTTGTTGAAAATCATCAAAACTCGGCTTACGGGGGCAAAGGGGTTATGGCTAGACGAGCTACCCGGTGTTTTATGGGCTTACAGAACCACTGCGAGAACCCCTACAGGAGAAACTCCTTTTAAGCTAGCTTATGGAAGTGAAGCGGTGATACCTGCAGAAGTCCACATGGCAAACCACAGGGTGATGCGGTACCAAGGTAAGGATAACGAGGATCAGCTGCGCCTTAGCCTCGATCTCATAGACGAGGTAAGAATGGAAGCGGAGCAAAGGACAGCGAGGTACAAAAACCTCATGTCTAGGCAGTACGATGCGATGGTGAAGCCAAGACGTTTCAACATAGGGGAGCTACCCGGTGTTTTATGGGCTTACAGAACCACTGCGAGAACCCCTACAGGAGAAACTCCTTTTAAGCTAGCTTATGGAAGTGAAGCGGTGATACCTGCAGAAGTCCACATAGCAAACCACAGGGTGATGCGGTACCAAGGTAAGGATAACGAGGATCAGCTGCGCCTTAGCCTCGATCTCATAGACGAGGTAAGAATGGAAGCGGAGCAAAGGACAGTGAGGTACAAAAACCTCATGTCTAGGCAGTACGATGCGATGGTGAAGCCAAGACGTTTCAACATAGGGGACCTCGTTCTGAGAAGGGTCTCTCTTGCAACCAGGAACCCGGCTCAGGGAAAATTGGGACCCAATTGGGAAGGACCCTACAAGGTTGTCAACTGTAAAAGACAAGGGTCATATTACTTAGAAGCATTGGATGGGAGGAAATTGGAACACCCTTGGAACGTTGAGCACCTGAGAAGGTATTACCAGTAATAATCAAGCACCACCTTGGACGAGACCCTCTTGGACGAATCCAAAATGAGTACTTGCCATTATTATTTAGCATTATGTAATGTTTATCCCAAAATGTTTAGTTATTAAACTAACTATGGACGAAGTAACGTTTGGATGTCTGTATAAATAAGGCACTACTTTCTAAAAAGAACGTGCCATACTTATTGACGTTGTGTTTGGTAATGAGTGGTTTGGATCTTTAAATACATGTAATATAGCCTACTCCATGACTCCGTCTAGGAAACAGACCAAGGCTTAAAGACGAGCGCAAACCCTTAGATAAAGGGTCATATCGTCTAAACTTTCCTTAAACAAGGAAACAAACAAGGCAACGTTTAAATAAAAGACGAGCCTAAGCTAAACAAACTCGACCGTGGACGAGGAAAACTCGGACTAGACATGGACGGGAAATGCATACTATCCTTAAAAACTTCAACTAAAACAATCCAATCCCTGGACGAGCAAGGTTGAAAGTTGAAACTTAAAGGAAAGAACCTGCATTAAAGACGAGCAAAGAGCCGTCCAAATGGGTAAAGGAATGGGTTAATTCCATGACGTTTGAAAAAGTAACCCATGGACGAGTGTTATAAAACCAAATGATATTCAATATGAACGATCTCAAATCATGGATCAGTTCAAAATTGAGAATAAAGGAATGCAAGTAATTTCGTCCATACAACATTCTAATGAATGAAAAGGATAAAGGAAAAGAAGCATCCATTCATTAATAAAGGACGACCAACGTCCAAAAAGCTCACAAGAGTAAAATTAAAAAGCTTGTTTCTTTAGCTCGTCTTGAAGATTTGGACGAGAGAATTGTACTTCAATTACATAGTGATCTAAAAACAGCAGACCAAGTTAAATAGAAAAGAAAAATAGAAAACAACACAGGATAAACTGAACGGTTAAAGCTTTCATCTTCACTGGGGAGAAGGGTCAGCATCGTCCTGATTAGGCTGGGTAGTAGCATCGTCCTCAACATTGACATCCTCAGAGCTTGTCTGGACGAGGGAGCTTGAGGTAGCGCCGCCAAGATTTAGTTTGATGAGGTTGAAATCAAGCCCAGTGAATCTCTCTGTCGCGTCCATCCTAAAATCTTCAAACCCAGCCGCGTAGTTAGCGTCCAACAAGTTAGTATACTCCTTGGACGCCTTAAATTCAGCAATTGCATCTCCCTTGGCTTTTTGGAGAAGGGTACTCAACTTGTCGTTCCTCTTGTGAAGGTGATCAAGACGAGTATCCTTCTCTATGATATCAGCCTTCAACTCTTCAATGTGGTCCTGCATCTCCTTAGCCTCGTCCCTAGCTTTTGCCGCCACTTCAGCCCATTTCTTGGATTCGTCCTTAACCTCTTGTACCCTCGTCTCTAGCAAAATCCTTGTCTTGTCCAATTCAGTAGCCTGCCTGGACGCTGCTATGAACTTCGACATAGCCTACAAAAGGATAAAGACGGTACAATGGTTGGACGAGAAAAATATAAAGTATTAAATAATAAAATAAAATAATAATCATAAAAAATACCTTAAAGAGGTCGTGAACACCAGAATGTTCAAAGTCCTTTAAGGACATATCGTAGCACGCAGCTATGTCCTCGTCAAGCACAGCCTTCTCGAAACGGCCCCAAGCCAAATCCTCGCTCTCAAGAAGGCTCGCAGGAACCCTTTGAGAAGGCTGGGACGAGGCAGGCCCGGCAGTTCTGGACGAAGGAGTCTTGGACGGGGTAACCTCAGGAGTTGGAGAATCATCCAAAACCTGGACAGGTGCGTGAGACGAGGGAAGAGAGGACTTAGCTACCGTCTGAGACGACCCATGTTTGGGCTTCTTCCCTCGACAGCTGGGCAAGTTTCCTAAGTCAAGAGTTTTTGATATGGATTTCCTCTTGTCCCCAGTGGAAGGACGAGTCTGGGTCTGGGTCTCTGGACGGCTCCCTTGGTCAGCGGGTTCCTTTCCCCTATTCTCCTTCATGGTTGTCATTCCTACAAAATAAAAGACATTAAAACTAAAACCAAAAATAGTGAGTAGATAATAAAATGATCATAAACTTACGTCTACGGATCGTAACCTCGTGTGCGATGGCTTCGTTGGACGGATCTGGACCAAGCCCCCACTTAGCTAAGCGCCTAAGAGTAACCAAAGAGTGGAAGTCCCTATCAGCGTATAGACGAGCTCTATGGACGCGGTCACGATAGAATTTACTCAATGCAGGTCGTCCAACAGCTGCAAAGCAACAAGTAAACAGAAGTTAGACAATTAACAAAAACGTAAAAGGAAAAACAAGGTAGGGGACATACCTTCAGGACGAAGGTTACCTAATTCCCCTGTATAAGGGGAAAAGGTATCCCTGCCAACGTCTACAGAATTCCCGGCCCAGAAACCAGAGACGAAGAAAAATTCCGTCTTCCAATTTCTGTCAGACGAGGGCAGGGACTTGATCAATCTACAGTTTGAACCCCTGGCTACAAACTGGTAAAAGCCGAGGGATTGGTTAATTTCTGTGGGCTTGTAGTAGAAAAGGAACTCGTCCACTGTAATAGGACTGTCCCTACCGAATACCTCCCTCCACAAAACTTGCATGGAGACAATTAGCCTCCACGCGTTGGGGTTAAACTGACAAATGCCTAAACCTAACCTAACAAGCAGTTCTCTAGTAAAAGCATTCAAGGGTAATCTAAGACCCCCTAGGAAATAAGCCTCATAAACCCCTACTCCAAAATGGGGGTTGCAACACCATTCCCCACGGACGGGCAGCCTAGGGTTGAGACCCTCAGGAATTTGATACCACAGCTTAAGGTTGTTAAGCCTTTGTTCGTTTGTTTTGGATGAAATACCTACAGCACAGCTGTAAACAGTCTCCTCCTCGTCCAAGGGGCTAGGTGGAAGAGCACTAGATGAGGTACCAGCCTGGGAACTTGAAGTTTTTCTAAGTTGTTTTTGAAGGACTTCTAAAGGGGCACCTGGGACGCCAGAAACATAACCTTCGTCTGTGCTACTTCCCCCACTACCACTACCACTATCACTAGTACTATTGTCGAAGCTACTATAGCTACTGGTGTCACAATATTCGTCTATGGCTTTTTCCGTACTATTGCTAGATGAGGATATAACAGTTGACATCTTTGAAAACTTAAAAACCTAGAAACGAGAAAGGAAAAGTACCTGGCTCTAGACGGAGGGAGACTATGGACGAGAAGGAGGTTCTAGACGAGGCTCTAGACGACAGATCAAGGAGGAAAATCTTTGAAAATGAGAGGGGTAGGAGAGGAATTCCACTATTTATAGGCAACGGGGTTCAAGATTCGAAGGGACGTGAGCAACCACGACATACCACGTGGCATCCGACCCGAAGAACGAAAAGCCTTGACTAAAACCTATCAAATTGAACCACGTGTCAAAAAAAAAAAAAAAAAAAGAAAAAAGAAAAAGAGAGGACGAAGAAAGTGGACACCTTGAGATGACCACCAGAAGGACGAAGGGGCAACTGATATGGTCATGGATCACCTAAGTACCTGTCCATAGAGCCTAAGCTCGTCCATGGGTGGTCTTCCCAAGCTCGTCCACGGACTTTACTCCAGGAGAAAAGTTAGAAGAATCCTGAAGGAATCAACCCCAAGGCAGAGTCGTCCATATGTGGGCACCTCGTCCAAAAATTGACGACCTCCATTACTCGTCCAAACATGGACGAACCCCACTTGAAGTACCATGGATAGAAAAGTACGGACGTGGAGAGGTCCTGGAACCTCGGTGTAACTTCTCGACAAAAACTTAACTGCCTATAGCAGTTGTCTTCTGACCTCCACAAATGAAGGGGGAAGTTATTAAAAGGTAACCACTCCCATAGCCTTATATAAACACCTATCTCCAACAAAAAAAGTAAGTGAATCTCTTTAAAATAACTTATTACAAAATTGAGAGTTCATCAATTTAGAGGAAGAAAATTGACTTTATCATCGGAGGGTCTTAGGCCGGCCAACCCCGGTCTCCTTTGATTCATTATTTTCCTTGCAGGCCTTTCAGATCATCAAAGTCCAAGCATCCAGCCTACTGATTCGAAAGAGCATCATCAATGAATATCATGTTTTAGTTATTATTTACTATTACTCTTAAATTGGTATATATTTACAATTATATGAAAAAGTATGCTCAGCAATATATAGAAAATATACATAAAAATATTTTCTATAATAAACTTAAGCCCTTGTGGACGTCAGCATGGGGCATGCTTTGACAAGCCTAGACCTGCAAGCCCGTTTTGGATTAATCGCTCTCGTGTATTTGCCTTTGTCAATCTTGATCATGGCTTGGGTTATTGCTTGCCCGTGGGCCTGTTTAGCTTGGGCTCACCATTGGTCTTAGGCTTGTGACAGCCCCTAAAAAAGTAACCCAGTACACTCTTTTATTGTTTGAAGCATGAATGAAAACATAAGAGCATCTCATTAGTGGATGTAAAAATTTTGTAAAAAAAAAGAAATTTTTTTTTTATTTTTTTATTTTATATACTCATTTTTATGAAACAGCCACATCAATTTATTTATTTTTGTAAGTTCGTTTAGACCCCTTAAACCCAAACAGATTAACCTAGAGAATTAGCCAAGTGATTAACTTAGGTAATTTAAACAGATCTAGGTTAAAACAATAATAATCATATCATGTAAAAGTGCAGAAAATAAATAACACACGATATGATAACCCAGGAAACCACACCGGTAAAAACCTGGGGAGGATTTAACTTAGCTATCCTCAAGGTAAAACGAATTCATTATGAAAGAATCGAAGTTTACACAATAGAGACTTAGACCACTAACATCCTGTTGCTACCTGCCTGTAGGAAACTTACTACCACGACCATGTGACAGCTCCGAGACCACGGACTCCTTCTTTCCTTGAATTCTTCAGCAAAGCACAAGCAACACCTGCTTGTATATCTTGAAGCTCTTTTGTTGTTCTGCAACTGTATGATTTACCAATCTCTTGACATGAATCTTGAGTTTGGAAATCCTAAGTGTATGTGAAGGTAAACACCTCTAGATCTAACAAATAGATTCACAAACACAGCATTCAGAACTCTAAAAACGTGGCTAGGGTTTTCCCTTATATACTTAGGGCAAAACATAAAACCCTATACATTAAATGGGCTTGGGCTGAGTTGGGAATTTTTTGCAGAAAAACGTTCTGCATGATTTTCGATCGGTCGAGTCTAATTCTCGATCGATCGAGTCAGGCAGAAGTGCACTGTAAATTCTGCAGTTAACTCAATTCCAACTTTACATAAAAAGCCATACTTTGAGCAAGTCTAACACACAACTTAAAGAATGTTTTGATCATGGTTTGCCAACATTACAAATTGAAGTTCTAATACATTTGTTCCTAAATCTTAGAACCTAACAAACTCCCCCTTTGGCAATCCGTGACAAAACACAAACTTAAAAAAAAGCTCAAAGTTTACAAATTGAAACAGCCCATTATAAAATAAAAAGCCACTAAACAAATTCAACCTAACTACTATCTAACAGTTGCAAAGTAGACAGCAGCACGACTGAATCAACTTGTATATTCCTGTAACACTTAACAAACACATAAGCGCATATGTGGAAAATACAAGGAATATAGAAAAGAACTTCTTGATTTCACATGACACAAAATAAAGACATATATCATGAATAACATCATAAATATAGATCAATAAGCAAAGTAGCATAGTGAAACAAGAAACAAATACAAAAAAAATGTATCTCAAAAAATATCTCCTAACAAGAGCCAAAAATGTAAATACAAAGTGAAGCACCTAGATACAATCCAATAACTCCACAAGCTCCTCAGTATCACAGCAAGGTACAAAACTCCCCCTAAGACAAAAATCTCCTCTACAAGAAATGAACTCCTCAATAGAATGCACTCCCCCTTTTTGTGAAGAATTGCCAAAGGGCACTCACTCATTATCAAAAGGAGGCGGCGGAGGAGAACGACGAAAACTCGCCAAATCCGCTCTTAAAGAACGAAGCTCATCAAGGACATCCACCAGAAGCTGACCATGAGCCGCCTGAACGATCATGACAGTGTCCAAAGTCCGACGAATATCAAAAACATCCGAAGGAGAAGGTGGAGGAACATCATCAGCAGTGGCAGCAGGATCAGCAGACGTCTCAGCTGCAGGAGCATCTGTAGAAGAAGAAGGAGGTGGAGTGACACCGGAAGGCTCTACCCTAGGACGCTAAGAGCTAGCTCGAAGTTGAGTAGCCCTTTGCTTTAGAAAGGTAGCACCTATAGGAGCAATAATGTGCACGGGCTCAAAAGCAAGATAATCACCTAAACCTAGATGAAGGAGAATCCTATGAATAAAAACAGGAAAGAATAAAGCATGAGCCATAGAACTACTCCGATGCACCTCGTTCAAAGAACGAAGAAACAGGTGTGAAAAACTGATAGGAGCATCAGTAACAAGAGCATACAAAAAGTCACACCGCTCAATAGGAATAATATGAAGATGAGAAATAGGCCACAAGGAATGACAAGCAATCCTAAAGAAAAGATGATGAAGCTCAGAGAGCTCAGCAGATGTGATCCGAGGATCAGAACCCCACTGGATAGAAGATCCAGTGATGTATGACATCACGTCATCAAGAGGCGGAGACTCATCATAGGGAAAGATGGGATGATCAACAATATGCACCCCAAGAGCATCAGACACTACCGAAGGGGTAATGCGATACTCCACACCTCGTAACCAAACCTTAACTAAGGTGTTGGTATCATAGACGTGGATAGAGAGGTTCAAGTAGAACTCTCTAATCAAGGTAGCCGGAGGTGGATGATCTATATCCAACAAAGGTAACCAATCCCGATGCTCAAAATTACGTCTCACCTCAAGATCAACCTCATTTAGAATGACCCTACGCTCACCCCAAATTTGACGCCTAAGGTTAAGGGTCTCGTATGTCTCTTGGTTCTTCTCACTAGGAAACTGATCACTATCAAAGGAAGGTGAAGGGTTAGAAGTCCTATGGGCTCTAGTTTTCCTAGGCATGGTGCTAAGGACAGAAAAGAGAGACACAGAAAGAGGAGAACAAAAAACAAAAACTAAGGGTAGACTGCAAGTTAGCACAGCATAAAATATAGAAAAACCAATCTATATGATGCATGAACAAAATATGCAAATGATTCATGAACTAATGCAGTGACATAGGTCAATTATGATCCAAATTAACAAAATTGGCTTGAGCATAAAATTTAAATAAAAAACACCCAATTTGGGAAAACCCCAATTTTTCAAAACACAACAAATTGAGAAATTGATCATCACAACAGTTAAATAACACAATATAATGATCAAATCAATCAATCTAACAAACCAATGTCATCAATTTATATCAAATTGAACAAAATCTCCAATTTCATCAATTTCAAGCCCTAGATTTTCAAATTTCCCACAAAACACTAAATTAAACCACTTGTAGTACTTGGATAAGGTGTCCCCACAAAAATCCATAATTAATTTGAAAGAAAAACACCCAAAATCAATGCCAAAAATACCACAACTCTAAATGCCGAAAATACCCAAAAATGCATGAAAAATATGCATAAAAAATGAAAATAAAATCAAAAGGAGGGGCAAAAGAGTTTTACCGGCCTTGGGAGAGAGATTTGATGCAAAAAGAACGGAGGAAAACAACAAAAACAGCAAAAATTGGCTTGACCGGTTGGTAGAGAGTGAAAAAGGATTTGAATAGTGTTTGAAAAGTGAAGAACACGTGAGAAAAATTCTTTTTTAAAAACCACTAGCCCAATTTTCGATCGATCGAAAAATAGATTCGATCGGTCGAAAATACCTTCGATTGATCCAACACCTATCGAGGATCGATCGAAACAACCCGAGACTTTCCAGAGATTTTGAAAACATTTTCGATCGGTTGAAAAATAGTTTCGATCGATCGAAATTCTAGAAAAAGCAAATTTTTGAAAAACAAACCAATTTCAGTGATGACACTCCTCAAAGCATTAGATTTTATGAGAAAAATGCATGAGTATGAGTTGAAAAGTTTTCCAAAAACACATGTATTTACCCCAGATCTCCCAAAACAAGATTTTCTTATGGTTTCCCTCAAGAATTCAAACAACAAACATGTTCTGCATCAATTTCAAGAAATTTTCAAACTTGGTTGGTCAGACAAAACACACACAATAACATGTACACAGTTTAGCAAAGAATAACTTGTGTAGTGTGTGCAATTAGCATAAGCTTGAGAAACATGTGAGGTGATATGCACATAGAGATCAATCATAGTTTCTACAAAATTTATCACATGAATTTGAAAGAGACTATTACTTAAAGAGTTACATCATATAACTCTCACATCTCCTAGAATTAAAGCTTGCAATCATGTAAGTTTCTTGATTTGCTTCAGAATTAATATTCAATTTAATTGATTAGAAATTTAATAATATAGCCGGGATAATGTACACACCAATTTTATTTGAATTGTGATATTATTATAGCCCAATAATGTACACACCAATTTTATCATTTTAAAAGAGGCTACACTTTATGTTCTTTTTGTGCATGTGCTACACTTTCTCGAGCACAAAATCTTATGATATGCACTAAGGTGTTCATGATTGGCTAATAAATAGTGGTGAGATGGTTATTTATACCTTTCTCAATAAGATCAAGTCCAACAATCAAAGACATAAGACTTCAAGATCAAGATCATGTGATCAACAGATATAGCATCTTCCTACATAACATGCACAACAAAACTTCAGCTAGTAAAGTGCAATAGAAATAATTGCATCAAAGCTAAACAAGGTACATAAAAATGTTATGCAAAATTAGATTGACCATCCTTGTTTTCAAATTCAAGAAAAAATAGCAGAAACACAATTTGCACAATTTTTTATTTTTATTTTTATTTTATAGAGGAAATAAACACCCTAGAATGAAATGCATGAATGTTATGCAATGCAAATCCTAAAAACAAAGGTCACAAAAGATAGAACAATGAAGCACAAGGACTATGTCAGACAGACTCAATTAGGTTGAGTCTTTTGCATCCAAAACCTTTTAGATGCAACTCTTGCATTGGAGTTATGATTCATATTAGAATTTTGACCAACTCCAGGATTGGAATAAAGGTTTAACGCCTTTACCAATTCACCAATAAGTGCCATAGGATCATGTGCTTGAGGCACAAGTACTTTAGGTTTATTTGCTCGCTTTGCAGCTTGCAACTTGAAACAATTTGGACGAATGTGTCCAGACTTTCTACAAAAATGACAAACCCATGCAGCCTTATCATGCAACTTGCCCTTAGTAGAAGTAGAAGCTCTAGAATGAGACTCTTGAAGATCAACCCTAATCTTCCTAGGTGGAGTAACATCTACAGATTTAACAGGTTCACTCACCGAAGGTTTAACAATCTCACTCTTAGGAGGTTCAGTAGAAGGAACAAAGTTTGTGGAAGAAGGTTCAAGCACAGAGATGCTTTCCACAAAACCTAAACCAGTTTTGTTAGAAGGAGACTTTTGAACACTCAACATGTGATCAAGTTTGGAGCTTGCAGACCTATTAGTTTGTTCTCTAGCAACAGATAATTCAAGTTCCAAACATTTAACTTTATCAAGTAAAAGCATGTTCTCAGTTTTCACATTATTCAATAGCTCATTTGCATCACACAATTTCATAAGCAAATTCTTCTTATCAAGTTCAAGAGATGCAATTTTTTTTAAGCCTAAATCAACATTCATGGCATCCTTTGTAGCAATTTTGCAAAGTTTATTATAGGCTTCCTGTAAATCTGCATCTTCAGAGAGTTCCCCATCAAAAGGGTTCTCTTCAACAGACATGCTTTCATTAACTACAGTAGTTGCAGTGAAAGCAATGAAGTTTCCATCGTCATCACTAGTAGATTCATTGTCAGAAACTTCATCATCACTAAGGGTTACAGCCATAGCCTTACCCTTAGACTTCAAGTATGTAGGACATTCAGATTTCATATGCCCATACCCTTGACATCCATAACATTGTTGTCCCATAGAATTATTAGAAGGTTGACCAACTCTTTCTTTAGGTTTTTCAGTGTTATTTACCTTAGTGGTATCATTCCTCCTAAAATTTCTAGGTTCAACAGTGTTCTTGCCTCTTGCCCTTCTGTTATTGTTCCTAAGAAAGTTTCTAAAGTTCTTGGCAAGATAGGAAATCTCTGTAGCAGAGAGTTCATCATCAAATCCACCATCCTTAACATTATCAACAGACTTAAGAGCCATTGATTTGGATTTGTTTGTCTTGGGTAGGTCCAACTCATAGGACTGAAGAGATCCTACAAGTTCATCAACAAGGATGGAGTCCACATCCTTGCTTTCAGTGATGGCAGTCACTTTGGGTCTAAAATCCTCAGTCAAAGATCTAAGAATCTTCCTAACAATTTTAGGTTGATTATAGATTTCACCCAAATTATAAGCAGAATTAACTATATCATTCAGTTTAGCATAGAACTCATCAAAAGATTCATCATCATTCATTCTAATGCTTTCAAATCTAGTAGTCAATTGCTGCAACTTATTAATCTTAACTGCCTTTGTGCCTTCATGCACAGTCTGGAGGATATTCCAAGCAGTATGAGCAACCTCAACATTAGAGATTCTCTTAAATTCCTCCATAGAGACAGCATTGAAAATAACATTCATAGCTTTGCTATTGAAAGCAGCTGCCTCCTTTTGAGAAGTTTGCCACTCACTCACAGGAGCAGTGGGCTTCTCCCATCCGTACTCAACGGAGTTCCAGACTCTCTCATTAATAGATTTCAGGAATGCTTTCATCCTTACTTTCCAATAAGCATAATTGTTCCCATCAAAATGAGGTGGAACAACAAGAGAGTGTCCGTGTTCAATGACAACAGGGGTCAAGGATCAGCTCAAAGATCAAAGGATCAAAAACAAAAGCTACCCGCTCTGATACCAATTGTAAGTTCGTTTAGACCCCTTAAACCCAAACAGATTAACCTAGAGAATTAGCCAAGTGATTAATTAGGTAATTTAAACAGATCTAGGTTAAAACAATAACAATCATATCATATAAAAGTGCGAAAAATAAATAACACACGATATGATAACCCAGGAAACCACACCGGTAAAAACCTGGGGAGGATTTAACCTAGCTATCCTCAAGGTAAAATGAATTCACTATGAAAGAATCAAAGTTTACACAATAAAGACTTAGACCACTAACATCCTATTGCTACCTGCCTGTAGGAAACTTACTACCACGACCACGTGACAGCTCTGAGACCACGGACTCCTTCTTTCCTTGAATTCTTCAGCAAAGCACAAGCAACACCTGCTTGTATATCTTGAAGCTCTTTTGTTGTCCTGCAACTGTATGATTTACCAATCTCTTGACATGAATTTTGAGTTTGGAAACCCTAAGTGTATGTGAAGGTAAACACCTCTAGATCTAACAAATAGATTCACAAACACAGCATTCAGAACTCTAAAAACGTGGCTAGGGTTTTTCCTTATATACTTAGGGCAAAACATAACACCCTATACATTAAATGGGCTTGGGCTGAGTTGGGAATTTTCTGCAGAAAAACGTTCTGCACGATTTTCGATCGGTCGAGTCTAATTCTTGATCGATCGAGTCAGGCAGAAGTGCACTATAAATTCTGCAGTTAACTCGATTCCAACTTTACATAAAAAGCCATACTTTGAGCAAGTCTAACACACAACTTAAAGAATGTTTTGATTATGATTTGCTAACATTACAAATTAAAGTTCTAATACATTTGTTCCTAAATCTTAGAACCTAACAATTTTATACATTTATTTAATAAAATAGTTGTCTTCACACTTCTCTCTAGAACCCTCTCATAAACCCAACACAACCCAAGCAACCATCAATGATCAATTCACACCCACCTTCATCAAGCACCATCATTAGCCAACATCATCAAGCACCATCATCAACCCACCATCATTAAGCACCACTGATCAAACAAAGAATAAAAAGGGATCAAAACCCACTGATCAAATAGAGAATCCCAAAATTGATCAAACAAAGAATAAAAGAGGATCAAAACCCCAAAATCCACTTATCAAACAGAGCTTCCGCGGTGATCGGTGGTGGCATGGCGAGAGCTTTGACAAGTAAGCTTCGAAGAAA
The DNA here is from genome assembly GCA_033629205.1 of Lithocarpus polystachyus. NCBI lineage: Eukaryota > Viridiplantae > Streptophyta > Magnoliopsida > Fagales > Fagaceae > Lithocarpus > Lithocarpus polystachyus. Next base: position 9,299,396 of record CM066168.1, on the reverse strand, counting down.
AAAATAGTAAAATATTAAATGCATAGCTACATTAACCTTGCATATATGCATAGTTGATGTAACGTTTTTGTATATATGCACAATTTTGCAAGTATTGATGTGGGTGTTTTTTTGATTAAAATATGTAAAATTAACACTTTTTTGCATTTTGCAAGTACTGATTCGGTTGCTCTAATAGTAACAATACATAGTTTTTATAGTATAATGAAAACATAGTGATGATGCTCAAAAAATCAGTGGGCTGGATGCTCCGGGCTTCAAAGATCTAACCACTCTTTGGAATACCTGAAAACTAAAACACTATCAAAGGTGACCGGGGTGGATCGGCCAAGAACCCTCCGATGCTTAAGTTAGTTTCTCTTTTTTATTAGATTCTGGAATTTTAACTTTTTTTGGAATTGTCAAAAACTTACCTTCATCTGGTCCGAGTGAAGTGTTTATATAGTATGCTCTTAGAGCGGTTATTTGATTTGTAACTTCTCCTGTATTTAAGGGAGTCAGAGGGTTCAAGGATAACTTGCAAAACCGCTATGGGAGTTATCATATTTCATCTTTATCTTCTACAACTGTCATTGACAGTTAAGTACTCAGTAGGAAAATATAGTAATGAATTGCGATCTTACTCATATCTTGGAATAATAACACGTGGTTCAATTTACTAGTTTATGTAGATTAACTTCCCCAAAATTTTTCCAAGTGTTCAAAATCGTCCTGGCACAATCCTTATAGAGACCCATGAGCCTATGGACGACCTATAAGCCTACGGATGACTGTTTTGTTAAGTATAGCCACTCTTGTCTTCTTGGCCTGGATGACTCCTATGGACAAGTCTGGAGTTCACCAATTCTTAGCTCACCATCAATTGTCCCTTGTCCAAGGGTCGTCCAAAGTACTATATGGCCTAATGCTTATTCTTTGGACGTGTGTCTTTTTGCCAACGTTAGGTGTGCCACGTGTCATGATTCTATTGGCAACTGGTTGCGTCGATTCACTTTTTCGAGGATGTGTAAGGTTGAATTTATTTAATAATTTTTTTGGCTTTATTTCTTGCCAATTTGCTTGTAATTCAACATTTAGAAACCCTGGATTTAGGTGGGAATCATGTAAGGGTAGTGTGTGAGAGAGTGTGAAGAAAAGCTTAAGACTGTGCACTCAAGCATGTCCTCGTGACTAGCTCGCGGCTAGCAAGTTGCCAAAGGGGGCACACGTGTGAAGCATGCAGAGGAGCTAAAGAATCACGCTAGCTGAAGCACTACATGATAAAACTTTCAATCTAGCCAGGCAGTTAGCTCATGACTCAGACTCACGACTAAGTCAAGTCGCGAGGTCAAGTCGCCAGACCACTCTGTTTGGAAAAAACTGACCTTTTACATTCCAAACACACACTAGTATAAATACCCCTTATACCCATGTATTGTAGACAGCTTTCAAAGAGAATTTTAAGAGAGAAACCCTAGAGAAAAACAAGATTGACTCATCCACAATCTTCATCCTTTGATTCTCCAAATTCCTCTACTCTCACCCTTTTCATTGTTACATCCTTGAGAGGTATATTTAGCCAAATCATTTTCTCACCATACCCATATCTGTGAGAAGGTTATTTGGTGCTTAGGAAGCAGTTGGGAAGGGACCAATTGATATTGGTTGATGCTATGGGCTATAGTGGAATCCGGTAAGCTAGAGGAGATAAAGGTTCGACATAACCTCGTTAGAGCAAGAAGCTTGGAGGGCTTAGGTACACTGGGGAGATTAGGCTTGGAAGGTCTTCTGCTGTTCATGTATCCCAACTTTATTCTCTAGTGGATTATTGACTGCTTGGTGGGCGGCGGAGAGGTTTTACGCCAAGGACTTCAGTTTCCTTTTCGATAACACATCGTTGTGTTTCGATAACACATTGCTGTGTTGTCTTTGTGTTTGCATCTCTCTTTCCTTAATCTTTGCCATTTAATTTCTTCTGTGGTTGTGATTTTATTTGGTTTAGATTGTTTTATTAATTCTGTTTTATCTTATTTTCATATTCCGCACATACATTGTTTGATAATAAGCTTGAATTGGTAATTTGTAAATTGGGGGTCTAAACGTTCATAGGTGTGTCACACCCTATTTGAACTTTCAATTGGTATTAGAGCGGGTACATTTGTTTTGGTTTCATTACCTAAGTGTGATCCTTGACCCCTTGTGTTGTTTGCCATGGATAATGTTTTGTATGCTTCTATGGATGTTTTGGATGTTGATGAATGTAACATGTCACGTGTTTGTGAAAATGCCTGTATGAGTGATACTCCTCATGATTGTGATGCTATGTTACATGAATCTTTGGGTGTTGTTAATATTCCAAACACCAAATTCTTGAAGAAAAATGCTAAGAAGTTTCAAAAGAATTTGAGCAAGTTATTGTGTGAAAATGATGATTTGATTGCTAAGCTCAATGAATCTAATAAATTGGTTGAGAAATATAAGAAACTTGCTGAAAATTTTCTTAAAAAGCTGAAAGAGTTTGAATGTTTGAATATGGACTTGGATGCTAAACTTTTTTTGTCTAACAAACTTGTTGATGAGCTAAAATGTGAAAATGAATCTCTTAAAATGCATGCCAAGTGTTTGATTGCTGAACTTATTGCTAAAAAGGATGAAAATATTTGTTGCAATCATGTTGTGGTACCCAATTTTGTGCCTATTCTGTGTTCTACCTCAAAGGACAAATCGGTGTACGTTCCTCCACACAAAAGAAATCAAAAGGTGAAGAGAAAGGATATTAAGTCAAAGCCTCCATTTCGGCCTCAAACTAAGGCTTTGGATGGATCTAAGTTTTTTTTAACTTGTCACCATTGTGGTGTGATTGGTCATATAAGACCTCAATGTCACAAGTTGAAGAGAGAACAAAACCATGTTGATAGATCCCTTCCCAAAAAGCTTAGTGGACCTAAACACATTGTTTGTTACCATTATGGTGTCTTTGGTCATCTAAGACCTCAATGCTTTAAGTTTCACGCTTTTAAAAGAATCAAAAGAAAAGAGAAACTTGAGCTTCTTGGAAGTTGTACTAAAAAAGGTAAACCGAATTTGAGTGAAAATAGCATATTGTTAAAAAAAATGTTTAATGCTCTTAACTCCTTGTCTATGTGCATCTCCGGTTCCCATTCTTCCAACCCTCGTCTCACTTCTCATGAGACACTCATTCCAAACAATCGTTCCGTTTGGATGAGGAAGGGTTCCTATGGTTGAGCTTTTGCTCTTTTTGGTCCTTGATCTAATTCTTTCAATCTTTGTAGGACCCTTCATGCATTGAATGTCATATTTTTATGCATTTTGTGCATCTTACATTTATTCATATGCATTGTTTTTGTTTTTATCTTACTTTTATATTTTAGTTTTGTGTGAGTAAAAATCCAAATCCACATAAAAAGTGAAAAATTTAAAAAGTTTGATCGTATATGTTTGAGTACATATCTCATGTGAGTTTTGCCTTGTACCTTCGTACAAATGGTTTTCTGCATTTACGAGCTTAGCTTGTTCTTTATGCATTCTTATCATTGTGGGAAAAATCTTGATATCTATGTGATTGTTGTAAATAGATTTTCAAACTTGTCATGAATGATTAGTCAATGGTTTTGTTGATCTTGAGACTTGTATAGACTTGTGCCTATATATCTTCCCACTCTTTTATTTTTTTTGCTTAAAGAGCTCAATCAATGTAAATCTCAAAATGAAAAGAGATAATGAGCTGTAAAAACCAAGGAAGTCAATACCGTACCGGAGGTTGTATTGGTTTAGCCAGCGGTATGATATATTTCGGATACCGATCAATACCGGTGTACCGTTTTGGATTTACCGCTATTTGATATTTATATATATATATATATATATATATATATATACACACACTCATTAGGACCATAATAATTTATATATATATATATATATATTAGCAAAGAAAATTTATAAGTTTAAAGTTTATATATTTTTATATACAAGCTTCTCAAAAAAAAAAAAAAAAATTTATATATACAATTATTTATTTATATATTAATAAGTTAAAGTTCATACAATTTAATGAAAATATTTAAAATTATAAACTTACATCTCAAGATTGCACGACAATAGCAGTTAGTGTGAACAGTTCATAGTTGAATTTAGGAGAAAAAAATGAAAAATGAGAAAAATAAAAAGTGAGTTAAGTTTGATTTGATGTTCACATGGGTCACTGACTTAGACACAAAACAATAAACGTAAAAGAAGATAAAATTGTTTTACTAACCTTGTGCCAGCAGACTCAACACATAAAATGAGAAAAGACAAGTAGAAAGAATTTGAAAAGGCAAATGAAATAGAACAGAAGCAAAAGACATCTGGCATGGCCGTTTGGGGAAGAAGAAGAAGGAAGCTCGGTGAAATGGAACCACCATCAGCAACGTACTCCCGACGGCAGGGAAACTAAATCAGAATGTTGCTACCTTAGGAATATTAGATCTGTAAGCAAAACTTTTTTTTTTTTTTTTTTTCTTCTTTCTTTTTCCTTTTTTCAGACCTGAAAGTCTTGATTTTTCTGTTCCGGACCGGTATAAGTTTTTCGGCCGAAATACGATATTTGCTCCGGTAAGGCCGAGACTAGTATTTTAACCGGTACGAAACAAGTGTGTTTTTGTACTAGTTTAGGTTCTGGTAAGAAAAATTTCGGGCCGTACCAGCTGGTACGGTATGAAATCGACTCCACTGGTAAAAACTGCAGCACATATTAGTATTTGACTAGGAAAAAGGGAAAGCGAATTTTATGAAATTGTATGATGTCCCATAAAGCAAAAGACTTGTTCATCAAATTGAAATATAAAAAATTTCAGGCATCGATCTCCAAAATGAGATGTATTGATTCAAAAAGATCAAATGATATGATGTGTATGAAGCAAAATGAAAAGCTTCAAAATTATGTAATCAAGTTTTGTGGGAGGTCATATATGTTCATTTCTATAATTGAGATAGACCACTTGACTTAGTACTAGTTGTGTATGACTTGATTGAATTGATCATTGATGTCCCATAAAGCAAAAGACTTGTTCATCAAATTGAAATATCAAAAATTTTAGGCATCGATCTCCAAAATGAGATGTATTGATTCAAAAAGATCAAATGATATGATGTGTATGAAGCAAAATGAAAAGCTTCAAAATTATGTAATCAAGTTTTGTGGGAGGTCATATATGTTCATTTCTATAATTGAGATAGACCACTTGACTTAGTACTAGTTGTGTATGACTTGATTGAATTGATCATTGAAGTTTCACTCTAGACTAAGGACTATTCCACATTTGATACACACACACACACACACACACACACACACAACACACATGCCTAATGTTCAATGAATGCCTTATTCATTTGTTCGATTGTACTTGTTTAAATGTGATGTGTGTGTACTCAGCTATATATGGATCAAACCAAAATGATTTTGATCAATTTTATCTGTATTTGGAAGTGATTTTTATCATTCTTTATGTTCATATTTAGTGCTTACTTTTTTTTCATTTTTTAAACATGTTTTGTGTTGAAAAACAGGTGTCAGAATTTTTGGCTACTTTCGCGAGTAGCGAGTTTTGGCTACTCGTTTTGGCGACTCGCCCAATCACAAGATCCAGTCGCGAGTTCATCACAGAATGGTTCACGACTCACTCGCAAGTGAGCACTCAAGTTGCGAAAAAGACTTAAAAAATATCATGAAAATTGTTTTCGCGACTCATCTCGCGACTAGCCCAGTCGCGAAACGCCCAAGAACAGCTTTTTAAAGTGTTTTTCGTGAGAAACCTATTTTAAACCTCTCCCATCCTCTCTAAAACCCAACTTTCAATATTTTTACATCAAAACCCAATCAATTTGAATGGTTTTTCATTCCATTAACATCTCTAAGGTATTTCTAAACTCTTTTCATTGATTTGGATCTTTAGATTATGTTTTAAAGAGTTTTGTGCTCTTGGTTGCGATTTTCATCATAGGGGTTAGGAAAACTTATTTTTTTGTCAAATTTTTGTATGGGATTGGTTTATTTTGATGATTTTCTTTGGATGTTGGCCCCTTGTGGCAAAAAGAACATGTATTAAGAGTGGATTTCATGATGTTCATGCGTTGTTTCATATTATTGTTCATAGTGTGCACACTAGGTGTTTGATAAAATGCCTCTTAGGCATTTTCTCACTTGTTTGAACTCCGATGAGTACCAAACTTTGGGGTTTCTCATGTTTCCTCATTAAGATCATGTTTGGTTCATTAGTTGTGTATTTAACATACCTTGCCCCACATGTGCATTTTCAATGCTTTGATCATGCATTGCACATAGCCACCTCTTGCACACATGTTTGCTACCCTTGTCATGCATTGGTCTATACCTCGTTACCTCATCCTAACATGTCATGTTTACTTTATTCTTTGTAGCATTTTGTTTTTGTTTTTGTTTGTTTGTTTGTTTGTTTGTTTTTTTTTTTTTTTTTTTTTTTTTTTTGTGTGAGCTTCATTTCTCATTCATCTTGCACCCCTCATGCATCATTTTCCTTGTTCATATCTTCATCTCTTGCCCTCTTTTCTCCTTGACCCCTTTGTCTATTCGTGTCAAAAAGGGGAGAGTATACTCTAGAGTAGTAACCGGAGTTTTGTCATTTCTATATGACTCTTGTGCACATTCTTAGGGGGAGAGATATTCCATAGGGGAGATGCATATACCAAGGGGGAGAAGAAATTGTGTTAATAAGAAAACTTTGTTTTGATTGTGTTCTTTATTTTTGTTTTCTTGGTTTCTTTATGGTGCTTTGAGTTATGTTTAGTATTTATACTTTGTTGTTCTCATTGCATCGTGTTTGTATGTTGGACATGCATACTTTCTTATGCTATTGTGCTTCATTGTTTGCATGTTTGAATGATCATTTGCTTTGCTATTTAATTATTGTAGTCATTTCTAGATGACTGTTTTGGTGTACGATCAAGTTGCTCATATATTTTATATCATGTTTACTTGATCGCAATTTACTTGTTACATTATACTTGTCCTTTTATTACTTGCTTTACCTTAAGGGTCTAATGTGTTTTGTGCAAGTGTTTCAGGTTACAGGTATATATGTTCCAAGCTCATCACAGCTCTTTTGATTCATGATAGGGGTAGTGATATGATAGGGGGAGAAAGAGAGAAAGAGCTTTGTGTTATATTAACTATGTTTTTTCTTTTTCATAATGCATGATTATGTTGTGCATTTAAACTATGTCCATTTGTACCCATCAGGTAGCTTAGTACTTCTAGTTAATGTTATGCATTTCTTTAAGTACATCACTCTTGTGCCTTTGTTGGATTTTATATCCTTGATACAATTACCTTGAGTTTTTGTATTGATTGAGTGTTGGACATGAAAATGATACTGTGCATTAAGCTTATTTGATTGCATGTTCGGATGTTCATTCCTTGTGTAAATGATCATTGTGGTCACTATCTATAGTGATTGTTCATTTTTGGTCAAGCTCTATTTTTTAGTTTCATTCCTATTTTGCTTGATCGCATTGTGTTTGCTCTATATGCATTTCAAGTTTTCTGCTTACAATGATCATATTGTGTTGTTGTTTTTCAGGAAGTACTTGTCCGTATGGTTTAAGAGCTTCACAGATTCTAAAGTTAGGTGTGAGTGAGTTTTGTCACGGAATAGCCAAAGGTGGAGATTATAAGGTTGAATTTATTCAATCATTTTGTTGGCTTTATTCTGTGCCAATTTGCTTGTAATTAAGCATTTAGAAACCCTGTATTTAGGTGGGAATCATGTGAGGGTAGTGTGTGAGAGAGTGTATGAAAAGCTTAAGAGTGTGCACTTAAGCATGTTCTCGCGATTGGATCTCGCGACTAGCTCGTGGCTGGCAAGTCGCCAAAGAAGGCATACATGTGAAGCATGCAAAGGAGTTGAAGAGTCACGCCAGCAAGAGTACTGCAAGACAAAACTTCTAGTTTGGCCAGGCAGTTAGCTCGCAACTCAGTCAAGTTGCGAGGTCAAGTCGCCAAACCACTTTGTTTTGGAAAAAACTGACCTTTCGCATTCCAAACACACACCAGTATAAATACCCCTTATACCCGCGTATTGTAGATAGCTTCCAGAGAGAATTTTAAGAGAGAAACCCTAGAGAAAAACAAGATTAACTTATCCATAATCTTCATCCTTTAATTCTCCATATTCCTCTACTTTCACCCTCTTCATTGTTACATCCTTGAGAGGTACTTAGCTAAATCCTTTTCTCACCATATACATATCTGTGAGAAGGTTATTTGGTGCTTGGGAAGCAGTTAGGAAGGGACCAATTGATATTGGTTGATGCTATGGGCTATAGCAGAATCTGGTAAACTTGAGAAGACAAAGGTTTGGCGTAACTTCGTTGGAGGAAGAAGCTTGGAGGGCTTAGGTACATTGGGTAGATTAGGCTTGGAGGGTTTTCTGCTGTTCGTGTATCCCAACTTCATTCTCTAGTGGATTATTGGCCGCTTGGAGGGCGGCGGAGAGGTTTTACACTGAGGACTTCGGTTTCTTCTTCGATAACACATCGCTGTGTTGTCTTTGTATTTGCACCTCTCTTCCCTTAATCTTTGCCATTTAATTTCTATTGTGGTTGTGATTTTATTTGGTTTAGATTGTTCCATCAATTCTGTTTTAGCTTATTTTTATATTCCGCACATACATTGTTTGATAATAAGCTTGAATTGGTAATTTGTAACTTGGGGGTCTAAATGTTCATAGGTGTTTCACATCCGATTTGAACTTTCAAGGAGTATGCCACGTGTCATTTTTTGGTTGGTCACATCATTTCAGATGCCAAAGTCCACAGCCTATAAATAGCGAAATTCCTCCCTTGCCTTTCATATATCTCAAATTCTCTCCTTTGACATTTCTCGTCTAGTGCCTCGTCTAGAAGTATTCCCTCATCTTTTGTCATCCTTCGTTTAGAGCCAGGTATTCTCTTCACCCTCGTTCTTAAGTTTTCCTTCAAATTTCGAAATGTCTAAAGTTGTCATCTCCTCGCCTAGTAATAGTGTAGATAAGGCTATAGACGAGTATCATGACTCCATTAGTTATTCTAATTCTAGTAGTCATAGTAGCAGTAGTAGTAGTGGGAATACCAGTGAGGAATACATATCAGGTGTTCCTAGGGTTCCCCTGGAGGTTTCTAGGAACACTTTAGGATGAGGGCAGCCTCAGGGTCTTAGGTTGGTACCTCGACGAGTGTTCCTCCGTCCACTCCTATAGACGAGGTAGAGACTGTATATAGCTGCACTGAAGGTATTTCCTCCAAGAAGGATGAGGGGAGATTAGGTTTGCTTAAGAGTTGGTACCAAATCCCAGATGACCTTAACCCTAGGTTAGCCATCCGTGGGAAATGGTGTTGCCAACCCCATTTTGGGATAGGTATCTGTGAAGCTAATCTTCTAGGGAGTTTAGGTTACCTCTAAATGCCTTTGCTAGAGAACTACTTGTTAGCTTAGGTTTAGGAGTTTGTCAATTTAACCCTAGTGCATGGAGACTTGTCATCTTTATGCAAGTTTTGTGGAGGGAAGTATTCGGAGGGGATCATCCTCTTACTGTGGACGAGTTCCTCTATTACTATAAACCTTCAGAGATTAATCAGACCCTTGGATTTTATCAATTTACAGCTAGGGACAATGACTGTAGATTGATTAAGTCATTGGTCACATCTGATAGAACTTGGAAGACGGAGTTTTTCTTCGTCTCTGGTTTCTGGTCTAGGCACCCTGTTAAGGTTGGCAAGGATACTTTTGCCCCATATATTGGAGAATTAGGCAACATTCGTCCTAAAGGTATATTTTTGTTTGCTATGTTTGTCTCATCTTCTCGTCTTCTTTTTTATTTATTTATAATTGTCTAACCCTTTTTGTTTTCTTCTTTGTTTCAGCTGTTAAACGACCATCTTTAAGTAAATTTTATCATGATCGCGTCAACAGAGCTCGTTTATACGTTGACAGGAGCTTTCACTCTTTGGTGAGCCTTCAACGCCTTGCTACATGGGGTCTTGGTCCTAAGCCTTCTGCTGAAGCCCTTGCTCACGAGCTCATTGTTCGCAGACGTGAGTTTCATTTTTACTTAGAAGTCATAAGTATTATTTGACTTACACCCTTTGGCTAATACTTGTTTTTATGTTGTTGTTTGTTCTTCTTCTTCTATTTTTTTTTTAGGGATGGCGACCACGAAAGAAAATAAAGGAAAGGAAGTTGTGGACGAGGCAACCAGGCCTGAAGCTCAGTCCCAACCTCGTCTTGTTGTTAGGGTAAAAAGAAAAAACTTGTCAAAGGATATTGACTTGGATAATCTTCCAAGTCGTCGCAAGGAGAAAAGGGCCAAACACAGGTCATCTAAACCTGGGGTGGTCAAGCCTGCCCTACCTATTTTTCCTACCTTTCAGCAGTTGTCCATCCAGATCCATGACTTGAATACTGAGCCTGCCAAAGATCCTCCATCCAAAACTACTACACCTGCTTCTTCTCAGCCTCCTCAACGAGTTTCTATGAATCTTTTGGAAAATGAAGACTTAGCTTGGGAGAGGTTTGAGCAAGTTGTAACTGGTGAGGACGTGGCAGCATGCTATGACATGTCCTTGAAAGAATTTGAGCACTCTGGTGTTCATGATCTTTTCAAGGTAATCACTTTTACCTCGTCTTGTCATAATAATATGCCTATATGTATATTTTTTTTAACAGAATTTTTAATCACTTGTGTAGGCCATGTCAAAGTTCATAGCTACTTCTAGGTAGGCCACGGAGATGGACAAGACGAGGATCTTGCTTGAGAAGAGGATCTAGGAGGTCAAGGACGACTGCAAGGGTTGGGCTAAGTTGGCGGCTAAGGCCAAAGACGAGGCCAAGGAGTTGCAAAACCTGGTTGAAGAGCTGAAAGCTGATGCTGTTGAGAAGGACACTCATCTTGACCACCTCCAAAAGAGGAATAACGAGTTAGGTACCCTTCTTAACAAGGCAAAAGAAAATGCTGTAATTGTTCAAGTACATTTCATTCGTCTATACTACTAAAGACGAGCTTTCAAACAATTGAGCTACTTTATAAGGGTTTTTGGACGATGGTCGTCCACCCTTTTTTTATTATTTTATTTTAAATGTTATGAATGTTTTGTTTTCATTACTTTTTCATTTACTATTAAACATGTTTGTTGCATGGACGATTATTTTTCACCATAGTATTTGTTTTTAACAGGGCTTGTTCATGACAAGAATTTCCTCATGTTTAATATTACCATTCTTTAAGTTTTATAAGTATTGCTCGTCTTGCGAATGGCACTGGGTTCTCTAGCTTTATATGCCCTAAGACTTGGCAGCTGGTTCCATCTTCGTCCACAGGAATTATTTTTATGCATTCGGCTTTTTACTCGTCCAAAGATTGGATTGTTTTAGTTGGCTATCTATCCGTGGACTAAATATTCTTGTGCACGTATTTCCTCGTCCATGGGCTAGACTAATACGCTTCAGGCTTTTCCTCGTCCATTATTTGGACAAACATGCCTTGAGCTTATTTTTCTTTGCTTTTTCCTTATTTTGAGGAAAGCTTATAGATGTTACATCCCTGTGTCCAGAGATTTTTATTCGTCTTTAGGCCTTAGCCATTTTGTGGATGAAATGGAGATTAGAGTTATGCATCATATACATTGGAAATTGAAAACACATTTATAATATAACGTCGTCCACAAGTACAACACATGCTTAGGAGCTAGTGCCCTTAAGGGAATTGTAAATATAAACAAATATGGTCTAAGTTCATGACTTCGTCCATAACCCATAGCGCATAATTTAAAAAATAATACACTGTTAATGAGTTAAAACATAACATATAATACCAACAACACATGCTAGTAGCAGAAAGCAACACAAACTTTGGCTCGTTCAAAGTGACATCTTAGGTGATCTCGTCGAGGATAATGCTCGTCTAGGCTGATATCTCACTGGTAGTACCTTCTCAGGTGTTCAACATTCCAAGGATGCTCTAGCTTTCTCCCATCCAGAGCTTCCAAGTAATATGACTCTTGTCTTTTGCAATTGATAACCCTGTAGGGTCCTTCCTAATTAGGTCCCAATTTCCCATGAGCTGGGTTCCTGGTTGCCAAAGAGACCCTTTTCAGGATGAGGTCCCTTATGTTAAAACGCTTAGGTTTCGCCATTGCATCATATTGTCTGGCAATGAAGTTTTTATACCTTGCTGTCCTTTGTTCCACATCCATTCTTACCTCGTCTATTAGATCAAGGTTAAGGTGTAGTTGCTCTTCGTTATCCTTGTCTTGGTACTTCATCACCCTATGACTGGCCATATGCACTTCTGCGGGTATTACTGCTTCACTTCCACAGGCTAGTGTGAAAGGAGTTTCCCTTGTGGGGGTTCTCATAGTCATCCTATAAGTCCATAAGACTCCTGGTAACTCTTCTGGCCACACTTCTTTTGCCCCCTCAAGCTGAGTTTTGATGATTTTCAATAAGGATCGGTTTGCTACTTCTGCTTGACCATTTTCTTGTGGGAGGGTGGGTGAGGAATAATGATTTTGAATTCCGAAGTGTTTGCAGAAGTCCCTGAAAAGTGTGTTATCAAATTGTCGTCCATTGTTTGATACCAATACCTCAGGGACCCCATACCTGCATACAATGTTCTTCCAAACGAAGTTCTTGACATTTTAATGCGTGATTTTTGCTAGGAGTTCTGCCTCCACCCACTTAGTGAAGTAGTCAATCCCTACTACCAAAAATTTCATCTGCCTGGTTTCAAGTGGAAAGGGATCCAAGATATCTAATCCCCATTATGCAAAGGGCCATAGGGCCACCATCGGGGTGAGATACTCTGATGGCTGCCTGGGGATATTGCTAAATCGTTGACATCGGTCACACACTTTGTCGTAAGCTTTTGCGTCTGCTTGAATGGTTGGCCAATAATAACCTGCCAGGACAACTTTATGAACCAGTGCCCTTGCTTTTGAGTGGTTTCCACTTGCCCTTTTCATGAATTTTCCTTAACACATAGTTTGCCTCTTCTAGGGCCAAGCATCTTAGATAAGGCTGAGAAAAGCATCTTTTATACAGAACCTCGTCTATAAGGACGAATCTGACTGATCTAATTATTAACTTTCTAGCCTCGTCCTTCCCTTCTGGAAGCCGTCCATCCTTTAGGTAAGCCACTATTGGGGTCATCAAAATTTCTTCTTCTTCTTCTTCTATCTATTGTACCTCTGGAAGATCTATGCTCAGCATATATTGAATTTCATTAAACTCGCCCACTGAGTTGTTCGCTGAGGCCTTTTTCACTAAGGTGTTTGCTTTCATGTTTTCTTCTCTTGGGACTTGGATGAAACTAGCTTCTTTAAATTTTTTCACAAGGCGTCTTACCTTATTAAGATATTTCTTCAGCTGCTCTTCCTTCGCTTCATACGTTCCATTCATTTGACCTATAATCAGTTGAGAATCGCCATGGATGAGTAGTGATTCTGTCCCCAAGGATTTTGCCAACTTTAGGCCCTTAAGAAAGGCTTCTACTCCATTTCATTATTAGTTGTTGTATATTGTAACCGAACTTTGTACTTCAACTCATCTCCTTTTGGGGACTGCAAAACAACTCCTATTCCCCCTGTATGTAGTGTAGACAACCCATCCAAATGGTCGACCTATCTCTGAGCTTTGTCTAACTCGTTTAACTTTCCCTAACTTGGAGTGAACTCTGTAATGAAATCTGCCAACACTTGTGCTTTTATCCTGCTTCTTGGTTGGTATCTGACATCGAATTCACTAAGTTCTATGGCCCATTGGACTAGTTGTCTTGTGGCCTCCAACTTGTTCATTGCCTTCTTTAATGGATGATCTGTCAAGACATTGATGACATGAACTTGAAAATAATGCCTTAACTTCCTTGAAGCTGTAATAAAAACAAAGGCTAATTTTTCCATCAGAGGATATAGTTCTTCCGCCCCTCTCAGTGCTAGGCTTGTATAGTAGACTGGCTTCTGTACCTTTCCTTCTTCCTTGATCAACGCTGAGCTCACTGCATATGGGGACACTGTTAAGGGCAGCAACTCGCCCAGTGAGAGATTGGACTTCTTTAATGCTTTCTGGTGGTTTCATATCTAGGATTGCATGAATTTTGTCGGGGTTCGCTTTAATTCCCCTATGTGAATCTGAAACCTAAGGGATTTTCCCGACGAAACTCTGAAAGCGCTCGGATTCAACTTCATGTTATACCGCCTTAGCATGTCAAAGGTTTCTTAGAGGTCATCCAGATGCTTTTGCTCGTCCAAACTCTTCACCAGCATATCGTCCACATAAACTTCCACATTCCGTCCTATCTGTAGGCGGAACATGTGATTAACCAACCTTTGATAAGTTTCCCTTGCGTTCTTTAAACCAAAGTGCATCACCTTATAACAAAAAAAACCTTGACTAGTGATGAAAGACATTTTTTCTTGATCTGACTCGTCCATCTTTATCTGGTTATACCTTGAGAAGGCATCCATGAAGCTTAACAACTGATGACCTGCTATTGAGTCTACCAACTGTTCAATGCGTGGCAAAGGGTAACTATCCTTAGGGCAAGCTTTATTCAAATTAATGAAGTCTACACACATTCTCCACTTGCCATTTGCCTTCTTGACCATCACCACATTAGCTAACCAATCCGGGTAATAGACTTCCCGAATAAATTGCGTTGTGGTTAACTTCTAGACCTTTTCCTTAATAGCATTGTCTCACTCAGGAGCAAAGACCCTTTTCTTTTGACGAATAGGCTTATAGGATAGGTACACATTCAGCTGATGAGTGATGACACTTGGGTCAATTCCAGGCATGTCTTCATGACTCCATGCAAAAACATCGATACTTTTCTTTAAGAATCGGACGAGCTTCGTCTTTTCCTTCATACTTGTTCCAATTCTAGTACACTTCTCTAGATTATTCTCATCCAAAGGAATGTCTTCCAGCACTTCGGTGGGCTCTGCAACAACTCTTCTTTCCTCAATGCTTTTTGTTTGAACTTGCTTGTCCATAGCCAACATGGCTAAATAAAATTCTCTTGCTGCTAACTGATCTCCTTACCTTTGCCCTACTCCATACTCCATAGGGAACATGATTGACAAGTGGTAGGTAGATGTTATTGCTTTCCAACTATTCAAAGTTAGTCTCCCAATGATGGTATTGTATGATGATGAACAGTCCACCACAAGGAAATTTACTTCTTTGGTTATTTGTTGCATATATGCTCCTACCACCATAGGCAATGTAACAGTTTCCACGGGTTGTACCTTCATACCTCCAAATATTACTAAGGGTGAGTTCACTAGATGAAGTTGATCTCGTCCAAGCCTCATTTGCTGGAAAGCAGGGTAGTACAAGATGTCTGCTGAATTGCCATTGTCCACTAGCGTCCTTCTGGTCATATAATCTGCAATAAGCAAAGTAATGACAATCGCGTCATCATGGGGGTGGTGAATCCTTTCAGCATCCTCATCAGTGAATGTAATGGCTTGTTCTTCAGTTTTCCTCGGCTTTGGCGATCGTCCTAAGAGTTGGACATTTTGTACTACCTTCAGGTACGTCTTCCTTGACTGGGAAGATTGCCCTGTTGAGGTCCCGCCTACGATAACTCTTATTTCTCCGAGTGGGGGTCGTGACGGTTCTTCTAATTTTGCCTTCATCTTTTCGTCTTTGTGATCTCGTCTAAGGAAATTTCTCAACTTTCCTTGCTTGATGAGATTTTCTATCTGTTGCTTTAAATCAAAACACTCGTCCGTATCATGCCCATGGTCTCTGTGGAAGGGGCAATACTTGTTCCTATTACGCTTGTTAGGATCTCCTTTCATTTTTTCCAACCATTTCAAGGAAGGATCATCCTTGATTTGCATAAGCACTTGTTCAAGCGGCATGTTCAAGGATGTATATTGCTGACTCCGTGCCGAAGAGCCTGCCTTCTTGTGGTCTCAATCTTTCTTCTCTCCCATCCTTGCCTTTTTCAGATAAGGACCCTGCTTAGAATGACGTGGGAGATTTGCTTCCATACGTTCAGCTCTTTTCCTTTTCTTAGCTATAATTGCATCTTCTGCATTCATGAAGTTTTGGGCTGAATGGATGAGTTCAGCCATGGTCTGCGGCTCTTGCTTATAGAGCTTATGGATGAATAAATCAGAGTTAACCCCATTATGAAAGGCTACCAATAGCAACTTGTCGTCCATCTCATCTACCATTAGGGTTTCCCTGTTGAAACGGGTAATGAAAGACCTCAAGCTTTCATTTTCTCCTTGCTCTATGGTTAATAGGCTGGATGAGGAACGTTTATGCCTTTGCCCTCTGATAAAATTGTTGACAAACAGCTTACTTAATTCTTCGAAAGATCTCACTGTATTTGGAGGTATCTTGCTGAACTACACTCTTGCTGGCCCTTTGAGGGTGGTAGGGAAGGCCTTATACATAATCTCATCTGGAACCCCTTGAAGATGCATTGTAGTTTTGAAAGTAGTGGTATGATCAAAAGGATCGCACGTTCCATCGTACGAGTCCAAGGAAGGCAACTTGAATTTAGGAGGCAAGGGGTGACTATTGATGGAAGCCGTGAAAAAGGAGTCTGTTCGATAGACTAAGTCATTTATAGTATTCGCCCTTCTCATATTCTCCCTCAACTTATCCATGGCCTTCCTCATTTGATCCACTTCCTTCTCCAAGTGAGGCACCCTCCGTGAACCGGTACCCCTTGATTAGTTCTTGGGCTCATCATTCCCTTCTCTATCTTCTTAACTTTGTGCTTGTCCTTTCACATATCTTTTGTGGTGTTGCCTCCTTATATTAATCTCCCTAGTCAACTCTAGGTTCTGATAGGTTAACTCCGCATGGTGGCTGCCATGGATTATATGTGTTTGACGGATGGTAGTTGCATGACAGACGCTAAATGACGATCTTGGTGGGAATTACTAGAAGCATCTCTACTCTCCTGGTGGCCTGGGCTAGTGGCCCTTGATTTTGTCCGAACCATGTGGCCTTTTGTCGAAGAAAGAAAGTTACGAAACACAAACTCTCCCCACAGACGATGCCAACTGATGATGCTCAGAAAATCAGTGGGCTAGATGCTCTGGGCTTCAAAGATCTAACCACTCTTTAGAAATCCTGAAAAAGAAAACACTATCAAATGTGACCGAGGTGGACCGGGCAAGAACCTTCCGATGCTTAAGTTAGTTTCTCTTTTTTATTATATTCTGGAATTCCAACTTTTTTGGGTCAAAAACTTACCTTCATCTGGTCCGAGTGAAGTGTTTATATAGTATGCTCGTAGAGCAGTTATTTGATTTGCAACTTCCCTTATATTTGAGGAAGTCAGAGGGTTCAAGGATAACTTCCACAATTGCTATGGGAGTTATCATATTTGATCTTTATCTTCTATAACTGTCATTGGCAGTTAAGTACTTAGTAGAAAGATATAGTGATGAACTGGGGTCTTACTCATGCCTTGGAATAATAACACGTGGTTCAATTTACCAGTTTATGTAGATTAATTCCCCCGAAATTTTTCCAAGTGTTCAAGATCGTCCTGGCACAATCCTCAGAGACGATCCATGAGCCTATGGGCGACCTATAAGCCTACGGACAACTGTTTTGTTAAATATAGTCACTCTTGTCTTCCTGGCTTGGATGACTCTCATGGATGAGTCTGAGTTCACCAGTTCATAGCTCACCATCACATAACACAGTACACAGTTGAACAAACAACAGTTTTATTGCAACAGTATATACCAAACTTGCTGGGTAGATAAAGTCCCTTCTATGTGTCTCACATGTGTACATAGTTTTTAATTTTGTTTGAAGCACGATTCATCTTCATGTAAAATGCCTTCGCCTTTCTTTAGGAAATGTTGGTGTGAATAGGATATCCATCATACCCATTGGGTAATGGATATCCAATCCTACCCGATCCAATTATTCTGGGTAATACCCAGTTCTTAATGGATAGAAGGTAATTGGGTAGGGTTTGGATATTACCCAAATATTTTATGTAGGGTTTGGATATTACCCATTTACCCATTATTACCCATTTAACTAATTAAACTAACTGAAACCCAACTCAACCAAATTATTATGGGTAAACCTCGACCCACCCAATTACCTAATAATCAAAATGACCAAATTGCCCATAAAACTTGAAAATGACCAAATTATTCCTAAAATCCTTTAAAATTGCCGAAATGCACCCTAAACCTAAAAAATGATCGAAACACCCCTGAAACCTAAAAATGACCAAAATATCCTCGAAACATAAAAAGTGACCCAAATACTCCCGAAATCTAAAAAAATGACCAAAATACCCCCAAAAACTAAAAATTACCAAAATACCTCCTAAACTCCCAAAACCTAAAAAATGACCAAAATACCCCCCCTTGGGAAACCTAAAAATTACTAAAATACCCTCTAAACCTAAAAAATGACCGAAATGCCCCCAAAACCTCAAAATTAACAAAATACCTCCGAAACATAAAAAAATGACTGAAACACTCTCGAAACTTAAAAAATGACCAAAATACCCCAAAAAAATAAAAATGACCAAATTATCCCCTAAACCTAGAAAATGACTGAAAGACCACTGAAACCTAAAAAATGACCAAAATACCCCTGAAACCTAAAAATGACCAAAATACCCTCTAAACCTAAAAAATAACAGAAATACCCCCTGAAACCAAAAAATGACCAAAATACCCCCCAAAAACTTAAAATTACCAAAATACCCTCTAAACCTAAAAAATGACCAAAATATCCCTAAAACCTAAAAATGACCAAAATACCCCCTAAACATATAAAATGACAAAAATACCCCCAAAACCTATAAAATAACCGAAATAGCCCCTAAACCTAAAAAATGACTGAAATACCCTGAAACCTATAAAATGAAAAAAAAAAAAATACACCTATTTAAGGTTTCGGGGTTATTTCGGTCATTTTTTAGGTTTACGGGGCATTTTTGTCATTTTATAAATTACGTGGGTATTTTGGTCATTTTTTAGGTTTCAGGAGTATTTCGGTCATTTTTTAGGTTTACGAGGCATTTCAGTCAATTTTTAGGTTTAGAGGGTATTTTGGTAGTTTTTAAGTTTCAGGGGTCTTTTAGTAAGTTTTTAGGTTTCGCGGATATTTTAGTCATTTTTTAGGTTTAGGAGGTATTTCGGTTATTTTTTAGGTTTCGGGAGTATTTTGGTAATTTTTCAGTTTCGGGGGGGGGGGGGGGTATTTCAGTCCGTTTGTAGGTTTCGGGGGTATTTTTGTCATTTTTTAGATTTAGGAGGTATTTTGGTAATTTTATGTTTCGAGGGTATTTCATTCAAATTTTAGGTTTTTGGGGTATTTCGGTCATCTTTTAGGTTTAGGGGGTGTTTTGGACAATTTTAGGTTTGGTGGGTACTTTAGTAATTTTTTTAGGTTTTGGAGGTATTTTGGTCATTTTTTAGGCTTTGGGGTATTTTGGTAATTTTAAGTGGTTTTCGAGCATATTTGGTGATTTTGGGAGTATTTTGGTCATTTTAGAAGTTTCATAGGTATTTTGCTCATTTTAGAGATTTTTGAATATTTTTGGTCATTTTAGTGCTTTTTGAGCATAAATGGTGATTTTAGAGATATTAGGAATATTTTAGTCATTTTAGAGGTTTCATGAGTATTTTGTTCATTTTAGAGATTTTGAGGATATTTTGGTCTTTTTAGTGGTTTTTGAGCATATTTGGTGATTTTATAGAAATCGGGTTTGGGTAGGGTATGAATATCCATAGGTAAACAAACCGTGTAACATTTGGATATGGATACTAATTGGGTAAGGTGATCGGGTATTCATAGATAAATTAATTGGATTGGGTATGGGTGTACCCTACCCATGGCCATCCCTAGGTGCGAACTATTAAAGGTTTAATCATAGCAAAACTTTCACAAAATTGCGGTATACCAATCTTGCTGCATAAAGATGGAAATGTAAGCCACAATTTATAGGAAAAGTGTGTACAGTTTGAAACTTGTACAACACATACCACTCTTGCTCTAGTAAAAGTAAAAATATAGTTTTGTTCGTGCCAGTCCCAGCGTTTTTTTCCCAGCGCTTTTAAAAAACGCTGTAATAGATACGCCTGTCCCAGCGCTTTTTGAAAACGCTGGGACAGGCAGGACCTATGCTGGCGTTTTTAAAAAGCGCTAGCATAGGAAGCCTAAAAATGCTGGGATAGGTCACTCCATTCCTTTATGGAAAAAGACCTGTCCCGGCGCTTTTGGAAGCGCTGGGATAAGCGCTGGGATAGGGGGGACCCTATCCCAGCGCTTCCAAAAGTGCCGGGACAGGTCTTTTTTCATAAGGGAATGGAGTGACCTATCCCAGCGCTTTTTGAAGCGCTGGGACAGGATTACTGAATTCTCAAATGGGAAAAGCCCTGTCCCGGCGCTTTTGGAAGCGCTAGGATAGGGAAGACCCTATCCCAGCGCTTCCAAAAGCGCCGGGACAGGTCTTTCTCCATTTCTTATGGAGATAGACTTGTCCCGGCGCTTTTAGAAGCGCCGGGACAAGTCATAAGGATTTTTTTTTTAAATCATAAGGATTTAGGTCAAAAAAAAAAACTAAATAGTCCAAATAGTACCCAGCCAAAGCCGAAGCTCATTTCAGTCCAAAAAAAAAAAAATTTCCTAAGCTTCCCACAGCAAACTCTTAAGCTTCCAAACCAGCCGCCGCCGATGAAGCTCCAGCCGTCGCCGATGAAGCTCCAGCCGTCGCGATACCGCCGTCGAAAACCCAGTCGATCGCGACGGTATCGCGACGATGAAGCTCTTCGCGTCGCCGATGGCGGTATCGCGTCGCGACGGTACCGCCGTCGAAAACCCAGCCGATCGCGACGGTATCGTCGACGATGAAGCTCTTCGCGTCGCGATACCTTCTCCTTCCCCGATCGGCTCTTCGCGTCGCGACGGTCCCTTTTTCTTCCCCGTTCGGCTCTTCGCCTTCCGCGATCGCCGATGGTCTCTTCGCCTTCCGCGATTGCTGACCGGCCCTTCACCTTCCCCGATCTCCGACCGGCCCTTCGACTTCAACTTCACCGCCGATCTGCTTACCGTCGCCGATACAGGTATTTTTATTTTTATTTTTATTATTATTTTTATTATTACAATTATTATTATTATTATTATTATTATTATTATTATTATTATTATTATTATTATTATTATTACTGATATTATTATTATTATTATTACTACAATTAATATTATAGTGTAATGGGTATTTTTATTATTATTATTATTACTAAAATTATTATAGTGATGGGTATTTTTTTTTCCCCTTTTGAGTTAATTTTTTTGTTAATTTTTGTTTAATGCTTTTAGTTCCTTTGGGTATTTTTGTTTAATGATTCTAAATGCTTGATGTTAATTTTTTTTGTTTAATGATTCTAGTTCCAACGGGTATTTTTTTGTTTGATACAGTGATGGGTATATGCATTTTTGTTTAGTTTGGGTATTTGATATTTTCTGTGTAATGGTTGTGAAGAAAGTTTCTTATATATGTACTTATCAATTGCTGTAATTCTTTTAGATTTCTGGTTCTGATTGTTTGGATGATTCTAGTTTTGGATCCTCATTCTCTTGGTTTGGTTTCCACATTGATGGTTTCCACATTGATGATTGTTTAGATTTCTTTTTTGTTATGTTTGGTTAACTGCCTATTTTGATTTACTAAGCAAAAGGTTAGGAGTCCCAACTTAAGTGTTTACTATGTGGGTGGAGATCTTGTAAGGAATACAGTAAATTGAAATTGAAAACAAGGATTTCTTTTGAGGAGAGTTACATTGATAAGAATTTGATGATTTATATGATAGTGAATGTCTTTCTTCAGCCTTGTGCTGATTGGTCCTCAAAGGAAGGCTATTAATGGTGTTGCAATTTATTCTTGACCTATAGCTAATCCAGTTAGTGATTACCAATTAGGTTGTGTTTGGTTGCATGGAAATTGATTACACCCTCTAGCTTTTTGACTTGGTTGATTATCATATAATTAAATTTTGCATTTCAGGCTTGGGTACTCTAAATTTTTTCTTTAGATAAATCTATATTTTGTTTATTCTTAGCTGCCAGTTATATATTAATTCTGTGCAGCCAAATGTGGTGTTATTCTAATGTTTACGTAACTAGTCAACTCAACTAATAAAAAGCCTTAATCTCAGTCACTAACCTCTTAGATACTTGGTAGTTAGGTTTGATATATGAAAAATAGGATTTGGTATACTACTCTTTGTAATGCTAGTCAATTCATCTAGTAGGTTTTTACACAGCCTATTTCTATATCTTACTTATACTGCTTATTTTGAGTGATACATTTGGAATATTATGTTCTTTCTTGCTGAAGATGTTCTTATAAACAATTGATGTTGCATTTACTCGGTTATTTTCTTCTAGATAAGTTCTGGTTTGGTTTAGCATGAGATTCATTAGATTTTTTGGTTTCTCTCTACTTTTCAAATTTGTTCATCTTCTACACCACATCAATTGTGTTTATTTATTTATTTAACATTTGTAATTTATTTGTTCAGGCTAACATAACTTTCAACGTAATTACTTAATTTTGTAATCTTAATTTTGTCACAACCAACTACATAGTTAGCTCCACCTGAACATACACACATAGGGAGTCTCCTTCCCTTTTTTACATATTTGGTCTTTTACTTGAGTATGTATATCAGCATTAAGCAATGCACTCCCTTTCTTTAGCTCCACTTGAACACGCACTTTCTATTTTACTTGAGTATGGATATTATGTCTCTCTTTCTTTCAAATTGTCATTACAGCCTAGGAATAGACCTAATTTACGTCATTTGAGTTATCATAGTAGTGAGAATGGTCAGTTCGCTTTTGCAGGAGTGGCAGCTTGTTTGAAGTTTACCTTCTTCTTTCCGTAGGCAAACACTGGGATTGCTAAAGGGCAAGTAAGATCTGCTTCTTAATTTTCTTAAATTGTAAAATAATGTGTCTACATTACTGCTGTGGTGGGTTGTTTATTTGGAGCAAGCGGGTGGCTTGCATGGTGTTATAAGGTGGTGTACATTGATTTTGGGAGTGTTGCTTGTGTTTTGTGTGTATATTTGGATAAAATAGGTTGAGTCTCACACTCTCTCTGTTACTGTGTGTTTGTGTTTTTTTTAGGGTGGGTTAGTTCTTTCCTAGTCCAAAGGCTGTGTGTATCTTTTACTCTTCTTGCTTATAAGGGATGGTGGGTTAGAATTAAATGTCAAATAAATGAGTATGATCGGAATAATAATAAAAAAATAAAGAAGTGACAGTATGATTGGAATAATTGTGTATTAATTGGTACTGTTTAAGCTGTAATTTCTGCCATTCCAATGCCACTACTTCATGGCTTAAACTGGCTTAAACAGGGCCCACAACGGCTACAAATTTGTCCCTCCCACAACCATTAACCCAAAAGACATTCCAATTGGAGTGGCTGGAGTGGCTTGGCTTATCCTCGGGTTCTAGGAAAAAAATGTTTATTTGATTTGATTAGATTAATGCTTCATTGACACGCCGCAAATAATATGCGATTATAGTAACAAGTCAAGGGATGCAGGTGGAAACTCCATTCATTCAACACAACGTGTTACGACATGTTGCATCTAAATACAAAGGATAATCCCGATAGATAAATCCAAATAAGAAATGACACCAAAAATTTTAATTTTCGTACTCTACTACGTCGTAACCGATGTGGGTGCATGCTTCCATTATTTCACTAGATTACCATAATAATAGTTATGATGATAATTACAATAATAATAATAATAATAATAATAATAATAATAATAATAATAATAATAATAATAATAATAATAATAATAATAATAATAATAATAATAATAATAATAATAATAATAATGTTTTAGTTTCTGGTTTTGGGAATGGTAATTATGCTATTATGGTTGCTGTCTTAATGAATAATGTTTCTTTTTATTCTTGTTGTATTTGACTCGGTTGATTTCCGCTACAGGTGCTTTGAAGGTACCTTTTCTGTTCTTAACAAATGGTAAGTCGTTTAAATGCTTCAATCTGTAGTTCATCAATAGAAATTTTAGGAGCTACTAAGGGAATGATGGGCTTATTGTAAAGATATATGTGATTATGGGGTTATTAGTTATGGTTTGTGAGGTTGATATTGACAAACATGCAATGTTGTATATTGAACCTTAGAACATTTAAGGCTTGTTTCTTTCTTATGTAGTACGTGTTGTTTGTTTTGTGACTTACATATTTGAAACTCAATGTGCAATGGTGAAATCATAGTGTAGGTGCCCCTTATAACATTCTAGACACTTGGGATGATATATTTTGTGTATATATAACATTCTAGACATTTGAGATGTAATTGTTGATATGGTGTAATTAAATATATTTAGTTTTTTGGTTTAATGTGGTATTGTATTTGCTATGGGAAAATATGAATTGTGGTTCATTATAGTTGTTATAAAATAGGTATTGGAAAATATATATTGTAGGTACATGTATTGTAGGTAAAAAAAAAAAAAAAATTAAATTTTTTTAGCACCTGTAATATTACAGGTGCTAAAAAAATTAATTTAAAAAAAAAATGACCTATCCCGGCGTTTTTCAAAAGTGCTGGGATAGGCCATTTTTCATTATACTGATTTATGACCTGTCCCAGCGCTTTTGAAAGCGCTGGCATAGGCAGTACCTATGTCAGCGCTTTTAAAAGCGCTGGGACAGGTCAAAAATCAGTATAATGAAAAATGGCCTATCCCAGCGCTTTTGAAAGCGCTGGCATAGGCAGTACTTATGCCAGCGCTTTGAAAAACGCCGGGACAAGTCCCCGCAACCCTGTCCCGACACTCAAAAGACGGCGGTTTGAAGCGCCGGGAAAAAAAATGCTGGGATAGGAATTTTGACCCTATCCCGGCGCTTTTTGGGGCTATCCCAGCGCTTTTGAAAACGCTGGGATAGCCCCGTTTTTTTGTAGTGTTCACATCAAACCTATATCATATAACAAGTTACGACTTCACAAAAGTGTGTACATTTGTTTCTTTGATATATGAATAAAGTTCAAATTAAACACTCGTGTGGGCTCTTTTTTTTTTTTTTTTTGATGGAATACTGTGGGCTTTTCTATTTGGTCACTTCTAATGCCCTCATATTGGAGAGAGGACCCCATAATTTTTATCAAATAGTATAATATTATCTGTATTTAATAATCTTAAACAAAATGTTTCTGGTACATATTTTTCTCGGGAAAGTAATTCATATCTAGCTAAAAAGGAAGAAATATCAAATATGTGTATACGCACACTTTTTTCCCCCTTTTCCTCTTGATAAATTTCTTCTCTAGCTTAAAAAACTATTTTTGACCCTAACTAATGAAAAACAGATTGTGTTCAAACCTCCGAAGTTATCAATAAACATAAAGTTCATGTGTAAACGTAAGTGGTTTTTGCTAACCCATTTGATTTAGCAGAGAAATGTAGTAGGTATGCATTTCGTTTAAAGATTGGTCTTATATGATATAATGATCACCAATAACAATTTACTTACACAAATGTCAAATAAAGTTAAAAAAAATACGAGAACAACCCAACTTTAATCATAAATTTTGGGGCACTTTCAATAAATTAGTCTCAAGTATAGTTAAAAGCATGACTAGTAAATAATTAAAACCTTTTCTAAAAAAAAATTAAAAATTAAAAATTCCATGCTCAGTACATGTTAAAGAAAACACAAAAGCTATATCATAAATAATTGAACATTCAACCTGAATCAAATCAATTAATTGTAGATTAAAACTTGAGATCATAAACAAATTTTTTTTTTATTCAAAATGATTCATCATGTGAGTTCAATCTATGATCATGTAGCAATATTTTAATTACTCACATGCTTGTCACAATTTATAGATTATTCTGCAAGATTGACTGGGTCATATTATATCATTAGATTTTGCATGTGATAATAATGATTATTTTGGAAAGATTATCAGTTAAATCATACAAAATATATATGTTTCCCTTTTTCTTCAAAAAAAAAAAAAAAACGTTTTCCATTTAGGAAATTTCCGGTATATTTTATCAAAGTCATATATATAGTTGCTTTAAAAATTATCAATATTTTCTTCTGAAAAAAGGTATCAATATATAGTCACTATTTATTACTATAAATAGTATACGACTATACTAAACTACTACTCATTTATGATAACAGTATTTAGCGAGTCAGTTTATGATAACAGTATTGTTTGTTGTCGATTCCCTCCAAAACTCTGCTATATATACTCTAAGCAGAGCCTAGACTGTAATTAAGGGAGAAACAATACCACTCGATTTTCTCATTATCTCTACAAACTCTCTCTCTCTCTCTCTCTCTCTCATAGTTCTTCACAACAAACATACAGAATTGAATCGCCTTATTGGGTGCAAACTTGCTATGGCCAAAATGGAGCATCTTATTTCCATGAACTTCGATTCGAGGAAGGGTATCAGAAGAGAAGCCAGTGAAACAAGCAGCGGCGCCACTGAGGAGGTCCTAACACATAACATTGCAATCGAAACTACCCAGCTGGAAGAAAGGTTCAAAACAGTGATGGAGGCTAGAAAAAATGCAGTCAGTCAATCTCGAACACCAAAGTTACAAAAGGCTATATATTCTTGCTGCGAGATCACTAGGATAACAAGAAGTACTTTGAGCCTCGAATGGTATCACTCGGCCCTATCCACCATGCATGATGATAAGGCAAACTACCAGCTAGCAGAGAAGCACAAGCTTTTATTGACATTTGAGTTCATTAACGATAGTGGCAAAACTATACAAGAAGTATACAAGAAGGTTGAGGAGAATATCAAGGAATTGAGGGAATGCTTTGAGGAAGAGGTGACCAAGGACTATGATGATGAGGCACTCGCTTGGCTGTTGTTCGTGGATGGCTGTGCAATACTACAGTACATATACTGTGCTACTGATCCTGATAACAAGAAGTTCAAGGAGTTGAGTATAAAACATGACAGTGTAGCCTTTGGACGTCAGGATTTGTTTTTGCTTGAGAATCAGCTTCCCTATCGTCTCCTCCAATGGTTGATAAGTTTGAGTGAGATGAAAAAGACGTTGGAGGATTCGATTAATGAATTCATTGATGGGTTCGTTGTGGTACAATACGATCAGTATCCAAATTGGTTATCAGAGAAACTCTGGCAGCTGGGAGTATTGAAGCAGCAACAAGGAGACAGCCGTTCCTCACAGAAGTCAAAAGATCAAGCAATACCAGTGGATATAGAGCCCAAGCCCATCCATCTTCTCGACAAACTAAGGACAAGTCTCTTGGCTAAGCATGGTGGACAACGGGTTAATAAAAACAACCAAACGAGTCAAAACGACGATTGGCAATCCTATCGCAATGTTCAGGAGCTTCAAGCAGCAGGTATCTATTTGAAACCATGTAAAAATGATAGCTTGAGTCTGAGTGACATATTTTAGTACATCATTGCTTTGTTTCGGATTTCTTTGGCTTCCTCCAATTGAAGTAGATGACTCAACCGGGCCCAAGTTTTTCAATTTGATAGCCTACGAGATGTGCCCGGATTTCGAAAATGATTATCACCTGTTACATATCCTTCCTTGATTCACTCATTGATGAAGCCAACGACGTTAAGAAGCTAAGGAAAGCAGGGGTACTCCATAATCTTCTTGGCAGCGACCTAGAAGTGGCTCAACTCTTCAACGAGATAGGCACCGACTTGGTGCCCAACACCGAAATATATTCCAAGGTCAGATCCAGTGTACAGAAGTACTACAAGAACAAGTTCTTGACCTGGACATCTCAAGTCATTCACGACCATTTCAGTAGCCCCTGGACGATCATAGCTTTCATTGCCGCAATTTTGGTACACGGTCCCCTGGCTTAATGGACTGCTAAAAAAGGTAGCATTTATTACGCACTTTGTTACATGTAAATATATACGAACAAGTGAAAAAGCAACCGAACTTTTTTTTTTTTTTTGATCCATAAGTTTGATCTTTCATTAAATAGGGGATAACCCCAAAGACATTACATCCATCTGAATCTGGTCCAAGATCATTGGGGGAGTGTCCTCCACCCATACAATTTAATCCATTACATTACATGCATTTCTAGCAAGCACATGTGCTGCTGTGTTACACTTCCTGCTAACGTGGTGAGCCTTCCAATCCTTAAAATTCTGCAGGCTGCGTTTTGCACCCTCCACTACCTTCTGGATAGTGCAGGGGTTATTGTCGGGATCTGATTCCTTAAGGGCCACCATGACAGTCTTCGAATCTCCTTCCACTATCACTTTACTTAAGCTTAAGTCCCTTGCTAATAGAATCCCTTCCTCTGCTGCTCGAGCTTCTGCCTCCATTGGACCCAAAGGGAAAGGAAGTTTCTTACTCATCGCGCCCATCAAACAACCATTCTCGTTTCTGATCACTACTCCCACCCCACAACTTCCCTCTTCTTTAAAGACTGCTGCATCAACATTGATTTTATACCAACCATGCTCAGGAGGGCGCCATTGAGTTCCTAGCCGAGGAGGCTGCCTGGGGGTTTGAATGGTTTGGGAATTACCATGTCTATACTCCTCTGTGTACCTGATAGCGTCACTTGCTAGGACTTTTGCTGGCTTACATCTCCCCTTGTGTTTATATAGATTGCGATTGTTCCATATACACCACGCAGTTGTTGCAAATGTAGACCAATCCAAATCTTTTGCATCTTCCCTTAGTTTCCAGAACACATCAAGGAAGTCTCTATAAGAATTTGTCCAACCGGGAAGCTTCAGTCCCGATTCCTTCCAAGTTTCAGTAGCTATCTTACAATCCCATAGAACATGACATGATGTTTCCTTCTCACCACACCAAACACAGCCATCCCAATTGGACACCTTCCGTCTAGCCAGGCAGTAGTTTGTAGGTTAAACATCCTTGCAAGCTCTCCACTGGAAGTGTTTTACTTTCCCTGTACACTCCAATTTCCATATTGACTTCCACGTGTCAGCCATTTTAGAAGTATCAGAGCATTCCCCTCGGTCTGCTTTTTCCTTATCATCTCTCAGCTGCTTGAAAGCAACCTCATACGCACTCTTGACAGTGAATTTCCCATTACTAGTCCACGCCCATATCCTGGAGTCATTAGGGAGACCCGGGCTGATTGGAATCCCCAAAATAGCTTCTGCCTCAAAAGGGAGAAAATTCTTTCGTACCTTTTCAATGTCCCATGAGCCCCTCTCCAAATCCAGTAGATGCTCCACCCTTTCTACCATTGAACCTTGACCTCTTGGGCTGACAATCTTAAAGGAATCAGGAGAAGGGAGCCATCTGTCCCGCCACACATTAACACTTCTACCATTGCCTATGATCCACCTTAAACCTCTATTAATGATGCTCTTGGATTCCATTAGACTTCTCCATGTGTATGAGGGATTTTTTCCTAACTGGGCTTCCATAAAACATGAATTTTTAAAGTATTTTGCCTTCAACACCTTGTGGAGCAAAGAGTCCGGGTTTTGGATTATTCGCCAACCTTGTTTGGCTAAAAGAGCTAAGTTAAAAGCCTTGAGATCCCTCAAGCCCAAACCTCCATCCTTTTTCTTCAGACACATCTTTTCCCATGAAACCCAAGCCATTTTCTTTTCATTTTCCTTTTGCCCCGACCAGAAATTCCTTACCATGGCATTTAATTCCTTACACAATGAATCCAGAATCTTAAAGCAACTCATGGTATATGTCGGGGTGGCTTGGGCAATTGCTTTAATCAGTATCTCTTTTCCGGCCCTCGATAGCAATTTACCCTTCCACCCCGCAATTCTTCTTCCCACTTGATCCTTGATACGATTGAAAGCCTTCTTTTTCCCTCTCCCCATTAATGGTGGCAGCCCAAGATATTTTTCATGTTGTTTGATAATTTGCGCCCCAAAAAGCTTTTTTACCCCTTCCTGCACTTCACTTCTAGTATTTTTACTAAAAAAGAGGGATGTTTTTTCTTTATTCAGCTTTTGCCCAGACTCCTTCTCATATTCCTTTAAGACTTGACACACCCGATTGGCCTCCTCCATAGTTGCTCTACAAAAGATGATGCTATCGTCCGCAAAGAATAAGTGAGAGATTTTGGGGGCTCCTCTACATACTGCTACACCATTGATCCTTCCCATTCCAGCTTCTGTTTGAATCATCTCCGCCAATCCCTCCGTACACAACAAGAACAGGTACGGTGAGATAGGATCCCCTTGGCGAAGTCCCCTTGAAGGGATTATCTTTCCTTTTGGTTCTCCATTGATCAGCACGGAGTAGGACACCGTTTTAACACACATCATAATCAGCTGAATCCACTTTTCCTTAAAACCCATCCTCTTCATCACCCCTTCCAAATATCTCCACTCAACTCGGTCGTACGCCTTACTCATATCAAGCTTGACTGCCATAAGGCCTCTTTTTCCTTTCCGCTTCTTATTTATACAGTGCATCGTCTCAAAAGCTACAAAGACGTTATCTATAATTTGTCTCCCCGGAACAAAAGCACTCTGTGCACCTTTTATGACCTTTGGTAGGATTTGTTTCAGTCTATTTGCAAGGACTTTAGACACTATCTTATAGATCACGTTACAAAGGCTGATTGGTCTAAATTTTGTGATTTTCTGAGGGCTTTTCACTTTAGGTATCAGGCAAATATAAGCTTCATTCAAAGAGCAAGGCAGCATACCAGAGTTTAATATATCCAAAACACACTTTGTTACTTTGGGACCAACTATATCCCAATATTTTTGGTCAAAGATTGGAGACATATCGTCTGGGCCTGGAGACTTTGGGGGATGCATCTGGTTGAGTGCTTCTCTGATTTCCTCTGCTCTGAATGGCTCCAGTAAGGCATCATTCATTTCTGGGGTTATTCGTCCCTCAAGCCCGATCACATTGACCACATGATCGCTCGGATGCTCTGTGCTATAAATCTTGGCGAAGTATTCCAGGATTATTTCTTCTATTTCTCCTTCTTCCTCGTGCCATTGCCCCTCAGACCCCCATAGACCTTCAATCCTATTCTTCCTTTGTCTTTGGGTTGCCGTCGCATGAAAAAACTTTGTATTTCGGTCTCCACATCTAATCCATTCTGCTCTAGATCGCTGGCTCCACATCACTTCCTACTTTACTAGCGTTTCATTTATTTCCTTTTTCAATGCCTCTATCTCTTCAGCGGTCTCATGCAGCTTGTTCAAGGCCTTAAGCTCTTGCAGACGTTTTTGCTTCACCCACAAAATTTTGTTCACGTTACCAAACACATCACGATTCCACCTTTGGAGATGTTCTTGACAACACTTGAGTCTATCTTGAACCAAGAAATTAGGATCTTCTCCAAGCGGGTCCCAAGCTTCCTCTATGATTTTTCTACATCGGTCATCTCAGGTCCACATAGCCTCAAATAAAAATCTTTTCTTCACAGGTCTTGTCGGGTGTTTCTTTTTCAAAAACAGGGCAAGCATACAATGGTCTGAAGCAGACATGGTAACATGATGGACTGTTGCATCCTTAAACATGTTTCGCCACTCATCATTTGCCACCACTCTATCTAGCCTTATCAATGTCCTTTGCTCTCCAATTCTGCCATTACACCATGTGTATCGTGGCCCCACAAACCCCAAGTCAGTAAGACCACAATTATACAAGCATTCTCTAAACTCCCACATTTGAGTTGCATCCCTCTCTAGCCACCCTAATTTTTCCTCAGCATTCATAATTTCATTAAAGTCCCCAAACACAACCCACGGCATGTCACATTGTTTTTTTAGGCACTCCAATAACTTCCAAGAAATTTTCCTCTTACCTGTGTCTGGGTGTCTATAAAACCCAGTAGCTCTCCATGATGCTTGTCCCGCGTCGCCTTGAACCACCACATCTATGTGCGAATTTGAGCAACTCATCATCCTCACCTCCATCCCTTTCCTCCAGATCATCACTAAACCACCGCTTTTTCCGTCACTAGGAACCATTATCCCTTCCGTGTACTCAATCTTATTCTAAAAGCCCTTCATTTTACTGATACCAGCTTTGGTCTCTACAAGGAAAACCAGGATAGGTTGTTTTGATTTCACCTCCTCGGTGAGAATCCGAACCGCCGGGGGTGATCCAAGACCCCGGCAATTCCACGCCAGTAAACTCATTGAGCTCGGCGGCGCTGCATCGCAGACGCCGCCACTCCGCCATCCGTGTCTGAGCTTTCCTTCTCCTGTGCTTTTTGAGACTGACCACCTTTTCTGCGTTTTACTTCAAGAGATTTAGGGTCAAGTTCCTTTAAAGGTGTTGGGCTCTCACGTTTGTTGTTTCCTGGGTTTAAGCTTTCAGGTTCAATTGGGCTTAAGTTATCTTGTGCTGTGTCGACCCGGTTCTCCCTGACTTTACGCTTCCAGTGCGCACTTTTTGGGTCCAGGCTTTCAGCAGTCCAGCCCACTTCAGCGTTATAAAGCATCGCCATTGGGCCTTGATTTCTTCCTTCCGTTACCACTCCTTTGTTTGGGCCCATATTAAAAGTAAAATCTGGAACTTGCTGTTGTTTCTTCTCTGTCTCCCACTGTATTTCTTCCCCCATGCTTCCTCGGTATTCCTTTTCCTTTTGAGGTTCTATTCCTAGGATAGGAAAGATGCTCTCTGGGGGCTGTTCTGAATGACTGGCCTTACTTCTTTCATGATTAGCTTCACTTTTCTGCACCCCCTCTTCTGTCACATTTGTCATTTTTTCCTTGTCGCTGCTTCCTTGTAATCGAATCGTTGACTCACTACCTTCACCATTCCCCAAACCTCCCACCTCACTCCGGCTCACCTTTGCTCCATCGTCTTTGACTACACGCGCCACCATTTCTTGGTTTCCTCCTCTCCCCGTATCGGGGTCTGTTGTCCTGTCCAAGGGGCCCTTGCCATCCATCTGAGCAACTTCTCTAATAGACTTCCTCATTACCTCCCCCCTTAGCCACGCTCCGTACTGTAAAGTCTTCAACTCAAGATGCCCACCATGGTTTTTCACCTCCGGACACTCTTTCAAATCATGACTAAGGAGGCCACAATGATAACAAAAATTAGGCAACCTCTCATATTTAAATTGCACCCATCTTCCTTCTCCCCCTTCAATGGTTACCTTTTTTCCACGGACTAACTTCTTTGTTACATCCACCTTAACCCGGACCCGTAGACATTTTCCCCACTGTACACCTGTTTCAGCAACATCCACCTCCAGAACTTCACCAATCGTTGAGCCTATAATGTGCCCCGTTTCCCTCGTTCTGCTTAAAAAGCAACCAAACTGATTTTGGAGTTTCAATTACTTTTTCATGTGCTTGTAAATTTGCGTATAACAGTATATGTGTAATAAATTTTATCCATAATAAATAAATAAATAATTGAAAATCTAGCCGTTTCCAAATAAGAGTACCTTATGGCTCTACACACTTCATGAACATAGCCCCAGGGGACCATCTCATTCTGTTCATATACTCTTTTTTGTCATTTGTATGGAAGTATAAATTAAATAAGTTGGGTGAATGTACCAATTACTACGAAAATGTTAAAGTTACAAATATGTTACAGGCCAAAATGGCTAAATACCACAATTTTCAGAAATTTGTAGCAAAAAAGCACTATTTCGGAACTAAATAGGAATGTATCACTTTTTATGTACTCGAGCTCACTAAACTCGAGTTCTAAACGGTACTTGAGTTTAGTAAATTCGAGTTCCTAGTAATATGGAACTCGAGCATACCAAGCTCGAGTTCTTTGTAAATAAAATGCTCGGTATTTTTTTTCTAAGGTACTCGAGTTCACCAAGCTCGAGTTCCTTACAATTTTTTTTTTGGATAGGCAACAAATAAACATAAACATAAAAATAAAAATAAAAAATATGGAACTCGAGCTTAGTAAACTCGAGTTCCTTATAATTTTTTTTTTGGATAATCAACAAATAAGCATAAACATAAAAATAAATAGCATAAAATTATTTCTAGCATTTTCCATAAAACTATTTTCTGTTCAGCATTATTTAAAAATTGTTCACTCTCTTTTCTGCATAAATTATTTGCTGTTCACTATTTAAAAATTTGTTCACTGTTTTCTCATAAAACACCTCCTGCAATTGTGCTCTCTATTTCCTAATTATTATATTATATTTATACTTTACACACAAATATTCACACACACATTATTCACACAAATAACATTATAACAAAAAGTAATGTACGCATTTAATATTAGGTACACTCACACACATATAATATAAATTTATAGTAAAGAGTGACACTTACAGTTAGTGAAATTGTGTTTTCTAAATTTAAAAGCAAATTCTAAATGCTTTTTTATGTTTAAATTTCACAATAATCGAATCTATTTTTCTGCATTGATAAAATCTATTTTTACATTAATAAAATTTGCTCTCTGCACATCATGTTTACTGTATATTCAAATCTGTTTACTGCATTCATAAAATTTGTTTTCTGCATTAATTAAAACTGTTCATTGTTTTCTCATAAAAATGTTTATTGTTTTCTGCATAAAATGTTTCTAGGATTTTGCATAAAATTATTTTCTATTCAGCATTATTTAAAAAATTGTTCACTCTCTTTTCTGCATAAATTATTCTTTGTTCACTGCATAAATTGTTCACTGTTTTTTCATAAAACACCTAGTGAAATCGCGTTTTCTAAACTTAAACGCCAAATCCGAATGCTTTTTCGTGTTTGAATTTCAAAATAATCGAATCTATTTTTCTGCATTGACAAAATCTGTTTCTACATTAATAAAATTTTCTCTCTGCACATCATGTTTATTGTATATTCAAATCTGCTTATTGCATTCATAAAATCTGTTTTCTGCATTAATTAAAATTGTTCATTGTTTTCTCATAAAAATGTTCACTGTTTTCTGCATAAATTGTTTCTAGGATTTTGCATAAAATTATTTTCTATTCAGCATTATTTAAAAAATTGTTTACTCTCTTTTCTGCATAAATTATTCTCTGTTCACTGCATAAATTGTTCATTGTTTTCTCATAAAACACCTAGTGAAATCGGGTTTTCTAAACTTAAACGCCAAATCTGAATGCTTTTTCGTGTTTGAATTTCAAAATAATCAAATCTATTTTTCTGTATTAACAAAATCTGTTTCTACATTAATAAAATTTGCTCTCTGCACATCATGTTTACTGTATATTCAAATTTGCTTACTGCATTCATAAAATTTGTTTTCTGCATTAGTTAAATCTGTTCATTGTTTTCTCATAAAAATGTTAACTGTTTTCTGCATAAATTGTTTCTAGGATTTTGCATAAAACTATTTTCTATTCAACATTATTTAAAAAATTGTTCAATCTCACTTCTGCATAAATTATTCTCTGTTCACTGATAAATTGTTCACTGTTTTCTCATAAAACACCTAGTGAAATCGGGTTTTCTAAATTTAAACGTCAAATCTGAATGCTTTTTCTTGTTTGAATTTCACAATAATCAAATCTATTTTTTTGCATTAATAAAATTTGTTTCTACATTAATAAAATTTGCTCTCTGCACATCATGTTTACTGTATATTCGAATTTTCTTACTGCATTCATAAAATCTATTTTTTGCATTAATTAAAACTGTTCACTGTTTTCTCATAAAAATTGTTCGTTGTTTTCTGCATAAACTGTTTTAGCATTGGAGCAGTTATTGCACTTAAATGGTTTTTGTGTTTTTGTAAATATGTAACCATATGAATAATGGACAAACTCCATAAGGAAAAATGAATGATTCGTATAAATCACCTAATGGTAAATGCCTTGAATAATTTGAATTTATAAATCACCTAATGAGCGTGCCTTAGGAACTCGTAACCCGTGCCATTGATAATATACCTCCAACTCACACCTCTTCTTGTATAGGGTTGATCATGGTGGTTCTGCTACGATGAACTCTATTGTGGTGGTATCTGTACTTAGTTTTGTAAGTTTGCCAACCATGATGTGCCCGACTCTTCCAAGACTCTCGTACGTGTATATTGGCATATTAAGGAAATCTCTCTTCTTTCCAACCCATTTCCCTCCATAGTGGCCTGTGTATGTCTGTAGTTGTTGATCTACTAGAACTTGTGATAATCCATTTGTTGTAGTGGATCCAAACTTGTTTTGCATTGTACAATTTGATGTTGAGGCATTGCGACTCATAGGTTAGTCAATTTACGAAGTTAGTGGGATAGAAATAAGATCATTATTGTGGTGCATTTATAACCTCATTTCATGTTCCACGCATTATAATTTTAGTTAGTAGGGCTTGTCATGTCAATTCAGGCTGGAAAAACACTACATGAACAGGATTTTAAATGTTCCTAATGTCATAGTGAGATTTGAAGATGTGGGCGGTAGTTGCAATATTCTTGAACAGAGTATCATATTTAATTGACACAGTGCTATGTCCCTAGCACCAGGGTACGATTATTCATATATTTTAGTATTCATATGAATGTGGATGATAGGACTAGACTTTGTGAAATTATGTTGAGTTGTTGAGCAGAACGTGTGAAACAGTGGCGTCTGTTGGCGCATGTGATTCGTATGACTACAGTTGGTGCTACAACAGCGCGTTGGTGACGTGTCTTCAAAAAAACTACTCGTGCCACAGTTGGTGCTACATCATGTTCACTGTTTTCTCATAAAAATTGTTCTCTATTTTCTGCATAAACTATTTTTACCATTCTGCAAAAAATTATTTTTTGTTTAGAATTATTTGAAAAATTGTTCACTGTTTTTTCTGCATAAATTATTCACTGTTCATTAGGTGTTTTATGATCCGGATGCTCTAATACCAATGACTACCCAGAAGAGAGCACAGCAGTAATATAGAAGCATAAACAATGATAAAATAGATAATAAAGAAGTAAATAGCAAAATAAAATATATTCAGAATAAGGTTAAAATGGAGTATGGAATATGAAAACAGAAACTAGTAAAATCTTACTTGAATAAAAACTTCAGTCTTTGATAAACTTGAAAACAAACTGCAATCTTTGATAAAAGCTTGAAAATAAAACTGTCTGAAGAGAAAGGTTACAAGATTACAAGAGGGGGAGAGAGTACAAAAGTCTTTCTGATGGAGAGGGAAGGCTATTACAAAGGCTTTCTAAAACTTGGAACTTAAAAGATTAGAATCTTAGAAACTTAGAAGTTATGATTAATTTGCTACGCAGCTACTTCTTGGATGACTTTGGGAAATAAACTAATCTGAATTTTAGAAGTTATGATTAATTTGCTGATAAACCCTGCTTCTAGCATTTCAGATAACCATAAATCATTGTGAATTACTAGATCTTTTGTCTCCTTATTGATAAGTAATCCCAGATAGGGATTGTATCTGTCTCCTGTTCCTTCATAAACTCTGTCTGCTTCTCCAAAACTTTCATACCATGTAGCTTTATGAGATAGCCATATGCCGTCTGTAATATCTTCTATTCTGATAAATGTTGTAGAGACTAATACTTTGAAAAGGTACATCCATTTGTCATAAGAACTTGTTATGGCTTTATGGGTTAGTATATTCTATTGGATTTTAGGGGGTAAGGTTGTAATGGTAAGTCTCATTTTTTGCTGAATCTTAGGGTGGAGCTTTGAAAAGCTTGTTCCCATAAGATAGCTTTTAGGAGACTGTGATTCTGTCTTTGTGGAGTTTGAATCTCCAACCTTCTTGCCAGGGAGTTGACAACTAGATGCTTCAATAAATGCACTAGTGCTAACAAGATGCAATTCTAAAGCCTTTCTGTCAATGTCCTTTTGTAAAGTCCTTTTACAATGTTTTATAAGAAAATCATATTTAAATTTAAAACATATATAATAAAACAAACTTTTTTCTGTACAACTTTGTGCTCTTGCTAAGGAGTGGTATAAGAGTAGCCATGATGATTAAGGTGACTAGAATTCAAAAACTTTACAAATTCTACCATGATTCCATCTATGTATATATTACTATATCTCTCACTTTGAGCAAATTTTATTAATGTAGAAATAGATTTTATCAATGCAGAAAAATAAATTCGATTATTGTGAAATTCAAACACGAAAAAGCATTCAGATTTGGCATTTAAATTTAGAAAACACAATTTCACTAGGTGTTTTATGAGAAAACAGTGAACAATTTTTTAAATAGTGAATATAAAATAATTTATGCAGAAAAGAAAGTGAACAATTTTTTAAATAATGCTGAACAAAAAATAATTATATGCAAAATCCTAGAAACAATTTATGCAGAAAACAATGAACAATTTTAATGAGAAATCAATGAATAGTTTTAATTAATGCAAAAAACAGATTTTATAAATGCAGTAAGCAGATTTAAATATACAGTAACCACAATGTGCAGAGAGCAAATTTTATTAATGTAAAAACATACTTTATCAAGGCAGAAAAATTAGATTCGATTATTGTGAAATTCAAACATGAAAAAGCATTCAGATTTGGCATTTAAATTTTGAAAACACGATTTTACTAAGTGTTTAATAAGAAAACAGTGAACAATTTATGCAGTGAACAGAGAATAATTTATGCTGAAAAGAGAGTGAACAATTTTTTAAATAATGCTGAACAGAAAATAGTTTTTTGCAGAATGCTAGAAATGGTTTATGCAGAAAGCAGTGTACAATTTTTATGAAAAAACAATGAACATTTTTAATTAATGTAGAAAAAAAAAATTTTATGAATGCAGTAAGCAGATTTGAATATACAATAAACATGATATGCAGAGAGCAAATTTTATTAATGTAAAAATAGATTTTATCAATGCAGAAAAACAGATTTGATTATTGTGAAATTTAAACATGAAAAAGCATACAGATTTGGCTTTTAAAAGCATATAGATTTGGTTTTTAAATTTGGAGAACACAATTGTATGAAGTGTTTTATGAGAAAACAGTGAACAATTTTTTAAATAGTGAACAAAAAATAATTTATGCAGAAAAGAGAGTGAACAATTTTTTAAATAATGCTGAATAGAAAATAATTTTATGCAGAATGCTAGAAATAATTTTGTGCTACTTATTTTTATGTTTATGTTTATTTGTCGATTATCCAAAAAAAAAAATTTTATAAGGAACTCGAGTTTACTAAGCTTGAGTTCCATATTACTTATTTTTATTTTTATGTTTATGTTTATTTGTTGCTTATCCCAAAAAAAAAAAAAATGTAAGGAACTCGAGCTTGGTGAACTTGAGTACCTTAGAAATAAAAAATACCAAGCATTTTATTTACAAAGAACTCAAGCTTGGTATGCTCGAATTCCATATTACAAGGAGCTCAAGTTCCATGCTACAAGGAACTCGAGTTTACCAAGCTCAAGTACCACATTATTTTTTTTATTGCGCAAATTCCAAGTTAGCAGCGCCATGGTGGAATGAAACTAGGAATTCAAGTTTACTAAACTCGAGTACTGTTTAGAACTCGAGTTTAGTGAGCTTAAGTACATAAAAAGTGGTACATTCCCATTTAGTTTCAAAACAGTGCTTTTTTGCTACAAATTTCTAAAAATGGTAGTATTTGGCCATTTTGGCCTATGTTACAGCTGCCTGATTTTTATTTTCATGTGAGGAGTGTTTGAGAGAAACTGTAATGAAAATTAATAAATATTTTGTCCACAAGAAGTTTATTTTATGATTTAGTTTTGCAATTAAATAAAATCACAATAGACACACTTCCCTCTGTGTGCAACGTATTATATCGCAAATGTTTGAATTTTCATTTTTGGTTACCCGAAGTTTTTGATCCATAGATCGACAAGCTTAGATTTTGCTTTACTTTTATATTTGTAATAAAAAATTTGAGTTAGAAAGATATATTATATATTTTACTAAATATATTTTAGAAATTGATATATTACCAATTAAGGACAAAAAGTAATTTAAGTATTTATCTATTTATTACAAAGTGAGTTTTAGTATTAAAAAACTTATAGAATGATACGATAATGAATATTGTGAGGATAAATAGACCGAGCAAGTGTATTAGGCTATGGGCCGTGTCCCAGGATAGATAGAAGCCCGAGGATGGTCAAAGAGTTTATTAAGTTTGAGCCAATGGGCTGAGGACAAAGGAAGAGAATGACAGATTAGTTGTGGTTCCCAAGGAGCCGAGCCACCTCGGGAGAGTTTCAAGGAAGATAACAGAGCTAAGTTAACAATAAATGAAGAAATATTTGGGAAGAAGACTGTCACTGCCACATTAAATGTACTGCACCAAATGAATTGGCTGCATTTTTGGAAAAATGACACCGAAACAGTGTTATCTCAATTCACAGCTACTCACAAAGTTTCCAGGAGGTCCTGATGAGACAAGCATCTAAGGGATTACCTTTGAAATCAACAAGTGGAAGGCTGGGATGGAGGGGTGAAAGACTATATAAGGGAAAGACCCTCAGAAAAAAATGGGGCATGTAATCTAAGAAGGAAGAAAAAAGAAGAAGAAAACACTGTATTCTGTATTCAGTTAAACTTGAGTTAATACAAGAACATCTCATCCTCGAACATCAATATGTATCTTTGATCTTATTGGCTTGAATCCTATCAATTGTGGCCCATATTTTACTTGTAGAGTTGTTCCCTTGTAAAACCCATTTTCTTACAAATATATTATTTTGGGGTTTTTGGACTATTGTCCATTGTTCTTGGTGGGCTAAAGTTCAAATCCAGTCCTTACAAATATAATTAGTACTTCATCAATATAATAAACAAATTGTTGTGTTACCTTTTTATGACATGTCATAATAATATATCTTGGGTGTCGAATATTTTATTCCTTGCATTAAACACATTTATTGTTCTATCTATTTGTAAAAATTTTGTACTAACATTTGTAGCAACTTTAGGATTTTCCTAAAATTTTTATTTTCTTTAGAGAAAATTTATATTAAAAAATTGAAGTCCTTCGTGGATAACTTTGGACAAAATTTGTATAATTACAATAGTACACTTCAAATGTTTTGAGTTTTAGGTGACCAATTACACCTTAAAATATGTATAATTGATGGCAACTATGTTTTTCATTAACTTGAACTCCGCACACCATTCAACTTTCACAATGCACAGACATGCGTAGCCAGTTGAGGGTCTTGCTAAGTGAGTTAACAATTGGCTATCGACAGTTGAGATTTATTTATTTATGAATGTCGACATTTGGGATTTAAGATAACGTCGTAGCATTACAAATTTCCATTGGCAATATCATATGGTCGCCATCTTAGTTACCCACTGAAAAATATTATTTCAAATTAATTTACATACTTCACTAT
Source organism: Lithocarpus polystachyus (assembly GCA_033629205.1). NCBI lineage: Eukaryota > Viridiplantae > Streptophyta > Magnoliopsida > Fagales > Fagaceae > Lithocarpus > Lithocarpus polystachyus. The sequence continues at coordinate 9,258,068 of CM066168.1, read as the reverse complement.
TGTACAGTAAACAACCTTTCCTTCCATGAGCAGCAATTAATCTCTCGTGTATCTCATGTAACTCTTACTGTTTAAAGCATGATTGACATCATTCTTTTAAACCTCTCGGAAAAAGATAACTGTGACCAAATACATTAGTACAATGAAACCATAACATAGAATTAAGCTTGATACCAGGCTTGATGACAAAATATAAGAGAAGTACTATTTTACCATATTTTCATAACAAATTTTAAATGGTAAGTTGTTATTGATTTTAATTTTGATGCCAAAATATAAGAGAAGTACTATGTTTATCATATTTTCACAACAAATTCTAAATCGTAATTTGTTATTGATTTTAATTTGAACTTACTACTGAAATTACCTTTTTTTTTTTTTTTTTTCCTATTAGTAACAGTTAGCAACCTACCATTTAGGATTTCTTGTGAAATGTTGTGGAAATAGTACTTCTTAAAATATAAACAACAGTTTTATGGGCCTATGGCAATAGTGCATGTATACCAAACCTGCTGGTAGATAAAGACTCTTTCACTTGTATCACATATGTTCTTATTTTGTTTGAAGCATAATTTATCGTGTAAGTATGTAACATGCATTCTCCTTTCTTTAGGAAATATTGATGCGGAGTATACGTACAGGTTCGAATCTTAGCAAAAAACTTTCACAAAAGTTCTCTACATTAGATACCAATCTCTTGCTGCATAAACATGAAGGTATAACCCACGATTTATGGGAAAAGTGTTTACAATTTGAAATTTGTGAATCATATTCCACGCTTGCTTTAGTAAAAGGTGAAAAAATGGTTTTCCCTACCATGAAAGTATGTAAATTTGATTCCTTGATATATGAATAAAGTTCAAATTCCTATATATAAAGGAGTTCAAATTAAAATACTATTGCACTAAAGCATGGTTTTCAGACCCGGATTGTTCAATGAACTGAAAAAGAGAGAGGTTCAAAGTTTTTAAGGTCGACCGAAGTTCAACTGAGATTAACTGTGATAATGTCATAATTAATTAAATAATAAGAAATTAAAAATAAACATATTAAAATGAAAAATGTTAATATTTTTTTAATAAAAATATGTCTAAAAAAATTAAAAAACTTTCAATGAATTTTCACCTTTTTGTAAGGATAGAAAATAATAAAAAGCATAAACAAGTTTTAAAAAATTTGTGTTTAGTAATTTTTTAAATTAAAAGAAATTCTCTAAAATAAAATCATTTTCAACATAAATTAATAAATTGTATGGTCACATGTAAGAAGTATAATAATTGATCCTCTAATAAAGTTATCAAATAATATGAAAAATTGAAAAACTATGATCTAAACTAAAAATAAATAAAATATTTTCATCCAAGAATGACACATCAACACAGCATAACCCAGTGGTAATTCTGTTAGTAGCCTCTATATAAATAGGCTTTTGGATCGGTTCTATTTATTAGATAACTGGATTTTAATCCGATTCAAGGTTACCCAAGTCAGACATGCCGATCTGAGTCTAACAACCTTATACTAGAGCAGGCACTTTTGTTTTTGCAAAGGCAATTGTTTCACAGCCCCAAGTAGAAAAAGGGTCTTTAACCAACCTGCTGGGTTGGGTAAGTTGGTGGTTGGATTGGATTATGATTTTTTTTTAGTCAGTTGATGTTAGTACTTTAGTACAAGACATCACTACTATGATAATTATGTGTAGTAGGTACTTGTACATAATTAGTTAGCTAGATCAAGTATCAAAGTATTGCACATTTGAAAGTTGGAATGTTGAGCTGTAATATGTGTACCTTGTGGTTAGTTAGTTACTACTAAAAGTACCACAGTAGATAGAATAAGACTGAGATTATAGAACAAGAGGAATTGAATAAGAATGTATTTTGCTTAGTTCTCATTGAAGTTAGCTTGGAGGTTGATTCCCTCAAAGAATCATTAGAGTACTAGTTTCATCAAAGGACTATAACATTGAGGTAGTAAGAGAGTTAGAATCCTTGAGATTTCTTGTAGTCGGGTTGGGTTAAGGTCATAAGATTCACAAATCTACCTAACTAGACCCAATTCACATATATTTAATATATATTTAAAATTTCAAAGATAATTAATATATATTTAAAAATATAACATACAACTTTATTTTTTATTTTTTTGTCACTCTTACTAAATAAAATTTAAACTCTAACCGAGAACATTGTTTTATTGTTTGAAGCATGAATGACACAACATTTTTCTAACTTTTCCAGGTAAAGGTTACCGTGAATAAGTGCACAAAGCCATGAACAGTACATTGAAAACATAACACAGGGTTATGTTATAGGCTTGATGCAAAAGAATAAACAACAGTTTTATTGTGACAGTGTATACCAAACTTGCTGGGTAAATAAAGTCCCTTTTATGGGTATCACGTATTTACTTAGTATGTTTATTTGTTATTTGTCGAGGGTTCTTTTTACATTTCTTGTACCTTAGACATGCGTCTTAATGTTATTAGACAACGCTTAGTCTAGGCTTTTTCTAAGAAGGAAGTTGGGCCTGGTGCTCCGCAGAATGGGCTCCCAAGTACCACTCTGCCGTTGCCAGTTTGTGCACAAATGTTGAGTCCAAAGTCCAAGGGAATATGCTACAAAGTGGGCTTATCCTCTATTTCTGCAGCAAAATGAACTTTTCTCTAGTTTCTGCCATAGGACTGACTTTTTTGCTGTGTGGTAAAACTTTCTGCTGTGTAGTAAAGCCTTCTGCTGTGCAATAAAAACTTCTGCTGTGTAGTAAAAGCTTCTGCCGTGCAATAAAGCTTTCTGCACTTTTCTGCAATCTGAATGACTATTCTTCATTTCTTAATGTAGAAATACTTTTCTACTTCTTGCACATAAACAAATCTAAAACTCAAAGAAAATACCCATCAAGCAAATGTTAGTTTACATAGGTTAGCATATTCTCAAATATATACATACATATATGCGTATATGTACTTATACGTATTCACATATACATACATAAAATATATTTTTGCAGAACATGGGAAACAAGGTATATGTATATATACTTATGGTAGGATAATGGTTAATTTGTGTCAAAAGAAAAACACATAATGACAAAGAAATAAGAAAGCTTTAGGAAAAAAGGTTTAGCTAGTATAATAGCTAACACGGTAAGTATAATAAAAAAGGTGCTATAGCAAAATAATTAGTATAGTAAGTAAAGATACCACATTAGGACAACTGATGCAACAAATGTGATAAAAACGTGCTATAGTAGAATGACTAAATATAGCATATACAAGTTCTAACGAGTGAAATCAAATATATTTGTAATTGAAATCAAATATTGAATCTTCCTATAGAATAAGTAAACCAAGAAGGAACCCAAACCCCAACTTGAACAACCTTGTTATAGGCTTTTGCCATCAAAGTTGTGCATTTTGGAGAATAGGCCTAAATGGCTACTAGCTATTACTTTTAGGGACTTCAAAGGGTGAGTTTACTAAGAGGGAGGGAAAAGATAGTCTATTGATACATGCCCCTATTCCTATTGTGTTTTCTCTCTTCTTTTTACCACTTTCTTTCTTTCTTTCTCTTCGTTCTTTTTACTCTTAGTTTCTTACTACTCTCTTGCTATGGGTTGTTCCCCCTTTGGTCTTTCCTTTTCTTAGGTCCCTCTCTCTAGGTGCCTCTCTCTCTAAGTGGCTCCCTTAGGTGCCTACACTGCTCTTATACCATGGGTTCTCCCTCCTTAGGTGCCTCTCCACTTTCATCTGTGGCTACCTCTTCCTTTTATAGTGAGCTAATTCAATGGTATTTCTCCCTTTCACTTGGCTTGTTGTGGGCATTCCTTCAGGACTACCCACCAACCCATTAGTTGCCCGGCCACTACCTCTGCTCAGAATATGTTTGCTGCACCATTACTCATTTCACGACAAAATTTCCTTTTGTTTGTTCTTGTTGTATACCTCTACTTCTAGGTTCAAAGGAATAAGGATTGGGCTACCTCACTACCTAGCTCTATGGCATGCATTAGATGGTCCCAACCATCTACTACTTCTTTTGGGTGAGATATCATCCTAGCAGGGTATGTTCCTAAAAGAAGTTATAGCTGAAAACCAAATATCGACCCCCTTTTCCCCTCACCACTAAACCACACCCTCTGAATTCCCTTGACCGTGGGCCCACCTCCCTTGTATTGGCTGGGTACAGGTTGGTGGTGCTTCGGCTCTTGTGTGCTTGCTACATTATCTTCTGTTTTTGTCTTCTTTCATTCCCACGTCGTTTCTATCGTAGCAGATTAGTTTTATTTTGTTCCGTTGTGTGTTATTGCCTTATTTCTTCATGCGTTTCCTACCGTGTTTATCATTTCCTTTGGTTTGGCTTTTCTTTCCTTCACACAATTCCTGCTGCTGACACTTCCTGCTGTTTCTTGTTTCCTTTCATCGTGCTTCTTCATATTAGTTTTCACGTCTATCCTTTTATGCAAAAAGATTTGGGCCTTTGTGGGGCAAATAATGTTGACTGGATCAAAAGGGTCTTGGGCCCAATTTGTCTTTATCTGTCGAAGTCATTCTGCTTAGGAACTGTATTCTGCAGTAAAGCTGTATTCTGCTGTAGATTTGTATTCTGCTGCAGATCGCTTTCCTTTGCATTTCTTTCTTTGGACCTCTCTTGCTCTTTGGTCTTCCTGGTAGGCCTTTGGGCCTTGCTTTTCATTAGGCTTTCCTCCATATGGGCTTTTGGGTACGGTTCAAAAAATGGGCATCAACATTATTGAGTATGAAATGTTTATTTTTTTATTGAGTATGTTTTAGAGAGAATAATTACGGGCCTTTAGTAAAGCTAGTACACTTGTAAAATGATTTCTTTACTTTAAGGGCCTGGGTCTGTTGACACATGCCCAACTCATATTTTTGAGTTTTGGACACAACAAAGAGAGCTCTAGGTTTGATCTATAGGATTTGATAAAGACTTCCTCTTTTAGTTAAAGCTCAGTGCACATGCTTAGCTTATAAATAAATTGATTGCTATTAAAAATATATTAGTTTGCAAATTTTGCTTAAACAGTGAAAAGCGCATCAGCACGCTTCCCAAGGTTATAACTTTTGATCTAACCATTGGAATTTTAATTTCTTTAGATTTCTAAAAACTAGACATCCAAAGCTTTCCAAGGACACCAAGATCGACTCAATCTGAGTTCGAGAAAATCTCCAAATGCGAGTCCGAAGTCAAAACTAAAAAAGCGCAACAGGATGAATTTGCCAATGTCACGATGACATTAGCAAGGCAGCCCTTGTAGGGCCTCGGCCCGACCCGGAGGCCCTACAAGGTGCGCCGAGCCCTAGAAAGCATGCCAAGGGTTATAAATAGCCCATAGCACCTCAAATTGGACCAAAACTGAAAAAATTGGGTTTTGGGAAGTATTTTAGGCATTTTCTCTCTCATTTCTCACATATTTCTCTCCCAAAAAAACACAAAAACACATCAAAGCTTCTTGATTCTTCTTTTTTCACCAAAAATACAAGGTATTGTTCTTATACCCAATCTTCTTTTCCTTGGTTCTACACTTTGGATTTGGGGTTTAGGGGTGTGGATATAGCTTTCTAGCTAATATCCACAACCATAACCTTATTTTTTTCTAACATTTATCTTGCTCTTTTTTGGCTTGAATAACATTATTTACTGCTCTCTCTCTAGCATATTTCTTGCTTTATTTGTGTTCCAAGCTTAAATCTCTTTGCTTTTATGCTTTTTGCCATGTTTCATGCTTAGATCTACATCCTTACATGTTCATATGTTTAGATCTACAAGCTTTAGGCTTTATGCCATGTTTTCCTATGTTTTGTGCCTCTTTTTGTTCTATGTTGATGTTAGGGTTACGTACTCACATGCTTGTATGAGGTTGTTGGCTTTGCCTTGCTTGGATTTATGTGTTTTATGTATTTATTTCCATGCTATAAGGTTAGATCCTGGCCTTCACATGCTTATATGCTTGGATTCATGTTCTTCCATGTCTATGTGCTAAGTTTCTATATGTCTATATGCATGTTTCTATGCCTATATGTCTAGATCTATGTTTTCACATGCCTATGTGCTTGGATCTATATTCTCTACATGCTTTATGATATATTCCATGTTCTTGTGCACTCCATGACATATTTGTGTGCCTATACCTAGGCTATGTTTGTCATACCATGTGCTATTGTAGCCCCTTTGTCGCATTGTCTTTCTTTCTTTCGTTTTGGCTTGTTGGTTCGGACCCGATGTAGATCCTATGGTCTTTGTCATTGTCCATATGCCTTGGCCCACATCAAAGGGTTTGGAACACCCTTATTTTGCATGTCTATGCTTGCTTGCTTCTATGCTCTATGCTTTATGCTTATGTTAGCCTCTCTAGTTCTAGGCTTCGCCAGGCTTGACGCCCTTAGCTGGGTTGTGGTTGTGTGGTTACATCTAACGCCCATAAGGCCTTATTTGGATGTAACCATTTGGGATGCATCACCATGATGCCGGTTGCTTCGTGCATACCTTTCCTCTTTTTTCGCTCCGTGCAATAATATGCTTACCATGCTTGTTTGTACCACCCGTTGTCTTTCTGTGCATCTTTACACGCTTGCTTACATGTCCATGCATGAGTCTTGCTTGCTAGTGTGTCGTCCATGCTTCAACACAATGAGGCTATGGACATCCGATCCAAATCTACAGTTATCCCTCGTGGACACCACCTTTTGTTTGCTTTTTTGCTTGTTTGCTTGCTTTCTGGCTTCTTTGCTTACCATGCTTATCATGCTTATCCGATTTACGCCTTTTCATATGCTCTTTGCATCTTTTCCTTCCATTGATTGTCTACTGGTTTCTTGTCTTTACCTTTGCATGTACACACATGGAGCGAGGATGCTTGGAGCTAGGGCACAGTCTCCTAGGCACAAGCAAAAATGACAACCATTGCCCACCATGTACTTGGTCGCCCTGTAAAGCACATCGGACATGGTCTTTGGGTCAATCTTATATAAGGAAAATAGAAACTTACCCTTCCGTAATCCATTCGTGAATGCGGCTACCAGTATTTTATCGTCAGCTTCATCGATTGACAGTGCTTCTTTGTTAAAATGGGCGATTTAGGACCTCAGCGTCTCATCTTTCTGTTGTTTAATGTTCATCAGGCACATGGTGGATTTCTTATACCTGTGTCCTCTGATGAAATGCGAAGCAAATTGAGCACTTAACTCCTTAAAGGTACTGATGGAGTCTGGTGTCAACCTGCTAAACCAGACCCTTGCAGAACCCCTCAATGTTGTAGGGAAGGCCCTACACATTATTTCGTCTGCTACTCCTTGTAGGTGCATCAGTGTCTTGAAGGTCTCTAGATGATCTAATAGATCCTTAGATCCGTCATAGCTTTTAATCTGTGGCATGCAAAATTTCGGCGGAAAAGGGTATGAGTTGACGGACACGGTTAAGGGCGAATTCGTTCGATGAACCAGGTCATCAAGGTCGTTGGACACTCGTCCTTTGAGAACGTTTATCATAAAGTCCATGCGTTCCTTCATCATCTGTATCTCCGCAACTATATGAGATGGGATTTGCTCTGCAGTTGATGGTCAGTTCGTGTCCTGCCGTTCAGGCCTGCTTTGGGCGTTACTCCCTTATGGCCCCTTCTGGTTCCCCTTCTCGGCGCTGCTGGCCTTCTGATTTTCTTCCTGGGTGTGGAGCATTGCATCCTTCTGGCGCAATTATTCTTCTAGGTCGTGTGAGGGTTTGAACCTGCTTCTCGAGAGCCGTGATATGTGGTTCGCCCTAATCGTTCATTGTGGTAGCCATCGAGTGTGTGAGTACCATGCAACTTTTTGTCTGGAAAGCTCAAAGAATGGCTTTTCCTTACGTTTTTCCCATAGACGACGCCAATTGATGATGATCAAAATATAGAAACAACCTTCACAACACAAAACGAGAAACTCCTCAAGAGGGTGCCGGTGTGGTACCAGCCAAAGACCCTCCGAAGGTTAAGTCAGAGAATACTCACAACCCTAAAGTGCCAGAGTTGGAAAAAATTATGCGTACCTTAACTTGTGAGAGCCTTTGGGTTTTTATAGTAGTGTAAAACTGACCTTCTTTTCTTGTGTAAGAAGTTTTTTCCTTATAGGATTGTCATTAATTAGGTGAATATCGTGGAATCCTCCTCACATTTGGATTCTATTTCCATTGGGATTCTACAAATCAAAGTTATGCGCGAGACGCAACTAATTTCCATTTATAGGGTGATGTACTTAGAACAGTGCACCTTATACCCATGAACCTTTGATCCGTCTGCATCAGATCTCTTTGCCTCAATCCGTCACCTCTACTAAGATGTTCTCATCACATCAAATTTTACCTCCTTCAAATGGCTTGCTGGTGGTTCATTTAATGTGCTTGGGCCTTTAATTTTAAAGTAATGTTTCATATCCACAAGAAAATTTTACAATATTTTTCATAATAGTTTAAAGCTACTATGTTTCTCACAAAAAAAAAAAAAAAAATCATTAGTGGATGACTGATTGATTTTCCTAGACTATTCATTAATGATACGTAAAAAAAAAAAAAAAAAAAGTAACATCAATATAAAAAATAGTAAAAAAATTTTCAAAACAACTATTATAAAATATTGTGAAATTTTCTGAAGCATTGCTCTAAAATTACAGGCCCAAACCCGATAAATGAATCACTCGAATTGTTTATAAAAATCGAGTTCAATAGTGACAAAATCGGCTCACGTATTGTTTTAGTGATTCTCCTTCTGCTTGTTGAATGTTGAGAAGATGACCAGTTGGCTTCTTGTGTCTTTGCCCCCCAATGAAATGACGAACAAAACCCTTGCTGAGTTGTTCAAGTTTTGCAATAGTTCCTGGGGGTATCTTGTCGCACCATACTCTGGCTGCTTCTATTAGTGTTGTTGGGAATGCCTTGCACATCACCTCGTCTAGGGTCATCTGCAACAGCATCAGTGTCTTAAATGATTCAATGTGATCCAAGGGATCCTTGGAATTGTCATATGATTCCAGTTGTGGGAGACAAAATTTTGGTTGGAGGGGATGATTCAGTACTTCAGTGGTGAATAGTGAGTTTGTCATCCCATCCAAATTCTCCCTGCCTTTATCCTTCATGGCACTTCTTAATTCGTCCATCTCCTTCCTCATGTTGTGAAGCTCATTCTCCATCCTGGAGGAATTTTCTCCTGAGGTCTTATCTTGCCTATTGGCTTAGGATTTTGATTCTTCTTCATTTGTTGTGCCCTTCAAGTCTTTTGAGTTGTTCTTATTCATTTTGGTTTTTAACTGTTCGTTGACGTTCTACGTTTTGGGATTCTATTGTCTTTTGCAACTCTTCATTCTGGCAAGTTAGCTCTTCCACATTAACTAGGAGGGCCTGGATTTGTTGTTGTTGTGTAGCTTCTGCCTGTTGTGCAGCTTTTGGCTCCATCTTGTACTTCAAGGAACTCTTTTGTCACTAGGAAAGATGGCTTGAATGATTAGCGATTCCCATAGACGATGCCAAACTAATGATGCAAAAAATCAGTAATTGAGCTCCTCGTCATAGTGGATGGATGAAGTTGTGATTGGGGTCGTCTCTATTGAAGGAAAACCTACAAAATGAACTTGGTGGAAGAGTAACACGCCAGTGTGGCATTAGCCAAACCGCCTCTGATGTTTAAGACAGTAGGGGAGAACGATTTTAGAGAGAATTGACTGGAAAGTGATTTTCGTAGAGTATTTTTTATGTGTGTACATTTAACTTCTATTGACTTCTCTTTTTATAGTTGCATGCCTCATTAATGGGCAATGAATTGCTTTATTTATGCTCAATGGCTACTACGTTATAAAATCTTTGTTTGAAGTTCACAGCTCACTCTGTGACCGTTGCTTCATCTATTACACTTTGTCATTAATGAGCGTAATAAATGCGTAACGTCTTCTCTTTGTTAATGACAATCTCAGATTAATCACGATCATAAATTTTGGCTCATCAATGGTGGTGGTTGGTTTTGATTGTTGCGGTTTGGATTTTCAGTGGTGGTTGTGGCTAAGTTTTGGTAGAAGGTGGTTGTGTGGGTTTTCTGTGGAGAGAGAGAGAGAGAGAAGACAGAGAAACATAAATTTTTTTATATTATTTGATTGTGTAGTTTATATTATTTTGTTGAGTTGTATGTAAAAATAAGAACTAAGATTTTGGTTGCATTTTTAAAAGGGTTGGTAAAATAGATAATGTAGTGTTTGAGGATATAAAATAAATAAATAAATAGGTTTTTTTTTTTTTTTTTTACATCCTAGGATGTGAATGCTCTAACCAAACATCCCAAAATTCGGTGACCGACCCGACCCAATCTAGCATCGGTTGGTCGCCACAACTCCATCTACATGTTCATCACTAGATTACTAAATCATTGCAAACATCATTTCTTCATTAATTTGACGTTTGATCATTATTGCCATAAGGCAAATTGTGACGTTGGCTCCAAGGAAGAAAATTTTGTATAGTATTAGCCGATATTGCCGATATTTTCCATAACAATTAACAATTATATCATGTGCATATGTAATAAAAATCAATAATAAAGTGTGAGAAATTTACATACTAAATTATATTATTCAAAGACCTCACAAGCAATTAGGACACTTTTCCTAGCTGGTCAGGATTAACAAGAGCTTTCTTTTTTCTCTTCTCACACCCCTTGCAAGTGTGGTCTTGACAATATTTATAATATTCAGAAAGGGCATAACTAACCATAAAATTCTTTCTATTGTAATAACAATTCATCTAACAGATACTTTACATTCATTAATAAATAACTTCATTAATTCATTAATGAAGAAGTTCATTAATATGTCATTACTTTTGTAACTCCATACTAACGCATGGATTTATCTATCGTTCATATCCAAAATCACTATAATCACAACACCTCTTATAGGAGATCAAGTTACTAGCAATGGCACAATAAATTTATTAAGGCCAATGCTCAATGTGTATGAATCTTATTGTGGAAGGACTGTAGAGATTATTATGCACCAACCATCGAAAAGACTAGAACTTATTATCTTTCATAGTCTAAGCAATTTTAACTTGCACCTCCTTTCCATCATGGTCCAATAATGTACCTATAAGAATATGCTACATTATGATAGATATGGTCAAGTCAAGGACTATAATGAATTCATTCATAATCTTAGTCTACTAAATCAAGTATACATATTTCAATATACCAATATTTTACATCATAAATTTTTTGCATAATCTAGAAGAAATTTTGAATAATTATTTATTGATAATAGAGACATCATAAAATATCATGTTGGGCCACATTATTCTAATAGTCTCCCACTTGGCCTAACATGGCCCCAATGTCAATACATGTGCTTTAAATAACACAAAAAACAAGCCCTTGGCAAAAGGGTTAGCCAAATTTTGTTTTGCTTACAGTTTCATAAAAATATGGCCTGAGATTATAATAGGGAATCCTCTCACTTAAACAGTCAACCATATGATATTTTTCTTTGTTAGGATATATGTGAGTTAATGTTAGGAACATATGCCATATTAGAATTGGCTAGTCCTTTGAAAAAATGAACTTTACTTGTAATTGGGTAGATCTAGGATGTGCTCTTAAATCCTATTGTACGATGCTATGTATGACATTATGTATGACTTAATGTTATGAATAATAAAGTTGTTTCATTATTATCTAAAATAATGATAACATAAATATTTGGACATTATCTAAAATAATGTGATTTATGTGAAAAGTTATAGAAGATATAAATTACAAGTTCTTTGTAAACTCAGAATTATAATTCGTAGTCGATGATGAAATTGGGCAGTTCATCTGCGAAGACTATAACATATCAACTAAGATGATTTGTCTTGATATAGAAGTAGAGACTTCTAGTTGATATGTTGATATGTTTTAAGAGTTAAGACATATTAAACTGGATCGCTGTAAGATTTATTATTCTCTTAACGACTGTCAAATAAATAATAAATCTCACGACTTCTATTTGCATGAACTCTTAATCCTGAGAGGATAATGGACCAGATCATGAAATGTAGGTTGCTTTGATATATTATGAGTGAGATCAAAAGTCATGATTAAAACCTCAGTATGTTGGGCAGCCACATTTAGTGTTGATGGAACATATATTCTCAAGATAGAATTCATAATCTCTTAACGGAGATATAAAATATTCCTTTGAGATAAGTTTAATGGTTTTGGTTATTCAGAATGTTAGGCCTAACCACTCTAATAAGAAGTTACTAAAGTATATATTTATGAAATTGGATTTCATAAATATATGATAAATAACTTAAAGGATTAAACCGGACACTCAAGGATTAAGATGTAGTAATTTTCAAAGCAGCAGTCTATACTCATGACTTTGTATTACTACGAATATTTTATGAAGGAGATGCATGTATAATAAAGTCTTGAGATATAATTTATTAATAAGGCCTAGAGTGCAATTATATTTATATAGTGGTATTAAATATAATTAATGGTAACTTTGGACTTGTCAAGAGTTGACAGAAAAGCCTAAGGCCGATTGGAGCTAATGTCTTATTGGTCCCTTTTGGTTCCACTCCAAGCCACACACTAAAGCCTAATTGGAAAGGCCCAATAGGCCATCCCAATTAAACAATCAATTAGTTATAAAGGGAGAAACATACAAAATTTTATTTTAAGAAAGAGAGACATCATTGTGAAATGGTGTGTATATGTGAGTGAAGCCACTAAATTATTCTCCCTTAGAAACTGATTGAGAGACCACACTTCTTGGGTGTAAAGTGGAATTGGAGTGAATATTAAAAGTGCTCCCAAGTATTTCTAATCTTTTGTTTTAAATTTCACCACACCAAGGTACGCTATCTTCTTCTTAAATTCTAAAATTTACATAGTGCATGTTATCAATCATGAATGAAATAGATCCATGTTTGTCGCTTCTGCTGTGTGTTTTGTATGAGATACAAAACCAAATTTTCTAACATTTAATACTTCAAGGAACAAGGTTTCAAGTTCAAGTATTAAAACCATGCAAGTCTGTCCAAGAAACAAGTGAAGAAGTGCTGGTTTTTAAATCTTGACAGCTAGTATCTATCGAGGGTTAAAGAGCTGCTGAAGCCCAATGCTCGACAGCTAGCTTGATAGATAAGCTATCTATTGAGATTTATGAAAAATAGATTTCAATTCTGATTTTCATCCAATCCGTGAGTATGTGTTTAGGCTTTCTTTTCTTACAACCCTAAATATATATAAGGATTATTGTAAGGGCCGTCAAAGGTTGTGCGAGTATAGAGCAAAGTCGTGTTTATGCAAATTGTGACTAGAGACAGAATTTTCTCTAGTTCATCTTTCTTTTGAAGAAGCTGCTGTATTTGTATTGTTGGGATAAATGCCCTTAAATCCTATTCTATGATACTATGTATGATATTATATTTGATATTATGTAAGAAATGATGTATGACTTAATATTGTGTTTAATAAAGTTGCTTTATTCTTATCTAAAATAATGGTAACATGAATATTCGGACATTATCATATAGTCCATGAGATGCATAGTATGTGATTTATGTGAAAAGTCACAGAAGATATAAATCACAAGTTCTTTGTAAACTTAGAATTATAGTTCGTAATCGGTGATGAAATTGGGCATTTCATTTGCAAAGACTATAACATATTAACTAAGATGATTTGTCTTGATCATGGAAGTGGAGACTTCTGGTTGATGTGTTGATATGTTTTAAAAGTTAAGACATATTGAACTGGACCGCTGTGAGATTTATTATTCTCCTAACGACTGTCAATTGAATAATAAATCTCACAACTTCTATTCACATGAATTCTTAATCCTAAGAGAATAATGGACCTGATCATGAAATGTAGGTTGCTTTAATATATCAGGAGTAAGATCTAAAGTAACGATCAAAACCTTAGTATGTTGGGCAGCCACATTTAGTGTTGATGAAATATATATTCTCAAGATGGAATTCATAGTCTCTTAACGGAGATATAAAATATTCCCTTGAGATAAGTTTAATGGGTTTTGTTATTCAGAGAGTTAGGCATAACCACTTTAGTAAGACTAAAGTATATATTTATGAAATTAGATTTCATAAATATATGATGAATAACTTAAAAAGGATTAAACCAGGTACTCAAGGATTAAGATGTAGTAATTTACAAAGTGGCAGTCTATATTCATGACTTTGTATTACTACGAATATTTTATGAAGGGGTTGCATGTATAATAAAGTCTTGGGATATAATTTATTAATAAGGCCTAGAGTACAATTATATATATATAGTTGTATTAAATATAATTAATGGTAACTTTGGACTTGTCAATAGTTGACAGAAAAGCCTAAGACCCATTGGAGCTAGTGTCTTATTTGTTCTCTTTTGGTCCTACTTCAAGCCACACACTAAAGCCCAATTGGGAAGGCTCAAAAGGTTAGCCTAATTAGATAATTAGTTATGTGGAGAGAAACATACAGAATTTTATATGAGTATGAAATGGTTTGTATGTTGGAGAATGAGACTCCTTCATATTCTCTCTAGAATAAACACATAGAACTGATTGAGAGACCACACATCTTGGGCATCAAATGGAATTGGAGTGAAGATTAAAGTGTTCCCGAGTACTTCTAATCTTTGTTTTGAAATTCACCATACCAAGGTACACTCTCCTGTTCTTATATTCTGAAATTTACATAGCACATGTTATCAGTTGCGAATGAAGTAGATCCGTTAATTTTTTCCGCTGCGTATGTTTTGTATGCAATACAAACATGTTATTTTCCATCATGTATACCATAGAGTTTTGTGACCAAGGAGCTTCTTAATCTTCATCGTGTGATGAACTAAAGAACTTTGCAACCAACATCCTTCTCAAGTTGGTGATTAAGTTGCGTACTAGGATCCGTGCATCTATTGGTTAGTCACGTACTAGGAGCCATGCATTACAGGGATAGATTGTCACTACGGAACAAGTCCAATTGGGTATTGGGATAAGGGTTCAACTGTAGGTTGGTATAAGATACTAGGATTCTTTTACTTGTAACTACTTGTTGTGATAATAGTGAATTCTCAGGGGTGGTAACCTTAAAATCACTTGGTGGGGTTTTTGTCGTGTTGATTTTCCCCATTCGTAAACAAATCACCGTGTCCATTTAATTTCCGCTGCATTTAGTTATTTGGTGATTTGTTTGTGCTGTCACGCAAATAGTATGTTAATCTAATTAATTAATCAACTTGGCTAATTAATCAGTTAATTCATCACAAGGGGTCAATACATTCTTGACCTATTATTCTTTTAAAGTGTTGATATATTTTTCTTGGGAGAAACTAAACTTTTTATTCATCTAGTGTCGTTTAATTTTAATGCCCAAAATATATGATGCTTCATTAAGGTCCTTCATTTAAAATTGAATAGTCATTGTTCGACTACAACAAAGCATCTCAATATCAATTACAATTGGAAGAATATATCCACATATGGTGTAGGAATATCACCAATAGTAGAAAATTTCTTCACATATACACATGATTCTTTCAACCCATATAATTTTCTAACGTGCATACCTAATTCTCATCTTAGTATAACCCTTGGCCTTTAATTTAGCTTTGAATCTTTCCTGTTATCCTGAAACATTTCACTTTCTTCTAAAATTCATTTGCATCCAACAACTTTCATTCCTTTATGTGTTTTTATGAGCGTCTAAGGCACCATTTTTTTTTTTTTAGATTACTATCTTCTTATAGTTTTCTCTACTATGAAGCCGATAATTTGGCATATCAGATTCCATAGAAATTCGAGTACTTCCTTTCAAAGGCATTGGATTTATAGCTTTTACTATTATCAACTCTATATCTCTTCTTTCTTCCAAAAATTTCTTTTGAAAGTAATCATTACCCTTAATTTTAAAACAATCCTCCAAGAATTTTACATGACAAAATAACTAAACTTTTGAGATCATACAAACCTATATTATCTAGACCTTTGTGGGTAACTTGCCATAACACTCCTTTTTTGTTTCATATAACAATTTATCCTTATTAGAACAAAAAATGAAACATAAGAAATACATCCTCATATGAAATAAGCTGGCCATCTTGCCAATAAACAATTCATGAGGTGTTTTCCCTAAGGCTTTAGTGAGACTTCAATTTAGGATATGCATAGCAACTAGAATAAATTCACCCCAAAATGAAGTTGGTGAATTTTCTCTTTCCATTATAGATCTAACCTTTTCAGGGAGTATTTGAGACAAATTTTATTAGTACAATAACCTCAAAATCACCTAAGACATACTCACCACCTTTATTTTGAATTAACAGATTTATTAGATTGTTTGTGCATTTTTCAACATCAAATATTTTAGTAATAAGCTTCTCTAAAGCCTCCAATTTTTGTTTTATCAAATAAGCAATTTGCATATCTAGAGAAATAATTAATAAAATTAATAATGATATCCTTCTCCAACAATTATATTCATAGCTCCATAAACATTAGTGTCAACTGTTAGGATATATGTGAATCATGTTAGGAACATATGTCATCTAGAATTAGCTAATCCTTTGACAAAACGCACTTTACTTGTAATTGGGTAGATTTAGGATGTGTTTAATACTTCAAGGAATAATGTTTCAAGTCCAAGTGTTAAAGCCACGCAAATTTGTCCAAGAATCAAGTGAAGAAGTGCTGGATTTTAAAGCTCAACACCTAGCTCGACAGATAGAATCTATCAAGGTTTAAAAGGCTGTGTAAGCCCGATGATTGACAGTTGCTCGATAGACAAGCTATCTATCGAGATTTAAGAAAATCAATTTTTTAGTTCTGATTTCACTCTAGTCCGTGTATATTTGTTTAGGCTTTCTTTTCTCAAAAGCTTAAACATATATAAGGATTATTTTAAGGGCCGTCACAGAAGATGCAATGCAATGAAAAAGTTTTCACAAGCATATTGTGACCAGAGACATGCCCTAGTTCATCTTTCTTTTGAAGAAGCTGCTGCGTTTGTACGCCGTAGGGTTTTGTGACCAAGGAGCTTCATGATCTTCATCGTGTGGATGAATTGAATAACTTTGCAGCCAACATCCTTCTTAAGTTGGTGGTTAGTCATGTACTTGGATCTGTGTATCAATTGGTTAGTCATGTATTGGGAGTCGTGCATTAAAAGGAGAGATTGTCACTATAGAACAAGTCTAATTGGCTATTGGGATAACTGTTCAACTGTAGGTTGGTATAAGGTACAATGATTCCTTTACTTGTCCGTTTATTGTGATAATAGTAGATTCTCGGAAGTGATGACCTTAAAATCACCCGGTGGGATTTCTGCCTTGGAATTTTTTCCCATTTGTAAACAAATCACCGTGTCAACTTTATTTTCCGCTGCATATTAACTTAGTTGGTAATTTATTTGTGCTACCACATGTATTGCATGTTAATTAGATTAATTAATTAACTTGGCTAATTAATTGGTTAATTTATCACAAGGGGTCAATACATTCTTGGCTAATTAATTAGTTAATTAATCACAAGGGGTCATCACAAGGGCTAATTAATTGGTTAAAATGTTGTTTGGATCTTTGGTTGAGTAGCATGTTTGATTGCATTCATGTCTATGTTTTTCTCTTCTTTGAAAAACTATTTTTAAACAATCTCGACAGCTTCTCAATACCTCTCGATAGCTAGGCTATCTATCGAGCCTCTTAAGCTTCCTTTCTCGACAGCTGTTATTGCAATTTCGATCCATTGAAGTTTTTGAGAATTTGTCTCGATAGACTCTCGACAGCTTCTCGATCCATCGAGGAAGTTTCTGTATGCTCGATAGATGCTCAATAGCTTCTCGATTCATCGAGGTCACTTTGCTATGGACACCTCTCGATAGCTGTTCGATAGCTCTATCAGTCGAAATTTAAATCTTGACACCTCTCGATACCTCTCAATCCATCAAGAATCGCGGATTTCTATAGAAAGGTTCAACACGATTTCTCACTCTTTTTTCTCAATCTCTCTCGATTCCTTCTGCCTCCTCACCTTCTCAAACATCCTTCTCTCACTTCAAACCTCTTACCCACTCAATCTTCAGCCTCAAGATCATTTTCTTCCTCTGGTATGATTCTATTTCTCTCATTTAATCATGCATTTCCTCTCTTTTGACCTAACTTTTGGGGTTTTTGAAAGATTTTGGGATTTTTCAAAATTAATGAGGTTTTTGCAAAATTTTTGGGATGGGTTTTGTTCAAATGATCTTGAAAAGTTCATGCATTGCATCACATTTTCATTTTAACAATGTTTCATGCATTATAGATGTGTGTTTATTATGTTGAAAGCATGCGTGCTGGTAGGTTTGGATTAGGCTGAGCCCATGATATTTTTTTCTTTTGCATGTTACATGTTCATGCATTTTTCATGTATATGTACCGATTTTTTTCTTTCTTATTGATATTAACTGTAATTGGTACTTTTCTGCGTGTTTTTCTTTCTTTCTCTCTCTTTCTTTCTGTTAGTTGCTCTATGGCACCTAAATGTAAGTCCACTCCGTCCTGGAACCCTCTTCATTCTAGGGCATCTTCTTCTTCTTCCTTCGCTGATTCTACACCCTCTCACGTTCAGTTTCGTGATAA
This sequence comes from Lithocarpus polystachyus, assembly GCA_033629205.1. Taxonomy (NCBI): domain Eukaryota; kingdom Viridiplantae; phylum Streptophyta; class Magnoliopsida; order Fagales; family Fagaceae; genus Lithocarpus; species Lithocarpus polystachyus. The sequence continues at coordinate 9,239,432 of CM066168.1, read as the reverse complement.
AAAGGCCCGTACGAACTTCTCAAAGAACTTTCACGACGCGGCATTCATTCGGAACGCCAAGTCGTTCTATCAGGCTTTTTCGATACTAACCTTCCCACTGTCATCTACAGTAGGGATTAGGAGTCACTATGTGGCATCCCAGTTACTTGTCCCTTCGTGATCATACAAAAGTTTTACTCCAACATGCACGGATTTGATTATTCTTTACCTCATTTCTTCACTCGCATTCGGGGTACGCGCATTGTAGTCACTCCGAATCTTATATCTGAGGTGCTACACATACCAAGGGTAGCGCATCCTGACTACCCAGCTATGATCATTTTAAGACTGTGTCTAAAGACGAACTCTCGTCTCTCTTCTGTGAGACACCTTTATCTTGGGGTAACCGTCAAAACACCCATTGCTCGGGCTTTGCAAAAGGTCTGAGGTTCCTTAACATGGTGATGACATTTGTTCTCCATCCATTATCTCACTATAACTCCATTACAGATCCTCATGCTCGCTTTTTGTTATCCCTCCTTGAAGGACTTACTATTAACTTTTACTCTCACTTCATACTCTCCCTTATAGATGTCTATAAGGATACGGTGACCCGTGATAAGCTCATTTTTCCTTTGGCTATCACGCGGATTCTCCGCCATGCGTTTGTCTCATATCTCGAGTCTTCTCACTTTTCAATGATGTGTGTCATAGACGCTGCTACCGTTCGACGAAGCGAGGCCCATCTTCGACCAAAGCGGTGACGGACCGAGACGGCGACTCCTCCAGCTTCATCCGCTCCATCTACCTCTGCTCCTTCTTTAGCGGGTGGTATGATCCTTGAGGCGGTCATGGCGCAGTTTCAACACATGGATGCTCGCCTTGACACATGCACTCAGTGATGAATTGTGTCAGGTGAACACCCGTGTCAGCCGTATTGCACGACAGCAGGCTCGCTTTGGTGGCTTCATGTCGTCTCCCTCTCCTTCTTTAGAGGCATTTGAGGACGACGATGATGGTGACTCCGATGATGATGATGATGATGAGGATGATGATGCTAGCTCTTCCGGTGACGACGAGATGATTGCTCTACTTACTTACCCTTTGTCATTCGTGACAAAAATAGGGAGTAATTTTGGGTATAAGAGTAGTCATGTTCTTAGGGGGAGAGTTAGTATAGGAGATATTTTTGTTAGGGGGAGTGTTTTTTTTATGAGGGATGTAGTAAGGACTTTTTGTATCTTTTCTTTTCTTTTTAGATACGTTGTTCTTCCATTGTGATAGCAAACCTTGTACTCTTATTGATATATATATATATATATATATATATTGAGGTTGCTATTACATTCTTTCACCTATCTCTTCATGTGTTGTTTCTTTTCTCTCTTTATGCACATGCTTCTTATTTATTGTATGCAATCTTTTAATTCTGTTTCACACTAAGATGTCGTAATGAGTTTTGTTTAAAGTGTTTCAGAAATACAGGTTGTCAAAGTCTTCCATGCCATGAACTCTCTTCTTGCAAAGTTTTTTAAGAGTTTGTGTTAGGGTAGATTTTATTGTATACAACAAGTGAGTAAAAGTTGAGTGATTTATGACTTCTCTCATATGTTCATTTGTTTGTTGTAGTTTGTCACGGATTGCCAAAAGGGGAGATTGTTAGGACATATGTGAATCATGTTAGGAACATATGTCATCTAGAATTGGCTAATCCTTTGACAAAACACACTTTACTTGTAATTGGGTAAATCTAGGATTTGTTTAATACTTCAAGGAATAAGGTTTCAAGTCCAAGTGTTAAAGCCATGCAAATTTATCGAAGAATCAAGTGAAGAAGTGTTGGATTTTAAAGCTCGACAGCTAACTCGACAGATATAATTTATCGAGGTTTAAAAGGCTATGTAAGCCTGATACTCGACAGCTGCTCGATAGATAAGCTATCTATCAAGATTTACGAAAATCAAATTTTCAGTTTTGATTTCACTGTAGTCCGTGTATATTTGTTTAGGCTTTCTTTTCTCACAACCCTAAACATATATAGGGATTATTTTAAGGGTCGTCACAGTAGATGCAACGCAATGAAAAAGTTTTTCACAAGCATATTGTGACCGAAGACATATGCCTTAGTTCATCTTTCTCTTGAAGAAGCTGCTGCATTTGTACACCGTAAGGTTTTGTGACCAGAAGCTTCGTAATCTTCATCGTGTGGATTAACTAAAGAATTTTGCAGCCAACATCCTTCTTTAGTTGATGGTTAGTCACGTACTTGGATCCGAAAATCAATTGGTTAGTCACGTACTGGGAGCTGTGTATTAAAATTAGAGATTGTCATCACAGAACAAGTCCAATTGGGTATTGGGGTAAGGGTTCAACTGTAGGTTGGTATAAGATACTGGGATTTCTTTACTTTTAATCGCTTGTTGTGATAATAGTGGATTCTCAGATGTGGTGACCTTAAAATTACCCGGTGAGGTTTTTGCCTTGGAGATTTTCCCTATTCGTAAACAAATCATTGTATCAACTTTATTTTCCGCTACATATTAACTTGGTGATTTGTTTGTGCTACCATGTGTATTGCATGTTAATCGAATTAATTAATTAACTTGGCTAATTAATTAGTTAATTCATCACAGGGGTCAATACATTCTTGGCCTATTATCAGCCCGCTCCAAAACTTGAGAAGAGTGATCTCGTTTAGTCATTTTTCCTTCAATGCAACTTTCACCTGTTGGATAATATTCTATTGTGACACCCCTTAATAGAATCGAACTTAATTATTTTTCAACTTTCATTTACTAACATATCCAATTTTAAGCACCAAAAATAAGTTGTATTTATCTTTCACAAATTCATGAACATTACACACAATACTGCCATATAAATGGATTTGAAATTATTTTGAAATCCATGTAGTACTACTACATCACTTTTCTTCATTAAGAACAATTCATTTCCTAAAGAAAAATCATAACCAAGTTTTTCTAGTATATATACCTATAATAAATTTATCCTAAAACTCTAATCAACTAAATTAAATTTAGATTCATTATTTAGTTTTTTTTTTTTTTTCAAAAAACTTCAATACCTTCAATCTTTACTCTTTCATCCTTTCTCATATAAATTTAACTTACACAAACATTTATTTTCGGTGGCTCCTTGAACCTCTGCAAGGTTTATATTAAAAGTATGAGCAATAACACTTGAATTAGCCCACCAAAATCCAAGCTTAATAATAGTGGTATTAATTTCCTTGAAAATTAGATTGCAAAAAACCTTTAGGTTGATTCTCACGGCCACAGCATCTCAATACAGAATTACATTTAGTTCATTTATGTTATGGTTTCTTGTAATGATAGCAAAAGATTTGTTTTGTTTTGACCTTAACATTAGGCTTAACATAGGTCCTCTTGTTGCCTTTTCAATCACTTCTATGACTTTTGAATTTTCTTTTCTTCTTAAACCTTTTGCTTCCTTTAGGAACAAACTCCTTTTGTTCAACAATGTTAACTGAAAAATTGTTAACTCTCGATTTTGTATCCACTTGAGTCACGACCTTAGATAAGAGGTCATCAAGTGTAGAAATTTTTGTTTTATCATCTATTAGTCTTTTTGAGAAGCATCTTCTCATTTTGTTAATTTAGATGTAATGAATTTTTCTTGTGCACTAGACTTCTTTCCAAACTTCACTTCCAGGCTATTATCTATGGATTTAGCACTAGGTTAATTCATATAGCTAACCATCAATGAATCAATCACATATCCAAGCATCAAAATTTTCATTTTGTTATCTGCCTCAATCTATTTACTATAGGAGATTTATAAGACTTAACAAATTCCTCATTGGGCTTAGGTGGACACTCGGATTTAAGAGAAGAACTATAATCATAAAATCGCATGTATAAATCAACCCATATTTCCACTTTGCATAATTGGGTCCCAAAAGTATACAATTTTTCATGATATTAGCCATATTCGAAGAATCAGAGGAGTTTACTATCTCTTTGTAAAAGGCAACACATATAATATGTGCATTAAAATCCGATTCTTTTGGCCATTAATTCTTTTAATAAAATTCAAGAATTTATAAATATAATTTATGACAAATATTTCAACAAATTAAATTCATCCCATATCTGTAGGGGCTTAAGGAAGAATTTAATCAATTAGTATTTATCACCTTGATTTCTTTATTAAAAACGGTGTCTATCCGTTGGGTGTGGACACATAAATAACATTTGCTTTCAAATTCCCATCTCATCCATGGGATTAACCGAAGGGGTGTCAACATGTTTGAGCTCTAGAAAATAATTCTATTTTAAAAAAAATCATATTCCAAACTCAACCTATGATTAACCGATGGGGTGCCATCATGTTTGAGCTTTGGAACGTAATCCTTCTTTTATTATTATTATTATTATTATTATTATTATTATTATTATTATTATTATTATTATTATTATTATTATTATTAACTTGCTTTCCAAATCCAAACTCATCCATGTGATTAACTGAAAGGGTGTCATCATGTTTGAGCTTTGGATTAATAATAGCTGTACTAACTCATAATATTAGATATAGGGAAATCTAACTCCCACTACAAAACTTAAAATTAAATATAGAGATAAAGGATACTTATCTAATACTATTATCAAGGATATGTTGCATTTGTTGCAACCTTTTATCAATAGCTATTTATTATATTCTTAACACAACAATATCACATATGTCAACGGGGAATATTTAACCATATATATGTAAAGATAAAGACAAGTCATCATAAATATAAGCAAAGCCAAGATGCTTGTGACTGTAGAAATTCCACTTAAAAATTAATTCAAGAGAAACAAATTTTATACATTTATCCATTAACAATTATATCATATGCATATGTAATAAAAATCAATAATAAGATGTGAGAAATTTACATACTAAATTATATTATTCAAGGATCTCACAAACAATCAGGATGCTCTTCCCAACTGGTCAGGATTAACAAGAGCTTTCTTTTTTCTCTTCTCACATGCCTTGCAAGTGTGGCCGTGACAATATTTATAATATTCAGAAAGGACATGACCAACCATAAAATCCTTTTTATTTTAATAACAATTCAGCTAACAGATATGTTACATTTATTAATAAATAACTTCATTAATTAGATTTCATTAATGAAGAAGTTCATTAACGTATCATTACTTTTGTAACTCCATACTAATGCATGGATTCATCTATCGTTCATATCCAGAATCACTATAATGACAACACCTCTTATAGGAGGTCAAGTTACTAGCAATGACACAGTAAATTTATTAAGCTTAATGCTTAACGTGCATGAATCTCATAATGGAAGGACTGTCGAGATTATTATGCACCAAGCATCGAAAGACTAACCCTTATTATCTTTCATAGTCTAAGCAATTTTAACTTGCACCTTCTTTCCATCATAGTCCAACAATGTATCCATAAAAATAGGCTACACCATGATGGATATAGTCAAGTCAAAGACTATAATGAATTCATTCATAATCTTATTCTACTAAAACAAGTAGATATATTTCAATATACCAATATTTTACATCATAAAAATATTGCATAATTTCAAAAGAAAATTTGAATAATTACTTATTGATAATAAAGACGTCATAAAATATCATATTAGGCCACATTATTCTAACAATCACAAACCCAAACCCACAACCTCATCACCACCAACAACCCACCAAAATCACAAACTCAAAACCACAACCTCATCACCACAAATAATTGGAAAAAGAAAAAGAAAACTAACCACCGTGAGATAGTAAAAGCACATCAACGCCGTCGCTTAGGGCCTGATCCATAGCCGCGAGAGAGGCAGCGAGTAAATCGGCTTGGTCGGAGTCGAGTGAGGCGGTGAAGCCATGGTAAACGTCGGTGTAAGTGGGTGGCATAGGAAGAAGGTTTGTCTTGGTGTTTCATATGGATTGTAAGTTTGCTATGGCTTCTTAATCGTCACTCGTCAGTATGCCCTTCAAGCTCATCACTAAAAAAGACTTGATGTTCAAACTTGATTTATTTTCAGGCTAAACAAGTTTGAGTTTTTTCATGAGTTACTTGATTAGGTTATTCTTTTCTGATAAATACTATACACCACAACTAAATTTTTTACTCTTTTGCAAATATATGCTATATATTAAATTAATTAATAGGTAAATTATAGATGAAATTATACTGTTTGAGTTAATTAAATAAAATGATTTTTGTTTATGAGCTTAAAAAAATGGATTCAACAATCTTCTTTTGTTAGGAATTATATATAAGTTTACTACAAAGTTGACTATTTATATTATCAATAATTTAATATCTTATTAAATTATTTATAAACTTATACAATTTAACCTTCGGTCCATGTATAAGTATATTTAAAACATTCAAACGTATAAGGATATAACATAATATATACTTTAATCAATCCTCGTAATCAAAAACTTGTTCACGAACCCATTATTGTGTTTGTACTTGATTTGTTTAATATTCAAGCTAAAATTTGGCTTGAACTTGGCTCATTTACTAAACTAGTTGATAACCAGTGTGATGCAAGGGGAAGTAACATAATATGATTTTATCTTCTTTTCAATTTTTTCTAAAAATAAAATTTGATAATAATGATAGTTATTAAAAAAAACTTATTATTATTGTGTTTGCATATAGGACCATATATTCTAGCTGTAACTGTACACATTTATTATGATTGGATTTATATATGTAACTATAACAATTAAAAATATATATTAAAAAAAAAGATATGTAATATTGTGATGTCTCAAAAGTTTACGCAGTACAATATTACAAGGTCAACCAAAAGTCAAAGTCAACTCAGTTTATTTACAACCCTAATCACATCAATCTACTGTAATCCTCTCTCTCTCTCTCTCTCTCTCTCTCTCTCTCTCCAAAAAACTTCTATCCCACAGCTCTTTTTCCACCTCTTTTGTCTAAGTCCCTTTCTCATTATCTTCCCTCTCTCTCATTTTCTTATGGCCAAAAGTCTCCCCCTTTGTTCTCATCTTATCTATTTTCCACTTTTTATGGATCTTGATGGTTTTGTTTGATAGTCATGTGGAAATATGTGTTTCATTATCTTCCCTCTCTCATTTTCTTATGGCCAAAAGTCTCCCCCTTTGTTCTCATTTTTATCTATTTTCCACTTTTTTCTTCTTGCCCAATCCTCTTTATTTATTTATTTTTTCTTGGCCCCTCCATCTTTGCTACCCAAGACTGACGATTTTTAGAGGGGTCACGGGTGAGCATTTTTTCTATTTTTGGCTTAACTTTTTATGGATCTTGATGGTTCTGTTTGATGGTCATGTGGAAATATGTGTTTCTAGGGCCGGTATTATGTGGTTCATGTAATGTTAGGGAGTTGGGTAAGCTAGGTGCTTGGTAGATTGAGTACAGAGGGCAAAATAGGAATTTCACTTGGAAGGAAGGGTAAAAGTGGAAATCTCCTTTTTTTTAATTTATAATTTGATAATTACAACAAGAAATGAGAGATATGAAACTTGGATGTCATTGATACCAAAAAATGCCAGCCAATTGAGTTACTAAACTCTTAACAAGTAATTATAAGTCATTTCATATTTTCGAGTTTAACTTACCTCCAGTACTTTTTTAACTGGAATCTCTTTTTGTTTTAATGAGAAACTATCACATTATCCACTACCTAAATAAAAGGTAAAGATTAAAACTCACTACCACTTGTCATTATGTATTTAAAACAAAAGGAGACTTCTAGTTAAAAAAGTATTGAAAGTAAGCCAAACTCATATTTTTCTTTCATGAGCAAGTAGCTGTGCCATACCAAGGAAACAAAGCTAATGGTCGTGGAAATAGTTGCAGCACATTTCCACTAGCGTTGCAGTGTATTTGCATATGTGATATTCAAAACATACATAAACGTTTTTAGCGAAGCTCAAATTGATACTGACATATAAATACATAGAGTTTTTAACATTAGATAAGAGTGTAGATTGAAATTATGATTGGAATATAAGGTCACTTACTCTGACATCATGATAATCTCAAACGTCTAAGCTGATTGGATGATTAATTGCTCTATCTAAGTTGGCGGTAGCATGGGACTTCTATTGAATGCTCTGGAAGTTGCTCTATATATGCTGTGATTGGAAACTATTTTGGAACCAACCACTCAATATTTTGAATGCTTGAGAAGTAGACCGATTGATCGATTGGAAAATTTGTTGAAAGCACTGGTGAATCTGTTGGCGTGACTTGAAAAGTAATTGTAAAAACATGCATACACATAAAACGAAGATAAACCATCCAAAGGGAGGTACAAGGATCATCAGCAGCAAGTCACAAGCAAAAGCTCCAGAAATAAAACACATACCCCTAAGGATAGGGAGGCAGCTTGAGTTGGGAGTTGGTTGGCTTATCCCTGCCAATGCTAGAGCGTAAACAAATACGGCTAAAATAAAAAGCACCATGGTTGCACCATGTGTTTCAAATGGGTTGCCGGAGTTTTGATAATTGACTTGGAGGACAGTAAGTAGCAATATGATGAGAAATCCAAAAATATCATGGACTGTCATGGAGGAACCAAGTTCTTGCTGACTGTCACAAATAGAAGAAGAACATGGAATTAACTACCTCAGATTACATACAATATTAGAGGATGTACTCTTAAAGAGTGAGCACAAGGGAATTAAGTGAATATCCATGACATTCCATTTGCTACAAAAGGTTTGGCTTGATATAAATACTGTGTTTACCAATAATGATGGGATAATTTTAACTTTTTATTGTGTTAAAATTGAATTCTCCTCTAAACCAAAATAAAGTAAAATGCAAAGAATTTATTTTGCTTGTGCTGTTCCTACTAAAGTTTCAATATTTTGCATCCTTGACAGAACGACTCAGTGATCAATTAATTCCCTGTATCAAAATTATGGAGACAAAATTATTTTTTCCTTTGAGAGAGAGAGCTGAACGTTTGGATTTAAAGGAATTTGAGAATCTATGGAGACCATGTAAAAACGGAATAGAACATTTTGCTTGCTATTAAATGGGATGTGGAGGCTTGGGTTGTTGCAAAAAAAGGAAGCTCAATTAGAAAGTCTGTCCAGAGCAAAGTTTATGCTGCTCACCAATTCCAGTATATATGTGCTCAATACGGAATCTAAGAAGAATTCATTAATGCAATTTTAGTCTTAAGTTATGGTTTTCTTTGGACCAATGACCTCTAGGTCAATTTGCAAGTTTTGTGAATTATATTTTATTGTAATATTAGGCCAAAAAATAATTATAAGGTAGCAATATGAGGCCAAAATAAAATTACGAAAAGCAAGTAGCAGTGTCTAAAATTCAGTTGAATGTGTCGAAGATATAGTTTGTGAATAAACTTGCAATAAAAATGCCAGGTTTGTCTTGATATATGATACAAATTCAAATATTATGTAAACCATGAACAGTGCTTACTAAAATAGAAAATGATCATGCATGTAAGATGTTAACACACATTCTTTTTTGTTTAAACTTAGTCATGAATAAAATTATAAGAAAAATGATGGACTCAGAATTAAGTAGTAGGGTTCGTGGGCATATAATCATATATAGAGAAAAAAAAAATGTAAAACAAAATCTAATGGAAAGAGATATGAACTAACCCTTCGGGACGAGGATTGTTGGTCTCCATTCTCGCCTCAAGTTTGTCTCTTTGTTATGTTTTTGCCTGTCTATACTTCGTAGGTTAAACTTAAAATTGCGTAATGTGTCATTTATGGTCTTTTGGTATATAAACTTCGGTCGGGGTGACTTTTTTTAGACAATGTACAAACAAAGGCCCTTCACCTTTGGTTCTATGTTTTGTTTTTGGTTTTTGATTTTTACTGACCTCGGTGGGCCATATGATATGAAGTTATGAACAGCTGGTGTAATAAGAAGGTACGAAGTTCCTATATATATAAAAAAAAAAAAAAAAAAAAAAAAAAAAAAAAAAAAAGTTCGAAATAATTAAAAAAAAAAAATCTGCTGTGTCATAACTTTCTACTGACCCGATGGGCAATATGAGTATGTGATATGTTCTTTGATTTATTTGATGTTCTAATCTATAGTGTCCGCTTCTGATAGTAGTTTTTTATTATCGGACCAAGATATCAATCTGTTTTTTGTATAAGCAGGAATTGAACCCCAGATCTATTATTCAACTATCAGAGACTTTACCAATTAAACTAACTAGAACTTACGACGTTGCAGGATTAGATATTCACCAATTACAAACGCACAAAATTTTTGGGAAAAAAAAAAGGAATTTATAAAAGAAAGAAAGTATAATTTTTATTACATTTAGGGAACTACTTTTGTATGTAATAAAAATAAAAGAAAACAAAGAATTAAATTTGGATTTGACAGAAAAAACCATACCTCTAAAATTCAATTTGAAATTAAGGACCATTTAGAAAGAGATTTCTAATAACGTTGTTGTTGTTTTGTGAAAATATGTGTAGGTGAAAAAATGTGTGAAAATACGTATAATGTTATTTAAATACTGAAAACTGTTGTTTAAACAATAATAACAAACACCTCCTAAAATTCTATGATGATTTATTTCATGAAACCTTTCACTTGCTTTGTACAAATGACAACAATGATTAACGTTCATGACAAAAATGACAACAATGATTAAATGCTAAAATCAAGGAACACTAACAACTCTAACTAACGTTAATGGCATCTATTTTTTCCACAAGACTCAATTGTTAGGTCCAAGCTAGGGCAAAGGAATCATCCCACTTCTTTTACTACAACTACGACATGTGGGACCAATCACATACATGCATCTCCAACCTATTCTCCATGCACGTATCGTGACACCTTCCAAGAATTTTGGTCCATTTTCCAAGGGGGATTGAGGTTCACTCGAAACTTGCATATCCGAAGACAGTGGGGACTTAAAAAGGAGGCCATACTCATATTGGAGAATATTTGCTGAGTCACTGTGAGGATACCTTCTTTTCTTTTTCCTTTTTATGGTCAAAAATTCTTCCACCACTACACCATAATAATTGTCCCCAGCTGCCGAGTCACGTTGAGACCAAGGGGGCATGTCCTCTCTAAATTTTTGAAAATTTCATTTACTGCTTTAATAAATTGAAAAATAATATATAAGTTGTTTGTAAATAACTTATTGGCCTCCCATAATTTGAGAGAAAAAAAAATATTATGAGCTCAATACCTAGTTAAAATTCACTTGTCTCCTATATATATATATTAAGATTCGTTACGAAAAACAAAAAATAAAAAGATTTTTTTGAAAATCCAATCCATTTCTTGGCCTATTAGCTCCTCCAAATACCAAAAAATAAAAATCTTTGACATATATACGTTGTTTACTTAAATTAAATATGAATAAAACGAAAAATTCCTTACTGTTGTCACCGCTGTAGTCTCAGACTCTCAGCACTACAATGAACTTTAACAGTTTTTCTTGGTTCTTGTTTTCTGCTGCGCTCCAACCTCTGGTCAAGTGAATCAACGACCAGCGACCTCCAAATTAGTATTGGCCAGTAGACTAGTAGTAATGTGGTATATCTCTGTTTCTATGTATTCAGTTTTATATTTGCCTAGATCACTATCTATTTGGATGAAAAAGACTAAAAAGTATCTCTCTTTTAATTAAAAAAAGCATTTATTTAGCTTTAGCTTGTAGATGACGCCACACAGTACCTAATTAGTGGCTTTTCGCTGACATCTTTTTTTTTTTTTTTTCTTTATATTATATATATTTAACTTATCTGCTTATTTTGATTAGTATTATTGCTATTTGTTATGCCTTTGTTTATATATTTATGTTTGATCCTCTAAAAATGATATTGTTTGTAGAATGTGTAATTATAGACTATTGAAGCATTAATATAAAAACAAATTTACATACGTTGTTTCTTTTATTTTCTGAAAATAAACAATATTTTATATTTTTTTAAAGTGAAAAAAGTGGCTATATAAATATAGTTAGTATTTAAAATTTAATATTCAGGTTTTAATATATATATATATATATAGAGAGAGAGAGAGAGAGAGAGAGAGAGAGAGAGAGAGAGAGAGAGAGAGGTAATTTAATTAGAAACCAATCTACAATTGATACATATCTTAAGAAAAAAAGTTTAAAATTTGGAGAATACTACACAAAATCTATCTAGCTAGAATAAGAATACTTATGTTGAGTCCCTATACCAGCTCAAAGATATCAATCTAAGGAATGTTGCTTTCTTTGAACTCTCTATCAAGTGCTTTCTTTGCTGAGAGTGACTTTGTCGACAAAAACAAAGGCACTTCACCTTTGTTTCTTTGTTTTGTTTTCTTTTTATTTGAGAGTGACAAAACCATATCAAGTTCTGAACAATTAGTGCAATAAGAGAAGTGTGTCAAATAATTCAAAACACAAGCCAACACAAAGTCAACAATTCAACGTGTCAATAATTAAAAGCTAAATAGACTTGATTCTCCCTGTAGCCAAACATCCCACTAGCTCGATGATCTAGTAGTGGTAGCTCTCCACAGCTCCAACTCCATGATCATCACTGGATTACTAAGTCAGTGCATACATGTTCTCTTGATTTATTTGACGCTCTATTATTGCCCTAAGATCCAAGCCCTAATTAATTTTGAGGCCTAAGGGTAGAAATTTTTGGGCCTGTTGCTTTTTCTGTCCCCCAATTTGTCGGGCGCGACAGCCAACAACTTTTAGCTAGGCATTTTTCTTATATTTTAAATTTTAATTTTATTTTTTGGTAACTAAATAATATTTATTTAACTTTTTGATGATGAACATTGTAATTAATGAATTTGTATGAACAAATATTGATTTTGATTAGAGAGAGAGAGAGAGAGAGAGAGAGAGAGAGAGATCATCTTTTATGTATTTGTGCGAATGAAAATTTTTGTTTTTAAACTGTCATAAATAAAGTATGATACATTAGAATAAATTCTTTTAAATGCAAAATATATATATATATATATATATTATCTGCAATAAACTGATTTCGTATTTTGAAAAAATATCTGATGTGGCATTATTTGGTAGGATGTATAATATGGTCCTTATTTACCGCCATCCCGATAGAATTTATTCTCAAAGTTAGGAATAAATTTTTTAAAATAAAATTTTTTTTGAGTAAAATTTGTGTCTTAATTAAAAATTAAGAAATGCTAATAGATACTCTTAGGACAATAATTCATAATCTATTTAAATAAAGTTTTTATGGAAAAAAATAATTAATATTTTGATAACTTTCAATTTCCTATAAAAGTGATGTCAAAATATTCCTAAAATTGATTGTTAATCATTGCCTTAAAAGCACTCGTTAACATGACCCTTAAAATTTTTATACTGTGAGATAAGTAGATAGATAATATATATTATATATTATACTAGTGTGTAATCCCGTGCATATGCAAGGGTCCATTTAAAAACAATCATAATTACATATAATATATATATATATGATTTGAAATTTAATTAAATCTAGACTCTTCGGTTTTTGCCCCTAATAATTCACTTGCCACAAAAATTAATAAATTAGATGAAATACATGACGCAAAATTAAACTCCAATTAAAATTCAATCTAAAATCTAATTGAATTTAGACCTTTTGATTTTTGCACCTAATAATTCACTTGACACAAAAATTTGAAAATTAAATGACACGCTACACAAAATTAGACTTCAATTTAGAATTTAATTAAATTTTCTCTCCGCTTTAGCTATTAATATATATATGACTTATAAATTTGAATTATTTTAGTTATATGATTACGTTTTTTTATGGTTTATTATATTGAACTCCTCGTTTTCTACATTAAATTAACTAATTTGGCACACAAATTTAAAAATTTAGATTAGATGGGAAATGTGGCGCTAAATTAAACTCTAATTTAAATTCAATTTTTACCTAAATTAATTCACTTGGTACAAAATTCTAAAATTTAGATTAGATGAGACACGTGGTATAAAATTAGACATTAATTGAATTCTAATTTGAAATTTAATTAGATTTTCTCTCTACTTTACCTATTATTATATATATATATATATTAGCCATTACAGGGAGCTTTAATTTTTTTTTTCTTTATTTTAACAGGGGCCTTCTTCCAATTGGAGGCCATTATAAGTCATTGTCTAAATTGACTAAAAGTTGAGCCAGCTTCGATACTAAAAAAAGTATGGTCTTCCACTGATTTACTTCTACTTTAAACAAATTTCAACATTATTGTTTCTAGAATCCACTAATGTTAACAATTGATTAAAAAAAAAGACGTAATTAAAACAAAAAAATGATGTAAAAAAAATAAATATAAAAAAAAAATGAATGTAATAATAGTATGGTTACCACTTACCCTTAAATATTCATCACTTGCTTGCACATACAGGTGAAACCTTCTTAGAATTCTGGACCATTTTCTACGAGTCCAGGTTGACCTGAAACTTGCATATCTGAACTCTGAAACCAGTGGGGAATGAGAGGGACTAAAACGGTTATGGTCATATCAGATAAAATTTGCAGAGTCATCGTGAGGACTGAGTCATATTCAAACAAAGGTAGTCAGGCAGGCTACTGACTAACGAAGGCAATTCTTTTTCTCTTTTTCCATTGTGATAGACTGACTAGGCATCTTCAAGTTGAGCATACTGTCGCGCACCTTTGGTGTAGTGGTCATTCTACAAGTATAAGTACTTGCAAAGTGTGGAGGTCAAGGGTTGGGGTTCAAATCTTCAAGAGGAGGTTTCACACACATTTACAATTAGATTAGGCTAAATTAAAATTTCTATCTTATATTAAAAAAAATAAAAAATGAGGGGCTATCTTTGCGGATGGCCTGGTGGTCAATTCCTGTACAACAAATAGCAACAGCAGCCTTCAACCCGAAACACACAAAAAAGTGTTGTTCTACTCCTTACACAAAGACACACAGAAAACTCTATTAACCAATACTGTTGTGGATGGAACTTAGCTATTTAGCTTTAGGACGCATTCTTCAAGTCTATTAAGTGTACCATCTGAGTGTTGCAAAAAAGACGTGTCATCCTTTACTAAACAAGCAACAAAACTAGTTGTTTTTATTTTAAAAAAATAAGCTAAAGTTTTTTCCATCTCATTTTTAGTAAATAAATTATCAAAAACTAAGGTATGATGAACCTCACTAGATCCTACCAAAATCTAACAGTCAAATCTGGTTGGCCTAAAATTAACAAACCCATGCACACAACGTACACTATTGCTCATGCATAGGAGCAAGGCCATTAATTTTTGTTTGGGATGGCCAAGTTATGGTGTTAGGTTTTATTTATGCATAGGGAGCAAATTACATTTAAAAGTTTTTGCATTATACTTGTTTTCTTTGGAATACAAGCCTCAACTTACCCAAATAAATATAAATTCAACACATAATTAGATGAATTTATACTAAGAAAGTAAAAAAAAAAAAACTTCATGTAAAAAAATAAAATGTCATGGTTTAAGGGTAGCATTTACTAAAAAGAGATGAAATTTATTTATGTTTTATATATTTTTTTTAAATAGAATTACTTTTCCTTAGACAAGAAGAAAAAAAAAAAGTAAAATCAAATTTACTTTCCTTTTCTTTTTTTCTCTTTTTGATGATAGATGGACTATAGAGTATAGGGCCATTGGCATCTTCAAGCTGAATGTATGGGCTGGGAATTCTCAAGACTCGGACTAGAAATCCAACCATGTTGACCGTGCAGCACGAGGCTAGCCTAGGAGAGAGACAGTCCTTAGCCTAATATACAAAATGAGGGCCAGCCTATCTTTGCTAATGCCTAATGGGCTGCTGGTCATTTCCTAGTACAAATAGCAACAAGAGCCTTCAACTGGAAACGCATAAACTAGTCTGTTTGGGAACAAGAACTTGTTTCATTGAGAGTGTGTTTAGCTCCAAATTAAAAAATCAGTTTATTTTACTATTTAGTTTATTTTTGTTACTATTTATGAGTCTCACTGCACTTTTTGGTACTATTCATGAGTCTCATTGTACTATTTCAGCTAACTTTTACCTTTATTTACAATACTTTTAGTAAAAAAATTTCAGTTTCAGTTAAATAGATAGATCCCAAACAAATTGTTACTGAAATTTTTTTGCTGAAAGTACTATAGATAAAACTAAAAGGTAGCTGAAATAGTACATGAAACTCATAAATAATATCAAAAAGTGCAATGAGACTCATGATTAGTAGCAAAAATAAGCTAAATAGTAGTAAAACTAAGCTAAATAAAAAAAAATAAAAAAATAAAAACTGGTTTTTTAAGTCAATACCAAACTCACACTACCTATATATAACATTTTCAGTTTTTCATTTCTTTTTGTCTCACCTATATCTGTCACTTAACTTTTTTTTCCTTTTCTTTTTTTTTAAATATATTTTTTATATAATATATAAAGAAGCGGGAATTCAACTTTATTTCACCCCCTATTTATAAGACAAGTAAAAAATTATATTAACTAATAATGTGGTGAATGAAACTTAATACATTTTTTGAAACTGGATTCAACTTTCATTTAAATCAAAGAAGCATCAAAGATTACAGAATCAACCGCAAATGATGGAACCTCTTCCATCCAAAATAAAACAAAATTAACATGTTGGGCATATCTAGCAAGCACATGTGTCACCCTATAACCATTTTTCTTTGTGCAGCTCACAGAAATCCACTTCAATGTTCCCATCAGATGCCGAATGTCACCAATAACATGCTGAAGTGCTGAGTGGTTGTCCTTGGCTAAAACAATACTCCTCGTAGCATTGACACTATCACCTTCCACTATCAGAACCGTGAAGCCAGCGTCTGCTGCAAACTCCATCGCCTTACGACACGCAAGCAATTCTGCCTCCTCACTGCACTGGATTGCCAGACCTTTAGCTGTCATCGCAACTTTTCCCCTTGAGTTTCTGATCACAGCACCGAACCTAAAACTAGCATTATCCACAAACATAGATGCATCATAATTCAGCTTATACACAGACTGAGGTGGTGGTTGCCAACTAGTTCCAGCGTTCTGCAGTACTTGGCGAGTCGTACCCTACACAGCATCAACTTGTAGGCTGTCCTGTGATCGCTGGAACTCCTCAAGCAAATCAGCAGCTCGCTTATTCAACCAACCTGGATCCATGAATTTGCCTCCAGCAAATCAACCATGCCTGCATTAACATTAGCTCCACCTCTGTTTTCTCCATCCGATCCAACAGGTACTCCAACAAAGCTGCGAAATTAGTTTGCCTCGTCCCACACTTCTGCAAGGCCCTAGCACTACCATGCCAAATATCTTGAGCAGCTATACATTCCAATAAAACATGAATGGTTGATTCTTGAAATCTGGAGCAGAACGAACACAACTCATCTAGCAAAACCCGTTTCTTCTTTAGATTCCTTCTGGTTGGGAGAATATCATGACATGCTCTCCACCCAAACACCTTCATCTTGTTGGGGATCCGTAACTTCCATATAGCAGCCCACACCCTACTAACCCCACCTCCTGATGATGGTTCAGCCCAATCTTCCTTCTTCAAGAGAGATCTTACGACCTTGTAAGCAGACTTTATTGTGAAGTTGCCATCATTTCTATGCTTTCAATAAACAGAATCCGGTACTTGCCTCCGACTTAGTTGAATATCACATATAGCTTCCCCCTCTTCCCAATTGAAGTTAGCCATAATAAAATCTCTTCGCCACACATGGAGATCATGGCTAATCAAGCTTGAAACCAATACTTCCTCTTTATCATCCCTTACCGAAGAGAGAGGCTTATTTGTGGGGTAATTTGGAATCCACCTATCTCGATAGAAACTTAATGCATTTTAATTTATGAAGTGTACTTTAAATGTATTAAGCCCACCATTCAAGTATCTCTTTCATTTTTATTAAATAAGCAACAAAATTAGTTTCTTTTTTAATTAGAAAATAAACTAAATTTTATCATTTTATATTGTATTTGGTGAATAAGCTATTAGAAACTATGGTATATTTACCGAGCTTCACTGAGCCCAATTAAAATTCAGCTGCCACATATGCTTGGCTTAAAAAAAGCAAACCCACGCACACAATTGTAGTCCTTCAAAGCATGGTTTTGAAATCCGGGCCGAACCGTATGGTTCGACCCGGTTAACCATGAACCCCTCTTCTTTGCAGTTGTTTTAGCTTTAAGAACCTTTCTATGCAAGAAAAGCGTGGACCTGTGCGAACCGCTGTTGAACCGCACAGTTCTTAAAATCGTGAACGGTTCTCACGGTTCCTTTTTTTTTTAGCAAATACCGGCTGAAATTAAAGATTTGGTCGGCATGCACTTTGGACTTTTTTCAGATCCGAAATCAAAAGATTTGTGAGGGGAAAAGAGAACAAACTGAGAAGAAGATGACAAAGTAGGGGCTGTGCCAGTGGCAGCTCCAGAAAAATTTTTCAGGGTGTTCCTCAACAAGCATAAATTACAATCTAATAAAAATAAAATTTTGTATGTTGACAACAACAACAATCCAAAAACACGCAAATATACAAAATTTATAATTGCCTTCTACGAATTTTTATATTTTGAAATCGTTGCATGATAGTTTCGTTATAAATGCTACAATAAACTATAAGTTCATTTGAAATATTAATAAAATTATTAATTATTTTTGTTTAGTTGTTTCATTAATTTGTTTGTCTTTTATAAACTATAATTTGTTATATTATTGTTTCATTAATTATAAAATTATTAATTGTTGTTTAGCCTAACATAATTTAATTTGTTTGTCTTTTATAATGTATTAGTTAATTAAATTATTAATTATTGTTTATTAGTTGCTTCCCCCAATTAATTATTGGTGTAAGGACATAAATCATAAGATGGGCCTATAAGCAAAAGAAACTGGGGCACATGACGTAAACAGTATCCTTGGAATAAATTTGTAGAGAGTGGGCCGAGTAAACTTGGTTGAAAACGAGTGGGTTGATGGCCCAAGTATAGTTATGACCAGACTAACATAAATGAAGTGTTGAGATGGCACAGGGTTCATCTCGGCTTGGTCCGAGGAGTGAGCTTAAGCAACTGTTCTGAGTACTTGTATCTTTCTCTTTCTTGCTCTCTTCTTCAGTTACTTTCCTTTTTCTTCTGATTGTTCAATGCCTTCTCTCTCTGCTTCTTGCTCTATTTATAGGCCAATTTGCCTCATGTGTCAGTTAGGTGATTCTCCTTTGATACTTGTCCCATCAACCTTCACTTGAAGTTTCCACACGGCAACTGTAAAGGGTGAAGGTCACTGTTCAGATGTCCTTTCCCCATTAATGCGGTCAGGAGGTTAGCTGCAGGGTTATAAATGCGGTGGCAACAGCCTTTCACATAATATCTCTTTGCTGCCACCTGTCCTCTTTGCCTACATAAATCAGGAGGTTCTCCAGCAATGATAGGATCAATGTTGGGGCATTCATCTGTATCGTCCCTCTGATCATCCGACCAGGCAGTGCTCTTTGGACCACTCTTCTCCTCCTTCATACAAGTTATATTTCAAAGAGGAGTTAAACTAGGTACCTTCCATATAACTTATTGTCCTCGGACGAATAGGTCTCCATAGACAGGCCCACGGCCCACTATCTGGAATTGAGCCATTTACTCCTACAATAGCTCCTCAAATTTCCGGTTTTCTCTCTTATCCGAGGAGAAGGGCGGGATTCTGACTTCTCCAAGGGTCAAATTTTCCAACTTTTTTAACTTATCCACGTGGAGGCACCCCTCCGCGTGTCTCACAAACCTTACCGACGCTTCAGAAATTACAACGCATCATTTATTGCTCTAGGTGGCACTCTGTCTCCCTTATCAGCGGTGAGATGCAGATCCTATGGCTAGGATTTCTTCGTGAAATTTCGATCGGGGTAACTCCCACTTACTTTCTTTTCCTATATAAAAGGTTCTGAGAGAGCTGCCTTGCTCATTTTGCATATCCTTAAGCATTCCAGAGTTTTTAAGCATTCCAGCCCCCACTCGTTACTTTATTCTAATTATTCCAAGAGCATTTTTACTAAAAATTCTAGGTATCTAAGAAGTTACTGAGACAAGAACCTCAACTACTTCTGTAAGTACCTGATTTTCAAGTTCTTTTCCCCTCGGCCGAGCATCTCGGCCCGTTTGTTTTTTGTCTTACTCCTGTACTAGGAAGTTTTCTCTGTATCTCCTCATACTTAAATGGGTAGATTTAAGGATCTCATTGATTCGCCTATAGTGGTAGAGCTCTTTAAGGCAAAATATAACATACCCGAGGGAGTAAGTCTTCGGTATTGCCCATCGGAAGACATTCTGACCGCTAGGAGAACTGGTGAAGTAGTCATTCCTGTGATTGCTTTCTTAGAGGGGGGAATGACCATTCCTATGGGGCCCATAACCCGCGAGTACCTTAGGAACCATAGGTTATGCCCGCACCAGTGCGCCCCCAACCTATTTAGGGTTCTGGGCTGCGTTGATGCACTCAACCAAATGATGGGTTTGCAACTCACTTGGCACGACGTCGTACATATGTACGAGTGTTATTCGCTAGTAGACGGGGGGTACTACTTAAAATCCCGATCCTCCATTGTCAAAATGGTGTCGTGCCTTCCGAAGTCCAACAAGGGCATGAAGGACAACTTCGTCATCGTCTCTGGGGCGTGGCACGATGGTCATCACTGTCCGACCAAGGAGGGGGAGCCAGGTGGGATGCCTTAGGACTAGATTGAGTTAACATAGAATTTGCACATTAGGTTTTATTTTATTTCATTGTTCTACCATTTGA
The DNA here is from genome assembly GCA_033629205.1 of Lithocarpus polystachyus. NCBI lineage: Eukaryota > Viridiplantae > Streptophyta > Magnoliopsida > Fagales > Fagaceae > Lithocarpus > Lithocarpus polystachyus. The sequence continues at coordinate 9,218,644 of CM066168.1, read as the reverse complement.
TTCTGACTTAGTTATTGATTTCGCGCTTCTCGGCTATGATTGCAGATAGAAAGCTTGTCTCTCCAAGACTCAATCTTGTGAACGTTCTGGGCTTGAACAAGCTACTGCGATCCGAGGTGTTCGTTCACACAGTCGGCTAGCTACATGTCGTTCATCTAATATTGGACTTTGTCCCTTTGTCGGATAGCTTCTAGGACATCGGGAACACTATCCGAGCAGGAGATAAGAGAATCCACAGAATTGACGTCTCTCGGCCGGGTTTTTTGTCCAAGAAATACCTCCCTCCCGTCGAGTGGCCGATTCAACAAGTCCCTCCTCAACCAGCTACTCATCAAAGAGAAGAGTCTACTTCCTCTCGGCTATCCTTGGAGGACGAGATAAACCAATTTCGCTTCGAGGGCGAAGAGGAAGTGCAAGATAAGCCTCGGAGTGTCCCAGAGTCCGAAAGTACCGAGGAGGAAGAAGACGAGATGCCTCTGAAGCCTAGAGTGGGGTTGAGGGACCTTCTTGCTGGGAGTAGCAAGGGTGCTCCTTCCAATGAAGCACCTAAGGAGAAAACCATTACCAAGCTCCCCCTACCTCCTTCTCTTCCCACAACTGAGCTCGGCTTTCTTCCCATGCCAGATCTCAAGAAGAAGAGGAAGGTCGTAGACCTAGATGCTGAAGAGGGTGAAGTGCCCCCTCCACAACAGAAGGGGCTAAAGCAATAGAAGAGTGGGAGAGATGACAGAAGGGTCTCCCCATCTGAGCACAAGAGTGATGCCTACGCTAGGGACGTTCAACAACCACCAGCCTGGGCCCTACTACTGGATTTGGACGGCGCTCAAATCTCGTCTACTGCTTCCATAAGGGAATTTCAAAAGGGGCGCTCTGGTTACATTGCCGAGGCCTTGGAACGCCCTCTGCTTTTGCCTCGGGACATGGAGGTAGTGAGGTCCTGGAGGCAGGCGGACCTGTTCATGTCTCTGAAGAGAGACTTGGCCATGGTGGGTTCCTGATCACTTCTTTACAAACTGGATTAACTTATTTAAAAACTATGTATTTTACTTCTATCTGTTGTGATATAATTTTGTCGTTCTTATCGTGCAGCTTACCGAACAAGTTTACGTAGCTAAAGATTGGGTCAGGGACGCCTGTAACCAGGCTAGGGCTGAGGCCCAATCTCGTATGGACGTAGAGAAGAGCTCGGGGGTCGTGAAGCATGAAAAGAAAGAGTTATCCAAAAAGCTAACTATTGAAGAGAGGGAGAGGAGGAGCGCCGAGGCTGGCCTAAAGAATGTTCAGGACCAAGTTGAGGACCAGCGAAAGAAATTGTACATGATAGAGATAGAGCTGGCCACTCAGAGACAACTGGTCCTAGAACTCAAGGCCAGTCTTGAGAACGCCGAGAAGGCAAAGAGGGAAGCTCGGGAGGCTCTGGAAGCAACCGAGGTCGAGAAGAGTGCCGAGTACATCCGCAGCATAGAGGAGATGGAGATAAGGCTCGCAGAAGAGGTCTTTGAGGTGTGCATGGATTACTGCAAGTTCACTTGGGTAGAAGCCCTGAACCTAGCAGGAGTCCCTAGCGACTCGGAACTCAAGCAGCCCGGGAGGATATATTTCCACCCTCACATAAGCGTGGTCCCAACTGACCCTGCGCCTTCGTCATCCCAAGCTCCGGATCCATCAGATCAAGCGCTTGTTCCTCTCTAAGCCGAACAGGAGGTTCGGAAGGAACAAGTAGCTCTACAAGAAGGCACGGATGCTGCTAAGGCCAAGGAGATAGCCCCCTCCGAGACTGAAGCTGGATCCTCTGAGGCTGAACCGAGTGGACCAGACAGCCTTGAACCTCCGACTACCCAGACTTAAGATTAGGGTTTTGTTTTTTGTAGTTGTTGTTGTTTGATGTTTTTTTTTTTTTTTTTTTTGTAATAACATTTTGTACGCTGGGCTAATGTACTTCAATTTTTATATTAATGAGAATATCTGCGTTCGCCTTTATTTAGTCTCAATTCCATCCATTTACTTCCTTTGCGTTGTAGTTCTTAAATCTGTGAGAATTCTAAGTCCACGGACTAAAACAATAATAGAAACAAATCTCTATTCGTACAGAATGACGGGGGTAGCATGAACATGGCAATAGTACCCCGAGACCAATGATAAAATTCTTAGTAATTATACCGAAATTATTCACTTAGCTCAATTTTGTCTTAACAAATGGAGTGGATTTACATGAATGAGAATACCAATTTGCTCAAAGTATGTGGTCCGAGGGAATGTGCAAAACTAAGTTCCTGCTAAATACTTGGTGATACGTATTAGAGGGTGAGCTTGCTTGGTAAGTTTGATCCGAGGGGTTCGGCATGATTGAGGTTTTATTTAACACTACGTAAAACAAACTAGAGTGGTAATTTACCCAAGGTATGTGGTCCGAGGGACTAGGCATGACCAAGGTTCTGTTTAGCACTTTAGTAAAATGAACTAGAGTGGTAATTTACCCAAGGTATGTGGTCCGAGGGACTAGGCATGACCAAGGTTCTGTTTAACACTTACTAAAATGAACTAGAGTGGTAATTTACCCAAAGTATGTGGTCCAAGGGACCAGGCATGACCAAGATTCTGTTTAACACTTAGTAAAATGAACTAGAGTGGTAATTTACCCAAGGTAAGTAGTCCGAGGGACCAGGCATGACCAAGGTTCTGTTTAACACTTAGTAAAATGAACTAGAGTAGTAATTTACCTAAGGTATATGGTTCGAGGGACCAGGCATGACCAAGGTTCTGTTTAATACTTAGTAAAATGAACTAGAGTGGTAATTTACCCAAGGTATGTGGTTCGAGGGACCAGGCATGACCAAGGTTCTGTTTAACACTTAGTAAAATGAACTAGAGCGGTAATTTACCTAAGGTATGTGGTCCGAGGGACTAGGCATGACTAAAGTTATGTTTAACACTTAGTAAAATGAGCAATATGATAAATCTTAATGCAAGAATAGAAACTTTTATTAATAATAATACCTTTTTAAGTTATTTACATTCCAGGGATGTGATACAGCTCTTTCGTCCAAATCCTCTAAGTATTCTTTAGCAGCAAATCCAAATTAAGTTATTTTCCCTTCACTCGGCGACCAAATCCAAATTATTCTTTAGCAGTCTGTTACTATTGGCCGAGGTAAAGGAACTCGTTCTAAGTGTGGGGAATCCGGTTTCTATAGGAATAACAGCTTCAGCACCGTACGTCATTGCAAAGGGGGTCTCCCCCGTAGATCTCCGAGGAGTGGTTCTGTAGGTCTAGAGAACATGTGGTAATTCTTCCACCCACTTCCTTTTAGCATCATCCAGCCTTTTCTTCAGACCGCTCATTATGACTTTGTTGACTGCTTCAGCCTAGCTGTTTCCTTGAGGGTACGCGGGGGTGGAGTACCTGTTCGTAATACCTAACCCACAGTAAAATCTCCTAAATGCTTTACTATCAAATTGAAGACCATTATCCGAGATGAGAGTGTGTGGTACTCCGAACCAAATGACAATATTCTTCCATATAAACTTCTGGACATCTACATCTCTGATGTTTGCCAATGGCTCGGCTTCAACCCACTTGGTGAAATAGTCTGTGCCAACGACCAGGTATTTCTTACTCCCAGTTGCCTTAGGAAAAGGACCTACAATGTCTAGACCCCATTAAGCGAAAGGCCATGGGCTGGATAAAGGGTTGAGGACCCCCCCCCCCCGGTTGATGGATATTTGGCGCAAACCTTTGGCATTGATCACACTTCCTCACTTACTCTTATGATTCCTTTTGCATGTTTGGCCACCAATATCCCTGAGTTAGAACTCTGTGAGCAAGGGACCTGCCTCCTGTGTGGCTACCATAAATTCCTTCGTGCAGTTTTTCAAGGAGCAACTCTGTGGCCTCAGGGTGTACGCACAATAAATAGGGCCCAGAGAAAGAGCGTTTGTATAGCTTATTGTCTCCGGATAGCTATAACCGAGGAGCTTTCCTCCGCACCTTGTCAGCTTCGGCCTTGTCTGGCAGTAGGACATCATCCCTGAGATAGGTCACCATAGGGTCCATCCAGCTTGTTCCCACTCTAACTTGATAGATGTTGGGCCCTTCCTCTTCCTCAGCATGCTTCTGTACATCTTCCACCAAGATAAGTCGGGGTAATCCTTGAGCTGAGGAGGTTGCAAGGGTGGCTAAGGAGTCCGCGTGCGTGTTCCCACTCCGAGGAATATGTTGCAAACTAAATGACTTGAACTGTGATTGCAGTTGCTTGACATGTCTTAAATACTTCTGCATTCTTTCATCACGCGCTTCTAGCTCCCCCTTGACTTGGCCGACGACCAGTGCTGAGTGCGAGAATACCTCCATGGTACTCCTACCCATTCTTCTGACCATGGCCATTCTGACCAACAGCGCTTCGTACTCAGCTTTGTTATTAGTAGCCGAGAAGTTTAGTTTGAGGGATTTTTCGATAACAACATTCTCAGGAGATATCAAAACTAGCCCCATTCCCAAGCCTCTCTGATTGGCCGCACTGTCTACATACAATTTCCAAGGTGGAGGTCCTTGCACGGACACTAGGCCAACTGAATTTCCATCCATGTGCATCTTCTCGGCACTTTCTTCTAACACAGGCTCAGTAAACTCGGCCACCAGGTCAGCCAGTATTTGCCCCTTAACTGAGGTGCAGGACATGTATTTTATATCGAAGGCCCCTAGGATTATACCCCACTTTGCAATTTTTTCCGTATAATCTGCACTCCGAAGCAGTGACCTGATTGGGAGTTGGGTAAGGACCACAACCGTATGCGACTGGAAGTAGTGAGGAAGTTTGCGAGTGGTGTGAACGACTGCAAAGATGGCCTTTTCCAGTGGCAAGTAACAGATTTCGGCCTCATGCAGAGATTTACTCACGTAGTAAACAGGTTTCTGAACTCCATTGTCGACCCGAATAAGTACCAAACTCACTGCATGGGTGGCTATAGCGATATAGGCGAACAAGACTTCATCCGTAGTGGGGCTGGACATGATAGGGGGTCGAGATAAGTATTCCTTCAGCTGCTGGAAAGCTAGAATACACTCTTCAATCCATTCAAACCCCTTCCACTTATTCAACAGCTGGAAGAAAGGCTGACACCTTTCTGCCGACACCTTTCTGCCGACTTGGAGATGAATCGGTTGAAAGCAGCTGTCATCCCTGTCAACTTCTGAACCTCTTTAAGATTCCGAGGAGGCTGCATATTGTTGATCGCCTTTATCTAGTCGGGGTTGACCTCAATTCCGCGATAGGTGACCATATAACCTAGAAACTTTCCTGATCTAATGCCGAAAGAGCATTTTGAGGCATTAAGCTTCAACCTATGTTTCCTTAGGATTTCAAAGATGCTCTCAAGGTCGCTGACATGCTCAGATTCCATCTTACTCTTGACCACCATGTCATCAATGTAGATCTCAATGCATTTTCTCAACTGTGGTTCGAACATTTTTGTCATCATTCTCTGGGAGGTGGAGCCTGCATTCTTCAAACCAAATTGCATTACCTTGTAGTGGTAGTTTCCAACGGGAGTGACGAAGGCCGTCTTTTCTTGATCATTCAAAGCCAAGGGAATTTGGTGGTACCCTTGAAAGGCGTCCAAGAAACTCATTCGCGGATGCCCCATAGTTGCATCCACTAGCTGATCAATCTGAGGCATGGGGAAGGGATCCTTCGGACAGGCTTTGTTCAAGTCTGTGAAATCCACACATACTCGCCATTTCCCGTTCTTCTTCTTCACCACCACTGTATTGGCCAGCCATTCTGGATAGAACACCTACTTAATAGCCTCTACCTACTTGAGCTTATTCACCTCCTCCCTTACGGCGGCAGAATGCTCTTTGGATGAGCACCGAGGTGGTTACTTCTTGGGTAGGGCAGTTGGGCTTACGTTTAAATGATGGCAGATAAACTCCGGATCTACCCCTGGGCCTTGTAAGAGTTCCAGGCAAACACGTCAATGTTTCTTCTAAAGAATGCCAGCAGCTTTTCCTTATCTCAAGGGGGCAATTGAGCCCCGACCTGGAAGAACCTCTCTGGGTCTCCGTCGATGACAACTTTCTCCAACCTCTCACACTTCTCCTCATCCAATTCCACGATGTTAAGCGGAATCGGGATCTCTGATTGCTATGAGTCTCTGCCCAAGGTGGCTGCTGGCCCGGTAGCAGACTGATGCGTAATGGCAGCTATAAGGCATTGTCTTGCCATAGATTGGCTTCCTACAATCTCCTCCACTCGTCCCCCAGACAGAAATTTAACCTTTAGGTGCAAGGTTGACGAAACAGCCCCTAGGGCATGAAGCCACGGTCTGGCTACAATGGCTGTGTAGGGAGAGTATGCATCCACCACAATGAAATCCACCTCGACTACCTCGGACCCTATTTGTACAGGTAGCCTGATCTGACCCTTGGGGATGATGGTTTTCCCATCAAAGCTTACCAGAGGCGAGTCAAACGCTGTCAGGTCTTCAAGTCGTAAACTCAGTCCTTTGTATAAGTCCAGATACATGATTTCAGCCCCACTCCCTTGATCGACCATCACTCTCTTTACGTCGTACCCCCCTATTCTAAGGGTGATGACCAGAGCGTCATCATGGGGCTGTATAGTGCCCTGCTTATCCTCGTCCGAGAAGCTCAAGGCTGGTCGAATCTCTACTCTAGCCCGTTTTATCTCTAGATTTGTGTCTTCGGCAGATGTCCTGGAGACGGTCATCACTTAGAGGGGCAGGATCCCGTTCTTCCAGGTGCTGTAAAGATGACGTTGATCGTGCCCAACAAGGGCCTTGATGAGGCGGTCCCGGAAGCCTCTGACTTGCCGAGGTCTCCCTGACCATTGGGGCGGTGTACAAACTGCTGTAGCTTTCCTTCCCTCATAAGTTGTTCTAAGTGACTTCTCAAAGTCCGGCAATCCTCTGTGGCATGCCCTCATTCCTGATGCTATTGGCAATTGAGGCTCTGATTGCGCTTCGTAAGGTCTCCCCCTATCTTGTTCGCCCATCTGAAATATGGCTCGTTCTGAATTTTCTTGAGAATTTGGTGGATTGGTTCTCGGAACATGGCATGGACTGCCTGCGATGCAACAGACCCGGACTGCACACTATAGTCCCTCCGCAGCTTGCTATTGCTGTACCGATCCAACCTGAAATCTCTCCTCTCCTGAGGGATAACCTTGGCTTTTCCCTTTCCAAGCAGCTAATCCTCCTCCACCCGCTTATACTCATCAATGCGGTCCATTAATCAGCGCACGCTTCTCACGGGCTTCTTGGTCAGTGGCTTCCTCAGATAATGCTCGGCTGGCAAGCCGACCTTGAAAGTTCTCACAGCCACATCGTCGAAACTACCTTCAATCTCGTTAAACATTTTTTAGTACCTATCCGAGTACATTTTCAGCATCTCCCCTTCTCGCATAGACATGGACAGTAAGGAATCTAATGGTCGAGGGACCCTAGTGTTCGTAACGAACCGAGAGCAAAAGGCCTTAGTGAGTGCTCGAAAAGATCCAATAGAATTGGCAGCAAGGCCATCGAACCATCTCATGGCTACGGGTCCCAAACTGGAGGGGAACACCTTGTACATAAGAGTCCCGTTCTGGGAGTGGACAGCCATCCTCTGATTGAAATGGCTCACGTGTTCCACAAGATCGGTCCGTCCATTGTATGCAGTGAAAGTGGGCTAAGTAAAATGTTGAGGAAGGCTTCCTCCTTCGATTCTACGTGTGAAGGGCGACTTAGAAATCTGGTTAAGTGCCCTATTCATTGCATCATTCCCTACACCTCTTGAGGACGTGCTTCTACCCCTGTGGTCGTAGTAATGCTCTTCCTCATGAGAGTAGGATTCACTAGAGGGCGTACGTGACCGAGGTCCGTAGTCATCATCTTCATCATCCCCAGAAGAATTATCAGTGATGGACGGACTGCTGGATGAACTACGCCTCCTTCGCGCACGGCGCAGCTTCTCTTTCAAATGATCAATCTCACGTTGCATCTTCCTAGTAGCATCTTGGTAAGACCCATCTTCCTCGTTTCGACGTCGACTCCTTCCTGTGTACACGATATGCACGCTCCCTTCACAGTCCCTTTCACGCTCAAGGTGCACAAAGTGATCAGGATGCTAGGAGCCATCTGACTCCGCCCTGTTAGGACCTGATCTAACCATGGTTCAAGCCTCAACTCACCAACACAACCGTTAACTCCCCACAGACGGCGCCGATTGTAAGGACACAAATCACAAGATGGGCCTACAAGGAAAAGAAACTGGGGCCCATGACGTAAACAGTATCCTTGGAATGAATTTATAGAGAGTAGGCCGAGTAAACTTGGTTGAAAACGAGTGGGTTGATGGCCTAAGTATAGTTATGACCAGAATAACATAAATGAAGTGTCGAGATGGCACAGGGTTCTTCTCGGCTTAGTCAGAAGAGTGAGTGTAGGCAACTGTTCTGAGTACTTGTATCTTTCTCTTTTTTGCTCTCTTCTTCAGTTACTTCCCTTTTTCTCCTGATTGTTTGATGCCTTTTCTCTCTGCTTCTTGCTCTATTTATAGGCCAATTTGCATCACGTGTCAGTTAGGTGATTCTCCTTTGATACTTGTCCCATCAACCTTTACTTGAAGTTTCCACACGGCAGCTGTAAAGAGTGAAGGTCACTGTTCAGATGTCTTTTCCCCATTAATGCGGTCAGGAGATTAGCTGCAGGGTTATAAATGCGGTGGCAGCAGCCTTTCACATAATATCTCTTTGCTGCCACCTGTCCTCTTTGCCTACATAAATCAGGAGGTTCTCCAGCAATGATAGGATCAATGTTGGGGCATTCATCTGGATCGTCCCTCTGATCATCCGACCAGGCAATGCTCCTCGGACCACTCTTCTCCTCCTTCATACAAGTTATATTTCAGAGAGGAGTTAAACCAAGTACCTTCCTCATAACTTATTGTTCTCGGGCAGATAGGTCTCCTTGGACAGGCCCGCGGCCCACTATCTGGAATTGGGCCTTTTACCCCTACAATTGGTTAATTAAATTATTGTTTATTAGTTGTATTAGCACACACCCCATGTGCATTTACTTCTCCCAATTCAAATATCCCCACCCGGCCTCATGCCCCCATCTACCCCCCACTTAACAAACAAGCCCCATGGCCCCCCAATCACAAGAACTAATCAAATAAATTCACAATAAAAAATCACAATACACTAAATATACTAAAAAATAATTAATTGTATCTCACCAACACCAACACCCAGTGGCGGAGCTAGAAACTTTTTCTAGGGGAGGCAAACTAAATATAACAAAATTATTAAGTGTAAATAAATAATTTATTTTTAAAAAAGTGATAAATTAAATTTGACCTAACAAAGTTGTTTCATACATTCTTTTATGGTATTGCAATTTTTTATAATTGATTTTGAGCTTAATTTTTCAAATAGTCTATTATTAACAAGTACATACATATGGGAAAGAAGCATCACTTTTATATCTACAGATCCACACTATTAATTTAGCTTAAACAAAATAAAAATAAAAATCAACACAATTAAATCTATAACTCACATAGCACTATCAGCACAAATACAAACATTTATAATAGATTTAAACTTAAAATATTACACTGCACAAATCCACAAGCCACTCAAACTGTAGCACAAATCTAAACCTTTCGTTTAGCACATATCACAATGCAACACAAATCACAATGCACACAAATGAAAAATCATTAACACTATTATTGCAAACTTAAACTGGTAAAGTTGTAGAGTACAACAAATAGAGAGACACACGTTTGTGAATGACCTTGTTCCGTTGATCATGGTTGTAGCTGTGGCTACTGTTACTCAAGGCACAGAGGCAACGTGGCTACTAGCGACGCGATTGGGGCTGGTGTGCACAGCAACCATGAGAGAGTGAGAGACTAGGTTTTTACTTTTCCTTTTCCTTCCCTCTTTCATTTTTTCTTTTATACTGGGTATTACTATTAGGGATTTGTAAATGACGAGTTTTTTTTTTTTTTGGTTATTAGGTCCTTGTTATTTTGCATTCTTGTTTAGGTATGTTGTTTTTATACTGATTATGGCTTGGTTCAAAATTTTTTGAGAGTGTTTCTAATTTTGCTTGAGGGTGTTCCTAATTTTTTTTTTAAGAGTAAACAAATAAATTTTTTTTAATTATTATATATAATTTTTTTTTTCAAGTCAAAGTGTTCCTGGGAACACCCTAACTTGAACATGGCGCCGCCTGTGGGGAAGTTGAAGCAGCAAGCTAGCAACCTAGCACAGATTACCAGTCACAGCCTTCATCTTCGTCTTCGTCTTCGTCTTCATCTTCATCTTCATCTTCTGCTTCTATTTCTTCTTTTTACTTCTTTTTCTCCTTCTTCTCTTTCTTCTTTCCGTCTCCACTGCTGTGGTTTCCGTTTATCCCCTTCTCTCTGTGTTTGTGTTGACTCTTTTGAGTTCTTTTTTAAGTTTCCAAAGACCCTTCACGTGACTTGCATTTGCAAAAGAAGAAAACTTTTAATTTTTGAATTAAAGATGGCAAAATGTTTCAGCCATTAGATTTTTTTTGCAAGCTGAGCCCGTGATGTGACTATTGATAAATTGGTATGTGACAAGCATTTGATGACTGTCAACCCGGCCCACCGGTGAAAACAAAAGAAAAATCAAATTGAGTAAAACAACAACAACAAAAAAAAAAAAAAAAAAAAAAAAAAAAACGTATAAGGCCTCCACTAGTTACTGAGGACTTGGAACAGTCAGGTGCACTCATTATCATATACAATTAAGTATATAATAATTATTAAATAATTATTTTAATTTAAAATTATTGAGCATCCTTCTAATTCTTATATTATTACAATATTACTCTCACCCGTTTAACTAATCAACATATAAATAAATAAATAAATAAATAAATATTATATCTATGTATGTTTAGGATTGATATTTCTTATTTTTGTCCCAGGAAAGTTATAATATGAAAAAATAGACTCAGCTTCTGTCCAGTGGCCAGTAGCCACTGGACACGTTGGATACACGACATGTGTCCAAGACTGGACACGTGTCGCGTATCCAACGCATCCAGTGGCACTGGCCACTGGACAGAAATCAGACCCTGAAAAAATAGATTTGAAAGATAGATTTCTATATTTAATTGGGTCATTTAATTTAATTTTTCTATTTATATTAATTTAATATATTAATTTATATTTAAATAATTATTAAATTAATTATGACGTCATCACGGTTTGACTCTGGTTCAATTTCGGTTCGACTTTAAAAACTTTGAACCTTTTCTTTTACGGTTCAATGAACGGTCCGGGTCTGAAAACCATGCTCCAAATTGCCCATAACCTACTCATGCTATAAGTTATGCATGCAATGCATTAAAACTATTAGCATTTACTATTTATAGCATGTTTGGTACATTGAATGAGGATTATAATAGGAATAATGATCTTCACTATTATAAATAAAACATGTTGTAATAGAATAACTAAACATATTTATAAGTTTGATTGTGAGTTTAGAATAAAACTTAAATTATTTTAGGAAATATCTTACTATAAAATTATACTATTTCCTAAAAAATAATATATATATATATATATATATATATAAATTTGAGAGAGAGTGTGAGTTATTTTTTTTGGACAAAATATAGGTACAGTTTTTTAAGTGTTGTTCCTTAGATTCTTCCTCTTAAAATTCAGCCATATGGCTATTTAACTAAAAAAATATTCTTCTATCCTATGGGCAAAATTTCATATGGTAGAATCGGCATATGCACATAGAAAGTTTGTTTATTTGAAAATATATTAGAAATTACTACACCTACTATAAGGACGCAATTTGAGTGCCTAGCCTACAAGATGAATGGACTTAGGCCCAAAATGCCCAAAACAATGAATTTGTAGAGAGTGGGTTAGAAAAATGGGTTCTAATGAGTTAGAGAACAAATATAATGGATCCAAATAACCAAATAAATTAGGATAGAGCGGATTTATCCAAAGAAAAACGTCATCAGCTCAATCCGAGGAGACTAGTTCTTATATGCTGACTTACAAATTGATTACAAATTTAGTTCCTAGTTGTTATAGTGTTTTTCTTTCTATTTTTTTACCCCTTTCTCTCAGGGTCCTCCCTCTGTTTTATACTATCTTCTACTTCTATCCCCATCCTCCACGTGTAGACCAGTTTGTTTGTCTTGATCTTTACCCCATCAGCACCTTTAAGAAGTCTTTGGATAGTAGTTGTAAGATTGAAAGTTACTGTTCAGACATCACTTCTCCATTAATGCGGCCAGATGGTTAGCTACAGAGCATTCAATGTGGTGGCAGCAACTTTCCTTTTAGATATTTCATAGCCTCTCCATATCCCATTCCTTCTCAGACCATCCTTGGACTTAATAGGTGTCCTCGGACTAGACCCGGCCCAATACATCCTACTGGGCCCAATCATCCCCACAATAACCCCTCAAAACCACGGTTTTCCCCTCTTATTCGAGAAGAAAATTGGATTTTTGACTTTTAGATAATTAATTCTACATGTTTCCTCAATTTTCGCATATGGGAGCGTTATTTTGCATGTAATTGTGGCTATTCCTGACGCTTCAGAATCCGCAACGTCTCATTTAATGCTCTAGGCAGTGTTCTGTTCCCCACATCTAATGGTGGCATGTAAATCCTACGGCCACTGTTTTTTCCTCAAATTTTTGGCGGGATAACTCCCAGCCAATTCCTTCCTCTATAAAAGGCGCCTGAAGGGAGTCTCATTTCTTACTTTACTAATCTTCGTGCTCTCCAGACTTACATATCTCTCAAATCTTCAAAGTTTTCAAGCTCTTACAAGTCTTCCAAATCTTCCAACAAAAGAAATTTTTTTTTTTTTTTTTAACTTTTAAAAGTTCTGGAAACAACCCTTGAGTTAATTTCTGTAAGTTCTTCCTCCTTTAGGTTCTTTTCTCCTCGGCCATCAATTCTTTATTTCCTTTCTCTAAGTGTTTCTTTCATTTCCTTTTAGATTGTTCAGATGGGTAGATTTAAGCATTTAGTAAGTTCTCCCGCGAGTATGGAGGCATTCAGGGCCAAATACCACATTTCGCAGGGAGTTGCCCTACGGTATTGTGCCCTCGACAAAATTCTTACACATAGAAATGAAGGGAAGATTGTCATTCCTATGATCGCCTTCATAGAAGAGGGAATGACACTCCCCATGGGTAGGGTCACCCAAGACTATCTTATTAACCATAGGTTATGCCCTCACCAATGCGCGCCTAATCTATTTAGAGTTTTGGGCAGCGTTAATGCTCTCAATGAGCAGATGGGTTCGGGACTCACTTGGCACGATGTCGTCCATATGTACGAGTTCCATTCACTCGCTGACATGGGGTATTACCTCAAGTCTAGGTCCTCAGACGTTAGGCTTATATCGTGTCTTCCTAAGTCCAACAAGGGCATGAAGGATAACTACTTAATCGCTTCTGAGGAGTGGCACAACGGTCTTCATTTCCCAACTCAGGAAGGAGAACCAGGTGGGGCATCTTAGGGTTAGGTCCCTGGATGTGAGATTTAGTTTATTAGCTTTTCTGCTCTTCCTTTGATTATAGGTTTCACTGATTTGACCATAATTTCTTTCTCGATTGTTTGTGCAGATAAAAGGCACGTAGCGCCCTACCTCAATTTGGTTAACGTCAAGGGACTCAACAAAATTCTAAGGTCCAATGTGTTTATGAGTGAGGACGGGTAGCTGAAAGCAGTCCACCTCATCCTAGACTTCGTGCCGCTATCGGATAAATTCCAAGAAGTGGGCAACGCCATTAGGGCAGGTGATCCCCGATCAAAGTGAATTGACGTTTCACAGCTAGGTTTTTTAGCCCAAGAAGACCTTCCACCAATTGAGTTGCCACTCCAATGCACTCCTCGTGAGTTAGCTGCCCCGAGGGAGGAAATAACTTCATTACACTTATCCTTCGAGGACGAGAAGGAGGAACCAGCAGAAAAAGCAATTCAAGTCTTGGACTCTAAAGACGAGTCTGACAGAGGTTCTGGCATCCAGGGTCTAGTTGTCCCACTTGTCGAGGACAACTCAAAAGACGAAGAGGAGATGGCCTTAAACCAAAGGAAAGGTCTGAGAGACCTCCTGGCGGGGAGGAAGAAGGGGTCAACTTCTCAAAATGTCCTCGAGCCTTAGCTCCCCCCTTCTCTTGCCCCTCCCTCTTCTCATCTTGTAACCAGTCTTCTCCCCATCCAAAATTTGAAAAAGAAAAGGACAGATCAAGACGTAGAGGAGGGCGAGCTGGGCCAACAAAAGCAGGCCAAGCAGTAGAAGACGGCCAAGAGCCAAGTGAGAGCCTCCTCCGTTGAAAGCGTCGAGGACCTGAAGACAATGGAGGTGTGCCCACCCTTCCCAGAATGAGTCCCTAAGTTGGAGGTGATTGAGGCAGCTATCCCCCGAAGTTCCTCTATCCCAGAATTCCAGAAAGGGCATACTCATCACCTAGCTAAGGCCTTGGAGCAACCACTGCTTCTGCCAAAAGATATGGCTGCCCTTCAAACCATAAGGTAGCGAGATCTATTCTTATCCTTAAAGAGGGACTTGGCCCTGGTAATTTTTTAAATCCTCTTTTTTAAAAATATTTAGTTGTACCTTCCGCTTGTTTTCTCCGTTATTTCTGTCTCACTATACATACACATTTCTTTTACATGGTATTTCGTTGTTTTTACACAGGCCATCCAAGAAGTTTTTGTAGCCAAGGAATGGGTTAAGAAAGCCCGAAATGACATTCGAGTAGAGGCCAACCTCCATACTGAGGCCAATAAGGCCTTGGGTGTCTCTAAATAGAAAAATAATGAGCTTTCCACTAAACTTGTTGCTGGGCAGGCTTGAAAAATGTCCAAGACCAAGCTGAGGACCAACGCAAAAGGCTATATCATATAGAGATAGAGCTGGCCATAGTTAAACAGTGGGTCTTGGAGCATAGTGCCAACTTGGAGAAAGCCAAGGCCATCACTTAGAGGTCTGAGGAAGTTGGGGAGGCCATGAAGCTAGCATCCTATGAGCAAGGGGTGCAGGAGACCGAGGTCAGGTTGGCGGACGAACTGGCTGAGATTTGTAGGGACTACTGCAAGGAAGTGTTGTTGGAGGCCCTCAATCTTGCAGTAGTCCCTGCTACCTCGGAATGGAGGGAGGCTAGGAACATTTACTATCCTCCTGACATTCACAAGGTCCCAGGTGTCCTTCCTACCGACCTCCCACCTTCCACAATTCCTGCATCATCCTCAACAGAGCAGTCCCTCACTATGGAAGTCTCTCTTCCCCCTCCTGAGGTCCAAAAGGAGCCAAGTCAAATTGATGACCAAGGCCAAGGGGTTGAGATGGCCAAGGACAAGGGAAAAGAAGTTCAGACTTCACCAGAGGCCAAAGGTGGCACCAAGGTCAAGGACGGCGCTGTCAAGACAAAGGGCAATATTAAGGCCAAGGACAATGCTCTCAAATCAAAGGAGGCCGAGGACAAACCTAAGGATGTTGCCAAGGTCAAAGATGCACCTGCTTCCCAACCTGGCGCCAAGAAAGACCCCCCCTCCCAACTCCAAGGCTTAGCTCTAGAATTTTATTTTCTCCTTGCTGTTTTTCTTTTTGTTTTTTTCTTTCTTCTTTTGTAATGGCATTCTGCCCTTGTGTATAATGTATTTTTCCTTTTAGTTAATGAAAAGATTTCACTTTTTACCTTATATGTCTCTACTTTTCTTTCTTGCAACATTTATTCCTTAGTTGATGTGGTTACTAATTTCCCCTTTGATAAGATTTAAGATGAATTACTGCTATTATTTCGTTAATAAAGGTTAATAGTAACACATTGATGTTTAATCCAGCTAGATTAAACAAATAAAAATAATAAAGTAAACGATTAAAGTCTTGTGCCGAAAGGAATTTTATGGAGATGAACAACACACTTAGTAAAACAGAAATAAGTAGGGCAAACAACTCCTATTTTGTCTATCATGTGGGTAAATAATTGAGAATATTAACCTACTTGAGGCAATCGAGAAGCTGGATTTTACTTGGGATTTGTTTTGATGCTCATGAGCATTTACTTGAGCCTTAAATATGTAGTCCGAGAAACCTGAAATAACTAAGGCTTTACCCTGATATATGGAAAAAATGATAGGAAGAATTAATTTACTCAAGGTGTGTGGTTCGAGAGACTAGACATGACCAAGGTTCTATTTAACACTTAATGAAAATGAACTGAAGTATTAATTTATCCAAGGTATGTGGTTCGAGAGACTACGCATGACCAAGGTTCTATTTAACACTTGGTAAAAATGAACTGAAGTACACATGCCATGTAATGTGATAACCCCAAGTGCGGTAATCAAATCTTTCATTAATAGAAAACCTTTTTAGGTTATTTACATTCCAGAGATGTGGTACATCCCTTTCCTTCAAATCCTCCATATAATATGCTCCTATTCCAGCCACTGATATGATGCGATATGGTCCTTCCTAGTTGGGTCCTAGCTTTCCCTAGGCTGGGTTCTTTGTAGTACCAATAACATTTCTTAAAACCAATTCTCCAGGTGCTAACGACCTTAGCTTCACGTTGGCATCATATTCCTACTTGAGCTTATGTTGATAATAGGCTAATTAGACCATGTCATTTTCTCTCCGCTCGTCAATTAGGTCTAAGCTTCTCCCTAACAGTTTATCATTGTTGCTCGAGATGAAAGAACCCGTTCTCAGCGTGAGGAATCTAGTTTTTAGAGGAATAACAGCCTCGGCCCCATAAGTCATCGAAAAGGGAGTTTCCCCAATGAACCTACTAGGTTTAGTCCGGTATGTCCAAAGGACGTGTGACAACTCTTCCACCCATTTTCCTTTCATATCATCCAATCTTTTCTTAAGCCCACTCACTATAACCTTATTAACTGCTTCAACCTGTCCATTCCCATGTGGATATGCTGGGGTGGAATATTTATTGGTTATGCCTAAGTCACAGCAATACCTCCTAAACGCTTTACTGTCAAATTGGAGTTTATTGTTCGAGACGAGCGTATAAGGGATTCCAAACCGAGTGATAATATTTTTCTAAACAATTTCTTGGCATCGACATCCCTGATATTTTCCAATGGTTCAGTTTCAACCCACTTAGTGAAATAATTCGTGCTGACCAACAAATATTTCTTATTCCCTGCAGCCTTGGGGAAAGGACCTACAATGTCCAAGCCTCATTGAGCAAAAGGCCAAAGGTTGGATTGAGGATTAAGGACTCCTTTTGGTTGATGAATGTTTGATGCAAATCTTTGGCATTGATCACATTTCTTCACGTACTCTTGTGCTTCCCTTTGAATACTTGGCCACCAATACCCCTAAGTGAGGACCCTATGAGACAAAGATCTACCCCCTGTGTGGCTTCTGCAAATCCCTTCATGTAGTTTCTCCAAAAGTAGCTCAACTGCTTCAGGGTGTATGCACAACAGATATGGGCCAGAAAAGGATCTCTGATACAACTTTTGGTCCTCAAAAAGCCAAAACCGAAGAGCCCTTCTCCGTACCTTGTCCGCCTCAGACTTATTCTCGGGTAAGACATCTTCCTTAAGGAATAGCACGATAGAGTCCATCCAGTTAGGACCCACGCTTATTTGATGAACATGAACCACATTTTCTCCTACCCTTATAGGTTTACATAAGTCCTCCACAAAGATCACCTTAGGTAAACTTTGTGCTGAGGAGGTTACCAGTGTGGCAAGAGAGTCCTCGTGTGTGTTCTTGCTTCTAGGGACTTGTGATAAACTAAAAGACTCAAACTCAGATTGTAAATGTCTAACCTGGCTCAAATATTCCTGCATCTTGGGATCTCTGGCTTCCAACTCTCCCTGGACTTGACATACCACCAGTCTTGAGTCAGAGAAAATTTTCACTGCCTTTTCACCCATCCTTTGAACCATAGTCATCCCAACCAGCAGAGATTCATACTCAGCTTCATTGTTTATGGCCGAGAAGCCTAATCTCAAGGATTTCTCAATTGTAATCCTTTTAGGGGATATCAGGACTAGCCCTACTCCAGATCCTTTGTGGTTCGCTACACCATCAATGTAGACCTTCTAGGACAAAGGTTCTTGAAAGGAGATTATGCCAACTAAATTTCCATCCATGTTTCGCTCCTTTACATTCTCTTTTAGTGAGGGCTTAGCAAATTCCACCACCAAATCAGCCAATACTCTGAAGTAGAGGTCTAAGCGGGAGTTAGGTTAATACAACAACTGTGTGTGACTGGAAATAGTGGGGAAGCTTACGAGTGGCATGCACCACTACCAAAATAGCCTCATGTAGCGACTTGCTTACATAGTAAACGGGTTTCTGTACGCTACTATCAACCCATACAAGTATCAAGCTTACCGCGTGGGAAGCCACAACAATGTAAGCAAACAAGACCTCATCCGCCTTAGGTCTGAACATAATGGATGGTCGAGATAGATATTCTTTCAACTGCTAGAAGGCCAGGATACATTCCTTAGTCTATTCAAAACCCTTCCACTTGTTCAACAACTGGAAGAAAGGTCTACACCTGTCTGCTAACTGAGAGATGAATTGATTTAAAGTGGCAGTCATCCTTGTTAGCTTCTAGACCTCTTTGAGATTCCGAGGTGGCTGTAAATTGTTGATTGCCTTAATTTGGTCAGGGTTGACTTCAATTTCGTGGTGTGTAACCATGTATCCCAAGAACTTCCCTAATCCGACACCAAAAGATCACTTAGAAGCATTAAGTCGCAACTTGTGTTTTTTAAAGATCTCAAAGATGTTTCCAAGGTCATTAACATGCCCAGATTCTTGCTTACTCTTAACCACCATATCATTTATATAAATCTCGATATTTTTCCTTAGCTGTGGCTCGAACATCCTGGTCATCATACTCTGATAAGTAAACCCCATGTTTTTAAGACCGAATGACATCACCTTTTAGTGGTGATTTCCCGTAGGAGTAACAAATGCGGTCTTTTCCTGATCATCCAAGGCCAATGGTATTTAGTAGTATCCCTAGAAAGCACCCAAGAAACTCATCCGAGAATGGCCTACCGTTGCATCGACTAACTGATCAATCCAAGGCATGGGGAAAGGATCTTTTGGGAAAGCCTTGTTTAAATCTATGAAGTCTACACACACTCGCCACTTCCCATTCTTCTTCTTTGCTACAACTGTATTAGCCAACCAATCAGGGTAGAAACTCTTTAACAACTCCAGCCTGTTTAAGCTTATTTACATCTTCCTTGACGGTGTCGGAATGCTCCCTTGACGAACACCGAGGTGGCTGCTTTCTGGGGAGGACAGCTAGATTGATGTTCTTCAAATGATGGCAAATGAATCCTGGATCTACTCTAGGAGCTTCATAGACATTCCAAGCAAACATATCAATATTCCTTCTACGAAGCGCCAGCAATTCCTCCTTCTCCTGAAGAGGCAACTGAGTTTTGATCTGAAAAAACTTCTCCGGATTGCTATCTATAGAAATTTTCTCTAACTTCTCAAATTTTGCTTCCTTGGCTATCCCATCCAAGGATAAAACCGGAGTCCTTGATTGCTATAAGCCCATATCAGTAGAGGCCGAGGAATCGGTCTCCAGTTGATGTACAATCGCAGCCACCAAGCATTGTCTAACCACAAACTGGCTTCCGATCAATTCCTCAATTCAATCTCCGGGCGAATACTTCACCTTCAAATTAAGGGTGGAAGAAACAGACCCCAAAGCATGGAGCCAAAGCCATGCCACAATGGCTGTGTATGGAGAAAAAGCGTCCACCACAATAAAGTCTACTTCCACCACCTCTGATTCGACTTGTACCAGTAGTCTGATTTAACCCCTTGAAGCCATCATTTTTCCATCAAAACCTACCAGAGGCGAATCATAACTCATCAAATCTTCCGATTTCAAATTTATCCATTTGTAAAGATTTGGATACATAATCTCAGTCCCACCACCTTGGTCTACTAGTCCTCTTCACATCATACCTCTTAATTCGAAGGGTGATCACCATGGCGTCATCATATGGTTGTATGGTTCCGGTCTTATCATCATCCGAGAAGCTCAACGCTGGTCGAAACCCTACTCTGGCCCTCTTCAGCTCGTGTTCAGAATCTTCAGTAGATGGCTGAGACACAGACATCACCCTGGACATATAAGAACCTGTTCTCCCTGGAGCAACAAGGATGACATGGATTGTGCCCAAAAGGGGTCTCAAAGAAGCTTTCCCCTGAGCACCTGATCCTGCCAGGCTTCCTTGGTCGTTGGGCCGATACAAAAATTGTTTTAGTTTGCCATCTCGGACTAGCTGTTCCAAATGATTTCACAAGGTTCTACAGTCTTTGGTGGTATGTCCCTGCTCCTAGTGTTATTGACAATGAAGGCTTTAGTTGCGCTCCATGGGGTTTCCTCCCATCTTGTTTGACCATCTGAAGTATGACTCATTCTTAATCTTCTCAAGGACTTGATGTACTGGCTCTCGGAACACTGTGTTAACCACCTAAGGCGCTGTGGACCCAAATTGCCCAGCAAAATCCCTCCGAGGTCTGTTATTGTTATAACGGTCCGACTTAAAATCCCTCTTCTCCTGAGAAATAGCATTAGCCTTTCCTTTTCCTTGTTGTTGATCCTCTTCAACCCGTTTGTACTCGTCGATACAATCCATTAGCCGACACACACTCCTCACCAGCTTCTTGGTCAAAGACTTTCTTAAATCGTGCTTGGCTGGCAGGCCGACCTTAAAAGTCCTTATGGCCACATCGTTAAAGTTTCCATCGATTTCATTGAACATCTCCCAATATCTGTCTAAATACGTTTTTAGGGTCTCCCCTTCTCGCATGGACAGAGACAATAAAGAATCTAAGGGCCGAGGAACCCTACTGCACGTAATAAAATGAGAGTAAAATGCCCTTGTGAGTTCCTTAAAGGAACCAATAGAACCTGCTGCCAGGCCATCGAACCACCTCATTGCCACAGGTCCCAAGCTAGATGGGAATACCTTGGACATTAAAGCTTCATTTTTGGAGTGTACAACGATTCTCTGATTGAAATGGCTCACGTGCTCCACGGGATCCGTTTGACCATTATACGCAGTGAACGTCAGCTGGGTAAACTGTCGAGGAAGCCTCCCTCCCTCGATTCTGCATATAAAGGGTGACTTGGAAATTTGGTTAAGTGCCCTACTCATAGCGTCATTTCCTAAGCCCTTGAAAGACGAGTTTCTACTCCTGTGCTTATGATGGTACTCCTCATCATGCGAGAAAGACTCACTAGGAGGAGTCCTTGATCTGCGCCTATAACTATTGTCCTCTTCATCATCAGAAGAAACGTCAGAAATGGAGGGATTTCGCCTTCTCCGCTCATGACTCAACTTCCTCTTTAACTGATTAGTTTCCCGCTGCATGTTCCTGGCATTTTCTTCATGAGGGATGTGATCCTCATCTCGAACCTGACTCCTGCCAGTATAAATGGTATGCACGCTTCCCTCATGGTCCCTTTCTCGTTCAAGATGAAGAAAGTGATCGTGATGTTGGGAACCACCAAACTCTGCCCGGTTTGGACTTGATCCTACCATAGTTGAATGTTAAACTCACTGCCACACTAGAATTCCCCACAGATGGCACCAATTGTAAGAACGCAATTTGAGTGCGTAGCCCACAAGATGGATGGACTTAGACCTAAAAAGCCCAACACAATGAATTTGTTGAGAGTGGGTTAGAAAACTGGGCTCTAATGAGTTATAGAACAAATATAATGGATCCAAATAACCAAATGAATTAGGATAGAGCGGATTTATCCAAAGAAAAATGTCCTCGGCTCAATCCAAGGAGACTAGTTCTTATATACTGACTCACAAATTGATTACAATTTAGTTCCTGGCTATTCCAGTGTTTTTCTTTCTATTTTTCGACCCCTTTCTCTCAGGGTCCTTCCCCTATTTTATACTATCTTCTACTTCTATCCCCACCCTTCACGTGCAGACTAGTTTGTTTGCCTTGATCCTTGTCCTATCAGCACCTTCAAGAAGACTTTGAATAGTAACTGTAAGGCTGAAAGTTACTGTTCAGACATCACTTCTCCATTAATGCAGCTAGAGAGTTAGCTATAGAGCATTTAATGCGGTGGCAGCAGCTTTCCTTTTAGATATTTCATAGCCTTTTCATATCCCATTCCTTCTCAGACCATCCTTGGACTTAATAGGTGTCCTCAGACTAGACCGGGCCCAATACATCCTACTGGGCCCAATCATCCCTACACCTACTTTTTTTTAGAATAAAAATTATTACACCTACTTTATACTAAGGAATAGCTATTACAACTATTTTAAGGAGCAATAATTATTTCTCATTTTAAATAATATCTATTCATAAAAAATTATTATTCCATGTAATAAAAACAAAACCAAACTACATTTTACAATAATTACATTTTACATTTTACATACACTTCCATACAATAGAATGTTTTTGGGTTACTTCATGTTACTCTTTAAAAAATAATTCAAGCAGGTTATGTGTTGAAGTATTCCCGTTTGAGATTAGCATTTCTTTTTGTGTAGTGATGCATGGATAAAAGCCTCAACCTATCCAAAAAAGATAGATGCAACACAAAATTTAATGAATTTAACACTAACAATATTAGAATTACCTTCATAGAAACAATGGCGGTTCTAGGATTTTTTTCTAGCAGGGTCAATAGTGTTGAAGCTAGAAATTTGTTGTGGGAGGAGTAAAAAATAAAATAATAATTTTTTTGGCATATACAACTTTCATATTATATAAAATAATCTAAACTAACATTCTAAATACAATTTCGTATACAAACTGTATTGTACAATAGTCTAAAAAATTATTAATAGTTTAAATATCGATAAAAAAAACAACCATTGAATGCATAAATAAATATAATTAGATAACTAATTCAACATTTTTGTCAAATTAATAATAATATATTATATTTATATGAACTAATAATTAAAAAATGATAAAGAAAAATAGTAACACACATAAGATTTGGTCTGGGAATAAATGTGAAACTAAGAAAAAAAATAGTAATTGATAAAAGTTTTTTGCATTTGAAGTGTATGACTTTTTAACCATACACATGGTCATTTTCATTGAATTGGAGCAAGCACTAAAAGACTTCTTGGACTTGGAAATCTATAAAGCACTTATTAACCTACTTGATTAGACTAGAAAAAAAAAAAAAAAAAAATAGAAGGGAGAAAGAGAGATAGAGAGAATGAGAAACAAATCATAGATGTGAATACAAATAGGTTTGTTGCAGAGGTGATGTAATATTTTTTATTGCTAAAAGTGGTGTAATTTTTTGCTGATGAAAAAGAAATGTGCAAGGAAAAATAGTTTCATTCCACCGTCAACTAATAAAGTAAGCCAGAGTTAGATAAGGTTTATTTATTTATTTATTTTAAAATGAGAGCAATTTTAAGAGTAGTGTCACTGCACAACACATTCACAACAGAATCTAGGTGACAAGTTGTTCAAGGTATGTACAAAAGTGATGTTAATTGTGGGTTTAGATAAAATCAGTTAAAACTTGCCATTTAACCTTTATTTTAAAATTATTACGAAAATATTGTGAAAGTAACACTAAGTTGAGCATATTCAATCTTATTTTAGCTATATTTAAACAAAATTTATGCTCAAGGAGTTCAAAATTTTATTTTAAGGGGTCAAAACAAAAGATTTTTTTTAAAATTTTATATATAATTCTTTTTTTTTTTTTTTTTTTTGCCCAAGTCAAGGGGTTCATTTGAGCTCCCTAGCCTGGCTGTAAAGCCGCCCAAGCATATAAAGATTCAAATGTTACAGTTTATTCACAACATTTAACAGAAAGCGAAGAAGATTAATTAATAAAAGACTTACTTACTTTACCTTGGACAATAAAAAAATATTTATAATTGAAGTAACTTCACACGTGGTTTTGGCCTAAAATTACTTTACCTACTTATGGTTTAAAAAATATTACTTTAAAGTAAGCTATATTTGTATCTCGTAACTCATCTCTATTAAAAATATAGGTAAATAGGTCTTTTGTATTCTACATAAGTTATTAAAAATAAACAATTTTCAAACAAACACTAAATTTACACATTTGAAATGTAAGATACTATTTTTGACACATAACACAAACATTAGAGACCAAAATGATAATTAAATAATTAAACCCAAGAAAAAAAAAAACTCTACAAAAGTAAAGAAACTGAAAACTAAATACAAATCTTCTTTCTCTCTCTTTTTATTTAGGGTAAAATACTATTTCGGTCCTCAAATTTAAATTTTTTTTTTCATTTTTATACTTTATAAAATGATTTTTTTTTAATAGTTTGGAGACAAAAATAAGAATGAAAAAAAAAACCTTTAAAAAAAATAATTTAAGCCTTGAAGAATAAAAAATGATATATAAATTTTTAAATTTAAAACATTTTCTAGTGGAACTAAAGAGAACTTTTCTATAGTATAGGAATGAAAATTAATAATTTAATGTTTAATAAGACGAAATTTTGGTAAAATTTGAGAATCAAAATAGTATTTTTTTTTTCCATTTTATTTGTTCTTTTTAGAAGAATAATTAGTGTAAATAAATTATAAATAGTATTTGTCAATTGGGGATATGACATGAAGCCTTTTAAATAAAACCAAGAATCCATGATTACAAGATTGGACATGAAGCCTTATAAATAGTATTTGGCAATTACAGGTCTCACCAATAAAATCCACATTTATGTGAGTAGGTGTAATATGCTAGGTGTAATAAATAATTTCTCAACTTGAGTGGGAGACAAGATTGGAAAATATTTTCATGTCACGCACATGAAAATAAAATCAATGAACAAAATCATTCTACTACACTAAAAATCTCATTCTGAAGCAAAATGCATGACTACAAGCACAAATAAACTTAGTGGGCTTGGGTTGGGGAGAGTCAGCATAGGTTTGTTTTGAGAGTCTCTTGGGTGCACCAGCAGAGACATGCATGAAGAGCCACAAGCAAATACCATCATGAACGCCATTTTCACTAAACTTACTTTTAAGACATAAATAGAACTAGCAGTTTCTTTTCTTTTTCTTTTTTTGGGTGGTAAATATAATTAGCACTAGCAGTTGGTATATATCATAAAAGTAAAACTACAATATTGAAAACGTTGGAGACACAAACCAACTTGAAAACTTGCATACGAGGGTATGAAATTAAAATAACAAAACTCTCTACTGAACGGAGTCGGAGTCGGAGACTCAAAACCTATATATAAATATAAAATCAGGCGATCTCTCTCGTTTATTTTTATCGTCAAGAAGATTATCAGTAATTATTGATTCAGATATTTGGGTTGCCATAGAGTTCGACAGTAAAGAAGAGAGGCGGGAGATACAATCTACTGCTTCATTAATGGATGATATGCCTTCTGATAAGAGTTTCTTCAATGTGCTTGTACAGCAAAGTCCGGACCAGAAAAACAATACTGTTTATCATTATTCTGCTTCCTCCGATAATCTGCCTTCTGATGAGAGCTTCTTTCATGCACTTGTAGAGCAAAGTCGAGCAGAGAAAAACAATAATGTTAATCAGTGTTCTAATGATATTGTTGACCATTCTTCATACGCTAAAAAGCTTGAGATAGATAAGCTTTCGGATGGGGATTATTGCTCACAGCCATTCCTTAGAAATCTTAGCATGGAGAAGAAGGCTCAGTGTGAATTCCAAAAGGATTGTCATAATAATAAAGAAAGCGGGGTTTCTTACGACGAGTCTTGGTTGGATGAGTTACTACTTTCTGATTTTCACCAACCTCGTTCTCTTGCAGCTTTCCTTACAAATTTTCACATAGATCAAGGAACGAAAAAGTACTGAAAATTTGTCCCTTTCAAGGTCCCTGCTATGGCTATATTTGTCTAAGAAACTGGTCTAGGGTTTGTGAAGAATAGTCCAAGAAGAAATTTAACAAGCAGTCTTGCAAAGCAGGAACGGATTCAAGATTTCAAGTTAGAGGAAGTCGAAGTACAAGAAAAAAAAATTCTGAATGTGCATCTATATAGTATTAACAAATAATAAATACACAAAATCGTTATTTTTTTAATACATTAAAATGCAATCATTTATTAACAAAGTCAAAAAAAAAATGTTTTTTTTTTTAAATACTAGGCTAGCTAGGATTTCAATTCTTTTTTAAAAATTAGAGCATTCACAATAATGCTGCTAAAAAATTTAGCTTTTAGCACCTTAAAAAACTAATTTATTTATTTTACTACCTCACTTTACAATACGCTCAACATTAAATGTTCTATATTTTACCACTTCATTTAAAATAATATAAATAATTCATTAAAATAATAAAGGAAGAGAGAGAATTTTAGTTTTTTAATTAAAGGTAGAGAGATAATCTTAATAAAATATTACATTTTATTTTTAACAATTTACTACAATCAACTTGTATTTATACCATTTTACTATAGTTGCAAAAAAGTTTAGTTTTAATTTCTCCAATAACACATGGTATTTTGGTTCTTTGGTGGTGGTAAAATACTTTTTTTTTTTTTTTGGCTAAAATACTATTACCATTGTTAATGTTTTTTTTTGGTTAAGTTTTTGGGTTGAATAGTTGCTAGTTAGAGGGGGCCTAAGGTTTTGGAAGGAGGGAAACTACAAAAATGATGTATATAATTTGTATAAAATATATATGTATGTATATGTATTTGGACTTGGGGGGGAGGGGGGGGGGGGGGGTGAGGGCTGGGCCCCCATCTGGGTCTGTCCCTATTGCAAAGTTAAACTAGGAGACATACTATGATGTTGATCCATTGATCTTAAGCCACTACACAATGATGAGAGAGAGAGAGAGAGAGAGAGAGAGAGAGAGAGAGAGAGAGATACTATGGAATCGGTGGCAATGAAAGGATTGTTAAAGGCGATAGTCATATAAGTAAGGTATATATAGTAAATAAATAGCCAAAAGCAAAAAAATTAGTTATATATACCTCTAATTTTGCACGATTCACTTAAATGATTATATACAATCACTTAAAAGTGGTTTAGCAAGGTATGTACATTCCTATCATTTCACATGACATGGATACATGTTACTCTTCTATTATTGGTATAAATAAGTTTGTTGTCAAACTTTGTCGAAAATTGTTTAACTTTTTCCAATCAAACACATGCGTTTTACAACCATTTCAAGTTTTACTTGATCTCTTCTTAGGTAAAATTCCGATCTAAATCCACACATTCTTGGGAAAAAAAGCAACCAATAAAAAAGAAAAAGAGAATAGACTGCTTGGAAAATATAATTCCTAAGCTTATGTTGCAAAGCAGCAAAGAGAGTGTAGCAGATGTTAAGCAAAGGGAAATAAGAAATATAAAATAAAGATAATATTTACAAAAAATTAATTAATTTTATGAAGAATGACCAATATTATCTATTGCCTAACGACGCTGGTACAAATAAAAAAGAAAGACTCACCTCCTCTTTTGTATGCGTATGTATATGTTTTTAAAAAAAAATTAAAAATTAGAAGACAAGTTAAAATCAAGATAGAAAAAGATTTTTTTTTTTTTTTTTTAAATCTCTCAAATGGTGGTCATTTCGTGCTACATATAGCAACTGCAGCCTTCAATTCGAAGCACACAACAGTGCCTGTAACTTTTCTTTTTGTGTCACCTTCTACTTTTTTATAAAAAGAGAATATATATATATATACACACACACACACATTACTACATATATAATGAAGAGGTGTTGTCTCTTTTTGGTTTGACTATTTCACTCTTTATCAAAGGACACATAAAAATGTATGAAAGGTTTACAGCATATCCTTATGAAAAGTTTAGAGCACATCTTTCAAGTCCATTGAACTTATTACCCAGATGTTTTTAAAAGGACATCTTATTTTTTAGTAATAAATAAATAAACAAGTTGATTTTTTTTTTTTTTTTTCTTTTTATCTCATCTTTAAACTAGGAAACATCAAACCTGGAAAAGTGATATTGCATGGAAGCATAATCCTAATATCCTTAATAAGATGGTACCGTATCCTCCCACTAACTGAGGACCCAAATAAGTATTAGAAGAAACATCAAAATATTGAAAATTGACAATGTTTTTATCAACCACTGGATCAAGATGTGTGTGTTTAATTAAATATAAAAATGAGATGTGAGGAACAACACTAGTTATAGTTTTGACAAGAAATGAAAAATTTTGTAGACCTAAACTTTTTCAACTTTTTATCTTTAGTATGAGTCTCTCCTTAACCAATCGCATATGAGGCAGATTCGTAGCTTCAAGCCGTAGGGCAGCGCAATATATGCCAGGAATATTCTGGATTACATGACCTAGATATAAGATTGTCCCTATTTTATCGACTCAAATTAACTCGTGATGTATCCCTTTCTTGATTTATTTGAATGAACTTTCTATCTTTGTATCCAATAATAATAATAAAAAGTCTCTCCTTCGTATTAAAACATAACAAAAATATGCTCTCTCTGTTCTCTTTCACTGTCTCAAGCACTCATCTCTCTGTACTCACACCGTCTCAAGCTTTCTCACTCTCTCTCTGTCACGCCAAATCGGCAAAAAATTGGGACCCCACACCGTCGGGGTCTTTGGTCACCGGACCCTCGGATTGGAACCACTCTCCAATCTGAAAAAGCTCTCTCTCCTGGGACGCTTTGCAAGCTCTCGAGGTGTGCTCTTTTTTTCTTTTTTGTGGTCATTTTTGTTCAATCGTAATTTCTTATATTAAACGTATGTTTTGTTTTGGTTGTGCTTCTGTAAATCCGAATTTCTCCAACCTGGTTGTGCTTCTCTGATTGTCTTGGCTGATTGTTTGGTCGCGGAGGAAAAACAGGAAAACGTATTTGTGGCTTTTAAATTTACTTTCAGTCTTTCGTGTTTCCCAGTGCTTTGTTTGAAAAGAAATAGGTTATTTCCTGGAAGAGCTTGGGATTTGATACGTACATGTATTTGGAATTATGGATCCTATAGAGTAATTGCATGTAGGTATGTGGTTTTCTACGAAGGGGATGTGCGTTTGTGTAGTGGATGTTGAGAAATAGTAGGAGCCAACAACTAAGTGATGTTAGAAATAATGGGTGCCATTTGTAATTTAGTTTATTTCCTATTGTTTTATTAACGTTAGAATTTGGTATTTGCTACTGTTGTTATTATCTTTTATTTATTGTAATGTTATGAGTCCTTATTTTTTGATTGTTAAGTTGTAGCAACTGGTATAAAACCAGCCAAGTATGATTGATTAAAGATATCATATAAGTTTAATCAAATTAGATCCTAATCGCTGAGGTCAGGATTTTCTCAATCAAATCCAAAGGTTCACAAACCTTTGTTATATTTTGTTCTTATTACGTATCAAGTGTTTCATTAGAAACAACCAAAATTCTATTTCCTTGCCCTCTAAATATTTATATTTTACCTCTCCAAAAATTGTGTACGTATCAGGATTATACTTTCTGGTCCAAAATCTGTTAATTTATTGCTCTTTTATATTTTTTTAGCCGGCCCTATTATTCTGTTAATATATTTCTCCTTTATATAATTTCACAAAGTCTAGTTCTTCCGTTTTATAATTACTAACCACTGAATTTTCAAGGCACCATAGAAGACTTCGAAGGATGCTGAATTCTTTCAAAATGCTTAGATTACCCATATTGTAGACTAGACTGTACTTTTGGAATTCTTTTTTCTGGTGCTCTGTTTGAAAATAAAAACGTTATATGAAGCTGCTTTATTGTGTGGAAAGTGTGTTAGAGTTTCCCTTTTGCTTCCCTGTCCTTGTAGAGGTGTGGTGGGTGATTGGTTGTGGAGAGTTGATTTGCAGGTTTCAACCTTAGTTGTTGGGTTTGCCGCGTTCGCGTTCTGCATGATCAAATTGGGCTAACAGATGATGATGCGATAATCAAACAAGTTCTCATGGGATTCACATCACAACATTGTCAATACCTTAGATGTGATCATTCGCAAGATCACAAAAGGCTCTATCTCAACCATATTGCGGAATAACCCGTATATCCTGCTAATGTATTTTGGAGGCGATTTCCAACGAAACGTTTTTCATTCCTTGGTATTCAAATCAAGCTAGAAGCTAGCTCATGAACCTTATGTCATCCAAGAAAGAGATAACGCCCAAAGCCAAAGGTTCAGTTTATCTTCCCTTCAAAAGATGACTATTACACTAAGGTCATTTGTGTATGGAGTAACGAGTGATTTCATTGATGACGAGATGAGGATTGGATGAAGCACCACAATGGCGAGTAAAAACTTCTCTGAAGCGGTAGTTCTTATTTTCACTTATGAATACTTGAGGTTGCCAAACAACAAAGATTCTTTTTTTTTTTTTTTTTGATAATCGAACAAAGTTGTGGATTTTAGGGGTGTTAGAGAGCATTGATTGCATGCATTTAAAAAGGAAAATTTGTCTAATGACATGGAATAATCCAACAAAGACAATAGTAGATTGCTAGCCCATGACCAAAGTTGTGGACTTTAGAGATGTTAGAGAGCATTCATTGCATGCATTTAAAAAGGAAAATTTGTCTAACGACATGGAAAGGAATGTACATTGGTTATATTCATGAACCAACTATTATTTTAAAAGTAGTGGCATCATAGCTATGTTTGGTTAGGTGGAAAATATTTTCTAGTGCTTGGTTACTAGGGAAAACATATTTTTTACTACTTTTTTCACATTTTCTCATCTCTCAAGCACATATATAATTATAAAAATAAAAATTTAGATCAAGAAATTGTGATCGAGAACAAGCGGTGGCAGTAGTTGGTGGCCATCGAAGTCCAAGAATGTTAGAGGGGGAGGGGTGAAGGTTCAGTTGATGAGTTTTGGGTGAGGTAGAAAATGGTTTTACGAAAAATGAAAGTGTAAATCAATTTCCATCATAAGTGTATTTATTTTACAATCAGCTAGAAAACAATTTTCAGTTGACCAATATTTTTTGTCGCTCCAAACACCTGTAAATGCTAAAAATATTTTTCAAAAATCAATTTCTGTTGATCCAAACACAACCATAATCATTGGATATGGCATGCGTTTTTAAGGTTACCTGGGTCTCATAATGACATTAACATATTAGAGTTGTCTTTAATATTTATTGAGCTCACACAAGGATGTGCTCTTGCAGTTAATTATCCAATTAACAATAATGACTACACAATGAAATACTACCTTACCAATGGCATATATCCAAAGTAGTCAACAATCAACATTTGTGAAAAAAATCCTAACTCCACATGTAAATAAAAGAAAATTAGTTGCGATAGCCCAAGAGGCTTGTAGGAAGGATGTAGAGCGAGCATTTGGTGTAAACCATTATGGTAGGGTAACTTTTTAATTGAGGTCTTAAATTTATCTTTCTTGTTTTTAATTTTTTGAAATCTTAGAAAATATCATTGTAACCAAGTTTTCAACTAACTCTTTTAACTGCAACAAAAGAGAATGCATTCTAAAGTAAAATTGTTGCAACTTCTTCCATAGCTTATTTTTATGCACAAGTTTGAAATGGTAAAAATGATTACTACGTTTAAAAACAAAAACATAGCAAATAGTTGTGATAATAGTTGTAACACTTTTCCACTAGATAGCAATATATATGTGACATTCAAAATATACATGAACAACTATTTGTTGCATAAGCTTTATTTGATACGAACACATTTATATGAGTTTTTAACTTTTGATAAGAGGTGTAATGGGAAGATATGATTGGATTATAAGGTCACTTTGATATCGCAATATTCTCATAAGTCTAAGTTGATAGAAGGACTAATTAGGCACCAATCACTTCTATTTCCACCACTTGTTTCTCTCTTGAATTGGTTGTTGGCTTGGAAGAACTGATGAATGCTCTGGAAGCTACTCGACACAATGATTGGAAGCTATTTTGGAACCAGCTGCTCAATTTGTTGAATGCCTTTGAAGTAGATTGATAGATCAATTGTAAATTTTGTATGAAGCATTGGAGAATCTGTCAGTGTGAGTCACGAAGTAATCGTTCAAACATGCATACACATAAAATGAGGATGAGCCATCCAAAGGAAGGTACAAGAATTAGTAGCTGCAAGTCACATGCAAAAGCTCCAAGAATGAGGCACGCACGCCTTAGCATAGGGAGGTAGCTTGTGTTGGGAGTCAGTTGGCTTATCCTTGCCAATGCTATGGCGTAAATAAATACAACTACAATGAACAGCACCATAATTGCACCATGTGTTTGAAATGGGTTGCCAGAGTTTTGGTATTTGATTTGGAGGAGGCAAAGCAGCGATAAAATGAGAAAGGTAACAGCAGTATGGACTGCAATGGAGGAATCGGGTTCTTGTTGACTGTCACAATTAATAGTAAAAGAACATAGAATTGGCTCATTTAGATGCAATATCAGTGGATATAAAAAATTGACCCAACAAATTGATCCAACTTGCAATTTTTGTGAATTATATCTTATCTATATATATATACTTACCATATATGATCCCTCTTAACAAATCATAGGTAGAAAGTTGTTATTGGTTTTAATTTGAATTCAAAACTTAAATTACTTTTTACTCATCCGTAACAACTAGTAACAACTTGTCATTTAAGATTAGTTATAAAAATGTTGAGAACATAGCATTTCTCGATTTTTCCTATTCAAACTTTTTTTTATATCACTACACCACTTTCAAATACACGTTTAAAAAAAGAAATTATAGTTAATGTTTATCTCTAAAGTTTTTTCTTTGTTGAAAAACTAAAAACATATATTTCCAAATTATAATAGATTCAAATTATTAATTTTTACATAATAATAATAATAATAATAATAATAATAATAAGACTCTAAGCATGCGCAACATGTGTGCTCAGAGGCTAATGTTATATAAGCAAATTGAAGTAGTACAGTCTTAAATTCAGTTGAATATGTGTCAAAGATATAGTTTGTTTATAAACTTGCAACCAAAAAAAAAAAAACCCTCAAATACTCTGTAAGCCACGTTTGTAATGTCCCGGGAGTGCCCTTGGCATTCTCAAACCTTGTTGAGTAATTTAGACCCCTTTTTAACATCAGATTTTAGCAAAAATGTAGTAGAGTATTTATTTTGAGTAATT
The DNA here is from genome assembly GCA_033629205.1 of Lithocarpus polystachyus. Classification (NCBI taxonomy): domain Eukaryota; kingdom Viridiplantae; phylum Streptophyta; class Magnoliopsida; order Fagales; family Fagaceae; genus Lithocarpus; species Lithocarpus polystachyus. Next base: position 9,185,486 of record CM066168.1, on the reverse strand, counting down.
CTTAGCTACTCAGTTTGGTGATGTGGTATTCCCTCCTTTTATATTCATAATAGAGACCATAATAAATGTGAATGGAGGGAGCACCATATTACCGTACTCCATGACTACCTAATAATTTTCCTATTTAAAGACCCTCATTTTGATGAAAAAATTATTAAGCAATCTAGAGTACGGTTATGTGGTATTCTCTTCTCTTATATATATGGTATATTCTACCATAAATTTAATTAGTAGGTCCATTATTAATGCAAGAAGATGGAGCACTACATTATCATGCTTTGAAAATACTTAAGAATTATTTCATTTCACATCAATTTTTTAGCAAATAAATTTTACAATATAAAAAGAGCAACCCTCTTGACAAATGCAAATCATATCAAATATATAACGTCATAATTAGTGAAGTATAAAATGAATATGGCAAAATATTTGTATTACCCTTTCGCATCGGATTTTCAAAAAAAATGGTACAGCGCATCTAGACCCTTTTGTAATTTTTTCTTGTCCTGATTGTTGAATATGCAAAAGCCATATTTTTGGTAGAGTGGCTTCTGCATATTTACCCCTTTAACATTAGATTTTAGCAAATAATAAAAATTTTATAATAAATCCAATTAATGGCCAATATTTATATAATTGTGTAAGATCCATGTGAAAGTTTAGTACTAGTTCTACTACTAGAAAGGTGGGTTAATAACACTGACGACAACAAGAGAGACAATAATTAAGTGCAGCAGATCTGTTCTTCTCTATGCTACTTTTTTTTTTTTAATACAAGATAGAAATTCTACTCTAACCTAATTTAAGTGTATATATGTGTAAAACTCCCTTCTAGAGACTTGAACCTCCGGTTCTTGCCCCCCACACTTCACAAACACCTATACTTGTGGAGTGTTTGTAGAGTGACCATCACACTAAAGGTGTGCAATGGTTCTTCTCTATACTACGAATACATAATACTCGTAGCAGGTTGCTTTCATCTTCATTTATGTCCTCTCTATCTAATTACCTTTTTTGTGGGAATTTAAGACCACCTGCTTTTAAATTTGTCTTTCTTGTTTTAATTTTTCAAAATGCCAATGGAACCATGTTCTTAACCAATATTTTTAAATGCACTAAGAAAGAATGATGATTTATTAAGTTAAAAGTATTGCAGTTTCATCTGCTTTTTTAAAGATTAATTATGATTTCTCAAATCCATGTTAACTGCACTAAGAAGGAATGATTTTCTATTGTAGTCTTCAGTTGTTTTGAATTCTAAATTGGTGTTTAGATAAATAAAGTTTTGTGCTTGCTTTTATTTATTTATTTTTTAAAATCTACTCTACCTTGATTTGATTTGTTAGAAATACTGAATCAGTGTATTGTATTTATCCCGTAATAGAATATACATGAGTGCCTTTATATAGGAGGCAGAGTGTGCAGTACAAGTAAGTGTGTTATACAAGTAAACAAGATGGGCCTAAAGCCCACATACCCTAATACACGTTAACAGCCCCCCTCAAACTCAAGGTGGATGTGAGACCAACTTGAAGTTGTCAACCAAAGTACGAAGATGACCCTTAGGATGTGACTTGGTGAAGATATCTACAAGTTGATCTTTAGAGGAGATTGAGATCAACTTAAGAGCACCATGGACAAGATGATAACGAATAAAATAACAATCGATCTCGATGTGTTTAGTCTGTTCATGGAAGACATCATTGTGAGCAATATGAATGGCACTCTGGTTGTCACAATAAAGAAAAGTAGCAGAGGATGTGAACACACCTAAGTCTTTGAGAAGCCATCGTAGCCAAAAAAGCTCAGATGTGGTATTAGCAAGAGCTTGATATTCTGCTTCAATACTGGAGCGGGTCACATGAATTTGTTTCTTGCTTTGCCAAGAAATCAGAGAAGAACCAAGAAGAAAGCAATAACCAGTGGTGAACCTGTGATCAGTGGGATCTCCTGCCCAATTAGTATCAAAAAATGTACGGAGAACAAGAGGAGACTGAACAGAGTAGAAAAGACCATGGAAGAGAGTACCCTTTAGGTATCGAAGAATGCGTAGAACAGTAGCAGTGAGTCGATCGTGGAGTAGACAAATACTGGCTCACCTGGTGAACAACATAGAAAATGTCTAGATGAGTGACAGTGAGATAAACTAAGTTGCCAACCAAGCATCTGTAAAGAGAGGGATTAGACAATGGTTTTCCCCCTAAGGGAGTTAGATGCACATTAAGTTCAACTGGAATGTCAACAGTCTTGTTATCAGTGAGTCTAGCTCGAGACAAGAGTTCAGAGGCATACTTGGCTTGAGTAATATAAAGTCCATCTGTAGAATGAGTAATTTCAAGACCCAAGAAGTAGTTGAGATGTCCAAGATCTTTCATCTCAAATTGCTGACTGATAAAATCCTTGAGTTCTTGAATGCCACTGAGGTCATCACTAGTTATGATCATATCATCCACATACATGAGAAGTAAAATAGTGCTTTTGTCAGTGCGACGTAGAAATAAGGCAGAATCATAATGACTGACCATGTAACCCAAGCGAGAGATGGTAAAGCTGAATTTGGAAAACCAAGCTCGTGGAGCTTGCTTAAGACCATAAAGTGCACGTCGAAGGTGACAAACCTTGTTTGATTCAACAAAGAGACCAGGAGGAGATTGCATATAAACTTCTTCACTTAAATCCCCATTAAGGAATGCATTTTTGACATTCATTTGAAAAATGTCCCATTTATTGGCAGCAGCAATAGCTAAGAAGGCACGAACAGATGAGATACAAGCAACCGGAGTAAAGGTCTTTTCATAATCAATCCCATACTCATGTGTTAAACCTTTTGCAACAAGACGAGTTTTGTAGCGCTCAATGAATCTATCAGAGCAAGTATTAATTTTGTAGGTCCACTTACAACCAATCATAGATTTCTCAGGGGGGAGAGTCACTAAATCCCAAGTATAGTTTTTAGATAATGCATCAAGTTCCTCTTTCATTGCAATCTATCATAAAGGGTCAGTGGAAGCCTTACGATAGGTGTGAGGCTCATGCAATGTAGTAAGGGTAGTGTAACAATGATAATCAAGTAAATGTGCAGGAATGGATCTTACCCGAGTTAAGTGACGATGTGGAATGTCTTTTGCAAGATCTTCAGGCGGAGCAGGAGCAGGGGACCCAAGTTCAGGGTTGGGTAGCTCATCTTCGACTTGTTCATCTTCCACTTGTTCATTAACGGGTGAACTAGGAAAGTGATCAAATATATCTGGTGGTTGGACAGAGAAGTCTATAGGAGAATCAGGAGAAACTACAGGAGGATCAGGAGCAGCTATAGAAGGAATATATGCCTCATCTGGAAAAAGATCTAAGACAAAGGAGGAAGATAGAGAGGCATGAAAGTGAGAGAGCTCGACAAAGGAGCGATGTTCCCAAAAAACAATATTGCGAGAGATACGAAGACGATGAAAGACAGGATCATAACACCGATACCCTTTTTGAGTTTCGCCATAGCCAAGAAAACAACAAAACCTTGATCGAGGCTCAAATAGGACTGGGAATGCGATTAATAGCGTGAATAGCATGAAGTGCAATTTCGCCTAAAAAAGGAGCAGGAATTTTGGCAAAGAGAAGGAGAGCACGAACAGTATCAAGAATATGACGAAGTTTTCGTTTGGCTCTACCATTTTGCTGAGAGGTACCATAGGAATGCAAAATAGCTTGGAAAGCATATTGAGTGTATTCAAGAGCATTATCAGATCGAAAAATTTTGATGCGTTTAAAAAACTGAGTTTCAACTATTTTTGCAAAATTACAATATACTTGCAATAATTCAGAATGGTGTTTCATATTAAAAATCCAGCTATAGCGAGAGTAATCATCAACAAAAACAAAAAAATATCGAGATCCACCAATACTAGAAACAGAGGAAGGCCCCCAAACATCAGAATGAATAATATCAAAGATATTGGTGGATGTTGATTCACTAATATTGAAAGGCAAAGCTAGTTGTTTTCCTAACTGACATGAAATACAATCAAAATTTTCTATAGACATTGAATCTAACAAACCTCTAGAAGCCAATTGTTGTACTCGAGAGGAAGATGTGTGACCAAGTCGAGCATGCCAAAGTGCAAGGGAATGAATAGAAGAAACTGCAGCAACTGTAACCTATCTAACAAACCACAAGAACATTAAAGACCCCAGGAACCAAGAGGTTGGAGGTCAAAACGTAACATATATTATGACCAAACATTGTGGAACCATTTGCTGTGCAAATATTAAGAAGGTGTGGTGCAGGTTTAAGTTCAAAAAATAAGAACGAGTGAAGTGTCGTGTGATTGCAACAATCAGAATCCATAAGCCAAGAGGAAGGAGACATACCAGATAAAGCTAAGAGAGAAGAGGAATAAGATGCATTACCAACCATACGAATAACATTAGCGATGATGTTTTTAAGGTCCTCTGTGGAAATGGTGAAAGTTGACCCAGAAGACGTGGACTTTGCGGAGATAGGAGCCATTGGCTAGATGCTCTCAGTGTTAGAAATAGTAGCAGCAAAAATAAAAATAGCTAATTTGCTGTGATGATAGCAAGTCTCAATATTATGGACAAAACGTTTGCAAAATTTACAAAAACATTTGATGGATTGGCGGTGACGATGGTTGTAATAAGAAGAAGACATGTCCTTATTCTTCATTTAGAAGCAAAATATGCAAAAATGAACTGCAAAAATGAAATCTACGCGAAAAACTGGGTAAGGAGCATCTGGGCTGCAAAAAGTTAACTTTGGCAAAAAGTAAACGGTTAACTCTACCAAAGTCAAAGTCAAAGTCAACGCTTAAAAGAGTCAATTGCCTAAAGTCAAAGTCAAGCTGGAGATGACGTCAATGTGACGTGGCAGAGATGACGCTAGTAGATAACGCAACTAGGGCTGACGTGGCAGAACGACATCAGCAATGATGTCAGCAGGTGCGGTCTAGGCGCGTGAAGCGCGACATCAAGTTAAGGCGGATGTAGGCGTAGGGCGGCATGTGAAGCGCATGGCTGAACTCACCGAAACGTTGGCCGGTGTGTGAGGGCATGTGGATCATCAGATGGTGATCGGTCCGGCGGTGTTGAGTAGATCGTTTGACGACCTACACGCTTATATGATTTGTGCCTTAGTCAGAGGTCAAAAAACGACATATCTGACGAAGGCAGTGGTCTTGGCGGCGAAGATTAAGCTTCTAGCGGCGGAGATTCAACCCTGAGACCTCTGGCGACGACGAGGCAGTCAAGAGAGGCATTGAAGAGGCTTACTGATCAGAGAAGTTGAGGCAGCGGAAACTACCGACAAAGACAAGATTGTAGAATACAAGAAAGTTAGAGCAGTGACTCTGATATCATATTAGAAATACTGAATAAGTGTATTGTATTTCTCCCATAATATAATATACATGAGTGCTTTTATATAGGAGGCAAAGTGTGTAATATTAGTAAGTGTGTTATACAAGTAAACAAGGTTGGCCTAAAACCCACATACCCTAATACACGTTAACATAATCTATGTTCTAAAATTGACCCACTGAGAGTAGTAAGCAAAAAAAAAAAAAAAAAACTTGTGTAAGTAATTAAGAGGAGTAATATAAGGCCAAAATAAAAATAAAAAACAAGAAGTAGCAGTGTCTCAAACAGTTGGAGTTTGTTAATTAATAGACTTTCAATTGAATTCCGGGTTTGCCTTCGTATGTGACAGAAACTCAAAACATTCTGTAAACCATTAGCAATGCTTACAAAAACTGAAAATGATCATGCCGGTGGGACATTGACACAGGTTCTTTTTTGTTTAAACTGGGTGACGAAAAAATTATTTACAAAACAGAGGTAATTATTGAACTAGTAGGATTCACGGTTAAAGAAATTTGAACTGACCCGTCGAGACGAAGATTGTTGTCCTCCATTCTCGCCTCCTTGTGAGTTGTGCCTCCTTTCCTTTCCTTGCCATGTTTTTTGCTTTTGTAAGTCTGTAGTTTTTCTTTTTTGTTTTTGTTTTTGTTTTTATTATTATTGTTACTATTTTTGTCTTACTATTGGACCAAGGACAGTGCTAGGACTTGGAGCTAAGGAGGGCGATTTTATTGTTAGTTATATGTAGTGATTTCAACTTTTGGTTCTATTACTTAGCTGGCAAATGTTTTTTTTTTTATTATTATTTTTTTTCATGTGTGTGTAGAGTGTGTCTTTTGTTGGTAAGGACAAAATTATTTTGTTTAAAATTTTGTAAAGGGCTAAGTTGTTTGTTTTTGGTAAAATTGGTTGATTAGTTTCAAAGTTTTTTTTTAGCTTTGCTATTGCCTATTGATACTTTTTGTTGTTGGGCTAATATTTTGGGGTTGTATTTTTTTTTAGATTTTAGATCTATAAATTTTTTTATAGACTTTTAAAGGAGGAAAATACTAGATCTACAAATTTTTGTTGTGATTAGTGGTTATTAGTAAGTAAAAAAGTGATGTAAGTGATGGACCCAAATGTAAACTAATAAAAATTTGTTACCTCAATAGTCTGTAAAAATGTTATAAAAAAATTTGTTGCTATAACATTTCTCTTATAATGATCAATTAGAGGGATAAAATGTAATTTTTTTGAACGAAATTACTTAAATTAGTACCTAAATATATAGTTATATAATTATATTATTTTAAAAAAAAATTAGGGGGGACCATTGCCCCTCCTAGTACATGAAGGCTCCGTCTATATATGTTCGCTCCTTTCGAATGTGTTTGCCTTTCTATACTTCGTAGCTCCAACTTGTCTAGTGCTTTCTTTGCTGAGAGTGACTTTGTCGACAAAAACAAAGTCACTTCACCTTTGTTTCTTTGTTTTGTTTTCTTTTTATTTGAGAGTGACAAAACCATATCAAGTTCTGAACAGCTAGTGCAATAAGAGAAGTGTGTCAAATAATTCAAAACACAAGTCAATAATTAAAAGCTAAATAGACTTGATTCTCCCTGTAGCCAAACATCCCAAAGCTCGATGATCTAGTAGCGGTAGCTCTCCACAGCTCCAACTCCATGTTCATCACTGGATTACTAAGTCAGTGCATACATGTTCTCTTGATCTATTTGATGCTCCATTATTGCCCCAGTTGGGAGACATTGCCCTAAGATACAAGCCCTGCTTAATGCATTAGAGAGAGAGTTCATCTTTTATGTATTTGCGTGAATGAAAATTTTTGTTTTTAAACTGTTATATATAAAGTATGACACATTAGGATAAATTCTTTTAATTAAATGCAAACTGCAGATTTAATATATATATATATATATATATATTTTTTTTTTTTTTTGGAGTATATTTTAGAGATTGTGATTATCTGCAGTAAACTTATTTCATATTTTGAAAAAAAATCTGATGTGGCGTTATTTGGTTGGAAGTATAAATATGGTCATTATATAGGCCATCCCGATAGAATTTATTCTCAAAGTTAGGAATAATTTTTTTCAAATAAAATTTTGTTGAGTAAAATTTTTGTGCCTTAATTAAAAATTTTATACTGTGAGATATATAGATAGATAAACAATACATTCTATTAGCCAATATAGAGAGCTTTATTTTTCTTTTTCTTTATTTTAATAGGAGCCTTCTTCCAATTGGAGGCCTTAAGTCATTGTCTAAATTGACTAAAAGTTGAGCCGGCTTAGGTACTAAAAAAAAGTATCGTTTTCCACTGATTTACATCTATTTTAAACAAATTTTAACATTATTGGTACTAGAACCCACTAAAAAAAAATTCATTTTTTTTTATATCCATTTTTGTACATCATTTTTATGTTTTAAACACGACTTATGGTTATCACTTATCACTTACTCTTAAATATTCATCACTTGCTTGCACATACATACAGGTGAAACCTTCTAAGAATTCTGGGCCATTTTCTACGAGTCCAGGTTGACTTGAAACTTGCATATCTGAATTCTGAAGCCAGTGGGGAATGAGAGGGACTAAAACGGTTATGGTCATATCAGAGAAAATTTGCGGTGTCATTATGAGGACTGAGGAGGCATATTCAAACAAGGCAAAAAAACTGCAAAACTGCATCCTATAAAGCTGAGTCACTATGAAGCTGGCCTCACAACCTATAAAATTGCAAAAAAATGACATAAAACTAAAAAAAGTTAAAAAACTAAAACCAAAACAAAAAGCTGCTGTTGTTGGGCGTTTCCGTTAACACAACCCTTCAAACAAAGACAGCAGGTAGGCTACTGACCAAGGCATTTCTTTTTCTTTTTTTCTATTTTGATAGATTGACTAGGCATCTTCAAGCTGAGGCTAGCTTTGGGGAGAGATGTCCTTGGGCCGTACATACGAAATGAGGGGCTATCTTTTTTGATGGCCTGATGGTCAATTCCAATACAACAAATAGCAACAGCAGCCTTCAACCGGAAACACACAAAAAAGTGTTGTTCTACTCCTTCCACAAAGACACACAGAAAACTCTATTGACTGATTACACTGTGGATGGAACTTAGCTATTTTAGGTTTAGGACGCATTCTTCAAGTCTATTGAGTATACCATCTGGATGTTCCCGAAAAGGACATGTCATTCTTTACTAAACAAGCAACAGAACTAGTTGTTTTTATTTTAAAAAAAATAAGCTAACGTTTTTTCCATCTCATTTTTAGTAAATAAATTATCAAAAACTAAGGTATGATGAACCTCACTAGATCCTATCAAAATCTAACAGCCAAGTCTGGTTGGCCTAAAAATAACAAACTCATACACTACACTATTGATCATGCATAGGAGCAAGGCCATTAATTTTTGTTTGGGATGACCGAGTTATGTTAGGTTTTATATATACATAGGGAGCATATTACATTTAAAATTTTGATAGTATCTGGTATTAACCCAAATTTTAAAATTGCTTATTGCGTTATACTTGTTTTCTTTGGAATACAAGCCTCAACTTACCCAAATAAATATAAATTCAACACATAATTAGATGAATTTATACTAAGAAAGTAAAAAATAACTTCATATAAAAAATCAAATGTCATGGTTTAAGGGTAGCATTTAGTGAAAAGAGATGAAAATTAATTTATTTATGTTTTATATATTTTTTAAATAGAGTTTCTTTACGTTGGACAAGAAGGAAAAAAAAAAAGTAAAATCTAATTTTAATTTCCTTTTTCTTTTTCTCTTTTTGATGATAGATGGAATATAGAGTATAGGGCCATAGGCATCTTCAAGCTGAGTGTGCATGGGCTGGGCATTCTCAAGACTCGGACTAGAAATCCAACCATGTTGACCGTGCAGCACGAGGCTATATATTGAATGAGAATTACAACATCAATGATGATCTTTATTACTATGAATAAAACATATTGTAATGAAATAACTAAACATATTTATAAGTTTGGTTGTAAGTTACATCGTTAGAATAAAACTTAAACTATTTTAGGAAATATCTTACTCATCCAATTATACTATTTCCTAAAATTAATATATATTTTTAAATTTGAGAGAGAGGTGATTACTTTTTTATTTTCAAATTTGTTATATGCATACCCGAAAGTTTGTTTATTTGAAAATATATTAATTTAAGAAATTATTACACTTACTTTTTTTTAGAATAAAAATTATTATACACCTACTAAATACTAAGGAATAACTATTACAACTATTTTAGGGAGCAATAATTATTTCTCTTTCTAAATAATATCTATTAATAAAAAATGATTATTTTGTGTAATAAAAACAAAACCAAACTACAATATAACTAAACCATACGAATCACTAGAAAATTATTAGGTACTTTTGGAGTGCCATAAATGCGTCCTCCCTGCTTTTACATGAATGGTAGGTCCCAACATGAATTTAATTAGTGAAACCTATCATTCATGTGAGAGGAGGGAGTACGCATTTATGATACTCCGGGAGTACACATTATGATACTCCGGGAGTACACAATAATTTTCCGGAATCGCTATTACATTATAGTATTTATTACCGTTTATCAAACATGCCCATAATATACGTTAACAATAACTTCTATTTTTTTTTTAATAAAACAAATGAGTAAATAGCAAACAGCCCTCTCAATCCAAGTTTTCACGATGTATCATGCTTTGGATTTTACCATGGTGTATTTCGACTTTCGACTAAGATACACTGATATACAATAATGACATTTAGATACACTTACATACAATAGAATGTTTTTGGGTTACTTCATGTTACTCTTTAAACAGTAATTCAGGCAGTTTTTTTTTTTTTTTTTTTTTTTTTTTTTTTTTTTTTTGCTTTTTTTTTTCTCTTTTGTAAAAAGTAGTTTATGTTTTGAAGTATTCCCGTTTGAGATCAGCACTTCTTTTGTGTAGTGATGCATGGATACAAGCCTCAAGTTATCCAAAAAAGATAGATGCTACACAAAATTTAATGAATTAACACTAACAATATTAAAGTTACCTTCATATAAAGAATCAAATGTTATATTTATGCACAACATTTAACAAAAAGCGAAGAAGATTAATTTATAAAAGACTTACTTACTTTATTACCTTGGACGATAAAAAAAATATTTATAATTGAGTAAACTCACATGTGGTTTTGGCTTGAAATTACTCTGCATACTCATGGTTTAAAAAATATTATTTTACCCACCTAAGCCAAGCTATGTTTGTATCCCGTAATCCATCTCTATTAAAAACATGAGTAAATAGGTATATTGTGTTCTAAATAAATTACTAGAAATAAACAATTTTCAAACGAATAGTAAATTTACACATTTGAAATGTGAGGTACGATTTTGACACATATCACAAAGTTTATTCCAAAATGATAATTAAATAATTAAACCCAAGAAAAAAAAAAGACTCTACAAAAGTAACAAAACTCAAAACTAAATACAAATCTTCTTTCTCTCTCTTTTTATTTAGGGTAAAATACTATTTTGATCCTTAAATTAAAAAAAAAAATTCTTTTTTCATTTTTATACTTTGTAAAAATATATTTTTTAAATAATTTGGAGAGAAAAATAAGAATAAAAAGAGAACTTTTTTTAAAATAATTTAAGCCTTTAAGAATAAAAAATGATATATTTATTTTTAAATTTAAGAAAAAAAAGTAAAACATTTTCAAAAGTGAAACCAAAGAAAAGTTTTCAATAATTTAAGAATGAAAAATAATAATTTAAAGTTTAAGAAAGACAAAGTTTTGGTAAAATTTGAGAATTAAAATAGTATTTTTTTTTTCTTTTTATTTACTTTTTTAGAAAGGAAGAAATAACTAATATCATAAAGAAATGATATATCCATAATATTTTTACAACATTTTTATAATAAGTTTTAAGTGGTAGATTATTACAGGTTGTAATTATTAGGGTAAAAAGGTAATCTTAATGATTAATTCAAATTTGAAGCAATAACAACTAACCACCTATAATTTATCATAAAAATATTATAAAAATATTATGAACGAAACACTTCTCCGTAAATAAATACAAATCTTGTCGTCGCAAAAACAAAACACAAATACCAATACGACAAACAAAATCCTATCTTGGATACTACAATCTTTCCAATAGGGAGTTTGGTACTGCAATACCCAAAAAAGACAGAGGAAGAGAAAAAAGACCCTTTTTCTCCTTGTAAGTTACGCGGCACTGCTTCCTCTTTCAGCAAGCACACACTCACTCCCTATTTAAACGTGCTTGCCTCTCTCACACTTCCATTCAAAACTACTCTCTCTCTCTCTCTCTCTCTCTCTCTCTCTCAGTTGAAACGACGTCGTTGCAATGGAGGCGTTTCCGATTTCGAGCGACACGTACATGCTAGGTTTCATCGGAGCAGGTAAATTGGCGGAGAGCATAGCCAGAGGAGTGGTCCAATCGGGCCTCATGCCTCCTTCGCGTATCAGCACTTCACATTCCAACCCTCTTCGTCGTACTGCCTTCGAGTCCTTCGGCGTTTCCGTTCTTTCCCGAGTCGACGACGTACCGTTCATTCCTCTCTATCTCTCTATACAGAGCCTTAAGAATTTCATTCTGAGTGTTTTTTTTTTTTTTGGTTATGGTGACAGGTGATTGAAGAAAGTGATGTGGTTATTTTCTCTGTCAAACCTCAAGCCGGTAATACTTTTTTTTTTTTTTTTTTCACTATTAGTTTTTTAAATTTGGATTTCTATTAGTATGATTTTATGGTGAATTTTAAGGGGTTAGAGAAATTTGGAATTAAAACGAATTGAACAATGTGAAAATTTTGATTTTTGTGCTTTTTTTTTTGGACACTCAGACAGTTTTTTGGTTTTCTAGAATTTGAATTTAAGATAGTATGATTTTAGGGGGTTTAATGAATTTGGAATTAAAACGAAGAGAACAATGAGAACATTTTGGTTTTTTCTGTTTTTGTATTTTAATTGATGAGTTTTTATTTTTGTATTTTTTTTTAATAAATTTAAAATTTTAGTACAATGCATGGAACTTGAAGCGCAAAAGACATTAGTGAAGAATGTTGAAGTTGGGCCATTTTGAATTTTGTTTTTTGCTTCTTTAATCCATAAGTTACGCTGTTACCGAGTTAATTTTTGAATCCGTGGAGGCCGCAACTTTACCCTCGGGCCTTGTTTATATAGGAGAAGAAATGTCATTTGAGTTGGAGCTCATTGAATTTTTATTTTTGAGGTAGATATAATATGAATGCTGAATGCTAAAGAATATTCAATGATGAGGTATTATTGTGAAAAAATGGACCTCATGATTGTTTATGATATATACTTTTTCTGGTAGTACAATGTTGCTATTTTAGTTAACAAAATACTTTTACACATATATGGATGATAAACTTCTAGGATGTTATGCTGTTGTTGTTGTGAGTTTCTTTGTTGTATATCATTTTCACCTTTTTGTGTTGTTGCAGTAAAAAAAGTTGGCTCACAAGTGAAGCCATTACTTTCAAAAAGAAGCTTCTGGTTTCAGATGCTGCTGGAATCAAATTGAAAGATCTGGAGGTTTGTGAAATAGAATGCTTCTTACTTTATGCAAATTTCAGTGGTTGGACCTTTTGAGTCTCAATATTCAAAGCTGTATGTGGGTGTCATTATATATTATTTACACTTTAAAGGAAGAGCAAAAATAGAAATAGTGATTTTATCACTGTGGGTTTCCATTTGTAATCAACGTCTGCAGTCAGTGTATGTACTGGAATACTATTTTGATATGTCACAACACAAACCATATGGCCTTTTAAGAGAGTCTCTGCCTCCTACTGGGGTACTACTTTGATAGGCTGCAACACAAACCTTACGACCTAGCAACCAGTTTCAACAGCTTCTATTTTACAGAATAGCTTAGATGAATAAACTCAAATGAATAACAAGGCTGTGTTTATAAACCAATTTCTTGTTTTTAGTTTGGTTTTCTTTATAGTTTCAAATGTCTCTCTACACTGATACTCCTAGTTTTTAGAACACATTCTTTTTTCCTTTCATTGTTCAATTTCATTTGTGAACTTTGCTTCATACCTCTAGGCACTTTTATAATCTTTTTGTTTTTAATAAATGCATTTGTGTTTCTGTTTTTTAATATAGTATTGAGTTCTTGATTTTCATGCTCTAAATATCTTATTGAAGAAATCACTTTCATTCAGGAATGGCCTGGTCAAAGCCAATTTATTAGGGTAATGCCGAATACTCCGTCAGCTGTAGGCGAGGCAGCAAGTGGTATCACTTTTTCCCTGATATATTTTTTTAATATTTAATTTTTAGCATCCTCATCATGCAAAATTTATCATGTTATGTCATGCTCATTGTTTGTACTAAGTTGTAAATTATATTTTTTATTGGCTTTTCTTTAAGGCTATTCAACAGTCAACACCCAATGCATAGCAAGTTTGCAGGGCTGAAGTGTATTCCTCTGTTCTGTAATCATCATTCCTTCAGATTTAAACCTAGAATTTGTCTCCTGTAAATCATAATACAAAAAATCAGCAATCGCTTTTGTGAGGGACCCAATATGACAATGTGGGAAGTGTGAGTATACTCACTTGTTCCCAATTCTTCTCTATTTTGCTGGCTGATGCATATTCGCAGCTGTGTATTCACAAATACACTTAGCTGTGTATGGATTTTGTCAGAGCCCAAGTTTGAGAGCTGAAAATCACTGAAGCTGATTATGATGGGTGCATTTGTTAAGAACCCTGTCGTTAAAAGCTTTCTTGCTATTAGGGGGTTTAGATATTGTACTCATTCTTGGCCAGTCAAAAGTATAGAATTTCTATGAGATGAATAAGATTTGGTATACTACGTGGATTCTCATAGTTCATTGTAATTTGTAGGCCTGTCAATTTCAAAGATTATGAGGGCATAAGCCTTGGTATGTTAGTGCTGTGTGTGGTCTTAGTAACAGAGCAACTAATTCTTCATGTGTTAAGTGGAAAAAATTAAAAAGAAAGAAGAAAAAAAAAATAGTTTCTTATTTGTGTTTTAGGGAAAGGGTAATTACAGTGAAACAGTTGGTTTGTGGACATATATCTTATAAAGAGGTTGAAAGTTTGATTTGGTGATGGTCATAAGAAACCTTCATTTTCCTTTGTCAGATGTATCTTTCTACCCTTCAATCTTGTAGCTCTTGTTTGTGTTACCTTCTTTACCTAAATGTCAAAAACTAATAGTTTCATCAAAATGGTAATGTTCTCTAATTTTCTTGCATTTGATAGTTATGAGCTTGGGAGGATCTGCAACAGAAGAAGATGCAGACATAATAGCTAAATTATTTGGATCAGTTGGCAAGATATGGAGAGGTGATGAGAAATTGTTTGATGCAGTCACTGGTCTAAGGTATGTGGCATCTATCAATATAGAATAGTACTGTTTAATACCATAGCGCAGAAAACTTATGTCAGATGGTTTTGAGTATTTTATCTTAAAAGGTTCTTGAAGCAAGAAAAAATACTTGTGAACTTGTGATTTTGTATTTGTGTTTGAATAGATGGAGATTTGTTCAATCTGCAATTCTTTTAACAAACCATCTTTTTTATTGAATGTACTCAGTGGCAGCAGCCCAGCATATATATATTTAGTGATAGAAGCTTTGGCTGATGGAGGAGTGGCTGCAGGTCTACCACGAGAACTTGCTCTAGGTCTAGCTTCTCAAACTGTAAGTGCTTTTATACCATATGTTAATTATTTTTCAATTAGTCATGTAATTTCATTTTGCTTTTACAGGAACTAGTTATTTGATCTCTTGTCAGATGCCTTATCCCATCCTACCAAAACTTTTAAATCATTAAATAATAGAGCTTCTGATCTAAATTTTTTAGGAATTGTGACAACTCTTTACTGGAAGTCAACAGTTATGGATTTTTGATTTTCTTAGAGCACATGCTATTTTCAGTCTGCCAGAACTAAAACTTGTATTATAGGCTGTAGAAGAGAAAAAAATCATTAGTGTTTAATCTTCGAAATGACAGACCATTTTCAAATTAATATTTGGATGTCAAAGTTGTTGGAATACTACCTAGGCTTATAGTTGTAAGCATTAGTTTTCTAAATTGGAGGACTGAACTACAATTTGGAATGGGTGATACTGGTTGCTATCATGTAAAATACATGACATTTGTGAAGAATGCATTCTAAGCCCTCAAGAAGTTTTGCAAACTCATAAAGTTGAGAAAAAAGATATGTTGGAATACTATTTTAAAATATAAGGCATATTCTTAAATTTGGGACTAGAATTAGCTTACTTATGCTCACAAGTGGGACTAGAATTAGCTTATGCTTTTACTAATGTTCATCACACAGTTGCATTATACTAAGGGTTTGTTTGGGAATAACTTATTTAGTTTTTTGCTGAAAATGTTTTAAAGTATACTTTTACCTTGAAAAAATTTGAAAAAAAAATGAGAAAAGGTGGGCAAAAGTGAGGTTTTAAAAATCTGTACATAAAAGCCAAAAGCTAAAGCTTAAAACTGAAGCCAAACTCACCCTAAGTGTAGAAGTTCTACAAAAATAAAGAATTATAGAAAATTTCATTTGTAACCAAATTTGACAACATAGGTCTACATGACTAAAGTAAAAAGAAAAAAAGAAAAAGAAAAAGAAGTGGAGCGCCTTAACTATAGGATGAGTTGCAACATCTCCCTTAAAGATGGAGTAAATAATCCCTTGATATTAAAAATAATAGGAAATAGCGCCCAAGCATTTGAAATTACTACTAAATTTGGACATGTCAATTGTGCCTGCAAGTTATATGACTGGGGACCCTTCAAATGAGCTGAAAATATTACAAGTTGTGATGTTCCCTGTGAAATGTCCCGCAAAATTACACTTTTACTCCTCCCTTTCTCTATGCATCAGAAATGGTTCCATTGTTATTGGAATATCATTTTATAGTTTCAATTTGATTGCATTCACTCCTTCGGCTGCAATAATTCTGTCAAGATCTTTGTAGTTGTTCACTATAATCTCATCAAGTCTGCCAAGTGCCAAGCCACAAGCTTCGCCATTGTAACTTTACCAATCTCCCTGGCAACCACTCCAAGCTTGACCTGACCCACTGTAAATCACTCATTTGCTTCGCTGCTGCTGGAATGATGGCATCCATGGCAAGACCAGAACCTTGCCAATTAATTTAAATTGACCTCCAGATCCAAATCAATGTCGCCGATTCCTTCTCCTTTGTCATTCAAAATTATTCATCGTCGCACTGAATCATCACAAAAAGACCAGCTGCTTGCTTCTTTTAGTGGTTCTCTTTTTGATTGGTCTTGGGCATGGGGGCTCACATCTAGTGACTCCCTCCATCGGTTCATTAATTCTCCTCTCTTGTATTTAAGTTTTTTTTTTCCTTGCTTTATCTTTTTCTTTTTTGTACTTTTTGATTTCTTTGTGCTCTTTTGCATAAAGAAGCTTTATTTATACATATTTTTCTTACCTATCAAAAAAAATAAAATCATTATTGACCGACTTCCCCTGTTCTTTTTGGGTGATCCCCCTATAGAATTAGATTGCCCAACTTTCTTTCCTTGTTATTTATTCAGTTCGCTGGAAACAGAACCCTGTCTTTGGGATCTGCGCTTTGTTGTTGATAGTGTTGAGAGTTGGGTGGAGAGAGGAGGGGCACAGCTTTGAAATTACTTTGCAATGACTAAATTGTAATTTTTTGATAACTTTGCAATCAGTGGTGGGCTATAGAAGTGTCTTGCACATCTTAAGAGAACTTATAGATTATGGAAATGTCAAATGGGAAGGACTTATTTATCATTTCTTGATTTTAGCCCCCCGGGGGGTGGGTTGTTGGGGGAGAGGGTGGTCAATCACTCAGTTTTAAAGTGTAAGGGAACATTGCAACTTTTATGGTTTGGGTGGAAAATTGCAGTTTACCGAAAGAATTGTTGACTTAAAAACAACATTCCTTGGAATAGAAAACAGTAAAAAGTTACCTAATTATGGCAAGTAAAACGTATATATTATACCATCACTATCCAATCTTTAAACAAAATGTAGGGAAATATATGTCAACTTTTAGAATTCTCAGATCCTGTTGAAGTAATGTCTGGTTGTTCAAATATCCATAACAAATGGTTTTGTTTTAACAAAGCTCACCGGTGCTGTGTATCTTCCCAGTAGAAAAATTTACTTATATGTTCATTTATTTATGGGGGGATGGAATGATGGGATGAAAGCCCAAGGTAGTTTTAAGTAGATTTGCTACCTTTTTACTTTATCCTCCACACTTTTAGCAGGGTGTTCTTTGCTCATGGGGGGAAGTGAATTGTTTTTTTTTTGCAGGTACTGGGTGCAGCAACAATGGCCACCAAAACTGGGAAGCATCCAGGTCAGCTCAAAGACGATGTTACATCACCTAGTGGGACTACCATTGCTGGTATTCATGAGTTGGAAAAAGGTGGATTCCGTGGAACTTTGATGAATGCGGTTATTGCTGCAGCTAATCGCAGTCGAGAACTTTCCCAAAACTAGTCATATCAACTTCTTTTCCAATTCTGGTAATGCTGTTATGCAATCGAGTCTGCAATTTATTTTAAATTAATTATGTTTTAGAATATTTGAACAGGTTAGCTCATGGCCCCTCCTTTTGTGGTTAATGGATGTATGCATTTTTTGGCTTGGTAGTTGTCACACTCAGTTTTAGTACCTATGAAAGGGGGAATTATTTATTTTGTATAATAAGAAACCATTATACTAATTCATAATAAAAAATCTTACTTTTTGCATGACTAAAAAAAAGAAAAAAGAAAAATGGAAAATGGCCTACTGTTGGATGGAACTAGTTCCGTTCCTTTTCTCCTTTCTAGTTTCTACCTTTTTTAAGGAGCTGCTTCAAACAACAGGGTGCTTGGTAGTAAAAATGAGAGAATGATCTTGGTATTTAAAATGAGGGAATGATACGTTAGAAAATTGAAAAGAACTAAACAAGTGATGCAATACAGTTTAAGGAGCAATTGGATCACCAAGATCCTTAATCTGGGCTCAAATAAAATGCTGGCAAAAAATGGAGAATACTAATTGAGACACTATTGGGCAAGCGAGCTTATCTAATTTTATTAGGGTATTTTTGTTTTGTCTAAAACCAATTTCTTTGTATGAGGATTCTTTTCTTAACAAGGATTACTATTCTAGATTAGGTATTCAAGCCATCTTGGGAATTTTGAGATGGGTTTACACTTAACATTCTGTTTAACGAGTCTTCTCTACGTTTTTTCTCTTTCTTCAACTTGACTAAAGAAAAAAGATAGGAAAGTATAAAAATGTTGAATCATAAGCAACGTTGTTTATAAAAATGCTGCATCTTTGTGTCAATAGTATCAAGCAATGCCAAGCTTGATATGTCATTAAAGTTTATTATACGTATTCCCCGTGTAGAAGCCACCCCTTTTTAACAATTAATTGTAGTGTAGAAGCCACATCTTTTTAACAATTTTGTAGTATTACAAAATCTAGACCTGACCATAACGAAGAAAACTTTTGATGGAAAACGAATCTGAAATGCTGAATATTGTAGTCCAAAATCCTGGAGATTCATCTTCTGGTAGTACTGATGAGTGGTTGAATTCCATAATGAACGATGGCTGCAACTCTGTAATCAACCAAAGGGCAAGACCCAAGATACAGAAGGTCCCAGAAATGCTTCGTGAGATTAAATCAAACGAGAAATGCTATGATCCCTTGGTGGTTTCCATTGGTCCTTACCATCATGGCTCACCTGGGCTCCAGCTGGTGGAGAAGCACAAAATTCCAATGACACGGCAGTATGTCATGGAGAGTGGAAAAGGTATTGACGTTGTATACAGCAAGGTAGTTGAGGTGGCTGGCAATGCAAGAAAATGCTATGCTGAGGGATCAACACAAGAGTTTGACGATGAGGCATTTGCTCGAATGATGTTTCTTGATGGCTGCTTCATTCTGCAATTCATGTACTGCATTGCGAAAAACAAGCGTGGAGATATGGGGATGAAGAGTCACACTATAGCATTTGTGTATCGGGACATGTTCTTGCTAGAGAACCAACTCCCTTTTCTAGTCCTCAAGGCATTGATGAGCTTGAGGTTCAAAGAAGATGAAGAGAAGGATATCATCAACAGTTTCATCAAGCATAGTCGGGCACTTCCTCCTCTAGTGACTTCGTGGCAGAAAAAGTTTAGTGGGTTTATTTCTACAAAAGTTTGGGGACAAAAAGCGCCTCAACCAGAGCCACCAAAGGATGAAGATTATCCTGTTCATCTTCTTGAACTCGTTCGTGCAAAGCTCATCGAAGTTCCTAATACACAAGAAAGTACACTTCAATTAAGCAGTGATTGGTACTCCTATCGTTCGGCCAAGGAGCTTAGAGCAGTAGGAGTACACTTCAAGCCTGGTAAGACTCATCTCTATACAGATGTCAAGTTTAAACCATCCTTCCTTAGTGGAAAACTCACACTTCCTCCAATCACGGTAGATGACTCTACCAAGTCTATGCTACTAAACTTAGTAGCATATGAAACATGCCCTGATGCCCCTGATGATTTTGGGGTCACTTCTTATATTTGCTTCATGGATTCACTCATTGATCACGCGGAAGATGTTTTGGTGCTGCGATCCAAGGGCATACTACTAAATTTTCTTGGCAGCGACCAAGAGGTGGCAGAACTCTTCAATGCAATAGCCAAGGATTTGGTGCCCAATCCTTATGCTTATGCTGATGTTAAGGGGCGCATTGAAAGACATTATAGGAACAAACTCAAGATATGGATGGCGGAGTGGCTACATACGCATTTTAGTAGCCCTTGGACCATTCTCGCATTCATTGCAGCAAGTTTTGCCATTTTCCTTAGTGTTATGCAGACTTACTACGCAGCAAACCCACCCAAAAGTTGAGAGGCAATCATGGTATGTTACTTTCCATGTACCGCTGGGGGAATGTCTCGGTCAGTGATTTCTTTGTATGTATTTGCCCATTTTACTTAGCAAGGCCAACACAATTGTCATTTAACAATCAGTAGATTGTTCGCATAAGTCTTGCCATGTGAATACGAATAAACAGAACATGGCTTGGACATCATGAGTTTGAAATTATGTGTTTATTTGTCAGTAACCTATGTAATGCCAAAATACCTCTTAAGTGTGGCGAAATAAGGAATAACTTATCATTGGGAGAGATTTTTGTGGTGTGTAGTTTATTACTAACGATTTGATGAATATGTGATGTTCCAAAAAAAAAAAAACATTTTTCACTTCTAATTGCATGCACATGATAATATTTATTAATTCCAAGAAAAATTGGTGAAAATTGATTAATTAAACAATTAATTGATTGATTTGATATGGTGGGAATTAAATTGTTGAGATCGATTACGAAAAAGTTAGAAAAATAGTCAAAATTTGGAGGTAATTTAAGTACAATTGAAATACAAATCGAAAAGGAATAGAATATGGGAGAATATAGACCAATTGCTAATCGACACTTGGACCTCGCACCCAACATTTTTTCTTTAGAAAATCCAAATTTTCTTGAGTCCCACTTTGCCTACCTATAGACTCATCTTTGACTCCTAGCATTCAATATAAATACCCTTTCTCGCATCAAATCAAATTACACTGAATTTCAAATGCAAACTCTCTTATCTTTGTTCCTACTCTCTAGAGTTAGTAGTCGGAAGATTCATTTGGTGTTTTGGTCCTCTTGGTCTCAACTCACTAGAAGGGATAGCTCAATCCTCCTCTTGGTTTCAAGCTATCAACTTCCTATTAATGAATATCCCCTCTAAAGAAGCTTTATTTCTTGCTTGGAGTGCTAGTGCATGCAGATAAGGTTTCTAAAAATTTCTTTTTTTTTTTCTTTTTAATTATGCCATAGTTCTTTTTATTCAAGCATGTTTCATTTTCAAGTTTTTGACGTTCTTGATTGTTAGCATGTTAGATTTAGGTTGTTCTTCTTATTATTATTTTTTGTGCATGTTTTAGGATTTCAATTCAATAACATGTTCATGCGCTCTTAGATTAGGGTTTAATATCACATCACACATATGTTCACCATGTCTTTCAATTCATGATTGCATTCCTAGATTAGTTTTTTCACCATGCCTATCAATGTTTGTTTCAATATGCAATATTTAATCTAAGTTCTTGGATGCTATTATTGTTTGAATGATGTGCTTTATTGTCCACCAAAGTCTAGAAGATGAGTTTCACTGGGCAAGATGGGTGCCTAAGACCTTCCAATCTTGTAACCAAACATCCGAACTTAGATTAAGGGTTAGTAAATTATGTTTTTCTCTATAATTTTTAATTTCTAAATTGTAACTAGGAATCAAAGCCATGTACTTTTCTTAGATTGTATCTAGGATCAAAGCCATTTAGTGTGCATTTGGTTCCAAATTAAAAAGCCAGCTTATTTTATTATTCAGCTCATTTTTTCTACTATTCATGGGCCCCACTGCACATTTTGGTACTATTCATGAGACTCACTATACTATTTCAGTTAACTTTTATTTTTATTTACAATACTTTTAGCAAAAAGTTTTTAAATTCAGTAAAATAAGTGGATCTTAAATAGACTTTTAATTTCTTGTTATTTTCAAGAGATCTACAATTTTAATTTCAAGTCATCAATAAGATATGTATTTTTCAATTTTATTTTTAAATTTTTTAAATCTTCAAATTAAATAAGAGGCAACTCCTTTGTAAAATCCTTGACCTACAAGGGATGATAACATCACTAGAATCTCCATTGTCTCTTGAGAGGTACCAAAATAACTCCACCCATTCATGTGGGTTTGGCCTCAACATTTGAAAGGGTTGAGCTGGGGCATGGTCTCTCATAGAAAGGGAGGAAGATATGAGGTTGTAGTATTTTGTTGTGGTTTTTGGCTAGTGTTTGCTGGTAAACAAAAGGAAGAATAACAACCCAAAAAAATGAAATCCAAGAAAAAAGAAGAAGATAAAAACCAGACCACAAAAGCATAAAATTGATGTACACAAATATTAAGATCCTTAGAGCACCAGCATTAGGCGTGCTAAATGCTAAATATTTAGCATTTAGCACACAAAGCGCCAAAAAAACTCTCACATCAAATGTTCTAAATTCTTAAAAATTTAGCTTTGATAAACAATAAAATTATAATAATAGAATTGTATAGAAAAAAATGGCAAACTTTTTAATTTTAATTTTCTCTCTCCTCTTTCACCTGCTCGCTTCTCTCTTTCAACCTCTCCTCTCTTCCTCTCTCTAGAGTATGCCGACTGCCAATCTCACCAAGTCGTAGACCAAACCGTAGTGCCAATCTCGCCACTGTGCATGCTGCTGATCTTGCTCTTAGATTCCATTGCTGATCTCACCTAGCCACTGTTGATCTCACCTAGACACTTCTCCCTAAGCCACCGCCAATCTCTTCAGATCTCTCTCTCTCTCTCTCTCTCTCTCTCTCTCATGGTGGTTGTGGTGTTTTTTTGGGTTGTTGCAATGGGTTGATTTTGGTGGGTTGCGGTGGTTGTAGGTTGATTTTGGTGGTTGTAGGTTGATTTTGGTGGTTGTGTTTACAACAGCCAATGGTGGTTCGGTTGAATATGGATTATGGCTACAATGGTTGGTAGTTGATTTTGAATAGTGGTTGGTGGAAATGGGTTGTGGTAATGGATTTTGTATTATATATATATATATATATATATATATATATATATATCGTAGGAGTTTTTAAGGTTATTTTAATGTGTTGTTTATATTATTTTAATGTGTTGAAAGACAAAATATAAAATCTGATATAGGGTGTATAGTAAAGTGATGTGTTAAAATAGAAAAAAAAAAAAAAAAAGAGAGAGAGAGAGAGAAGGTTTTTGTGTGTTAAATTGGAATTTAGCATAGCACAGGCGATGCTAACAACTATCCCTGAGCATATGGCCTTTGAGTTCAAGAAAGGGTGATTGCTTATATTATATTTAATTCTCCATATTTATTATATTTATATTTAGCTTGAAATTAGGCTTAATAAAAGAAAAGGCATTTCAATATACCCTTACTCAGTGCCTAATTAAGGGCCTCCTAGTGGTGAATGGTTATTGCTAATTGAAATTGTGTTGTTAGTGGTGGATTCAAATGAAAGCCAGTAATAATTGACAACTAGTCGTAGACCCACGTGATGCGTTGGAATATATACTTATTTTATAATATAATATAATATATAATTTCTTCTCTAAAATTTATTAAATATTTTTTTCTCCTAAAAATTTGAACTATTTCTAAAAGTATTTTCCAACTCTCTATCTCTAAAAATATATCATTTGATGAGAATCAACAAGCATTCAAGGATCCATTGCATGTTCCAATTGGGCCAATTACAAGAGCAAGATCCAAGAAGATCAAAGAAACACTAATGGGTTGATTCAAGAAATTTGGGCTGATTCTAACGCAGAACTCTTTGATTCTTCAAGAACTGTGATCTTATCAAGGATTTTTCATTGTGGCGTTCAAACTTTATACCATTGGTTTATGATTCCATTATAATCATTGGGTCGAGGTCTGCTACTTATACTTTTAGTTCGCGTTTCTCTTATAAACGTTGGGTCAGAGTTTCTATAAAAATCTGAATTTTAGTTTTCTTGGGTAACATTCCAATATTGTATGTTGGGTCTCAAAGCAAGTCGATTGAGGTTCGCATCATCATTATATTATTTTGGGTTTTTATTTTTATTATTTTTTATAGATATGATATTTGTAACCCAATAATGGAGGGACATGCCAACACTACATTAGATTTTCTATTTTTCTTCCCATCCCATGATGAGATTGTATCATATTTTAAATCTTTCAAATTTTGAGGTGCAACTTTCGTACTAGTTGCTAAATCTTTAATTCCTAAAAGTGATGTCTAGTTAGTTGCTAGCAAGAAAAAATAAGACCACAAAAAAAAAAAAAAAAAGAGAGTAAAGTAAAGTGAAGTTTTATAGGTTAGAATCATCATATGCAAAAACTTATTTACAATAAGGTAAATAAATAAAATACATATTAAACAAACCTTACTTCAGCAAAATGATTAAATTTAATAGACCCTCAATTATATCAATTTCCATCAAAAACCAAATTGTCAAATAGTAATGTGCCATTCATTCCGCCCATGTCCACTACAGAAATTTAGCGATGTGTCCATGTACAAATCACTCAATTGTCATTGTTCTGAATTCCCACATACGAATTGTAAGTAAGTGAGTCACATGTATAACGTGGTCAAAGTTGATGGCAAACTTGCTAAACTCGGCTAATTGCTCCTGCCTCGGAGAAGATGACTATTAGCATTCCAGGTTATGAATTTCAAATGGTTACGAGAAGTTATCAGATTGTATCAGTTGCCATTCTCTAAAAATAGCAATTGCTTCTGCCTTCATTGGAACACATCAGCTATATCATATTGTGTTTAACGAGGAAAGAAATAGGAAAGTCTAAAAGAAATAATATTGTTAAGTTTTGTCCAAAACTCATGTACATAGTATTCTACATATTCAAGAAGAGAAAATTCTAAAAAAAAAATCAAGTTATTGAAAAAATAGCATAGTTCAAAATCTAAAACTAAAAACTCAATTATTGTTCATGTACACAGTATTATAGATAGGTATTCAAAAATCAAGAACCAATTAATTTTTCTATCCACACAACAATTAGCACAAAGCTAGGTACTAATGGAATTTAAAAATAATTCAATTCTTTGAATTTCCACACTCCTAAAATACCAAAAAATTTCACATAAGCTAAATAATCCCCAAATTTATTCGTCAACCAAACAGGCCAACTAAGGTCCTAAACACAAAAATTCTAGCCATAACACAACAGTCTACTTAAGCTGATGTACTTTGAAGAATTAGAATTTCCTTTAAAAATTTAAGATTAAAAAATTTAAATTGTTACATCCCATGTTTCATAAAAAAAAAAAAAAATCAGATTAAAACTCTACTCTCTTTTCTCTTCCATTTTCCTACAATTTTTGGGGCACCAAACAGTCAAATTAAACAATAAACAACAAATTATTAGTATAAGGAAATGAAAATCTAATATAGTTGATGTGTATTAAACCATAAAAAGTAAATTATCAAGCACTACCCAAGAAAAGTAACAAATTTATTCCTCTTTCCTTCAAAAGATTCTAAGAAAAGAATTGTTACCAATTGATTAGTATGACCTTTAATCGATTAAAAAACCTCAAATGATAGCAAGTTTTGATTGTTGACATCTGTCGAGGAATTGACAAACAAAATAGAGATAAAAATGAAATTTAGTTCAGCATATAAGAGGACTAGAAAAAGAGAAAAATAACATTTTCTCTTTGATGAAAATGAATAACACTCTTACTATAAATCAAAGACCAAAATAAAAACATCACATTAAAGTTAATTATCATATATTATAGCAAGCATATTAAGAGTAACATTCCTACAGTCTAAAGAAGGGCGACCATAAAACAATTTATAGCAAACATGATCAAATGCCCAACTCAAAGAATAAGAATATATATATATATATATATATATTTTAATGAGATGGGAATAATAATAATAATAATAATAATAATAATAATAATAATAATAATAATAATAATAATAGCAAAACTCATTTTGAGTTTATACCTTTTGGACTTGGGGTACTAATGTTTACCTCTCATCTGCTTCAGTTTCTTCTGCAAGTTCTAAAGTCACTATCTGTCTCTTGCACTCATTTGATTGGGTTTTGGTAGACGGACTTGAGCCATGAATGAAAGAACGGAAAAAAACACTTAAGAAACTATACCATTGAAGGCCATATCGATCAATTTGTATAAAGAGAACAATTGAAAATATATAGAAAAAAAAAAAGAGAGATAAAGAGGTAAGGAGGTTGCAATCTATCGGTGACTATAAGAATTCCATATAATAGCGGCATCTCAAGAGTCTGGGTTAATAGAGGGACATACGATAAATTTGGAGATAAAGTATCGGTGACTTTAAGAATTTCATATAATAGCAGCATCTCAAG
This sequence comes from Lithocarpus polystachyus, assembly GCA_033629205.1. Taxonomy (NCBI): domain Eukaryota; kingdom Viridiplantae; phylum Streptophyta; class Magnoliopsida; order Fagales; family Fagaceae; genus Lithocarpus; species Lithocarpus polystachyus. The sequence goes on along the minus strand of CM066168.1, from coordinate 9,159,038 downwards.
AGTCTGAGTTAATAGAAAGACACATGATAGATTTAGAAAAAAAGTAAAACCTAAATTTAAGAAGAGAATTAATAAATGACAATCAATAAAACAAAAAATAAAAAAGAAAGAAAGAAAATAAATAATGACATGACGTTGATGTAGCTTAACTGGAGCGTAGTAACAATAAATGCTACGCTTCAGATTTTAGATATATATAGATATAGATAAGAACAATTTGTAAAAATATCATAAAATAGTTTATAATTGTAGCATTACTCACGTAATAATGCTCATGGCGAGGCAAGGGTCGGACCTTCCTCAAGGCTCTCAGTAGTTAGCAGTTCTAGTTTTACAACAACCTAAGCCACCCATGATTGATCAAGAAATAAAATGAAATTGGCAGTCAACATAACAACTAGTTTTAGTCAAATAGTAAATTTCCTGTATGGCCGAAATAATATAGCGTGTTCTGGTCACCAAGTCAGCATACTGAGCCTCGACATATTCCGGCTTAATTAAATGCCTGCATGTTTCGAAATGTTTGGGCTTTTCCAGCATATATACTAGATTAGAATATATAAATCATTTCAGAACGGTAAAGAAAACTTTACCATGTTGACTAAAACAAAGAATCTAACTGAAAACTCGCTGGAGGTTATGCAAATTGGAGCAGCCCAAGAGAAGAAAGAGAAATGGAATGACAAAGAAGTTCAAGGGGAAAAAGAATTCATACGGGGAGGAAGAAATAAGATGAAGAAGGAGGACTAGAGAATCTTGAGAGAGATCAAAGAAGAAGCAGCAAATGGCCGAAGAGTGCAAAAAGCAAGATAGTAAAGGGGTAAGGGGTGCTATTCCCTATTTGTGGATAGGATTACATGTTAATATGTTATCGAAGAAATCTAGAGCACAATAATTTTCACAAGTTTTTGCCACAATTGTAATTTGGTAGAATGTGATTGGTGAAGAAAAAATGGTGGATTCATGTATAAGTAATGAATAACCACTTACAAATCTGTCATGTCAAAGTTGTAGCAAAAAAATTATGGAATAATTTATAATCTTAAAATTAGGGGTTAGCTCTAGTAGGTAAGAGTAGAAAAATTAAAAAAAAAAAATTGAGAATCAATGTCACTAACATCAATTAACAAATTATTTGTTTATGAATTGTTCTCGTGCAAAGCCATTGGACTAATTTTTTTTTTTAAATTATATTATATCATTTGGCCTATTTCAGTTTCCGTTTGAAATTTCTTATTTTAGTAGATTATTTGAATAGAATTTATCAAAATATATAGTTTTTTTGTTGTTGTAATTTTTGTATTAATATGTTAAGTTAGATCATTTGAAAAAAAAAAGAGCTGCTCAGCTGGGACAAAAAATACAAAGTAAAGCTTAAAAAAAAAGAAAAACCACGGTGCTGGGTTTGGGCCCACTTTTCTTTTAGTAATATCTGATTGGGCCTCTTTGGGCTTATCAAGGTCCAAATCTCTTTAATCTGAATTGAATTCCTCAAGTTTTTTTGGTTTGCTTACTTGGGTCCATTACTTAGGCCCTTGTGGACGTTCAGCATGGGGCATGCCTAGACCTGCAAGCCCATTTTGCGTTAATAGCTCTCGTGTATTTGCCTTCGTTAATCTGAATCATGGCTTGGGTTATGGCTTGCCCGTGGGCCTGTTTAGGTTCAGCTCACCTTTGGTCTTGGGTTTGTGACAGCCCCCAAAAATGTAACCCAGAACACTCTTTTATTGTTTAAACTTTGAAGCATGAATGAAAACATAACAGTAACACAGTACACAGTTTTTATGGTACAATGAAAACATAACACAGTACACAGTTATGTTGTAGGCTTGACGCAAAAGAATAATTGAATAAACAACAGTTTTATTGCGACAGTATATACCAAACTTGCTGGGTAAATAAAGTCCCTTCTATGTGTATCAAAAGTGTGTACTTGGTTCTTAATTTTGTTTGAAGCACGATTCATCATCATGTAAAATGCTTTCTAGTTTCTCCTATCTTTAGGAAATGTTGGTGCGAACTATTAAAGGTTTAATCACAGAAAAACTTTCACAAAATTGAGGTACATTTTATACCAATCTTGCTGCATAAAGATGGAGGTATAACTTATAAGCCACAATTTATAGGAAAAGTGTGTACGGTTTGAAACTTGTACAACACATACCACTCTTGCTTTAGTAAAAGTAAAAATATAGTTTTGTTCGTGCCAGCTTCACATCAAACCTATATCATATAACAAGTTACGACTTCACAAAGTGTGTACATTTGTTTCTTTGATATATGAATAAAGTTCAAATTAAATACTCGTGTGGGCTCCTTTTTTTTTTTTTTTTTGATGGAATAGTGTTGGCTCTTCTATTTGGGCACTTCTAATGCCCTCAAATTGGAGAGAGGACCCCATAATTTTTATCAAATAGTATAATATCATGTGTATTTAATAATCTTAAACAAATTGTTTCTGATACACATTTTTCTTGGGAAAGTAATCCATATCTAGCTAAAAAGGAAGAAATATAAAATATGTAATATGTATACGCACACTTTTTTTTTTCTTTCCCTTTTTCTTTCGCTAAATTTCTTTCTCTAGCTTGAAAAATGATTTTTGTCGCTTACTAATGAAATACAGATTGTGTTTAAACCTCCGAAGTTATCAATAAGCATAAAGTTCATGTGTATTCGTAAGTGCTTTTTGCAGATCCATTTGATTTAGCAGAGAAATGTGGTAGGTACGCATTTTGTTCAAAGATTGGTCTCATATGATATAATGATCACCAATAACAATTTACTTACACAAATGTCAAATAAAATTAAAAAGATGCGACGACAACCAAACTTTAGTCATAAATTTTGGAGCATTTTCAATAAATTAGTCTCAAGTATAGTTAAAAGCAAGACTGGTATATAATTAAAATTTTTTTCACCAAATAAAATAATAATTAAAAATTCCATGCTCAGTACATGTTAAAGAATACACAGAAGCTATATCATAAATAATTGAACTTTCAACCTGAATCAAATCAATTAATTGTAGATTAAAGCTTGAGATCACAAACAATTTTTTTAATTTTTTAATTTTTTTTTTATATTCAAAGTGTTTCATCATGTAAGTTCAATCTATGATCATGTAGCAGTATTTTAATTCCTCACATGCTTGTCACTATTTTATAGATTATTCTTCAAAATTGACAGAGTCATTAGATTTTGTATGTGATAATAATGATTATTTTTGGAAAGATTATCAATTAAATCATACAAATTACAAAGAGAACTGCTACGTCCACAACATTTTTTATAACAAATCCTAGTTGACAAGTTGTTACAGGTTTTAAATTTAAATTCAACACTGAAATTACTTTCTTACCCACTAGTAACAGCAAATAACAACCTGCCAACTAGGATTAGTTGTGAAAATGTTGTAAAAAATATTGTGGACATAGTATTTCTCATTTACAAAATATATATGTTTCCCTCTTTCTTCAAAAAAAAAAAAAAAAAACGTTTTCCATTTAGGAAATTTCTGGCATATTTTATTAAAGTCATATATATAGTTGCTTTAAAATGTAGCAATATTTTCTTCTGAAAAAATGTATCGATATATAGTCACAATTTAGTACTATAAAGTATACGAACACAACATGTTAAGCATGGTGTTCAACCATTGGTTACAACAGAAGAAGATTCGGGCAGTGCAGATCAGAGCAAGGATGACTGATTTCTCAAAACGACAGTAGTTTTGTATAGATTATTGTCACTAAACTACTACTCATTTATGATAACAGTATTTAGCTAGTCAACTTATGATAACCCTCCAAAACTCTGCTATATATACTCTAAGCAGAGCCTAGACTGTAATTAAGAGAGAAACAATACAACTCAGTTTGCTCATTATCTCTACAAACTCACTCTCTCTCTCTCTCATAGTTCTTCACAACAAACATACAGAATTGAATCGCCTTATTGGGTGCAAACTTGCTATGGCCAGAATGGAGCATGTTATTTCCATGGAGTTCGATTCGAGGAAGGGTATCGGAAGAGAAGCCGGTGAAACATGCAGCGGCGCCACTGAGGAGGTCCAAACACAGAACATTGCAATCGAAACTACCAAGCTGGAAGAAAAGTTCAAAACAGTGATGGAGGCTAGAAAAAATGCAGTCAGTCAATCTCGAACACCAAAGATACAAAAGGTTATATTCTTGCTGCGAGATCACAAGGATTTCAAGAAGTACTTTGAGCCTCGAATGGTATCACTCGGCCCTATCCATCATGGTGAGGAAAACTACCAGCTAGCAGAGAAGCACAAGCTTGTATTGACATATGAGTTCATTAAAGATAGTGGCAACACTATACAAGAAGTATACAAGAAGGTTGAGGAGAATATCAAGGAATTGAGGGAATGCTTTGAGGAAGAGGTGACCAAGGACTATGATGATGAGGCACTCGCTTGGCTGTTGTTCGTGGATGGCTGTGCAACACTACAGTACATATACTGTGCTACTGATCCTCTTAACGAGAAGTTCAAGGAGTTGAGTATAAAACATGACAGTGTAGCCTTCGGACATCAGGATTTGTTTTTGCTTGAGAATCAGCTTCCCTATCGTCTCCTCGAATGGTTGATGAGCTTGAGTGAGATGAAAAAGAAGTTGGAGGATTCGATTAATGAATTCATTAAAAGGTTCGTTAGGGTACCAAAAGATCAGCATTCAAATTGCTGCCTAAATTGGTTATCAAAGAAACTCTGGCAGAGAGTATGGATGAAAGATCAAGCAAAATCAGAGGATATTAGAGTGCCCAAGCCCATCCATCTTCTCGACAAATTAAGGACAAGTCTCTTGGCTAAGCATGGTGGACAACGGGTTCATAATATCGACCCAACGAGTCAAAATGAAGATTGGCAATCCTATCGCAATATTCAGGAGCTTCAAGCAGCAGGTATCTATTTGAAACGCAGTAAAAATGATAGCTTGAGTCTGAGTGACATATATTTTAGTACATTATTCCCTTGTTTCGGATTTCTTTGGCTTCCTCCAATTAAAGTAGACGACTCAACCGGGCCCAAGTTTTTCAATTTGATAGCCTACGAGATGTGCCCGGATTTCGACAATGATTATGGGGTCACCTCTTACATATCCTTCCTCGATTCACTTATTGATGAAGCCAACGACGTTAAGGAGCTAAGGAAAGCAGGGGTACTCCAAAACCTTCTTGGCAGCGACCAAGAAGTGGCTCAACTCTTCAACGAGATAGGCACCGACTTGGTGTTCAACCCCGAAATATATTCCGAGGTCAGATCCAGTATACAGAAGTACTACAAGAACAAGTTCTCGACCTGGACATCTCAAGTCATTCACGACCATTTCAGTAGCCCCTGGACGATCATAGCTTTCATTGCCGCATTCTTTGCACTTATTCTCAGTACTTTACAAACTTGGTACACGGTCCCCTGGCTTAATGAACTGGTATAAAAAGGTAGTATACATTATACACTCTGTTACACATAAATATATACGAACAAGTAAAAGAGCAACTGAACTATGACTTGATTTTAGAATTTCAATTACTTTTTCACGTGTTTGTAAACTTGCGTATAACAGCACGTGTAATAAATTTTATCCATAATAAATAAGCGAAATTCTATTTAGCCTGTTCAGTTTGCCGTTTCCAAATAGAAGTACCTTATGGCTCTGCACTCTTCATGAACATAGCCGCAAAGGTCCATCTCATTCTGATCGTTTACTTTCTTTTTGTCATTTGTATGGAAGTATAAATTAAATAAGTTGGGTGAATGTACCCAATCACTATGAAAATGTTAAAGTTACTAATATGTTACAGCTGCCTGATTTTTATTTTCGTGTGAGGAGTGTTTGAGAGAAACTGTAATGAAAATTAATAAATATTTTGTCAACAAGAAGTTCATTTTATGATTTAGTTTTGCAATTAAATAAAATCACAATACACTTCCCTCTGCGTGCAACGTATTATATTGCAAATGTTTGAATTTTCATTTTTGGTTTCAGGAAGTTTATAATCCATAGATCGACAAGCTTAGATTTTGCTTTACTTTTATATTTGTAGTAAAAAATTTGAGTTAGTAAGATATATTATAAATTTTACTAAATATGTTTTACAAACTAAAATATTACCAATTAAAGAAAAAAAGTAATTTAAGTATATATCTATTTATTACAAAATAAATTTTAGTATAAAAAAACTTATAAAATGATATGATAATGAATATAATTAGTACTTCATCAGCAATATAATAAAGAGATTATTGAATTACCTTTTTATGAAATGTCATGATAATTTCTTTGGGTGTCGAATTTTTTATTCCTTGCATTAAACACATTTATTGCTCTATCTATTTGTAAACTTTTTGTACTAACATTTGTAGCTACTTTAGGATTTTCCTAAAATTTTTATTTCCTTTAGAGAAAATTTATATTAAAAAATTGAAGTCCTTCGTGTATATAACTTGTACTCCACACACCATTCAACTTTCACAATGCACAGAGGGTCTTGCTAGACATGCGTTGAGGGTCTTGCTAAGTGAGTTAACAACTGGGTATCGAAAGTTGAGATTTATTTATCTATGAATGCTGACAATTGGGATGTAAGATAACTACGTAGCATTACAAATTTCCATTGGCAATATCATATGGTTGCCATCTTAGTTACCCGTTGAAATATATTTTTTCACATTAGTTTACATACTTCACTATTGTACAGTAAACAAGCCTTCCTTCCATGAGTACGTAGCAATTAATCTCTCGCGTATCACATGTAACTCTTATTGTTTAAAGCATGATTGACATATTATTCTTTTAAACCTCTTGGAAAAAGATAACTGTGACCGAGTACATTAGTACAATGAAACCATAGCATAGAATTATGCTTGATGCATAATTATAAGAGAAATGCTATGTTCATTGTATTTTCACAATAAATTCTGAATGGTAAGTTGTTATTTATTCTAATTTGAACTCACTACTGAAAATTTCTTGTAAAATATTGTGGAAATAGTACTTCTCAAAATATAAACAACATTTTTATGGGCCTATGGCAACAGTGTACTAGTGTATACCAAACTCGCTGGGTAGATAAAGACTCTTTCACTTGTATATCACATATGTTCTTATTTTGTTTGAAGCATGATTTATCATGTATGTAACATGCATTATCCTTTCTTTAGGAAATATTGATGCGGAGTATACGTACAGGTTCGAATCATAGCAAAAAACTTTCACAAAAGTTCTCTACATTAGATACCAATCTCTTGCTGCATAAACATGAAGGTATATAACCCGCGATTTATAGGAAAACTGTGTACAATTTGAAATTTGTGCGTCACATTCCACGCTTGCTTTAGTAAAAGGTGAAAAAATGGTTTGGTTCGTGCTCATGCATAACTTCATCAAACCTGAAAAATAAAACAAGTTTGGACGTCACGAAAGTATGTTAATTTGATTCCTTGATATATGAATAAAGTAGATCAAATTCCTATATAAAAAAAAAAATTCAAATTAAAATACTACTATCAAGAGCAGGCACTTCCATTTAGACAAAGGCAATTGTTTCATGAGCCCAAGTCCAAAAATTGACCTTATATTTGTGCAACAATTAGAGGTGTACAGTGCCAACCCGCCAAAATTGACTCGATCTAACTTAACCCGGCAGTTGGGTTGGCTTTTAGGAGTTAGTAGGTTGGATTGGGTTATGAATTTTTTATTTATTTATTTTTTTTATAGGGTTGGTTTGGATTTAGATAATAAGATTCACAAATCGGTCTAACCCGACCTGATCCAAATATATCTAATATATATTTAAATTTTAAAAAATAATTAATATATATTTAAAAATATGTTATACAAATTTTTTATTTAATTTTTGGCTCTTCTTACTAAATAAAATCCAAACTCAAACCCAAAACACTCTTTTATTGTTTGAAGCATGCATGAATGACACAACATTTTTCTAACTTTTCCCGGAAAAGGTTACCGTGAATAAGAGCATAAATAGTACAATGAAAAAGAATAAACACGGTACACAGAGTTATGTTATAGGCTTGACGCAAAAGAATAAACAACAGTTTTATTGCGACAGTATATACCAAACTTGCTGTGTAAATAAAGTCTCTTTTATGTGTATCACGTGTGTACGTAGTATGTTTATTTTTATTTTTTGAGAAACAGTATGTCTATTTGTTTCTGAGTATGAAATGTTTATTTTTTATTGAGTGTGTTTTAGAGAATAATTGTGGACCAGTGAAGCCTTGTACACTAGTAAAATGATTTCTTTAAGGGCGTGTGTCCGTTGACACGTGCCCAACCCATACTTTTGGGTTTGGGATGCGACAAAGAGTGCTCTAAGTTTTTTTTTTTTTTTTTTTTTTGGTGGAGAAACAAGAGCGCTCTGGGTTTGATCTTTAGGGTTTGATAAAGACTCCCTCTTTTAGTTAAGCTCATTGACACATGCCTAACTCATAAATTAATTGACTTCTATTAAAAATATATTATTTTGCAAATTTTGCTTAACGCTTTTTTAACACATTATTATTAATTTTTCTTTTTTTGAGAAGAAAAGATAAGTATCACATTCAACTCTTATTGCCTGTTGTGGCAAAAGGGCTTTTTTTTTTTTTTTTTTTTTTTTTTGACAAGCCAAAAAGGCATAATATTTTCTAAGGCAAGAATGCTATATAATATTGTTCGACTGCATGCGTTCGGCGATATAATAACCAGCTTTTACTTATGCTAGATTCCAAGCTTGATGCAATGATAAAAATTTAAAAGGTGAATTGCACTTTGGGTCCCCCAAAGATGGGCCATATTCAATTTTGGTCTATCAATTCTAAAACGTATGATTTTGGTCTTTGAGATTTCAAACAAAAAATAATTTGGCCCCTCCATTATTTTTTATGAATGAGCCTTCATCTATATATATATATATATATATATATATATAAAACTGAAACTTCTAAAACTCCCACAATTGTCCACATCAGCATTTTAATTTATAATTTTTTAAAAATTTTAAAACTAAATAGTGAGAGAGTCCTAACAGGAGTCTCTATCTCACTTTTTTCTTCATCATTTTAATTTATAAAAAATTTTAATTTTTTAAACTAAATAGTGAGAGAATCCTAATAGGAGTCTCTCTCTCTCTCTCTCTCTCTCTCTCTCTCTCTCTTTTCCTTAATCCTAATAGGAGTCTTTTTTTTTTTTTACGTGAGTCTTTTTTTTTTAACCTAAAGTGAGCCCTTAAAAAAAAAAAAAATCTAACGTGAGGTCTAATTAAAAAAAAAATTATTTTTTTAATCCTAATTCTAACGTAAGCCTTTCAAAAAGTTAAAATTTTTGGTTTTACATTATATATAGATAATAACAATGATGTGGCAAGTTCTAAGAATATGAGAATACAATTTATAGATCTACTATCAAGATAACATAGATTAGATTGGTAATGAATAGTAGATTTAATTGCAGTTGAGTATTATATGAAGTTATCACCATAGAATAGCCCACGTTGGAATGTGTTATGTGAAACTAATGATATGAAAGAAAAAGAATTTTTCTAAATCATTATATATTGAAGAAATTAGTTATTTTTATTCATTTTCAAATTATACATTTTTAAAATTTAAGTCATATACCTTTAAGTAAAATAAGTACTTTTAATTTTTATTTAACTATGCACGGGTTAGCGACTAGTTTAATATTTAACTACGTGACTAATGGGATGCTGAGATGCTAAGACACCTTATTTTTTAGAGGTCAAATAATTGAACGAACCACATTTTTAAGTATCCAAAATCAAACTTACTAGAAATTTCAGGTATGATTTAATTTTTTCAAAAATAAATATTTTTAGAGATAATTTAAAAAAAAAATAAAAAATCAAACTCATCCTAAATTTTAGAAATAAAAAATCCAATTTATGCCCTACGAGCTTTGTAGCTTTGTAACTTATTATATAACATCGTCTATTTTCCTTTTTATGAAGTGTTGCAGTCATATTTTTATGTATTGATGTATCTGAGTCAAAGCACACTTTATATGTGTATCTAAGTCTTAGAATTTAGAATTTTGATACTTCTCAATATATGTCAATCTATCTCGAATAAATGAATCTTGATACATGGCTTAACTGCTCTCGATCTATCGAACTACGAAAAAACTAAAAAGCAATTTACGTTTCAGCCAATGATAATTTGGCCCATCTTGAAATTTACTGAGGAGTTGTTGAGATGTTCTGTGTGCTTAGGGTTTTGTATCAAGTTTGTAACGGTTCATCAATTGTGTTTTTGCATAAGCTACATTAACTAAATGGTTGTTGCATGTAGTGTTAGTCACAAATTGAAGATTCATTCAAAAGAAGTAGTCCAATAAGGGACTGGAGCTGAGCTTCTTTATAAATCAGTAGTTTCTATTGTAGGTTTCTACTTTTGGATAGGGTAAAATTCATTGTACTTGTAATCTCTCTTCTTGTTAATAGATTATTCGAGAGTGGTGATTTGAAATTCATTTAGTGGAGTTTTACCTACGACACGACAATTTTCCTTATCATGGTTAAATCTTCGTGCTAATCTTTTTTTCCATTGCACTTAATTTTAGTTTAGTGATTTAATTATGCCTTAATTGGATATGCATTTAATTATATTAATTAATCAATTTGAGTTATTGCATAATTAATTATGGTCAATATTTTAACCCAACAACAAAAGCATGGTTTCAAATTTCTCCTAATGTTTTCATTATGGAAGTTAAAAAAAAAAAAAAAAAATCAATTAACCCGATGTAGACATCAGTCCTATTGCTTTAGAATTTATAACAAACTTGCTGCAGTCCTATTGCTTTATCCTTGATACGTAACTTGCTGCGCATACAAAGATTCTTTAACCTGTGTCGGCATATTTAGTTCTTATTGTTTGAAGCACGACACATCAATTAGTGAAACATGTTTCCTCCTTTCTTTAGAAAATGATTGATTCGTGGGTAACATGTTTTCTCCTTTCATAAAAGTACGCTATGTTAAATCATAGAATAATTTTCAGTGCTAACTCATGATTTTTTTTTTTTTTGGCCTCCACAGCAATTACACGAGCTAAATCATTGTTATTAACCCTTAATACGTTTAAACTTAACATCCTACAAAGAAGGCCATGGCCTTCGCAGTTTTTAATAAATTATTTTAGAAAATTTTTGACTTATTTTTGTGAAAAATATAAAAGTTTCTAAAATATATCTTAAATCAATGCTCAGCATCCGTTAAGGGTGTCTTAAAAAAATTGGTTTATGAAGTATTTTTAAAAATATTTTATGAGAAAAGAAAATAAAAAGTAATTGATTTTTCATATTCCTATAAAGGTGATATTATATAAAACTTTCCTAAAATAGTCTATTAACAAAGGAAAATACTAATGTCACAAACTATTTTACAAACTATTAATTTAGTGAGTGATTATTGATAAGTGAAAAAATGATGTTAATTAGTGGTGGATCCATATGAGAATAAGTAAAAATTTGTTACATCAATAATTTGTAAAAGTATTATAAAATAATTTGTGAATCTATCGCATTACTCATTAGCAAATGTCTACGGGCACTCGTTAATGCGACTCTTAAAAAAATTAATACATCTATGGACACAACATTGTATACAACTTCCTTTTTCGCAACTACTTACTAATATAATATGTTTTTACTTATACATAATAAAAGTAGTGTTAATATTTTTTTCACAACTACTTACTAAGAACACTAGTATCAGGTGCGTCAAATGCTAAATTTTTAACATTTGACACACCGAACACCCAAAAAACAAGGCTCATGAAGTGTTTTAAAAGCTAAAAGTTTTAGCATTTTTAGCAGAATTGCTACAGTACAATTGTATTGATAGAATTGTACTATAGCATGTTATATAATTAAACAAAATTTTTTTATTCTCTATTAAATAACAATTGTATTGTAGTATGAGGTGTTTCAAATTAAATAACAATTTGTACTAGTAGGATTCTACTGTAAAATTGCTAAGGTACAATTTTTTATTGCTACAATACAATAGTTGGGTTTTTTAAATTATTATTTCAATGTGCGTGGTGTACTGTTAATATAGAAGATTTGATGTATAGCGTATTGTAAAATGATATGTTAAAATTGATAAATTAGCTTTAGTGGGGTAAAATGACATTTGGCATAGCATGCCTTATGCTAGTGCTCATTATATGTATTTACTAATACATAATAAAAGTATTGTTAGTAGAACCCAAGTGAAAGTGATCATGTATCTTCAGTCATAATAAAGCACGTTCGCAGCTGTGGAAAAAAAGTTTGGTTTATTGTCATGCACAACTTTATCAAACTTGATTATCAAAAAACTTTTATCAAACTTATGACATACAATATGTTCAGCTTCACAAAAGTTTGAAAGTTCTATTCCAGCCTTGATATATTAAAAAAGTTGAACGGTTAGATTCTCAACTCTTCAAGTTCAAGCTTCACTATTTGCTTAGTATAAATATTAGTAGTTGAATAATAATTTGATCATAACGACATTTACTGTGTTTTGGGTGAACACTGCTATGGCTGTTAAAGTCACGGAGCATGCTATTTCCATAGAAAGCACAGATGTTGGTCAAACAAGCATGTACAGGCCGTTATCGAGGAATTGACGCAGCTGTGACTGTGAGTACCAATTCATGACGTAATTTAAGGGTTTTTTTTTTTTTTTTTTTTTTCTTTTCTTTTTCTTGATTTTGACCATGTTCCTCACCTCGTTTACTTATCATGGACAAAATCAAGAAAACATAAATAAAAAATACGTTACAAGAAACATTATTCCAATTTATAAAATAAATATTAAAAGACCTTATTTCCTAGTTTCAATCTAGTAAATAATCCAAATAGATCGCTTTGCCTCTTAAGTATTTTTCAAACAATCATTAATCTACATTACTCGATCAGTTTAAGTTTTGAGGTTAAATGATGAGATGTGAAGGTGTTAAGTACCTTCCTTGTTTGATATGAAGACTAGTCTCTTAGTATTTAATGGCCTCTAATAATTACCATACACAAATATCAATAAAGTTACAAGCAAAGCTAATGAAAATTCAAAACTTCCTTTGCTAGTACATCTAAAATCTAAAAAAAATAACTAAACTAAAGAGCATCATAAATAATTGAAAATTCAACCATAATCAAATGTCATGTTGGATTAAATCTTGAGATCACTAGCAAATAAAAAGTCAGATTCAAAGAAGTGAAAAATTAATTAAATATATACATTAAAAAATAAAAAAAATTAAAAAAAAAATCTAAGTAGTATTCTACTCCGAAGCCTATCCAATCTAAAAATAAAGTCACACAAAAAAAATACATTTTTCCTGTTGGACATATCTTGTATATTCCAAGCTTGTTATGTTTGCCAAAGTCATACAGTTGCTTCCGAAAAGTTTCTAAATTTTGTCCCCCAACTTACGCACCATTCGAATAAGAATAACAATCCTAAGTTTGTCAGTTAAAGTTGTTGGTTATATTTTAGCAATTTACTTCTGTGATAAAGTAAAAGGAACAGTACACAAAATTAAAAGTAACAATAACACAGATAGATATTATGGGCAAAAGCAATAAACAAATATTGCTGTTCTATCTCACGACCTTGAATTTGGCAAAATTCTTGTATGAGAATGCTCCAAAACTCAAGGAAAATGAGACAGATAGGCAAGTGGTTGCTGCTGTGGAAGCATGGAAACATGCTGACTTCCTCTGCAAAAACTATATTCTGAATGGATTGGACAACACATTGTATAGTGTGTATAGTTCAATTAAAACAGCAAAAGAGTTGTGGGATTCCTTGGATAAGAAATTCCATTAGAGAGCAACTGCCTCATGGTAATGTGTCTCTGATGAACATGTCAAGACCTACCACCACTATGTGTATCACCTAGACACTTAATTGGTAATTACACATTTAGAATTAGGTAGCATATTTCTCATGTCATTGTTTTGTATCTCAATCAAAACCTCTTTAAATAAGCCACCTTCTTCTTAAGAAGACACCCCCCACATTTAAATAATTATAAAAGGTTATTTGACCTTTCCATAATTCATGGTATCTTACAAATTTTCTTTTATTCTTCAATAAATATACGTTACTGAACAGGTATTCTGATTCAGTAATAACTGCTGTGCACAAACTAATTGACTCAAAATTAAAATAATAAATATTATTATTTGGACAAGTAGGCCCAGTCCACATATACCAATGGCCCAACCCAATGTCCAACTCATGAGCATATAAACTCATATATTATCTATTTCCTTTCCTATGTGGGCCTCAGAATTTTTACCACTTTAAATAACATTTGAGTGAACATAGAAAACATCAATTTCATATTCACTCCATGCTATTTTTCCAACAAAAGTTTCCTAGTACTATCCCGCGTATAAATTACTGCAAACACTAGGACAACAAAGTTAAAAATTTCAATTGCCTTATTGGGTGCAAACTTGCTCCGGATTTAATGGAGCATATCATTTCCACGGAGTTCCATTCAAGGAAGGCTATCAGAAGAGAAGCTGGTGAATCAAGCAGACGCATCACTGAGGAGGTCCAAATATAGATCATTTCAACAATTCAACCCAGACTACCTTGTCGGAAAGGTTTGAAATGGTAAGGGACGCAGGGAAAAATGTGAAGAATAAATCTCCAACGCCAAAGATACAGAAGGTTATATTCTTGCTGCGAAATGACTATGATTTTGAAAAGTACTATGAGCCACGAGTGATATCTGAAAGTTCAAATAGCATAAAAAACACTACGAACGTTTAGACCCCCAAATTACAAATAATCAATTCAAGCTTTAACACAAACAATAAACGTGCGAAAAATGAACTAAAGCTTAAAACAGAATTAATAAACCATCTAAGTTAAATAAAATCACATCCATAACATAAATTAAATGACAAAAATAAAGGGAAGAGAGATGCAAACACAAGGACAACACAAGACGTGTTATCGAAGAGGAAACCGAAGCCCTCGGCGTAAAACCTCTTCACCGCCCTCCAAGCGGTCAAAATGATCCACTAAAGAATGTAGTTGGGATACAAGGACAGCAATAGACCCTCCAAGCCTAATCTACCCAGGTACCTAAGCCCTCCAAGCTTCTTGCTCCAACGAGGTTATGCCGAACTTATTTCTTCTTTAAATTCCCGGATCCCGCTACTAGTCCATAGCATCTACCAATATGAATTGGCTCCTTCCTAACTGCTTCCCAAAACACCAAAGAGCCTTCTCACAGTTATGAGTATGGTGAGAAAAGGTTTTGACTAAAGTACCTCTTAAAGATCTACAATGGAGAGGAAGAGAGTAGAGGAATTTGAAGATTCACAAGGCAAAGATTGTGGATGAATCAATCTTGTTTTTCTCTAGGGTTTCTCTCTTAAAATTCTCTCTGGAAACTCTCTACATTTCGTGGGTATAAGGGGTATATATACTGGTGGGTGTTTGGAGTGCGAAGAGACAGATTTTTTCACAACAGAGTAGGCTGGCAGCTTGGCCTCGCGGCTTGACTGAGTCGCGAGTTCAAGTCGCGAACAAATTGAAAGGCAAGACTGGAATTTTTGTCCTGTAGTGCGACAGCTAGCACAACGGTTCATATTCTGGCAACTTTCAGTCACGGGCCACCCGCGAGATCCAGTTGCGAGTTCTCCTTTGCATGTTTCTCTCGTGTGCAACATTTGGCGGCTTGACAGTCACGAGACACCAGCGAGGTCCAGTCGCGACTCTCTGTTTTGCAGCACAGTCTTGAGCAAATCTTCACACTCTCTCACACACTACTCTTACATGATTCATACCTAAATACAAGGTTTCTAAATGCTGAAAATACAAGAAAATTGGCACGGAATAAAGCCAACACAATGGTTGATAAAATTCAACCTTACAATCTCTCCCTTTGGCTATTCCGTGACAAAACCCTGCAACAAACTCTAGACTTAATGTGTGAGTTGGAAACAGTTGAACAAAACTCACTCACATTTAACTCTAGGATTTGTGAAGCTCTTGAATCATAAGTACAAGTATCTCCTGAAAAGCAACCACACAATAAGTTCATTGTATGCAGAAAAACTTGTATTGCGTATGAAGTAAGCACAATGCGATCAAGCAAAAAAAAAATATTAAAGCAATAGAGCATGGCTTAACCAAAAACAAATAATCACTATAAATAGTGATCACAATGCTCATTTTCACATGGAATGAACATCCGGACATGCAATCTAATAAGCTCAATGACAAGTATCATTTGCATGTCCAACACTTAATCAATGCAATAATACAAGGTAATTGCATTAAGGATAAAAAATCCAACACAGGGCACAAGAGTAATGTACTTAAAAATAAGAGCATAACATTTAAACAAAAAGTATGAAAGTCACAAGGCAAGAAAACAAAGTTCTTACAAAAGCCAGGTACAAAATATAACCAACAAGCCACATAAGCTAAGGTACAAAAAAAAGCTACAGAAGCATAGGTACAAACTCATAAACTGAATAACATCTAAAATATATAAAAACTAGAGTACCAAAACAAAGTACCATATCCAACAGTTTATACCAAATGTGTTTAGCAGAAAGATAAAGTAATTTCAAGACATAATAAAGAAAACATAATAATAAATGCTCCCCCTCAACAAGTGCATAAGTACTCCCCCTCAAGAGCTATCCCCATCCTCCACCAAAACTAAAAATATAATATCTCCCTCTTTTTGACCGGAATGGCCAAAGGGTCACTGCTGTGTAGTGAAGCTGTCAAGTTTTGCTGAGAGAATGTTCATTTGATCTTGAAGAGCAGTCAGCTTGTCAGACTATTCATTCTGCATATCTCTGAGTCCATCAATCCTTTCAAGGATGATTTGGAATGCATCTGGAGGTACTTCTGATGAAGATGATGCTCTGCTTCTCTTACTGCGACCTCTTGAACTTGGGGCTGACCAGCAGCTTCTGTTTCAGTTTCCATGCCTTCACCTCCTTCTTGATCACCTCCTTCTTTATCACCCGGAAGACGCACTCGTATCCTTGAGATGGTTAGATTGTTAATTGCTGATGGAGTAGACATGAGTCCTATATCTTGAGGGATTTCCACCCCTTTTAGGCTAAAAATTCTCATGAGAAGACTAGGGAAGATCAGCTTGGCTCTGGAAGTTGTTCTGGTCTCATCAACAATGGTATAGTATATGTGAGCACTGATGTCTATGAAAGTCTTTTTCTTGAGCTCCATTAGAAAAATTGCTCTGGCATTGTTGATTGTTGTCAGCTTCCTTACAAGATAAAGGTTGAACATCATTATCACTGTTAGACATCTCATGTCTGCTGGAAATGCATTTATGTTGAGACATTTTCCTTCTCTAACTCCCCCAATATGTGCCTGAGCTGTTTCTATGGACATCATTCTATCTTTGTAATGTGTGAAATCATGATAATCCATTGCCTCGAAACCTAGCACCTCATCAATGTCATCTACATCTAGTATGAATTCATGACCTTTTACCCAGCAATTGATCTCATTCTCTCTTAGCACAGCATTAGCGTAAAACTCCCTAATCAGAGGTTCACATACACCAGGGAGATCACTCAGCAACTTCTCTCAACCTCTTCCCTCAAAGCAGCCAGGAATGAATGTATCTTTTAGATCTGCCAAGTCCACAAATCTCTCTTGAATAATAGGTGCCTTCAAGTAAAATTGGGTGATCTCTTAAAATGTTGAGGAGACCTGAACTTAGAGTTGTCCATCTTCATTCTTCTGTCCCTTTTCTTGGCAAAAATTTTCTTCTTTATAGGAGTCATCTGAAAAAATCAATGACAACAACAACCACAACAGAACATAATAGATGAAACATTCAAAACATCAGTACCAGATTAGATGGAAACAAAGATACTAAACCAGAAGATCATACCAAATAGTGATAAAAATTCTAAGGATATAACATACAATACAGTATGAAAATACTATCAGAAAGAGAGACAAACCCTAAAAGGTTATAATGCAGACACAGGGCAACAACCTATATGGTTCACAATGCAGGACAGAAAATGTAGACGTGCGACAATCAACAATGTTTAGAAAGCCAAACTAAATCTACAAAACCCCTATGACACAAACAAGTTCCAACAGGACATATCATGATGGGTAGGGAAGCTCAACACAAGTCAAGTCAATAAAAGAGCACAATGTAGGTAGACAAGCATGATAAAAGGCATAATATGTGCTAAATAAGTGAAATCAACAAAATCCATATAAGCAAAATCAACAAAATGACTCAAGCCCATAGTAGAAACCCAAAATAACTCAACCGATTGAAACAACCCAAAATCCCAGGAAAAAGGCTTAAAATCATGAAATAGGAAGTGAAAATATGAAAACCCATACCTTTTTCTTGAAGATTGGTGAAGAAATGATGATGAACAAAGAGATCTTCGAGAGAGAACACGGTGAGTTTGAGAAAGAACATGGTTGAAACAATGAACAGTCACAAATATTCGAGGAAAAACTGAAAAGTTTTGAAAAACTGACTTTAAAGGCGTAAAACATGCGTTTTTCGCGACTGAAACAAGTCGCGAGAAAGACGCCAGGTCCAGTCGCCAGAACACTTTAAGGAAAATTTTGAAAAATTTTCTAAGTGTTTTTCGCAACTGGAGGTTCCAACTGCGAGTTAATCGCGATATGAGCCGCGAAACATTCTGTGTAAATCTCACGACTGTACCTCCACTCGTGACAAAGTCGCCACATCAAGACGCGAGAAGCATAAAAATCCAAATTTTCGAAAAAATTTTCTAAGTCTTTTTCGCGACTTGGGTATTGACCTGCCAGAGAGACGCGAAAACAATCTGTATTGAGCTCGCGACTAAGGCGTGCGATTGGACAGACCTACAAATGAGTCGCCAAAACAGGACACAATAGATTTTGAAATTTTTGATATTTTTGCTAAAACAAAAAGACTTTTTCAAAAACACACAAATGCTCAAAAATTTTTTTGTGCTTGATCAACAAAAATTGAACATGTGAAACACATTTTATCAAGTACAATCACACAAATGAATAAGGCATTCAATGATTATAAGAATGTGTGATGTGTGTGGATATCAACAATGAGATAGTCCTTAGTCTAATGTGAAGCTTCAATGATCAATTCAATCAAGGCATACACAATTAGCACTAGATAATGAGATCCATCTCAATTATAGAAATATGCATATATGACCTCCCACAAGAAAATGATTACATAACTTTTGAAGCTTTACATTTGGCTTCATTACAATTCTCAACATTTTTATCATTTTGAATCAATACATCTCATTTTGAGATCGATGCCTGAAATTTTTGATATTTCAATTTGATGATCAAGCCTTTGGCTTTTTGGGCATCATACACTATATCTTGAGTCGCTTTCCCTTTTTCCTAGTCAAATACTAGTTTGTGCGACAGGTTTTTGCAGCTCAATATCTCTTTTCATTTGGAGATTCACATTTGAAGAGCTCTTTTAAGCAAAAACAAAAATAAAGAGTGGGAAGATATATAGACACAAGTCTATGCATGTCTCAAGATCAACAAAATCATTGACTAATCATTCATGACAAGTTTGAAGATTGATTTACAACAATCACATAAATTTCAAGATTTTTCCCACATTAATATGAGTGCAATGAAAACAAGCTATGCTCATGATTGCACAAAGCCATTAGTACAAAGGTACAAGCCAAAACAAGTTAAGGACATAAACTTAACAATGCTGATCAAACCTTTTAGATTTTATACTTTTTATATGTTTTTGAATTTTTGACCAAAACAAAATTTATCAAAAACAAACCATGTAAAAACATTTAAAGTATGAACACAATCAAACAAGCACACAAACAAACACCCAAGCATAGTCACTTAAGATAGGAAGAATTAATGCATGGACATGTTATATTGCTTATGCATGAGTACCCTTTTTCACCCACACATCACGTGCGTTTGGGGTGATATCCTTATAGGATTGGGTACAGGTGTTAGAGCTTTCAAACCTTCTTGTGAAGCTTTCCAAACAATTGGTGAAAGCACTAATCATCTTCATCACGTCCATCACTCCGGAGTCACCATTTCGACCTTTTGGTTGCTCAACAACCCAAATTTTCTTGTCATTTCTTGGTCCTCTTGGCCTTTGATTACTTCCATTCTTCAATGCTCTCAGCTTATGACAGTTTGGTTTGGTATGGCCTTGAAGTCCACAATGATGGTAGAAATGGTTCGTTCTTGGACCTCTTTGTGGTCTTGGGAGTGATTTTCTTCTAACTTCAGGTATGACCTCTGAGTGGCTATGGGACTTGTTGAACACCCTTTGATCAGCCACATTCTTCTTCTTCTCTGGATTCACCTTTTCAACACCTGGAGTTTCCATCATAGGCTCCTTTGCCTTTACAAACTTCAAGTCCTTGGAGATTTTGACAGCAGAACTGCTTTCTCCAGTATATCCCAAACCAGATTTATCTGAGAAGTGTTTTTGAGAGGGATTACATCATCCAGCTTCTTTGTGGAGACTCTTTCTATCTTGGCATTTGCTTGAACCACCTCAAGCTCAAGAAACCTCACCATTGCATAGGCTTTCGATAACTCTCCATTTAACTTCTCTATCTCACACTTGGCCTCCTTGTGACGCACTAGAAGACTTCTGTAGTCCTCTTCAGCTTTCTTCATCTTTTTCACGGCTGCCTTGGCTACACGTGTATAGTCTCCAGACTTTTCAAGAAGTAAGTTGTAGTTCTCTTGAAGACTTTTGGTACACTCATCCTCTTCATCTTCTGATTATTCAAGAATTCCCATTAATTCCTCATTACTATACTCTCCAAGTTCTTGTACAAGCAAATTCAAGTCCTCTGAAGACTCAACATGAGCAATAGCCATAAATGCAGAGTAATTCCCTTCTTCGTCACAGCTTTCCTCAGAATCAGAGTTGGATGAGTCCGAATCACTAAGAGTTGCGGCATAAGCCTTACCTTTCGATTTCAAGTAATTGAGACATTCCTTCTTAATATGTCCATGTCCATTACACTCGAAGCATGTGATTCCTTGTGAGGATTGAGACTCCTTACCATCTTTCCTTTTAAAATCCTTCTTCTCTTTTCCGAAACTGGGAAATTTTCCTTTCTCTGCAAACTTTCATTTCTTCTTAAACTTCAAGAACTTTCTGAAGTTCTTCACAGGATATGCAACATCTTTATCTACAACATCTTCATCAGATGATTCATTAGCTTCCACCATTTCATCAATTGTCTTGAGAGCAAGAGATTTGCTCCTCTTTTGCGATGGCAATGACAGCTCATATGTTTGAAGTGAGCCAACTAATTCTTGGACCTTAATATCGTTCAAGTCTTTACTCTCTTTAATTGCAGTAACTTTTGCACGGAAGCTCTCCGGCAATGATCGAAGGATCTTCCTCACAATCTTTGAATCCTTCATTTTCTCACGCAAGTTGAACTTGCCGATCACCACTTCATTCAGCTTGCTATAGAAAGAGTCAAAGGACTCATCCTTACTTATCTTAAGCTCCTTAAAATGAGTGGTCAGCATCTGTAACTTGGTATCTTTCACCTTCTTGGTTCCTTTATACGTGGTCTCCAATATTTGCCACGCCTCCTTAGCCACCGAGACATGGGATATCTTGTGAAACTCATCTGGAGACATACCACAGAAAATAGCATTCAAAACTTTACTGTTAGCATTAGACATAGCAAGGGCTGCTTTATTCCAAGTGGATTTTTCAGCCTCCGGCCTAACCCATTCAATATCAACAGCATCCCAAACACTTTCATCAATGAAAAATAAAAATGCCCTCATTTCGACTTTCCAAAAAGCATAGATCCTACTATCAAAATATAGTGATGCATTCAAAGATTGAGACCGATCTATCTCAAAATGGAGTCAGGGATCGCACAAAGGTAATTAAACCACAGCAAGTGCACCCGCTTTGATACCAATTGAAAGTTCAAATAGCGTAAAAAATACTATGAACATTTAGACCCCCAAATTACAAATAATCAATTCAAGTTTAACACAAACGATAAACGTGCGAAAAATGAACTAAAGCTTAAAACAGAATTGGTAAACCATCTAAGTCAAATAAAATCACATCCATAACAGAAATTAAATGACAAAGGTAAAGGGAAGAGAGATGCAAACACAAGGACAACACAAGACGTGTTATCGAAGAAGAAACCCAAGCCATCGGCGTAAAACCTCTCAGCCGCCCTCCAAGCGGTCAAAATGATCTACTAAAGAATGTAGTTGGGATACAAGGACAGCAATAGACCCTCCAAGCCTAATCTACCCAGGTACCTAAGCCCTTCAAGCTTCTTGCTTCAACGAGGTTACGCCGAACCTATTTCTTCTTTAGCTTCCCGAATTCCGCTACTAGTCCATAGCATCTACCAATATGAATTGGCTCCTTCCTAATTGCTTCCCAAAACACCAAAAAGCCTTCTCATAGTTATGGGTATGGTGAGAAAATGTTTTGGCTAAAGTACCTCTCAAGGATCTACAATGGAGAGGAAGAGAGTAGAAGAATTTGAAGAGTCACAAGGCAAAGATTGTGGATGAATCAATCTTGTTTTTCTCTAGGGTTTCTCTCTTAAAATTCTCTCTGGAAGCTCTCTACATTTCATGGGTATAAGGGGTATATATACTGGTGGGTGTTTGGAGTGCGAAGAGACAAATTTTTTCACAACAGAGTAGGCTGATGGCTTGGCCTTGCGGCTTGACTGAGTTGCGAGTTCAAGTCGCGAACAAACTGAAAGGCCAGACTGGAATTTTTGTCCTGTAGTGCGACAGCTAGCACGACGGTTCATATTCTAGCAGTTTTCAGTCGCGAACCACCCACGGTCTAGTTTAATGTCTTATACACTTAAAACATATTAACATATCAACTAGAAGTTTCCACTTCCATGATCAAGACAAATCATCTAGTTTACATGTTATAGTCTTAGTTGACATTATAGTTTTCATAGATGAAATGCCCAATTTCATCACCAATTACTGAAAGTTCAAATAGCGTATAAAACACTATGAACGTTTAGAACCCCAAAATACAAATTACCAATTCAAGCTTAATATCAAACAAATTATGTGTGGAAAATGAACATAATCTTATAACATAATTGATAAACAATCTAAACCAAATAAAATCACATCCACATTAGAAATTAAATGGCAAAGATAAAGGGAAAAGAGACGCAAACACAAGGACAACACAACGATGTATTATCGAAGAGGAAACTGAAGCTCTAGGCGTAAAACCTCTCTGCCGCCTTCCAAGCAGTCAATAACCCACTAAAGAATGTAGTTGGGATACATGGACAGCAGTAGACCCTCCAAGCCTAATCTACCCAGTGTATTTAAGCCCTCCAAGCTCCTACTCCAACAAAGTTACGCTGAACCTATTTCTTCTTTAGCTTACGGGATTTTGCTATAGCCTATAGCATCAACCAATATCAATTGGTCCCTTCCTAACTACTTCCCAAAGCACTAAAAAGCCTTCTCATAGATATGGGTATGGTGAGAAAAGGTTTTGGGTAATGTACCTCTCCAGGATCTAACAATAGAGAGGGTGACAATAGAAGAATTTAAAGAGTCACTACGTAAATATTGTGGATGAGTCAATCTTGTTTTTCTCTAGGGTTTCTCTCTCAAAATTCTCTTTGGAAGCTTTCTACATTTCGTGGGTATAAGGGGTATTTATACTGTTGTGAGAAAGGAATGCGAAGAGTCAGTTTTTCCAAAACAGAGCTGGCTGGCGACTTGATCTCGTGACTTGACTGAGTCGCGAGTTAACTGAACGGCCAGCCTGGACATTTTGTCGTGTAGTGCAACAACTGGCAAACGGTTCAGCTTCTCTGCACGCCTCACTCGTGTGCATCTTCTGGCGGTTTGCCAGTCGCAAGCTACCTGCGAGATCTAGTCGTGAGTCTCTACTTCACTGCACAATCTTGAGTATTTCTTCACACTCTCTTATACACTACCCTTACATGATTCCCACCTAAATACAGGATTTCTAAGTGTTGAAATACAAGCAAATTGGCTTGAATAAATCCAACAAAATGGTTGATAAATGTCAACCTTACAATCTCCCCCTTTGGCTATTCTGTGACAAAACCTACAACAAACTCTAGACTTAATGCGTGAGTTAGGAATAGTTGAACAAAACTCACTCACACCTAACTCTAGAATCTATGAAACTCTTGAAACATAGGCCCAAGTATCTCCTGAAAAACAACCACATAATATGATCATTGTATGCAAAAAAACTTGTAAAGCATATGAAACAAGCACAATGCGATCAAGCAATATAGATAAAGGCAATAAAGCATGGCTTGAACAAAAACAAACAATCACTATAAATAGTGATCACAATGCCCATTCACACATGAAATGAACATCTGGATATGCAAGCTAGAAAGCTCAATGCGAAGTATCATTTACATGTCCAACACCCAACCAATGCAATAACACAAGGTAATTGCATTAAGGGTATAAAATCCAACAAAGGGCATAAGAGTGATGTACTTAAAGAAAATGCATGACATTTAGCAACAAGTACTTAAGCTACAAAGCAAGGGTACAAAAAAAGGCTATAAAAGTAAAGGTACAAAATACAATAAACTTAATATCTATAAATATATATATATATATATATATATATATATCAAACTACCAACAGCTAAACACAAAGAACCATATCCAAGAGTTTAAACCAAATGTATCTAGCAAACCCACAGTAATACCAAAACACATGAATATAAACACATAAAGTAAACTACTGAGATAAAGTTTGTATGCATGCTTCCCCTCAACATGTGCTCCCCCTCAAAAGCTACTCCCCTTTTTTGGTCGAAATGGCCAAAGGGTTATTGCTGTGTGGTGAAGCTATCAAGCTTTGCTGAAAGAATGTTCATCTGGTCTTGAAGTGCAGCCAACCTATCAGATTGTTTATTCAGTACGTCTCTAAGCCCATCAATCCTTTCAAGGATGATCTGGAATGCATCTGGAGGTACATCTGATGAGGATGATGCTCTGCTTTTCTTGCCACGGCCTCTTAAGCTTAAAGGTTGACCTACAGTCTCTGTCTCAATCTCCATGGCTTCACCTTCTTCTTGATTATCTTCCTCTTCATCACTTGGAAGACGAACTCTTATCCTTGTGATGGTTAGCTTGTTAATGGCTGAGGGAGTAGTCATGAGGCTGATATCTTAAGGGATTTCCACTCCTTTCAGTTTGAAAATCCTCATAAGAAGAATTGGGAAAATCAGCTTGGCCCTGGATGTTGTTCTGGTTTCATCAACAATAGTGTAGAATATGTGAGTACTGATGTCTATGTAGATCTTCTTCTTGAGCTCCATGAGAAAAATGACCGGCATTGTTGATTGTGGTCAGCTTCTTCACTGGATATAGATTGAACATCATTATCACAGTGAGGCATCTCATATCTGCTGGAAAGGCATTAGTGTTGAGACATCTTCCCTCTCGAACTTCACCAATATGTGACTGAACAGTTTCTAAGGACAGCATTCTATCCTTATAATGTGTAAAATTATGGTCATCCATGCTATCAAAACCCAACACTTCATCAATGTCATCTACATCTATGGTGAATTCCTATCTCCTTATCCAACAGTTGATTTCATGCTCTCTCAATACAGAATTAGCATAAAATTCAATGATTAGAGGTTCACATACCCCATGTAGGTCACTCAATTGCTTCTCCCAACCTCTTCCCTCAAAAAAACTCGGAATGAAAGTGTCCTTCAGATCCATTAAGTCTACAAACCTCTCTTGGATAATAGGTGCTTTCAAGTAATACTGAGTGTATCTCTTAAAATGTTAAGGAGACTTGAACTTTGTATTGTCCATCTTCAACCTTCTGTCTCCCCTTTTGGCAGTAGATTTCTTCTTTGTAGGAGTCATCATTCAGTCTATACGCAGTACGAAATCAATGTGACAAAAGATGCCCCAAAACTTGAAGAGCATAGAACAATTTCATCACCAACACTAAGTATAACACAATGTGACAATCGTGCAAGGGAACACACATGAACAACTTAGGGTGCCCATTTAAACACAAATGTAAATATGCAATGAGTAACTAGTGAACCAAAAGCACACACAGATAGTGATTCTAACAAAACCCCTAAAAAAATAAGCCCAGGTCTAAAAGACGTAACATAAAGGGCACGATAATCACAACACAAATCAGATCAGTCAACATATTCAAGTAGAGACATCAATCAATCATGATAAACAGGAATATATTGTAGCAAATAGATAAGACAAACAAAACCCAAATAAACAAACTCAACAAAATACCCAAAGCATGGCCGAATCACCATAGAGCACAAAAACCAAACACCAAGCACAAAAATCCAAGAAATAAAGGTTGTACACAAGAAGAATGTAGTGAGAATGAGAAAACCCATACCTTTTTCTTGAAGATTGAAGTTGAAATGATGAACAATAAAGGTTTAGGAGACAAACATGGTCAGTTTGAGAAAGGAACACACGGGCAAGGCAATGAACAGTTACAAATATTCAAGGGAAAAACTGACTTGAAAGCGCAAAACACGCGTTTTTCGCCACTAAACCAAGTTGCGTGCAAGTCGCCAGGGCCAGTCGCCAAAACACTTGAAACAAAAATTTTGAAAAATTTTCTAAGTGTTTTTTGTGACTGGAAGTTCTAATCGTGAGAGAGTCGAGGGTTGAGCCGCAAAACTTTTGGTATGATTCTCGCGACTGAACCTCCACTTGCGAACAAGTCGCCACATCAAGTTGCGAGAAACCTCAAAACCCAAAATTTAAAAAATTTTCTAAGTATTTTTCGCAACGACATTGACTCGCTAGTGATGCACAAAAACCTACTGTATTGGGCTCGCGACTGGGACATGCGACTGGACAGACCCGCGACCAAGTTGCCAAAACAGGGCAACACAGTTTTTGAAAAATTTGACAATTTTTGTAAAAACAAAATACTTTCCAAAAACAACTAAAACACTCAAAAAAATCTTTTTGTTCTTGATTAACAAAAATTGAGTATGTGAAACTCATTTAAACAAGTACAATTACACATATGAATAAGGCATTCATTGAACATAGCCATGTGTGATTTGTGTGGATATCAACAATGAGATAGTCCTTAGTCTAATGTGAAGTTTCAATGATCAATTCAACCAAGACATACACAATTAGTACAAGATAATGTGACCAATCTCAATTATAGAAATTTGTATATATGACATCCCACAAAACTTGATAACATGATAGCATAACATTGAAACTTTTCATTTTGCTCCAAATACATCATCTCATTTGATCTTTTGAATCATAACATCTCATTTGGAGATTGATGCCTGAAATTTTTGATATTTCAACTTGATGAATAAGCCTTTGGCTTTTTAGGCATCATACACTTTATTTTGAGTTGCTTTCCCTTTTTCCTAGTTAAATACTAGTTTGTGCGAAAGGCTTTTGTAGCTCATTATATCTTTTCATTTGGAGATTTACATTTGTTGAGCTGTTTAAACAAAAACAAAAAAATGTGGGAAGATATATAGACACAAATCTATGCATGTCTCAAGATCAACAAAACCATTGGCTAATCAATCATGACAAATTTGAAGATCGATTTACAACAATCACATAGATTTCAAGATTTTTCCACAGTGATATGGGTGCATTAAGAACAAGTTACGCTCGTGAATGCATAAAGTCATAAGTACAAAGGTACAAGGAAAAACATGTTTAAGACAAAAATTCAACAAAGTTGATCAAACTTTTTAGATTTTCTACTTTTTATGTGCTTTTGAATTTTTGACACAAAAAGAAAGAAAAGATTGATAAAAAACAACAATGTAAAAACATTTAAAGCAGAATGAAACAAACAAATAATTTTTCAACTTAAATAAGCACAAAACACACAACAAAGCATAGTCACAAAACATAGGAAGTATTAATGCGTGGACATGTTGTAGTGCTTATGCATGAGTACCCTTTTTCACCCACACGTCACGTGCGTTTGGGGTGATATCCCTATAGGATTGGGTACGAGTGTTAGGACTTTCAAACCTTCTAGTGAAGCTTTCCAAGCAAGTGGTAAATGCACCAATCATCTTCATCACATTCATCATTCTAGAATCACCACCTCGACCTCTTGATTACTCAACAGCCCAAGTCCTCTTGTCATTTCTTGGTCCTCTTGACCTTTGATCACTTGCATTATTCAATGCTCTCAGTTTGTGACAATTTGGTTTGGTGTACCCTTGAAGTCCACAATGATGACAAAAATGGTGTGTTCTCGGACCTCTTTGTGATCTTGGAAGTGATTTCTCTCTAGCTTTAGGTTTGACCACTGAATGGTTACGGGGCATATTTAGCACCCTTTGGTCAACCCCATTATTCTTCTTTTCATTCTCTTCTTTCTCAGGAGTAGAAGCAGTCACTACTGGCTCTTTGACTTTCACAAACTTCATTTCCTTGGTGATTTTGACAGCTGAACTACTTTCTCCGGTATATCCTAACTCGGATTTTTCTGAGAAATGTTTTTGTGAGGAAATGACATCATCAAACTTCTTGGTGGAAACCCTCTCAACTTTGGCATTTGCATGTACCACCTCAAGCTCAAGAAATCTCACCTTTGCATAAGCTTCTGACAATTCTCCATTCAGCTTTTCTATCTCACACTTGGCCTCCTTATGTCGTACTAGGAGACTTCTATAATCTTCCTCTGCCCTCATCATCTTTTTAACGGCTGTGTTAGCCACTTTTGCATACTCACCGGTCTTCTCAAGAAGAGAATTGTAAGCCTCTTGTAATCCCACTGTTCCTTCATTTTCCTCATCATCAGATTCCTTGATTATCCCTATTAACTCCAATTCAGAGTGCTCACCAAACTCTTCTACAAGCACACTCAAGTCATCTGACGATTCAACATAATCAATGGTCATAAAAGCGGAGTAATTCTCTTCATCGTCACAACTTTCGTCCGAATTTGAGTTAGAAGAATCTGAATCACTAAGAGTCATGGAATACACTTTTCCCTTCCCTTTTAAATAATTTGGACACTCTTTCTTGATGTGTCCATGTCCATTGCACTCAAAACATGTGATTCATTGAGAGGATTAAGACTCCTTCCCATCTTTCCTCTTAAAGTCTTTTTTCTCCTTTCCGAAACTTGGAAATTTTCATTTCTTAGCAAATTTTCCACTCTGCTTGAACTTCAAGAACTTTCAAAAATTCTTCACAAGATATGCCACATCTTTGTTGGCCTCATCCTCATCCGATGAGTCATGAGCTTACACCTTCTCATTAATTGTCTTAAGAGCAAGGGATTTGCTCTTCCTTTATGATGGCAAAGACAGCTCATAAATTTGAAGTGAACCAATTAGTTCTTGAACTTTGATATCATCCAAGTCCTTGCTTTCTTCAATTGCAGTAACTTTTGCACGGAAGCTCTCCGGCAATGATCGAAAGATTTTCCTTACTATCTTTGAGTCCTCCATTTTCTCACCCAAGTTGAACTTGCCGATGACTACTTCATTCAACTTGCTATAGAAAGAGTCAAAGGACTCGTCCTCTCTCATTTTGAGCTCCTCAAAGTGAGTGGTCAGCATCTGCAACATAGTGTCTTTCACTTTCTTGATTCCTTCATACGTGGTCTCCAATATTTGCCATGCCTCCTTAGTAATCGAGACGTGAGATATCTAGTGAAACTCATCAGGAGACACACCACAAAAAATCGCATTCAAAGCTTTACTATTAGCATTAGATGCCGCAAGGGCTGCTTTATCCCAAGTGCATTTTTCAGCCTCCGGCCTAACCCATCCAATATCAACAGCATCCCACACACTTTCATCAATTGAACATAAAAATGCTCTCATATAAACTTTTCAAAAAGCATAGTTGCTACCATCAAAATATGGTGGTGCATTTAAAGATTGAGACCGGTCCATCTCAATATAGGGTCAAGGATCGCACTAAGGTGATTAAACCACAGCAAGTGCACCCGCTCTGATACCAAATGAAAGTTCAAATAGCGTATAAAACATTATGAATATTTAGACCTCCAAAATACAAATTACCAATTCAATCTTAATAGCAAACATATTATGTGTGGAAAATGAACATAAGCTTATAACAGAATTGATAAACAATCTAAACCAAATAAAATCACATCCACAGCAAAAATTAAATGGCAAAGATAAAGGGAAGAGAGATGCAAATACAAGGATAACACAACGATGTGTTATTGAAGAGGAAACCAAAGCCCTCGGCGTAAAACCTCTCTGCCACCTTCCAAGTGGTCAATAATCTACTAAAAAATGTAGTTGTGATACATGGACAGTAGTAGACCTCCAAGCTTAATCTACCCAGTGTACCTAAGCCCTCTAAGCTCCTACTCCAACGAGGTTTCGCCGAACCTATTTCTTCTTTAGCTTACCGGATTCCGCTATAGCTCATAGCATCAACCAATATCAATTGGTCCCTTCCTAACTACTTCCCAAAGCACCAAAAAGCCTTCTCACAGATATGGGTATGGTGAGAAAAGGTTTTAGGTAATGTACCTCTCAAGGATCTAACAATGAAGAGGGTGAGAGTAAAGGAATTTGAAGAGTTACTATGTAAAGATTGTGGATGAGTCAATCTTATTTTTCTCTAAGGTTTTTCTCTCAAAATTCTCTCTAAAAGCTCTCTACATTTCGTGGGTATAAGGGGTATTTATACTGGGGTGAGAAAGGAATGCGAAGAGTCAGTTTTTCCAAAACAGAGCTGGCTAGCGACTTGACTTCGCGACTTGATTGAGTCGCGAGTTCAAGCCGCGACTTAACTGAATGGCCAGCTTGGACATTTTGTCGTGTAGTGCAATAGTTGGCAGACGGTTCAGCTTCTCTACTCACTTCAATCGTGTGCATATTCTAGCGGCTTGCCAGTCGTGAGCAACCCGCGAGATCTAGTCGTGAGTCCCTTCTTCACTGTACAGTCTTGAGCATTTCTTAACACTCTCTCACACACTACTCTTGCATGATTCCCACCTAAATACAGGGTTTCTAAGTGCTAAAATACAAGCAAATTGGCACGAAATAAAGCCAACAAAATGGTTGATAAATTTCAACCTTACAATTACGAACTAAGATTCTGAGTTTACAAAGAATTTATGATTTACATCTTCTATGACTAAATCACATAAATCACATATTGTGCATCTCAAGAACTATATGATAATGTCAAAATATTCACGTTACCATTATTTTAGATAATAAAACAACTTTATTGCTTATAACATAATGCCATACATAGCATTATACAATAGGATTTTAGGGCACTACTCCTAACATCAGTTTCCATATTATCTCTTTTAGGGTCATATTTTATGTAATTGGCTAATCCTTTGACAAAATGCACTTTACTTGTAATTGGGTAGATCTAAGATGAATTTAATACATCAAGAAATATGTTATTCAAGCATATCAAGTGTTCGTATTAAAAGACATGAAGATTGGTCTAAGAAACAAGTGAAGCAAAGTTGTTCATTAAGTCTCAACAAATAGCTCGACAGATGCCTACTATCGAGACTTAATGTGAAGCTTGATAGATGGCTCGACACCAGCTCGATCTATTAAGAATTACGATTTCAGAATTTCCAAGTCTAAAATTCGGTCTAAGATTGTATGTTTATTTAGGGTTTCTTTTCTCACAACCCTAGGCATATATAAGGCTTATTTTAAAAGTTGTCTCACACAGATATAGAGACCTAGAGATTTATTTTCTCTGTGAGAAGCTATTATGTTTGTACGCCATATGGTTTTGTAACCAAGTGTTTCCTGATCTTTATTGTTGATGAAGTGAAGAACTTTACAGCCAACAACATCGTTCAAGTTGCTAGAATTAGTCACATACTGGGATCCATGCAAAGGGTTAGTCACATATTAGAGACTTGTGCATCAAGAGAAAGAAGGCTACTACAAGATCAAGTCCAAATTGTGTATAGAGCGAAAGTTCAACAGTAGGTTGGTATTTCGGGATAGGCCAATGTAGTTGGTAGGATTCCTTATATTTGTATCCGTTTAATTGTTGATTTGTAAATTCTTGGGAATAATAACCTTAAAATAAATCGGTGAGATTTTTGCCTTGTGAAAGGTTTTTCCCATTTGTTAACAAATCACCGTGTCAATTTAATTTCTATTGCATTTAGTTTAATTAGTGATTTGTTGCTGCCTCCATGATTTGTATGAAATTGAATCTAATTAATCAATTTGGGTAATTGAATTAATTAACCGGGGTCAAGCTATCTTAACCCAACAAGTGGTTTCAGAGCAGGTACACTTTGATTAGGTTTTAATCATTGCTGTATGATCCATTGACCCCTGTTGTTATGGATCGTCGGCAATCCCTAATTATTCCTCCTTTATTTGATGGTACTAACTATGCATATCAAAAAGTGCGTATGAGAGCCTTTTTGCAGTCTTTGGATGAGAAAGTATAGTTTGCAGTTGAAGTAGGTTGGAAGAAACCTGAAGAGCCCCTAGCATCATCGGATGATAGTAAGATTAAAGCTGCAAATTTTAACAGTAGAGCACTAAATGCCTTGTTTAACACTGTGACCAATGAGGAATTCAAGAAGATCTCTTCCATTGACAATGCAAAGGAAGCATGGACCATTCTTCAGAATACCTAAGAGGGCATAAAAGTATTAAAAACTCCAAACTCCAAAGACTTACTACCAGCTTTGAGAAAATAAGGATGGATGAGGATGAGTTAATCGATAAATTCTATGCCAAGATCAAGGACATAGTGAATTTAGCCTTCAATCTTGGAGAACGGATTCCAAAGCCGAAGATTGTTAAAAAAATTCTCAAATCTCTTTCGGAAAGATTCCATGCTAAGATCACTGCCATAGAAAAATCAAAGGATCTTGACTCTATTCCTTTGATAGAACTAATTGGGAATTTACAAACCTGTGAACTAGGTTTAGTCAAGGTTGGCAAGTGTAGCAAAAGCAGGAACATGGCTTTGAAGGTTAAGAATGATGATCACGATGAGTCGTCTGAAGATAAGGACACTAAATTCAAATCATATATTACTAGACAATTCAAGAAGTTCTTCAAGAATGCGAATGTCAAGGTAAGTGACAAGGATCACAAATAATCTGGATTCTTTCTGTTCAAGTCCTAAGACAAAGGCAAGAGAGAATTCAAGGATGTTGGTCAAAGCAAAAATGTTCTTGTTGGGCCAAAGTGTTACGGATGCCAAAGTTATGGACACATGAATTAAAAATGTCTCATATACCTCAAATCCATTGGCAAGAGCAAAGCCCTAGCTGCCACTTTGAGCGATACAAAACCAGAAACAGATTCTAATGATAGTGATCAAGATTGGATAGTAAGTGCTTTTACAGCTATCGTTGAATCCCCTGAGGAAGCAGTAGAATTGATTGATGGGAAGAAGAGCTGATGGAATCAAAGTTTGAGAAGATGGATTGTCAAGATTTTTAGGACATATGTGGATATTGTAAGAGACATATGTTATGTAAATTGGCTAATCCTTTGACAAAACATACTTTACTTGTAATTGGGTAGATCTAGGATGGATTTATTACTTCAAGGAACAAGAGTTCAAGTTTAGTATTGAAGCGATGCATATCTATCCAAGAAATAAGTGAAGAAGTGATGTTCATTAAAGCTCGACAAATAGCTTGAAAAATCCATATCCATCGAGGTTTAATGCTGATGCTTGACAACAACTCGACATAAGCTATATCTGTTGAGAATTACGAAATTCAGATTTTCAGACATGATTTGATGCATATCCATGTGTTTTTGTGTAGGGTTTCTTTTTTCACAACCCTAGACATATAAAACGATTATTTTAAGGGTAGTCAAAGGTAATGCGAAGTGATGCAACTCAATGTAAATTGATTATGCATGCAAATTGTGACTGGAGACAAAATTTGTTCTAGTTTATCATATTCATTGTAGAAGCTGCTACGTCTTTGCACCAAGGGTTTTGTAATCAAGGAGCTTCTTGATCTTCATTGTTGGAAGAATTGAAGAACTTTGCAGCCAACATCTTCCTCAAGTTGGTGTGTTAGTCACGTACTTGGATTTGTGCATCAATTGGTTAGTCACATACTGGGAGCCGTGCATTGAAAGGAGACATTATCGCTACATTACAAGTCCAATTGGGTATTGGGGTAAGGGTTCAATTGTAGGTTGGTATTAGACACTGGGATTCCTTTTACTTGTAACTACCTATTTGGATAATAGTGGATTCTCGAGAGTGGTGAACTTAAATTCACTCAGAGGTTTTCCTCATTTGTAAACAAATCACTTGTGTCATATTTATTTTCCGTTGCATTTAACTTAGTTGGTAATTTGTTTGTGCCACCACACTTATTGCATGTAATTAAATCTAATTAATTTCATTTGGCTAAATTAATTGATTAAGTTACCAAAGGGGTCAATACATTGTTGGTCTATCAAAGATGACATCCACACTACCTACTCTAAGTTGTACAAGGTTTTTGAGAAGCATGAGTAGCTTTACAGGGTAGCTACAAGAAAACTTAGTGGAGTGGAGTTGGAACGAGAGGAACTCTCCACCAAGGTTGATGAAGCTAATTAAACCATCGGAGTACTAAGATTTAAAAACAACTTTCTTGCTGAACAACCAAGAAACTGGATGCTGAATTATTTCAAGTAAGAGCATAATTGGAAAGGACATCAAGTGCCAAGCTAGATGAAATGCTCAACTTCCAAAAGTCCACATCTGACAAAATAGGTCTCGAGGATGATCATTATCTTTCTTTTTGCAGTACCTCTTCTAATGCTTTAAATATAGTTATTTTTGTTGCCCTTGCTAATAATGATAACTGTGAGGTAACTGAACCTAAGACTAAAAATGTGAGTGAGGATAAATATGATAAGGGAAAACCCATTCTGAAAGCAACCTTTAAGGTTGGTAAGATAGAGACTAAGCAGAATAATCATCATTTCATCAACAAGAAGTCTCAACTGAAGAAGCCTCATTTCCACCATTACTATGGAGTTTCTGGACACACTCGTCCAAATTACTATAAGTGGTTAGCCACTCAACAAAGCAATAGTGTGTCATCCTTTGGGAGACAAAATCAACTCCAACTTTCTTTAGCCCTTCTTGGAGAACTTCTCAAGGCTATCTGTTGCTATCTAATCTCAATGGATTCAACTCTCCTCCCTATCCATCTGTACAAAGGTTCATGCAAAAGAAAGGTTCTCCATCTAGGTCTCCCATCTGGAAGGAAAAAAATTCCAAGTGATTTCTTCACTTTCTTGATCTCATGCATGGTTGGTTGTTGTTGTTTGATTCAGTCTAGTTTTTTATGCTTTGTTTGTTAGTTTGTTTTAATGCTTTGTTTTAATTTTTTTTTAAATAAAAAAGGGAAAATTTTGAAAAATACAAAAACAGTGTGTGTATGTGTATACTAGTACCTGTGTACCTTGGATGACCTTTAAAACAAAATTTCTCAACTTTGTATCTCTTGTAGCTTAGATGAGCATCTTTATGCACAACTAAGCAATGTGAGCTTTGTGACTCTTTTATGTGATTTGTATGATTTGGTTGATCTTTTGTCTTTCATATCGTAAATCATTTTTTTACGGGCATGACTAAAACATCCTAAGAGAAAGGCATAAATAACCATCTCACCACTAAATCTTGTCAATCATAAAACATCTGTGTGCAATTCATAAAAGCCGTGCTCGGTAAGGTGTAACACTTTTATAGAAAAAACAAGATATTTGGCTTTCATAATTGGGTAATTCTTTTCCTCTTTAATTTACCCATGCATGTTATGTCATTTTATGTTTAAAAAGAAAAATATGCAAAGAACATGAAAAGCAAAAAGAATCAAAATGCTTTTAAATATGATTGCAAGCGTGTTTATAGGAGATGTGGGAGTTATATGAGGTACCTTAAAGGTGATGGTCTCCATCAAACAGTCATGATTGTGTGCAGTTGTGTTTGATCTTCTTATATTATTACTCTTCACATAATGCTTACTTATGCTCTCTTGCAAAAATTTCACACACAACGTACATACTCTTTACTACTCTTGATACTATTGTACAGGTACAGGTACGGTTTGGATAGCGATTGCGTTTCAGGCGTCTACGTTTTCAGCTTTTTTTATTTATTATTTATTACCTACTGAGAAGGGCTCCATCATGTTTGTCAATGGGTCCCGTGCACTATGCACGAGACCCACTGCCATTTGAACGTCCGCACTCCACACATTTCACTAGAATGGCACTATTTGTGGGTCCCGTGCATTGTTCAAAGGATCCACAAACATCTTTTTTCACTAAAACTTTAATAAAAAATGGGTCCCACGACACTATTCACGCAATTAAAAAATTATTTTGCTACAGTGTTTTTAGTCTTCAGTTTTCAGTTTTCAACTGTATCCAAACAGACCCACAGTGTGATTTAGGCATCATAAGGAATACATGTGATAGCATATGCTCTCTAAACTGGCTAAACTTGATTTTGAAATAAAATTTATTAGACTTGTTTAATGTGTTTTTAACCTAGGAATGCTTTGCATCTAGAGTTGATGATATAATTAAGTTCTTAACATGCTTCTTGGTTGCTTGGTTGTTTATCGTGTTTGCATTCATCTTGTGTTATTTTTCCTCCTCAAAAAACTTCTTCTTTGGATTCTCGATAGCAGCTTGATAGCTACTCGACACCTCCTCGATCTATCAAGGTATTCTGGGTTTTCTCGATACCTCTCAACAAATAGCCCAATCCATTGAGCCTCTTCTCTTAAGTCTCTGTCTGCTCGATAGAAAGCTCGACACCTCCTCGATCTATAGAGCTAGTTTTGTCGTCGATACCTCCTCGATCTATCGAGATTTAGTTATCAACACCTCCTCGATACTTGCTTGATCTATCGAGGTGCCTGTTTCTATATATACTTGAGGTTCAACCCGGTTCACTTTTCACTCAAATATTTCGATCTCTCTTTCTTCTCTTTCAATCCAAACCTTGTTTTTTCACTAAAATCCTTCTTCCTCCTTTTTTTTGGCCTAATCCAAGCCTTAATTGGTTGGTAAGTCTCTTTAATCCCTTTTTTCCTTCATCTTTCATGCATTCATGCATTTTTTGACCTAGGTTTTAGGTTTTGGGATTTCTTTTGAGTTTTTGAGTTTTTTTGAAAATTTTTGGGTTGGTTTTTGTTAATATGATCTCACATGTTCATACATTGCATTCTATGTTCATTATAACATTGTTTCATGCATTCTAGGATTGTGTTTTTGATTATATCTTGTGATTGCTGTAGTTTGGATTGGGTTTTTACCCATGATGCAATTTATTTTTACACATTATATGTTCATGCATTGCCATGCATTGCACCTCTCTTTTCTTTCTTTCTTTCCTGAACTTCTCTTTTTTGTTGTGTTTTCTATTTTTCTCTTCTTCTCCCTTTAATTTCCTGACTATGGCACCCAAAAAGTCAGTTCCTTCCAAGAACTCGATCACTCATCGTGGTTCTTTTTCTACTTCTTCTTCTTCTCATTCTATTCCTGATAGAGTCTGGTTCTGTGATACAGATTCCCAAAAGGATTTCGTTGAGAACTTTCATGATCGGGCAATTCATTTGAAATGCCAGGTCAATTTGTCTGATTTTTCAGACACTCCTCTGCCCAGTGTGTTTAGCTCTTGGGGTTGGGAATCTCTATGTGAGAAACCCATGAGATGTCCTGGTGTGTTCATATAGGAGTTCTACTCCAACATGCGTGCCATCGATAATTCAATTCCTCAGTTTACTACAGTATTTAGAGGAACACGTATCATAATTACTCCAGATTTCATTTTCGAGGTACTACATGTCCCTAGGGTAGCTCATCCAGACTATCTTAGTCACCCTCATCTACATAACATTCCTCATGATGAGTTGGCCTCACTCTTCTATGAGAAGGCCATGGTGTGGGGAGATACTTTTAATTTCTCCACAACCGAGTTTGCTAAGGGTCCAAAGATCCTTAATATGGTGATGACCTTTGTTCTCACACTACGATCACATTATAACACCATCACTAAGCCTCGTGCCCATTTCCTTTGATAGGCCAAAAACGAATTGACCCCTTGTGATAAATTAACCAATTAATTTAGCCAAGTGAATTAATTAAGTTAATTAACATGCAAAGCGCATGGTAGCACAAAAAAATCACCAATTAAGCTAAGTATGCAGCAAAAATTAAATGACACGGTGATTTGTTTACAAATAGGGAAAACCTACACGGCAAAAACCCCATCTGGTGATTTTAAGGTCACCACTCTCGAGAAACCACTATTATCACAACAAGCGGTTACAAGTAAAGGAATCCCAGTACCTTATATCAACCTACAGTTGAACCTTTACCCCAATACCTAATTGGACTTGTTCTATAGTGATAATCTCTCCTTTTAATGCACGGCTCCCAGTACGTGACTAACCAATCTGATGCGTGAATCCCAGTACGTGGCTTACTCCTTTGCACAAATCCAAGTACGTGACTAACTCCACAACAACCCTTTGATTGTTGTAGTTGATTTGCAGCATCTTCAAATAGAAACACCAATAAGATCTTCAATGTTGGTGCAACAGACTTTGCTTGGTTACAGAACCCAAAGGAGTACAAGAAACGCAACAAGAACTCTTTCTTCTATAGGAGGAGGCCAGGGTTTCAAAAAGAAAACCTTATGAAGCTTTCTAGGGTTAGGGTTTTTCTTTTCCCACCTCTTTTAAATATGAGCTTAATGGGCTCTCCTATTCCAAATAGGTTTACACAAACCTTGGGCTTTCCTAGTCCAATAAGAATTATACAAACCCATAGACAAATATCCTTTTAGAATAAAAACATTGCTGGCTATATACTGAATCTCATAAGCTTGATAGATCGAGACATCTGTCGAGCTTTAATGAATTTCGACAGATCGAGCTTCTGTCGAGGAGGTATCGAGACCTTTAAATTGCACTTTTCTTGAGCAGATCTTGAGTAATCTTTATGTCTTCAATTTAACCATTTGTAATTATCATCTTGAACCTACTTAGATTTACCTAAATACAAGTAAAGTGCATTTTGTCAAAGGATATGCCAATTACATAAAAATATGGCCCTAACAATCTCCCCCTTTGGCAATCCGAGACAAAACCACAAGAATACGTTGAATGTCCTAGAACACATTTTACTCAAGATTACAGAATAAATAAGCCTAGTCTAAAAGATTTGAACCATGGAAGTTACTGCAAGAAGAAGATTCGGAATCTTGACTTGGCTTCAACTTGTCTTTTCCAAAAGGCACCGAACAAAACACATCAAGGTACCATGTGGAAAATAATGATAAGTTAAATAAACAAGAAACATATGTATAAAGAGAGAAAAGAAACAACACATGTGAGATAAAGAGTGAAACACATACATCATCATCAAATATAGAAACAACACATGATGTATGCAAATGGTTACAAAACCAAGAGATACACAACACAAAACATATATCAATATCAAAGTGTATCAAACTAACTCTCCTCCTAAGTTAGTAACAACAAAAACTTTCTTTCCTTTAACATGAAGTTCTCCCCCTAAGTCTATTACTCCTCCTGAGGAAAGACATTCAATTCTCAAATTTCTCCCCCTTTTTGGCACGACTGTCAAAGGGCATAAAAATCCAAAATATTAACCTGAGACAGACAGAAAACTGAAATAGAGGAAATGAGGAGAACAAGGAACCATAGACCTACAAGAAGAATAAAAACAAGATGCTATGGACACAAGGGAAAAAAATGCAAAACAAAGAAAAATGAAATGCATGCAAGGGTATCTTGATGGATCGAGAGGTGTCGAGAAGCTATCGAGCAAACCTCGATGGATCGAACAGCTATCGAGTAGCTATCGAGGGGACAAAAACTTTCTCGATCGATCGAGAAGCTGTGGAGAAGCTATCGAGATTGCAATAAAGAGAAGCTGAAAAATCTCGATAGATAGCCAGGTGTCGAGGAGGTGTCGAGATTGCAAAACAGTTTTTGAAGAAGAGAAAAACACAGACATGAATGCAATCAAGCATGCAAGTCAACCAAGGCTCCAAGCAACATTTTAAGCTCTTAAAATCATCTCTCAACTATAAAAATGTTAAGCACATAGATTTCAAAAACACATAGACACACACACAGACACACAAAACAAGTCTAACCAATTTTATATCAAAAACAAGTTAAGACAGTTTTGTGAGCATACATTAACACAAGTAAACCTAGTGATGGCCAAACCACATTGTACCTACACATATATCAAAAGTAGCAAAGAATATTGCGTGTTGTGTGTGAAAAACATCGCAAGATTGCAAATGTGTCAACATGTTATGACGATTTGAGATATGAGAAAATTACTTTAACTCACACACATTCATAACTATTTGATGGGGACTATCACTTTCGAGGTATATCCTATAACTCCCACATCTTCTAGAATACACGCTTGCAGTCATATTTAAAAGTATTCTGATCTTTTTGCTTTTGATTTGTCTTTGCTTATTTTTCTTTTAAGAAAACCATGCATAGGCATATAAGAAGAGAGAGAAAAGAAATACCCAAGATGTTAAGCATTTGATATTGCACTTTTGCTATGTCGAAGCATACAGATGTCATTTCATGATTGGTGGGGAACAGTGATGAGATGGTTATTTATTCCTTTCTCTTAGGATTTTCTAGTCATTCTTGTCAAAAAGAGTGATATGAGTGTTAAGTACAAGAGATTACTTAATCATACTTATCACAAACACGAGCCACAATGCTCGCTTGCTTAGTTGTGCATAGAGATGCTCATCTATTAGGTGGAGCGACGCGTAGCTAGCGGCCTCGTGTGAAAGAGGATGCTGCCCCTACCCCTCGTTTGTCTTCATCTTTTGCTCCATCTTTCTCTTCTGGAGTAGAGGCATCTCTAGTTGTCATTATGGACCAGCTTCAGCACATGCATGTTGATTTTGGTAGTCGTCTTTACCACATTTCTGATGAGATGTGTTAGATGAACACTAGGATTGGTCGCATAACTCGCCGATAGTCTTGTCTTGGTGGCTTTGCTCCTTCACCTTTTCCCGAGCCTGCTAAGGATTCTTCTGACGGTAGAGATGATGGTGATGATGTTTTTGTCTCTTCTAATGATGTGAGATGATTGTCTCTCAGTGATTCACCTTTTGTCACTTGTGACAAAAAGGGGGAGTAGTTTTGTAAATTAGAGTAGTCTTATTGTTAGGGGGAAAGCTAGCATAGGAATAGACTAGTTAGGGGAAGAGTGTTTTGAGTGATGTAGTTAGGTTTTGATGTATCTTTCTCATAACATGTACCATGGTCTTATGACCACTTTTACATACATTATATTCTTTTGATATATATATGATGATGTATGTCTCTTCACCTTTTATTTTACATGTGTTGTTTCTTTTCTCTCTTTATACACATGTTTCTTCTTTTATACAACTTGTCTATGTTTCACACTTGATGCCTTGATGAATCTTGTTTAAGGGTTTCAGTAAAGATACATTACAAGTTTATCATGCCATAATCTCATTTCTTGCAAAGTTATTCAAGAACTCATTGTAGTTGATCATGTACTTTTGGCTTTTTCTAACAGTTATGGAGATTGTTGCTTTATACTTCTCTCATAATTTTGCTTGTGGTTTTGTCACGGATTGCCAAAGAGAGAGATTGTTAGGGTTATATTTTATAAAATTGGCTAATCCTTTGACAAAATACACTTTACTTGTAATTGGGAAAATCTAAGATGGCTTTAATACATCAAGAAATATATTGTTCATGCATATCAAGTGTTCGTATTAAAAGACATGAAGATTGGTCCAAGAAACAAGTGAAAAAAAGCTACTTATTAAGTGTCAACAGATAACTAGACAGATACCTGCTATTGAGACTTAATGTGAAGCTCGATAGATGGCTCCACACTAGCTCAATCTATCAAGAATTACGATTTCAGAATTTCCAAGTATAAAATTCGGCCCAAGCTCATGTGTTTTTTTAGGGTTTTTTTTTTCTCACAACCCTAAACATATATAAGGCTTATTTTAAGAACCGTTTCACACAAATATAGAGACCTAGAGATTTATTTTCTCTATGAGAAGCTACTGCGTTTGTACGCCATAAGATTTTGTAATAAAGTGCTTCCTGATCTTCATTGATGATGAAGTGAAGAACTTTACAGCCAATAATATCGTTCAAGTTGCTGGAGTTAGTTATGTACTGGGATCCGTGCAAAGGGTTAGTCACAAATTAAAGATTTGTGCATCAAGGGAGAAGGCTACTACAAGATCAAGTCCAATTGGGTATTGGAGTGAAAGTTCAACTGTAGGTTGATATTTTGGGATAGACTAGGGTAGTTGGTAAGATTCATTATATTTGTAACTGCTTGATTGTTGATTAGTGGATTTTTTAGAGTAGTGACTTTAAAATCACCCAATGAGATTTTTGTTTTGCGAGAGGTTTTTCTCGTTTGTCAATAAATCACTGTGTCAATTTAATTTCTGCTGCATTTAGTTTAATTGGTGATTTGTTGGTGCCTCCACGATTTGTATGCAATGGAACCTAATTAATTAACTTGGATAATTAAATTAATTAATTGTGTTCAAACTATCTTAACCCAACAATCTCCTCGAATGGTTGATGAGCTTGAGCAAGATGAAAAAGCAGCTGAATGATTTAATTGATTCGTTCATTGAAGGGTTCGTCATGGTACCAAAGGATCAGCATTCAACTTGCTGGCTAAATTGGTCATCAACGAAACTCTGGCAGTAGAGAGCATCGGAGCTGGAGCAGCAACAACGAGATAGCCGTAAGGTCCGTTAAGACAGAGAAAAAGTCACAAGATCAATCAATATCACTGGATATTAGAGAGCCCAAGCGCATGCACATCCATCTTCTCGACAAACTAAGGACACGTCTCTTGGCTAATCATGGTTGACAAAAGGTTTATTTAATCGACCTAGAGACTCAAAACGACCTTAATTGGCAATCAAATTGCAACATTCAGGAGCTTCAAGCAGCAGGTATCTATTTGAAACGTAGTAAATATAGTAGCTTGAGTCTGAGAGACATTTCTTTTAGTACATTGCTTTGTTTCGGATTTCTTTGGCTTCCTCCAATTATAGTAGATGACTCAACTGGAAAAGGGAAAAGAGTTGGAGGAAGTCATAAAACAAGTGGATAATTGCAAAAGAAGAATACGTAAAACAAGGAGAACACAGGATATATTGGAGTCACTAGTTATGATAAAAGTTAAGCTAAAAAAATTAGTCAATTTTCTCTGCCAAAATGGACATTTGCTTCTTTCGCCAAAACTTTCCAACAAAATGTCCATGTTCTAAAACTATCTAGCAAAATGTCCATGTTTTAAACTCGATTTTTTAAAAATCAAGTTTCAATGAAAAACTCGATTTTTAAAAAATCGAGTTATGTGAAATCAAACTTAAAAAAAAAAAAAAAACATAGAACTCGAGTTCCATGTAAAATTTCTCACATTACTCGATTTTCATCAAATCAAGTTTTTCATTGAAATTTGATTTTCTAAAAATCAAGTTTCAAAACAGGGGCATTTTGCTAGATAGTTTCAGAACATGAGCATTTTGCTACATCTTTTGAGGGAAATGTGCAAACACCCATTTTGGCCCAAAGTTCTCATTTAATTTTAAATATCAGGTT
Organism: Lithocarpus polystachyus; assembly: GCA_033629205.1. NCBI lineage: Eukaryota > Viridiplantae > Streptophyta > Magnoliopsida > Fagales > Fagaceae > Lithocarpus > Lithocarpus polystachyus. Next base: position 9,115,246 of record CM066168.1, on the reverse strand, counting down.
TATTTGTTACAATTTCCCTAAAAAAATAGTTTATCTATTATATCTAGATGGTCTTACAATATGGATATACGAGTAATAGCATCTATCGAAATTATATATTATACATATACGAGAAGTGATACATCTATAATATTTTTGCAGTACATTCACAACAAATTGTACATGGTAAGTTGTTATTGATTTGAATTTGAATCTACAACATAAATTACTTTTTTACTTGCCCATAACAACTATTAATATGTCATTTAAGATTTGTTATAAAAATACTATGGAGATAGCATTTTTCATACATATACACCCTGTACTCAATAGATTCTATATATGTAAAGATGCTGTCTAATTTATCTTTATAGAGTTCGATCACTTCCTTCTCGAAGCACTCATTCAGTTCCTTGATCTTTTCGCCAATTTTCTTGTACAAATTGTTTATCATCTCTTTGCTACCTTTGACGAACTCACATGTCAACATAAGCTTGTACTTCTCTCCTAGCTTGTGCTTCTCACCACCATGATGGATAGGACCGATTGATACTGCTCTTGGCTCATAGTGCTTCTGGAAATCCTTGCGATCTCGCAGCAGCAAGAATATAACCTTTTGTATCATTGGTGTTGGGGATGGTGTCAAATTTTTTCTTGCCTCCATTACTGCATGAATATTTGCCTCCAGGGTAGTAGATTCAATAGAAATGCTGTGCGTCTGGGCGTCCTCAGTGATACCGCTGCTTGTTTCACCACCTTCTCTTCTGAAAAATCACTCCATAGAAACAACATGCTCCTTCCCGGCCATAGCAAGTTTGTACCAAAGAAAGAGAATTGAATTTTGTTAGTTTACTGTCCTTCCTCGTATTTAGTTTACTACGTGGAAACTTTAGCGTGAGAAATTTAGGGCTCTTATTTGAATGTAGAAACATTCCTAAACTAACTAGTTTTTATGATGAATAAATATCCCGGGATTGGAATTTAAAATACAATATTCTAAAACATACAAATAAAGGAAATGAGACTTTGCTTATCACTTTCATTAACATGGTACACTTTTCTAAATAGGAAAATTATTTGTTTATATAAATACTACAACCTACACTTTACATTGTTCAATTCTTTCTTCCAAACAAACTATTAAGAGTCATGTTAGCGGGCAGGGGCAGCTCTACAGCCAGTCTAGGGGTTCAAATGAACCCCCTGACCTGGCCAAAAAACAAAAATTATATATATATTGTTTTGACCCCTAGAATTAAATTTTGAACACCCTAACCCTAAATTTTGTATAATTCAAGTTGAAATAAGCTTGAATATGATCATCTTAGTCCTACTTTCCCAATATTATTTTTACAATAATTTTATAATAAAGGTTAAGTGGCAAGTTTTAAGTGACATCACTTTTTTACATATCTTTAACAACTTACCACCTAGATTTTGTTGTGAAATTGTTGTGTCAATAGCTCTATTCTTAAAATTGCTGCTTCGTTTTTAAAAATAAATAAATAAATAAACCTTCTCTTTGAACTCTGGCTTAGTTTGCCATTGGCCGCAGAATGAAATTATTTTTCCCTGCACTTTTTTTCTTCATTATCAAAAAATTACATCACTTTTAGCACACAAAAATTACAACACTATTGACCCTCTAGAAAAAAAAAATCCTAGAGCTGTCACTGTTAACGAGTGTCCTTAGGGCAATTGTTATTAAATCATATTAGGAAAATTTTAACACCACTTTCATGGAAAATATAAAAAGTTATCAAAAAAATTAATTGTTTTGTCATTTTCCCATAAAATGTTTCTAAAAATAGTTCTTAAACTAATGTTAGGACATTCGTTAACATTTCCCAACTATTAATTAAAATTACTAGCTTTATAGATCTATTCATTGTACATGAGAGATTGATATTTAATGTGAACAAAAAACCAAGAGGAAGTCTTCACTTTTTTTAGTTCTAGGAGTTTGTGGTGTGCCTTTGTATTAGAACTCATTTCTCTCTCCCTTGTGTGTATGTGCTTGTTTTTTTTTTTTTTAAGTTTTTGCTATCTACTAATATGTTAGGAAACCATGGATAAAACTCACCTTTAAAAACTGGCTTGTAAGAGGAGGGTGTCCAAGAGTTTGTAAATACATGGTTAAGCTTATACTTAATCTATGTGGGACACTAAGATCATAACATACCATCACATTCTGCAACAAACATCTATGGCGACTCACTTTAGCAACACTGACCTAATGGTAGCCCTTTCTCTTTTTGGTGGCTCCACTCACCTATCAGTTATTTTAATCTAGCCTCTAGGTCGCCCCCTCCGAGATTTGACCACAAAACTGCAGCTTATTTGATCCCATACTTAATGAGTTACGTTCGATTACTCGACGTTGTGGTTGACTTTGATACCAAATATTAGGAACCTATAGGTAGAACTCACCCTTGAAAACCCGCCTGCAAGAGGAAGGTGTTGTTGTAGTTGACATCTTCATGGGGAGAAATCGACCACTAACCCAATACTCCAAAGAATCTTAAACATTGAACACACCAACTACTTCCAAGCACCTTGTCATAGCCCATAACTTGAGAAAGTAAATCCCATCATTGACTAGATCAGCAAAGGAGCACCAAGAAATCTTTATGCCGTGGCTTTTCTTTCTATCAAATACCAAGTCTCTAACCACAAACTTCCAATTGATCACATTCCCATGAAGCTAATATTTAGGATAGAGAGAATTTCTTGAGAGCAATTTCTATATCATCACAACCTTTAAGATCCCAATTCACACCCAAGTTCTTATAAAAATTTGATTAGCTCAATTATGTATCATTTATCCCATCGTAGCCACCAAGAAAAGAATCATCTAGTTCAAATTCATTTGCATTGCCACCAATGTTAGTGGCTGTTATTTCATGTCTTCATTCTTGATTACATTAGCAGCCCTATCTATTGAAGTATGAGTTTGGCCACAATCAAACACCGTTGGCACCAATAGCAACAACTTCATGTATTGTAGATTCTTGGATCATCATCACATTTTTTGTTGGTTCTTTGGACTGAACTTCAAGGGTAGTGTGTACATGGATATCATCATCCACTTCAACACAAAAATCAACGTCCTGGCTTGCAACAATAGCATTAGATTCTTGGAACTTTATTTGTTCTTCAAGTTTCATCGAGTCAAAAGATTGTAACTCCTTATCCATCGTGTTCTCAAGATCCTCTTGCAATCTTAAGAGCTCTTCTTTCATGGCCTTTTTACATTCAGCCAAGGCCTTGACCTTCTCTGAAACATTCTTGACATCCTCTAAAATTTTGTTCACTATTTTTTGTTTTTCTTTCTAAAGTTTTCTTCAGTAACAATTGCTCGTCTAAAGATTGACGGCACTGATACCACTAGTTAGAAACCCGATGGTTCCTAATGGAGATGGGTAGGAATTGTAGGGGAATTGACTTAATTTAAGGTAGTCATCCTCCATAGAGAGAGAGAAAAAAAAAAAAAAAAAAAGAGATTAAGAGAGATGCATTAATGCACTAAGCAATTGGTTTATTCTTCAATGATGAAAATGTGATTACAAGTAGATATATATAGAACCATAAAACTATTCTATTAGCCCACATGGCCTTATCCTAATGGTCCTATTATTTCCCATGTGCACTTAATAATTGCAACATGTATTAAATGTAATTAACATGCTTGGAATTGTAACTAATTAACCAACTAATTAACTATATGCATTCTATAACCAAATGCGAGTTCCTAACATAATATAAAGTCGGGGATTATCTTTTCTATGAAAAGTGTATATATATATATTTATATATGTTGAATGGTATAGTGAAAAGGTTGGTTCCTTCCTACTTTATTTACCTAGCTAGTACGATATAGTATGCTATATTTTACACAGAGTCAGGGATATACAATGTTTTTTTCGAGGGTTGTGGTTATTTTATTTTTTATTTTGTATAATTCTATAGTTACAACTAGGGCTGTAAATCAAGAAGCCAAGTCGAGTTGAGCAGAGTATTAAGTTCAGACTTTTTAATTTAATTTTTATTTCAAACATGAGCCAAACTCGAGCTCATCACATAGAAAATTACATGTTCAAGTTTGTTCATGAGCTTCTTTTTTCATATATAGAAAAATCATGACTAAAATATATTACATTTTCATATATTATGAATTTTTACTAAGAATGAACTAATTATATTATCAATAAACTAAAAATCATAAAATTTTCAAGTATATATAGATTTATTTTTAGATAATTCTACATATTAAACTATAATGTTTTTTATAGTCAAATTGAGCATCATGTTCATGATCACATTATTATATTTGAGCTGGACTCGTTTAATAATCGAGCCTAAACTTGGGTTTAAACTTAGCTTTTTTCACGAATCAAGCTTAAATTGTTCATAAACAATTTGGTTTATTTACCGTCCTAGTTACAACAATGAGGAGAGAGAATTCAAACACTAACTCTCTAAATATAGGAGAGTAGGCTATGCCACTGAGTTATAAAACTTGCTGTTAATCTTGATCTTGTTTATATATAGGGGCTTAAAAAAAATTATGTTATGCATAGGGGCAATTCAAGTGATTGGCATACAAAAATATAGGAGCTCTTACCCAAGAAAAAAAGAGAGTAGTTTAATGGTCCTTTTAATGAAATGGTTCATGATTATAGATCATGGTTTTGAAACCCAAACCGGATTGTACGATTCGACTGGGTTAATCAAGAACCGCTTTTAAAACAGTTCTTTAAACACAAAAAACTGGAAATTATATTTTTACTGTGAACTTCTCGAATCGCGGTCAAACCGTACGGTTGTCTAAATTGGACATGGGTTTTTCGGTTTCCTCGTCAGAAAATTTCTTCGTAAAGAGCAGTTTTAGGTTGGCTGGATATGCTCTTTAGGGAAGAAAGAGGTGGGAATAGAAAGAGGGAGAGTGACTAAAGGATGAAGCTATGAAAGAGAGTGTTACCTTCAAATCTATTATAATTTTCTTGAGAACTGAGGAAGACCGAAGATGAGAGATTGAGAAGTAGGGATAGAAGCACACAAAATTTCAAATCTAAGAAGTAGGTGCTGGAAAGAAAAGTAAAAGTGCAGAAGAAGTTATCAGATTGCTTGGGAAAAGAAGAAGAAAAAAAGAAGAAGATAAGATTCACATCAGATCGAAGAAGAAGAAAAAAACAAAACAAAAATTCAAGTCATGGACAAAGCTCAAGTGCTTCCATTAAAACTCACTTCTTCAAGCTTGTGTCTCTACCACTTCCAAAGAGAAAAAGTGAGGGTGTGAGACTTTTATGAGGCTTTGAATAAAAAAGCTTTGGAATGTCATATCTAGATATTTATGAGTCCAATGCATGTGGGTAGTTGGTACTTGGTAGGAGTGGAGCTTCCTAGAAGTTTCATGATTCTAATTTCAAAGAGAAAGAAGATTGAAGCTAGGTTGAATGGTCTGCAACGGGCTTTACCCAATAAACCTAGTGATTTCCTTGTGGAGTTAGAGAGAGACCTGAGGAAGGAGTATGTTGAAGTCAAAGAGCTTATTGATGAGTTTTGGGCGATGAAGGCTAGAATCAATTGGCTAATGTTGGGAGAGCATAATACCTCCTTTTTTCATGCTTCTGTTATAAATAGGAGGAGAAGGAATAGAATTACTAGCCTCAAAGATAGTGTGGTGAATTGTATTACTGAAGAACTTGAGGAGACTGCTTATATCAGAAGGTGGTACATGAATCTCTATACCACAGGCATAGAGGAATCGCAAAGGAAAACTTGGGAAATTCCTAATTGGCCTGTCAAGTTCTCCGAGGAGGAAGCTCAAGCCTTGTCCCATCCAGTTGAGGAAAAAGAGATTAAGGATGGTTTATGGGCGTTGAAAGCCTTCAAGGCTCTTGGACCAAATGGACTACATGCAGGTTTCTATCAAAGATTTTGGATGATCACTGGGAAACCAGTTGTGGAGTTAGTCAAGAAGGTGTTTGAGAGGGGATGTGTTCCTTCCTATTTAAATAAGACTCTCATTATCTTAATTCCCAAGCATTTAGGAGTTTATTCTTTGGGGAGCTTTAGGCCATTAGCTTTTGTAACACTGTTTACAAAATTATTTTAAAGGTCATAGTAGCTAGGCTTAGGCCTTATCTGGATAGATTTATTTCTCCCTTGCAAGCGGCTTTTGTTCTGAGCCAAAAGGGGGTGGATAATGCCATCATTGTTCAGGAGTTGCTTCACACACTGAACTTAAAGAAAGGAAAAGTTGGGTATATGGCAGTGAAAATCGATCTTGAGAAAGCCTAAGATAGGCTTAAGTGGAATTTTGTTAGAGATACCCTTGCCCTGTTTAATGTTCCTCCTTTGTTGAGTAAAGTCATCATGAGTTGTATTTCAATGTCCAGCATAGAGGTGTTATTTAATGAAAGTGCTTTGGAGTCCTTTAATCCTTCTAGAGGAATTAGGCAAGGCGACCCTTTATCGCCTTACATATTCATCATGTGTATGGAGGTGTTGGGGTTTTTCATTAAAGACAAATGTGATGCTAGGCTTTGGGATCCTGTTAAAACGTTTAGGGGAGGATTGGCAGTGTCCCATCTTTTCTTTGTGGATGATTTGGTTCTCTTCGCTAAAATCGACATGAAGAATTGCCTTAGTATGTTGGATGCCCTTGAGGGGTTCTGTGGTATTTCTGGGCAGAAGAGTAATAAAGAGAAATCTAGAGTATATTTCTCCCCTAATATGGATGGCAACAATAGGGAAGAGCTTTGCCAGGTGTTGGGAATCCGATACATACCCAAGTTGGGTAAATTACTTGGTTTCCCTCTGAAACATCCTGGTTCCAGTAGCAGGGATTTCGATTTTATTGTAGAGAGAGTTCAAGCTAAACTTGCGGGTTGGAAGGGACATCTTTTGTCCTTTGCAGGTAAGGTTGTTCTTTCTCAATCCGTGCCTACCACAATCCTGGTATATGTGATGCAGAATACTCTCTTGCCTAGCCATATCTTGGAAGTTTTGGACAGAGTGACTAGGAATTTTATTTGGGGGTCCACTCAAGACAAACGAAAAATTCACATGTTTAGCTGGAGTAAAATAACTAAGTCAAAGGAGGAAGGAGGGCTCAGTTTGCAAGCTGCCAGGCCAGAACTTGTCCTTACTTGCGAAGCTAAATCGGAGGTTTAGAATGGAAAAAGATAAGGATTGGGGGAAGGTGCTGCGTATTAAATATAGCAATCCGAAGAGGAGTGGATCCAATGTGTGGTCGGGGTTGAAGCATGGTAGGAATATTTTCCTGCAAGAATAAAATGGAAGGTAGGTGCAAATAGCAACCTCAATTTTTGGCATGACAAGTGGCTGACAGTGGGGAATGTAAGAGGTATGATTAAAAGCCTTCTTGGAAGAGATGAAGAGCATTTTTTGGTGAAAGATATGAGAAATGAAGGGAATTGGGATTTTTCTAGATATTCCTTTGAGCTCCCTGACAAGCTGGTCTACCTTTTAAAAGCTGTTCCTATCCCTCTAAGCCACCAGGGTGAGGATCGTCTTGTTTGGGCCTTCTCTCCTTCAAGTGAGTTCGAGCAAAAGAATGCCTATGTCATTGCTAGAGGCGACTGCGAGCCCTCTAATTCCTTTGAGGGGAAATGGATTTGGAACATGGATTCGATGCCAAAAATAAAAATGTTCATTTGGAAGTGTTTCTTACATAGCATGCCCGTGGGAGAGCTTCTTCAAGAGAGGGGTATCATTTAGGATGCCCATTGTCGTGTTTGCAATAGTGGGAGGGAGTCAATCCTTCATGTGATTAGGGACTGCACTTTTGCTAAATGTACTAGTAAAAATTTAGGTATTCTTGATCATGACCAAGATTTTTTCAGCGAAGATCTGTGTGGTTGGTTAGAGAAAAATGCGAAGCTGACCTCCTATAAGACTACTTCTACTCCCTGGCATATTCTCTTTCCTTTTGCAGGTTGGAAGTTATGGTTGCACAGGAATGATATGGCCTTCAAGGAGAAGCGGTCCAACTAGAATTTGTACAAAGGCATACTGCATGCTGCTCAAGAATACATGTACTGTGTGGGCAAGGCAAATAGGAGGATCACCAAAGCCACGGTTCAAGTCAGATGGAATAGGTCGAGTGTTGGATGGTGTAAGCTAAATTCGGATGGTTCAGCTTTGGGCAATCCCAAAAGGGCAGGTGGTGGATTAAGGGTTTCACTCGCAACATTGGTATCTCCTCCAGTGTGGAAGCAGAGCTATGGGCTTTGAGGGATGGGTTATCTTTATGCATTTCTATCAATATTATGGCTTTAGAGATAGAAGTAGATGCTAAAGTTATTTTGGAATGGATGTCAAATGAGCATAGCTGTAATCGAAACAACTCTCCTCATATTATGGATTGTAGGGCTCTTATCAACCAAGTGCCTCAAGTGCGGATGATGCACTGCTTCCTTGAAGCTAATAAGTGTGCGGATGTGCTGGCCCGTAAAGGTCCAGTCATCCATCAAGACCTTGTTGTTTATGATAGTTCGCTTGTGGACATTATTATGCTTTTATATTATAATGAAATTGGCATGTATTATGAGAGGATTTGGCCTCAAACAGTTGATTTTCTTGGGTAGTTCTTAATATTATTATCTTATTTACCAAAAAAAAAATTCAAAACATCCCTGTTTTTTAAATCAATATTGCTCATATTTTAAAATTTTATCTATTATTTGTATTTTATTTTATTACTAAATGATTTATGACGTCATTACGGTTCGACCTCGGTTGAACCTTAGTCTGATCTTGAAAACCTTGAACCTCTCTTTTTCTTGGTTCTATAATTGGTATGGGTTTCAAAACAATGTTATATATACATTATTTCTTATTTTACTTCTTGTTTTAAATTTTTTCCTTCCATCTGCTAAAATTTTGGATCACTTGTGATTATAAGGATCCCATTGTACTATTCATGAATGATGTGAATGTGAAATGTTAAGGTATATATAGAATTATATTTAGATTAAATAAAGATTTTAAATAGGAATTGGTTGAATCGGCAAGGAGATTTCGATCAAATTAATTATGCAATGTATCCTGCTTCAAACAATAAAAAGTAAAAATGTGATACGCGTGAAATAGCCTTTACCTACATAGCAAGTTTCGGATAAAGGGGGGGATTGTTAGGTTTTAAGAGCTTAGAACAATTGGCAAATCGTGAGCACGCAAGAACATACAAGCTGCAGAAAGAAGATTTCAGAATTTGCCTGATTCGATCGATCGAAAAACAGGCTCGATCGATCGAAAGTCGTATCTGCAGAATTTTAAGTTGGCCCAAACAGCAGTTCAAGCCCATTAAGGATTAGGGTTTCAGATCTACTTCTCCCACTATATAAAGGAAACCCTAAGCACTTTTTTTAGAAGGCTTTTTAGAGAGAGAAGAGTGTGCCTCTTTTGTATTTAGGGTTTTGTTCCTAAAACCTCTCTTATTACTTCTACCGGTGTTGTTCCTTGAAGAATCTCAAGATCTGGTATTGTTGAAGTTGCTGCCTTCTCTAGTCATCAAAGGAGTTAACGATCTAAACCTTCAAGGGTGGTCTTGGAGTCACAAACAGGAGAGTTTGTGTTGCTAAACCTTTGAGTGGGATCTCAAAGTCACAAGTGTGGGTGTTTGTGTTTTGCAAAGATTAAAGAAAGAAGGAGTCCGTGGTCTCGGAGCTGTCACGTGGTCGTGGTAGTAAGTTTTATACAGGCAGGTAGCAATAGGATGTTAGTGGTCTAAGTCGCTATTGTGTAAATTTCAATTCTTTCTAGTGGATTTGCTATTTTACCTTGAGGATAGCTAGGTTAAATCCTCCCCATGTTTTTTTATATGTTTGGTTTTCCTAGGTCATCATATCTTTGTGTTCTTTATTTTTTCGCTGCTTTACTTAATATGATTGTTATTATTTTAACCTAGATATGAATAATAAACCTAAGTATTCACTTGGTTAATTAATTAGGTTAAACAATCTAGTTTTACAGGGGTCTAAATTCTTACAAGTGGTATCAGAGCGGGTAACTCTTTTGATTTAGATCTTTTGATCTAAGAGTTGATCCTTGATCCCTGTTATCATGGATAATTTTAAGTGTCTTATTGTTTTTGACTGTGATGATTTGAATAAAAAGGACACTGTTGTTTCTGTTGATTTTATTAATGCCTGTGAAACTCTCCGTAAGGAATTATTGAAATCTGTGAGAATTGCTAAGAAATTCAAGGAAGAGTTAAAATTGACTAATCTTGAAAAAGAGGAATTGATTGTGAGATTAGATGAATCTAATAAAAAGAATGAATTTTTGAGAAATCAAATTTCCTCTCAAGATGAGAAGATGAAAAACTTGAAACAAGAGCTAGTTGAATTTAAAGTTAAAATTGAAAATTTGACTAGTACCAAGCTTGTTGTTGATAACAGAAGTGTTTCTATTTCTCTTAAGCCTAAAGCTGAAAAAGTTTATATCCCTCCTTTCAAGAGGAATAATAAAGAAAAGGCTTATTTTGCTAGGATAGACAAAGGTAAAAGTTCTGATGTTGACGCTGAAGTTTCTAAACCTAAGTCTAAACCTACTGTTAGAAAGTAAAATAAATCTGTTTTTGTGCCTACCTGTCACCTTTGTGGTGTTGTTGGTCATATTAGACTAAATTGTTCTTTGTTGAGGCAAAAACCAAAATCTGAGACTAGATTTGCTGTTAGGAATATTGATGTTCCTAACTTTGTTCCTGTTTGTCACTTTTGTGGTGTTTTCGGTCACATACGTCCTAATTGTCATAAATTGAAATTTAAGCATTCTGTATTTCAATCTAGGACATGTGATGATATTTCTCCTGCCATAAATCCATATAAATTATTTCATATTCTTTTGAAAAATTTAAGCTTATTGGCTTGTGAAAGGAATTTGCAGGATTTTAGTCTTTCTCAGAAGATTGGTGTAATTCCTCAAATACACTCTGCTTCTCATGGATTTTCACCTACAAAGCCGAAGACTCGTGCTATATGAGTGAGAAAAGATTCTCTAAGGTGAGTGTTGCTAACTTGTCCCTGACTTAATTCTTTCAATTATTTGTGGACATGCTTTGTTTCTGTTTTTGGTTGTTTTGTTTTTTTTTTTTTTTTGTCGTTTTTTTTTATTAAAAAAAATCCAAAAACATTGAAAATTTTCAAAAAGACAAAAATATTTTATTTTGTGTCTTGTTTTATTTGTTTTGAGGATTACATGAATTATGATATCTCTCTCTTGATTTAGAACATGCTTGACATTGTGGAGAAACTTGAATAGTATGTGTTCTATAAGTGCTAAGCTATTTTTTTGATTTTGTTTGAGTATGTCCTAGTTTGTACATGTACTCAAGGGTTAATTAAGAAATTGATATTCCTTATTTGTGTACCCTCTATAGCTTAATTAAGCACTGTCATGCATTTCATTTGAATTTTTGCTTTTAGTTTTTGTCATAAATTTTTTAAAACAAAAAAGATTTTTATGTGTTTTGTATTATATATCTTGGATTTTTAATCAAGGTTGGTCATATTATCTTTACATAACATGTTTATGTACTTTGTTTAGCTTGGATGAGCTTACTTTTTGCACTTTACTAGTTTAAGCTTTGTAGTGCATGTTGTGTGGGAAGATGTTTATAGTTTTTGATCACTTTGTCTTGATCTTGAAGCCACATGCCTTTGATTGTTGGACTTGAACTTATTGAGAAAGGTATAAATAACCATCTCACCACAGTTTACTAGCCAATCATGAACACCTTAGTGCATATCGTAAGATTTTGTGCTCGAGAAAGTGTAGCACATACACAAAAAGAAAATAAGGTGTAGCCTCGGTTTAAATGCTAAAATTGGTGTGTACATTATTGGACTATAATTAATTCAATCAAATAAAATTTGTGTGTATATTATGAGGCAAATCAAGAAACTTACATGATTGCAAGCTTTTATTCTAGGAGATGTGAAAGTTATATGATGTAACTTTTTAGGTGATAGTCTCTTTCAAATTCATGTGATGAATTTTGTAGACTTTGTGATTGATTACTATTCACATATCACCTCACATGTTTCTCAAGCTTTTGCTAGTTGCACACACTACACAAGTTACTCTTTGCTAAACTTTGTACATGTTATTGTGTATGATTTTGTTGTGGCCATCTAAGATTATATGTTCCTTGATTTTGATGCAAAACTTGAGTTTTGAGGAAAAATTGGTTGAAAAAGTTATTTTTGAGAGATCTAGGTTGTATTCATATGTTTTTGAAAAACTTTTAGTTTCATACTCATGCATTTCATTCATGAAATATTGTGCTTTGAGGAGTTTCTGCATAAAATTGCTCTGTTTTTCAAAATTTGAGTTTTCCAGAATTTCGACTGATCGAGGGTGTTTTTCGACCGATTGAAATTGCGATTAAAATTTTGGTTTGATTCTGTCTGACTCGATTGGTATTCAATCGATACTCGATCGATCGAAACTAAAATATTTTCAGTTTTTAAAGTTTTGACCAAATTTTTTTTTCATGCATCATTTATGGTTAGGATTCATATGAGTTGCATTGTTTTTGTATTCATCTTGCAGTTTTGTAGTCATATCTCTCATTGTTTTCACACATAACTTGCATACACTTTGCTAAATTGGGTACTCAACTTGAACTAAAAATTGATTGATTAATTTTTGAGTTCTTTATACATTTTAGTATATGCTATTTTTCTTTATGTGTGAACTACAGAAAATATTTTTCTTAAGAGATATGATGAATAATCAATGTGCAAATATTTTCTTTACTCATGTAACTGTTTATGGGTCACATAATGTCAAGTTTGCATTTATTGAAAGAGAGAATATTTTTTTTATGTGTATCTTCAACTCTTTTTTTTAGGTTTGTGTGTTTTTATTTATCCCTACCTTCTAAATTTTTCCCAAAACTATTTTTCGCAAACTTGTTTTGTTTTTCCTATTTTTATAGGGGGAGAAAAGTTTTTTTTTTGACTTTGTTGTTCATAGAGGGAGTTGTTGCTCTTCATAGGGGGAGTTCTCTTTATTTTCTATAGAGCTAAACTGTTTTATGTTCCCTTGTTTTTTTTTTTTTTTTTCTTTCTCTCTTATGTTTACTGTCACTCTACTCTTTGTTTGAGTTTACTTTATCAATACGTGACAAAAAGGGGGAGAAATAAATGAAATGTGGGAATCCTGTTTGTTTTGTTTAGGGGTAGATAAATTTGTTTTTGAAAATGGGAGAATATAAAAACTTTTTGATGTATCTAACTTAGGGGGAGAGTTAGAATTTATTTGTGTTTTTATATTCTGTTTCATATTATTGTTTATATGTCTTTCTTTCCACACATGCGGTGATGTGTTTGTTGAGTGTTTCAGGAAAGACAGGTACATTTTGATCAAGACTTTCTACCTCTTCTTCGCAACTTCTAGGTTATGAGTCTTAGATTGCGATTTGTGATGTAATTGGGCATTTTATTGTATTGGGTTGTTCTTGTATTTTAACATTTCATTTTGTATGAAAGTTTTGGCACGAATTGCCAAAGGGGGAGATTGTTAGGTTCTAAGAGCTTAGAACAATTGGCAAATCGTGAGCACACAAGAACATACAAGCTGCAGAAAGAAGATTTCAGAATTTGCCTGATTCGACTGATCGAAAAACAAGCTCTATCGATCGAAAGTCGTATCTGCAGAATTTTAAGTTGGCCCAAACAGCAGTTCAAGCCCATTAAGGATTAGAGTTTCAGATCTACTTCTCCCAATATATAAAGGAAACCCTAAACACATTTTTTAGAAGGCTTTTTAGAGATAGAAGAGTGTGCCTCTTTTGTATTTAGGGTTTTGTTCCTAAAACCTCTCTTATTACTTCTATCGGTGTTGTTCCTTGAAGAATCTCAAGATCTGGTATTGTTGAAGTTGCTGCCTTCTCTAGTCATTAAAGGAGTTGATGATCTAAACCTTCAAGGGTGGTTTTGGAGTCACAAACAGGAGAGTTTGTGTTGCTAAACCTTTGAGTGAGATCTCAAATTCATAAGCGTGAGTGTTTGTGTTTTGCAAAGATTAAAGAAAGAAGGAGTCCGTGGTATCGGAGCTGTCACGTGGTCCTGGTAGTAAGTTTTCTACAGGCAGGTAACAATAGGATGTTAGTGGTCTAAGTCGTTATTGTGTAAACTTCAATTCTTTCTAGTGGATTTGCTATTTTACCTTGAGGATAGCTAGGTTAAATCCTCCTCAGGTTTTTTTACCGGTTTGGTTTTCCTGGGTCATCATATCTTTGTGTTCTTTATTTTTCCGCTGTTTTACTTGATATGATTGTTATTGTTTTAACCTAGATATGAATAATAAACCTAAGTATTCACTTGGTTAATTAATTAGGTTAAACAATCTAGTTTTATAGGGGTCTAAATTCTTACAGAGTTAAATGTTCCAAGCTTGATATTGGGATAAAGTCAAAATATGGTTCTTTCACACAAGTATGATTGTTTAATAAGACTAACTGGTGAGTGGCATAACGTAAAGACAAGCTCAAGAGTCAAGATCCTAAAGCTAAAAGTTCCTAAAGAAAGACCAAATTCTTAACACTAAAATGTTAATCTTTGATATTATGGATCCATTTGAAAACAGTTAATTTAGTTGAAACTAAAAATTTTTTGCTGAAAATATAGAAAAAAATAAAAAATAAAAGCTAGTTGAATAGTACAATGAGATTGATAAATAGTACCAAAAAATATAACGAGACTTATAAATAGTACCAAAAAGAAGCTAAAAACTCAAAATAACCGAAAACTTTCATCACATCCCAAACAAACTTAAGTCATAAACCTTGCTTGATGTAAAGATAAAGCATAAACGCTAGGTTAATCACGAAGGGGATCATATTAAACTTGTTATGTAAATAAAGTCTGAAGGAACCCACTATTTCTTGTGTGTCACTTTCATTTTTTTTTTTTTTAATAATTCTGGGCAAAGATGATCCCGACAATTTGCAGGTAGCATATAGCTAGTATAAAAACAAAGAATTCCCTGAAACTAATTCCTGTTCGATGGATAAGGGCAAAAAGCTACTCATAATTTATTCAAAAGTAGTGCCATGTAATAAAATTCATCAGCTACTTTCACTTTCTTCTATTTTTTTCCACATATCTTGTAGATGAATATATTCCATACTTGCGATGCCTATGAAGTCGTAAAATGTAGCTGCTTCATAACCCTTGTACATTTAATGCTACGTTGGGAAGTTTAGAGGGAGAGGAGAGTAAAAGGGAGTAGAGGGGAGGAAAGTAGCGAGGAGGAGAGTAGAGGAAAATGGTTATTCTCCACTTTGTTTAGATGTTTTTAAAATTAAGGATGAGTGGAATAATTAGTCTTTTTATAGTTTGTAATTTTGTTAATATGGTAAAGGTAAATTTGTTAATTCATTTGGTCAAAAGTTTTTATGTTCTACTCTCTCTTCAAATCTCTCCAATTTGAGTAAATTAAAAATGAGGGGTTATAAGTAGTTAGAACCCCTCCAAATCCTTCTCTCTGCTCCCTTAAAAAAAATCCAAATAAGGTAAAAAAATCCAAATAAGAGTAAGTCCTAAATTTCTCAAGCTTAAGTATCCCCATACTATAAATGACTGCAAATATACAAGGACAGCTGAGTTCCAGAATTCGATTGCCTTCTTTGGTGCAAACTTGTTATGCATGTTTTTTCCATGGAGTCCTGTTTGAGGAACGCTGTCACAAGAGAAGCTTGTTGTTATGTTCAACTTGGATTTCACGTCCTCTACCTCTTCCTCTCTTACCTATTTTGCTGAAATAGATATTAGAAAGTGGTTGAGTGCGCTTTAGGTGGTTTTCTTCGAGGGAAACCGGGCCTCCTTTGGAATTTAATTGGAATAAATTGATTTGCATTCCATTTCATACTTCTCAATATAAATACACATTACAAGATAATGATAAACTTACTACCAACCTATATCGGATAGCTATCATAGCTCATCCTTTATTTGAAACCCTTGCTAAGATAATGCTTAGCTTAATGGAACTTGAAATCAACTAATCTAAACAATACCAATCTAAACCACCGATCCTAAACAGTTAAAACCAAACCAATCTAAACAAGAAGTGATATATCATGAAATGTCACCTATATCTCTTTAGCAACGTGGCTAGCTACGGAAACCTTCTTGTCAACGTGGCCATGCAAGTCTTCATCCTTAGCACGCAAGTCTTCCTCCTTAGCAACGTGGCCATCTGAGGATGCTTGTAACAATTCCGCCCCCTTAAATTCACCCTTGTCCTCAAGGGTCAATGTAGGAAACTACTGACACAAGTCTTCAAGATTTTCCCACGTGGCTTCACTTGGTGCTAGCCCTTGCCAATGAATGAGAACTTCAGTGCTTCCTTTCTTCTTCCTTTGTTCCAATACCGCTTGTGGCCTAAGAATGAGAGAATCATCTCCTTTTTGTGTTGATGGCAACTCAGTCTGCACTTCTACTCCCTGTCCAAGTTTCTTCTTAAGGAATGATACGTGAAAAGTTGGATGAATGTGAAACTCTTGGGGAAGCTCGAGCTTGTAGGCAACGGGTCCAACTTTTTGTAACACCTTGTATGGGCCGTAGTATCTTGGTAATAATTTGAGATTTCTTCGCACAAATAGGGACATTTGCCGATATGGTTGAAGTCATAGGTATACCCAATCACCTTCTTCAAAAGATCTTTTAGTGTGGTGCTTATCATAAACCTTTTTCATACGGGCCTGGGACTCTTTCAGTTGGTCTCGTAGTTCTTTGATGACTTGGTCTCTTGCTCTTAACTCCTAATCAACTGCCTCTACTTTAGTGGTTCCTGGGACACAAGACAATAGTGTTAGGGGAGATTTACCATACACAATCTCGAAAGGTGTTTTCTTTGTAGAAGAGTGGAGACTTGTGTTGTAACAAAATTATGCCCATGAAACCCAACGAACCCATTCTTTTGGCTTGGAACTTGTGAAACACCTCAGGTACATTTCCATAGTGCGGTTGACCACTTCAGTTTGGCCATCCGTTTGTGGGTGGTATGATGAACTGAAGTTGAAGGCCGTGCCATTCAATCTGAACAACTCCTTCCAAAACAAACTAGTAAATGTAGGGTCCCTGTCACAAACTATGGATTGTGGCATTCCATGCAACCTGAACACATGATCAAAAAACACTTGGGCAACACTAGTAGCAGTGTACAGGTGAGAGATTGGAATAAAATGAGCATATTTTGATAGTCTATTAACAACTACTAAGATAGTGGACTTTCCTTTTGATATTGGAAGACCTTCTACAAAGTCCATAGATATGTCAGACCAAACCTGAGTAGGAATTGGGAGAGGTTGGAGTAGACCGGCTGGAGCTAAGTTCTCTATCTTGTGTCGTTGACAGATGTCACATTGCTTAATGAACTCCTTAACTTGTTGCCTCATGCCCTTCCAATAAAAAATGGAACGAACTCGATGTAGAGTCTTGTGATACCCTTCATGGGTACTGGAGTGAATTTCATTGATAATGGTTGCAATAAGCGGAGATTCTTCTCTTAGAAAAATTTTTCCTTAAAGAAAAGTATTCCTTCACGAAATTGCCATGGGCCCACAGCTTCACCTTCTTGGCATAACTTGGCAAGCCTTTGGAGTTGTGGTTGAGTCTGGACCTCTTCTCTGATTGGTTCTAGCCACTTTGGTACCGGTTGGGAGATAGCAACAAGTTCTCCTTTCTCTTCTCGCCTTGACAATGCATCAGCCACCAAATTCTCACTTCCTCGTTTATATTCAATGACAAAGTCGTACCCCATTAGTTTGGTTAGCCACTTTTGTTGGGCCTCTGTAGTGATCTTTTGCTCCCAGAGATACTTTAAGCTTCTTTGGTCTGTTCGAATAATGAACTTCCGTCCCATGAGGTATGGCCTCCATTTCCGCACCGCTAGCACCAAGGCAAGCATTTCCTTATCATAAGCTGAGAGTGCCAACTTCCTTCCATCAAGGGCTTGGCTAAAGAATGCAACCGGCCTTTGTTCTTGCATGAGAACTCCACCAATACCCGTGTTTGAGGCATCACACTCTACTACAAATGGTTTAGTGAAGTCTGGAAGTGTCAACACTGGAGATTGAGTCATTGCTACCTTTATTTCCTCAAACGCCATTTCAGCTTCTGGATTCCAAAGGAATGAATCTTTCTTTAGCATATTTGTGAGAGGCCGTGCTATCTTCCCATAATCTTGGACAAATTTACGATAGTACCCGGTCAATCCCAAAAAACCTCGAAGAGCTTTAAGTGAAGTTGGTTTGGGCCAATCTACCATTGATGCTACCTTGTCTGGGTCCACTGCTACTCCTTCCTTGGAAATCACATGACCAAGGTATTTAACCTGCACTTGGCCGAATTGACACTTCTCCCTTTTCACATATAGCTTGTGGTTTCTAAGAGTTGATAGCACCATCTTGACATGTTGCAAATGCTCTTCCCAATTTTAGCTGTAGATTAAGATGTCATCAAAGAATACCAAAACAAACTTGCGCAAGTATTCTTTGAAAACTTCATTCATAAGGGATTGGAAAGTAGATGGGCCATTAGTAAGTCCAAAGGGCATTACCCTAAACTCATAGTGTCCTTGATGGTTTCTAAATGCCGTTTTTGAAATGTCACCTAGATGCATACGGATTTGATGGTACCCCGATCGTAAATCTAGCTTAGAAAAATAACATGCTCCATGTAATTCATCCAACAATTCATCAATGACTGGAATTGGGAACTTGTCTTTCACAGTAATTTGATTCAAGGCCCGATAATCAACGCAAAACCTCCAAGAACCATCACTCTTCCTCACTAGTATAACTGGTGATGAGTAAGGACTATTGCTTGGCCGTATCACCCCAGATGCTAGCATATCTGAAACCATACGTTCAATCTCTGTCTTCTGGATGTGTGGATAGCGATAAGGCCTCACACATATTGGTCCCTTACCAGGGATCAAGGGAATCTTATGGTCATGTGACCTAGTTGGTGGCAATTGCTTGGGTTCCGCAAATAAGTCCCTGAATGAGGCCAAAATCTTTTATAGCCGCTCGTCCTCCTTGGTCCCATGTGTTAGATCTTGGGGCTGTCGATCCACAGGTGTAAGAGCATATAATTGCAATAAGACACCTTGCTTCCTTTTCTTGAGCTCACGCCTCATGTCCTCTTCATCCACGAATTTGCTAGAAGGAGTGGACATCCCTTGTAGCATCACTTCCTTGCCCTCCATGCTAAACTTCATTTGCATCTTTGAGAAATCCCATAAAATTGGGCCTAAAGTCATCAACCATTATGCACCTAAGACCGCATCATAACCTTCTAGGGGTAAGATGTAGAAATCCACAGTGATGGTGATCCCTTGAAGAACCACTCGTACCCCTAAGCATTTCCCAAAGCTAGTTAATCTCTCTCCACTAGCCACTGTGACTTGGAGTCGCCCATCATTCTTGGGTTGCAACCTCAACCTTCTTGCCACTCTTTCACTCAAGAAATTGTGGGTACTGCCTGAGTCCACCAGGATTGTTATCATCTTTTTACCCATATGACCTCGCACCCGCATAGTTTAAGGAGCTTGAGTCCCAGTAATGGCATGCAAGGAGATACCGACGGTTTCATTTTCCTCCTCTCCTTTTTCTTCAATCTCTTCAACCTCCTTCCCATCATCCTCTTCATCATCAGACCAACTCCCTTCAATTAAAAAGAGCTTCTTGCAACGATGGCCAGGCCCAAACTTTTCATCATAGTTGTAACACAACCTTTTGTCCCTTCTATCTTTGAGTTCGGCTGGAGTAAGTCTTCTAATGGCAGGATTTGTGGGGCGTTGCACATTCAAGGATGATGACATGGGTGTCTTCTTTGCATCAGGTGTGAATGTTCGACGTTGAGACTGCTGTCGAGCTTCATAAAGACGTGCTAGGCCAATGGCTGCAGAGAGCGTTGTTGGGCGTGATGCTTGCACTTCAACTCGAATGCCTTCCTTGAGCCCACTCACAAAACAACTGACTTGTTGTGAGGGGGTCAATCTTTCTGTGCGACTAAGTAACCTCTCAAATTGACCTTGGTACTCCCGAACTAAGTTGGTTTGCTTCAACTTTGTGAGATCGCCAAAGAAGTCTTCATATTGGGTGGGACCATAGTGCGCATTTAAGCCTTTCTTAAGGCAATTCCACGTGATTTCCTGCTCTTCCTCCTTCAACAATTGATACCACAATTGGGCTTCACCCTCTAAGTGGTATACTGCGAGTGGTACACGCTCTTCTTCCGGGGTTTGCTGAAACTCAAAAAACTGCTCAACTCGGCATATCCAGCTAATGGGATCTTCATTGCCGTTGAAGCGTGGGAAGTCCAACTTGGCAAGCTTGGTGACGGTTGATGAAGTTGTATGATTCATTCCTTCTCCTGTATTGAAATAGTTTCGCCTGAACCCACTTCGATTTGAGGAACCTTCACCGTGGTCAGAATTCTGGTTTGGTACAAGCTGGCCCAACCGAGAGTTTAGAGCAGAAAACATTTCTTGCATTTGTTTCATTGCGTTATCATGCTTAGAGTTTAATGCTCCAAGCTCGGCTTCAATATGGCTGACACGTTGCTCCTCCATCACTCGCTCTGATACCAAGTTGTTATGTTCAACTTGGATTTCACGTCCTCTACCTCTTCCTCTCTTACCTAGTTTGATGAAATAGATATTAGAAAGTGATTGAGTGCGCTTTAGGTGGTTTTCTTCGAGGGAAACCGGGCCTCCTTTGGAATTTAATTGGAATAAACTGATCTGCATTCCATTTCATACTTCTCAATATAAATACACATTACAAGATAATGATAAACTTACTACCAACCTATTTCGGATAGCTATCATAGCTCATC
Source organism: Lithocarpus polystachyus (assembly GCA_033629205.1). Classification (NCBI taxonomy): domain Eukaryota; kingdom Viridiplantae; phylum Streptophyta; class Magnoliopsida; order Fagales; family Fagaceae; genus Lithocarpus; species Lithocarpus polystachyus. The sequence continues at coordinate 9,094,379 of CM066168.1, read as the reverse complement.
CTTTATTTGAAACCCTTGCTAAGATAATGCTTAGCTTAATGGAACTTGAAATCAACTAATCTAAACAATACCAATCTAAACCACCGATCCTAAACAGTTAAAACCAAACCAATCTAAACAAGAAGTGATATATCATGAAATGTCACCTATATCTCTTTAGCAACGTGGCTAGCTACGGAAACCTTCTTGTCAACGTGGCCATGCAAGTCTTCATCCTTAGCATGCAAGTCTTCCTCCTTAGCAACGTGGCCATCTGAGGATGCTTGTAACACTTGTGAAACAAGTAGAGGTGCCAATGAGGAGGCCCAAACTGCACATCATTTCAATACAAAATAGCCTGGAGGCAAGGTTTGAAATGGTAAAGGAGGCAGGAGAAGATACAAAGAATCAATCTCCATCACCGAAGATACAAAAGGTTATGTTATTGCTGCGAGTTCAACAGGATTTTAAGAAGTACTATGAGCCAAGGGTGGTATCACTTGGTCCCATCCATCATGGTAATGAAAAGTACCAGCTAGCAGAGAGGTACAAGCTTAAGTTGACATATGAATTCGTCAATGGTAGCGGCAAGGAAATAAAAGATTTATACAAGAAGATTGAGGATAACATCAAGGAACTGAGGGAATGCTTCGAGGAGGAGGTGACCAAAAAATATGATGATGAGGTCCTCGCTTGGCTGTTGTTCGTGGATGGCTGTGCAATACTACAATACATATACTGCGCTATTAAAGGACAGTTCAAACAGTTGAACATAAAAACCGACAGTGTTACATTTGGACAACAGGATTTGTTCTTGCTGGAGAACCAACTTCCTTATCGTCTCCTTGAATGGTTGATGGGCTTGAGTAAGATGGAAAATGAGTTGAGGGGATCAATTAAAGCTTACATTGCAAAGCACGGTATGGTACCAGACAATCAGCAATCGATGCTGCAACAAGAAAACAGCAATCAAGGTAACCCTCATGCATCAGAGAATCCACAACCAGAGAAACGTATATCAATGAATAAAGAGCCCGTCCATCTTCTTGACCTCTTGAGGACAAGTCTCTTGGTTTGTCATGGCCAACAAACAGATGCTGAAGAAGAACCAAATATAAAGAAAGACCAAGATTGGCAATCCTATCGCAACGTGCAAGAGCTTAAAGCAGCAGGTATCCATTTGAAACGTAGTAGTAATAGTTGCTTGCGTAACATATCATTTAGAAGACTATTCCTTCTTTTTGGGCAACTTGACCTTCCACCAATTATTGTGGATGACTCAACAAGGCCTAAGTTCTTGAACTTGATAGCCTACGAAATGTGTCTGGATTTCAAAAATGATTTTGGGATCACCTCTTACATATCTTTTCTTGATTCACTGATTGATGAAGCCAACGATGTTAAGATGCTAAGGAAAGCACGGATACTCCACAACTTCCTTGGCAGCGATGAAGAAGTGGCTAAGCTCTTCAATGAGATAGGCACCGACTTGGTGCCTAACCCCTATATATATCAGGATGTCAAGATCAAGATTCAGGAATTCTGTGACTGCAAATGTACAACATGGATGGCTCAATTCATTCACGACCATTTCAGCAGTCCTTGGACAATTCTTGCTTTCTGTGGTGTATTACTAGGACTTGGTCTAACTGCCACTCAGGCTTGGTATGCTGTCCAGTCTTCCCAGTCACGACCCTGCGATGACTTATGCAAGAATTTAACACAAACCATGCAAAAGGTAAAGTTTTATTGATTTGCTTTCTCTTTCCAAGTGTCTAGCTAGCTGAAGTACATAATTTCTATGCTTTTCAGTCTGTGGTTGCCAAATAAAAACACTTTAATAAGAATTCAACACTAGTTATGTTTTCACATGGGTCATCCCAAGGCCACATATTGTATAAATTTGTTTACTTTGGTCTTGATATTTTTGTGAATGTCTGAAATAAGTCAGTGTGCGTTCCAAATTGATGTAATATGTGTGAAATGGAAATAATTATGCCTAAGATTTTTTGTGCAACTTGTGTTAAGTGTATATGTAATTAAGTTTGAGATGAATACTTGATCCAATATGTCGCCTATATTATGATTCAATCTTGTAAAACAAAAGGTGGAATTAGACTCAAATTTCTCTGTCCTCTCTTTTCTACATGCAAGGGCAGTTGCAGTAGCTTTTGTGAACTGTGTATCAACTTGTTGCTACATTCTTGTCATTGCGCAAGAGGCCTGGGATCTCATCCCATCTATCAAGGGGCAGTTTGATTATTGGGGGAGTGTTAACTATTGTGAATGAAATAGAAAATTGCAGAGATTGTAGAGAAGAAGCAATAGGAAAGAGAAGGAGAGGACAAAAGGGTTATGTGTTTCAAAGTGACAGCCTATGCCCATATAAGAAGTCCTAGATGGCTACATCTTCACTTTCACTAGCATTAGAATGATCACAAAATAGATGAGAATCAAAAGGTAGAGATCCTCTAGGTGCCATAATGAATAATCTAAAAGAAAATGACAATGGCAAAACAAAGGAATGAGTACATGTCATATAAGGCTATGCAATATGCTCATTAATAACCTTTTATGATCATAGTGCATGCCCTAAGCTAGAGTACGTGAAGTGCACACAATGTTTTATGCAATATGAACTTGTGTGTGGCATTCTAACAAACAGTTTGTGTGCAATAGTGAAAAAGGCAATTTCAAGAGCTTTAGGTATTGTCTAGTTTCCCCAAATTCCAAGGGCAAAACACACTGCTAATATGAACCAGTATGAAAGCACCAAAGCCACCATTCAAGATTTTGTTCATAATACATACGTGAATATGAGATGTCATAAAGCTGAAAGTCCAAAAAACTCCTATGAAAAAGTTCGATTGATCAATCGAAAGTTCGAGACACAATCGTAGAAAATTTCGATTCATTAAAAAATCGATCGGAAAATTAAAAATTTTGGCAAACAAGTTCGATCAATCGAAAAGCAATTGAAGAGCGACTGAAAATTACAGAAACGATGCTACTGAAATTCAAAACCCTCTAAATGATCTAGATGCAACAAACTAGATTATGATCAACATATACTCTTGCAACTAGACGTGTGCCTCTTCTCTAAACAAAAATTACTCACTTTCTTTTTTATTGGAAAAAAAAAAATTAATCACTTAATTCAAGTTCACAAGAGTTAGTAAATTCAAGCTCATTAGAATCTGAACACATATGCACCCAATTAGTGACCAATAACAGGACATTCTTGCAATGTACAATATGTAATAAATCTTGCGTTGGTGGAGCAAGTCAGTGAGCAAGTTACAAAAAATATTTGAGGTGGCTAAGGGCGATAAAAGAAACCTTAAAACACTACTTCTTATACAAATGATCTCAAATGCGGGAAAGTCTCAGAAGGAGAACACAAAAAACAAAACACGTTTGCTTCTAAAAATAACATCGAATCCACAAAAGGTTTCTTGACAGACAAGAAAATATATTCTAAAATAACCCTTAAATAATACCAAACCATAATGAGATCCAAATTTGATCTAAAAAACATTAAAATCTCCTAAAAATAAGAAATAAATGCTCTAAACCTAAAAGAACAAAAATTATAAATTAAATACCAAAATTAATATTGTGGGGACGGTGGGCCGCTAGCAGGCATGGGCCGAAATAGACGTCGGGCCGACATGAGTAATGGGCTCAGAGGTTCTTACCAACTCGTGTAGCGCGTCTACTGGCCCAAGCCGAGGACTGTGTGACGTCCGAGGATGATTCACCTCGGAATATTGTTGCCGAGGTGAAACTCAAAGCTCTGCCAACTCGGAGAACCTTCCGGGGAATCCCATTAAGCGGGAATGATAATGGAAGCATACACTAGAAGAAAGCCCCCAAAATATCTAGGAGGGCTGCCAACACCGCATTAAATGCACCACAGCTAATCCCCTGGCCGTATTGATGTGGAGGGGACATCTGAACAGTGGTAAATAGTCCCATCATGAAGCAGGTTCTGGAGAAAGTTATGGGGACAGGTGTCCAAAGACAAAGGAGCAAATCCACACGTGGATGGCCAAGAAAGGAGGAAAAAGAAGTATAAAAGAGAAGAAAGAAGGAGAAAAAAGGGATCTTTGGAAAGAGAAAGAAAAAAAAAAAAAAGAAATAGAGAAGAGAGATAATCATCCTCGGACGTAGAACAAGAACAATACTTGAAAATCCACCATTGAAGTTTGAACATGGTAGGGGATCTGGTCCCAACCAGTTGATAATCTCAATCACTCCTAGCCCAGTTCTTCTCAACCTACTCTCTACAAATTCATTATTTAGGGCCTTTGCGGGTAAATCCAACACCTTTGGGTTGAAACGTGAAACTGTGTCCCTACAATTGGCGCTGTCTGTGGGAAGGGCTAAAGGACTAGAGTAGTTAGATTCTTAAACATGGTTGGCTCAGGTCCACACCATCCAGAATCTTTGGGATCGCAGAGGGAAGAGCATTTCCAGGAAGGCCAAGAAGGAAGCGTGCATACCAGCGCTGGCGAAGGTCAATCTAGGAGCGCTAGCCATGTTTCTCAGGACAACCGTGCTAAAGCCATGCAGAAGGAGAATGATCACTTGAAGAGAAAGTTGCGACGGGAGCGAAGAAGGAGGAGTCCTTCAGGTTCCGGTCCTTCCTCCGATGGCGAGGAAGATGGCAACTACAGGCGCAGGTCACGTACGCCCCCGAGCGAGACTTTTTCCTATGAGGAGGATAATCGCCGAGAACGCAGGGGAGGAGGCGAGTCTGCTGGAGGCTTAGGGAACGATGCCATGAGCAAAGCACTCGCTCGGATATCAAAATCTCCCTTCACACGCAGGATTGATGCAGGGCGACTCCCCAAGCGTTACACCCAACCGTCGTTCACCCTTTACAACGGCCGCACCGACCCAGTTGAGCATGTTAGCTATTTTAACCAGAAAATGGCGGTGTACTCTCATAACGAGACCTTAATGTGCAAGGTTTTCCCGGCCAGTCTGGGCCCCGTGGCGATAAGATGGTTTGATGGCCTCGGAACGGGTTCTATCAACTCTTTCCAAGAGCTTTCCCAAGCTTTCGGATCCCGCTTCATCACGAACAGTAGGGTTCCTCGGCCTTTGGATTCCTTGCTGTCTTTATCCATGAGAGAGGGTGAAACCCTAAAGACCTACTCTGACCGATATTGGGAAATGTTCAACGAGATCGAGGGTGATTTTGATGATGTGGCCGTCAGAACCTTTAAGGTCGGCCTGCCTGCCGACCACGGCTTGCGGAGGTCCCTGACAGGAAAGCCAGTCGCTACTGTCCGTCAGCTCATGGACAGTATTGACAAATACAAGAGAGTTGAGGAAGATCAGTTGCAAGAGAAGGGGAAGGGCAAGGTTATCCCTCAAGAAAGGAGGGATTTCAGGTCGGATCGCTATGGCAATAACCGACCTCGGCGCGAATTTGGAGGGGAAGTTGGGTCTAGACCCACCCAGGCTGTTAACACCGTGTTCCGAGAACCAGTGCATCAGGTCTTGGAGAAGATTAAGAACGAGCCATACTTCAAATGGCCGAACAAGATGAGTGGAGACTCTTCGAAACGCAACCAGAGCTTGCACTGCCAGTATCATAGAGAGCCTGGACACACGACCGAGGATTGCAGAACTCTATGGAGCCATCTACAACAACTAATCCGAGAAGGCAGGTTGAAACAGTTCCTACTTCATCCTGGTGGACAGGGAGGCCAAGTTGGCACGGGGGCTCCAGGCAATAACTCCTCGAGACCTCCCTTAGGAACAATCCATGTCATCCTCGCCGCACCAGGCAGGACAGGGTCATGTCCCTCCAGGGTAATGACGGTGGCCGGGGCGTATCCTGGGGACCCCGGGCAGGAGCCGAAGAGGGCCAGATTGAATCCACATCCAATGCTGAGCTTCTCGGACGAGGACAAGGCCGGGACCCAACAGCCCCACGAGGATGCATTGGTGATAACTCTCAGGATAGGGGGTTACGATGTGAAAAGAATTTTGGTAGACCAAGGCAGTGGGGCTGAGATTATGTACCCAGACCTGTATAGGGGCCTCAATCTCAGGCAGGAGGATCTGTCCAGCTACGAGTCCCCTTTGGTCGGTTTTGATGGGAGAGTGGTCGTTCCTAGAGGGCAGATCAGGTTGCCAGTTCAGGCTGGCTCGGTGGTGGTGGAGGTAGATTTCATCGTGGTGGATGCTTTCTCCCCATATACGGCTATCATGGCGCGTCCTTGGCTTCATGCCCTTGGGGCAGTTTCTTCCACCCTCCACCTCAAGGTCAAATACCCATCCGGGGATCAGGTTGAGGAATTGCTTGGAAATCAGGCCGTTGCCAGGTAGTGCCTAGTGGCGGCCATTATGCACCGACCAGAATCAGGATCTTCGGCCCTCACTAGCGAGGACCCATAGCAATCAAAGTCAGTGGCACCAACGGCCGAGGCTGAGGCCGAGGAGGCGAGGTGCGAGGACCTGGTGAAAGTTCTTATCGAAGGGGATTCGGATAGGTTTTTTCAGATTGGCGCCCAGTTGCCTACCCAGGAGAGGGAAGAGCTATTGCATTTCCTGAGGTGCAATATCGACGTATTCGCTTGGAATGCCTATGAGGCCCCGGGGGTGGATTCAAATTTCATCTGCCACTATTTGAATGTAAATCCGTCTGCCCTTCCTAAAAAACAGCCTCCTCGGTGCTCCTCAAGGGAACATTCTGATGCTGTTAGAGAAGAGGTGGATAAGCTCAAGCAGGCTGGGGCTATCAAAGAGGTGTTCTACCCTGAATGGCTGGCCAACACCGTGGTGGTGAAGAAAAAGAATGGCAAATGGCGCGTGTGTGTGGATTATTCGGATTTGAATAAAGCCTGCCCAAAGGATCCTTTCCCCATGCCTCGGATTGATCAGCTGGTGGATGCGACCGTGGGGCATCCCCGGATGAGTTTTTTGGATGCTTTTCAAGGCTATCACCAGATCCCTCTAGCCCTGGAGGACCAGGAGAAGACGGCCTTTGTCACTCCAATCGGCAATTATCACTACAAAGTGATGCCATTCGGATTAAAAAATGCGGGGTCGACGTATCAGAGGATGATGACTAGAATGTTCGAGCCTCAGCTGGGTAAGAATATAGAGATCTACATCGATGATATGGTGGTCAAGAGCAAGCAGGAGTCCGACCACATTGCCGATCTCGAAAGCATTTTTGAAATCCTGAGAGGGCACAGATTACGACTCAACGCCTCTAAATGTTCTTTCGGGGTTGGCTCAGGAAAGTTTCTCGGTTACATGGTGACTCACCGCGGAATTGAGGTGAACCCAAGCCAGATCCGGGCCATCAATAGATTACAACCACCTCAGAATCCCAAAGAAGTGCAGAGGCTGACAGGGATGATTGCTGCCCTTAGTCGTTTTATAGCCCGATCCGCAGACAGGTGCAGACCCTTCTATCTTTAGTTGAATAAGTGGAAGGACTTTGAATGGACCAAGGAGTGTGCTTCAGCTTTCCAACAGTTGAAAGATTATCTTTCTCGGCCACCGATAATGTCTAGACCTGAAGAGGATGAGGTCTTATTCGCTTACATCGCGGTTGCCGCTTATGCGGTCAGCTTGGTACTACTAAGGGATGACGATGGGGTACAAAGACCCGTATATTATATTAGCAAGTCTCTCCACGAGGCCGAAGTCAGATACTTGCCGTTGGAGAAGGCCGTCCTGGCCGTAGTGCATGCCACTCGTAAATTGCCACATTACTTTCAGGCGCATACGGTTGTTATCTTAACCCAACTACCGCTCAAGGCCTTACTTCGAAGCGCTGATTACACGGGGAAAATCGCGAAGTGGGGGACTAAGTTGGGGGCCTACGACATCAAGTACATGCCCCGTACATCTGTAAAGGGCCAGGTTATCACCGACCTTTTAGCCGAGTTTGTCGAGACCCCGCTAGAAGAGGATGCTAATTATCATCACATGGATGAAAATTCAATTGGAGTAAACTCCGTAGAACGGGTGTCACCGTGGAAGCTGTATGTCGACGGCGCATCGAACCACAAAGGATCCGGGGTGGGGCTAGTTCTAGTCTCGCCCGAGAATATCACGATTGAAAAGTCACTAAGACTTGGGTTCTCCGCCACGAACAATGAGACGGAGTATGAGGCCCTGTTAGTCGGGATGGCCATGGTCCAACGGATGGGTGGAAAGGAGGTAGACATATTTTCGGACTCTAGATTGGTGGTAGGCCAAGTCCGAGGAGAGCTGGAAGCCAGGGACCCCCGAATGCAAGAGTACCTCAACCAGGTCAAGCACCTACTACCCAGTTTCAAGTCTTTCAACTTGATGCAGATCCCCAGAAGCAGAAATTCTCATGCTGATTCCCTTGCCACGTTGGCTACATCCTCGGCGCATGGTCTGCCGAGGGTGATTCTTGTGGAGGATCTCTTGCAACCACGTCGGTTGGGGAAAGAAGTATCGGCCATTCACCCAGCAGGAGCGTCTCCTAGTTGGATGGATCCCCTTGTGCATTTTCTCAAGGACGACTTGTTACCTGAAGCGAAGTTGGAAGCTGACAAAATACGGAGAAAGACACCTCGGTTCTGGCTGTCCGAGGATCTGAAACTCTATAAAAGGTCCTTCTCTGGACCGTATTTATTGTGCGTGCACCCCGAGGCTGTCGAGGTCCTCCTAGAGGAGCTTCACGAGGGAATCTGTGGTAGCCATATGGGGGGCAGATCCTTATCTCACCGAGCCCTCACTCAGGGGTATTGGTGGCCCAACATGCATAGGGAAGCACAGGAGTATGTGAGGAAGTGCGATCAGTGTCAGAGGTTCGCACCAAGCATTCACCAGCCGGGAGGAGAGCTTAATCCCTTATCTAGTCCATGGCCCTTTGCCCAGTGGGGCTTGGATATTGTCGGACCTTTTCCGAAGGCAGCAGGGAATAAAAAATACCTGGTGGTCGGCACGGATTACTTCACTAAGTGGGTCGAGGCAGAGCCATTGGCCAATATTCGAGATGCCGACATGAAAAGGTTCATTTGGAAGAACATCGTCACTCGGTTCGGAGTCCCGCACACACTCATTTCCGACAACGGACTTCAATTTGACAGCAAATCTTTCCGAAGGTACTGTTGCGAACTAGGGATAACAAATCGGTATTCCACCCCAGCCTACCCTCAAGGGAATGGACAAGCCGAGGCCACAAATAAAGTTATTGTAAGTGGACTTAAGAAGAGGCTGGACGACTCCAAAGCCAAATGGGTTGAGGAACTACCCCACGTACTGTGGACCTATAGAACCACTCCTCGGAAGTCTACAGGCGAAACTCCTTTTTCGTTAACTTACGGAGCCGAAGCGGTTATTCCATTGGAGGCGGGCTTCCCTACACTGAGAACCAGCTCTTTCGCAACGAATAGCAACGATAATCTACTTGAGAGAAACCTCGATCTGATTGAGGAGAGAAGAGAAAGTGCCATGGTCCGGTTAGCCTCTTATCAACATAAGCTCAAGCGTGGGTATGATGCAAACGTAAAGTCAAGGCCTTTAGCGCCCGACGATCTAGTGTTGAGAAAAGTCGTCGGCTCTGCAAAAAACCCCTCTTGGGGGAAACTGGGACCAAACTGGGAGGGGCCGTACCAGATCACGTCCGTAGCCGGGATAGGGGCGTATTACCTGCAGGATTTAGAAAACAGAACAGTGTTGCATCCTTGGAATGTAAACAACCTGAAAAGGTACTACTATTAATAAAATTGCCCGTTATCTCCTTCTTATCCACTTCTTCCATGCACGAGTCTCGGTTATACTTATCTTGTGTCTAAGTATTAAGCTGATCCAAGCTAAGCCTGGCTCCTCGGACCATCTGCCTTGGAAAAACTAATACAGTTCATTTTTTATTAAGTATTAAGTTGATCCAAGCTACGCCTGGCTCCTCGGACCATCTGCCTTGGAAAAACTAATACAGTTCATTTTTTATTAAGTATTAAGCTGATCCAAGCTACGCCTGGCTCCTCGGACCATCTGCCTTGGAAAAACTAATACAGTTCATTTTTTATTAAGTATTAAGCTGATCCAAGCTACCCCTGGCTCCTCGGACCATCTGCCTTGGAAAAACTAATACAGTTCATTTTTTATTAAGTATTAAGCTGATCCAAACTACGCCTGGCTCCTCGGACCATCTGCCTTGGAAAAATTAATACAGTTCATTTTTTATTAAGTATTAAGCTGATCCAAGCTACGCCTGGCTCCTCGGACCATCTGCCTTGGAAAAATTAATACAGTTCATTTTTTATTAAGTATTAAGCTGATCCAAGCTACGCCTGGCTCCTCGGACCATCTGCCTTGGAAAAATTAATACAGTTCATTTTTTATTAAGTATTAAGCTGATCCAAGCTACGCCTAGCTCCTCGGACCATCTGCTTTGGAAAAATTAATACAGTTCATTTTTTATTAAGTATTAAGCTGATCCAAGCTACGCCTGGCTCCTCGGACCATCTGCCTTGGAAAAATTATTACGATTCATCTCTTTTTTAAGTGTTTAATATATTCGAGCTATCTTTAGTCCCTCGGACCTTGCACCTTGAAATGAATTAAGTACCACTTATCATGTTTATTAAGTAATAAGTAAAGTTCAAATTAACGCACGGTTCCCTGGACCGTTTGTCTTGGCAAGGTTAGTCTTGTGCAATTCCTAATACAGGATTTGTCCTGCTTCAGGCAAACAGTCTCTTCTTCCTTCTATGGGAATTGAATGTAAAACGTTATCTTAAGCGTAAACAGAAATAAACGCTGTGACTACTTGTACATGATCATAAGAATTAAAATAAACTCTCGCGAATCTTTCATTCATAATGTGCCTTTCAATAAGGTCTGTTGAGTACAAAACAGAGCTAGCTCTAAAACACCAACGTTACAGCAACAACAAAGGAATAAATTACAAAGATATTCTAAACTAAGCTAAAACCTTATTTCTTCTTAATAATAATTTTTTCCTTCGGAGGAGGAGGGTCGACCTGAACCCTTGCAGCGTCCGAGGCCCCTTGTTCCTTGCCGACCTGTTCAGTTGGGGCAGGCAAAGGGTGGCTAACTAAGACTATTTCCAACCCCTTGCCTGCATCCTTTTCGTTGACGTCGTCCGGAATCACAATGGGAGGGTCCGAGGCTTTCATGTTTGGTCCCGACTCGATGTGCCTCTCCTGCTCGGACCCCTCCTCGGATGGCGCAGAGGGCTTAGTGGCCTTCACCTCGCCGACCTCTGCCTTTATCGGCACGGGATCAGTCCGAGGAAAGGAAGGGAGTGACGGCCGGATTGCGGCGGGGTAGAACACGTTTTCTGCCTTCCGTAGTGTAGAAGAAGCCTCAACCCCGGCCTGGTTGAGAGCCTCCAGCCACACTTGCCGGCAGTAAGTACGGCAAACCCCAGAAACCTCGGCCCTAAGGGCTTCCTTGGTTTCGGCCACACCGACGTCATACCCATCCTGCTCGGCTTGCTCCCGAGCCTTCTCAGCCTCTTCTCTGGCGGCCTCGGTCTCGGCTAATCTCTTTTGCAGTGCCAACACTTGCGCCTTTGAGGTAGCCAGGTCGTCCTCGGCGCGCCGTAAAAGCAGCCTCTGACTTTCCGCTTGCCTCTCCGCGTTCTCAAGTGCGGCCGTTGCGCTTTTCTTGCCTCGCTCCTCCTCTATGAGCTTCCTTTTTGTTTCCTGTAGATTCTCTTCCGCCGTTTTTAGACGGTCATCGGCATCATGCCGTTTCGCCTCCTCGTCCTTCATTTGTCGATGGCAATAGTTAACCATCTCCTCCGCTCGGAAGGAAGCTTGGACGGCCTGGGAAAAAATATATATGCATAAGGACTTAGATAAAACACGCAAGAAAAAATAATAACAAAAAAAAGGGGGGGCGCTCAGAACCTACCATGCCCAGATATCTCTTCAACCCGAGGAAAACCTCATGTCTCCTGAGGTTGCGTAGCTCGGCCATGTCCCCGGGGAGCAGCAAGGCCTGCTCCACCGCATCGGCCACGTAACCACCCTTGCCTCCTTGGAAGTCTCGGATGGAGGCCGTGGCCGGAAGAGGGGCGCCATCCAGCATGGGCGCCGGCAACCACGCCTCGGGGACTGTTGACGGGCTGCTCCTCCTCTCCATCTCCTTGTGCCCCGTTCGGGGGTGTTTACTCATCCTTTGGGACTCGTCCTCTTGAACGGGCGCAACCCTCCCGACGTCCATGGGCTCCTTGCCCTTCGCTTCCCTTTTCCTCTTCAGCTCGGCGGGATGCAATCCGAGACTGTGAGTCGGAGCAGGGACGACTGGTGGCAGCAAGGGGGGCTTCACCTGTGTGGTCTTCGGTGGCTCAGCCCGCCCGGGCTGGGACTCGATCAGATCCAGCAAACTGGACCTCGCCTTCCTCTGAATACCCATCTCGTCTCGTGCCTCAGACGGTTGGGGAACTGGGTCTAGAGTCAAATCCTCAACAGACGAACCTTGACCAAAAGCTTCAAACTCGTCCTCAGAGTCTGAACTATCCTCGGCGGTTGAGGGGCGAAATACTTGGGGCGCCTCCGGCTTCTTTGGAATGCCGTCAGGAATGGCGGTGGTTGCGAGGGCCTCCTCGGGGATTGGGCCGGGAAGCAAGAATCCGGGCGCGGCTACACTGATTTGCCGAAGTCGGGGGTCCCGAGCCTTGATAACACACTTCGGCGCCTGGAATGCAGTGGATATAGGAGTATATTGCAGGATGAGATGCGCTGCTCTCAACTGGCCGTCTGAATGCACGAACACCTCGGACCTTAACACTTTGTCTAGGCTCTTTTGGTTAACTAGGCCGAGGTGGGGGATGTTTGAATCTTTGTCTGTTCAGTTAACACAGGAAACTTGTTAGTAAAAAAACAAGGGAGAATAACACAAGATAACAGCGGAGGTAACAAATGAACAAAGAATACAAGTATTAAATTTTGAAGGAAGCCATTTCACAAACAGGTGAGATCCGTAAGCCTAGACTCGGCAACCCCACCTGGCTTCCCCTCTCTCGTGGGGCAATGGAGGCCATCATGCCAATCACCTGATACGATCAGGAAGTCCTTGTTCAACCCTTTATTGGAGTCGGGAAGACACTGGATGAGTCGGACCTCGTTGTACCTAGACTTAAGGTAATAACCTTGACCCCTAAGATGGTGAAGGTTGTAGACCCAGTTTACATCGTGATGGGTCAACCCTAGTCCTAATTTCTCGTTTAAGGCGTCCACACAACCAAGGATCCTAAACATATTAGGAGCGCACTGGGTAGGCGCTAACCTGTGGGCAGTAAGATAGTCCCTGGTGACTGGCCTCATGGGAATCCTCATCCCTCCCTCCACGAAGGCGATCATCGGGATTACTACTTCCCCCTCTTGCCTCCTCTCGTGCCACTCACCCTCTTCGCAATATCTAATCTCCACTCCCGCCGGAATCCCATACTGAATCTTAAAGTTTTCTATGGCCTCCCTAAACTCTACCAAGTACTTGAATCTACTCATTCCTAAGGAGATCTAGAAAGAATACCGAAGAGCTGGGGGAAGGAGATGGAGCAAAGGAGAAAAGAAGTGTGAAGAACAGAACTTTGTAACAAAAGAAGGAATTTAAAGACTCGAATGACTTACACGGATGAATTAGGTCACCTCGGACTGGCTTCTAGGATTTGTAAGGAAGCAAGTGAAGGAATAGTAGTTAAGTTCAGTGAAGGCGCGGTAGTATTCAATGCAGGTGAAAGTGAAGTGAATGATCAACAAAAGGGGGTATTTATATCAAAAAACCGTATAGAAGCGGGAAAAGGCCCGCTCGCTTCCTCAAAAAACGCCCAGCCGTACGATTCCCATCTCACCATAGAATGGGAGAAGACACGAAGCCGTCAGAATTAAACGAACGCGCGTCTCGAGGGATACGTTATCAGAAGCGCACTCTGGGAAGTCAAAAAGTCCCCCTGGTGGACAAGACAAGTCCGAAGTGGACTACATCAGCAACAGGGATATCGAAATCCTCCTTCCTGTCCGAGGACCCAGAAAGAAGTATCTCGAGGGGCTATTGTGGGGACAGTGGGCCGCTAGCAGGCATGGGCCGAAATAGACGTCGGGCCGACATGAGTAATGGGCTCAGAGGTTCTTACCAACTCGTGTAGCGCGTCTACTGGCCCAAGCCGAGGACTGTGTGACGTCCGAGGATGATTCACCTCGGAATATTGTTGCCGAGGTGAAACTCAAAGCTCTGCCAACTCGGAGAACCTTCCGGGGAATCCCATTAAGCGGGAATGATAATGGAAGCATACACTAGAAGAAAGCCCCCAAAATATCTAGGAGGGCTGCCAACACCGCATTAAATGCACCACAACTAATCCCCTGGCCGCATTGATGTGGAGGGGACATCTGAACAGTGGTAAATAGTCCCATCATGAAGCAGGTTCTGGAGAAAGTTATGGGGACAGGTGTCCAAGGACAAAGGAGCAAATCCACACGTGGATGGCCAAGAAAGGAGGAAAAAGAAGTATAAAAGAGAAGAAAGAAGGAGAAAAAAGGGATCTTTGGAAAGAGAAAGAAAAAAAAAAAGAAATAGAGAAGAGAGATAATCATCCTCGGACGTAGAACAAGAACAATACTTGAAAATCCACCATTGAAGTTTGAACATGGTAGGGGATCTGGTCCCAACCAGTTGATAATCTCAATCACTCCTAGCCCAGTCCTTCTCAACCTACTCTCTACAAATTCATTGTTTAGGGCCTTTGCGGGTAAATCCAACACCTTTGGGTTGAAACGCGAAACTGTGTCCCTACAAATATATTACAGTAATTAAATAGTAAATTGAATCCTACATCAGAACCCTCCACCTAAAACAAACTTGTCTTCAAGTTCATCTTTGAAATCTAAAATCTTCCGCTCCAAATAAACAAATACTTCGAATGCTTGAACCTCTTAATCTTCTTTCCATACTTGCAACTCATCAATGGAATAAACAAATCAACTAGAACTTCTTTTTCCTTAGTCTTCATACAATTGTTGAGATTTACCAAATAAAAACTGACAATTGCATTAAATCTATCAACCCCAATAAAATCAATAAACTTTGTTTTGGTGTCTCCCACCAAAATAATAGGAGCTTGAACATTGCTGTCGGGATGAACGACTCAGGAGTGTATATTGGGCCGTGGGCCTTGTCCGAGGACATTGAGCAATCCGAGGATAGGTAGGCTTCAACGGAAAGGTACCAATTAGTGAGTTATGGAAGGATTTTACCCATAAAGATTTGGTAAGGTTGTCCAAGGAGAAATGCCTCTTCCGCTAAGCAGAGCAGAGGTCAGAAGGTTTGGTCTACCATCAGGAGCTACACTCCGGACGATTCTACTGGTAAGGATAAACCTCAGGAGGGAATAGGACAGAGGGAAGCTAAGAAATATCTAGGAGAAAGCTGCTACCACCGCATTAAAATCTCGGCAGCTACCACCGCATTAAAATCTCGGCAGCTAACTCTCTGACTGCATTAATGTGGAGGTGATACTTGAAAAATAATATTCAGCCTTATAGCTATTTCCAAATACTTCAGGAAAGTGTTGATGGGACAAAGATAAGAGCCAGCAGCTTGATCTACACGTGGAAGATTGAAATGAAGCAAACAGGGTAATATTAAGAAGAAAGATCCCAATTACAGAAAGAGGATCGGAGAATCTATAGAAAAAACATTGTAGCACTAAGAACTGTAATTATAATCAAGTCTAAGAGAAATTTATTCAAGAACTGCTCTCTCCAGACTTTGCCAAGGAAGAATTTCCTTGCATAAAACTTATTTGTCTTTGTTTTCTTTAATCTATTGTGAGTGTTGTCCAAGTCATTGAAGCCTAGTTTTCAGCCCACTCTCTACAAATTCATTGTATTAGGCTCTTTAGGCCTAAATCCTTTTCTATTTGGGCTTAGGATCCAAAACCCGCCCTTACAATTGCAATCATCTAACTTGATTTCATTGAAATCGTTAACAACTTCCCTTATAATTTCCTCTTTAATGGTCTCTACTACCTCAACCTCAAGATCTTTCTCTATAATAAGGTCTTAATTAATCTCCTCCACAATCTTGATTTTAGGTTTTCCTTCTATAACAGGGCCTTTATTAATTTCCTCAAAAATCTCTATATTTTCTTCTTTGACTTCTTCATATTCTTCAAGAAAAGTATTTTCTTCAACATGTAATTCTTCTCTTAATGGTGGAATATATGGCTCTTTAAAATAATTCAAGTGTGAACTTCTTGGCCAATAATAATCTTGTTTCTTATACGACAAAAGTTCATCACAATCCAAAGAATAAAATCTAATAGCAAGCATATTTTTCATCCTTGGCCATGAATGAATTTTGTTTTTACCTCGTATGAGTCTATCAATTAAACTACATTCATTCCCACCAACATAAGGTATACTCTTTAAGTTTATACAGAGCAAGTTCAACTTTTCTCTCAACACAAATATTCTCATAGTCAAATAAATCATCTAGATCAAGTAACCAATCAAGAAAATCTTCTTTATAAAAATAATCATTAAAACTTGCAATTCTTTTATAAGGCCTATATGAAATTTGTTTACCAGTAGGTTGCCTATGAGTTATGTCTCTGCGACAGTTATCCCTATTATTTCCATGCTCCAACGACAGCATCCTAACAAAGATATTTGTGAGTGCTAGCTATACGTCATGTAATACTTGCTAAGTTTTCTGTCACCAGAATTGCTATCGTCTCATATGTTAGCCACCAAACCAGGATAAGTCAAGGTTTTGATACCAACTAATGAGAGAGACGAAAGCATCAAGAAGCAGAACACGTCTATTTCTAGAAAACAAAAAACAAAACATGTTTGTTTCTGAAAATAACTTCGAATTCTCGAGGGGTTCCTTGAATCCATAAAGGTCCTTGAATCCACAAGGAGAAAGGATTCTAAGCTCTACTAGAGAAAAAATAAACAAAAGTCTGAATTTTTATTAATTTCAATAATCTGAAAAACATTTCTAGACTTTGAGGCCTATTTAAGGGCTCCGTAAAACTTGACAAACAAGAAAATATATTCTAAATAACTCCTAAAAACATTAAAATCATCTAAAAACAAGGAAATAAATGCCCTAAACCTAAAATAATGAAAATTACAAATTAAATACCAAAATTAATAAATTACAATATTTAAATAATAAATTGTGTTCTACATCAGAATGCATTATAGACTCATTTGAGAGTTGCATTGTCATAGAATTTACCAACAAAAATCGAACAATATACATACAAGGGCAAGTCCAAGAATTTTTGTTTGGACCCAGTTATAGAATTTATACTTCAGTCAAAACAAAACTCATATATATATATATATATATATATTAAAGTAAGTCATATATATAATCACAATTTTTGAAGATTAAAAAATTAAAAAAAAAAATCTTTCTTTTAAGTATGAGTACAAACATTGTATAGTTTCATAGACATGTACAAAACTATGGTGAAATTGTCTTCGTTATTCTAAATAATAATCTTTCTTAGAATAAAATTTATCTGTCATCACCCATCTCCAAAGTGAAATTCTTAAAATTTTCATTGTTATTATTCATTATAAATGATCAAATTGTCTGCTAGAGTGCAAAAAAACGTTACGGTGGATCCAATAAAATCTTTAAAACCGCCAATGGTTAAAAACTTTAGCAAATGTAAAAACAAAATTTACAATAAGAAACAAAATCAAGAAAAAAATGTCTATATAATCTCGATCTAAGGCTATCACTCTCTTATTTGATTTAAAGGTTTATTAAACTATCTTTTTTTTTTTTTTTTTTTGGATGGAGGGGGCTTCTTTTTTTGTAAACCAAACCATTTAAATGCCCCCGCCCCTTTCTTTCCCCAAAGTATATACATTGTCTTTTCATGGAAAAGATGATCCACGACTTGGTATATTAATAATAGCAATCATTGTATAACCTAAAATTACAAAAGAAAAGTATAGGATTATAATATAAAAGAATAAAAAAGAATTACAAAAGTAAAGACATCCTTGAAATTACGCATGTTCGGATCTATCTTACTTCAATCTATTATGTGTCTATTAAAAGATCATTCATGTGTAGTTTTAGGGCCAAAATGGGCAAATGCCCTTTTCGTGCAAAAAAAAAAAAAAAAAAAAAAAAAAGCATTTTGCTCCCTTTCCCAAACTAATTAAGAAAATGTTCCTCTTTTAAAACTCGATTTTTTAAAAATTGAGTTTCAATTTAAAACTCGATTTTTGCACAATCGAGTTATAACAAACAGAAAATTAAAAAAAAAAAAAAATTCTGGAACTCGAGCTCCATGAACTCGAGTTCTATGCAAGTTTTTTTTTTTTTTTTTTTTTTTTTTTTTTTTTTTTTTTTTTTTTTCTAAGTTTGATCACGTCATAACTATAGCTACGTTCAAGGAGCCCTATAGTGCCGTTTTCATGCTAGTTTTTTTTTTTTTATAAGTTTGATCGTCTCATACCAGGTTCAAGGAGCCCTATGTGACATTTTAAAGCCCTATAATGGCGTTTTCATGCAAGGTTTTTTTTTTTTTTTTTTTTTTTTTTTTTTTTTTTTTTTAAGTTTGATCGCCCCATACCAAGTTCAGGGAGCTCTATAGTGGCGTTTTAAAGCTCTATAGTGGCATTTTCATGCATGTTTTTTTTTAATAAGTTTGATCTCCCCATACCAAATTCAGGGTTTTAAAACCCTATAGTGGCATTTTAAGGCCCTATAGTGGCGTTTTCATACTTTTTTTTTTTTTAATAAGTTTGATCGCCCCATACCAGGTTCACTGAGTCCTATAGTGGCATTTTAAAGCTCTATAGTGGCGTTCTAAATGGAACTCGAGCTCCATGAACTCGATTTCTATGCAATTTTTTTTTTTTTTTTTGATTGACCCATACATTGAAACTCGATTTTGAGAAAATCGAGTTACAAAAGAGGGGCATTTTCCTAATTAGTTTGAGAAAAAGGGCAAAACGCTTGTAGGAGGCAAAATTTTAAGCCAATCATAAGATGCCACATCAAAATTTAGTGACAAAATTTAAATTAATTTGTCATTAAATTAACTAAATCAAATGATGACATGTGTCATCCAAATGGATATTACATTGGCAATTCAAAATTCGCCACGTGTCACTTGGCCCACAAAATAAAGATAAATTTCCTATTCAAAATTTATGGATAACTATCTTTATTAAAATAAATAAATAAAATAGAGATAAATTTTATATTCAAAATTGATAGATAATTATCTTTATTAAAATAAATTAAATAGAGATAATTATTTATCTTTGTTGATTATTATCTTTATCAAAACATGATCTTTATCAAAATAGATAAATAGAGATAATTATCTCTAAAAAAGAATTTGGGCCAATCAAAAGCCAATTACATATTTTCAAGCATATCAATTCAAAGGATAGCTTATCCTCTGAAATCACTATAAATAGAGGACATCCCCTCTCATTTGAGGGAGGATTTTTCCAAGACGTCAAAGCTCTGGAGAAATTCTGCCTCAAGAACATACGAAGAACATTCAAATAAGTTCTTTGAAGTTCTATTGGAATTAAGCTACAAAAAGTCTCCATAAACTTCAACAAACCCAAATCCTTGAAGCTCAACGGATCAAGCCTCTAAAGCCTCGAAGAACTTCAACCTAAAAGCCTTCACATTCGAAGACTTAAAGAACTATAAATCTCTAATAAGCTCAAAGCTAGAGATTTGTTGTGGAGACCATTCGATCCATCTTCTAGCCAAAGTCAAGAAGATTTATTGTTTGAGTCAAGTTCAACGAATATAGAATCAGAGGGTATTCTTTTGTAAAAGAATTGAAATAGAGATTGTACTCATTATTCATCAATACAAATTTATATTTGCAAACCATATTTATTTTCAGTTGTTTGATTTGATTTTCTACAATTGAGAAAATTTTGGGTTTACAACGCTGTTTTTTTTTTTTTTTTTTTTTTTTTTTTTTGCATGAAAAGGGCATTTGCTAATTTTGGCCATAGTTTAGTTATATGACTTTTTTAATAAGTCATGTGACTTGTTTAAATTATACATATGAGTAGTCTTATAATAGCCACATAATAGGTTGGAAAAAATAGCTTCAAATATGTTTTGAACCGAGCTTTATCATTTTCAATATACTAAACAAGGCTGGCCACATATATTATTTTATGTCATTCTATCTTTCAAAAATAATACTCTTTATTACCTCTTGAATTGACATGTCCTTTACCATATTTACGAATATTATTTTAGGTCTTCATTTATCTTTTGTTTGTTCTATCAACTACAATCATGTCGTACTCCTCCTCACTACTGCACTAACATTTCTCTTTTGCATATGTTCAAACCATTTCAAGCATCTCTCTCTCTCTCTCTCTCTCTCTCTCTCTCTCTCTCTATGTTCAAACCATTTCAAGCATCTCTCTCTCTCTCATATTAGATTTATTTGGGCAGTATATACCAAACTTGCTGGGTAAATAAAGTCCCTTCTATGTGTATCAAAAGTGTACTTGGTTCTTAATTTTGTTTGAAGCACGATTCATCATTATGTAAAATGCTTTCTAGTTTCTCCTTTCTTTAGGAAATGTTGGTGCGAACTATTAAAGGTTTAATCATAGTAGAACTTTCACAAAATTGCTGTACATTATATACCAATCTTGCTGCAAAAAGATGGAGGTATAACTTATAAGCCACAATTTATAGGAAAAGTGTGTACAGTTAGAAACTTGTACAACACATACCGCTCTTGCTTTAGTAAAAGTAAAAATATAGTTTTGTTCGTGCTAGCTTCACACAAACCTATATCATATAACAAGTTACGACTTCACAAAGTGTGTATATTTGTTTCTTTGATTTATGAATAAAGTTCAAATTAAATACTCGTGTGGGCTTTTTTTTTTTTTTTTTGATGGAATAGTGTGGGCTCTTCTATTTGGGCACTTCTAATGCCCTCAAATTGGAGGGACGACCCCATAATTTTTATCAAATAGTATAATACTAGTCCGTTTGGATAGAAATTATTTTGCTGAAACTGAAAATTAAAAACTGAAAATACTGTAGTAAAATAATTTTCAAATGTGTAAATAGTGCCGTGAGACCCATTTTTAATGAAAAAGTTGCTGAAAAGTGAAATTTGTAGGTCCATGAACCGTGCATATTGGGTTGAAAAGTCAACTATTACGGCTACTATTCATGAATAGTGCATAAACAGTAGCCGTAACAGTGATTTTTGTCCCAAAAAGCAGAAAATGTGTGAAAAAAAAAAGAGGTAAAACGCAGAAACGCAACGTGGATCCATACACACAAATATCTAGCTAAAAAGGAAGAAATATAAAATATGTAATATGTCTACCACTACAAAAAAATGGAGCTATCCCAGCGTTTTCAAAACCGCTGGGATTGCCCTAAAAAGCACTAGGATAGGAATTTTGACCCTCTCCTAGCGTTTTTTGGGGCAATCCCAGCGGTTTTGAAAATGCTGGGATAAGGTCAAAATTCCTATCCCGGTGTTTTTTTTCTCGACGCTTCAAACTGCCACGTTTGGAGTGTTGGTATATGGTCGCAGGGACCTGTACCAGTGCTTTTGAAAGCGCTGGAATAGGTACTGCCTATGCCAGCGCTTTCAAAAGTGCTGGTATAGGTCTTATCTATTCATTTAAGGCCTATACCAGCACTTTTGAAAGCGCTGGCATAGAAATCTAGAATGAGGATCCAAAACTAGAATCATCCAAACAATTAGAACCATAGAAATCTAAAAGAATTACAACAATTGATAAGTACATATATAAGAAACTTTCTTCACAACCATTACACAGTAAATATCAAGTACCCAAACTAAACAAAAATGCATATACCCATTATTGTATTAAACAAAAAAATACCCAAAAGAACTAGAATCATTAAACAAAAAGATTAACATCAAGCATTTAGAATCATTAAACAAAAATACCCAAAGGAACTAGAATCATTAAACAAAAATTAACAAAAAAATTAACTCAAAAGGAAAAAAAAAAATACCCATTACACGCTTGGGGACACTAGTTGGGTGGAAGGCGAAAGGTCGTCGGCTAGGTGGGAGGCGAAGAGTCGCCGGATGGGTGGAAGGCGAAGGGTCACCGAAAGCGTCGCCTATGGTGCGAAGGACTAAAGCGTTGCCAGAAGCGTCACAAATAGTGCGAAGGACTGAATCGTCACAAACGGTCGGCGAAGGACCGAAGCATTGCGAACGGCTGCGAGCTGAAGCGTCGCGAACGGCCGGTGAGCTGAAGCATCGCAAACAGTCACGAACCTTCACGAGCTGAAGTGGATCGGCGAT
Source organism: Lithocarpus polystachyus (assembly GCA_033629205.1). Classification (NCBI taxonomy): domain Eukaryota; kingdom Viridiplantae; phylum Streptophyta; class Magnoliopsida; order Fagales; family Fagaceae; genus Lithocarpus; species Lithocarpus polystachyus. Next base: position 9,072,079 of record CM066168.1, on the reverse strand, counting down.
GGGTTGAGCTTATCGATGACGGTTGAGCTCATTGGCAACGGTGGCTTCACATGTGGTTTGAGTTTTTTGGTTGGCTCTTGGTTTTTTTTTTTTTTTTGACCAAAATGGCTCTTGGGTATTGAAATTTTTTATGATCATATATATATATATATATATATGGCCTTTAGTGACGACTTCATTCCATTGCTAATGGGAAGATTTCGTCGCAAAAGGTTATGATTTAAAAAAAAAAATCCTTATAGGTGACCAGTCCCAGTGCTTTTGGAAGCGCTGGGACAGGTCTTTCTCCATTACGGAATGGAATGATCCTGTCCCGGTGCTTTTCGAAGCACTGGAATAGGGTGATCCTATCCCAACACTTCCAAAAGCGCTGGGACAGGTCTTTCTCCATAAGGAAATGGAGTAACCTATCCTAGCACTTCCAAAAGTGCTGGGATAGGTCACTCCATTCCCTTATGGGAAGTGACCTATCCCAGCGCTTACAAAAGCGCCGGGATAGGGCTTTCTCTATTTGGGAATTTAGTAATCTGATCTCAACACTTTCGGGCTTCCTATATTAACGTTTTTGAAAAACGCCAGCATAGGTACTATCTATAACAGCATTTTCAAAAAGCGCTGGTACAGGCGTATCTATTACGGCGTTTTGTAAAAGAGCCGAGAAAAAAATGCTGGGACAGGATTGTGTTTAAACCTCCAAAGTTATCAATAAGCATAAAATTCATGTGTATTCGTAAGTGGTCTTTGCAGACCCATTTGATTTAGCAGAGAAATGTGGTAGGTACGCATTTCGTTCAAAGATTGGTCTCATATGATATAATGATCACCAATAACAATTTACTTACACAAATGTCAAATAAAGTTAAAAAGATGTGACGACAACCAAACTTTAGTCATAAATTTTGGAGCATTTTCAATAAATTAGTCTCAAGTATAGTTAAAAGCAAAACTAGCATATAATTAATTTTTTTTTTTTCACCAAATAAAATAATAATTAAAAATTCCATGCTCAGTACATGTTAAAGAAATCACAAAAGCTATATCTTAAATAATTGAACTTTCAACTTGAATCAAATCAATTAATTGTAGATTAAAGCTTGAGATCACAAACAATTTTTTTTTTTTAATATTCAAAATGATTCATCATGTGAGTTCAATCTATGATCATGTAGCAATCTTTTAATTCCTCACATGCTTGTCACTATTTTATAGATTATTCTTCAAAATTGACAGGGTCATTAGATTTTTTTTTTTGTGATAATAATGATTATTTTTGGAAAGATTATCAATTAAATCATACAAAATATATATTTTTCCCTTTAGGAAATTTCTGGTATATTTTATCAAAGTCATATATATAGTTGCTTTAAAATGTGTCAATGTTTTCTTCTGAAAAAATGTATCGATATATAGTCACTATTTATTACTACAAATAGTATACCAACACAACATGTTAAGCATCGTGTTCAACCATTGGTTACAACAGAAGAAGATTTAGGCAGTGCAGATTAGAGCAAGGATGACTGATTTGTCAAAACAACAATAGTCTTGTATAGATTATTGTCACTAAACTACTACTCATTTATGATAACAGTATTTAGTTAGTCAGTTTATGATAACAGTATTGTTTGTTATCGATTCCCTCCAAAACTCTGCTATATATACTCTAAGCAGAGCCTAGACTGTAATTAAGAGAGAAACAATACAACTCAGTTTTCTCATTATCTCTACAAACTCTCTCTCTCTCTCTCTCTCTCTCTCTCTCTCTCATAGTTCTTCACAACGAACATACAGAATTGAATCGCCTTATTGGGTGCAAACTTGCTATGGCCAGAATGGAGCATGTTATTTCCATGGAGTTCGATTCGAGGAAGGGTATCAGAAGAGAAGCCAGTGAAACATGCAGCGGCGCCATTGAGGAGGTCCAAACACCGAACATTGCAATCGAAACTACCAAGCTGGAAGAAAGGTTCAAAACAGTGATGGAGCCTAGAAAAAATGCAGTCATTCAATCTCAAACACCAAAGATACAAAAGGCTATATTCTTTCTACGAGATCACAAGGATTTCAAGAAGTACTTTGAGCCTCGAATGGTATCACTCGGCCCTATCCATCATGGTAAGGAAAATTACCAGCTAGTAGAGAAGCAGAAGCTTGTATTGACATATGAGTTCATTAAAGATAGTGGCAACACTATACAAGAAGTATACATGAAGGTTGAGGAGAATATTAAGGAATTGAGGAAATGCTTTGAGGAAGAGGTGACCAAGGACTATGATGATGAGGCACTCGCTTGGCTGTTGTTCGTGGATGGCTATGCAATACTACAGTACATATATTGTGCTACTAGTCTTAACAACAAGTTCAAGGAGCTGAGTATAAAAAATGATTGTGTAGCTTTTGGACATCAGGATTTGTTTTTGCTTGAGAATCAGCTTCCATATCGTCTCCTCGAATGGTTGATGAGCTTGAGTGAGATGAAAAAGAAGTTGGAGGATTCGATTAACTAGTCGCTAACCCATATGATACACCGAAAAGTTATTGACTAAAAAAAAATCCAACAATTAGTCTAGCATAGAACGTTATTGAGTAATAAGTGCAAAGTTACTAGAACCTACAAAGTAATTTACAATTCTTAAATTAATAAAACAAAACTCCCAATAGTTTTATATATATACACACACACTCAAAACTAATATAAACTATAAAGATATAAACAAAGAACATGATATGAGAAAAACACACTAAGTTTCAAATTTGAGTAGCAATATAATTTTCTCTTTGTAATAATAATATAGACAATTCAAAATATGGAACAATATCAAAATTATAATACCTAATTCTATTATCTTTTATGTTGAATCCCAATAGTTATATATATACATGGGTCTTTTTTTTCTTTTTCTTTTTTTGAGTCCTATCAGAATTTTTGTTTTCTTTTTATTTAAATAATGCTAATGTCTAAAAAAAGCCTAAGGCTTTGGTTATACTATATAAGAAACAATTAAACTCATCCTTTAAAAATTTTAAATAGATTATGTCTTACCTTAATGTTTTCCTTGTGGCGAGGACAAATAGAATGAAATAGGTGCTTCATGCTAAAATACTTTCTTCTAGTCAAACACCAAACCTGTTAAAATTTTAGTGAAAAGGAAAAACTCATCAAGAGGAGTAAGAGAGAAAAAAATTACGCAATAAAAAACCACAATGAATGAAGAATTGATTTCAGATTTGAACTTCCAAAGAACAGCATAAATTTCAGCCATAGGTTCAAAATGCCAAGTTAAACTTGTTGCTGAACACCTATTAAATTCCGCCAAAAAAATATAACTTTATTAATCTAAATGTGAAATTTTTAAATGGACAACAGAAATTTTTTTAATACTTATTGAGAAGTAAGATAATCTGTGATGTTTTCTAGATTTTTTTTTTTTTTGATAAGTAATGTAAAAAATTTCCTAGATTAGTTGAATTAGATCACAAATGAAAACTCTAGAAATCAATTTCATACCCTTTTATTTTTGCGTTTGATTCACAGTAAAAAAAAAAAAAAAACAAATAAGCAAATAAAATTTTCAACTACATAGAAAAACCCTAACATTGATTTGATTTCTCGATGGTAGTGACTGGATAATGAGCCAATTTGGTCCAAAAATTGCTGATGGCAAGTGCCAATGATAAATAAATAAATATATATATATATATATATAAATATGTATTAATTATAAAATCAAATATACCTCATCATTGTTTGTTGTTTGAAAAAGAAAAGTATAGGATCAGATTATTCCTCATATGAATCCTGTTTTAATTCTTTAACAATTATCTTAAAAAAAATGTTTTCACATAATTAAAAAATTAAAAACAAAATACTTTGGCTAAGAGATGAATATTTGGAAGGGTTGTTGTTCAACTTTATCATTGTTCGAAGACTTGTAGTGGGTAGTATATGTGTTCATATTTACAACTGGAAGCTTCTCTCCAGGCAAAACATCTCTTTGGAGACGTCATTCGGACTAGTATCAGGGGAGTCTTCCACTGTCATCATCAAATCCTTGGGAAGCATCTGGAATGGACGTATCAATATCTTCCTTTTCTTTCAACAGTTCACTTTGTTTTGATCCTTCTCAGCGGGTAAAAAGATGCAAAGAGTTTTCTCATCTGTACCACTCTCAAACAGGATCTTTTCCTGGGAAGGCACTCCTTCATCAATGCAGATGTCTTTCACAACAGTTGAGAGAGGGATAGGTTTGCTAGGGTTTTGAGGTGGGAAGAAAGGAGTTATATATATATATATATATATATATATATATATATATATGAATTCATTAATAGGTTTGTTAGGGTACCAAACGATCAGTATTCAAATTGCTGCCTAAATTGGTTATCAAAGAAACTCTGGCAGAGAGTATTGAAGCAAGATCAAGCAATATCAGAGGATATTAGAGTGCCCAAGCCCATCCATCTTCTCGACAAACTACAGACAAGTCTCTTGGCTAAGCATGGCGGACAAGAGGTTAATAAAAACAACCCAACGAGTCAAAACGACGATTGGCAATCCTATCGCAATGTTCAAGAGCTTCAAGCAGTAGGTATATATTTGAAACGCGGTAAAAATGATAGCTTGAGTCTGAGTGACATATATTTTAGTACATTATTCCCTTGTTTCGGATTTCTTTGGCTTCCTCCAATTAAAGTAGATGACTCAACCGGGCCCGAGTTTTTCAATTTGATAGCCTACGAGATGTGCCCGGATTTTGACAATGATTATGGCTTACTCATTGATGAAGCCAACGACGTTAAGGAGCTAAGGAAAGCAGGGGTACTCCAAAACCTTCTTGGCAGCGACCAAGAAGTGGCTCAACTCTTCAACGAGATAGGCACCGACTTGATGCCCAACCCCGAAATATGTTCGAAGGTCAGATCCAGTATACAGAAGTACTACAAGAACAAGTTCTTGACCTGGACATCTCAAGTCATTCACGACCATTTCAGTAGCCCCTGGACGATCATAGCTTTCATTGCCGCATTTTTTACACTTATTCTCATTACTTTACAAACTTGGTACACGGTCCCCTGGCTTAATGAACTGGTATAAGGTAGTATTTATTATACACTCTGTTACACATAAATATATACGAACAAGTAAAAAAGCAACTGAACTACGACTTGATTTTAAAATTTCAATTACTATTTCACGTGTTTGTAAACTTGCATATAACAGTACATGTGTAATAAATTTTATCCATAATAAATAAGTGAAATTCTATTTAGCCTGTTCAGTTTGCCGTTTCCAAATAAAAGTACCTTATGGCTCTGCACTCTTCATGAACATAGCCGCAAAGGACCATCTCATTCTGATCGTTTACTTTCTTTTTGTCATTTGTATGGAAGTATAAATTAAATAAGTTTGGTGAATGTACCCAATCACTATGAAAATGTTAAAGTTACAAATATGTTACAGCTGCCTAATTTTTATTTTCGTGTGAGGAATGTTTGAGAGAAACTGTAATGAAAATTAATAAATATTTTGTTGACAAGAAGTTTATTTTATGATTTAGTTTTGCAATTAAATAAAATCACAATAGACACACACTTCCCTCTGCGTGCAACGTATTATATTGCAAATGTTTGATTTTTTTTTTTTTTTAGGTGGGCGATAGGGGGCAAATGTTTGAATTTTCATTTTTGGTTTCAGGAAGTTTATAATCCATAGATCGACAAGCTTAGATTTTGCTTTACTTTTATATTTGTAGTAAAAAATTTGAGTTAGTAAAATATATTATAAATTTTACTAAATATGTTTTACAAACTGATATATTACCAATTAAGGACAAAAAGTAATTTAAGTATTTATCTATTTATTACAAAATGAGTTTTAGTATAAAAAACTTACAAAATGATATGATAATGAATATAATTAGTACTTTATCAATATAATAAACAAATTGTTGAACTTCCTTTTTATGAAATGTCATAATAATTTCTCTTGGGTGTCGAATTTTTTATTCCTTGCATTAAACACATTTATTGCTCTATCTATTTGTAAACTTTTTGTAATAACATTTGTAGCAACTTTAGGATTTTCCTAAAATTTTTATTTCCTTTAGAGAAAATTTATATTAAAAAATTGAAGTCTTTCATGGATATAACTTGTACTCCACGCCATGGAAGACAATCTCGTACCGTACCGGCCGGAACGGCCGGTATTTGCCGTTCCGGTGCCGTGACCAGTACAAAAATACTAAGGTTTCATACCAGTTCAAAATATCGGGCATACCGGGTCCGTTTCGGCCATTCCAAGGTAAATACCGGATTCCGGCCGGTTAGTGGATACCAGACCGGTACCTTTTCTCACCCCATTATAAACTTCTGTCTCTCTTTGCCTCCTCTTTATCACACCGGTGATGATGAAATACCGATTGGTGGTGAGGAGAGGCGTCGGTGATTCATGCGCTGGAAATCGGGTTGAAGTGAAGAAAAAAATATACTAGACTGATGCTAAAGGAGTTAGACTGGTGTGAATCAAATGATGAGAGAGAGAGAGAGAGAGAGAGAGAGATCTGTAACTAATGGGGAAGAAATGAAGTATTGAGATACTACAAGAGCTAGTGGGGAAGAAATGAAGTGAAAGTGAAGAGTGAAGACAAAATGAATTGGAAAGAGGAACAGGTAATGTGTGGTTGTGTGGTTGTAAAGAGATAGCGTGTGAAGCTATGATATGCTGGAACTTGGAAATAGGAATGATAGGTTGGCAAGCAACTAGTTTCAGATCCATGATGTGTTGAAACGGTAGAAAAAAATAAATGAAAGAATAAAATAAATGTGGGAGATAGCATGTGAAGCTATGATGTGTTGGAACTTGGAAATAGGAATGATAGGTCGGTAGGCAACTAGTTTCAGATCTATGATGTATTGAAACGGTAGAAAAAAATAAATGAAAGAATCAAATAAATGTGGGACAAGGGAAGAGAAAACTAAAATAAGAAAAGTGTTGACTTTTTTCTTTCTTTTCTGGAAAAGGCCAAGAATTGGCTTGTGCTAATATTATGCATGGTATTGGAAGAAATAAACATAGAATTATATTAATAGGTCTAATAATAATTAAAAAATTAGACATTTAGACTTGCAAAAAATTATTTTTCAAAGATGTCTGGTATGTGCTATTAAAATTATTATTTTTATATGTTGATAAAATAACTATCATTACATTTAATATATATAGCGCGGTAAACTTGAAACGGTACACCGATATTGACCGGTACCCGAAATAGATCATACTGCTGGCCAAATCGGTACAGCCTCCGGTACGGTATTGACTTACTTGCTCCACACACCGTTCAACTTTCACAATGCACAGACATGCATAACCAGTTGGGGGTCTTGCTAAGTGAGTTAACAATTGGCTATCGACGGTTGAGATTTATTTATTTATGAATGTTGACATTTGGGATGTAGCATTACAAATTTCCATTGGCAATATCATATGGTTGCCATCTTAGTTACCCGTTGAAATATATTTTTTTCAAATTAGTTTACATACTTCACTATTGTACAGTAAACGAACTTTCCTTCCATGATCAGTAGCAATTAATCTCTCGCTTATCACATGTAACTCTTTGTTTAAAGCGTGATTGAAATATTATTCTTTTAAACCTCTCGGAAAAAGATAACAGTGACCAAGTACATTAGTTCAATGAAACCATAGCAAAGAATTATGCTTGATACCAGGCTTGATTCAAAATTATAAGATAAATGCTATGTTCATTATATTTTCACAATAAATTCTAGATGGTAAGTTATTATTTATTCTAATTTGAACTCATTACTGAAATTATTATTATTATTATTATTATTATTATTATTATTATTATTATTTTCCTTTCTATCAGTAACCGCTAGTAACCTACCATTTAGGATTTCTTGTGAAATATTGTGGAAATAGTACTTCTTAAAATATACACTACAGTTTTATAGGCCTATGGCAACAGTGTACTAGTGTGTACCAAACTTGCTGGGTAGATAAAGACTCTTTCACTTGTATATCACATATGTTCTTATTTTGTTTGAAGCATGATTTATCATGTATGTAACATGCATTCTCCTTTCTTTAGGAAATATTGATGCAAAGTATATGTATAGGTTCGAATCATAGCAAAAAACTTTCACAAAAGTTCTCTACATTAGATACTAAAAGTTCAAATAGTGTGAAAAACACATTGAATGTTTAGACCCCCAAATTACAAATTACAAATTCAAGCTTAATATCAAACAATTTATATACAAAAAATATACATAAGCTTATGACAGAATTGATAGACAATCTAAACTAACATTACAACAAAATGTATTTTTAGCTACGAAAGTTAGTGAGGAAATATTTTTCATCACTAAAAATACAACTTTAGCGACGAAATATGAATTTCGTCACTAAAAAGGAAAAAAATTATAACATTTAGCGACGAAAAATAATTTTCGTCACTATTGTGATCTAAAAAATGGGTGCCAATGGAGGGAAACATTGGCGCAAACTTAATTAATCTATAGCGATGAAATATTTCATCGCTAAAAGTGAAAATTATTTTGTTGCTATAAGGAAGTATTAGCGACGAAAAATTTTCGTTTTTTCGTCGCTAAAAACATTCATAGTTTTTCATTCCATTGTTTTAGCGACGAAATCGCATTTTTTCACTAAAAGTATGCTATAGCGACGAAATATTAATTTCGTCTCTAAAAATATTAAAAATTAGGGTTCTTTAGTGACGAAATTTAAGTTCGTTGCTAAAAGCATTAAACTCATTATACCTTTTGCGACAAAAATTAGCCATTAGCGATGGAAATAATTCATCGCTAAAGGCCGGCCTATATATACTTCCCTTCCCTACTTTATTTCAATACTCAGCTCCCAAATATTAGAACCCAACCAACGAATATCAGAACCCAACGAAGAAGCCCAAACGGCGCCGGTGAGAAGAAGCCCAAACGACGCCGGTGAGAAGAAACCCAATTGACGCTGATAAGCTCGAACCCAACCGTCGCCGATTCAGCCTATTCCGTCGCCGATTCACTACATATCGTCTCCGATTCACCATTCCTCGTCGCTGATTCACTACATATCGTCGTTGATTCACCACTCCGCCGCCGACTCACCATTCTGTCGCCGATTCACCATTCCTCCGTCACCGATTCACCATCCCATCGTAGTTGATTCACCTTTTTGTCGCCAATTTCACCATTCCGTCGCTTTTTTTGTAAGATCTTTTGCTCACATTTTTTGGATTCTTTCTTTTTTTTTTTTTTTTTATATTTGTATATATGGTTATGAAGTCAAAGGATTCAAGTTTGAGGATCAATATTGTTTTATCAATTTGTTGGTCTAAGTTTTATTTGTGTTTTGGATTATTTCTGTAATGGTTGAAATTTTGCTTTTTTTTTTTTTTTTAAATAGTTAATACTTCGTACTAATAGGCTGTGATTTTTCTTCAATGGTTAATATGCTGTGTTTTTAGTTATGGATCTATTTTGTTGATGGAAATTATCTAATTGATAGTATGTCAAATCTATTTTTTTTGTATTTTTTTCCCCTGAGGGTCAGTTTGTTTTGGCAGAAAATTTTTCACTTTGTATGTTTTAGAGGCAAAAAAGAAGAAGAATCTAAACCCACAAAAGAGCTGTAAGAGCTTTAAAGCTATTTTCAGAACATAAATAGTGTCTGCAAACCCACAAAAAAGATCTTAAGCGGTGCTTTAAGGCTAATTTTACTTTTCATGATATATAAATCAAGCGTTATTCATTGTAATTGGCCTAACACTTAGAATACTAAAGAGTGTTTTTCCAGTTAATGCTCTATAATTCAAAACTGACATTCAATGTTTTATTAGAATTAATGTTTATGTATATATTACGATTTCTTGCAAGACTTAGTTTATTGCTTCATGTATTTGTACTGCATTGCCAATTTGTGTTTTGCTAGAACAAAAAGGGTGAAGCTTTATGATATATTTAATAATTTTAGATTCACAACCAAGTGTTAATTAAGTCATAATTAGAATGTGTTTTTTTATTTATGTACTATAGAAGAAATTTAATGGTTAACCAACAAATCAGACTTATACGCTTAGCTTGACCATAGTAAGTAAAATTTGTTTAAATACCTATAAAACTCTATATTTGTGATGTTTGTGATTGGTTTTGTGGTGGGTTGTTATGTTGGAGTAAGTAGGTGGCTTGTATGGTGTTATAAGGTGGTTTAAATTCATATTGGGAGTGTTTTTAGTTTCTTGCAAATCTGAATGGACCTTGTTGATTAGATGTGATGAATAGTACTTTCATTGATTTCAATATTTGTAAACACTATGTACTTGTGATGTTTGTGATTTGTTTTGTGGTAGGTTGTTGTGTTGGAGCAAGCGGGTGGCTTGCATGGTGTTATAAGGTGGTTTAAATTCATATTAGGAGTATTTTTAGTTTCTTGCAAATGTGAATGGACCTTGTTGATTAAATGTGATGAATAGTACTTTCATTAATTTCAATACTTGTAAACACTCTATAGACTTAGATGTTAGAATAAATTATGCATGAGTTGTCTTTATTTTACTAAAGTAGCATTCACCTTGCAATTGTAGTCAAACATGAATAAAAGTTAGATAACAATAGATAAGACACTTGATGGCAGATTAAGTCATCCACATATTGAAGGGATCAATGTATTCATTAATTGTGCTAGAGCAGTTGTGGACTTGAGTAGTAATATTTCGTGCCCGTGCATTCACTGTGTGAATTGCTATCGACAATCTCCTCATACTGTGCGTATCCGTTTGTTTCATCGTGGGATTATGCAATCTTACATTAACTAGTATAACCATGGAGAAGAAGTTCGATATTGCAATCTTACATTAGCTAGTATAAGACTTTCCTCTTCTCTAATAACCACCGCCTCATCTAATTCCTCGGTAGAGTATATCCAACGGCTAGAAAATGAGATAATTAAGCTCAAAGAGGCAAGAGTTAGGGACCAAGAGGAGCGAGTTAGGGACCAAGATGAGCGAGCTATGGACCAAGAGGAGCGAGTTAGAGACCAAGAGGCACGAGCTAAGTAAGAAGAGGTTCAAAAGAATATTCTTAACTTTTTGAGGAACAAGGGTTATGATGACGCTCTTACCTATGGGGGTGGTTCAACTTCAAGTTAAAACACTTTTTGGTTAGTACTTTATTTTAACAATTGACCCACACTACATAGTGTGACTACTTTTTTTGATGCATTATTTGAAGCTAATTGTATTATATTACACTTGAAAATCTATATTTGCTTTTTACAATTTATACATTAGGAGTTGTTATTTTAATTCATTAATGTGGCTACTCTTAATGCATTGTTAGAAATGTTTCTTATAACATTGTCAATGTTTTTACTTTATGATTTTAATGTAGTAATGTTTTTATATTTGTGCAAATTTCTTATTGGTGGCTTTTAGGAGATTTACTTTTGGCATTACTTGAAGACATATAAGGACATCTTCCGTTAGTTCTAATTATATTACGCTACACTTTTTGTATAGTTATAAAACATCTTGAGTTATTGTATGTGTTGCAAACAATTATTGTATGGAAGGAGTTTGAATTAGATACTTGTTTTACTTTTTACTTGTGAAATGTATGGATCTTTTTTTTATAAATGTGTTGTTGAAATAAATGTGTTATTCAAATGTGAAGTTTTAATAATGTAATGACAGGTTACAGGTTAATATCAAAGCCATGAAAAAAAATAAAAACAGAGAAAAAGCTTTAGCGACGAATTTTTTCGTCACAAATATAGCAACAAAAAATTGTTTTAATGATGAAATATTTTGTCGCTAAATGTAGCAAAATTTTGTAAGAAATAGTTTTAGTTACGAAAATTTTCGTCGCTATATGTGCTTAGACTTTTTGAAAAATAGTTTTAGTGACGAACTTTTTCGTCACTATATATACCTGAACATAGTTTTAGTGACGAAATTATTCGTCACTAAATTTGATTTAATAAACTAAGGTATTTTTAATGACGAAATATTTTCGTCACTAAATAGTGTTTTTAGCGAGGAAAACATTTAGCGACGAAACGTTTGCGTCGTTAAAAGTTTTTTTTTTTTTAAACAAATCGGACTTTTAGTTACAAAATTTTTCGTCGCTAGGACTTTTAGTGACGGGGTTTCAGCAACGAAATGAGTTTCATCACTAAAAGTCTGATTTCGTCGCTAAAGGTTCTTAATGACAAAAAATTGGACTTTTAGTGACGAATTTTTTTGTCACTAAAAATACATTTTCTTGTAGTAAATAAAATCACATCCACAGTAGAAATTAAAAGGCAAAGATTAAGGGAAGAGAGATGCAAACACAAGGACAACACAACGATGTGTTATCAAAGAGGAAACCGAAGCCCTCAGCGTAAAACCTCTCCGCCGCCCTCCAAGCGGTCAATAATCAACTAAAGAATGAAGTTGGGATACATGAACAACAGAAGACCCTCTAAGCCTAATCTACCCAATGTACCTAAGCCCTCTAAACTTCTTCCTCCAACGAGGTTATGTCGAATCTTTGTCTTCTTTAGCTTACCGGATTCCGCTATAGCCCATAGCATCAATCAATATCAATTGGTCCCTTCCTAATTGCTTCCCAAGCACCAAATAGCCTTCTCACAGATATAGGTAAGGTGAGAAAAGGATTTAGGTAATGTACCTCTCAAGGATCTAACAATGGAGAGGATGAGAGTAGAGGAATTTGAAGAGTCACTATGTAAAGATTGTGGATGAATCAATCTTGTTTTTCTCTAGGGTTTCTCTCTCAAAATTCTCTCTAGAAGCTCTTTACATTTCGTGGGTATAAGGGGTATTTATACTGGAGTGAGAATGGAATGCGAAGAGTCAGTTTTTCCAAAACAGAGCTGACTGACGACTTGGCCTCGCGACTTATCTGAGTCGCGAGTTCAAGCCGCGAGCTAACTTAATGGCTAGTCTAGAATTTTTGTCCTGTAGTGTTACAGCTGGCATGACAGTTCAGTTTCTCTGTATGCTTCACTCGTGTGCTTCTTCTAGCGGCTTGCCAGTCGTGAGCCATCCGCGAGATCCAGTCGCGAGTCCCTATTTCACTGTACAGTCTTGAGCAATTCTTCACACTTTCTCACACACTACCCTTACATAATTCCCACTTAAATACAAGGTTTTTAAGTGCTGAAATACAAGGAAATTTGGCACGGAATAAAGCCAACAAAATAGTTGATTAATTTCAACCTTACAGATACCAATCTCTTGCTGCATAAACATGAAGGTATAACCCGCGATTTATAGGAAAACTCTGTACAATTTGAAATTTGTGCATCACATTCCACGCTTGCTTTAGTAAAAGGTGAAAAAATGGTTTGGTTCGTGCTCATGCATAACTTCGTCAAACCTGAAAAATAAAACAAGTTTGGACGTCACGAAAGTATGTAAATTTGATTCCTTGATATATGAATAAAGTAGATCAAATTCCTATATATATAAAAAAAAAAATCAAATTAAAATACTACTATACTAGAGCAGGCACTTCCATTTAGACAAAGACAATTGTTTCATGAGCCCAAGTTCAAAAAATGACCTTATGCTTATGCAACAATTAGAGGTGTGCAACGCCAACCTGCCAAAAATGACTCAATCTAACCTTACCCGACAGTTGGGTTGGCTTTTAGGAGTTAGTAGGTTGGATTGGGTTATGAATTTTTTTTTTTTAGTGGGTTGGGTTGGGTTTGGGTAATAAGATTCATAAATCTGTCTAACCCGACCTAATCCAAATATATTTAATATATATTTAAATTTTAAAAAATAATTAATATATATTTAAAAATATATTATACAAATTTTTATTTAATTTTTGGCTCTTCTTACTAAATAAAATCCAAACTCAAACCCAAAACACTCTAAATTATTGTTTGAAGCATGCATGAATCACACAACATTTTTCTAACTTTTCCCGGAAAAGGTTACTGTGAATAAGAGCATAAATAGTACAATGAAAACATCACACAGTATACAGAGTTATGTTATAGGCTTGACGCAAAAGAATAAACAACGGTTTTATTGCAACAGTATATACCAAACTTGCTGTGGAAATAAAGTCTCTTTTATGTGTATCACGTGTGTATGTAGTATGTTTTTATTTTTTATTTTTTGAGAAACAGTATATGTCTATTTGTTATTGAGTGTGAAATGTTTATTTTTTATTGAGTGTGTTTTAGAGAATAATTGTGGACCTTTAGTGTAGCCTTGTACACTTGTAGAATGATTTCTCTAAGGGCGCGCCCTTAGAGAAATCATTCTACAAGTGCGCGCAACTCATACTTTTGGGTTTGGGATGCGAAAAAAGTGTGCTCTAGGTTTTTTTTTTTTTTTTTTTTTTTTTTTTTTGAGAAACAAGAGTGCTCTAGGCTTGATCTTTAGGGTTTGATAAAGACTCCCTCTTTTAGTTAAGCTCATTGACACATGAACTCATAAATTAATTGACTTCTATTAAAAATATATTATTTTGCAAATTTTGCTTAACGCTTTTTTAACACATTATTATTAATTTTTTCTTTTTTTGAGAAGAAAAGAAAAGTATCACATTAAAAAAAAACTCTTATTGCCTGTTGTGGCAAAAAGGCTTTTTCTTTTTTTTTTTGACAAGCCAAAAAGGCATAATATTTTCTAAAGCAAGAATGCTATATAATATTGTTCGACTGCATGCGTTCGGCGATACAATAACCAGCTTTTACTTATGCTAGATACCAAGCTTGATGCAATGATAAAAGTTTAAAAGGTAAATTGCACTTTGGGTCCCCCAAAGATGGGTCATATTCAATTTTGGTCTATCAATTCTAAAACGTATGATTTTGGTCTTTGAGATTTCAAACAAAAAATAATTTGGCCCCTCCATTATTTTTTATGAATGAGCCTTCATTTAATATTTAATTACGTGACTAATGGGATGCTGAGATGCTAAGACACCTTATTTTTTAGAGATCAAATAATTGAACGAACCACATTTTTAAGGATCCAAAATCAAACTTACTAAAAATTTCAGGGATGATTTAATTTTTTCAAAACAAATATTTTTAGAGATAATTAAAAAAAATGAAAAATGAAAAATCAAACTCATCCTCAATTTTAGAAATAAAAAATCCAATTTATGCCCTGAGAGCTTTGTAACTTAGTATATAACATAATCTATTTTCCTTTTTGTGAAGTGTTACAGTCATATTTTTATGTATTGACGTATCTGAGTTAAAACACACTTTATATGTGTATCTGAGTCTTAGAATTTAGATTTTTGATACTTCTCAATATATGTCAATCTATCTAGAATAAATGAATCTTGATACATGGCTTGACTGCTCTCGATCTATCGAACCATGAAAAAACTAAAAAGCAATTTATGTTTCAGCCAATGATAATTTGGCCCATCTTGAAATTTACTGAGGAGTTGTTGAGATGCTCTGTTTGCTTAGGGTTTTGTATAAAGCTTGTAACGGTTATCAATTGTGTTTTTGCATAAGCTACATTAATCAAATGGTTGCTGCATGTAGTATTAGTCACAGATTGAAGATTCATTCAAAAGAAGTACTCCAATAAGGGACTGGAGCTGAGCTTCTTTATAAATCAGTAATTTCTATTGTAGGTTTGTACTTTTAGATAGGGTAAAATTCATTGTACTTGTAATCTCTCTTCTTGTTAATAGATTATTCGAGAGTGGTGATCTGAAATTTACTTAGTAGAGTTTTACCTGCGACACGACAGTTTTCCTTGTCATGGTTAAATCTTTGTGCTAATCTTTTTTCCAATTGCCCTTAATTTTAGTTTAGTGATTTAATTATGCCTTAATTGGATTTGCATTTACTTATATTAATTAATCAACTTGAGTAATTGCTTAATTAATTATGGTCAATATTTTAACCCAACAACAAAATTAAACAATGGTTTCAAATTTCTCCTAATGTTTTCATTATGGAAGTTAAAAAAAAAAATCAATTAACCCGAGGTAGAAATCAGTCCTATTACTTTAGAATTTATAACAAACTTGCTGCAGTCTTATTGCTTTATCCTTGATACGTAACTTGCTGCGCATACAAAGATTCTTTAACCTGTGTCGGCATATTTAGTTCTTATTGTTTGAAGCACGACACATCAATTAGTGAAACATGTTTCCTCCTTTCTTTAGAAAATGATTGATTCGTGGGTAACATGTTTTCTCCTTTCATAAAAGTACGCTATGTTAAATCATAGAATAATTTTCAGTGCTAACTCATGATTTTTTTTTTTGGCCTCCACAGCAATTACACGAGCTAAATCATTGTTATTAACCCTTAATACGTTTAAACTTAACATCCTACAAAGAAGGCCATGGCCTTCGCAATTGTTAATAAATTATTTTAGACAATTTTTGACTTATTTTTGTGAAAAATATAAAAGTTTCTAAAATATATATCTTTTTTTTTTTCTTGAAGAGTCTAAAATATATATCTTAAATCAATGCCCTTAAAGCATCCGTTAACACATGTCTTAAAAATGTTGGTTTATGAAGTATTTTTAAAAATATTTTATGAGAAAAGAAAAGAAAAAGTAATTGATTTTTTATATTCCCATAAAGGTTATATTATATAAAACTTTCCTAAAATAGTCTATTAGCAAAGAAAAATACTAATGTCACAAATTATTTTACAAATTATTATAATGTGGTGAGTGATTATTGATAAGTGAAAAAATGATGTTAATTAGTGGTGGGCCCATATGAGAATAACTAAAAATTTGCTACATCAATAATTTGTAAAAATGCTATAAAATAATTTGTAAATCTATCGCATTACTCATTAGCAAATGTCTAAGGGCACTCGTTAATATGACCCTTAAAAAAATTAATACATCTATGGACACAACATTATATACAACTTCCTTTTTCACAACTACTTACTAATATAATATGTTTTTACTTATACATAATAAAAATAGTGTTAATATTTTTTTCACAACTACTTACTAAGAGCACTAGTATCAAGTGTGTCAAATACTAAGTTTTAGCACACACACAAAAAAAAAAAAAAAAAAAAAAAAAAAAAAAAAAAAACTCATGAAGTGTTTCAAATGCTAAAAGTTTTAGCATTTTTAGCAGAATTGCTGCAGTACAATTGTATTGATAGAATTGTACTATAGCATGTTCTATAATTAAACAATTTTTTTATTCTCTATTAAATAACAATTGTACTGCAATATGAGGTGTTTCAAATTAAATAACAATTTGTACTAGTAGGATTGTACTGTAAAATTGCTAAGGTACAATTTTTTATTGCTACAATACAATAGTTGGGTTTTTTAAATTATTATTTTAATGTGCGTAGTGTAATGTTAAAATAGAAGATCTGATGTATAGTGTATTGTAAAATGATATGCTAAAATTGATAAAGTAGGCTTTAGTATAGTAAAATGACATTTGGCAATAGCACGCCTGATGCTAGTGCTCATTATATGTATTTAGTAATACATACTAAAAGCGTTGTTAGTAGAACCCAAGTGAAAGTGATCATGTATCTTCAGTCATAACTCATAATAAAGCACGTTCGCAGCTGTGGAAAAAAAGTTTGGTTTATTGCCATGCACAACTTTATCAAACTTGATTATCAAAAAGCTTTTATCAAACTTACGACATACAATATGTTCAGCTTCACAAAAGTTTGAAAGTTTTATTCCAGCCTTGATATATTAAAAAAGTTGAACGGTTAGATTCTAAACTCTTCAAGTTCATGCTTCACTATTTGCTTAGTATAAATATTAGTAGTTGAATAATAATTTGATCATAACGATATTTTCTGTGTTTTGGGTGATCACTGCTATGGCTGGTAAATTCACAGATCGAGCATGCTATTTCCATAGAAAGCACAGAAGTTGGTCAAACAAGCACATACAGGCCGTTATCGAGGAATTGATGCAGCTGTGACTGTGAGTACCAATTCATGACGTAATTTAAGGTTTTATTTTATTTTGTTTTTTCTTAATTTTGACCATCTACCAGATTTTATGCCTGTATAACGTATAATGTATGGATTAAATAAAATTTGTTTGTAAATTGAAATAGTGTACATTAATATAATTAAAACTTAATTATAATCACAGAGTATGCTATATGTATACTATCTAGCTAGAATATAGTTATTACCGTCTTTGGCACGATGATCACTCCATAATTATTAATTTACTTATTTATAACCCATTTTAAAAGAATAAATTGTAATTACCCATTTAATAATTGTAAACTAAAATACATATAAACGTACAAACAAATGAATCTTTCCAATAACAACCATTCTTGAGTTCCCAACGCTGGAATTTGTTATGGATTTTCAATAGGAAAAAGTTTTTCTTGAAACATGTTTGGAGTTGTCTTGCTCCAATCTATTATGAATCTATTAAACAATCATTTATGTGTAGTTTTAGTTATATGACATTTTTAATGAGTCATGTAATTTGTTTAAATCATACATATGAGTAGTCTTATAATAGCCACATAATAAGTTGGAAAAAATAACTCCAAATATATTTGGAACCAAACTTTATCATTTTCAATATACTAAACAAGGCTAGCCACATATATTTTATGTCATTCTATCTTTCAAAAATAATACGCTTTATTACCTCTTGAATTGACATGTCATTTACAATTTTTACTAATATTATTTTAGGTCTTCATCATTTATCTTTTGTTTGTTCTATCAACAACAATCAATTCACTCCTCCTCACTATTGCACTAACATTTCTCCTTTGCACATTGCCAAACCATTTCAAGCATCTCTCTCACACACACAAAAGAATAGGAAAATTAAATATATATGTAGTAGAGAGAATCAAGAATAAGTATTTAGTAATCCTAATAAGGAACCTCTTAAGGAAGACTTAATTAACTAAAGATATCCATCCTAGATCATGCAATTTACATTGAGTCGTCACTTGGTTTACTTATGGACAAAATAAAGAAAACGTATTAAAAGAAGGAAAATTTTATGTTTATATTATACTTATAATGTAAACTTACATTATAAACACACAAAAAGTGGCAACAAGCAATATTTACCGATTTTTGTAATCAATGTGTACAACATTTTCCACTTTTTATCTGTCCACAATATAAGTTTACATTGCAAATACAATGTAAACGGACAAAATTGGCCTATACCCTTTTCACACAAACTAAGTGGCATTTTGCCCCCTTTTTCAAACTAATTAGGGAAATGCCCTTCTTTTGAAAATCGATTTTCTAAAAATCGAGTTAGGCCCTATAGTGGCGTTTTTAAGGAGCCTATAATGACGTTTTCAAGACCTATAATGGCGTTTTATAACTTGACCTTTACGAAGTCAAATTATAGGCCAAAAAAAGAAAAAGAAAAAAATTGCATATAACTCGATTTCATGGAGGTCAAGTTATAAAACGCCACTATAGGTCCTGAAAACGTCACTATAGATTCCTTAAAACGCCACTATAGGGCTCCAAAAAAAATTTTTTTTTAACTTGATTTTGAGAAAATCGAGTTTTAAAAGAGGGGTATTTCCCTAATTAGTTTGGGAAAAAGGGCAAAATGCTGCTTTGTTTGCATGAAAAGGGCATTTGCCCATTTTGTCCCAATGTAAACATATAAAAGTCTTTAAAACAAATGCATTATAATATACATTGTTCCAATCTGTAAAATAAATATTCGAGTGCTTATTTCCTAGTTTCAACTTAGGGAATCCAAATACATCACTTTGTCTCCTAAGTATTTTCAGAGAACAAAATTACATGAACAATCTCTAATCTACAACACTTAAACCGATCTAAGCTTAGAGGTTTAAGTGATGGGATGTGAAAGTGTTAGATGCCCACCCTACTTAATATGAAGATAGGTCTCATAGTACAAAATGGCTACTAATAATTTATCATACAGAAATATTAAATAAAGTTACAGGCAAAACCAATACAAATACCAAGTCATGGTTAGGGTCAAGGAAAGGAATTCACAATCGAAGAGTTCAGATGTTTTGGAATTAGTAAGGTGTTGCATATGTACTTTAAGTAAAATTAACGAGTAATGTTTAAAGTCAAGGGTTTGAACTAGATTGTAAAACAAAAGTGAATTTCCTTATTGGAGAAGAAGTACCCTCAAAGTGTTTTTTTCCTTTGGTGTTGATCTTCCATTAATTTTCGACTTTGTTAAGAAATTTGCATGTTCTTGTGTTGATTGCTTTTTTTTTCAGATTTGGTTTTATTGTGCACAATAAAACCAAAAAACTTTCTATAATTTGGAAGAGTATTTTGGTAGCACAAGATGTTCTTGGAGAAGACACCAAATGAAGGGTGATAATATATACCCCTAGTTAATAAGGATTAAATTTGATGAGTGTGTTATGTGGATGTGTCATAATACCTATATAAGAAGTTTACTAGGTCTAATTATGCTGTGTAAGAAGTTTACTACAACAAAGTTGATTTTTTTCGAGGGTCAAAACCCTTGAAAAAAGTATTAAAAAACCTTGAAAAAATTTATTTTAAGAGTCCAATTGACCCTTGATAACCTTCGAAACATATGCCGTCGAAAAAGATATTTTGAAGGCCTTCGTGACCCTCAAAACAAGTGCTCTAATCTTATTTTAAGGGTCAAGCGACCCTTAAATAACCTTTTACCAAGGTTTAAAAGATTTATATTTACAACCCTTGATAAATAAGGTTATTTAAAGGGTCTTTTGACCCTCAAAATAAGATTTTATTTTATTTAAAAAAAAAAAAACCACAATCATGCACAATATATATACACACACACACACAAATTCACAATTAAACGAGGATTTGCTTAATAGCGAATATGATTTTTTTTTTTTTTTTGATGTAACAAAGTTTTATTCAATCCAAATGAAAAGTACAAATATTATTTATGTACAAACACAATGACACATAAAGCTGTAAAGTTATTACAGTTCCAATCTTATTAATTCTATATCACATTGGCCATACACAAATATCAAAGTTCTTGAAGGTGAAAAAGAAACAGCAATAACCCAATACAAGATAATGAAAGAGAGGCCACAAGATGTTGTTACAATATCCATTGTAATATTGATGAACAATCTCTTCATCGAGAAATACAGGGATGCACCTCTGCAGTAAATAAAGAAATGTTAGGAGGAGAGAGCACTCTACATTATTTGCTTATGTATTGGGGTGGGGGGGAGCAAAACTTAGACATCTGAAACCAATGATGTGATTCAGGATTATAGATGACATTTGTTTCAGATTTTTTGTTTTATGGCAACTTCAAGTTCTAATCAGGATTATAGAAAGCATATAGTAATTAAGTATTATGAAAAAAATGTTCATGTCTAAAACAAGTAACCTTTATCCAAACATTAAACAAATGAAGACTTATCTAAATAACTTTCAAGTTATTCCAACCTTGAAATCATAACAATTTAAAATAATTTTAACTCACTTCACGGCCCCTAAAATTCTGCCCAAGCCAAATTAAATACATTAAGGAATGTCATGAGTTGTCAGAACTATGAGCTTGATCAAGGGGCCAAAAAACAAAAAGATAAATCTATAAGCTTCATCATCGAGGGAGAAACAGCACGGATCACAAGCAAATGCCAAATGCCCTAAATTGAACTGTAAGGCAAGGGTCTGGAGCTGAATGTAATTTGGAAGAGTAATAATTTGTTTATAGCTTCTAGAAGAACAAACTAAGTTGTTTTACATATATAATAATAACAATGACAATGGAGTCACTTATTAAAGTGAAATCAAGCAATGAAATAACAGAGAAGTTCACATTGTCTAAGAAAAAATAAAGTATCTCCTAGTCCAGAAATAATTGACACATACTACTCAACTCAATAATTTTTATGCTAGTCTGCTTATTTGAAGTGATTAAGCACTTAAATCAAGGTTAATGCCATTGAAATGGCTATCCAATGGTATTAACTTGATAAAGTTGGAACCAGAAATCATAAGCTTGCACTAGTATTATTAGCAACTCAACTATAAAGTGGCTAAATGCCTAAATGTTATAGATTGCAGAATAAAAAATTTTAATAAAAAAAAATTTGCAGAAAACTCCGAACTAACCTCAAACCGATTTTTACAACAGAATGTGGGGTTGGAGGCTCTGAATCTTGAACTCTTGCATCCCCATTTCTTTCCTACAATCATAACAATTAAAGCGAAGAACAATAAGTATGACATATCTATACACCATTCAATTGACGGTCACAGCAGAAAACCATTCAAAATTTAAATGAAAATGATACAAAATTGTAATGGAAATTTAAGAATCCATTGGAAAAATGAGTTTCAACCGAAACATATCAACCGCAGCATACTCCCAAAATAGAATAAGTTCCTAGTTCAAGGTGAATAATTCACAAAAGAAAATAGAAACAAATGCGGATTTTTTGTCATGCCAAAAAAAAAAAAAATTCATAAAGTAAACAAATCCCATTAATAATAACACACAGAAAATAAAATCCTCCATTATAAAAAACCATCTGCCAATTCTCTCTCTGACCTTTTTAACTTTACTGGGATAAATCCAAACAGATGGGATAACATAAGTTTACACACACCAAAATAGAATGCAGTGATATTGTAGTCATTAGCATATACCTCTTCCGCACTACGTTGTTGGAAGCTTTTTGAACCAGAAGTGTGGATAGTATTGTTTTTGTCCCGATTTTCCTTGTTTTTCAAACACGTCCTACATTTAAGAATAATAAGTCAGTCCCATAAACCAACAAAAAAAGGTAACAAGAGAGAATTTATATAGGTAAAACATTAGACTATGAGAACTTTTTTTTTTAGAAGAAGAGTACGAGAACTTGGTTAGGAATCGCAATTTAGTTTCAATTTCTAATTATATGCAACATCTCTAGATTTCTTGAGATGTCATTACCTTCTACATTCTACATCCCTAGAATGGGGTGTTGGAGAAAAAAAAAAAAAAAACTAGAAAATTTATAAGTTTTTCTTCTACATAATAAAATATGATAATATAATTTTTTTTGGAGAAATTATAACACCCACCCATGGTTTGGCTCGAATTTAAATTGTCTACCTGTAACTTGAAATTTGACACTTTACCCATTTGAGTTTTATTCCGTTAAGTTTCCGTAACCCACCTCTCTTATTGCGGTTAGAAAAAAACATTTTAATTTGAAAACATAACATAAGACAGAGATTTTGACTTTCATTTTCTTTTATGTAATGTTCATCTACTTAACGGAGCAAGCTCAAGTGAGGAAAGTGTTAAATTTCAGACTACATTAAAGCAACTTAAATCCAAGCTAAATCTCAATTAAGTTGTAATTTTCTCTTCTTTTTTATATAAATAATCTTTGGCCTTAAAAAAAAATGACAACATAACAGATGAGCCCCAAAATCTGAAAGTGGTGAGAATAAGTAGTTACCCATTGACGGTGCTGACAAAGAGACAAGAGGTGGACGCAATCATCAGCTTTACCCATGTATTGTGATGGAGATCTGCAAAAGTCAGAATAGATAACACAGATAATTTCATGTCCATATTTTGAAAACAAAAATCACCCATGTGGTATACTCTGAAAGCATGAAGCTACCGTGTGCTTTATTTTGTGACACTTACTCCCCCATGGTTTGCTCTATGAGGCATCTCTGCTAAATTAAATGAAATTTGATAGAATGGAAAATGCTAACATGACCTACTGAGAAAGAATTTAAGAAAAATATCATTTCTATACTCACATTTTCGGTTTTCTATCTATCTTTCTTCTTCAATCCTCATTTGTGTTCATGGCTGTTCACAAGGCATAAGCTTTAGAGTAGAATTGTTTTAATTCTTTCCTAATTTGTGATGTTGGCACTTGCCACATCATCAAATTCCATTAAAGTTAGCAGAAATACCTCATAAAGCAAACCACAAGGGAAGTGGGTGTCACAAAATAAAACACATGGTAGCTCTATATTTTAAGGGCATACAACAGGGATGGTCTTTGTAATTTGCCCTATTTTAATAGGATCCTAATCAACCATATGAAATAAATGCATAAGTTGGCAACACAATAGAAGTAACTAGGTTAAGAAAAATATACTCACTCTGCATCTGTCTTTACAGCAGTAATGATGACCTCCCCCTCATATTGACCTGGGGCTTGCGTGCTTGGAACATCGATGGAAACCCATACTGCAGAGGTCTCTCTGCAGCAGGGGAAAAAGCAAACAAACTTAGTTTGGACATCAATAGCCTTACAGCAGTCGTATTTTTTATATTAAAAATAAAAATAAAAAGCGCCATAAGATAATTAATGTGTTCAGTACCCTGGAAGTAGGTTTAATTGAGAGACTGGAAGATCAAGGGGCACAAGAGCATCTGGAACACCTAATATGGGCACAACATGCCGCAACCTTACTGATTGTCCAACAACCAACCTGCCACAGCCAACATCAGCTAATTACGATAGGGATATAGCTATACCCAGTAGAATGTGTATTAAAGAAACTAACCGGTCACCAGATGTTAAACATAAGTCACTCACTGAACCTGCACAACCCCTGCCACACCTGAACCAACCCAAGAAACTTTTGGACGTAGAGCAACTTGAACACTTCCTCTCTCATTTCTAGCTGCCAGGAGATTTATCTTCAAGATAAACCAAATTTTAGAAGCAAGTCACTATGGTAACAGAATAAGTGTTTGACTTAAGCTTACCAACAAGACAGGATAAAACTAAAGAAAGAAAAATTCAATTCTACACAAGAAAGCAACAAATCTAGAATAACCAACAAGAAAGGGGATCAAATATGCACAAAATAGTTAAAATTTTCTAGAATCACAGGCCCCTTAACACTCTCCAGCATCCCCACCCAAAAAATAAGTTACCAGTTGCAGTCAAGATTGTGAACCAAATTTTTTTTTTATAGGTAAAGATTTATTTTATTGCAAAGAGACTACTCCATTTACAAGGGACACAGAGGATTGAATTCAAATTTATGCACACAAAATGAAAACAAATCCAAAATGTCAATGATACTTTGTCTGATCAGCTTTAACCTATAGCTCAACTAGAGAAACAAGACCTAGGTGCTGTTTCCTAGGTGCTCAACTGGACCACAAAACTTTCTATAATTTGGAAGAGTATTTTGGTAGCACAAGATGTTCTTGGAGAAGACACCAAATGAAGGGTGATAATATATACCCCTAGTTAATAAGGATTAAATTTGATGAGTGTGTTATGTGGATGTGTCATAATACCTATATAAGAAGTTTACTTGGTCTAATTATGCTGTGTAAGTAATCAAGAGTAGTCTTGATTGTAATTTTCAAGTCTTTTTGTCGTATAAGTCCTATATTGAATGTTTACTAGGTCGAACTGGGCTATATAAGAGATTATGAGGAGCCTCTTAGTAACTTCACTAATCATTTTTGGATATAAACACATATATAACACTCTCCTTGAGTTATGACATGGAGGGATACTAAGAATAGGGATAACTCACCTGCCCAGAACAAAAGAAATAATTCTCCCCGCCCAATTTTGTTGGTGTTGACTGAGAGAAGTAGCAGGTCCAAGCAAGCTGCAAAAGAAGAAATAATAGAATCTAGTCAACTGCCAAAAGAGTGATAGCTGTACAAGGCATGACATAGTGGATAGAATGGGATGGAACCAACCAATAATTCACTTTGAAAGACAAATAAACCCAATTCACACTGTGGATGAACCCAACCAAAACAAATAAACCTATAACCAAAAGCTGCAAAACCCAGTCTACGTCATTGAAGCCAAGACCTCCAGATTTCCTTTTCATGCCATATGAACTTAGACTTCATTTTTTTTTTCCCTCTTTTTGAAAAATACAAGAAGCTTACTAAATTTCTCTGATATACAGGCCATAAAATCAAAATTACACATTTTACTTATGTTTCATAGAAGAAACATGGATTAGTGCAACCAGGATTAGCAAATGAATGACATTCTAGAACAGAAATTGTGGAACCGTGTTTAGCAAATGGAATATGAAAGGCAATAATCATGAAAAGCAAAACAGTCTGATGCTTTCAGTAAACACAGGATGAATTCACCCAAATATTATTAAAAGAGTGATGAGCATCCATAATATTAAGTGGAAAGACGATCAGCTGTCTAACCCACTCTGTAGACTTATTCAGTCCATTCCACAGCACAATCATAATTCCAGGAGGGTAAAAGAAACAATATTTTATATGAGACAATAACAGTGTCCTATTTCCTACTTCAAATAGGACACTCTACTGCAATTTATAAGTGAATTTGGCTAGAAGCACCCATAGCAATAGCACATAGCAATCTCTCTAGTAAATTACTTTTGGGGTTAGACACGTTAGATGAACAAGTAACTTACTAATATAAAAAAGTGTCCAAACATTCATGTCCATAGTGGTTCTAAACATATAAAAGAAAAGAAATTTAAATTTCCAAAATCCTACGCATGAAAAAGAATATCATAAAATCTCATCCAATTTCCCTTCCTTAACCACTTCAATTGCTCTTTCAAGAGAAACTCATCTCAGATGTTTGCCGCCAAACTCTTCAACCGTGAGAAGAGAAAGGCTAAATTGAGTCCTATCTATTAAAAGTTTCACAATAATACCTAAGAGATCAATATTTATATTTGATGTAGGCCTGGTCCCAAATGACCCATTAAGTCCTAGATAGCATATGTTATCTCACTTTACCAATCCTTCTACTCTTTCCCTTCCCCTTCCCAGTTCAGACTACATCCCTTATAATGTCTTGATAGTGTGGCAACCACCAAAGTTAACCAATCCCTAGCACACTTCCATGGGACACCTTCCAAAAAGGTTCATGTGTTTGATTAATGGTTAAATTCTGCAAAGAATTGAGCTTAAATTGAGACCCCAAAAGAAGCCTTATATAAATAGGAGAGCCCCTACTCAACAATACTTATAACAGCACTATAGTCTAGCTAGATTAACATGCAGCCCTAAAACCACTTTCAGAAAAAGTCATAATAGAAGCCTGGGCAGTGTGGCACTCAGGGTAGATAGAATGTAGCCAATAATGCATAGTATGAAAGAGAGCAAATTTTTATTTGTTGTAATTGGGTGACTAGAAGCACCCTGGGCAATATAATAAGACCCTCCAGTGATGCTCTTAGCGTAATCTAGGCAATCATCCAAGCAAACTCTTTCCCCAACCATAACCAGATGGATCATCTAATAAATTCCAATGAAGCTTTAAATTACACTAAAGTATTCCCAGTTGCAGAGAGCATAATCAAATAGGAAAAAGGATATCACCAGCAAATTGTATGAGTGTTTGGGGTCACCATGAAAATTTTAACAAGATCTTCTAGTGGTCCTCCTTCCCTACTAGAAACCATTCAAACACTTTTCACTACAGATAAGAAAAGGGTCACCCTGTTAATCCCTAAGGAGCTCTAAACAGAGCCCCAAAAAGTCATTGATACAAAAATAGATGCAACAACACAGAAAATATCAACTGTCCCCCAGTTTTTCTTTTTTCTTTTTGAAAATTTTTTAATCAATATTATCTTAATCAACATTTTATATCATATGTTGCCTTGGTTATATTATTTGTTCTGTATTACTTGAAAAAACGACATGATTAACATGCTTAATTTACTCAATGTAGTTTAACAAACACACAAGTCAGATGAAATAATATAGAGCTAGGCATATATTCATACAGTGTATGAACAATCAATAGTATCCACCAATCTCATGCATTATATTATAAATACACACACACACGGAGAGAAAGAAAACTAAATTTGAATACACAAACACACTTGACAGAGCAAAAATGAAAATTAGAAATCGAAAACTGTAAAGGAAACAGAGATTATGATTTGAAATTGAATAATGAAATTGCAAAAGTCGAAAAATTAAAAATCGAAAAAGGCAAATCGATGATGAGCTCAGTTTTCTGAGAAATGTGAAACGAAAATCATGGGGAAATCGATGAAAAGAGTGGGTAAACCAAATAAACAAAAAAAATCAAAGACGAAATTAGGGTTAGTGATTCGTACCTAATCGGAGTTGAGAAACACAACTCCAAGAGGAATGAAGAGTCAAGAAACTGAGATCAACAATGGTGTGCGATTGCAATTACGTACCGATGAGATCGTCGACCTCTATGAGATGTTCATGATCTTCGAGCTTGAGATTTCCATGAGCTCTCAATTTCAGGCTTTCAGCGAGAGAGTGATTCAGAGCTGTTTGGAATGAGAGCTGTTTGTGGTTACGCTCTGGGCTATATATTTTTAAAATTTCTTGTGAGCTTTTTTTCAAGGGTTGAAATTCTATGAACATAACATAATTTCACAACAATTCTCTTATTTCAGCACTTATGCTCTAACTATTATAAAGGGAAATTTTTTTCGGCACCTATTTCAAGGGTTATATGTTAACTTATTTGGAGAATATTAGTAAGCTTAGCAATAGTCATCTGTGTGTTACATTTAGTGTTTATTTGGGCAAATTTTATTGAACCCTCGAAAAACAAGGGTCGAAACAAGTCCACTTTTTTGTAGTGGTGGCTATAATGAAAACTATAATCACCTAATTGACTTAAGTTTTTTGACTGTTAATTAATCTACATAATTAACAAAGGGGTTTAGGACGACTTTTCAAATTTTATTGCAAGAGTATATGCCAGCTTGATGTGAAAATGAATACTCTTTCACGTTATATCACATATGTCGTTCTTATTTTATTGCAAGAGTATATGCAGCACGATTCATCGTGTAACATGTTTTCTCCTTTGTTTAGGAAAGGACGATATGCAAACTAAGTAAATTTTTCGGTTGCAATCATAGCATTAACTTCTATCTTGAAATCCAATCTTGTTGCATAAAGATGAAGATATAACACAGTTAATTGCAAAAGTGTCAAAGAGTTTGAAACTTGCCGTCAATTACTAAGCGTGCTTTAGTAAAAGGTGACAATAGAATTTGGTTCGTGCGATTCGTGCCCATGTCCAGCTTCATCGAACTTGAGTCATAAAACTAGTTACGGCTTTGCGAAAGTGTATACATTTCATTCAGTCTTGATATATGAATAAAGTTACAAAAATAAGATTCTAAATTCTTCAAGCTAGAGTTTCTTTGTATGCTTGGTTTATTTAGTACGTACTTGAAAAAAAAAAGTCATCATAGCACACTAGTTACCTTGTTTGAGTGAACACTCTGCCATGGCCGGAGTGGAGCATGTTATTTCCATGGAGCAATTGCTTTCCGAAAAGGTTCAAAGAGCAGAAGCTGGTGATAAAAGCGGAGGCCCCAATCATCCTGTCATTGCCACTGAGGCCACCCAGGAGCTGACCATTACAGCCCATGAGAAAGCGTGTACCATTCCTCGGGACCAGAGGTTTAAGGAATTAAGGGATGCAGGAGCAAATCAAGCTGAAACAAGGCCAAAGATACAGAAGGTTGTATTCTTGCAACGTGATCAGAAAAATTTCCAGAAATACTATGAGCCAAGGGTGGTATCACTGGGTCCTATCCATCATGGTGAACCAAAGTACCGGCCAGCAGAAAAATACAAGCTTAGATTCGCAAAAGTCTTTGTTAGTGATAGTGGCAAAACAGATGAATATATATATGATCACATTGAAAAGAACATTGCGCAATTAAGGGAGTACTTCGATGAGGAGGTGATAAAGGAGTATGACAACGAGAGCCTCGCCTGGATGTTGTTCGTGGATGGGTGTGCAATATTGCAATTCATATGCTTCGCTGTTGAAAATAGGTTTAGTGAGTTGAAAATAAAAAACGATCAATTCGCGTTTGCACAACAAGATTTGTTCTTATTGGAGAACCAACTTCCTTATCAACTCCTTAAGGATTTGATGAAATTGAGTGCAAAGAAAAAAGAATTGAAGAGACATATCAGAAGTTTCATAAGTAGGCATAGTATGATACCAGAAAGGGAGGTATTTAAGGACGATGATAAAAAAGCGCCGATCCATCTTCTGGATCTTCTACGAGCAAGCCTCCTAGGCAGTGCTGATCCTAGTTAGGAATATGGTGCCCCAAAAGCCTCCACGAAAGATTGGCAATTATTTCGCAATGTTTTGGAGCTTAAAGCAGCGGGAATTCAATTGCAGCCCAGCAAAAGTAGCGGCTTAAGAGACATATCTGTTAAGAGAAAATGGGGTTTCTATCCCGGAATCCTTTCACTGCCTCCGATAACGGTGGATGATTCAACCGGGCCCAAGTTCTTGAACTTGATAGCCTACGAGAAGTGTCCAGATTTCGAAAATGGCTATGGGGTCACCTCTTACATATCCTTCCTTGACTCACTCATTGATGAAGCCAATGACGTTATTGAGCTAAGGAAAGCGCGCATACTCGGCAACCTTCTTGGCAGCGACCAAGAAATGGCTCTGCTCTTCAATGAGATAGGCACAGACTTGGTGCCCAATTTCAGAACATACAACACTATCAGAACCCAAATTCAAGAATACTACGACAAGAAGTTGATGACTTGGTTATCGCTATTCTGTCACACCCATTTCAGCACCCCCTGGACTTTCTTGGCTTTCCTTGGCGCTTTATTGGCACTAGCACTAAGTGCCGTACAGACTTGGTACACAGTCGACTCTCCACCTGGCCCTTGCGATAACTTTTGCAAACATCATCCATGATGAGACAAAAGATACACATATATAATTTGTATGCTCCTCTCTTTCTATTTGCATCTATCATATGCAAAGATTCTGTCTACTTACAAAATGGGTTCTTCATTTGTGATCAGGATTTCACATATATAAGATCTTTGGTACTTCCCAGGGCCATGCTGTTCCGTTTATTTACTCTCGATTTGCTGTATGTAAGTCCAGATAATTCGGGATGGTTCCTGCCTCATGAGATCCGTGAAGTCTTTAAGCTCTAAATCCCTAGTCTGCATCTTAGGGTCACCCCTAACTAATGATTACTCTTTGTGTTTATGTGGTGTGTGAGTATGTGTGTCTCAACTCCAAACACTAAGGTCAGGGTAAGTATACATGATTTCTTAATTTGATGTAATTCATTTGAGAAAAACATGAGAGTATATACGTACAGTATTTTTATGTGTGATAAGATTGTTAATTGTATCTGTAATAAAATTTGAACTATCAAATATACTGCCTATTTTATTATTTTGTTTTGTAATTACCGCTGGTTACAATAAGCACCTCCGCAACATTATTTCATTTCAAATAGTTGAATTTTTATTGTCAGCTAGTTTAAAAATCATAACACAATAATCCAAATATGTTTATAAGCATATTTTTTTTAATTAAAACTCTTACAGTTATAATTTTTACATGAATCGTTAAAAATTTATTACTAAGTAATTCATGTTAAAGAATCAAGTCCCATGTTGGGTGTTTGGGCTTGATTATAAATTATATACTAGTAGTAAACCCGTGCAAAACGTTGAAAAATTTAACGATTTTTTTTTTGTTAAATAAAAAATAAAATTGTAGATGAGACATATAAGTGTTACTCTCGCTGAAAAGTTTAACGATTTTTTTTTTGTTAAATAAAAAATAAAATAGTAGATGAAACATATAAGTGTTACTTTCAAACCCTTTTTAAATTGATATTATTATTTTCTAACAAAATTTAGAAGAAACTAATTGTGAATAAAGACAATCCGTCTAGGTGGTGACAAATAAAATGACAATTAAACTTATTGTGAATAAAGACAACACGTCTAGGTGGTGACAAATAAAATGACAATTAAACTTAGTATAGACATTACATTTTATTCCCCTTACAATTTAAACCTTCGAACCTCAATAACACATTGAAAACAATAACCATCAATAGGAAAAGTGCAAAAATTGGTACAAAACCCTAGTAGCACATTGCTTGGGTTTTGCATCCTTTTTTTCCAATTATATTTTAAGGAAAATATAACTAGTCAAAAAAATTGTTACTGCCTTCATTGATTCCTACTCAAAAACTTTTGTAACTCCTCAAATATACTCCAAAATAAACTAAAATCTACCATAATAAATAACTAAGAAGGTGTCAGATTCTCAAAAAAAAAAAAAAAAATTGTCAAAAACAAAAATCGATTAATTATCTGAAGGTCTAATTATTTTAAATCACTATAGCAATAGTAAAATAGATTTCTGGGATGCTTAACTCAATAATTTCAAGAATCTTCACCCCTACTTTCTTTGAAATTTTTAGGTAGTCTTTTGTCTGGGCTTTATTTGGGTCTGAAAAAATTAATGAGTCTAAGTGAGGCTAGAATTTCTAGCCTCGATCAGTTTATATATTATTAGAGTACTCACAGTGAGGTTGCTAAAATGACTACGTAGTCATTTTAGCCAGGACTGGCCTAAGCGTTTTGGAGGCCAAAGGCAAAATTTTCGAATGGGGTCTTTATGTTATCACTTAAATAATATTTAATTAGCAATTTATATAATAATTTTTTTTAAATCGATTCTTTTTACTTTTTAATATGATTTTTTTTTAGAAAATGCTAAAGTTATAACAAATTTTACTACAAACTAGTGTTGTAATGAATGTGATCAATGACATGAGACTTACAAAAATACTAGAAATATTATAAAATTTACAATATGAGAATTACAAAGATATATCACCAATCACAAATATTCATTCAAAAATGCATTCAATAGTTTGAAATCCACCTAATATATTCATTGTCACATCAAATAATAAAAGTTATGAAGACCACCACGCACTCTTGGTACAGCGATCACTCCAAAAGTATAAGTTTTGGTGGGGTGTGGGGGATAATGGCCGAGATTTAAGTCTCTAGAAAAGAGTTTATCATACATATATACTTAGATTAGGTTAAAGTAGAATTTTTATCTTGTATAAAAATAATTAAACAAATAAAAGTTATGTAGTAAAATTTATAGTATTTTTAACATTTTCCTATTTGAATTACTTGTGATTAGTAACATGTCTATTTATAAGATCTATTCATTTAAATTTGTCTTATCTCTATTTCTAGCATTACTTAATTCTTTGAGCCTTCTTAACAGTGAAAAAAGATGTAAACTAAAATGTTTTACTATCTTCCAAAAATATTTATATATTAAAAAAAAAATTGCCCCCAAATTTGGGGCCTTCTCTGGTAAGGGGCCCTAAGCAATGGCCTAATTGGCCTATGCCTAGGGTCGGCTCTGATTTTAGCAACCCAGACACTGAAAACACACCGTACAACAAGGGAGCTAATTTGTCTGATTGGTATAATTTTTTTGCTTCATTGCTACAGTGGGTTGTAGCTGAGAGGTATTTGCAACAATTAATTTTTTAATCACACACGCTCAAACCCTCTACCACACATGTGATTTCATTCAATGATATCTCACTATTGCTCTCACATAGACGTAGACAAACTCAAGCTCACAGCTCTGCCTTTCTCCACAGAGCACTTTCTGCCTAGGATTTTCTTCGGCCAGCCTTCCCTCCACCCAGCCCAGCCCAGCCCTTTCTCCCCTTCGCCTAGCTCTCTCTCCGCCTAGCCCCTTCTCCCTTGTGCTGGTTTTGTCTCGCAGGTTTGGGTTTTTTTGGTGGGTGACAAGCACAAAAATTGGCAGTGATTGTAATGCGGATTTCTTGGTGGATTGTTTGGGTTTTTTTGTGGTTGTTGTAGATCATGGGGTTCATGGGTCAGTGATGGTGGTTTGTGGGTCCGTGATGGTAGATCGTAGATCAGTGATGATGGTTTGTGGGTCGGTGATGGTAGAACGTAGATGCTATGGGGGTGGTTTATGGGTCGGTGATGGTGCTTTATAGTGGTTTTTGGGGCTCCGATTTGCAAGATATAGGCAACAGTTATATATGAGATATATTATTTTATTATATTATTTATATTATTTTAATGTGTTGAATGTTAAAAAAGAAGCTTTGACATTGGATGTATTGTAAAATAAGTTGTTAAAATAAATAAAATAACTTTTTGAGTTGCTAAAAGCTAAATCTTTTGGATTTCTTACTGTAAATGTTCTTAAGAGCATCCACAGCAGTAGAGCTAAAAATTTAGCTATTTGGCATCACAAAAAGTTACTTTATCTATTTTACCTACACACATGCTGCAGTGAATCTATTTTAGCTTTCAACACAATAAAATAATATAAACATCACAATAAAATAAAATATCTACTACAATAAAATAATATATCTATTATAAATATCACAGTCACACACACAACCACAAATAAAATATATATATATATATATATATATTTTACCTTTGAGCTACAGTGCACATCTATCTTTAGATGTACACTGTAGCAATGAAGTTAAAAAAAATACCTTTAGCTCCACTGCTGTATGATTGATTTTTGTGTTTTAGTGGAGCTAAAATAGCTATATAGCTATTTTGCTCCTCTGCTACAAATTTACCAAGTTGCCTTTTAAAACAATTTCTTCTATTTAAAAATGAAATTAAAAACGAACTATTTATTAAATAATTTTATTATAATATTTATTTATTTATTTACATTTAATATACATTTGTATATTTTTATATAAATTTTATATATGAAAAATCCCCTTTTTTTTGGGTACCAGGTATCACAATCTCCCCAACTCATTCGCCGAAAGTGTTGTGTTACTTGTATTCTTTTATGAGTTAAGAATTTGTTCTTTCTAAAAATTTGTTCTTAATTTCAAAGAGATATAAGATAACAAACTAAGAACTACCTTAGTGTCCCTCTGGTAGAGTTCCCTAATGACACATGATCATACTATGCAATTAAATACT
Source organism: Lithocarpus polystachyus (assembly GCA_033629205.1). Taxonomy (NCBI): domain Eukaryota; kingdom Viridiplantae; phylum Streptophyta; class Magnoliopsida; order Fagales; family Fagaceae; genus Lithocarpus; species Lithocarpus polystachyus. The sequence continues at coordinate 9,037,286 of CM066168.1, read as the reverse complement.
ATAACTTCGGACATAGTGTCTGTTTGCTTTCCGCGGAAACGCGTTTGCGTTTCCGCGTTTCCAACTTATTTTTTTTTTCAGCCCGCATGTGTCACTGTTCATTAGCCATGAACAGTGATTCTAGGCCAATGAACAGTGACATTTACTGTAGCGTACAGTAAAAAAAATATTTTTTTATTTTTTTTTTCAGTTTTCAGTTTTCAGTCTTCAGTTTTCAGCAAAATAAGCGCTATCCAAACGCATACATAATTTGTATAATTACAAAGGTCTTCTTCTTCTTTTTTTATTATTATTTTTTATATATATACAAGATAAAAATTTAACTCTAGCCTAATCTAAGTGTATATGTATTTGAAACTCTCTCATAAAAACTTGAACCTCAATCCTTACCTTCCACACACACTACAAGTACTTTTTCTTGTGAAGTGACCATCAATAGTGTGCAGTGGTACAAAAGTTACTTCTAGTGTTTCGAGTTTTAAATGACCAATTACATCTTAAAATCTGTTTAATTGATGGCAACTCTATTTCTCATTACCATGTACTCCAGACACCATTCAACTTTCACAATGCACACACATGCATAGCTATTTGAGGGTCGTGCTAACCGCTAAGTGAGTTAACAATTGACTATTGCCAATCAAGATTTATTTATTTTACAAACTATAGTTGGGATGTTACAAATTTCCATTGGTAATATTATATGGTTGCCATCTTAGTTACCCGTTGAAAGATATTTTTCCATATTAGTTTACATCAAGAGGATAATGTACCGTACTGGTAAGTGCACCAATACTGAAACTCCAACGTTTCGTATAGATTTGAATACTAGTCATGTACTAGCCATACTAGTCGATTTCAGGCGTTTTGGTTTGTACAGAAAATTGCCTTCTTTTTTATTTAAATTTTTTAGTTTTGTAATTTTTGAATTTTATAGTGGTTTTTTTTTTCTTTTATTTGATGCTAAAGTCTAAAACCACGAATAATTTGTCCTGAATTGAGGATAATTTTTTATGGTAACTTTTATTATTATTATTATTATTATTATTATTATTATTATTATTATTATTATAAAATAGTGGTAAACCCAAAACGGTACACCGGTATTGGCCGATACTAAAATATATCGTTTCACTAATCAAACCAGTAGAGTCTTTGGTATGAGATTGACTCTCTTGGTTTACATATCAAGGTTTTGTACAGATTTGAATATCAGTCGTGTACTAGCCATACCAGTCGATTTCGGGTGTTTCGGGCCGTTTAGAAAATTGCCTTTTTTTATTTAAATTTTTTAGTTTTGTAATTTTTGAATTTTATAGTGTTTTTTTTTCTTTTATTTGATGCTAAAGTCTAAAATCATAAATAATTTATCCTAAATTGAGGATAATGTTTTATGGTAACTTTTATTATTATTATTATTATTATTATTATTATTATTATTATTATTATTATTATTATTATTATAAATAATGGTACAACGGTATTTGCCGGTAACAAAATATATCGTTTTACTAATCAAACTAGTACAGTTTTTGGTATGAGATTGACTCTCTTCGTTTACATATCTTACTTTTGTAGGGAAAAAATCTCATTTTCCACGGGTAGCAATTAATCTCTCATGTATCACATGTAACTCTTAGAGACTGTTTGGTTTGCCATAATGTTCATCGCATTAAGGTCACATTACCGTACTGTCACATTATAGTATTCGGTTTGTTACTTTGCGCATATATTACCTATTTATGGAAATGTGTGATTATTTTTTCAATTTACAAAATTTTCCTTACTTATAAATTTTTAATTACAAACCCTTCTCTCTCTCTCTCTCTCTCTCTCTCTCTCTCAAAATAAAGTCATTGTATGAGACCAATCAAATTCCTATTTCCTCTCAAACTGATAGGCCAAACATATATTGATCCCTTGTGATGAATAAACCAATTAATTAGTCAAGTGAATTAATTAAGTTCAATTACATGCAAACGCGTGGTAGCACAAAAAAATCACCAATTAACTAGAGTATGCAGCGGAAAATAAATTGATACAGTGATTTGTTTACGAATGGGGAAAACCTACACGGCAAAAACCCCACTGGGTGATTTTTAAGGTCACCAATCCTGAAATTTCACTATTATCACAACAAGCGGTTACAAGTAAAGGAATCCCAGTACCTTATACCAACCTACAGTTGAACCCTTACCCCAATACCCAATTGGACTTGTTCTGCAGTGACAATCTTTCCTTTTAATGCACGGCTCTCAGTACGTGACTAACCAATTTGATGCGCGGATCCTAGTATGCGGCTTACTCCTTTGCACGAATCCAAGTACGTGACTAACTCCACAGCAACCCTTTGATTGTTGTAGTTGATTTGCAGCAGCTTCACACAGAAAACACCAATAAGATCTTCAATGTTGGTGGAAGAGACTTTGCTTGGTTACAGAACCCAAAGGCGTACAAGAAGCGCAGCAAGAACTCTTTCTTCTATAGGAGGAGGCTAGGATTTCAAAAAGAAAACCTTATGAAGCTCTCTAGGGTTAGGGTTTTTTTTTCGACCTCCTTTAAATAGGAGCTTAATGGACTCTCCTATTCCAAATAGATTTACACAACCTTGGGTTTTCCTAGTCCAATAAGAATTATACAGACCCATAAACAAATAGCTTTTTAGAGTGAAAACGTTGCTAGCTATAATCTGAATCCCGTAAGCTCGATAGATCGAGATAGGTGTCAAGATTCTGTTGAGGAGGTATCGAGACCTACAGATTGCACTTTTCTTGAGCAGTTCTTGAGTAATCTTCATGTCTTCAATTTAACCACTTGTAATAATTATCTTGAACCTACTTAGATTTACCCAAATACAAGTAAAGTGCATTTTGTCAAAGGATATACCAATTATATAAAATATTGCCCTAACAATCTCTCCCTTTGGCAATCTGTGACAAAACCACAAGAGTACATTGAATGTCCTAGAATACATTCTACTCAAGATTACAGAATAAATAAGCCTAGTCTAAAAGATTTGAACCTTGGAAGTTGCTGCAAGAAGAAGGCTGGGAATCTTAACTTGGCTTTAACTTGTCTTTCCTAAAAGGTACTAAACAAAACACATCAAGGTACCATGTGAAAAATAATGACAAGTTAAATAAACAAGAAACATGTGTATAAAGAGAGAAAAGAAACAACACATGTAAGATAAAAAGTGAAACACATACATCATCATCAAATATAGTAACAACACATGATGTATGTAAATGGTTACAAAACCAAAAGATACACAACACAAAATATATATCAATATCAAAGTGTATTAAACTAACTCTCCCCCTAAGTTAGTTACATCAAAAACTTTCTTGCCTTTAGCATGAAGTTCTCCCCCTAAGTCTATTACTCCCCCTGAGGAAAGACATTCAATTCTCAAATTTCTCCCCCTTTTTGACACGATTGTCAAAGGGCATAAAAAACCAAAAGACTTGATAGGAGACAGACAGAAAACAGACATAGAGGGAATGAGGTGAACAAGGAACCATAGACCTACAAGAAAAAGAAAAACAAGATGCTATGGACATAAAGGGAAAACATGCAAAACAATGAAGAGAGAAAAAAAAATGCATGCAAAAGTGTCTCGATCGATCGAAAAGGTGTCGAGAATCTATCGAGGAGATAGAAGGTATCTCGATCGATCGACCAAGCTATCGAGAGGTGTCGAGATTGCGATAAAAAGCAATTGAAGAGCTCGATAGATAAGCTAGGTATCGAGAGGTGCAGATTGCACTTTTCTTGAGCAGTTCTTGAGTAATCTTCATGTCTTTAATTTAACCACTTGTAATGATCATCTTGAACCTACTTGGATTTACCCAAATACAAGTAAAGTGCATTTTATCAAAGGATAAGCCAATTACATAAAAATATTTCCCAAACACAAACCACCAGCCTTACCCTAGAACCCTCCTCTTTCTCTCTCTATCTAATAAATGTTTATGGCCGAAATTCCTAGAGTTATTCGTTGGAAATTCCATGAATCTAAGATCCCAAGAATGTAACATTACGTGAACTAAACACCCTGTAACATGATTGAAATATCATTGATGAAGTCAATATCTCCTCAGTAAGCTACAGAGTCTTCATGGAGTCGAATCAACCTGCACAAGTCAAAAGAACCTCAAAAGGGGAGTACCGGCGTGATACCAGCCAACGACCCTCCAAAAGTTAAGTTAGTGAATGCTCACAACTCTAGAGTACCAGAGTTGGGAAAAGTTATGCATACCTGCCTTTATGAGGGCTTGGGGGTATTTATAGTAGTATGAAGTCGATGTCCATGGCGTGTTTGGGAAGATACTTCCTTACCGGAACCACTCTCTATTGCGTGGAGTGCAAGATACCTCTTCATGAGCAAACGTGCTGGATAAGATACCTGCTCAGGTACAAGCGTATGCGACAAGACACCTTTCCATGTAGAAGCGTGCAGGGCAAGTTACGTTTACCCCTTCAGCTTTATCCCATCACTTACTCTTCCCGTCGGCGCTCTTTGTTTTGCCTCTACCCCGTACCGCATAGCGCACTTGTCTGTTTACTGAAGGGGTGTCCGCCTCACCTTATTCCCATGGAGGTTCGTCAGCTTATTCAACCCCTTCAGCTTATATGGGACCGTCAGCACTACCTTATATAATTTATCCCTATCAACAACCCCTTACTCCACAATCCTGTCAGTTTCAGCTGTCAGTTTGGGGAGTATATATTCGCTTAACAGACAGGGCATTTATTGCCAGTCTCTTCAAGCAGCCTTGATGTCAGAACACGTGTCTTCGGCCGATTAGCCTCGTGTCCAAACGGGGGTGTCGCTTCGTCTTTTGTGCACTTATATCCTTATATATATGTCCTACTTCCCTCATTCCTTTCCTCTATTTCATTCCTGTTGATCAGAGAGAGAGATCGTCACTTCAAGGGTCGTCTTCGTCATCACGCTTTTGCTATCGTCTGCTTGTTAAGACCGTCAGCATTCTCAGAACCGTCTCCATCACTTGGTGAGTTGTCCTTGCTCTTATCACCTTTTTATTCTTATACTTGTTGATTGCAAAAAAAAGTTACTAGAGAGGTCGTCAATTTAGGCTCTTAGAACACCTTCGTCGCTTGTAGGTAGTCAAATGTTTAGGGAGGTGACGAGTGAACAGTCGTCAGTCCGCGAGGAAGCGGGCTACGATGAGGTCTTCCAATCAGGTCATAAGCTCGAGGAGGGTTCTTCATGGTCGCCAGAGGGGGGATCGTCAACCCAGTCTTCTGACGAGGATATGAAAAATTATAGAGAAGGTAGAGTAGTTAGCGAGGGCGAGGTTAATGATGACGAGGTGGAAGGGAGAGGAAGTGACGAGAGTTTGAGTGGGGGCGATGAGGCCTTAGAGAGTACGTCAGGAAGCCCCGGGGACGACCGTCCATTCATTCTTCCTAAAGAGTGGATGGTTAATGATTTTATGCCGACGATGTCAAACAAAGTTTTTAACTCCTTGCAAGAATGTTACCAGATCCCTAATAACATCCCGATCCGTCTTCTTGGAGAGTCTGAAAGGTGTTACACCGGGAAGACCACAGACGTCGGCATGTACGACGCTATGTTCGCGGCAGGATTAAGGTTGCCTCTGACGGCACTTCACCGTCAGCTAGCCAATTACCTAGGGTTGTCCGTTAGTTAAATTGCCCCCAATGCTTGGAGGATATTCATTGGGGCTGAGATCCTGTGGGGTCGCTTGAGTGGAGGAAACCGTCAGCTAACTCTTGACAAGTTCTTCTAGTGCTACCGCCCTCACCACATCGCCTCATCCGAAGGAATTTATCATTTTTTCGCGAGAAAGAAAGAGTTGAGGCTGGTGTCGGATATGCCTAATTCCAATAGGAACTGGAAGGGCAGGTATTTCTTTGTAGAAGGGACGAACTGGGTATGCCGTCAAGAGGAGTGGGAGACGATGCCCCATGGTTTTGACAACACCTGGGCCTTCGTTAGGGAATCAAGTAGACCCCGTCTACTTTTTCTTTTTAGGTTATGTATCTCAAGTTTCTAACGCCGTCTGCTTTTTCTTTATCTCTTTCCCCCCTCCTTTATTTCAGCTAGCGCCCGTCCAAACATCATAGGAGAGCAGGAAGCTTTCATCCGTAGGGTGACGGAGATACCTTTGGACGAGTAGAAGTGCCGGGATCTTATCACCTTTGGACGAGTCCTGAGCCTACACCGGAAGCCCGTTGCCTAAACAATTACTCCCGTCAATGTAAGTTATTTGTTTTAACAATCCTTTCGTTACCGTCAGCTTACTTAAGACCGTTTGTTATCTTTTATACGCTTTGCTCGTTTGCTTTGTAGAAATGGAGGCAGCCAAATTAAGGGCATAGGTCAAGGCTGCTGCTGCGTGCAAAAAGGAGGAGGGGAAGGGAAAGGAAAAGGAAGGGGCATCTTCGTCTCTTCCTAAGGCCGTCATCAAAGGTGTACCGAAGAGGAAGAATGACGGGAAGGATGACCGTCCATCCAAAAAATCGACCGTCACCCCAGGGGGGGTACCCTAAAAAGCCTTTGCCTTCAAAACATAGGGCAGGAGGGGGGCTGATGACGACCCCAAGCCCGTCACCCAGGACTCTGAGTGTCGTCTCCTTACACACAAGGAGTATGCCGTCGAGATGCTGGAGTCCATCCTCCAAGAAAAAGATGATGATCACTGGAGGACTTGGGGAGCTCAGGCCTTTTTGACCTTCTCCGGGTACCTGTTTTCCCTTTTTTCTTTTGCTCATTTTACTTTCATGCTAGCAAGTTGACGGTTGTTCTATCCTGTAAGCAATGGTTCGCATGAAGGCATTACAAATTAAGGGGACAGCAAACGAAGGGGTGATTTCCCGTCAGCAAAGGCGTATCAAGAACCTGACTAACGGGCAAGATCAATATAAGGAGGCCCTCCGTACCCTGAATCGGGAGGTGAAGGAGCTCGGGGACAAATTAGAGGAGGAACGCTGTCAGAAGAAGGAGGCGCAGGAGGCTAAGGAGGTGGTTGAAAGGGAGCTGTCGGCTCTGTCAGGATAGGTGGAGAAGGCCAAGGCTAACGCCATGAAGGAATTTAGGACGTCGCAGTCCTTCGTTGATTCTTACGCCGAGTACTATGGTGATGGGTTTAAAGACTGTCTTAAACAAGTCAAGTCTGCTCATCCTCACCTGGACTTATCAAAAGTTTCAATGGACGACCCTTTGCCGTCAACACCGGCGGGTGATACTACTCTTGGGGAGGACGAGGACTTTACCGAGTCAAGAATGAACCCAGCAGACGACGGTGTTGTTCTTGCCCAACCCGCTTTGGACAAGTCCATCATCTCTTTGACCTCGTCAGTGCACCTTCCAACTGAAGACCCTGTTCAAGAAATTCATGGCCAGCCTCTTTAGACTGATGGGATTCCACAAGACCCTCCTGCCTCCTAGTCTCCGTCATCTTTTTGTTTGGCTTTATAAACTTGCTCTATGTGTGTGTGTGTGTGTATATATATATATATATATATATATATTTGCGGACGATTTAATTGCCTCTCTATCATGTGGGCCTTGCTTGTAAAAAAATTTACTGTTTTTGTTCCCGTCGCTTTTGATACATGCATGTTTATTATGATGTTTTAATAAGCTAAGGTGCTTTTGCCAACATAGAGTAACGGGTTCGTCCACTTTGTGCTCTGTATATACTTTTTATCTTCTTTACTATAAAGTCGTCATTTTGAATGACCTCGTCAGCTTCATAGATTTGACAAGCCTGTCTACTTTATTGTTTAATAACGTCGTCGGCTTCTTGACAATCTTAGTTCACCTTATGAGTTTTAGTGATTTCTCAACTTCTTGGGGTGAGGTTGCCCATTTTGTGAGCTGAACAATCGGGTCGTCTGCTTTGTGGGCCCGTCTACTATGGTATGTAGCTGCCGTTAATTTTGTGGACATAGTATCGTCCATTTTGTGGATTTATTAGACTTTGTCTATCTTATGCACTTTGGAAAGTTAACCTCTTGGGATGAGGTCGTCCATTTTAAGGACTAAATAATTAGATCGTCTACTTTGGGACGTCATCATTTACTTTGTGGTCGTTGGCTTTGGATTTAATAGCGTCGTCCGTTTTTCCACAACCTTGCCCACTTTTGTGGGTTCGCTTATCTTGTGAACTCGTGTTTTTAACCCCGTCTATTTCATGGACATTAATAGTTGCTCTGTCTAGTTTGAATGAGCTCGTCTACTTTATGGACTTAATAATAATTTTTTATCCTCTTGGGGGAAAGTCGTCAGCTTCAAACTGTCCTCCTGGGATAGGGTCGTCAGCTTCAGACTTTTTTTTATCCTTTTGTGGGTCGTCAGCTTCAGACTTTTTTTATCCTCTTGGGATAGAGTCGTCAACTTTATGTACATTAGCAATAACCTTGTCCATTTTGTAGGTTTTCTTGTAAAGCACTTTGGCCATGTCTGAACAAACTTTTATTATAATAAATTATGCAAAGTAGTTCTAGAAAAGGAGAAGACCTGCCCCTCGGGCTTTAAAAGAGTTGTCATAGCAGAGACTAGAGTAAATAGGAAGATCGGAGGAGTGTTTCCAAAATTGACAAAGATAAACAAGTAAGGGGTTTCATGTCACCCTTTTTTACTGGTAGTACTTCCGTAGGTGCTCAGCATTCCATAGATGGTGTAGTTTCTGTCCTTCTAGCGTTTCTAGGTGGTAGGTGCCCTTTCTCTGCCATGCCGTAACCCAGTAAGGCCCTTCCCAGTTAGGGCCGAGCTTTCCCTGTGTAGGGTCTTTGGTAGCACCCATCACTACAAAAAAAAAAAAAAAAAAAAAGTCTACTAGCAAGAGTAAAATGCCCTCACAAAAATTCAAATATCGTCGCAAAAGGTTATTAGCGAGGGTATATGGCCTTTGAAGGCCGTCGTATTTGCTCTTGTTGCTAAAAGAGACTTTGCGACCATACCTTCGCAAATAAATAATTTACGAGGGCAATCCACCGTCGTTACTGAACAAATTCGCCCTCACAAATATATTAACAAACGACGAGAAAAGTCGACGACTTATTTTTAGCGAGGGAAAGCAATCATTGTTAACAACTATTTGTGAGGACCTTTATACTCTCGCAATTAGTTATTTGCACTACAAAAAAATTGTACTATTGTGGCGGGCCAAAAATGCCACTATAGGTCTTCAATTATATTAAATATTAGTCCTTCGGTGGCAGTTTTTGCCCGCCATTATAGGTGACTTTTTTTTTCCCTCCTGCGTTCTAAACCCACATATCTATTACAAATAACTTGTAATAATTTTAGCTCCACTAAAACAATACCACAAATGTAACTAGCTAACTCCACAAATGTCTCCAAACTAACATTATATTAACATAAAAATATATTATCAAATACATAACATTGTCTATAACCATTATCAAAGTTTCAAAGTATTTAAACAAATACACTTCCAAAAAATACATTTGTTTAAATGTGGTTCTTTGTACACAAAAAGCCATCAAAAAATTATAACATCTTCACTATTGTAGCACCATCATTAGTAATTGCCACGTCTCCAATATCACCAACAAGCATCTGAAACCATCAACCAGAAAGCAAATCAAAATTATACCCTTTGGCAAAACCACATAGTCCAAATAAACCACCTGTAAACAAATGAAATTGTAATTAAAAAGAAAGAATGAAAGAAAAAAAAATCATTGTGTTGCTTTGAAATCATAGATTGAAATGTATAATTGTTACCATTCAAGCATTTTCTCAATGGTGATAGCTTGACCAAGTTGAGAGAATATCAAACATGGAAGTAAGAGTGGAAAGACCAACTGCATTACACAAATAGTGGGAACAATGAGTTATGATGCTCAAATTTGCTGATAGGTAAATCTAAGTTGCAGAGTAAGTTAACAATAAGTGAGTATTAGCAAGACATATTCAACAACAACAGCAACAAGAAGCTTATTTTCAACAAGGGACATAGTTCCCTATTTTTCTTCTTTGTGTCTGGCCAATCCACAGTTTAGGCATAGACAGTAACCAAATTCTAGTGTGCTCAAAATTTAAATCTAAGAGGCATAGACCTAGCAACAAAACTGGAATGCCAATTGATGAAAATCAATCCAAAGACATACATAACATCCATGAACCATCCACCATCAGAGAAGATGTAAGCCTTAGTAATAATGAGGTCAAGATCTGTCAGGATTTGCACAACTTCCAACAGAATTCCTGGTTTATTAACACTATCAACCTATAATCATTTTCCATGTCCTTGATGGTAATTCTTATAAGAAGGGAATTGGGGAAATAATTGCAAACAAGAGAATCTAGCAATATGATATTGTGCAGATGCAATATGCAGTCCATACAGTAAATTAAGCAAAAGGGGTCTTTTGGCATTGGTTAATTGAGGTTCTTGCAATTTGGAGTCCTTTAAAAAAAAATCATTTTTGTTCAAATTTGCCTCTCTAGATTTCGGCTGTAATTAGGAAGTCAATTTTTCTAAAGCAATTTTTACACAGGAAAGACATAGGTAACTTACTGCAACATAGGTGGGTTAAGCGTGATCTGCTTATTATGTGAAGCAATTGTGTTTCTTTGGTTCACAAATTTTAAACTCACAATAGAGGAATTTAAAAGTAACTTCAATAGGGAACTTCATCTCCTCATATTATTTCTACTTGTAAAAGAGAAACTGTAACTAAAAATGTTAAAAACCTTTGTTTCAAGCAGTGGCTGATCTTGGAGGTCAAAATGACGCATAATTCTTATATGTATCAAAATTTACCTTGATTAGAGCACAGTCACGACAACTAATGTCGTCTACAACACCCTGAAAACAGAAAAAAAAAAAAAAAAAAAAGAGTTACTATATTTCATGAAAACAACACAATATGGCAGTATAAACTATTTTTAAGGAATTCATAAAAATCAGAAAATAAAATGAGCATTACCCTTAGTTTATATCATTATGACCATGTTGTTAAGGTGATTAGACCATTGAGATTATTTAACAAGTTACATTTGAGAACTATGCTCACTAGAGAATAGAGGCATAGGAGAGAAAGAAAACCTTGGAGGATTAATTCTGGTGCTGAAGTTCTCATACTTAGGATCAAAGTATGACCAGCAAACTTTTGCCATTTCGTTCAAACCTTTGGCAAATCAAGTTGATGTCTTTCAAGAGGAATTAGCACTCGCTAGTTTGTTAAGCCAATATGGCAGTATAAACTATTAGACTTCCTAACAATATAGTATAAGCCAAAATGTAACCTTCATAATCATGCTTTTGTATACTGGACAAAGCACATCAGCCTTGGCAAAGTAAAAAAAATCAATCCCAATCTACAATACTATAAACCCAAATATACATCTAACATCTCTAGAGTACCAGAATTTTCAATTTGTCATTTGAATCTCCACAATTAAAATAATTCTTTTCTATTGGTAACAGGGTTCAACTATTATTAGATTGCCAACTTGCCAATTTTGCAGGCCAAGCTTTTGGAGGACCACCTAATGGTCATAATTATAACACGAAAGTGGCCATTTAAGGCAGCCATCCACTCACACAGATTATATAAATATATATATATATATATATATATATATATAATGATACTACGAACAAAAGCATGAAGACCAACCATTTAAACGGATTGCTTCACAAATCTCCACCAATAAGACAAACTTTCTCATATTAGCCAAACAATAGTTTCAAATATATATGTGGTTGAATTCAACTTTTTTTTTTCTTCTAAATTTTTTCTAGTGAAAACTCAAAGCAGATATATTGGAGTTTTTTTTTTCTTTTTTTCTTTTATACAAATATATATATCAGCTTTAAGGACCTTAAAACACTTACAGCCAACTAAAAGAGGTTTTAACTCCATGCACAACCATTGACCCAAATACTCCACCAATAACCCCAGAGATCGCCAAGTACACAAAAACAAGCCCAAAGGCATAAAGGGTCTTTCCCTTCAACAACTCAACTCTTTTTCATAGCAGAAAACCCATAAATGCGTTCCAACACAGAAACCACGCTAGCCAAGTGCCATAGTGCAGTGAAATAGACATGAACAAAAAGAAATAGTACGAACAAACCATAACAAAATGCTACCTAGTGAAATAGACATGAACAAAAAGAAATAGTACGCACAAACCATAACAAAATGCTGCCTAAACACAAAAATTAAAATATGCATGACAAAATCCAAACCCAAATTTCACAAAAATCATAAAAAAAACATTAAATTAAATTAAGTATCTACATATTACACCACCAAAAATAAACCCAAATTTTACAAAAATCAAAATTGAAAACTAAATAAATAACCTAATGTTAAGTATCCAAATCCAAACCCAAAATTTCACAATAATCAAAACAAAAAATCAAATAAATAACTTACCAAGCAAAATCGGAATGGGTATGGGTATAACTATGGGTATGGTGAGGAAAAATGAATGGGTATGGGGGTGGTAAGGGGAGAGAGGGACAAAGGGAGAAAGGATCTTGTGGTGAGGGAGAGAGAGCCGATGGGTATGGGTTGATGGTAGAGGGATCGAGGAGGAGAGGAGTCGATGGCTGGGCTCAACCTCGTCGGCATCGTTGTTGGGCTAGGCTGGGCTTTGCTCGTCGGCGCCGGTGGGTTTGTGTGTGTGTGTGTGTGAGAGAGAGAGAGAGAGAGTAAAAGGCCGTGTGAGAGATGGAGAGAAAATGAGAGAGTTTTGTGAGTAAAAACTGTGTGAGAAATGAAACTTTTGTGTGGGAAATGAAAATGTAAGTGGGAAAAATTCTTTGGAGAATTTTGTGCGGGAAAGAAGAAAAAATTTGGGGGGAAGAGTATTTGGTTAAGTGTGCAATGAACTAGTAATAGCATTTGGTTAAGTGTGCCTTGACAAATGACAATATTATGTCTATTCAACTTTTTTGAAAAATTTTACCATTTGTCTAATTGATGATGTGTTGTGCACCACAAATACTATTATTATTATTATTATTATTATTATTATTATTATTATTATTATTATTATTATTATTATTATCAACTAAAAAAAACTATTTGTTGAGTATTTATTAAATAGATAAACTATCTATTATTATTAAAATGAGCTAACATTTTAAGTTTTTATTTAAATTTTAGCATATTAATTAAGATATAGACTTATAATTGTAATTATTTTTAATAAATTATATGGATTTTGACTAATGAACTTATAAAAAATTAAATAAATAGTTATATATTTATTTTTATATATAAATATATAAAATTAGCGGCGTCAGTTCGTTTAGACCCCTTAAACCCAACAAATTAACCTAGAGAATTAGCCAAGTGATTAACTTAGGTAATTTAATTAAAACTAGGTTAACACAATTAAGCAAAAATAACAAAGCAGCGGAAAATAAACAACACAAAGATATGATGACCCAGGAAACCACACCGGTAAAAACCTGAGGAGGATTTAACCTAGCTATCCTCAAGGTAAAATAGCAAATCCACTAGAAAGAATCGAAGTTTACACAATAACGAGTTAGACCACTAACATCCTATTGCTACCCAAGTGTAGGAAACTTACTACCACGACCACGTGACAGCTCCGAGATCCACGAACTCCTTCTTTCTTTGACCTTTGCAAAACACAAACACCACCGTTTGTGACTTTGAGATTCCACTCAAAGGTTTAGCAACACAAACTCTCCTGTTTGTGACTCCAAGACCACCCTTGAAGGTTTAGATCATCAGCACCTTTGATGACTAGAGAAGGCAGCAACTTCAGCAATACCGGATCTTAAGATTCTTCAAGGAACAACACCGGTAGAAGTTATATGAGAGGTTTTAGGAACAAAACCCTAAATACAAAAAAGGCACACTCTTTTCTCTCTAAAAAGCCTTGTAAAAAACGTGCTTAGGGTTTCCTTTATATAGTGGGAGAAGTAGATCTGAAACCCTAATCTTTTATGGGCTAGAACTGCAGTTTGGGCCAACTTAAAATTCTGCAGATACGATTCTCGATCGGTCGAGCCTGTTTTTCGATCGATCAAACTAGGCAGATTCTGAAATCTTCTTTCTGCAGCTTACATGTTCTTGTGTGCTCACGATTTGCCAATTGTTCTAAACTTTTAGAACCTAACAATCTCCCCCTTTGGCAATTCGTGACAAAACTTTCATACAAAATGAAATGTTAAAATACAAGAACAACCCAATACAATAAAATGCCCAATTACATCACAAATCCCAATCTAAGACTCTTAACCTAGAAGTTGCCAAGAAGAGGTAGAAGGTCTTGATTAGAATGCATCTGTCTTTTCTGAAACACTCAACAAACACATCACCGTATGTGTGGAAAGAAAGACATATAAACAATAATATGAAATAGAAATATAAAAACACAAATAACTCTTCCCCTAAGTTAGATACATTAAAAAGTTTTAATATTCTCCCCATTTTAAAAACAATTGCATCTCCCCCTAAACAAGACAAACAGGCTTCCCAACATTTCATCTATATTCTCCCCCTAAACAAGACAAACATGATTCTCACATTTCATCTATTTCTCCCCCTTTTTGTCACGTATTGACAAATACAACTCAAACAAAGAGTAAAGTGACAGTAAATATGAGAGAAGAAAAGAGAACCAAGGGAACATAAAACAGATTAGCTCTATAGAAAAAAGAGATAACTCCCCCTAGAAAGAGCAACAACTCCCCCTATGAACAACAAAGGCTTAAAAAAAACTTTTCTCCCCCTATAAAAATAGGAAAAACAAAACAAGTTTTGGGAAAAACAGTTTTGGGAAAAATTTAGGAGGTGGGGATAAATAAAAAAACACACAAACCCAAAAAAATAAAGTTGAGTTGAGGATACACATGAAGAAAAATATTCTCTCTTTCAATAAATGCAAACTTGACACTATGTGACCCATAAACAGTTGCATGAGTAGAGAAAATATTTGCACATTATTATCCATCATATCTCTTAAGAAAAATATTTTCTGCATTTCACACATCAAGAAAAATAGCATATACTAAAACGTACAAAGGACTCAAAAATTAATCAATCAATTTTTAAATCAAGTTGAGTACCCAATTTAGCAAAGTGTATGCATGTTATGTGTGAAAAAAATGAGAGATATAACTGCAAAACTGCAAGATGGATACAGAATACAATGCAATTCATGTGAATCCTAAACATAAATGATGCATAAAAAAAATTTGGTCAAAAACTCTAAAAACTGACAATTTTTCAGTTTCGATCGATCGAGTATCGATCGAATACTAATCGAGTCAGACAGAATCAAACCAAAATTTTAATCGCAATTTCGATCGGTCGAGCAACAGCTTCGATCGGTCGAAATTCTGGAAAACTCAAATTTTTGAAAAACAGAGCAATTTAATGCTGTAACTCCTCAAAGCATAATATTTTATGAATGAAATGCATGAGTATGAGACTAAAAGTTTTTCAAAAACACATGAATACAGCCCAGATCTTCCAAAATTAAGATTTTCAATCAATTTGTCCTCAAAACTCAAATTTTGCATCAAAATCAAGGAACATATAATCTTGGATGACCACAACAAAATCACACACAATAACATGTACAAAGTTTAGCAAAGAGTAACATGTGTAGTGTGTGCAACTAGCAAAAGCTTGAGAAACATGTGAGGTGATATGTGAATAATAATCAATCACAAAGTCTACAAAATTTATCACATAAATTTGAAAGAGACTATCACCTAAAGAGTTAATCATATAACTCTCACATCTCCTAGAATAAAAGCTTGCAATCATGTAAGTTTCTTGATTTGCCTCATAATATAGACACCAATTTTAATTGATTAGAAATTCTTTTAGCCCAATAATGTACACACCAATTTTAACAATTTAACCGAGGCTACAACTTATGTTTTTTTTTTTTTTTTTTTTTTTTTGGTGCATGTGCTACACTTTCTCGAGCACAAAATTTTATGATATGCACTAAGGTGTTCATGATTGGCTAATAAACAGTGGTGAGATAATTATTTATGCCTTTCTCAATAAGTTCAAGTCCAACAATCAAAGGCATGTGACTTCAAAATCAAGATCATGTGATCAAAAACTATAAACATCTTTCCCACACAACATGCACTACAAAGACTTCAGCTAGTAAAGTGCAATAAATAAGCTCATCCAAGCTAAACAAGGTACATAAACATGTTATGTAAAGATAATATGGCCAACCTTAATTATAAATCCAAGATATATAATACAAAATACATAAAAACCTTTTTTTGGTTAAAAAAAAATTTATGACCAAAACTAAAAGCACACATTATGCTAAATGATTAAAAATGCAAATGCAATGCATGGCAGTGCTTAACTAAGCTATAGAGGGTACACAAACAAGAAATATCAATTTCTTAATTAACCCATGAGTACATGTACAAACTAGTACATACTTAAACAAAATCAAAAAATAGCTTAGGACTTATATAACACATACTATTCAAGTTTCTCCACAATGTCAAGCATGTTCTAAATCAAGAGAGAGATATTATAATTCATGTAATTCTCAAGAAAAAAACTAGACACAAAATAAAATATTTTTGTCTTTTTGAAATTTTTCAATGTTTTTGGATTTTTTTTTTAAATAAAAACAACCTAAAAAACAAAACAACCAAAAACAAAAACAAAACATGTCCACAAATAATTGAAAGAATTAAAACAGGGACAAGTCAGCAACACTCACCTTAGAGAATCTTTTCTCACCCATATAACACGAGTCTTCGGCTTTGTAGGTGAAAATCCATGTGAAGCAGAGTGTATTTGAGGGATTACACCAACCTTCTGAAAAAGACTGAAATCCTGCAAATTCCTTTCACAAGCCAACAAGCTCAAATTTTTCAAAAGCATATGAAACAATTTATTTGGACTTATGGCAGAAGAAATATCATCACATATCCTAGATTGAAATATAGAATGTTTAAATTTCAATTCATGACAATTAGGACGAATATGACCGGAAACACCACAAAAGTGACAAACAGGAACAAATTTAGGAACATCAGTATTCCTAATAGCAAATCTAGTCTCAGATTTTGGTTTTTGCCTCAACAAAGCACAATTTGGTCTAATATGACCAACAACACCACAAAGGTGACAAGTAGGCACAAAAACAGATTTATTATGCTCTCTAACAGTAGGTTTAGACTTAGGTGTAGAAACTTCAGCGTCTACATCAGAACTTTTACCTTTGTCTAACCTAGCAAAATAAGCATTTTCTTTATTATTCCTCTTAAAAGGAGGGATATAAACTTTTTCAGTTTTAGGCTTAAAAGAAACAGAAACACTTCTATTATCATCAGCAGGCTTGGTACTAGTCAAATTTTCAATTTTAGCTTTAGATTCAACTAACTCTTGTTCCAAGCTTTTCATCTTTTCATCTTGAGAGGAAATTTGATTTCTCAAAAATTCATTCTTTTTATTAGATTCATCTAATCTAACAATCAATTCCTCTTTTTCAAGATTAACCAATTTTAACTCTTCTTTAAATTTCTTAGCAATTTTCAAAGATTTAGATAATTCCTTACGAAGAGTTTCGCAGGCATAAAAAAGATCAACAGAAACAACTGTGTCCTTCTTATTCAAATCATCACAATCAAAAACAGTAAGACACTTAAAATTATCCATGATAACAGGGATCAAGGATCAACTCTTAGATCAAAAGATCTAAAGCAAAAGAGCTACCCGCTCTGATACCACTTGTCAGTTCGTTTAGACCCCTTAAACCCAACAGATTAACCTAGAGAATTAGCCAAGTGATTAACTTAGGTAATTTAATTAAAACTAGGTTAACACAATTAAGCAAAAATAACAAAGCAGCGGAAAATAAACAACACAAAGATATGATGACCCAGGAAACCACACCGGTAAAAACCTGGGGAGGATTTAACCCAGCTATCCTCAAGGTAAAATAGCAAATCCACTAGAAAGAATCGAAGTTTACACAATAGCGACTTAGACCACTAACATCCTATTGCTACCCAAGTGTAGGAAACTTACTACCACGACCACGTGACAGCTCCGAGATCCACGGACTCCTTCTTTCTTTGACCTTTGCAAAACACAAACACCACCGTTTGTGACTTTGAGACTCCACTCAAAGGTTTAGCAACACAAACTCTCCTGTTTGTGACTCCAAGACCACCCTTGAAGGTTTAGATCATCAGCACCTTTGATGACTAGAGAAGGCAGCAACTTCAGCAATACCGGATCTTAAGATTCTTCAAGGAACAACACCGGTAGAAGTTATATGAGAGGTTTTAGGAACAAAACCCTAAATACAAAAGAGGCACACTCTTTTCTCTCTAAAAAGCCTTGTAAAAAACGTGCTTAGGGTTTCCTTTATATAGTGGGAGAAGTAGATCTGAAACCCTAATCCTTTATGGGCTAGAACTGCAGTTTGGGCCAACTTAAAATTCTGTAGATACGATTCTCGATCGGTTGAGCCTGTTTTTCGATCGATCGAACCAGGCAGATTCTGAAATCTTCTTTCTGCAGCTTACATGTTCTTGTGTGCTCACGATTTGCCAATTGTTCTAAACTTTTAGAACCTAACAAGCGGTAATCCCGAAACGGTACACTGGTATTAACCGATACCGAAATATTTCATTTATTTGACCAAACCGAAATAGTTTCCAGTACGGTATTGATTCCTTTGTTTTTGGTCTCTAAAATGAAAAATGTGTTCCTCTTTGATTCTTACTGTCATCTCATTAATGAAAATTGCTTACGTGACAAACGGAGTGCATTGTTTGCGTACTAAATGCTGACATGATTATTAAAAAAATGGTCCTGAGACTATTGAACTTGGTGAAATTCATATTTAAATCTTGATTAATAGGATTGAAGAGTATAGTGTTGGTGAAATTTGAGACCAATTAGATAGTCAGATTGAGTAAACATAACCATACAAGTATACATCACATGTTCATCATGCACCATACTCAGATTTGAAGAGTATAATGAAAATTTAATTCTAGAAAATTATGGTCACAATCAAATTATTGGATTTAAAGAAATGTGTGGTCAAACCCGATCAAACTTAACAGATGGTTCTGATACCACTGGACTTGGTAAAATTCATATTCAAATCTTGATCAAGAGTATGGTGACATAGTGATGTTAGTGAAATTTGAGACCAATTGGATGGTCAGATTGAGAGAATATATATAGCCATATAGGTACACAACACATATCCAACAGGTGTCATACTTAGATTTGAAACCTAACCATTAAATCTAATTATTGGATTTGAAATCTAACCACCAGTAACTTATTATTGAATTCATATTTTGGGAATCCAATCGTTGGATTACATTTTCTATATGTTCTAAACATGCAAGCCAATTTTCATGCCAATCGGATGTTATTTTACCATTTGTTCTATAAACTCATCTTTTATGCATTATTTTAAATTATAAAAACTTGAATTTAGACAATTGATTGATGATATGCCTATTAATCTTTGATTACCTTCAAATTTTGTAACCATGAAAAATGTATGAAGATAATGTAATCTAATGGTAAATTTGTCAAAATTCACATCGAACTAAGAAATATAGAGTTGGGTTTAAGTTACACCTGATGTAACTCTAAAAAATGTTACACCACCCAATAACTTATTATTAAATTCATATTTTGAAAATCCAATCGTCGGATTACTTGTTCTATATGGTTTTAACATGCATGCCAATTTTCATGCCAATCGGATATAATTTACTATTTGATCTATGAACTCATATCTTATGCATTATTTTAAACTACTTAAACTTGAATCTAGACAATTGATTGATGACATGACTATCAATCTTTGATCACTTTGAGATTTTGTAAGCATGGAAAATAGATGAAGATGATGTAATCTAATAGTAGATTTGTCAAAATTCACATCGAATTAATAAATATAGGGTTGGGTTCGAGTTACACTTGACGTAACTCTAAAAAATGTTACACCATCTAATAACTTATTATTGAATTCATATTCTGAAAATCCAACCGTTGGATTACATGTTCAATATGGCCTTAACTTGCATGCCAATTTTCATGCCAATCGGATGTAATTTATCATTTGATCTATAAACTCATCTTTTATGCATTATTTTAAACTACAAAAACTTGAATTTTAACAATTGATTGATGACATGGCTATTAATTTTTGATTACCTTAAAAATTTGTAAGCATGAAAAATATATGAAGATAATGTAATCTCACGGTAAATTTTTCAAAATTCACACCGAATTGAGAAATATAGGGTTGGGTTCAAGTTACACTTGACGTAATTCTAAAAAATGTTACACCACCCAATAACTTATTATTGAATTCATATTTTGAAAATCCAACTGTTAGATTACATGCTCTATATGTTCTTAATATGCATGCCAATTTTCAAGCCAATCGGATGTAATTTACCGTTTGATCTATAAACTCATCTTTTATGCATTATTTTAAACTACAAAAACTTGAATTTAAACAATTGATTGATGACATGGCTATTAATATTTGATTACCTTGAAATTTTGTAAGCATGAAAAATATATGAAGATAATGTAATCTCACGGTAGATTTGTCAAAATTCACATCAAATTAAGAAATATAGGGTTGGGTTCAAGTTACACCTGACGTAATTCTAAAAAATGTTACACCACCCAATAACTTATTATTGAATTCATATTTTGAAAATCCAACTATTGGATTACATGCTCTATATGTTCTTAACATGCATGCCAATTTTCATGCCAATCGGATGTAATTTACCGTTTGATCTATAAACTCATCTTTTATACATTATTTTAAACTATAAAAGCTTAAATTTAAACAATTGATTGATGACATGGCAATTAATATTTGATCACCTTGAAATTTTATAAGCATGAAAAATATATGAAGATAATGTAATTTAACGGTAGATTTGTTAAAATTCACATCGAATTAAAAAATATAGAGTTGGGTTTAAGTTACACGCGATGTAACTCTAAAAAATGTTACATCAGCCAATAACTTATTTATTGAATTCATATTTTGAAAATCCAACCATTGGATTACATGTTCTATATATTCTTAACATACATGTCAATTTTCATGTCAATTGGATGTAATTTACCATTTGATTTATAAACTCATCTTTTATGCATTATTTTAATGGGAATAAATTTTTATTCACTTTTGAGAGAGAGTACAAAAGGGTGAAATTCTTGAATTTTAGTCTACCATTTTGAAGTTGAAAGTGCTATCATTTTTTATGGGTAAAATTGTTTAGAAAATTAGGACAGACCTTTCTTATATAGGATATATATAAAAGGTTTTTTTTTTTTTTTTTTAGATTGTAAACAAAAGGTTCATCTAAAGAATACAAACTGCTATATGTTTATATGTTTCTTTTTATCTTTCTTTGAATTTTAGAATAACTTTTATCTCCAAAAAAAATTAATATTTTAATGATTTTTTGCGAAGGTCAATTGTGGCCAAATAATTTAGTGTTAGTAAAGACATATTTTTAACCCACACAAAAATAAACTTTTTACAAAATAATTTGGTGGGAATATTTGCCTCCAAAAATTTTGACATTTTAATGATTATTTGTTAAGGTTCATCCTAACCCTCGCAAATAATTTTGACCTTCACAAATAATTTAGTATTAATGACAGTTTTTTTTTACCGTCACAAATAATACACTTTTTGCGAGAGATTTTTAATTGTCCCTCGCAAAAAATATGGAGGGAAAATTTCCCTCCAAAATATTAGTCTTTGTGATGGCTATAACACATAATTGCTACAGCTTTTCTTGTTAGTCACAAATATTTCACATTTTACCAAGTATTTGCGAGGGCTTTATTTTGCCTTTGCAAATAAGATTTTTTTAGAGGGCTTTTTAGGTCCGTCAAAAATTCTTGGTCGCTAATAGGCATTTTTCTTGTAGTGCATGACCCTTCATAGAACAAGATCTCCGACCTGGAAGCCTCTATGTCGGACTCGGGAGTTGTAATGTTTAGCCATGCGGTCTTGATACCACGCAAGCCTTTGTTCTACTACTGCTCTGACTTCGTCGATTAGATCAAGCTGTAGATGCATAGCTTCGTCATTCCTGCTTTCATTATGGGTGTCCACCCTGTAGCTTGTGAGCCCTACCTCGGCTGGGATAATTGCCTCGTTTTCGTAAGTTAGCCAAAATGGTGTTTCTCCTGTATGGGTCCTTGCTGTTGTCCTGTATGCCCATAGTATGCTAGGTAATTCTTCAGGCCATATGCCCTTTGCCCCCTCGAGCCGAGTCTTGATAGTCTCAAGCAAGGATCGGTTTGTTACTTCTACTTGGCCATTAGCCTGAGGGTGGGCAGGGGAGGAGTAATGATTCTTTATTTCTAACTGCGAGCAGAACTCCCGGAAGGGGCTGTTGTCGAATTGTTTCCCGTTGTCCGAGACTAGGACTCTAGGGATCCCAAACCTGCATATGATGGATCTCTAGACGAAGCTTCGTACGCTTTTCTCTGTGATAGTAGCCAAAGCTTCGGCTTCTACCCATTTTGTGAATTAGTCTATGCCTACTATTAGGAACTTCAGCTGTCGCATAGCCGTCGGGAACGGACCAATTATGTCTAACCCCCATTGAGCGAACGGCCATGGGGCTGTCATGGGGGTCAGCTCTTCGGATGGCTGTCTGATGATGTTGCTGAATCTCTAGCATTTATCACAGGCTTTGACATACGCCTAAGTGTCTTTTTGCGTTGTAGGCTAATAGTACCCCGCTCGAATCAGCTTGTGTACCAACAATCGCGACCCTGAGTGGTTTCAGCAAATCCCTTCGTGGACCTCCCTCATAACGTAGTCCGCTTCCTTGGGACCCAAGCATCTCAGGTACGGGCAGGAGAAGCCTCTTTTATACAAGACGTCCTTCATAAAAATGAATCGTGCCGCTTAGACCTTCAGCTTTCTTGCGGCCTCTTTTTTCGTCTGGTAGAGCGCCATTTTTTAGGTAAGAGACTAATGGCGTGGTCCAATTATTTTTGGAACCAATTTCCTGCACATCGACAGAATCTATTAGCGGAGAAACCTGAATAAAAGAGAGCACGTTGTCAAGAGTAGTTATATGCTCAAACGAAGCGGCTTTGGCAAGGCAGTCAGCTTGCTCATTTTCTTCTCTGGGGATTTGGATGATTTTGACCTTCAACTCGTCCACCCTTCTCTTTGCTTGATCTAGATATCTTTTCATCCTTTCGCCTTTACACTCGTAGTCTCTGTTTACTTGGTTGGCGACGACCTGATAGGAATGGCAATGGGTCGAGTTCGGGCTGGGTTTTTTCATACCCGGACCCGACCCGCGGGCCAAGACCTGTGGCCCGGACCTGGCCCGTTTATTAACCTAGTTTTTTTCCCGTGGCCCAAACCCGCCCCGCCGGGTTCCACAGGCCCCGTTAAGCCCTACCAAGTTTGGGCTTAATCTACGGCCCAAACATGGCCCAACCAAAAAAAAAAAAAAATCGTACTGAAGCCCAATTTTTTTTTTATGAGAATTGAAGCCGAAAGAGGCACTGTGAGCTGTGCTGTGAGGTTGAGGGACTGAGGGTGAGGGCCGTGAGGGCGCTGTTGGGACTGTGTGTGCTGCTGGGACTGAGCTTGAGGTGCGTGAGGGTGAGGGCCGTGAGGGCGCTGCTGGGACTATGTGTGATGCTGGGACTGTGTGCACTCCTAGGACTGAGCTTGAGGTGCGTGAGGGTGAGGGCCGTGAGGCACTGCTGAGCGTGAGCGTGAGCGTGACTCTGTGTGTGTGTGCTTAGGTTGCTTGACTACTTGTGTGAGGCACTGCTGATGCGTGCTTGTGGGCGTGGCTGCTGAATGTCTGCTTCAGTGCTTAGGAAGGAGAGGAGTGAGCTCAGAGGCAAAGCTGAAATGCTTGAGCTTAGTGGTTGCTGAATGTGTGCTTTAGTGCTAGGGTTAGTTTTTAGGTCTTTATATATATAAGGGGGCTTTTGGTAATTTAAAATAACCGGGCCGCGTCCAGGTCTGGGTCGGGTCCGGGTTTCGGGCCGAGTTTTTTATAAAACCCGGACCCGACTCGAACTCGCTTTAGGTTTTTTTTTTTAAAAACCCATACCTGACCCTATTTCTTATCGGACCGAGTAAAACTAGGCCCATTAGGGTCGGATCGGGCCGGGTACCCGCGGATCAGGCAAAAATTGCCATCCCTACGACCTAAGAGTTGTAGTAAACCACCACTCTTGCGACTCCTGCTGCTTTGGCGAGATCAAGCCCTGCTACTAAAGCTTCGTATTCCGCTTCTTATTCCGCTTCGTTGTTGGTGGTGGGGAAGTCAAGACGGACCATGCATTCGATCCAGTCACCTTTAGGGGAAAGAAGTAAGACACCTACGCCTTCGGCCCGTCTGTTTGACGACCCGTCTGTATGTATACTCCACTGAGGACATTCATCTGCCCCTTGGTCCTCCCCGTTGGTGAACTCGGCTATAAAGTCAGTGACGACCTGCCCTTTGATGGCGGTGCGCGGGCAGTATCGAATATTGAACTCACTCAACTCTATTGCCCATAAGGCCAACCGGCCAGCAGCTTCGGGGTTATGCATTGCCCGCCGTAAGGGCTTGTCAATTAAGACGACTACCGTGTGAGCCTGGAAGTACGGCTTGAGTTTACGGGTCGCTGTAATTAAAGCGAAGGCGTGATTTTCCATGGGTGGATACCTTTCCTCTGCACCACGAAACGCCCGGCTGGCATAGTATACAAGTTTTTGAACCTTGTTTTCTTCTTTGATCAAAGCCGCGCTAACGGCTGCTGGGGAGACAGCTAGATAGAGGAAAAACTCTTCTCCTGGCTGCGAAGGACTTAGCAACGGAGGCGAAGAGAGATAGGCCTTCAGCTCCTCAAATGCTTGTTAGCACTAGTCTGTCCACTCGAAATTTTTCTTCAGCGTGCGAAAGAAGGGTAAACATTTGTCCGTTGCCTATGACACGAATCTGTTCAGGGCAGCTACCTTTCCGTTTAAGCTTTGTACCTTTTTTACGTTCTTCGGGGGAGCCATCTATATTATGGCTCGAATCTTGTCTGGGTTAGCTTCAATACCTCTTTGAGACACCATAAAGCCAAGAAATTTTCTCGCCGTTACCTCGAACGCACACTTCGTTGGATTGAGCTTCATGTTGTAGGAGCAGAGGGTGCCGAATGTTTCCTTGAGATCCTTCAGATGGTCCTCTTCCCTTCAGCTTTTCACTAACATGTCGTCGACATATACCTAAACATTTATCTCTATTTGGTTGGCGAACATCTTGTTCATGAGTCTTTGATATGTGGCGCCCACATTCTTTAGCCCAAATGGCATCACCTTGTAGCAAAAAAGACCTTGGCTGGTGACGAATGAAGTCCTCTCTTGATCCGCCTCATCCATCCGGATCTGATTGTATCCTAAGAAGGCGTCCATAAAGCTTAGTAGCTGGTGCCAAGCCATAGAGTCTACCAGTGTATCGACTCGAGGGAGGAGGGTAGCTATCCTTGGGGCACGCCTTATTCAGGTTCGTAAAGTCTACACACATCCTCCATTTTCCGCTGGCTTTCTTGACCATCACCACATTGGCTAGCCAGTCGGGATAGTATACTTCCCTGATTAAACCTACTTCTTGTAATTTGCCGACTTCTTCCGCTATTGCTCGGTCTCGTTCTGGGGTGAACACTCGCTTCTTCTGTTGGACGGGCAAGAAGGAAGGTGACACATTCAGCCTATGTACTATAACTGAAGGGTCGATTCCTGGTATGTCCTCATGACTCCAGGTGAACACGTCTTGATTTTCCTTGAGGAAGGTTATGAGTGCTTGGCGAGCCGTAGGGCTGGTGAGAGTACCGATCCTTGTGGTCCTGTCTGGTCTAAAACCGTCGAGGGATATCTCCTCAAGCTCCTCTACGGGTTCTGCCCCCTCGCGCTGTTCTATGTTCATCGCTTGTAAGTGGTTATTCATCTCTACCATTGCGACGTAGCATTCGTGAGCGGCCATCTGTCCTCCCTGCAGCTCTCCTACTCTGTATTCGGTGGGGAACTTAACCATCAGATGGTAGGTTGAAGTCACAGCCTTCCATGCATTGAGGGTAGGTTGCCCTATGATGGCATTGTAGGTGGAGGAGCAATCGACAACGAGGAACGTAACATCCCTAGTGGCTTGCTGGGGTAATCCCCAATTGTGACAGACAATGTGACTGTGCCGAGGGGGTATACTCTCGTTCCTCCGAACCCAAAGAGTGGAGTGTTGGTTGGGACCAAGCATTCTCTATCAATCCGCATCTGTTGGAATGCAGGGTAGTAGAGAATGTCTGCGGAGCTTCCGTTGTCGACCAAGACCTGGTACGTGTTATAATCCCCTAGTCAGACGTTGACGACAAGTGTGTCATCATGCGGGTGATGAAGACGTTGGGCATCTTCTTCTGTGAACTCGATGGTGGGGTTGTCGACCCACGATTTCTTCTGGATGGTGCCCGTAAACTGGACGTTTTGAACCACTCTGAGGTAAGATTTTCAAGCCTTTTTGGTTGAGCCAACGGTCGTTGCGCCCCCAATAATCATCCTTATATCTCCTAGGGGTGCTCTGGGGCACTCATTATCCCGTCGGGGGGCCTGCTCTTGGTGAAGTGCGTCTGCTCTTTCTTTGCTGACGAACTTCTGCAACTTTCCTTATCTAATCAAGCCTTCGATCTGTTGCTTTAAGTCGTAACAGTCGGTGGTGTCATGGCCGTGGTCACGGTGGAAACGACAGTACTTGTCTCTGGGTCGTCTGTTAGGATCTCCCTTCAGCTTTCCTGGAAATGTTTGGGACCCTTCGTCTTTGATCTGCATCAAGACTTGGTCGATCGGGGCCGTCAGCGGGGTGAAGCTTGTGAACTTCCCGGTAGGGGGTTTTGGGCATCTGTTGTCTCGGCCCTCTCTGGTCCGAGCTACCTTTCGTCCCCTGTCTTGCCGTACGTCTTCCTGTCTTTCCCTCTTCTTAGGAGGTTTCTCTTCTCCAGCTAGCAATGCGTCTTCCGCATTCATGTACTTTGTCGCCCTGTAAAGCATATCTGACATGGTTTTCGGGTCATTTTTATATATGGAGAATAAAAACTTACCCTTCCGTAGCCCATTTATGAATGCGGCAACAAGTATCTTATTGTCCGCTTCATCGATTGAAAGTGCATCTTTGTTAAAACGGGCTATGTAGGACCTCAATGTCTAGTCCTCCCGCTGCCTAATGTTCATCAGGCACGCGGTAGATTTTTTGTACCTGTGTCCCCCGATGAAGTGCGAGGCGAACTAAGTGCTCAGCTCTTTGAAGGTACCAATAGAGCCGAGCATCAGCCTACTGAACCAAATCCTTGCAGGGCCCCTCAATGTTGTCGGGAAGACTCGGCACATGATTTCGTCTGTCACGCCTTGTAAGTGCATCAATGTCTTGAAGGATTCCAGATGGTCTAGTGGATCTTTAGATCCGTTATAGCTTTCTACCTGAGGCATACGAAACTTCAGCGAAAGAGGGAATGAGTTAACAGACGTGGTGAAGGGAGAGTCCGTTCGATGGACAAGGTCGTCAAGGTCGTTGGATACTCGTCCCTTGAGGGCGTTCATTATGAATCCATGCGCTCCCTCATCATCTTCATCTCTGCGACCACGTGGGACGGGACATAATCTGTGGCCGACGGACGGCCCATCTCCTATCTTTCGGGTCGTCTTAAGGCATTGCTTCCTTCTGGACCTCCAAAATTCCTCTTCTCGGCGCTGCTTGCCTCTTGATTTTCCCCTTGGGTATCGAGCATTGCATCCTTCCGTCGCAACTGCTCTTCTAAGTCGTGATTATGCTTTGCGAGGCGTTCCATTGCGGCTGCTAGGGTTTGGACCTGTCTCTCTAGAGCCATGGTACGCTGTTCATCGCCTTGATCGTTCATGGTGGTTGCCATCGAACGTGTGAGTACCATGCAACTTTTTGTCCGGAAAGCACGAAGTATAGTTTCTTTTTACGCCTTTCCCACAACAACGCCAACTGATGAAGTCAATATCTCCTCAGTAAGCTACAGGGTCTTCACGGACTCGAGTCAACTTGCACAAGTCAAAAGAACCTCAAAAGGGGAGTACCGGCGTGGTACTGGCCAACAACCCTCCGAAAGTTAAGTTAGTGAATGCTCACAACTCTAGAGTACCAGAGTTGGGGAAAGTTATGCATACCTGCCTTTATGAGGGCTTGGGGGTATTTATAGTAGTATGAAGTCGATGTCCATGGCGTGTTTGGGAAAATACTTCCTTACCGGAACCACTCTCTGTTGCGTGGAGTGCAAGATACCTCTTCATGAGCAAACGTGCTGGATAAGATACCTGCTCAGGTACAAGCGTATGCGACAAAACACCTTCTCATGTAGAAGCGTGTAGGGCAAGTTACGTTTGCCCCTTCAGCTTTATCCCGTCACTTACTCTTCCCGTCGGAGTTCTTTGTTTTGCCTCTACCCCGTACCGCATAGCGCACTCGTCTGTTTGCTGAAGGGGCGTCCACCTCGCCTTATCCCTATGGAAGGTCGTCAGCTTATTCAACCCCTTTAGCTCATATGGGACCGTCAGCACTACCTTAGATAATTTATTCCTATCAATCATAATTGTAAATCTGTTTGGTAAAAGAGAACCGTGACTAAGTACATTAGTACAATGAAACCATAGCTACATTAATGTTTGATACTAGGCTTGATGTAAAAATAGAAACAACAATTTTATCACAGCAGTTTATACCAAACTTGCTGAGTAGATAACAACTCTTTCACGTGTATCACATATGTTCTTATTTTGTTTGAAGCACAATTTATCATAGGAAATGTTGATGCGAACTACGTACTAGTTTCTATCATAGCAAAACTTCTCTAAAGTGTGCTACATTAGATACCAATCTCGCTGCATAAACATAAAGGTATAACTGACATTAATATATAGGAAAAGTAAAATTTGTGCATCCCATGCCATGCTTGCTTAAGTAAAAGGTGAAAAAATAGTTTGGTTTGTGCTTATGCATTCATATAAATGTTATCTTTATACGAGGCCAAATGGGCATTTGCCCATTTCTCACAAACTTTCTAGCATTTTGCCATCTTTCTCAAATTAATTAGAGAAATGTCCCTGTTTTGTAACTCAATAATATGAACGTCGAGATTTATTGAAGAACTCGAATCTCGTATAATCAAGTTAGTTTGAGCTTTATGCCACGCTGGCAAAGCAGACATGGCTTTTTCCAATAAAAAAATGCTCGTTTATACATGCATAACTCAGTAACTAGAAAATCGAGTTTGCCTTAACAATTTGAATGTCTAATGTCTCACAACGCCTGTTTACTCTCTACCTGTACACTCTCCCTCACTCTTTGCCATCACTCTCCCTCGCTCTCCCCCTCTCTCCATCACTGTCCCTCGCTCTTCGTGATCAGTCTTCCTCACTCTCCCCCACTCGCCGTTGTCGGAACCCTGGTGCTTCCGCCGAACCCTCACCGTACCTGTCGCCATTGATTACAAGTACGTTGCTCTGCCGTTGATTTCTATTTTGTGCTGCATTTGTTTTGTGGGAAATGGATGATTATCAGAGGGGGATCTCGCATTACCAAAATCTTCAATTTTTTCATTTGTTTTATGGGTATGACTCAGGTTCAAATTTTGCCTAGGGAAGAAAAGATGATAATAAGTGCTTGATTGGTGTAGTTCAATTTTTTACTATTTGAAAATGGGTTGTTTGAAAAGGGTCTAATTCAAATTGCCTAAACAAATGGCTACTGTGGAAGGAGCAAAATAGCTGTATTTTTGAAGATACAAACTGATTAAAGACTCGGTTGGAATCATTGCTGATTAGAACTTTGTTTGATTGGTCTCGTGCCTGGGGTGCTTACAAGTAGTAACCCCCTTCTAGATTTC
Source organism: Lithocarpus polystachyus (assembly GCA_033629205.1). Classification (NCBI taxonomy): domain Eukaryota; kingdom Viridiplantae; phylum Streptophyta; class Magnoliopsida; order Fagales; family Fagaceae; genus Lithocarpus; species Lithocarpus polystachyus. The sequence continues at coordinate 9,007,346 of CM066168.1, read as the reverse complement.
ACATAATCACTTAGCTTTGTGCATAATTCTTTTAGGTTATGGTGTGCTTATCATCATGAACATGAAGTAGCCTATTCTTTTAATAAATTACCATTATTTATCATAAGACAAATGGACCCTAGGAAAACAGTATTGTTCTTCTTGCAGCTTAAGAACTTGACTAGTGGATTTCTTGTTAGCGTCTCAGATGAGATTCCAAAACCAAGCTGAACAACATAGTCATTTTCATATTATATCATAATATGATAATCCAACAGCAACAAGTATACTGTACTAAAGATTGAAAAACTTCCATAATAGGAACTAGAGCTCCCATGAAATTTTAGTTCATTATTTTCAGAAATTAGCCAATGATTGGAAATGGCAAGTTCACGGAGACTGAAGGGAATTACTCTCTCTGCCAGACTATGGCTATCAGTAGCTTGGCCCCTTCTTGCTCTCATATGGATATAGTCTTGCTTAGGTGGCTCAGAAGGTTGAGTGCTTTCTTCAGCTGGTTTGTTATCAGCTGCTGAACTAGCTTCCGCTTCTGCCATCATTGTCATCAGAGGATCCAGCTACTTTCATCCGTTTACCATTTGACTCACTCTGTTCCAAGTGAATAAAAACTGTCACACTAGAGCCTTAAAAATCAGCATAAAAATTAAGCACATTCACAAACTAAATTAGTTTTTCAAATCATACCCCATTTCATAGTAGTAAAATAGTTCTTAATTCCACACAATTCAAACTTCCAATCAATCCCCTATTTGGATATTCACTTCTAAATTTTCAGCTTAATTAAAGGAGAAGAATACCACAAGAAATTCTAGACATATTACTTTGCAAAAGTAGAAAATTCTAACCACACACAAATTACATAGACCCAGTTAAATGCCAAGAAAATGTAGTAAAAGAAACTACTCAAGTCCAAACATTTCCATTCTGCTTCACCCTTAGTCTAACACTAAAACCATTCAGCATAACTTTATTTTCTCTCAATTTCCTTCAATTCCCAGATACCAAACACAGAGAAACAAGAACCAAAAACTTCAAAAACTTGCTCCTTTACTTAAGACCCAATACTCAATTAAGCTTAAACCTACCAGTAAAGACATGAGCAGGCGCAAAGTGAGATACCTGTGGACATTGAACTTCATGTTGATATCGTTTCCTGATTTCATTTCTTGTAGAATTTCTATTTGCTGCAAATAGTATGAGTCTGTTAATTTGACAATATTGCTGCTTTCATTAGAGTTCAAGCCATGACATGAATTCCATTTTGTGAAGTTTCTTATATTAATCTATGCACTGACATTAATTCAGATTTTGCTGTTTTATGATTATTAGAGGGGGTAATATCAATATATCATCCTCTAATATTTTTTCAAGTGGGGCAATATCAATTTATTTTGTTAAGTGGGGTAATATCAATTTAAGTGGGGTAATTTATCAGAGGGGGTAATATCAAATATATCATCCTTTAATATCTATATATCATGACATTTTATTCTTTCACGTGCAAATGGCTATTTTGTGATGGATTAGTTTTATCTAAATTCATCAATAACAATATTTTTATTATAACACTAATTATAACAAACCATGTTAATAGCTATAAACTTTTTTAGAAGAATTAATGTGACTAGCCATATTATTTCTAAAAACTTGGAGGCACACTAAATAGGAGATGGGTGGAATCAAAAAGTATTTTGTTTTCGTAAGGAGTGGACGGGTGCAAATTAAAAATTTATAGTTTCCCAAGAAATTTATAATCTGCCCTCTCACAGATGAAGACTTTGCCTTCATTCTATGTTCACACTAATTCATATAATCTCTCTATCTCTCTCTCTCTCTCTCTCTCTCTCTCTCTCTCTCTCTATATATATATATATATTTAGAGTAATGTAATGGATAATTTTTTTTCCACAGGATGTAAATTATGATTAAAACAATATCATTTTAAAATGACTTATCATTGACATTGTTTTTATTATTTGTTGATCTTGACAAGTCATATGAACTATTGTAGAAAATTTATATGGACTTTGCCAAACCAGAGCTTCCTTGGATTCTTATCCTAAACTTATATTATATTATTGAATAGTGTCTTTTAATTCATTAGTTTATTGTTGTTGTTACCTTGTCATCATTATCTGCTTGTTACGCTTGTGATTATCAAAAAAAAAAAAAAAAAAAAAAAAAAAAAAAGAAAAGAAAAGAAAAGAAAAGCAAAAACAACCTGCTTGTTATGCTTGTGGAATTAACTTTTCTTTCTCTGCGCTGATTTATTATATGGTTATCTTTCATTTACTTGATCATGAGTTTGCCAGTAAAGGATAGTTGTTAAATTTAAAGGAAGAGAGAGTTTGTTAAATATAAAGCAAAGTTTTTTCACAATTCATCACATGAAAGTTCACTAACGAGCATTTGTTGAAACCCTATGTTTGCTAGGTGGAGCAGGCCAAAGAGCACTGCATAGCATGCCACACACGTCCTTGCTGCGTACCGGACATCGCTGACTACACTACGGGTAGAGCAGGTATTCAGTTAATTTATGTCCTCAGTTGCGTGACCACATTTATTTTGCCACAATTTGAGGTTTTTATTTTTGTTTCCCTCAATTGCACGACCACGTTTTTTATTTTTATTTTTGTTTCAATTCTTGGGTTGTTGTAGGAATGAGTTGATTTAAGAATATTGGTTCCTTTCTAGGTTGGTTATGCTTTTATTGAAGCCTTCTGGTTTATTTAGGATCTATGCTTGGTATTGATGCTTCCTTAGATTAATTTGAATCATGGCGCTGATTGTCATCAAGTTTTGTATTGGTGAATGATGCCTTTAAATTCTATAACTGCACCCTAAATTACCTATTAAAAATAGAAAATAAAAAGGGAAGGAATTGGCTGAAGGCTTCTTTGGCCTAGAATGACAAACTTGTGATTGATGCCACTGTGCCTTTTTAATTGGACATAACATCCTTGAATTTGTTGGTGATGACAGCAAATCAGTGATAGAAATACACCATTTTGTAAGCTCATCCTTCCCAAAATTTTGATGGCTGTGTGCCCATCACAGGTATTTTTGTAATTTCGTATTTGCTAGTGGTGGACCACAATGATGAGCCTTCAGTTTTATTTAATGTCTATGACAGTTTGATTTAGTTAAGGGGTTTATATGTGGACTTTAGTTTAAGCCATTTAGGAACTTGTTTACTAGTCAAATTGGGAATTCTAGACCTATCAGGAGCAAGTTAAGGTCTAGAGTCCCAGTATATACTTTTGTATTCAAATAATTCAAAGTCATTGGGTTTTGTGTTTGTAGTGTCAGTAATTAAATGGGTGATGTCCAAAATGGTGCATGAAGTCCTGCAATGTTGGTGTTTTACACCCATTTCCTTTAGTAATAGGATATGAGTATGGAATATGCTTCCATTATGCTTGATGTGGAAAATTTGGAAGAAGAGGAATAGAAGAGCTTTTGTGGGGAAAGAGTTGCCTATAAAGAGATTGATATCTCATTTTCATGGGTCTCTTTTCTTTTGGACATCGTTAGATAAGAGCAGGCCATCGAATATGTGTGATTTCATAGATTCATTGTGCATTTGATCTAGTGGGGAACTTATGGGTTAGCTGATATACTCCATTTATTATGTAGGGCAGTTTTTTTTTTCCTCGCTTTGTTATAACTTCGGTGGTGTCTGATTTTAGAGAAAGTAAAAGATCAGTTTGGTACCGGGGTTGAATGATTAGAGCGGTAAGGATGACCACTTTTGGTTTTGGGTTCTTATTCCCATGATTTTTGTGTTGAAGAATCTTTGAGAGCACCATATCCGAGGCATCCATACGTTTTTTATTCACACATGCAAACAACAACACCTAAAAGATGGTTGTACACTTGTACTCGTAAAACATAAAATTGGAAAAAAAAAAAAAACACTATAAAGTATAAACCTAATAACCTATAGGCTATATGTGTGGATAGAGATAGAGAGGAGCTAATATTAAAAGAAAAGAGAAGGAATACATAAATTTACAATTTGACATATACAATTTGTAATAGAATCACCTATGTGTAGTATTGTTATGGTTTCAATGATGTCCAATGGTTATTTGACTTATTTCTAACTAGGATATTGCTAACTAATTCTCATGTTTTCCAAATCCAAGTAGGATGTGTCATAATAAATATATTTAAGCTTAATTTGTAGACTCTGTCCAATCCCCTAACGTCTTAATTATTCAAATGCGTTTATATGCTATTATAGTGATTTTGTTCTTAAGTTTTATCATTTTTAGACAGATTCTGCAAAAGGTGTTTTGCTGCATTCGCAATCTGAAAATTACTGCAAAAGCCTTAGGTTAAGGGAAATCACATATGTTTTGAGATATTAAATTGGGATAGAGTTAGGCATGGTGAGGGAAAGTAGTTATCAACGATTGTTGCTATATCAGTAAATTTTGGCATTGGGATTTAAGACTGAATAGCTAGTTGGTATATTGACAAAGTTTAGGCTACTTCAGTTGTATGGCAGGGGTGGGGATGATTAATTTATATCGTCATTAATATATCAAAATGAATGTGATAAGCTATAGTTGTTGAGTTAAATTTTGTCAAGGTTGTGTAAAGAATTAATTTAACCTTGAATGATAAGTCTTGGCACATTTCTATCTAGGCTTGAAAAACATTGAATAATAACTATTTAGAGAACTTTGAAGAATGTTAGGACATAAAGATCATGAATAGTGCCAACATTGACCAAAAGGAAGCCATCAACGACACCATTAATCAATAAGTATAGGGATATAAAACTTTTGAACTTGTGATTGGTACATAGAGCAGAGTTAGAAGCAATATTATTTCTCCAATCACAACTTTCTATCTTAGCAAAGTGTAAAATAGATCGTGTCCTTAACGTGGTTTAATTTGACAACTTCTCAAGTGCATAACATTATTTTTAGAATTTTACATTCAAAAAACCTTCCTGTGCATTGCATGGGTTCATGACTAGTTAATATTGTTTTGGAACTAAACCATACAATCAAAACCTTTCTTGTACTTTGACAATCGTCGTAACAAAACCCTAGAGCACATGAAAGAGTGGCAAGAATGGTGCAAATATGCCTATGACAAGTTCGAGGCAAATCAAGAGAAGGCTTCTATACAGTGGAGACACAGTCTAATCTTTTGGCTACTTGTGGGGGAGCTCACACCCATAGGGTTGATCTCATAAAGATGACGTGCACGTGCGGGAAATGAGAAGCATACAAGATCCCCTGTTCACACTTAATAGTAGTTTGTGCTAAGTATAAGCACAATGCGACAAAGTTTATGGATCGTTTCTATCGTGTGTACGAACGGTACCACAGCTATGAGCCGATATTCCAACCATTAAAAGATAGGTTAGAATGGCCGGATCCGAAAGAAAGGAGAACAGTGATTCCAAACCCGCGGTTGATCCGAGAGAATGGTCGGCCTAAGTCGACGAGAATCCTCAATGAGATGGATGATGAGGATAGGGAGTTGCCAACCTCTTTGTGGATTGAGAACGGACCAAAGTCAAAGTATGGGTTGTGTCGCCAAGAGGGTTATAACCGTCGTAGATGTCCGACTCGAAATGTGGAATCAACAAGCCGTGGTGCAACATAGCAAGTAACAATTACAAGTCATAATACAAGGGAGGACATATCATAAGTTATTCTTATTTACTGTTGTCAATTATTCTTACAAGTCATGTATTGCCAACCTCTTTGTGGATTAAGATTCCTATAGTAATTTTTAGATTGGAACCATGATAGTAATACTGATGTATCAAATTTAACTTAACTTTGGGCAATCTTGTGATTAGTTGTTCAAGTACTTGCATGAGTAAAAGATGCCGTATTGATGTATTTTTCTTTGTACTTGTGCAGATATGGGATTCGTGGCAATGAGGCAGTTTTTGTGGCGCTACTTCTTTAAAAAACTCTTTTGTAAACTATGAAAAGATATCGTTTATATGTAATGGTTGTACTTACATTGTGAACAACTTAATTCAATGGTTTTAAATGTATAATGGCTCTTTATTTCCTTTGTAGATTGTATAAATGATTTTCTTATTCATGTGGTTGGAAATGAAGGGATGATTTGTTTATGGATATGGTTGGAATTGTATGGATGATTTGATTATGGAAGTGGTTGGAATTGTATGGATGAGTTGTTGATGGAAGTGGGTGTGAACATGTTCAATTTTATGATGAATAAACATGTAAAATTAGTATGGATCACAGTTCTACATGAGTTCTTAGTTTAAGGGTGTGGTGTATGCTTCAAATAACTCGATATAAAAGATGTCGAGTTACATTAAAGTAACTCGATTATTGTAAAATCAAGTTATTCAGAATAGCCTTCTGGACACTTGAATTCCTCTTTGATTGCATCTGGATCAGTCCAAAGTCCTAGACTTGACCAAAGAATGTAACTTGATTTTACAGTCATCAAGTTACATTGTAAGTACAAAAGGATGTACCCCGATATATGAGATATCAAGTTACATTGCACAAAACCTGATACCTAAGAAATCAAGTTATGTACAAGTTGGTTTTGGATGCTTGGATTCCTCTTGGATTGCATCTAGATCAGTCCAAAGTGTTGGGCTTGACCAAAGAATGTAACTCGAATTTGCAGTCATCGAGTTATGTTGTAAGTACACAAGGATGTAACTCAATATATAAGGTATTGAGTTACATTGCACGAAAACCAATGAGTAGGAAATTGAGGTATGTTCAAGTTGGTTTTGGACATTTATATTCCTCCTAGATTGCATCTGGATCAGTCTAGAGTGCTGGGCTTGACAAATGAATGTAACTTGATATATAAGGTATCGAGTTACTTAAATTTCTTTATGTAACTAGTACCTTATATATTGAGTGACTTATAAAAACTCGATTTCCTCTAAATCGAGTTATGCAATCCAATCTGATAAATTCCCCATTTTTGCGATATCTGCAGCAATCAGTTCTGGTTCATTTTGGATTGCTCCTCTGCAAATCTAGCTAGAATCGACAATTTCCCGTGCAAATTCTTCAAAGATTTTACGCAGTAAGCCTCTTTTAACTGTTATTGTCTTTAAAATTACACATGGTGGTGCGTTATTCTCCAATTTTTGTTCTTAATTTCAAACTTCATTGTCTATGTAGATTGTGATGAAAATGGGTGTTTGGTTATGAAATGCTTAATGGGTTAGGTAGTATGAATGTTGTTTGCCTATGTAATACTCTGTAACTGCGAAAAGTACATTAGATTTTGTTGAAAACTAAAAATCTAGGGTTGATAATGCATACTTGGCAATTTGGGGATTTCATGATTGTGAGTGCAAATGTCAGAACTAGTTAATGAGCCCTTGTGATTGCTGGTGCAACAGATTGTGAATACTTTTTTTTTTTTTTTTAATTTCTGTGATTGTGCAACAGCATATTTCATCTCCGCCTAAATGTCTTCAAGTCATACACACTTAGTCAAATTATATATTTACTGGACTGGATATAGTGATGATCCACTCAAAGCCTTGCAAAACCTATCCAATATAGGTGAATTGTTTGCTTGGTCTAGGACCCTAGGTGAATTCCTCGGTGGGGTAAATAACATTGATTTGTGTATACTATATCGAATCTACAAAATTGATTTGTGTATACGTTGATTTGTTTTGGTGGCCAAGAAACCCAAAGAATAAAACTTTGTATGATTTAGTTTTTATTTTTTTAGTTTAATTTTTTTCTTTTACGTTATAAGGATTTTTTTATTTATTCAAATGTTGATATGTATTTTTTAAAATATTAATTAAATATTTTTATTTTTATTACGTGTCTATGCATCTTGTGCAGTAGGATTAGAGTGTGGGTGTAGTAGGATTAGAGTTTGGTTTTGTTTTTTTGTGAGTTAATCGTGTCTCCACTGCTGACTCATTAGTTAGTTATGGCTTCGAGGAGGGCTAAGAGGGGAAAATCCAAAGCTGCATTCGAACCTAAAGTGGTGTTTGATCAATTAAGGTTCCTCATGCACGTAAATGAACAAACCTTTGAAACCTTAATTAAGGATAGGCGTATTTGGGGTGAAGGGCAAATCAATCTACATGAATTGCATCCTTTTATCCGTGAGAATCTACAGTCTAGGCATTGGCTGTCTCTGTGTACAAACATACAACCCCCTTCATCTGACTTGATTAGAGAATTCTGTTCGAATCTCTCGGTACATGAGAATGTTTGCTATGGTCACAGAGTGACATCGTGGATATGTGGTGTACCATTTACAATAACTAGGGACATTGTATCCAATGCTCTTGATGTACCTATAATTCATACACCTACTTATCTATACTCTGAGTCTCCTCATATTGATGATGTTATGGATGTTCTCTGTGGAAGATCAGTTACTCGGGGTTTTGACCTGAGTATTAGCTCAAGTGAGTTAACTGGGCTTAATTATATCTTCTTTAGGATAGCTTGTCACGACATCTTCCCTATCTCTCATGTCCATACAATCCCTATAGACAAGTGTTTCTTTCTTTGCGCCCTCGTCACCAATAGTTTCATTTGTTTTCCTTCCCTTTTCATTGAAACCATGGTGGAGGTACGTAGGAGCAAGTATCAGAGGCATGGTTTGTTCTTTCCAGTTTTCATCCATAGGGTCCTCAAATACTTAGGATTAGAGAACTTTCCTTCCCAAGAGTTGGTCCATATCCTTGCCCTAATAAGAGCCAAATTTCTGAAACAGCGAAGTGCCCAAAAGAAGTTTGTCAACCCCAGTGTTGGTTCATCTAAGAGACCACGAGTACGGTCTAATACTGGAGATTTTCCAGATAAGGACATGCATGGGGATCCCACCGTTGCTGTTGCCGAGGATGGTGATAATGAGGTAGATGTTGACACTGCTACTGCAGCGCATATAGGCCCTCCTCCACCCTCTCTTTGTGCTATGATGGAGACCGTTATGACCACTTAGGCAGCCCATGGGCAACTTCTAGATGATCTTCTTGCCGTTTTTGTAGCTCTACAAGCAGACTTAGTTGACTATAGACATCTTATTTCACCTTCTTTACCATCTAACTCTTGATGATTGCCATTGGCCATTGTACCCAAGGGGGAGACGAACTTTTTGTAGTTGCTGTAGCATATTTGGAGAATTATAGATTTATTTTGTGTAGTGACTTTCAGCCAGTTGTATATTTTGTTATTTTAGTGGCTGTTTGAAGAATATGGTATCTGTGGAAAGTAATTTGATATATTAATATGATGGTTAGTTTCATGCCCATCGTTATTATTATTAGTATTATTGAAATGGTTCTAACTGTAAGAATTTTTTATGTTATTATGTGATTCTATATAATATCAAGTAGATCCAAAAATGTAAATAAGATTTATTTCATAATTCTGTACAGCGTTCACGTGTTATTAGATTATAGTAATTATTAATACAAATTGAAGGTTTGTGCAAGCACAATTGCTTTATAGGGTTTGATATTGCCGATGAACTACCTAGGAGATTTTCCTTGGATTAATGGATCAAGCTATATCTTGACTTCAGGCAACTATTTTTATTTCAAGTTTTGCTTTTCAGTCATATATGTTCCACTGATTGTTATCCCTCTTAAATCAGCATTTATATTATTCAGAATTTGGTCCCCGTGTGGACTGTACCTTATGCATCATATTTTCATTACGAAATTTATTGATGAAACCTTGCAGTGCAGTCAATTTACACAATTAATGAGATAACATTAAAAAAGGGTTTAGGTCATGCTTTACATAATGGAGAAAAAAAAATAGAGCAACACTTGACATGACCTCATGCACTCTCGCATTAGGTCTAGTGGTTTTTTTATTATCAAATATTAATTGTTTTGCTTTCACGCTACTGGAATGGAGTATAAGAATGTTAATCTTATAGAAGTCTTATAATGCTATTCATTATCATTTCTTCATTGTGTTGCTCAATTGGTCCATGCATCGCATAGGTTAGCGATTAATATCATAATAACTACAATAGTAATAATAACTACAACTAACGCCAAGTCATTCCCAAAAAAAAAAAAGAGAGAGTAACTGGATCTAGCTACTTTTGCGCCACGTCTAGTCCTATCAAACTACTTCATGTGAATATGTACATAAAAATTTCCCACAGTATCCTCATTAGCCCATTACTATTGCCTCGATTCTAGTCATATCAAACCAAATCACGAGAATATAGTTCAAATGACTAATGTGGCCAACTTTTCCATTGCTATGCGACAGCTTCTGATGGTTTCACCATGCTCATTGAGATAAAAACACATTCATATGATTCATTACGCACACTTCTGCATTACACTGCATGGACTTACCGCGGTTGTACCAAGACCAGTCATGTCAACCACATCAAACACACCACCCACGCCAACAAACGTTACGGTTGAGTTGAGTCATTTTTTCAATTATGTGTGCACATCCTGACATCCTATCACTATTCTGCCCTATCCAGTTAGATCAAACACAAGCCCTACTATTGTTCTCATGTGTATACCTTTGTTACCTGATGCACTTCATTGCATAAGCTCGGAATTGCTGCACCAAGTCCAATCATATCAAGTGAACAGCCTACATGTACCAATTACTATTATGCAGTTGAGCTTACTCCTGTACCAATTATGAACTGCTGCACCCAATCTAGTCATATCAATCAACCAAGCTGACTCATGTACCAATTACTATTAACTGAAAAACTTGCACATGGCCAACACTACCACACCATACAGTTGCCCATGTAATCCTTCTATATATACCACAGTCAATTCTTACACCATACTACCACACCACACCATACAGCTACCCATCGCATCTAGAAAAACCTTAGTCATATTCACATTTTGCAATGTTGATGTGCAACTGGCTCCTACCCCATTTTCCTAATAACTAGAGAAGGGAGAGAGATAACGATGAGAGGGAATATTATGCAGGACTTCGGCGAGAAAGGGAGTACTGCATGAACGAGTCCAACTCTCTACATAATGATTTCCTTCTACTCGAGGCACCTTTGGTGGACCGAGTCTAGCTAACAATGCCAAGGGGAAACATGGAGCAATGTAGGCGGGCTGTTGTCAAAATCCGAAAGGAAAACAACCTAATGTTTCTTCACAGGTGCAGGTATCACTTGTTGCAACTTGCAGAAGAGTAGGCTGCTGCAACCAACAGGCAGCTCATCCAAGCGAAACGTAATAGTGTCCTCAGCTACGAGGACTACCTGTCTAAATGAATATTTATGTATTACATCATCTAGCTAGGTTCTATTTAGGGTGCGTATTATCTCTAGAATTATGTTGTCAATGTTGGTAATGCCAGTTGGTTAATATGCAGGTTCATGCATATTGATGGTATCTTGTGTAAGAATATGTACGTTGTATGTGTTATGCATGTATGTGTTAGTTGGTCGATATGCAGGTCATGCATATCGACCAACATCGTGTGTAGGAAAATTTAGGTATTATATATGTGTTATGCATCTAATAATTTTCCTACCTCTTTGCTATAAGTAGTCATTCAAGATTACACATTAGATGTGCATATTTGTGCAAACGATGATAACGTTTACATAAACCCCTAACCAGAAACACTGTTCCCTACACAATACGAATACAACAACAATGACATGCATACATCTAAAACATAATTAAGGATAATAGTTATATATCAAAGTGCGAGTGGACCACAACACGATTACTCTTCATCTGACATCTCCATGTCTGACTGATAAATGTCTGCTACAAGAAGTGATTGCATGTATTGTGCATGCTCATACAACTTACACTCCACTGATTCTCGAATCTCCACTTAGGTCCGATATCGATTGAGACGTATCTTCATTCGATTATTTTCTTCTCTTATGCGGCACAATGCTCTATGAAGTTTGTCTATAGTATCTCTTGGTATCTGCAATGCAAGTCGTCGAGGCATTGGCACCTTATAACTGACCATCTCATCATAAAACATCTCTTATTCACAGAGTAACCAGTCCCACTCCGCTCTCATGATATTGTGGACCTGTGTACTATTTCACAGGTTGGGATTGATTGGATAGCCAAATTCATCTTCTAGTACCCAGCAACGGCCCATTGCGGTGAACACATTGTGTGACCTGTAGCGATAAGGGTCGACCATTGACGATGACTACAATAACATCAACAGATCAAGTTAATAATGTGCATCAACTGTTAGTAAATAGTGTATAGTTGCATAACATGGTACACAACTAAGACAATTCTAAATTGATGTACTTTTACATGCTAGATCTATCGTGTGGCCCGTAACATAAACAAAAGAATAATCGTACAATGATGCAAAATGCATGGCACTGTGTGAATCAAAGATGAGGATTTGGTCAAGCACATTGCAACTATGCAAATATAATTGTCTTATACTACTCTACACAAGTGGAAATACACTGTAACAATGGGAGAATGGGTACTCCCATTCGTGTACCATTTTTTCCAGCCTGTATTGACATGACAAACCCTGATACTCATATATAAAATTTTTATGATATTTGGACCATGACATGAGCTTATAAATGCACCACAGTAATGAATGGATTATTTTTATCCCACTATCTTCTTCGACTAACTAAGCTATGAGTCGCAACACCTCAAGCTCAAAACCTACGGTTCGAAACAAGTTTGGATCTACATCAACAAATGCATCATCACAAGTTCCAGCAGAGCAACAACTTCAGACATACACAGACCACTATGGAGGGAAATGGGTTGGAAAGAAACGAGATTTCATTAATATTTCAATATACACATACGAGAGTCTAGGAAGCGTCGAAGACATCATGGTCGGCAGACCTACACATCTAAGTACAGATACCACCACAACAAAGTTCACCATAGTAGAACAACCATGGTCAGAGCTATACGAGAAAAGGTGTGAGTTGGAGGTGTATTGTTGATGGCATGGGTTATGAGTTCCTAAGGCACGGTCAGCTGAGTTACATAGAGACGAACCTACCAACATACTTGCTCGTCTCGAACAGGAGAACAATCAAATGCAAAGGCAACTAGACCATTTTCATGCAATCCAAAAGGCTAGGAAACATCTATCAGGGAAGGCGCAAGAGCGAGCCATCAAGTCTATTAATGAATTTACTAATTTAGATGATGATAAAGACATTTCAGACTTCTCAGATTCAAGCAATGATGATTTCCAAAAATTCCTATCTACGAAAATTAGGCATTGTTGTTAATGTCTAGACACTCTGTGTAAGAAGTAGTGTTGTTGTTAATGTTTGACAATGATGATTATGTACGTTCAACTAAAGTATCGAATGCATTAATGATATGTGAGTCTCACCACCTATGGACGCATTTGGACTATAGTAACCACTTTTATTGCTTTTGCATTGTTGATTTGTTAATAAAAGCCTTCTAGAGTTATCAACATGACCAAAAATGTTGCTTATCATATTCTTATAATTATGTGTTATCCTTCATTTCACTAACCATCTTATAACAATCTAAGAAAAATAAGTTATATGGTTGATCACACCAATGTGATCACACTAAACAACCAAAATCAGACCAATGTACTCACATAACATTCATTCAACCAAAAAAAAAAAAAAAAAAGTTCAGTATAATATCAAATGAAAATACCATTGCCATAAAATTTTTGTATGGGTTTTTTACCTGAGGTGATACAAATTTCAGTTCAGTCCGGAAGTAGCTGTGGATCTATGTAGCAGCAGCGGAATCCAGTTCAAACTGAATACAAGATAGTCTGAATGGGAGGAGAAGTAAAAGTATAACATCAGAATAACTCGATTTTACAGAGGGCAATTTTTCTTTATAACTCGATTACTATACTATCGAGTTATGTACGGATCAAAACAAAAGAGAATCTTATGCCTGACACCAAGGCAATCTGAATGAGAGGAAAAGTACAGGTATAACACGAGCATAACTCGATATTTTAATCGTCGGTTATATAACTCGATGTTATAATAATCAAGTTATTTAGTGATTAAAAAAAAAAAAAAGAGAAAATGCCAAGCTGGCTCGCTAGCATGGCAAAAGTCTCGCCCAAACTCGATTATAAAATGATCGAGTTCTTAACATAATTTGATTATGGTAATGTCGAGTTATAAAAGAGGGACATTTCCCTAATTAATTTGAAAAAGAGGGCAAAATACTGGAAAGTTTGTGAGAAAGGGGCAAATGCCCATTTTTGCCCTTTATACGACCATATTAATATAATATATAAATTAATTCTCATACCCATTTTTCTTCGAAAAGTAGTCCATTTATAGCTAAAAGATGAAGAAATCTATATAACTTTTTTTTTTTATTATCGTTCTCACTCTAACTTTTTAAAAAAATGTATTGCAATAATTAAAGAAATTTTGTGTATAAATATCCAAAGTGCATAAAGATAGAGTTTGTGTGTAAGCTCATGCTGTTTTTGCAAACCCATGTGTGTTGACCTTGATGCAGCGAAAGTACGTAGATCAAAGTGAACATGCCCTCTTTTTACATCTTCCATGTTGGATTCAAAAAGCCCAGCCCACGTCCACTAATGTTCATTGGATGCAAGAACCACATAAATTGGGCTCCCAATGAGTTTCACATACCAAAAGCTAGGGTGCATTAAATGGTTGATGAAAACCTTAGATTAAATAGAGAGCAAACAAGGAAGAGAGAGAAAGAGAGCACTAGTTAGCAAGAGTGGACTCTCTCTCTCTCTCTCTCTCTCTCTCTCTCTCTCTCTCTCTCTCTCTCTCTCTCTCTCTCTCTCTCTCTCCAGTCCTCACCTAATTTACTTATTATGGACAAAATCAAGAAAACATAAATAAAAAATACGTTACAAGAAACAATATTTCAATTTATAAAATAAATATTAAAAGACCTTATTTCCTAGTTTCAATCTAGGGAATCCAAATAGATCGCTTTGCCTAAGTATTTTTCAAACAATTATTAATTTACATTACTCGATCAATTTAAGTTTTAAGGTTAGGTGATAAGATGTGAAGATGTTAGGTACCCTCCTTGCTTGATATGAAGACTAATCTCATAGTATTTAATAGCCTCTAATAATTACCATACACAAATATCAATTAAGTTACAAGCAAAACTAATAAAAATTCAAAACTTCCTTTGCTAGTTCATCTAAAAAAAAAATAACTAACTAAAGAGCATCATAAATAATTGAAAATTCAACCATAATCAAATGTCATGTTGGATTAAATCTTGAGATCACGAGCAAATAAAAAATCAGATTCAAAGATGCAGCTATGGTTTTAAGAGATGTCTTAAAACTTAAAATTAAGCTTTCATTGGTTTTAAAGAATCTGGTGTTGGCGTTTATTAATTGTTGTTTGCCTTGGTTTTTTTGCAGCTATGGTTTCATTCTGGAGATTTTGAAGGGTAGTGAATACCTAATAGATAAGGTTAAAGGATGCATTGTTGAATCAGGAGCAGTGGAGCCCTTTAATCCTACAGTAAAAAGTGCAAAAAAAAAAATAAATCTAGTAGTCTAATTTGTTTGATTCCATAAATAATTAAATAAAAATTAAATATGATTAACGGTAGACATGGATGGAATGTTAACGGAAGACTGAATTGGGGCGACGCCATGTTATGGTCAGGGTGTTCCCAGGAACACCCTGACCTGGAAAATTTTTTTTATATATAATAATTTTTTTTATTTGTTTACCCTAAAAAAAAAATTAGGAACACCCTCAAATTAAAAAAAAAAAATTATTTGTTCTACTTTCAAGAAAAAAAAAGCCCAAAAAAATTGAACTAAAATTTAAAATAAATAAATAAATTGTAACAGAACAAACGGCAAGCCCATTGATTCTCAAGAAATAAAAGGACGGCAAGCCCAACCAACATCAAGTCCACGGCAAGCCCAATAGTAGCAAACCCACAGATTCTCAAAAAAAAAAAAAAAAAAAAAAAAACCAATAAAGGCCAATGCAAACCCTAAGAGAGGAGACACTTAGATCCTTCACAGTCACCCTAAGATCCTTCGCCATACTTATCAAAAAAAACAAAACCTTAGCCATCTCGATGACATCGTCGAGCGAGATGTTGCCGTTGTGGCGCTCCGGCTCCTTAATGTTCTTCGTCTTCTTTAGGTCGCGCTCTGGCTCCTTCAGCGCCTTAATGACTAGCACGGCGGCGGAAGGCACCACAGACTGACGAACACCTTGGCCTGATGCCTAACGGTTCTGTCGTTCTGGACCGTTAGCTTGCCCGTTACGCGAAGATCGGCAACGGCAAAAGCGAGATCGGCGACAGTATTTTGGTTCTCTCTCCTTTTCCGATCTCATCTCTGCTCTAGCTTTGACTCTCTCTCTCTCTCTCTCTCTCTCTCTCATACTCGATTTGTCTGACTGTTGTGTTTTATGTTTACTGTTTAGACTTATATAAATTGCTTACCTTTTGATAATATACTAATTGCTTACCTTTTCTGCCGTCTTTTTTTTATCATATAAATTGCTTAGTTTGGTACTGTTTGTCTTCTTTTGACAATATAACTGCTTAGCTTTTTATTGTTTATCTTTTTTTGACAATATAAATTACTTAGCTTTTTACTATTTGTGTAAGTGTATGTAAATATAAAAATATGTAATTTTGTTGAAATTGCTGATCGGCTCTTTTCTCTTAGTGTGGGGGTGGATGGGGCCGTGGCATTGAATTAGGGTAGTGGTTTGTGGTCCCATAAAAGTAAATAAATACACATTATAAAAGACCAAAAAAAAAAAAAAACAATAAAAAACTATGTTAAGTAGTTTTGCAGTGGGTTAATATACATATATACACTTTTATAGTACTATTTTTTGTTGTTATTTTTCATTATTTAATTACATATTTTATATTTATGTTTTAATATTCTAAAATAGTAATTGTTACGTAATAACAAAATGATTTGAGTGTCAAAAAATAAAAACTAAATGATTTGTTTTATTTGAGGTTCACTTATTTGGATCAATAATTTTATGTTATATAAGAAAATATAAATATACATTATTTTTAATTTTTTTTAAGAAACCCCGAAACATCTTGAAACAGTACATCGATTCGGCACCAAAATATTCCATTTCACAAAACAAACTTAAACAAGGTCCAAAACGGTATCATAACATTGCTTTCAAGCAAAAAGAAAAAGCTAAAAAAAAAAATTGAACGAAAATCTAAAAAAGAAAAAATTGTAACAAAGAATTTGAAGAAAAAAAAATTGTAACAGGGCAAGCCCACTTAGGAACACTTTGAAAAAATTTCCTGGAGTCACCATTGATTGAGGAGGATTGAAACTTAGAGGACTGAAATGACAGAATGCAAATTTATTGGACTTAAATGAAAAGTAGTGAAACTTAAAAGATGAATTTTACATTTTGACCTATTATTTTTTAATGTGCCAATATAATTCTTTTGTTAGGTGTACATAGTGCACGGGAGATAAAGATAGGGCATTTATTTAATATTAACGCAATCAACGTAGAGAAAATAATTTTTATTATATATAATATAAGATATGAAATACTCTAATCACCTAATAAACCTATACTTTTGCATTAGATTTCTAGGGTCCCAATTTGACTTAAAATGTGACTAATTTATATTGTATGATTGAATATTTTCCCGACATATGTGAGAAAGTAGGCCAAAATCATGTATAAGATGGTGCATTAGTGCACTAGACAAGATACAATACGGACGCCTATCTAAAATTGACACGAGTCTACATTGTATCGTGTCTAATGTATTGATGTACTAAACAAAAACCATGTCCATTTGTTAACGTTGTTAATCCCTTTAGTCCAATGATTAAGCTAGACTATAAAGGTAACCCTCTATCCTTTTCTCACTTGCTAAATGCTAATTAATCCTACAAGTACAATTATAATATGATGAATATTCCTGGTCTATTTTCCTAGCTTCCATGTTCAGTAAAACATGAACTATGTGTTACCCACTAGATTTAAAAAAGTAAAAACATATTACAGAGTACAGACAAACCTGCAGCTACAATTCCAACATACCAAACTGAGACTTTTGAATTTTTTCTCTTTTTTTTTTTTTTTTTTTTTTTTGAGAGAGAGAGAACTTTGAGATTTCAGTTTGAGATTTCAGTTTGTGGAACGTGTGTATGACTAAAAAGAAATATTTTCCTTATCTTTGGTTCTATGTAATTTAATTTCCAATAAAAAAAAAAAAAAAGAAAGAAACCTTGATTACAAAAAACCCCAAACTGTCAATATTATATAAATCTTCTATTAATTTTCTCAATATTTTTCTCAATATTTCCCATAAAATATTTTGACATGAATTGGGTCTTTTGCGAATAAATAATGTCCAAATAAATTATTTATTTAATATAAAAATGTACATATTATTGTGTCAAATTAACGAGGAAGTGAGAATTAGCTATAAAAGTCAAGTTAAAAAAGGGAGTTCAAATCTTCTGTTTCATCAATTGTGCTCCACTTCATACTCCACTGATAAAACTTGGACAACTGGCCTCTCATATTAAATAAAATAACTTAGACAGCTGGCCTCTCACATTTGGAGGAAGTCATAAAACAAGTGGATAATTGCAAAAAAAAAAAAAAAAAAAAAAATCGTAAAATAAGGAGAAGACAGGATATATAGGAGCCACTAGTTGTGATAAAAGTTAAGCTAAAAAAATTATGTCAACTTTCTCATTTAATTTATACTATTAGTAACAGAATTCTCTGTTTGAGATTCATCATTTATCTCATTTTTAAACATTATTTCACTAAACTCAAAATAAAAAATAAAGAAAAGCTTTACTGTACGCACAAATCCCGTGTGATAAGTCTAGTTTAAAATATCATGTTCATTTGTTATAACTGGATGGTTTTACATTCATCAATGGATATAAAAGCAATAGCATCTATATGAAATTATGTGCTATACATATACACCCCGTACTCAATGACTCTATATCTATATATTCCAAGCTTGATGTTGGGATAAAGTCAAAATATAGTTCTTTCACAAAAGTACGGTTGTTTAATATACTAACTCGGGACTGGAGTAGCATAACGTAAAGACATGGTCAAGAGTCCAGATCCTAATGCTAAAAATTCCTAAATAGCGTAAAGACCAAATTCTTAACACTAAAATGCTAATCAATGATATTACTAATCATAAACCTTGTTGAGCTCTACAAAGTTAAAATGTTGCACCAAGGCCCAAAATGACAAAGTGAGTTGAACTCCATAAAAATAATAATAAAAGGCTTGGGCTCACAATAAGAAGTGTAAGGTTGTTTAGACCCCTTAAACCCAACCAGATTAACCTAGTTATTTAGCCAAGTGATTAACTTAGGTAAATTATTTAGATCTAGGTTAACACAAATATAATCATATCATGCAAAGGTGCGGAATAATAAAGAACACATGATATGATAACCCAGAAAAACCAAACCGGTAAAAAACCTGGGGAGGATTTAACCTAGCTATCCTCAAGGTAAAACAAATTTACTATGAAAGAATCGAAGTTTACACAATAGAGACTTAGACCACTAACATCCTATTGCTACCTGCTTGTAGGAAACTTATTACCACGACCACGTGACAGCTCCGAGACCACGGACTCCTTCTTTCCTTGAATTCTTAGCAAAGCACAAGCAACACCTGCTTGTATATCTTGTGTTAGGTTCTAAAGATTAAGAACTAATGTATTTAAAACTTCATTTTGTATGTTGGCAAACCATGATCAAAACAATGTTTAGTCGTGTGGTAGACTTGCTCAAAGTATGGGTCTTAATGTAAAGTTGGAATCGAGTTTTTATGCAGAATTACCTTTAACTTTCTGTATGACTCGATCGATCGAAAATTAGACTCGATCGATCGAAAATCGTGCAGAACGTTTTTCTGCAGAAAATTCCAACTCAGCCCAAGCTCGTTTTAATGTATAGGGTTTTATGTTTTGCCCTAAGTATATAAGGGAAAACCCTAGCCACGTTTTTAGTGTTCTGTTTTGCTGTGTTTGTGAATCTCATTGTGAGATCTAGAGGTGTTTACCTTCACTTACACTTAGGGTTTACAAACTTGAGATTTATGTCAAGAGTTGCGTAAATCATACAGTTGCAGAATTAATAGAGCACAAAGATATACAAGCAGGTGCGCTTGTAGATTTGCTGAAGAATTCCGGAAAGAAGGAGTCCGTGGATCTCGGAGCTATCATGGGGTCATGGTAGTAAGTTTCCTACACTTGGGTAGCAACCAGATGTTAGTGGTCTAAGTCTTGTCGTGTAAACTTCAATTCTTTCATAGTGAATTCAGTTTACCTTGAGGATAGCTAGGTCAAATCCTCCCCAGGTTTTTACCGGTGTGGTTTCCTGGGTCATCATATCTTTGTGTTATTTATTTTCCGCTGCTTTGTTATTTTTGCTTAATTGTGTTAACCTAATTTTAATTAAATTACCTAAGTTAATCACTTGGCTAATTCACTAGGTTAATCTGTTGGGTTTAAGGGGTCTAAACGAACTGACAAGTGGTATCAGAGCAAGTAGCTTTTGTGTTTGATCCTTTGATCTTTTAGCTGATCCTTGACCCCTGCTGTCATGGAACACGGACACTCTCTTGTTGTTCCACCTCACTTTGATGGAAACAACTATGCTTATTGGAAAGTAAGGATGAAAGCTTTCCTAAAATCCATAGATGAGAGAGTTTGGAATTCTATTGAATACGGATGGGAGAAGCCCACTACTCCTGTGAGTGAGTGGCAAACTTCTCAAAAGGAGGCAGCCGCTTTTAATAGCAAAGCTATGAATGCTATTTTTAATGCTGTTTCCATGGAGGAATTTAAGAGAATCTCTAATGTTGAGGTTGCTCATACTGCTTGGAAAATCCTCCCCAGGTTTTTACCAGTGTGGTTTCTTAGGTCATCATATCTTTGTGTTATTTATTTTCCGCTGCTTTGTTATTTTTGCTTAATTGTGTTAACCTAGTTTTAATTAAACTACCTAAGTTAATCACTTGGCTAATTCACTAGGTTAACCTGGGGAGGATTTGACCTAGCTATCCTCAAGGTAAACTGAATCCACTATGAAAGAATTGAAGTTTACACGACAAGACTTAGACCACTAACATCTTGTTGCTACCCAAGTGTAGGAAACTTACTACCATGACCCCATGATAGCTCCGAGATCCACGGACTCCTTCTTTCCAGAATTCTTCAGCAAATCCACAAGCGCACCTGCTTGTATATCTTTGTGCTCTATTGATTCTGCAACTGTATGATTTACGCAACTCTTGACATAAATCTCAAGTTTGTAAACCCTAAGTGTATGTGAAGGTAAACATCTCTAGATCTCACAATGAGATTCACAAACACAGCAAAACAGAACTATAAAAACGTGGCTAGGGTTTTCCCTTATATACTTAGGGCAAAACATAAAACCCTATACATTAAAACGGGCTTGGGCTGAGTTGGAATTTTCTGCAGAAAAACGTTCTGTACGATTTTCGATCGATCGAGTCTAATTTTCGATTGATCGAGTCATACAGAAAGTTAAAGGTAATTCTGCATAAAAACTCGATTCCAACTTTACATTAAGACCCATACTTTGAGCAAGTCTACCACACGACTAAACATTGTTTTGATCATGGTTTGCCAACATACAAAATGAAGTTCTAAATACATTAGTTCCTAATCTTTAGAACCTAACAAACTCCCCCTTTGGCAATCCGTGACAAAACACAAACTTAACAAAAAGCTCAAAGTTACAAATTGAAATAGCCCATTACAATAAAAATAGCCACTTAACAATTCAACCTAAACTACTATCTAACAGTTGCAAAGTAGACAGCAGCTTGACTGAAAGCAACCTGTATATTCCTGTAACACTTAACAAACACATAAACGCATGTGTGGAAAAAAAACAGGAAATATATAAATAAAAATTTCTTGATTTCACATGACACAAAATAAAGACATATATCATGAATAACATCATCAATATAAATCAATAAGCAGAGTAGTAGCATAGTGAAATAAGAAACATATACATACAAATGTATCTCAACAAAATAAATCTCCTAAACAAGAGCTAAAAATGAGAATACACAGTGAAGCATCTAGATACAATCTAATAACTCCACAAGCTCCGCAGTATCACTACCAAGTACACAAAAACTCCCCCTAAAATGTAAATCTCTACAAAAAATCTCCTAGATACAATGAACTATGTACTCCCCATTTTTGTGATGAATTGCCAAAGGGCACTCACTCATCATCAAAAGAAGGTGGAGGAGATCGACGAGAGCTCGCCAAATCCGCTCGTAACGCACGTAGCTCATCCAAGATGTCCACCAAAAGCTGACCATGAGCCGCCTGAACGGTCACGACAGTATCTAGAGTCCGACGAAGGTCAGAAACCTCATCAAACGGTGGAGGAACATCAGCAGCAGCAGCAACAGCAGGATCAGAAGAAGTCCCAGCTGCATGAGTATCTGTAGAAGAAAAAGGGGGTGGAGTGACACTAGAAGATTCTACCCTAGGACGCTTAGAGCTAGCTCGAAGTTGAGCAGCCCTTTGCCTCAAAAAGGTAGCACCGATGGGAGCGATAACATGTACAGGCTCAGAAGCAGGAAACTCACCAAAACCAAGAAAAAGGAGAATCCGATGAATAAAAAAAGGGAAGAACAAAGCATGAGCCGTAGAACTAGATCGATGAACCTCGTTCAAAGAACGAAGGAACAGATGCGGAAAACTGATAGGAGCATCAGTGACCAAGGCATACAAAAAGACACACCTCTCAAGAGGAATGGTGTGGACATGCGAAATAGGCCACAAAGAATGACACGCTATCCTAAAGAAAAGATAGTGCAGCTCAAACAGCTCAGCAGAAGTGATCAGAGGATCAGAACCCCACTAGATAGAAGACCCAGTGATGTATGACAGGAAGTCATCAAGGGGAGGAGACTCCTCGTAAGGAAAAACGGGATGGTCCACAATGGGCACCCCAAGAGCATCAGACACTACCGAAGGGGTAATGCGATACTCCACACCACGTAACCACACCTTTACTAAGGTGTCGTTATCGTAGACATGAATAGAGAGGTTCGAATAGAACTCTCTAATCAAGGTGGCAGGATGAGGAGAATGCTCATACTCGAGCAAAGGTAACCAACCCCGACGTGAAAAGTTACGACGCACCTCAGGATCCAACTCATCTAAGATAACCCTACGCTCAGCCCAAATTTGACGCCTAAGGTTCAGAGTCTCATAGGTGACTTGGTTTGACTCACTAGGGAACCGCTCAGTGTCAAAAGAAGGAGAAGGATCAGAAGTCCTATGGGCTCTAGTTTTCCTAGGCATAGTGCTAAGGAAAAGATAGACACAGAAAGAAAAGAGCAAAAACAATACCAAGGGCAGACTACAAGTTAGCACAGCAAAAAAATAGAATATATCAATTCTATATGATGCATGAGCATGAACATAACATGATGCATGTACTAATGCAGTGACATGTTCAATTGTGATCCAAATTAACAAAATTGGCTTGAGCAAGCAATATTTATCAAAAATACCCAATTTGAAAAACCTAATTTTTCAAAACACAACAAATTGATAAATTGATCAATACAACATTCAATTAACTCAATATAATGATAAAATTAATCAATCCAACAAGCCAATTTCATCAATTTCAATCAAATTGAACAAAACCCCAATTTGCTCAATTTCAAGCCCTAGAATTTCAAATTTTCCTCAAAACACCAAAGTAATCAAATTAAACCACATGTAGAGCTTAGGTAAGGTGTCCCCACAAAAACCCATAACAAATTTGAGAAAGAAACACTCAAAAACATTCCCAAAAAGACAAAAATCCTAAATGTCGAAAATACCCAAAAAAAAATGCATGAAAATAATGCATGAAATTCGAAAATAAATGCAAAGGGAAGGGTATAAAGGTCTTACCAGCCTTGGGAGAGAGAGATTGTGCAAAAGAATTGGAGGAAAACGACAAAATTTCCAAGAAAGGCTTTGACAGGTTGGTAGGGAGAAAAAGAAGTTTTTGAAAAAGTTTGAAAAGTGAAAAGCCACGTGAAAAAGCTCCTTTTAAAAACAGTCATCCCGAGTTTCGATTGATCGAAAGTTACATTCGATCGATCGAAACTACCTTCGATTGATCCAAAATAAGCTGGGATCGATCGAGCCAACCAGAGAGTTTTCTGAGCATTTTAAAACATTTTCGATCGGTCGAAAATCAGTTTCGATCGATCGAAATTCTGGAAAAATCATAATTTTGAAAAACCAAACATTTTAGATCAGAAACTCCTCAAAACATTAGATTTTATGAATAAAATGCATGAGTATGAGATGAGATGTTTTTCAAAAATACATGTATTCAACCCAGATTTCTCAAAGCAAAATTTTCTCTCAATACACCAAAAAAAAAAAAAAAAAAACAAACAAGAAAACATGTTTTGCATCAAATTCCCAAAATTCTCAAACTTGGTTGGTCAGGCCAAAAACACACACAATATCATGTACACAATTCTAGCAAAGAATAGCTTGTGTAGTGTGTGCAACTAGCAGAAGCTTGAGAAACATGTGAGGTGATATACACATAGAGATCAATCACAATTTCTACAAAATCCATCACATGAATTTGAAAGAGACTATTACTTAAAGAGTTACATCATATAACTCCCACATCTCCTAGAATAAAAGCTTGCAATCATGTAAGTTTCTTGATTTGCCTCAATATTCAAATTTATTTATTAGAAACTTAATAAAAGCCGGGATAATGTACACACCAATTTTATTTGAATTTGTGAAATTATTATAGCCCAATAATGTACACACCAATTTTATTTAGAGGCTACACCTTATGTTCTTTTTGTGCATGTGCTACACTTTCTCGAGTACAAAATCTTACGATATGCACTAAGGTGTTCATGATTGGCTAATAAACAGTGGTGAGATGGTTATTTATGCCTTTCTCAATAAGTTCAAGTCCAACAATCAAAGACATAAGACTTCAAGATCAAGATAATGTGATCAACAAATATAGCATCTTCCCACACAACATGCACAACAAGACTTTAGCTAGTAAAGTGCAATAGAAAGAAGTGCATCAAAGCTAAACAAGGTACATACTTATGACATGTAATTTTGATTGACCAACCTTGTTTTCAAATTCAACGAAGAATAGCAAAACACAATTTGCAAAAAAAAAAATTTTTTTTTTTTTTTTATTAAACAAAGAAACAAACATCCTAAAATGAAATGCATGAATGTAATGCAATGCAAATCCTAGAAACAAAGGTCACAAAAGATTGAGCAATGAAGCACAAGGACCATGAAGTCAAGAATGACTAGGGACAAAGAATCACACCAATGACTTGACGAAGAGTTTCAAACTTTCCTCTATCAAGCGGTTTGGTGAAAATATCAGCATTCTGACGTTCAGTTGGAATATATTCAAGAGCAACAATTTTCCTTTCAACAAGATCCCTAATGAAGTGATATCTAATCTTAATGTGTTTGGTCTTAGAGTGTTGAACAGGATTCTTAGATATATCTATGGCACTAGAGTTATCACAATAAACAACCATGGTGTCCTGAGATATTCCATAATCACTCAAAAGTTTCTTCATCCATAGGAGCTGAGAACAACAACTTCCAGCAGCAATATATTCTGCCTCAGCAGTAGATAAAGAAACAGAATTTTGCTTCTTACTCATCCAAGCAACCAAATTAGCACCAACATAAAAACAACCACCAGTTGTACTTTTTCTATCATCAGCATTACCAGCCCAGTCAGAATCAGAAAAACCAGCAAGAGAAAGATTTGACTCTTTACTGTAAAATAGACCATAATCACAAGTTCCAGCAACATATTTTATGATCCTCTTAACAGCATTTAAGTGAGAGACCTTAGGATTAGATTGAAATCTAGAGCAAACACCCACACTAAACGCAATATTAGGTCTGCTAGTAGTTAAGTACAAAAGACAACCAATCATGCTTCTATATAAGGTAACATCAACAGACTCACCTGATGGATCATTTGTTAGTTTCGCATTAGCAGCCATTGGTGTCCTAGCATGTGCAGCCTTATCAAGACCAAAACGCTTGACCAAATTTCGCGCATACTTAGCTTGGTTGATGTAGATTCCATCATCCGTTTGCTTTACCTGCAATCCCAAGAAATAAGTTAGTTCCCCAACCATACTCATCTAAAACATGGCCTTCATTTTATCTGCAAAAGATTGAGCAAGAGAATCATTAGTAGCACCAAAAACAATATCATCAACATAAATTTGAGCAACTACAAAATAATTCTTATCCTTTCGTATAAACAGAGTGGTGTCAGCAAAACCTCTCTTGAAGCCATGATCCGTGAGATATGCAGTTAATCTATCATACCAAGCCCGTGGAGCTTATTTCAATCCATAGAGAGCTCTCTTCAACTTGTAGACATCATTTGGCCTGTGAGGATCAATGAAACCTTTCGGTTGTTCAACATATACCTCTTCTTGTATCATGCCATTTAAGAATGCACTCTTGACATCCATTTGATACAACCTGAAGTTCATGTGACATGCAATAGCCAAAAGAATGCGAATGGATTCCAATCTTGCTACGGGTGCAAAAGTCTCATCAAAATCAATTCCTTCTACTTGTGTGTATCCTTGAGTAACAAGTCTAGATTTATTTCTGATAACAGTTCCATGTTCATCTGACTTGTTCTTGAAGATCCACTTAGTTCCAATAACATTGACTCCCTCAAGTCTAGGAACTAATTCCCACACATCATTTCGAACGAACTGATGAAGTTCTTCATGCATAGAATTGACCCAATCAGCATCTTGGAGAGCTTCATCCACCTTCTTCGGTTCGAATTGGGATAGGTAGCATGAGTGAGTAATCACATTTAAAGCTTTGGATCTCAATCTCATGTTATCATTCAAACTTCCCAAAATATTAGTAGCAGGATGATTCAACCTGACTCTTGATGATGGACCTTTGACCAATGAAGTAGTGGTACCTTTCTGATCTGATGGACTCAGCAATTAACCTCTAGATTTGAAAGCATTAGAATGAATGATGATGAATCCTTTGATGAATTCTATGCTAAATTGAATGATATTGTTAATTCTGCTTATAATTTGGGTGAAATCTATGATCAACCTAAAATTGTTAGGAAGATTCTTAGATCTTTGACTGAGGATTTTAGACCCAAAGTGATTGCCATCACTGAGAGCAAGGATGTGGACTCCATCCCTGTGGATGAACTTGTAGGATCTCTTCAGTCCTATGAGTTAGACCTCCCCAAGACTAACAAATCCAAATCAATGGCTCTTAAGTCTATTGATGATGTTGTTGATGGTGGATTTGATGATGAACTCTCTGCTACAGAGATTGCCTATCTTGCCAAGAACTTTAGAAACTTTCTGAGGAATAATAACAGAAGGGCAAGAGGCAAGAACACTGTTGAACCTAGAAATTTTAGGAAGAATGAACCCACTAAGGTTAATAACATTGAAAAACCTAAAGAGAAAGTAGTTCAATCTTCTAATAATTCTTTGGGACAACAATGTTATGGTTGTCAAGGGTATGGTCATTTAAAGTCTGAATGTCCTACTTACCTGAGGTCTAAGGGTAAGGCTATGGCTGTAACCCTTAGTGATGACGAAGTTTCCGACAATGAATCCGCTAGTGATGAGGATGGAAACTTCATTACTTTCACTGCTACCACTGTAGTCAATGAAAGCATATCTGTTGAAGAGAACCCTTCTGATGGGAAACTCTCTGAGGATGCAGATTTACAGGAAGCCTACAATAAACTTTGCAAAGTTGCTGCAAAGGATGCCATGAATGTTGAGTTAAGCTTAAAGAAAATTGCATCTTTGGAACTTGAAAAGAAAAATTTACTTGTTAAATTGTTTGATGCAAATGAGCTTTTAAATAATGTGAAAACTGAGAACATGCTCTTACTTGATAAAGTTAAATGTTTGAAACTTGATTTATCTGTTGCTAGAGAACAAACTGATAGGTCTGCAAGCTCCAAACTTGATCATATGCTGAGTATTCAAAAGTCTCCATTTGATAAAACTGGTTTAGGTTATGAGGAAAGTATTTCTGTGCTTGAACCTTCTTCCACTAAATTTGTTCCTTCTTCTGAACCTCTTAAGAGTGAGATTGTTAAACCCTTGGTGAGTGAATCTGTCAAACCTGTTAATGTTACTCCACCTAGAAAGATTAGGGTTGATCTTCATGCTTCTCATTCTAGAGCTTCTACTTCTACTAAGGGCAAATTGCATGATAAGCCTGCATGGGTTTGTCATTTTTGTGGAAAACCTGGACACATTCGTCCAAAATGTTTTAAGTTGCAAGCTGTGAAGCGAGCAAATAAAACTAAAGTACCTGTGCCTCAAGCACATGATCCTATGGTACTTATTGGTGAATTGGTAAAGGCGTTAAACCTTTATTCCAATCCTGGAGTTGCTCAGAATTCTAATGTGAATCATAACTCCAATGCAAGAGTTGCATCTAAGAAGTCTTGGATGCAAAAGGCTCAATCTAATTGAGTCTGTCTGACATGGTCCTTGTGCTTTATTGCTCAATCTTTTGTGACCTTTGTTTCTAGGATTTGCATTGCATTACATTCATGCATTTCATTCTAGGATGTTTGTTTCTTTGTTTAATAAAAAAAAAAAAAAAATTTTTTTTTTGCAAATTGTGTTTTGCTATTCTTCGTTGAATTTGAAAACAAGGTTGGTCAATCAAAATTACATGTCATAAGTATGTACCTTGTTTAGCTTTGATGCACTTCTTTCTATTGCACTTTACTAGCTAAAGTCTTGTTGTGCATGTTGTGTGGGAAGATGCTATATTTGTTGATCACATTATCTTGATCTTGAAGTCTTATGTCTTTGATTGTTGGACTTGAACTTATTGAGAAAGGCATAAATAACCATCTCACCACTGTTTATTAGCCAATCATGAACACCTTAGTGCATATCGTAAGATTTTGTGCTCGAGAAAGTGTAGCACATGCACAAAAAGAACATAAGGTGTAGCCTCTAAATAAAATTGGTATGTACATTATTGGGCTATAATAATCTCACAAATTCAAATAAAATTGGTGTGTACATTATCCCGGCTTTTATTAAGTTTCTAATCAATAAATTTGAATATTGAGGCAAATCAAGAAACTTACATGATTGCAAGCTTTTATTCTAGGAGATGTGGGAGTTATATGATGTAACTCTTTAAGTAATAGTCTCTTTCAAATTCATGTGATGGATTTTGTAGAAATTGTGATTGATCTCTATGTATATATCACCTCACATGTTTCTCAAGCTTCTGCTAGTTGCACACACTACACAAGCTATTCTTTGCTAGAATTGTGTACATGATATTGTGTGTGTTTTTGGCCTGACCAACCAAGTTTGAGAATTTTGGGAATTTGATGCAAAACATGTTTGCTTGTTTTTTTGGGTATATTGAGAGAAAATTTTGCTTTGAGAAATCTGGGTTGAATACATGTGTTTTTGAAAAACATCTCATCTCATACTCATGCATTTTATTTATACAATCTAATGCTTTGAGGAGTTTCTGATCTAAAATGTTTGGTTTTTTCAAAATTATGATTTTTCCAGAATTTCGATCGATCGAAACTGATTTTCGACCGATCGAAAATGTTTTAAAATGCTCAGAAAACTCTCTGGTTGGCTCGATCGATCCCAGCTTATTTTGGATCAATCGAAGGTAGTTTCGATCGATTGAATGTAACTTTCGATCAATCGAAACTCGGGATGACTGTTTTTAAAAGGAGCTTTTTCACGTGGCTTTTCACTTTTCAAACTTTTTCAAAAACTTCTTTTTCTCCCTACCAACCGGTCAAAGCTTTTCTTGGAAATTTTGTCGTTTTTCTCCGATTCTTTTGCACAATCTCTCTCTCCCAAGGCTGGTAAGACCTTTATACCCTTCCCTTTGCATTTATTTTCGAATTTCATGCATTATTTTCATGCATTTTTGGGTATTTTCGACATTTAGGATTTTTGTCTTTTTGGGAATGTTTTTGAGTGTTTCTTTCTCAAATTTGTTATGGGTTTTTGTGGGGACACCTTACCTAAGCTCTACATGTGGTTTAATTTGATTATTTTGGTGTTTTGAGGAAAATTTGAAATTCTAGGGCTTGAAATTGAGCAAATTGGGGTTTTGTTCAATTTGATTGAAATTGATGAAATTGGCTTGTTGGATTGATTAATTTGATCATTATATTGAGTTAATTGAATGTTGTATTGATCAATTTATCAATTTGTTGTGTTTTGAAAAATTAGGTTTTTCAAATTGGGTATTTTTGATAAATATTGCTTGCTCAAGCCAATTTTGTTAATTTGGATCACAATTGAACATGTCATTGCATTAGTACATGCATCATGTTATGTTCATGCTCATGCATCATATAGAATTGATATATTCTATTTTTTTTACTGTGCTAACTTGCAGTCTGCCCTTGGTATTGTTTTTGCTCTTTTCTTTCTGTGTCTATCTTTTCCTTAGCACTATGCCTAGGAAAACTAGAGCCCATAGGACTTCTGATCCTTCTCCTTCTTTTGACACTGAGCGGTTCCCTAGTGAGTCAAACCAAGTCACCTATGAGACTCTAAACCTTAGGCGTCAAATTTGGGCTGAGCGTAGGGTTATCTTAGATGAGTTGGATCCTGAGGCGCGTCATAACTTTTCACGTCGGGGTTGGTTACCTTTGCTCGAGTATGAGCATTCTCCTCCTCCTGCCACCTTGATTAGAGAGTTCTATTCGAACCTCTCTATTCATGTCTACGATAACGACACCTTAGTAAAGGTGTGGTTACGTGGTGTGGAGTATCGCATTACCCCTTCGGTAGTGTCTGATGCTCTTGGGGTGCCCATTGTGGACTATCCCGTTTTTCCTTACGAAGAGTCTCCTCCCCTTGATG
Organism: Lithocarpus polystachyus; assembly: GCA_033629205.1. Classification (NCBI taxonomy): domain Eukaryota; kingdom Viridiplantae; phylum Streptophyta; class Magnoliopsida; order Fagales; family Fagaceae; genus Lithocarpus; species Lithocarpus polystachyus. The sequence goes on along the minus strand of CM066168.1, from coordinate 8,976,383 downwards.
ACGTCCTGTCATACATCACTGGGTCTTCTATCCAGTGGGGTTCTGATCCTCGGATCACTTCTGCTGAGCTGTCTGAGCTGCACTATCTTTTCTTTAGGATAGCGTGTCATTCTTTGTGGCCTATTTCGCATGTCCACACCATTCCTCTTGAGAGGTGTGTCTTTTTGTATGCCTTGGTCACTGATGCTCCTATCAGTTTTCCGCATCTGTTCCTTCGTTCTTTGAACGAGGTTCATCGATTTAGTTCTACGGCTCATGCTTTGTTTTTCCCTATTTTTATTCATCGGATTCTCATTTTTCTTGGTTTTGGTGAGTTTCCAGCTTCTGAGCCTGTACATGTTATCGCTCCGATCGGTGCTACCTTTTTGAGGCAAAGGGCTGCTCAACTTCGAGCTAGCTCTAAGCGTCCTAGGGTAGAATCTTCTGGTGTCACTCCACCCCATTCTTCTTCTACAGATACTCATGCAGCTGGGACTTCTTCTGATCCTGCTGTTGCTGCTGCTGCTGATGTTCCTCCACTGTTTGATGAGGTTTCTGACCTTCGTCGGACTCTAGATACTGTCGTGACCGTTCAGGCGGCTCATGGTCAGCTTTTGGTGGACATCTTGGATGAGCTACGTGCGTTACGAGCGGATTTGGCGAGCTTTCGTCGATTTCCTCCACCTTCTTTTGATGATGAGTGAGTGCCCTTTGGCAATTCGTCACAAAAATGGGGAGTACATAGTTCATTGTATCTAGGAGATTTTTTGTGGAGATTTACATTTTAGGGGGAGTTTTTGTGTACTTGGTAGTGATACTGCAGAGCTTGTGGAGTTATTAGATTGTATCTAGATGCTTCACTGTGTATTCTCATTTTTAGCTCTTGTTTAGGAGATTTATTTTGTTGAGATACATTTGTATGTATATGTTTCTTATTTCACTATGCTACTACTCTGCTTATTGATTTATATTGATGATGTTATTCATGATATATGTCTTTATTTTGTGTCATGTGAAATCAAGAAATTTTTATTTATATATTTCCTGTTTTTTTCCACACATGCGTTTATGTGTTTGTTAAGTGTTACAGGAATATACAGGTTGCTTTCAGTCAAGCTGCTGTCTACTTTGCAACTGTTAGATAGTAGTTTAGATTGAATTGTTAAGTGGATATTTTTATTGTAATGGGCTATTTCAATTTGTAACTTTGAGCTTTTTGTTAAGTTTGTGTTTTGTCACGGATTGCCAAAGGGGGAGTTTGTTAGGTTCTAAAGATTAGGAACTAATGTATTTAGAACTTCATTTTGTATGTTGGCAAACCATGATCAAAACAATGTTTAGTCGTGTGGTAGACTTGCTCAAAGTATGGGTCTTAATGTAAAGTTGGAATCGAGTTTTTATGCAGAATTACCTTCAACTTTCTGTACGACTCGATCGATCGAAAATTAGACTCGATCGATCGAAAATCGTGCAGAACGTTTTTCTGCAGAAAATTCCAACTCAGCCCAAGCCCGTTTTAATGTATAGGGTTTTATGTTTTGCCCTAAGTATATAAGGGAAAACCCTAGCCACGTTTTTAGTGTTCTGTTTTGCTGTGTTTGTGAATCTCATTGTGAGATCTAGAGGTGTTTACCTTCACTTACACTTAGGGTTTACAAACTTGAGATTTATGTCAAGAGTTGCGTAAATCATACAGTTGCAGAATCAATAGAGCACAAAGATATACAAGCAGGTGCGCTTGTGGATTTGCTGAAGAATTCTGGAAAGAAGGAGTCCGTGGATCTCGGAGCTATCATGGGGTCATGGTAGTAAGTTTCCTACACTTGGGTAGCAACAAGATGTTAGTGGTCTAAGTCTTGTCGTGTAAACTTCAATTCTTTCATAGTGGATTCAGTTTACCTTGAGGATAGCTAGGTCAAATCCTCCCCAGGTTTTTACCGGTGTGGTTTCCTGGGTCATCATATCTTTGTGTTATTTATTTTCCGCTGCTTTGTTATTTTTGCTTAATTGTGTTAACCTAGTTTTAATTAAATTACCTAAGTTAATCACTTGGCTAATTCACTAGGTTAATCTGTTGGGTTTAAGGGGTCTAAACGAACTGACATCTTGAAACTCTTTGATTCTGCAACTGTATGATTTATCAATCTCTTGACATGAATCTTGAGTTTGAAAACCCTAAGTGTATGTGAAGGTAAACACCTCTAGATCTAACAATTAGATTCACAAACACAGCATTCAGAACTCTAAAAATGTGGCTAGGGTTTTCCCTTATATACTTAGGGCAAAACATAAAACCCTATACATTAAATGAGCTAGAGCTGAGTTGGAAAATTCTGCAGAAAAACATTCTGCATGACTTTCGATCGGTCGAGTCTAATTCTCAATCGATCGAGTCAGGCAGAAGTGCACAGTAAATTCTGCAGTTAACTCGATTCCAACTTTACATAAAAAGCCATACTTTGAGCAAGTCTAACACAAGACTAAAGATTGTTTTGATCATGGTTTGCCAATATTACAAATTGAAGTTCTAATACATTAGTTCCTAATTCCTTAGAACCTAACAAACTCCCCCTTTGGCAATCTGTGACAAAACACAGACTTAACAAAAAGCTCAAAGTTTACAAAATAAACAGTCCATTACAAAAAGTTTACAAAATAAACAATCCATTACAAAATAAAAAGCCACTAAAAAAATTCAACCTAACTACTATCTATCAGTTGCAAAAGTAGATAGCAGCATGACTGAATCAACCTGTATATTCCTGTAACATTTAACAAACACATAAACCCATGTGTGGAAAATACAAGTAACAAAAAAAAAAAAAAACTTCTTGATTTCACATAACACAAAATAAAGACATATATCATGAATAACATCATAAATATAAATCAATAAGCAATGTAGCATAGTGAAACAAGAAACATATGCAGAAAAATATATCTCAAATATATCTCCCCTATCATGAGCCAAAAATGTAAATACACAGTGAAGTACCTAGATACAATCTAAAAGACTCCACAAGCTCCTCAGTATTACAACAAGGTACAAAACTCTCCCTAAGACAAAAATCTTCTCTATAGGATATGTACTCCACAAGTATTCCACAATAGAATGTACTCCCCCTTTTTGTGACGAATTGCCAAAGGGCACTCACTCATCATCAAAAGGAGGCGGCGGAGGAGAACGACGAAAACTTGCCAAATCCACTCTTAAAGCATAAAGCTCATCAAGTACATCCACGAGAAGCTGACCATGAGCCGCCTGAACGGTCATGACAGTGTCCAAAGTCCGACGAATATCAGAAACATCTGAAGGAGAAGGTGGAGGAACATCAGCAGCAGTAGCAGCCTCAGCAGACGTCTCAGCCGCAGGAGCATCTGTAGAAGAAGAAGGAGGTGGAGTGACACTGGAAGGCTCTACCCTAGGACGCTTAGAGCTAGCTCGAAGTTGAGCAGCCCTTTGCCTTAGAAAGGTAGCACCTATAGGAGTAATAATGTATACGGGCTCAGAAGCAGGAAAATCACCTAAACCGAGATGAAGGAGAATCCTATGAATAAAGACAGGAAAGAATAAAGCATGAGCCATAGAACTACTACAATGCACCTCGTTCAAAAAACGAAGAAACAGGTGTGGAAAACTGATAGGAGCATCAGTAACAAGAGCATACAAAAAGACACACCGCTCAATCGGGATAGTATGAAGATGAGAAATAGGCCACAAAGAATGACAGAAAATTCTAAAGAAAAGATAGTGAAGCTCAAAAAGCTCAGCAGACGTGATCCGAGAATTAGAACCCCACTAGATAGAAGATCCAGTGATGTATGATATCACGTCATCAAGAGGTGGAGACTCATTATAGGGAAAGACGGGATGATCAATAATAGGTACCCCAAGAGCATCAGACACTACAGAAAGGGTTATTGCGATACTCCACACCTTGTAACCAACTCTTAACTAGAGTGTTGGTATCATAGACGTGGATAGAGAGGTTCGAGTAGAACTCTCTAATCAAGGTAGCCGGAGGAGGATGATCTATATTCAACAAAGGTAAACAACCCCGACGCTCAAAATTACCTCTCACTTCAGGATCAACCTCATCTAAAATGACCCTACACTCACCCAAAATATGACGCCTAAGATTAAGAGTCTCGTATGTCTCTTGGTTCTTCTCACTAGGAAATCGATCACTATCAAAAGAAGGAGAAGGAACAGGAGACCTATGGGCTTTGGTTTTCCTAGGCATGGTACTAAGGATAGAGAGACACAGACTAAAAAAGGACAAAGATAAAAAAAAAAAGAGAGAAACCAAGGGCAGACTGCAAGTTAGCACAGCATAAAATATAGAAATATCAAACTATATAATGCATGAGCATGAAAAGCAAATGATGCATGAACTAATGCAGTGACATAGTTCAAATATGATCCAAATTAACAAAATTGGCTTGAGCATGAATTTTATATCAAAAAATTCCCAATTTTCAAAAACGCAATTTTACAAAACACAACATATTGAGAAATTGATCACCACAACAGTTAAGAGACACAATATAGTGATCAAATTAATCAATCTAACAAGCCAATTTCATCAATTTAAATCAATTTGAACAAAATCCCCAAATTCATCAATTTCAAGCCCTAGATTTTCAAATTGTCCACAAAACACCAGATTAATCAAATTAAACCACTTGTTATACTTGGATATGGTGTCCCCATAAAAACCCATGATTAATTTAAAAGAAAAACACCCAAAATCAATACCAAAAATGCCAAAACTCTAAATGCCGAAAATACCCAAAAATGCATGAAAAAATGCATGGAAAATGAAAATAAAATCAAAAGGAGGGGCAAAAGAGACTTACCGGCCTTGGGAGAGAGACTCTTTGCAAAAAGAATGGAGGAAAATGACAAAATCAGCAAAAAGTGGCTTGACCGGTTGGTTGAGAGTGAAAAAAGAGTTGAATAGTTTTTAGAAAAGTGAAGAATCACGTAAGAAAAATCCTTTTTAAAAACACTCAGCCCGATTTTCGATCAATCGAAAAACAGATTCGATCGGTCGAAAATACCTCGATTGATCCAGTACCAATCGAATACCGATCGAAACAACCTGAGACTTTCAAGGAATTTTTGAAACAATTTCGATTGGTCGAAAAACAGATTCGATCGATCGAAATTTTGGAAAAATTGAATTTTTGAAAAACAAAGCATTTTTAGTGCAAAAACTCCTTAAAGCATTGGATTTTATGAATAAAATGCATGAGTATGAGATGAAAAGTTTTCCAAAAACACATGTATTTATCCCAGATCTCCCAAAACAAGATTTTCTCTAAATTTCCCTCAAGAACTCAAACAGCAAACATATTCTGCATCAAATTCAAGAAATTTTCAAACTTGGTTGGTCAGACCAAAAACACACAATAACATGTACACAGTTTAGCAGAGAATAACTTGTGTAGTGTGTGCTACTAGCAGAAGCTTGAGAAACATGTGAGATGATATGCACATAGTAATCAATCACAATTTCTACAAAATTCATCACATGAAATTGAAAGAGACTATAACTTAAAGAGTTTCATCATATAACTCTCACATCTCCTAGAATAAAAGCTTGCAATCATGTAAGTTTCTTGATTTGCCTCATAATTAATATCAATTGTAATTGATCAGAAATTTATTAACAAAGTCGGGATAATGTACACACCAATTTTATTTGAATTGTGAATTTATTATAGCCCAATAATGTACACACCAATTTTAGCATTTTAATGGAGGCCACACCTTATGTTCTTTTTGTGCATGTGCTACACTTTCTCGAGCACAAAATCTTACGATATGCACTAAGGTGTTCATGATTAGCTAATAAATAGTGGTGAGATGGTTATTTATGTCTTTCTCAAAAAGTTCAAGTCCGACAATCAAAAACATATGATTTCAAGATCAAGATCAAGTGATCAACAACTATAACATCTTCCCACACAACATGCACTACAAAAATTTCAGCTAGTAAAGTGCAGTAAAAATAAGTGCATCCAAGCTAAATAAGGTACATAAGCATGTTATGCAAATTAGATTGATCAACCTTGTCTTCAAATTCAAGAAAAATATAGCAAAAACACATTTTGTACAAAAATATATATATTTTTTAAATGAAGTAAAACAATCTAGAATGAAATACATGAATGTTATGCAATGCAAATTCTAAGAAAAATGGTCACAAAAGATAGAACAATGAAACACAAGGACCATGAAAGTCAAGAAAGACTAAGGACAAAGAATCACATCAATAACTTGATGAAGAGTCTCAAACTTTCCTCTATCAAGTGGTTTGGTGAAAGTATCAGCATTCTAACGTTCAGTTGGAATATACTCAAGAGCAACAATTTTCCTTTCAACTAAATCTCTAATGAAATGATATCTAATCTCAATGTGCTTAGTCTTAAAATGTTGAACAGGATTCTTAGAGATATCTATAGCACTAGAATTATCACAATAAACAACCATGGTGTCCTGTGATATTCTATAATCACTCAAGAGTTTTTTCATCCAAAGAAGCTGTGAACAACAACTTCCAGCAGCAATATATTTTGCCTCTGCAGTAGATAAAGAAACAGAATTTTGCTTCTTACTCATCCAAGTAACAAGATTTGCACCAACATAAAAACATCTACCAGTGGTGCTTTTCCTATCATCAGCATTACCAGCCCAATCAGAATCAGAAAAACCAGCAAGAGAAAGATTTGATTCTTTGCTGTAAAAAAATCCATAATCACAAGTTCCGGCAACATATTTTATAATCCTTTTAACAGTATTTAAATGAGAAACCTTAGGATTAGATTGAAATCTAGAACAAACACCCACGCTAAAGGCAATATCAGGTCGGCTAGTAGTCAAATACAAAAGACAACCAATCATGTTTCTGTATAATGTAACATCAACAGACTCATCTGAAGAATCATTTGTTAATTTTGCATTAGCAGCCATTGGTGTCCTAGCATGTGCAACCTTGTCAAGACCAAATCTCTTGACCAAATTTCGTGCATATTTAGCTTGGTTGATGTAAATTCTAGCATCCGTTTGGTTTACCTGCAATCCCAAGAAATAAGTTAGTTCACCAACCATACTCATCTCAAACATGGCCTTCATTTCATCTGCAAAAGATTGAGCAAGAGAATCATTAGTAGCACCAAAAACAATATCATCAACATAAATTTGAGCAACTACAAAATGATTCTTATCCTTTCGTATGAAGAGAGTGGTGTTAGCAAAACCTCTTTTAAGACCATGGTATGTGAGATATGCAGTTAGTCTATCATACCAAGCCCGTGGAGCTTGTTTCAACTCATAGAGGGCTCTCTTCAACTTGTAGACATCATCTGGCTTGTGAGGATCAACAAAACCTTTCGGTTCTACATATACCTCTTCTTGCAACATGCCATTTAAGAAAGCGCTCTTGACATCCATTTGATACAACTTGAAGTTCATATGACTAGCTATGGCCAAGAGAATCTGAATAGATTCCAATCTTGCTACAGGTGCAAAAGTCTCATCAAAATCAATCCCTTCTACCTATGTGTACCCTTGAGCAACAAGCCTAGATTTATTTCTGATAACAGTTCCATGTTCATCTGACTTGTTCTTGAAAATCCACTTGGTTTCAATAATATTGACTCCCTTTGGTCTAGGAACCAGTTCCCACACATCATTCTGATTAAACTGACGAAGTTCTTCATGCATAGAAATCACCCAACCAACATCTTGTAGAGCTTCATTCACCTTTTTCGGTTCAAATTGGGATAAATAGCATGAGTGAGTAATCACATTTAAAGCTCTGGATCTTAGTCTCATGTTATCATTCAAACTCCCCAAGATATTAGTAGCAAGATGATTCAACTTAACTCTAGAGGATGGACCTTTGACTAATGATGTAGAAGTACCTTTCTGTTTTGATGAACCTTGAAACTCTCTCTGTTCTTGTTGAGTTTCATGAATTGGTGTAGATGGTTCTGAATTTGATGGCACAGAGGCTGTATCATTCAATAACATCAACTCTTCCTCAGTGTGCTTTCCCACATAATTTTCAGGTAAAGAGTCATCAACTTCCATAACCTGTTCTTGAACTGGAGATGCATTTTCTAAATGACCATCTGAATTTAACTCATCATTGATCGCAACATTTGAAGACTCCATGACTGTTTTAGTTCTTAGATTGTATACTCTGTATGCTCTACTGGTGGAAGAGTATCCCAGAAAATAACCCTTGGCACTCTTAGCATCAAACTTTTCAAGGTTCTCTCCATCACACAAAATGTAACAGTCACTACCAAATATTCTGAAGTATTTGATTACAGGCTTCTTTCCTCTTCAGAGTTCATAGGGAGTTTGCTTGGAGTTAGGTCTAAAATATACCCGATTGAGAGTGTGACATGCAGTATTAACAGCTTCTCCCCAGAAAGATTTAGGCATCTTCTTATTATGGAGCATAATACGGCCATTTCTTGTACAACCCTATTCTTCCTTTCTACTATTCCATTTTGTTGTGGTGTTTTGGGTGAAGAGAATTCCTGATGTGTGCCTTGATTATTGCAAAAAGTAGCCAGTTTTGTGTTCTCAAACTCTCTTCCATGGTCACTTCTAATTCTAGCTATCACAGTTCCTTTTTCTACTTGCAATTTTTTGCACAAATGGATCATCTTTTCAGGAGCCTCAGCTTTATCTTTCAAAAGTACAACCCGTGTAAATCTGGTAAAATCATCCACAACAACGAGAATATACTTCTTTCCACCTAAACTCTGAACTCTGGCAGGACCCATGAGATCACTGTGTAGCAGCTCCAAAGGTCTTGTGGTTTGAACATCAGTTACAATCGGATGTTTGGACTTTACTTGTTTACCCATCTGACATGGTCCACAGATGCATTTTTCAATTTTTTCAAACTTGGGTAACCCAATAACAGCATCACACTTTGAAATCTTCTCTAATTGTTTGAGACTGGCATGTCCCAACCTTTGATGCCATACGTCCACTTGATTGATCTTAGCACTGAAGCATTTGTTACTTATACTTGGAGTGATACCATAACAGTTGTCAACTATCCTCACACCAACACACATACAGTCACCTTCTCCATCAAGTATTTCACATTCATGTTTAGTAAAGAACACATTCAGTCCATTGTCACAAATCTGACTTATGCTGAGTAAGTTAGCTTTCAACCCATCAACATACCAAACATCTTCAAAGACAGGTAATCCTGGAATATCCACAGTGCCAATGCCTCTGATCACAGATTTGCTTCCATCTCCAAATATGACTGTTCCAATCTTCCCTTCAAAGAGTGTCTTGAACAAAGCTTTGTTCCTTGTCATGTGCCTAGAACAACCACTATCCAAATACCAAAGACAAGAATCACGTGCTTTTAAGGCGGTTAAAGCAGTATAGCACATGATATTATTATCATATGTGGTTATACCAAGACACTCAAGAAAACTTTTAACACAAATGGTAAAAGACAGGCATATCAAGTAGATAATGTGGCACCCTAATGAGAAGATTCTAAGAAAATCCATAACAACAGGGGTCAAGGATCAACTCAAAGATCAAAAGATCAAAAACAAAAAGCTACCCGCTCTGATACCACTTGTAAGGTTGTTTAAACCCCTTAAACCCAAGCAGATTAACCTAGTTATTTAGCCAAGTGATTAGCTTAGGTAAATTATTTAGATCTAGGTTAACACAAATATAATCATATCATGCAAAGGTGCAGAATAATAAAGAACACATGATATGATGACCTAGGAAAATCAAACTGGTAAAAAACCTGGGGAGGATTTAACCTAGCTATCCTCAAGGTAAAACGAATTCACTATGAAAGAATCGAAGTTTACACAATAGAGACTTAGACCACTAATATCCTATTACTACCTGCCTGTAGGAAACTTACTACTACGACCACGTGACAGCTCTGAGACCACGGACTCCTTTTTTCCTTGAATTCTCAGCAAAGCACAAGAAACACCTACTTGTATATCTTGAAGCTCTTTGATTCTGCAACTGTATGATTTACCAATCTCTTGACATGAATTTTGAGTTTGGAAACCCTAAGTGTATGTGAAGGTAAACACCTCTAGATCTAACAATTAGATTCACAAACACAGCATTCAGAACTCTAAAAACGTGGTTAGGGTTTTCCCTTATATACTTAGAGCAAAACATAAAATCCTATTCATTAAATGAGTTAGGGCTGAGTTGGAAAATTTTGCAGAAAAACATTCTGCACGACTTTCGATCGGTCGAGTCTAATTCTCGATCGATCAAGTCAGGCAGAAGTGCACAGTAAATTCTGCAGTTAACTCGATTCCAACTTTACATAAAAAGCCATACTTTGAGCAAGTCTAACACAAGACTAAAGATTGTTTTGATCATGGTTTGTCAACATTACAAATTGAAGTTCTAATACATTAGTTCATAATTCCTTAGAATCAAACAAGAAGAAGAAAAAAAAAATATTTAAGCCTAAGACCCACGAATGGATAGGCCTTAGGGCCCACGAAATGAAGGGAAGAAAGAAGAAAAAGGCTCAGCCCGCCAAGATTAGAAAATTACTAGGGAGTTTAGTGGTAAGAACTGGGCCGAGATACCCAAGGACTGCCAGGAGCTTGGGGTCCTCAGGATGTGCAGCAAAACTAGGATGAGATTAAGATAGCTTGAAAGGAGTACCAAGAAACACAAAGAACGAAGAACATATACGTCCTTATTAGCCACTCAATTATGCAGAAAGGAATCAAAAAAATTGGAGACTAACAATTCATGAACAAAGGGCTGGTACCTCGGGGAACTCGGAAAGAAGAACCATGAAGGGAAGTAGCTCGGAAAACTTTCAACCTAGTAGGGATGTAATTGGCTCACTCTAGAAAAAAGAAAAAAGGAAAGGCAGCCAAAAGGCTGAGTCTAAAAATGTGAGGTTTTGAAGCCTTGAAGAAAGAGAGATTAGAGGCCAGCTCTCTAGGGACATCCCAAAACGGAAAGCCAACAAGAGGCTTCTGGGGAAAAACAAGGAAGGAATCAGCCACCAAAGTTGCTGGCACAACATTGCCTCTGGTACCTAAGGGAGCAAATAAGGGGAATCAGTGGTACCCCAGAACCCCAAGATGACACTATAAAAGGGGGCGTTCAGCAACCATAAGGAAGAGGGAGGATCATGGAGAAAACTCTGTAAAAAAACTCAAAGAAAGTAACAAAAGAAAGGAAAATACCGCCCAGTATCCACAACCAGCCACTATAGAATATACTTGGATTCAAAGGGATTCAAACTTTATAAGTTTTGGAGGCTTGGAGAGCCATCTAAGTCTGTGATTTTTGAGCTTGTTTGGACCTTGTAATATGTCTTAATGAGCATATTATAATACACAATTAATAAAAGTAATGGAATATTTCACATTGTTTTAAGGATCCTTAACTTTTATTATGTGTTGTTTGTTTATCACATTTCTCCTTTACTGTTTCTTGCTGTCCCATGCATATATATTTCTTGTTTGTTAGTATGTATGTATTGTAGGATTCTTGCTCTGTGTACCACTTGGTTTGTAATCAGCCTATTTAGCTGCAGTAAACCAAGCCAAGTCACTTAAAATAACAACTAAAAGGCCCAGGGTCCTTGCTTCTACTTGGGCTTGGACACCATCAAAAAAAGGACCCACACAAACCTTAATGCTATAAAATAGATATGATAAACTTTCTTTAAAATCTTTTTTTTTTTTTTTTTTTTGAGAACCTAGCATTTATGTTTCATCTTTACATCAAGCAAGGTATTTAAATCACATATATTTGTATGTTTATATATGAATACAAATCCTCTGTACCATTTTTTATGTTCCATCAATTATAACTTGCCATGTATTTGTTTAATTTTTCTTATAAAATAGGCAAAGTTTAAAATGGAAAATAAAATTATAACAAGTTGTGATTGATGGAACATGAAGTGAAACACAAAATGTAATACAAAAGATTTGTATTCTTTATACAAATCACACGCAAAGGAAATTGTATCAAACTTGTTATGTAAATAAAGTCTGAAAGAAATGCTAGGTTAATCACGAAAGGGGATCACATCAAACTTGTTATGTAATAAAGTCTGAAGGAACCCACTTTTTCTTGTGTGACAATTAACATTTTTTTTTTTTTTTAATTCTGGGCAAAGATGATCCGACAATTAGCAGATAGCATAATAAAGCTAGTATAAAAACAAAGAATTCCCTGAAACTAATTCCTGTTCAATGGATAAGAACAAAAAGCAAGTCATAATTTACAGTTTATTCAAAAAGTGTGCCATGTAATAAAATCCATCAGCTACTTTCACTTTCTTCTATATTTTTTCCACATATCCTGTAGATGAATATATTCCATACTTGCGATGCTTATCAAGTCATAAAATGTAGCTGCTTAATAACACTTGTACATTTAGTCCCCAAGTAATTAAATAATCGACTAAGAGCATGAGTCCTAAATTTCTCAAGCTTAAGTTTCCCCGTACTATAAATGACTGTAAATATACAAGCACAGCTAAGTTCCAAAATTCAATTGTCTTCTTTGCAGCAAACTTGTTATGCATTCTGTTTCCATGGAGTCCTGTTTGAGTAACACTGTCACAAGAGAAGCTTGCAAAACAAGTAGAGGTGCCACTGAGGAGGTCCAAGTGCACAGCATTTCAATACAAACTAGTACCCTGGAGGCAAGGTTTGAAACTGTAAAGAAGGCAGGAGAAAAAGCAAAGAATCACTCTCCAACACCAAAGATACAGAAGGTTATATTCTTGCTGCGAGATGAAAAAAATTTCCAAAAGTACTATGAGCCAAGAGTGGTATCACTTGGTCCCATCCATCATGGTAAAGAGAAGTACCAGCTAGGAGAGGGGTACAAGCTTGTGCTGACAGATGAATTCGTCAATGGTAGTGGCAAGGAAATAAAAGATTTATACAAGAAGATTGAGGATAACATCAAGGAACTGAGGGAATGCTTCGAGGAGGAGGTGACCAAAGCATATGATGATGAGGCCCTTGCTTGGCTGTTGTTCGTGGATGGCTGTGCAATACTACAATACATATACTGCGCTACTAAAGACCAGTTCAAACAGTTGAACATAAAAACTGACAGTGTTACATTTGGACAACAGGATTTGTTCTTGCTGGAGAACCAACTTCCTTATCGTCTTCTCAAATGGTTGATGGGCTTGAGTAAGATGGAAAAGGAGTTGAGGGAATCAATTGAAACTTATGTTGCTCACCATAGTATGGTACCAGACGACCAGCAATTGAAGCAGCAACAAACAAAGGGCAAGAGAGGCAATGCATTTTGTTCAGAGGAGAAGCTAAAAGAACAAATGATATCAATTGATGAAGAGCCCATCCATCTTCTCGATCATCTGAGGAAAAAACTCTTGGGTAAAGCAGAACTGGATTCTTATATAATTCCGAAGAGAAAAGCAGTCCAAAATTGGCAATCCTATCGCAACATTCAGGAGCTTAAAGCAGCAGGTATCCGTTTGAAACGTAGTGACAATAGTTGCTTGCGTAACATATATTTTAGTAAACAAATCCTTCGTTTTGGGCACCTTTATCTTCCACCAATTATTGTGGATGACTCAACGAGGCCGAAGTTCTTGAACTTGATAGCTTATGAAATGTGTCTGGATTTTGAAAATGATTTCGGGATCACCTCTTACATATCTTTTCTTGATTCACTGATCGATGAAGCTAGCGATGTTAAGATGCTAAGGAAAGCACGGATACTCCACAACTTCCTTGGCAGTGATGAAGAAGTGGCTCAGCTCTTCAATGAGATTGGCACCGACTTGGTGCCTAACCCCTTTATATATCTGAATGTCAAGTTGCAGATTCAGGGATTCTATGACTGCAAATGTACAACATGGATGGCTCAATTCATCCATGACCATTTCAGCAGTCCTTGGACGTTTCTTGCTTTCTGTGGTGTATTACTAGGACTTGGTCTAACTGCCGCTCAGACTTGGTATGCTGTCAAGTCTTCCTGGTCAGGACCATGAGATGACTTATGCAAGAATTTAAAACAAACCTTGCAAAAGGTAAAGTTTATTGATTTGCTTTCTCTTTCCAAGTGTCTAGCTAGCTAAAGTACATGGTTTCTATGACTTTCAGTCGGTGGTTGCCAAATAAAAACACTTTAATAAGAATTCAACGCTAGTTATGTTTTCAAAGAATTCAACATTATATTAGTTATGTTTTCACATGGGTCATCATCCGAAGGCCACATATTGTATAAATTTGTTTAATTTGGTCTTGACGTATTCGTGAATGTATGAAATAAGTCAGAGTGTGTGTTCCAAATTGATGTAATGTGTGTGAAATGGAATTAATTATGCCTAGGATTTTGTGTGCAAATTGTGTTAAATGTATATGTAATTAAGTTTGAGATGAACACTTGATTCAATATGTTGCCTATATTATGATTTAATCTTGTAAAGGAAAAGGTGGAAATAGACTCAAATCTCTCTGTCCTCTCTTTTCTACATGCAATGGGCAGTTGCAGTAGCATTTGTAAACTGTGTATCAACTAGTTGCTACATTCTCTTGTTATGTGTTTCGAAGTGACACCCTATGTCCATAGAAGACGTCCATGATGGCTACATATTCACTCTCATATAAGGCTATGCAATATGCTCATTAATAACCTTGTATGATCATAGTGCATGCCCTAAGCTAGAGTACACAAAGCGCACACAATGATTTATGCAATATGAACTTGTGTGTGGCATTCTAACAAACTGTGTGCACAATAGTGAAAAAAGACAATTTCAGGAGCTGTATAGGTAATGTCTAGTTTCCCCAAACTTTACACACACACACAATATAAACTACTCAAGGGCAGAACACACTGCCAATATGAACCAGTATGAAAGCACCAAAGCCGCCATTGAAGATTTTGTTCATAATACATGCGTGAATATGAGAGGTCATAATTCTGCAACTCTTGAAAAAAAAGAAAAAAAAAAAAAAAAAGAAAAAAGAAAAAAGCATGATGTAATGCAATCAATTAATGCATGAAATTAGTAAAAGAAGGACGTAGATGACATACCTAACAATAAGTTGTAAATCTTGCGTGGGTGCAACAAATTTGTAAGTTACATAAAATATTTGAGGTGGCTAAGGCGATAAAAGAAACCTTCAATCAGTACCTCTCTTAAGCTTCTTCTTGTACAAATTGATCTCAAACATAAAGAATGAATTACAGACTCATTTGAGAGTTACATTGTTACATAATTTACCAACTAAAATCGAACATTATACATAAATATTTTTGTTTGGGGGACCGAGTTATTGCACTTATACATTAGTCAAACTTTGTATAGTTTCACGGACATGTACAAATAAATCATGAAATTATCTTAATTTGTTATTCTAGAGTCATGTTAATAGGTGTTTTTAGGATAATGGTTAACAATTTATTTTAGAAAAGTTTTGACACTACTTTTAGGATAATAGTTAATAATTTATTTTAAAAAATTTTGACACAACTTTTATAGAAAATGAAAAAAACTATCAAAACATTTATTGCTTTTTTTTTTTTCATAAAAACTTTCCTTAAATGAATTATAACTATGGTGTTAAAGACATCCGTTAATATTTCTCATGATAAAATTGTCTCCAAGAGTACATAAAAACATTACGGTGGATCCAATGAAATCTTTAAAACCACAAATGGTTAAAAGGTTTGGCACGTATAAAAACAAAATTTACAACAAGAAAAACAAAATCAAGAAAAAATATCTATTTAAAAGGGTCATTAAACTATCTTCTTCTTCTTCTTCTTTTTTTTTTTTTTTTTTTTTTGGGAGGGAGGGAGGCTTCTTTTTTTATAAACCAAACTTTTCAAATGCCCTCACCCAATAGCTTTGTAGCTCAGTGGCATAATCTATTCTCCTTTATTAGTTATAAGAGAGTTAGAGGTAGGATTTCCTCCCAACTTCAATGTTGTATATAACTATTGAATTAATATAAAAAGTTTAACCTCGGCCCCAAAGAATATTTTCTAGTTCTACCTATTTTATTTACCTAAGTAGTTTATTATGATATATTATTCTTATGCAAAGGTGTGTGTGTATATATATATTGTCTTTTCTTGGAAAAGATGATCCACGACTTTGGTATATTACTCCCTCCGTCCAAATTTGTTTGTCTTATTTCAAAAATTAAACTTTTTAAGGAAATATCATTTATTATCTTGCCTGCCTTAAAAAAATGTATAAATTTCTAAAACTACCCTTAAATAAATTTATCAAAAAATAGGAATATTAAATCTGAAATTACAGGCACAAAAATCTGCTCCTTACTAGTATTAGCATTTTTGAAATTACACAACACAAATTGTAACTTATCATCTTAATCAAATTTGAAAAATCTACAACTACCACAATACAAAAACTATTGGGTATTGGCTCCAAGCAATTTTTGATTACTTCAAATACAAATTCTAGATTATCTTTTTAATCAATATTGCTTTTTTAAATATTTGTTGGTTTTCTTTTCAAATGGTTTTGGAAATAAAGTATGAGCATAATAAGAACATTAGTAAATTAGTGACTTCTAATTTCAAAAATGAGAAAATATTTTAGGACATCCCAAAATGAAATAGAGGACAAATAAACTAGGAGGGAGTAATAAATAGCAATCATTGCATAACCAAGAATTACAAATGAAAAGTAAAGGATTATAAATGAGTAAACCTTTAGTCTAGATGTGGCGATTTACGCCACCAATTAAACACTGCCACGTCAGTCCTATATTGAAAGAACAATACACACTAGCACACATGATTCAAACTTTGAGGAACAACTCAAAATCCTCAAACGCCTGAAAAACAACTCAATTAAAGTCAAAATCCTCTCCACACAATTCAAACTTGAAGAACAAATCCTCCAATGCCTAAACCCAGAGATGACTTCTTCCTCTCTTCGGAGCACCTGAGCCGCGCCACTAGCACCGCCGCACACCTCGTCTCTAGAGCTAGCGCCGCCGCACCGGACCTAAGATGTGTTCTTTTATGATTTGCTATTTTCCCAAACTTTGGATTTTGTGATTTAATGGGTTTGGGATAATTTTTTGGATATCAATCTGTTTATATTGGTATGGGTTTTGTTGATTTGGCATGGATTTTGATGTTTTTTGGTATTTTTATGGGTTTTGATTAGATTCTTAAGTGGTAGGTTCAAACCCTAAAATCAATTTGATTGTGGTTTTTTTTTTTCTTTTTTTTTATCTTCCAGCTTGCCTAGATTTTTTTTTCATATATGCAAAACAAATTGCTTCTTAAATACCATAAATTGAATGTTTGTTTCAAAATTTTTATCAAGTGAACCTAGGGAGCCATTGAATTTGGTGTGACAGGTGGTGCAGCCTTGAAAATTATATGGACCTTTTACTTTGTTTCTCTCAATTGTGGCAATTTCAAGGTGCGGCAGCTCCAGCTCCAGAGACGAGATGTGCTGCGGGGGCTCTGGTACTCAGAGGAGAGGAAGAAGTCGTATTTGGGTTTAGCTGTTGGAGGAGTTGTTCTTCAGGTCTGAATCATATGGAGAGGATTTTGAGTTTAATTGAGTTGTTCTTCAAGCGTTTGAGGATTTTGAGTTGTTTTTTTAGGTCTGAATCATGTGTGCTAGTGTGTATTACTCTTTAAATACAGGACTGACGTGACAGTGTTTAATTAATAGTGTAAATTAGCCCATTTACGCCAGATCTGGACTGAAGGTTTACTCATTATAAATAAAAAAGAATTACAAAAGTAAAGCTAGACTTCCCTGAAATTACGCAAGTTTCACTTTCAATCTTTCATATTATATAAAGACATAAAGCGAGTAATAATATTAAGGTTTATTCTTTTTTTTTTTTTTTTTTTGAATAGATATTAAGGTTTATTCAGAAACGTGTACCATGTATCAATTTATTTTGTAGTTTTTAGACATCTTGTAGATTATATTCCAAGCTTGCTAAGTTTATTCATCATAAGATATGGTTACTTTAGGAAAGTTTCTATATTTAAATAAGAGCAACAGTCCTAAATTTCTCAAGCTAAAGTTTCCACTTACTATAACATACAGTAAGTACTTGTAGGACTGCAAACTTACAAAATTCAATTGCTTTCTTTGGTGCAAATTGCTATGGCCGGAAAGGAGCATCTTGTTTCCATGGAGGGACATTTCAGTAGAGATGCCAGAGAAATAAGCAGCAGCGTCACTGAGGACACTGAAACAAACAGCATTTCAAGCGAAACCACTACCCTGGAGGCAAAGATTAAAACAGTAATGGAGGCAAGAAAAAATTTGACACCATCCCCAGCACCAAAGATACAAAAGGTTATATTCTTGCTGCGAGATAACAAGGATTTCTTCCAGAAGCACTATGAGCCAAGAGCAGTATCACTCGGTCCTATCCATCATGGAAATGAGAAGTACAAGCTAGGAGAGAAGTACAAGCTTGTGCTGACAAATGAATTCGTTGAAGGTAGCGAAGAGAAGATAAACGAGTTGTTCAAGAAAATTAAAGAGAAGATCAAGGAGCTGAAGGAGTGCTTCGAGGAAGAAGTGATCAAAAGCTACGATGATGAGGAGCTCATTTGGTTGTTGTTGGTGGACGGCTGTGCAACACTACAATACATATACTGCGCAGCTAACAACGGGTTCGAAGATTTGAATATAAAAACTGACAGCGTAGCCTTTACACAACAAGATTTGTTTCTGCTTGAGAATCAGCTTCCTTATCGTCTGCTCAAATGGTTGATGAGCTGGAGTCAGAAAGAAGCTGAGTTGCAGAAATCGATTCACACTTACATCGGTTGGCATGCTACAGTATCACTACCAAAGGATCATTCATCAGTTGTCCGCTGTGCGTGGCTAAGTTCGTTATCATGGTGTCTCTCGCAAAAACCAAAGCCGCAACAAGCAGAAAACAACAAAGAACAAAGCCTTGACTCGGAGGAAAAGGGACAGGTGAATCAGAATCACTCATCAATTTTCTGCAGCCCACTCCTAAGTTTGTTATCATGGTGTCACTCGCAAAGACCAAAGCCGCAACAAGTAGGAAGTGAGAAAGATCAGGAAAGCCGTCCCTCAAAGGAGAAGCATGGAGATGTAGATGCCATCCATCTTCTCGATCTTCTGAGGACACGTCTCTTGGATAAGAATCAACAAATCAAGCATAAGAAACGAAATGGGAATGGCCAAATAACTTGGCCATCCTATCGCAATGTTCAGGAGCTCCGAGCAGCAGGTATTCATGTGGAACGTAGTAAAAAGGAAAATAGTTGCTTGAGTGACATATCTTTTACTACACTCGGTTGTTTGGGATTCCTTTGGCTTCCTCCAATAACTGTGGATGACTCAACAAGGCCAAAGTTCTTGAACTTGATAGCCTACGAGATGTGTCTAGATTTCCAAAATGACTTTGCGATTACCTCTTACATATCATTCCTCGATTCACTAATCGATGAGCCCAACGATGTAAAGATGCTAAGGAAAGCAGGAATACTCTATTGTCTTGGCAGTGATGAAGAAGTGGCTAGAGTCTTCAATGAGATAGGTACCGATTTGGTGCCTAACAGCGAAATATATAGGGATGTCAGAGTTCAAATTCAAAAGCACTACAAGAACCAGTTGATGACCTGGTTTGCTCAAGTCTATCACGACTATTTCAGCAGCCCCTGGACGTTCATGGCTTTCTTTGGCGCATTGTTGGCGCTTGCTCTAACTGTAATTCAGACTTGGTATGCTGTCGACTCTCCTCCAGGACCCTGTGATAACTTCTGCAAGAATTTAACTCGAAACTAAATTTTAATGGTTTTTATTTGCAAAAGGTAAAATTTTGTTTGCTGTTCTCTTTCCAAGTGTGTCAAGCTAGATGAGAACTACATGGTTTTTATGCCCTTTCAGACTTTTTTTTTTCCAAATAAAAAGGCCTTAGGAATTCTACTATTCATGATTTCGCATGGTTCATCTCAAGGCCTCACAATCTTATTAATTTTTTTACCTTCGTGTTGAAGTTTTCTTGCAAGTCCAAAATAAGTCGGAGTAATTGTACTTTCTAATTTGATGTAATGTGTGTGGAATGGAAATAACTGTGTCAGAGTTTGTGCGTGATTTGTGTTTGTTTGGTTTTCTAATTTCTTTCTTTTGTTTATGCAATCAAATTTAAAGATGAATTAGTACGTAGTACTTCAGTGCGTTGCACGGCTTTGGTCCAATCTAATCTATATACTCAATTTGGTCCATTTTGGTCCACTTCAATTCAATTCAATCAATTTTAGTTCATTCAATTCACTTCAGTCATTTTAGTCTGTTCAGTTGAATGTGGTCCATTCAATTCATTTTAATCTAATTTAGTCCATTTGGTCTATTTCGGTCCATTTCAATTTAATTTAGTTCATTTGATCCAATTTGTTCCACTCCAGTCCATTCGGTGCATACACTTACTTAAGAATGAGGAAAGACAAGTTTGGGTTGAGAGTACAGTTTTAAAAACTGAAATAGTCAAAGAATTGAAAAATGATCAGATTCATAGTTTTTACTAGTTGAACCACCGGTGTTCCAATTTTTACTAGATTGGGTTAAGGTCCAAATCCTAGTTGAACTCCAATTTGAGTGCCAACATTGGTGGAGCCAAAAGCAAAATATTTTGCTTTCTTGCTATAGTGACAAGACTAGTAGTTCACTATAGCAAGGTGGTATAAAAAAAATTGTTACTTTATCACTTTTTGGGTTTGGTGGTGGAGAGAAATAGAGACGAAGTAAGAAAGAAATTAATAAAAATAAATAAATCGCGTTTGGCTAATGGTAAAAATAAGACCATTGATGTAGGGTGTGTTATGAAGTTGTATGCTAAAATAGATAAAATAACTTTTTAAGGTGTTAAATATTAAAATGTTTAGTTATACTGATGTGGATGTTCTAAGTGGGAATCTTTAAAGATATTTTAGCAGTTCAGTGTGGTTTTGTTGTTTAGAGGTAAAATTGATTTTGAGTTGATGGTAATGTGCATGTGTTCATTTCAAAACCTAAAATGTAGGTTGGATAAAAACAAAACAGCCCTATATTATTATTGTTAGTAAGATATCAACAAATCGTAAAATCAAATAGGATAGAATTAAATAGAAAAATATTATTGATAAAAACAATTAAGCTATTGAAATGTAAAAAAAAACAAAAAAAACAAAAAAACAAAACGCTAACAGTGAACGTGATTTTTTGTTTCCATAAAACACTACAAGTAGTTGATAACAAAAACAAGTTGTTTGTTCTTACCAAATAAAAAATAAAAATTGCAATTGTGCATTTATTCCACACAACTACAACTTCTAAGCTCAACTTTTATTTTATAGTATATGTTATATGCTAAATCCAATATGTCGCAAATTTATGATTATGAATTGCATTTGGTTCACTTGAAAATATTTTTCGACCATACAATACTTTCAACTGAAAATATTTTTTGGAAAATAATTATTCATGAGTTTTTAGTTGTGTTCCTAAAAATGCTCTCGAAAAGATATTTTCTATTAATTTCCCACATTTTTAAAGCTCTCAAACAAATACATAAAAAAAATTACATCCCAAAATATCCAAAATAATTTTTTAAAGATATAAGGAGAGAGAGAGAGAGAGAGAGAGAGAGAGAGAGAGAGAGGTTGCAATGCTTCAACAAACTAAGGTTGACGAACCATCTCTGATGTGATCAGAAAGATCAAGACCAAAGAGCCACTGCAACACTTTGAGGCTAACAATATATCATCAATCTCCCTAATCTATTTAGGTTGTATTCTAGTTGGTCAATAATGGAAGTTTTTAAGGTTGTGAAATGGGGTAGGTGGGTTGGGTTGACAGTGGTCGGGTGTGCTGACGACATTGATTGGGAAACGGGGCGTGCTTGGTGATGGAATTGCAAAAGTGGGAGGGCGGAAGTCTCCTACTTTGAGAGGGGGGTCGCGGGTGGGTAGGGGAGGGGGTGGGTTGGTGATGGTTGGGGGTGGCTGGAGTGATAATCGAGAGGAATATGATGGTTTTAATTTGCAAGAAAGGAAGGTGGGGTCTCATGTTCGAGAGCTTTGGTGTGTAAATTGTTTTACACCTCTTAAGAGGAGTGTAAACCACTCATTGCCTCATCAACCAAAATTTTACGGTTAACCTAAAAATATTTTCAAGTTGACAAGGATTGTCAATCGCACCAAACATCCAAAATTGAGGACAATATTTTCAAGTTCACAAGAATTAGTAAATTCATGCTCATTAGAAATCTGAGCACACTATGTACCTAATGAGTGACTAGAACACTTACATTCATTAAATGTACAATAGTAGTAAACCTTGCGAGCCGTTTGTAGAAAAATTTAGTGAGCTTGTCATTACACAAAAATTTTGAGGTGGCTAAGGCCATACAAGAAATTGGACACACAACTCACACATCCTATATCACTAAGGATTGACAAACACTACCCTTCAAAGAGGTACATAACCTAAACTCCCTCTTACTATTTGTAATTTTTGAAGTGCAACATGTTGATTCTTAGTTTAAGATCATGCAGGTGACATGATTGATTGCTCGCCAACACTCACACAAGGCTACCAAGTTGGCTAATCCAACAAGCTAATGCAGAAAGATTCAAAGTTAGGGTACAAATGATACCTAGGAATGGTCTTAATTAATTTTTATGACCAATCGATAGTAAATAACCCATACGCATTGTTTTTGGATTTTTATTTTTTGTTTTTTTACAAAAATTAAAAAAAAAAATGCCCTTATACTAAATTAAAATATGCAAAAGCTACTCATGAAAACATTCAGTACCATACAAATGCTCCTAGGATGAAAGATGAAGTGCAGTTAAAAGAGACAATGAAAAAAATTGTCCTACTATAGATTGGAAGAATTCAAAATAAAATAAAATTTGAAGACTCTCTCAAGTCTTAGAATCTTTCCTTACCCACGTATCATGAGTCTTAGGTCATGAGGATGAAGATACTATAAAGTCCATATTTTTAGGTTGGCAACCATCTGCAAATTGTATATTTTAGAACTTAGTTTTTGTCTAGTGTTTAGTCTAGAAATATTCAGAAACAAGACAAATGAAGTTCTACATAATTGAAGACTCAAGAAAGTAGGAAAAGAAAAGTGCAGAAACAGTCTCACTTATCCCGACCAATCGAGATTTGTGCAGATCTGAATTCTCACTTTCTTTCTCAGCCATATCCAAGATTTTGATAGATCTTAAGGATATTTAAATACAACCCTAGAGTATGTTTTTACTAGTTCAAAAGTGAGTGTTTTTTACATAGATTTGTAGTTTTCCCAACCCTTTTGAAGCTACAGTTGGAGATCTTGTGCAAACAACAGATCTGGCTATAAAGGAAAGTTGCTGCAATCAAATCAACTATAGTTGATGATCTAAACCCACTACAACAAAATGTATTTTCAGCGACGAAACTTTTCATCACTAAAAGTCCAATTATTCGTTGCCTATGACTTTTGGCGATGAAATCTTCTTTTTAGCGACGAAATTCATTTCATTGCTAATACTCTGTCACTAAAAGTTTTGGCAATGAAAAATTTTGTAGCCAAAAGGTTTGATTAGTTTTTTTATTAAAAAAAAAAAAAACCTTTTGGCAACGAAACCAATTCATCACCAAATGTTTTACTTGCTAAATGCACTATTCAGCGATGAAATTATTTTGTCGCCAAAAGTTTTTTTATTTTATTAAATCATTTTTGGTGACGGAATATTTCATCGCCAAAGCTATATTTTAAAAAATTCTACTACATAAAGCGACAAAATATTTTATCGTCAAAACTATATCTTAAAAAATTTGTTTACATTTAGCAACAAAATTTTTGTCTCCAAAAAAAAAAATTTTATTTTATTTCTTCCATATTTGGCAACAAAATATTTCATCGCCAAATTTTTTCTTTATTTTGCTATATTTGGTGATGGAAAAATTCGTCACCAAAACTAATTTTTTATTTTCATTCTTTTTTTCCTTTCTTTGATATTAACATGTAACTTGTCATTACATTATTAAAACTTCACATTTGAATAACACATTTATAAGAAAATGATCTATACATTCCAAAAGTAAAAATAAAACAAGTATTTGATTCAATGTATCCATACAAATTGTGTGCGACACACATGCAATAACACAAGATGTTTTATAATAATACCAAAATTTTAGTATAATATAATTAGGACCAAAAGAAGATGTCCTCAAATGTCTTCAAGTAGTGCCAAAAGAAAATGCCCTAAAAGCTACCTATACGAAATCTGCACAAATATAAAAACAATACTACATAAAAATTGTAAAGTAAAAACATTTACTATGTTATAAGAAACATTTCTAACAACGCATTGAGAGTAGTCACACTAATGAATTGAAATCACAACTCCTAACATATAAGAGGTAGAAAGCAAATATACATTTTCAAGTATAATGTAATACATTTAGTTTCAAATAATGCATTAAAAGTAGTCACATATTGTAATGCTGCTCAATTGCTAAGATAAAATACTAACCATCATTGCAAAATTAATAATTGCATTGACCCCACTAATATATGAAGTATTTAATCTGCTATCAGGTGTCTTACCCATTGTCATCCAATTTTTATCCATGTTTGACTACAAATGCAAGGTGAATGTTATTTTAGCAAAATAATGACAACTCATGTATAATGTATTCTAACATCAAATTCTATAATCTACTTAGATAAAGTCTTATTCCATTCATAAATGCACAAGTCTATATATGCCTTAATTCTTAAAAAAAATATACATAAAAAAATCAAACACTCTTAATATGAATTTATACTATCTTATAATACCATGCAAGCCACCTGCTTGCTCCAATTCAACAACTCACCACAATATCAATCCTCAACATTACAATATAAAATGCTTACAAGTACTGACAAAACATTAATATAATCAAACAAAAGTAACTCAACAATATCCATCCACAATTCCGAAACGTTAATATAATTAAACAAAAGTAACTCAATTATTGCATAATTCTAATACCAAGCAAAGCATAAAGATTTTTAATGTCTTTTTCTCAAGGGAGAAAAAGCAATGAGAAGTGTATACATATTTCAAGAACACATTCATTCTTCAATTGCTGAGAGACTTTTGAGAATTGTTTTACAATTTGATTTAGTGTGAATGCTTAATGAAGGAGGAAATGATAACAAAAGCAAAAGTTCCAAGTAATTCAGCCATCTTAGTGAAACGAGTTGATACCAAGGATAAAGTTGAGACTACAGACAATCATTGACATTGATTGAATTACTTAAGCAACTAAATAGTGAAAACTAAGAAGAATCATACAAATATTAAAGAAAGAGTTGCATACTTACAGTAGTTGCACAAGGCATGCTTTCATGTCTTTTAGTCAAAATGTTAAAGAGCAACTATGCTCAACTTTACTTAGCTAAACCTTACCAATTAAAATGGGATGGCTCTAAACATCTTAATAAACTATCCAAGGTTATACAACCAAATTCATTTATTTTAGATGAGGTGAATTAAGAAACACGAATCACCTTAAGCTAATCAAATGCGCACATTGATTAATTATCTACCAAGTATGCTAAGTAGGCAACACCATTAATGCATAGAGCCATAGACTACAAAGACAAATAAAAACAGTCCCAATTACCAGATCTAACACAATTGAAGAATTTAAACAAAATTCCCTCATAAACATCAATACAAAGCAAAATTCAAGCTTTGTCACAATGACCCATCAAATCTAAGTCAATCAGAATGACACAACAGCAACAAATAGATCCAAACAGAACAAATTGCATAAAAAAAAAAAAAAGTGATCCAAAGGACCATAACCCAACCAATGCATTTTAATAAACTACTACAAGTGATTAAATCAAACTATTATTAAAATTAGCTAAGTAAAACATATGTTGAAGAAAATGCAAGAATTTACAAACCAACCCACTCAACAAAGGTTTCAAGTAAATTCCACAAAATCCCAACATACTTGTCATAATTTTAGATTCACTACACAACAAGTCAGCTCTTTTGTAAAAATTGTTTGGTCCATGAAAAAGCTATCTGATTACCTTGAAATTAAATAGGGATAAACTCTTATATGTGTAGTATGTACCATAAAAAATTCAGCTCAAAATAATTTTTCTATAATTTATTAAAAATCGCGTATTGCAGCTGACTCAAATCTCTCCCTGACAGATTTAGGTTCCTAAAAGAATATTGCTATAGTTTTAAAATTAGCCCAAATGCTTTGAGACTTTATTCACATTAAAGCATATTAAAAACATGGAATGAAATCCTTTATCTCATATAAACAAACACCACAACAACAAATCAAGAAACCAAAACTCATAACTCATAAAGAAATATGATAAAGGAAAATTACCTTAGAATCATGTTGGGAGAAGGCAAAAACATTGTAGGGCAGGTTGATAGCCAAATATCCCATGGCAAGAAACCAAAAGGCCAAGAGAAAGAAGAGACACTACAAGTTTTAAACTTTTATGGTTAACACTTCATTACCCATTTGTTTTAAAACAAGTTTATAGCACCCAAACCATCAAAGTATCACATACTCACCTATCCACACCGCCAAGACCCCCAAAACCCATTACCTAGGACAAACATAGTGATTGGGCGACCACTAGAGCAAAATAACTTAAGCAAAATTTTAGATTTCACAAACATAGGGTTTTCCACTTAAGAATTTCTTATTTAAATCCAACCAATTTTGCTCCAGTTTAAACCATATCACAAGATTTTACTTAGATTTATTAGGAAAATAGGAAACTTATCTCAAATTTCCTTGCTTGGCCGAATGGGACAAATCCCTCCCTTCCCAAAATCTTTTCTTCACAACTAGTGGTGATGGTTTAGAAAGGAACTTGGGACTAAAGTATTTTTGGTGGTAGACCATGGGAAGAGAAGGGGATTCAAGTGAAAGAAAGGGAGAAGGTGGCAGCTTGCGAAAAGAGAAAGAGAAAGAGAGAGAAAGAGAGGCGTGAACGTGAGTGTGAGGGATGGTGGCGACGGCGGCGACGTCAGTGGTTGAGTGGGATCGTGAGGGGAGAGAGAAGAAGAGAGTGAGGGAAGAGGGAGAGAGGAGTGCGTGTGAGAGAAAGACTTGTCGAGGAAAATGAAAAAAAAAAATTAAGTTAAACAGTGTAGGATAGTTACTGAAAAGTATTAAGTGGGTGGGAAAAACAATTTGGTGAAAATTTGTGCAGGAAAGTTAAAAACAATTGCTAAAAAATGAGAGTTAAAAGGGGTTTTATATCATATTTTTAGCGACGAAATTTGTTTCGTCTCTATTGGCTACCTTTAGCGACGAATATCGGTTTCGTCGCTAAAAATACTCATCAATGACCTTTAGCAACAAAATTTTTTTCTTCGCCGAAAAGTTCCCAAATTTATGTCATTATTTTTAGCAACGAAATTTTTTTCTTCGCCAATAAATTCCCAAATTTATGCCATTATTTTTAGCGACAAAATTTGTTTTGTCGCTATTGGCCACCTTCAGCAACAAAATTAGTTTCGTCGCTAAAAATGCTCATTGATGACCTTTAGCCACGCAATATTTTTCATCACCGAAAAGTTCGCAAATTTATGTCATTATTTTTAGCGATGATTTTCGTCGCCAATTAGTTCCCAAATTTATATCATTATTTTTAGAGACACAATTTGTTTCGTCGCTATTGGCCACCTTCAGCGACAAAACTATTTCTTTGCTAAAAATGCTCATTGATGACCTTTAGTGATGAAATGTTTTTTGTCGCTAAAAAGTTCCCAAATTTATGTCATTATTTTTAGCAACGAAAATCATTTCATCGCTTAAAAGTTCCCGAATTTATGTCATTATTTTTTAGAGATGACTTTGTTTCGTCTCTATTGGGTACCATTAGCGACAAAATTAGTTTCGTCACCTATAATGTTCTAGCAACACCTATAGCGACGAAACTTTTCGTTGCTAAAAAGTTAAACTTTTAGCGACGAAATAATTTGTCGCCATAGATTAATTAAATTTGCTCTCTTCTGCAACCTTATTTTCAGATCAACAAATAGCGAGGAAATTCAATTTTTGTCGCCAAATGTTTTTTTTTTTTTTTTATTGGCAACGAAATTCATATTTCATTGTTAAAGATAAGTTTTCAGTGACAAAAAATTTTTCCTCACTAAATTTGTCACTAAAAATACATTTTGTTATAGTGACCTTTGAGTGGAGTCTCAAAGTCACAAATAGGAGTGTTTGTGTACAACAATTTTACAATAGAAGAGTTTGTGGATTTGGAATTGCATGTGGTCACATGAGTAAGTACTACATGAGGTAGCAGTAGTTTAGGGTTAAGTCTATTATATAAACTTCCATTCTATTAGTGAAATGTTGTCTTAGGGATTGTTTAAGTTAAATCCTCTTTATGTTTTTTACTTTTAAACCATAGTTTCAAAAGTTTTCCTTGGTCATCGTTCTTGGTGTTCATGTGGTTTGTGATTGTGTGATGTTTGTTTAATTCAGATCTAATTGCATAATTAATCGCTTTAATTAATTGGTTAGAAATCTAATTGAGTCTATCTCAACTGGGGTCTAAAACCCTAACAGATACACTAGTCCTAAAACATCTACATATGAAGGAATATAGATGAACTTATTGCAAAAATCTTCAAAGGCTCCAAAACTTTTGAACTCTTCAATATATAAATGCCTTCATGGATGACGCATTCATGTTCACAACTAGAACCTCTGACCAACTCCAGGAACCTTTGCAGATTTCCCTTACCATAGTGACAGATTAGGCTCTATGATTTCAATCATAATCTACTTGAATACACCATCATTCTATCGGACATTTTACTCTCTGAACCCAGGGGTTGTCGAAAATATAAGCTTATATGTCTACTGATTGAAGTTCATGGCAGTGGCCTTTCTAGCCTGCTTAAAGTTTATAAAAGTGTGCCTTTTATATGCTACGTAAGTAGGACACAAAATCTTAAGCAACCGATTTCACTTAATACACATCACAATTCTTTTGAATTCACAATTTTTCATCAATTAAGAAGCAGCGATCAAGTGGCAACTAAACATTCATTTTCGATCAAACGAGCTGCGCATGTGATCAAAAGGCGGCTGAACTTTGAGATAGCAATCGTTGAAACGGTGATGGAATGATAATCAAAATCTTCACACACTGCTTCTCTTATGTTGCTTCTTATACAAATGAATGCGTTGCAACTTCATTTGACAGTTATATTGTCAAGGGAATTCTCCAATTAAAACCTAATATATACAAGAGTTGAGCTAAGAATTTTGTTTGGATGATGACCTAGTTTTATATATATATATATATAGTAAGTCATAATTATAAATATATTAAATACAAAATTTAAAACTTTGACATATATATATATATATATATATATATAAATTAACATTTAAAAAAGAAAAAAAAAGGAAGAAGAAAGAACTTATTATTTTTTTAAAGTATGAGCTAGTATACAAAAAGTTGTCTAGTTTCATATGAGATATGTACAAAAATATCAAGAAATTATCAAAGTTAATCTAAATAATATCTTTCTTGGAATAAAATTCTTCTATTATCGTGCATTTCCAAAGTAAAATTCTTTAAAAAATCTTTGTTAATATAAATAATGAAATTGTCTCTCAAAGTATGGAAAAAATTACAGTGCAACTAATAAAATCTTTAAAACTACGAATAATCCAAAACTTTAGCAATTGTAAGAACAGGGAAGATATAATTTGTCTCTATAATTACTAAGCCAATCACTCACTTCATTGATTAAGAGAGTCATTTAACTACTTTTCTTGTAAACCAAACCCTTCAAATTCAAATCCAACACCCCCCCCACCCCCCCCCCCCCCCCCCCCCCCCCCCTCTTTTTCCCCAAGAGCTTTATAGGACAATGATATAATCCGCTCCAAAAAAGAGAGAGTTCAAACTCCTCTCTCCATTGTTGTAACACCAAAAAAAAAAAAAAGGTTTAGTCGCATGGCCCCGAAAGAACATTTTCTAGTTCTGCCTCTATGTTAAAAATTTAAAGTGGCCTGCATTTGGAATCGAAAGGATATTGTGCACCTTATTTGCATAGCGTGGGATTATCTCCGACATAAGTAAGACATAACAGCGCTTCCTGATCTTGTATGGGGAATATTGGTACCGTGACCACACATGTCTTACACTAGCCGACATTATCCCACATAACGCATACATTAATGATTTATATTCATTAACATCGTACACTTTTCTCTTCTTTTCAATTTATTTTTTAGACATATCTTGTAGATTTTATTCCAAGCTCGATATGTTTAGTGATCTTAGGTACACTAGCTAGGTAAATAAAGAAGGAAAGAACAAGCCTTTTTCCTGTATCATTCAACACTTGCATTGTCTTTTCATGGAAAAGATGATCCCGGACTTGCAATTGGTATATTAGTAGATATATAGAATTACAAAAGCAATAACTTCCCATATACGCATGTTCAATATCAATCTTCCACAATGGATAAAGACGTAAAGATAGTAATATTAATCTTTTATTCAGAAAAGTGTACCATATTAATGAAAGCAATAAGCAAGTTTCAATTTAATTTTTTATTTTTTTACGCATATCTTGTAGATTTCATTCCTAGCTTGTTATGGTTATTCATCATTATGGTATATTTGCTTTAGGAAAGTTTCTATATTCAAATAAGAGTAACAGTCGTAAATTTCTGAAGCTAAAGTTTCCACGTAGTAAATACAAGGTAGGAAAGCGAACTTACAATATTCAATTGCCTTCTTTGCTGCAAAATTGCCATGGCCGGAATTTCCAGAAGAGAAGCCGGTGAAACAAGCAGCCGCATCACTGGTGCCCATACGAACATCTTTTTAAGCGAAGCTACTACCCTGGAGGAAAAGATTAAAACAGTAATGGAGGCAAGAAAAAAGGTGACACCATCCCCAACACCAAAGATACAAAAGGTTATATTCTTGCTGCGAGATAACAAGGATTTCTTCCAGAAGCACTATGAGCCAAGAGCAGTATCACTCGGTCCTATCCATCATGGTAAAGAGAACTACAAGCTAGGAGAGAAGTACAAGCTTGTGTTGACATATGAGTTCGTTAATGGTAGCGAAGAGAAGATAAAAGAGTTGTACAAGAATATTGAGGAGAAGATCAGTGAACTGAAGAAGTGCTTCGAGGAGGAAGTGATCAAAAACTATGATGATGAAGAACTCATTTGGTTGTTGTTGGTGGACGGCTGTGCAACACTGCAATACATATACTGCGCAGCTAACAAGAAGTTCAAAGATTTGAAGATAAAAACCGACAGTGTAGCCTTTACACAACAGGATTTGTTTTTGCTTGAGAACCAGCTTCCCTATTGTCTGCTCAAATGGTTGATGAGCTGGAGTGGGAATGAATTCGTGTTGAAGAAATCGATCGAAAGTTACATTGATAGGCACGTTAATGTACCACAACCAGAGGATCAGCCACTAATTCTCAGCTGCGCATGGTTGAGTTCGTTGTCATGGAATTGGTCGCAAGAATCGAAAAATGAGAAAAAACAAAGAGGCCAGTCATCAAATTCCTGCGCATGCTTAAGTGGAAAGGGGCAACAATATTCAGAAACTGAGAAAGAAGAAAGCGATCAGTGGCCAATATCAGTGGATGTACATGAAGATCCCATCCATCTCCTCGATCTTCTGAGGACACGTCTCTTGCGTAAGCATCCACAAATCAAGCCAAAGAAACCAAATGGCGAAATGGAAACTTGGCAATCCTATCGCAATGTGCAGGAGCTTCGAGCAGCAGGTATTCATGTGGAACGCAGTAAAAAGAAAAGAAGTTGCTTGAGTGACATTTCTTTTACTACACTCGGTTTTTTGGGTTTGGGGTACCTTTGGCTTCCTCCATTAGTTGTGGATGACTCAACAAGGCCTAAGTTCTTGAACTTGATAGCCTACGAAATGTGTCTGGATTTCGAAAATGATTTTGGGGTCACCTCTTACATATCCTTTCTCGATTCACTGATCGATGAACCCAACGATGTTAAGATGCTAAGGAAAGCAGGGATACTCCACAACTTCCTTGGCAGCGACGAAGAAGTGGCTCAGCTCTTCAATGAGATTGGCACTGACTTGGTGCCTAACAATGAAATATACAGCGATGTCAGATCAAAAATTCAGAAGCACTACAGGAACAAGTGGATGACCTGGATCGCTCAATTCTTTCATGACCATTTCAGCAGCCCCTGGACTTTCATAGCTTTTGTTGCCGCATTGTTGGCACTCGTACTAACCGTCATTCAGACCAAGTATGCTGTCAACCCTTCTCCTGGACCCTGCGATAGCTTCTGCAAGAATTTCACACGAACCTAAATATGCATAAGGTAACTTGGGTGGTGTTTCGAAACTATATCTTCAAAGTCATAATTTATGTGCAGTTTAAGTGTGAGAGTGTGTGAACTAGTTTTTACCCAACTTTATTAGATCAAATACATGGTTTCTGTGCTTTCCGTTTCAAAGGCCTTCAGAATTTTATCAATATTGTTAGTACCATACACTTTTACATATATTTTGTTAAAACTATCCACGTGGTACATTGTGAGTGATAAAAAAAAAATGATTAGTCTATATAACAAAACAAAAAGAAATCACAATTTGTAATATAGGATGGTTGTGACAACGTGTGCATAAAAGTGTGGTACTAACATTATTGGAATTTTATTTCACGTGGATCATTCAATCTTCAAAGGCCACATCATTTTATTATTTTCTTTACCTTGGATTTGAAGTTTTCATGCAAGTCTAAAATAAGTCAGTGTGATTGTGCTCTCTAATTTGATGTAATGTGTGAGGATAGGAAATAATTGTGAAGTATGTGCGTGATTTGTGTGTGTCATATGTAATTAACTTTAAAGATGAATGTATACTAGATCCAGTATGTCCTCTTTTCTACAAAAATATTAGTACACTGCAAGCCAGTTGAATTGGCCATTGTCAATTGCATCAACTTTATGCCACATTCTTGTCATTGCACAAAAGTCATGGCAGTTTGAGTAATGAGGGAGGATTATCTTCACTTCCGTTTCTTAATAAAATATTCCATAAGCTCAACGACTTTTTTAATTTTTCATAAGTGAATGAAGGAAATGAATAGAAAAAACTTTTTACTTGAAAGATATGTTGAATTATTTCAACTAAAAATTCAAATATAAAAGAAATAAAGTTTATATGAATTCTTACGATACGGCTAGCAAATAACATAAAATAAGTAAACCACTTATCCATGTTAACATTCCAAGCCCAAAAGCTTAACATCATTTCAAGAGTTGGCCTAATACAATTTTTGTAAGAAATTCGTTGGAAAAAGAAAACTTCATAATTAATTGTTGTTTGCAGTTGGTGATTTTGTTGCATAGAGTTGAATTTTTTGTAACCCAACGGCAAACTCTTTTAAGTAAGGGCAAATTATCACCTTAAAGAAAGCATTTTTAGCACACCCTAAAGTTAAATTATGTTTTCTAATTATTTTTTGTACTCAATTTCTTTGATACAATTCCGATTTAGTAAATATATAATTATGTATGTGCCTTTAAGACTACACTTTTTCAAATTATAATTTTTTTAAGCCTCGCCTATTTTTTCCCCAAGCACAACAGTTTCAAATATTGCATTTTCAAGAAACTTAAAAATTTGTACTTTTCAAATTAAAATATATTTTTCCAAAGAAAAATTCCATTTTTTATTTTGGATTTGGAGAATTATAGGTAATACTATATAAGTTTTAGAAGAAAATAACAGTTGCATTTTTTTGGTTGGGAATTAGATATCTCTATTGTATTTCTCTTTTATGAATACATTTCCCCTGTAGTTTTTATTATTTTTTATATTTTTGTTATGTATATGTTTAGACTTTACATATGTAAAAAGAAATTAATTATTTTAATTATACTCTCAAACTATTATTCTACTCTAAAAATATAATTTTCAGTTTATTTAATAAAAAATAGAATGTCATATTTAATGCGTAAATAATCTTCCATTTTTGCAAGGTCTCGGAAAAGTGATTAGCATTTAGTAGGCCACCCAAAATTTTCTTTTAGAAAGGTTAATTCTATAGATTCGCAAGCATTCTAATTTATTTGAAGATTAACTCAATGTAATTTTTTGTTAGATATAAAATAACATTTATTCAATCATTTTATATATATATATATATATATATATATATAAAATCGTATTTTTTGTAGATCTTGTAAACACCAGGCTTGCCTTAGTAAATGGTGGAAATAAATAAAACAAAATAAATTAGTTCGTTGCTCATGCACATATGGTCGTTGTAGGCACCCAAAAGTTTAAAGAACATGAACAATGGCCCAGGACAAGTGAATTTGGGCTTGAATAAGCAAAAGGGACCTGCAGGTTAACAGAACAAGCCCAGGACAAGAATTGTCCACGGCTGGGAACCGTGGGCTTGGCAATAGAGAAAAGAAGGAAAGCTCCAAAAGGTTGGGCACTAGCCCAGGAAATGGGTGCAGCCGAAGGAAACCTAAAGCAAAGGGTAAAAGGCCCAAGAATTAAAGCAAGGCCTTTTTTTTATTATTTTTTTTTTTTAGAAACAGTAAAAGCAAGACCTAACAGTAACTAGGGGTGTTCACCAAACCGCACAAACTGCAAAAATCGCACCAAAACCACCCTCAAAATGGCATAACACACTGCACCGCAAGTAATAGTGCACCGTACCGCATGGTAAAGTGTGGTTTGCGATTTTATAATAAGAAAATCACACAAACCGCACCGCACCGCATCGCACGCTCTCTATATATTAATTAATTTATTTATTTTTAATATTAAATATATTATTAATAGTTTAATAACCTTAGTTTTCAAAAAAAAAAAAAAAGTTTAATAACTCTAGCAAGTGTTGACTAGAAAAGCCAACCCAAAATAAAGAAAAACTAGCTCAATAATTTAAAACTTGGCCCAAATAAAAGGGAAAATTTGGTTTTAGGCTGAGTAGGAAACCGATTTCAAACCGCATCTTATACATAGTATCGCACATGTGACCTCAAAAACGAAGTGCAGTGCGATTATGGTTTTGGCTAAACTCTAAACC
Source organism: Lithocarpus polystachyus (assembly GCA_033629205.1). Taxonomy (NCBI): domain Eukaryota; kingdom Viridiplantae; phylum Streptophyta; class Magnoliopsida; order Fagales; family Fagaceae; genus Lithocarpus; species Lithocarpus polystachyus. The sequence goes on along the minus strand of CM066168.1, from coordinate 8,941,222 downwards.
GCATCACACCGCATCGCACCACACATGTGACTGCAAAAACAAGATGCAATGCAATTATGGTTTTAACTAAACCGCACCGCAAAGTGTAGTGCTAAAAAAAGCCCAAAACCATACCGCACCATACCGTACTGCAAACACCCCTACCTAACACATCAAAAAGGTGCTAATGGAATTTAAGAAAAAACAAACGTGAAGATAAGAAACTATAAAAGGGCAAATAGTTATGAATGAGCCTTCATCCCTGTGAGAAAACTAAGAAATAATGATATAAAAGAAAAACCATAAAACCACATAAAAAGAGTAATTTTCACATAAAAAGTGACAACTTTTACTATAATCATCTTACGTACGTGGCAAAATGTGATTAATTGCCTGTTACTTACACTTTTTTCTCTAGTATTCTTAGTTTGCACATGGATGGTAAAAGTTGTATATTTTTTACTAGAATTTTTATAAAACCATGAGATCATATAAGGGCCCCTAAAGGATGATTCGCAGTTCACCAAGGCAAGGTGGATGCTAACCATGACAAAGTTCTCGAGACCAAGAGCTGACCAAGTACCAACGGTGGAAAAAGTGGACGGTTCAACCAAGGCAAGACCTTAAAGAAACAACAAAGTAGTAGGTAACTTTGGGAAAGACTCTTTAGTTGAAATGGCATCTTATACCATTCCTAGGCAAGAGGGCTGAGACCTGTGAAGTCACTTTCATATCCTTGGATCTTTGCAAAGTTTCCTTCCTAGCACTACAAGCAAACCCATGCTTCCTTCATCTTGTCAGAATGCATGGCTTATCAGAAGGACGTATCTTCGATTAGAAGAAACACTCATAACACTTCCAAAGGGAGACCTACGAAGATAATGAAACAAGAACCAAAGAGGTAGGGGTGGAGGCATGTATTGGCTTTGGGGGGCAATGCCCCCCCTCCCCCCCCCCCCCCCCCCCCCCCCTCTGAAGAGAAATCAAGAACAATGCAAGAAAGAAGAAAAATACAGAGAAAGCCAAGAAGGAGATGAGAGAGTTTATGAAGAAATTCAATTCTTGATATTCAATCCATCAACATTGATTATAGACTCCAATATATATACAATAACCACTTCCATAGAATGTGGAACTATCCTAGCAATTCTAACTGACATATCTCTGATGCTGACACGTGGACAAATGAATAAGATGCTGACACTTGGACTCTCAATAGTAACAAACTCAACTAACCTTAGACTACTTGTAGCTCATAGCTCTTTGACAGGTCGTTTAAACTCTGCCTTAGTCTCCTCTGCCTTTACATCCCCCCTTAAACTAAAGGGGGGAACCCTCATTAGTTTGGAAGCAAGATCCAGAAACTTAGGAGAAGAGAGAGCTTTGGTAAAGATGTCAGCTAACTGATCCTTAGTGGAAATGAACTTGACCTGCAACTCCTCAGACATAACCTTCTCTCTTATATAATGGTAATCCACTTCAATATGTTTAGTGCGAGCATGAAACATAGGGTTGGAAGCCAATGCCAAAGCAGATAGATTATCACACCACAACAAGGGAGGCATAGATAGATAAATGCCTAGGTCCTTAAGAATCTGCCTAATCTAAGACAGCTCTGCGGCAGTAGTAGCCAGGGCCTTATACTCAGCCTTAGTAGATGATCTAGCCATTGTCAATTGTTTCTTAGTAGACCAAGTAATAGGTGAGTGACCTAAGAACACCACCATCCCTTTTATGGACTTTTTGTCAAGTGGATCACCAGCCTAATTAGCATCTAGGTTGCACGGACACGCCATTTTTGGCGTCGTGTCGGTGTCGGACACGTGTCGGACACCGGAACGGGTACGACTCGCCGGATTCCGGTGTCCGGCGAGTGTCTCTTTTTTTTTTTTTTTTTTTTTTTCGCTTCTCCGACACGGCTCCGACACGTCCGACACGCCAGCAGTGGAAAAAAAAAAAGAAAAAAAAAAAGAGAAAATCACAGTTTTTGACACCCACCGGAGCTAGATCGGGCCGCCGCCGCTGCCGCTGCCCTCTGTCCCTCGCCGGAGCTAGATCGGGCCGATCGGCGAGCTCCATAAACGTCGACGCCGTGCCCTGGCCGGCTATCCCTTCCGATCTCTCTCTCTCTCTCTCTCGGCGTGGACAACAAGTCCGATCGCCCTCTGTCCCTCGCCGGAGCTAGATTGGGCCGATCGGCGAGCTCCATAGACGTCGACGTCGGCGCCGTGCCCTGGCCGGCTATCCCTTCCGATCTCTCTCTCTCTCTCGGCGTGGACAAGAGGTCCGATCTCCTCTTTTTTTTTTTTGTTCTTCAGATAATGGTTTTGGTCTTGGTCCTTTTGTTCTTTCAGATATTGGTTTTGGTCCTTTTGGACCTTTTGGAGGAAAAGCGTTTTTTTTTTTTTTTTTTTTAATCCCATTCTCAGTCCTGATATCTTAGTATACTGTTATGGTATTTCTTTACTCAACCTTTTATTTTGTCTTATAAATTATAATGTTTATTATGAATTTAGTGATTTTTATTTGTGTGTCCTGCTAGAATTTTATTTTTTTATTTAAGTTAAATATTGTAGGTGATTTTACTAAAATGGATAATAAAAATGAAAAATCAGCTGAGTCAGTTGCTCCTCTATAGAAATATGTTACTAATATTAAAAAATATACCTAAATATAAAATTTAATTAATTATTTAACCGCCGTGTCCCCGCCGTGTCGTGTCTTTATTTTTCAAAAATTGCCGTATCCCTGTGTCAGTGTCCGTGTCGTGTCCGTGTCCGTGCAACTTAGATTAGCATCACAATAAGCTGAAAAGGCCTAGGAACCAAGATGGAAATGAATGCCATAATGCAAAGTACCTTTAAGATACCTAAGAATCCTTTTAACTGCCATGAAATGATGATGAGTAGGCTAACTCTTGAATTGACATGCTTGCTGAACAGAATAGGAAAAATCAGGCCTGGTAAATGAGAGATATTGCAATGCACCAACAATACTTCTATAGGTAGTAGGATCAGATAGAGAGGAACTAGTTTGAGAGTTCACATGCAAAGTAGGTGAACAAGGAGTGAAACAAGGCTTGCAATCCAACATGTTGAACTTAGTGAGCAAATCCATAGCATACTTAAATTGATGCACAAACAGACCCTGAGATGTGTATTCAATTTGAAGTCCAAGGAAGAATTTAAGTGGACCAAGATCCTTCAAATCAAAAATAGCACTAAGCTTGGAGATAAGCTAATCAATGAATGAAGAATTATTCCCAGTGATAATGATATCATCAACATAAAGAAGAAGATAAACCATAAAGGAACCATGATGTAAAATAAAAAGATTTCTATCAGTAGAAGAAGCATGGAAACCAATGTGAAACAATTGAGAGGTGAAACTCTTAACCCAGGCTCGAGGGGCTTGTTTGAGTCCATAAATGGCCTTATGAAGAAGGCAGACATGAGTAGGATGTGCAAGATCAACATAGCTAGGAGGTTGAGACTTAAAAACCTCTTCATTAAGCACCCCATGAAGGAAAGCATTAGAGACATCTAATTGCTTCAAAGATCAATTTTTCTGCACAGCCAAAGCTAAAATGATCCTCACAGTTGTTGGTTTTACAATAGGACTAAATGTCTCCTCATAGTCCAATCCATACTCTTGTAGGAACCCTTTAGCCACCAGTCTGGCCTTATACCTAGCAATAGATCCATCACTACCTCTCTTAATTTTGTAAACCCATTTACAAGAAACCACATTCTTACCAGTTGGAAGAGGGACCAAAGGCTAGGTATGTTGCTTCAAAAGAGAGGCATATTCAGAGTCCAAAGTTGCAATCCACTGTGGATGCATGGCAGCAATAGTAAAGGTAGGTGGTTCCTCTTAAGAATAATTTCTCACAACTGTGTAAGCTTTGGGCTTAGAAATACCATGTTTGGATCTGGTAAGCATAGAATGGGTATTAGTAATAGAGGGAGGCACAGACTGACCAATAGGAATAGAAGATTGAGGAGTAAGGGTAGAAGGAGCTGGTGGTGGTGAAATAACAGGACTGGAGGAAGAAACTGGACTAGACACATCAGAAATAGTACCATAAGACACATTAGGGATAGCAACAGATGTATGAAGAGAAGGAAAAATAGCAGACACAGCTGATAAAGGATTAGAAGAAGAAATGGGTAAAAGAGTGGACAACCAAAGATTAAAGGAAGGACTAGCAGTACCAGAATTACTGGAAGAAGAATCTGTAGAAGCAGGTAAGCCAGGAAAATCAAATTCATGGAAAATGACATGAGATTTGATATAAATTTTCTGTGTCTGAGGGTCAACACAGATATAACCTTTGGTTAATGAAGGGTATCCTAGAAAGATAGACTGAGTAGACTTAGGTTGAAGCTTAGAAAGGGAAAACAAGCACAACCAAAGGTTCTCAAAGATTGTAAAGAAGGAGGTGTATGAAACAACCTCTCCCAAGGAGACTTAAATTGAAGAACAAAAGATGGAACTCTATTGATCAAATATGTGGTAGTACTAAAAGCATAACACCAATAGGAAGATGGAAGCTTAGACTGATGGAGCATAGAGAGGCCATTTTCAACAATCTGTCTATGTTTCCTCTCAGCTACACCATTTTGATGAGGTGTATAAAAACAAGACACTTGATGTTGAATAACATTGTCCAAACAAAAAGACTTAAAATGGTTACTGGTGTATTCACCTCAACCATCAAACCTAAGAGTTTTGATTTTAGACCCAAACTGATTTTCAACAAGAGCTTTAAAGTGCAGAAAAACAATAAACACTTCAGATTTATGCTTAAGAAGAAATAACTAGGTAAATCTAGTGAAATCATCAACAAAAATGACATAGAATCTATAATCAAGTATAGAAGCCATAGGGGCAGGACCCCAAACATCACTATGAACAAGTTGTAAAGGAAAAGTACTTGACATAACATGCTTTGAAAAGGGAAGTTTGTGCATTTTAGCACTTATGTAGTATTTACATTGAGAACAAATATCATCATTTACAGAAACTGTAACATTGTATAATCAAGTATAGAAGCCATAAGGGCAGGACCCCAAACATCACTATGAACAAATTGTAAAGGAAAAGTACTTGACATAACATGCTTTGAAAATGGAAGTTTGTGCATTTTAGCACTTATGCAGTATTTACATTGAGAACAAATGTCATCATTTACAGAAACTGTAACATTGCTAGGAAAACAAGCTAAGGCAAATTGAAGAAGCTTGGAACAAGGATGACTAAGTCTTTGATGCCACAGCATTGACTGACTAGAGATAGCATGCTTGACTGAAGAGTTGAAAGCAAGGGATGAAGGAAAACCAAGATCTACTAAGAGTGGAGAAGAAAGAGGGATTGGGTAGACACCATCCTCATTCAAGCCTTGATAAAGAACCTTCCTCGTAGGTAAATCCACAATTAAGAACTGATTGGCATCAAAATAACAAAAGGCATTGTTTTGTAAACAAAGTTTATGGACAGACAACAAGTTAGAAGCTAAAGCAAGAACCCTAAGAATATTATCCAAACGAAAATGATGAGAAGGAGTAACAAGCTTACCATTTCCAACATGAGTGACAAATAATTCTTGCCCATTGCCAACAATAATAGTCTCATTACCTGTAATAGCTTGAGAAAGCAGTGAAAGTTAAGATAGATTAGGGGTCACATGATTTGAACACCCTGTATCAGTGAGCCAATTGGTGGTAGAGGCTGAAGTAGAATTTGTAGTTGCTGCCATTGAACTAGCTGCCGTAGAAGCTAACTTGGTTGGAGCATGTCTACCTTGATAGGCAAAATTCATGCGATGATAGCAATCCAATGCAATATGACCACTCTTGCCACAAATCTGACAAGTAGGCCTTGAATTGAGAAAATTCTGCCCTGAAACCTGACTTGTGGGAGTACCCAAACCAGTCTTGGCTTGAGGAATGGATTGAAGTCCAGGAAATTGAGGAGGATTAGAGGCATTCCCAGAGAAATGACCAACATTAAACCCAAAATTAGGATTGCTAGAGGATTGTCCATTATTAATCCCAAAATAAGGGCCATAATTGTTGAATCCTCTACCACAACCTCTTTGATTACCATTTCTACCTCTCCTATTATTGTTCTGATTAAACCCACTTTGAAGTATCATAGTCATAGTTGAATCTCTAGATTCAGATTTCTTCTTAATAGCTCATTCTTCAGCATTCAGTAAGGTATTTAATTCTTCTAAGGGAAACACATCATTACGAGTCCTTATTGCAAAGCAAAAAGCATCATATTCACAAGGCAAAGCTTCTAAAACTAAATGTATAAGTGCTTGTACCATTCATCTTGAGGAATTTTATTTGTTACACATTGTTCTCTAAGGCGCCACATCCAATCAGGATAGCTTCGTTTGACATGCTCATCAAATATCTCCCTCTCAAGAACTAAGTCATCTGTCTCAAATGATGCTTCTTTGTATAACTCATAAAGCATATTCAATTGTTCTTTAGGGAATTCAGAAAAAGTTGTCCGTGGCCTAGTAATGTTTTGGTGGAACTTAATAGTAATCTCTTGGGGTATTTTCTTTTCTATGAATCTAATAAAATGAAAGAAACACAAAGCATGTAAAATATTACATATAAATGAAATGTAAACACTAAAAAATAAATGATTAAAGTAACCAAAATATAGGGAAAAAAGACCTTCTGTCATGTATCTCACACTTGCGATTATGACCTGAATAAACACCCTTAGCCTTTCCCCGACCTCTTTTCTTTTGTACAGTAGATCCTACCAATAATGGAATAAGTAAAAATAAATAAATAAGCTTTAAGCATAATATTAGTATATTAGCATATAAACTTTAGGAAAATATTAAGTATTACCTTCGCTGCCCCCATTAATCACACTATTAGAAGAAATAAGTGCTTCATTAGTTGGAGACTCAGATGATGAAGGTGCAACTTGTGATTGACTACCACTATCACCTTTATCTCTCGCTTGTTTTATAGCTCGCTTCTTACTTTTCTTTGCCATTCACCTGTAACGTAGTTAAAAAGAAAGCCACATCTTTGATAAGTTGTAATTATTTAGTCAACAAAAACATAATTAGAACCAAGGACCACATATTAGAAATATCAATATAAAGATAAAAAAAAAAATGTGATAGATAAACTTATTATAAAAGTTAAAAACTAAAAAACTAACTTAACAACACCACCTCTGAATATATTATAAACTAACTAACATGAAAAGCTTAATCAAATTTTAGAGATCCACTAATTTAATTAAATAATTATATACAAATAACATGCACAGCTTCAACAAATTGCTAAAGTTTAGCCAAAAAAAATTGCTAAAGTTACTTTTTATGGTACACTTATATTATTATATATCTACAAGACAAAGACTATTATTATAATACTATTATTATAGGGTCACAGCTTCAACAAGACAAATACTTATATTATTGAAAAGTGTTCAATAAGATTCGAGTCTCCTTGCTATTTTACAGACAAAGGAATAGTCAACTGTACACTAATCAATATTATATTATTATATATCCACAACAAACCCCAACCATTCATTCAAATATATTTTTTAATCAAAAATGAAAGTTCAATTAGTGTATAAAACACCTTGAACGTTTAGACTCCCAAATTACAAATTACCAATTCAAGTTTAATATCGAACAATTTATGTGCAAAAAATGAAAAAAAGCTTATGAAAGAATTGATAGACAATCTAAACCAAATAAAATCACATCCACAGCAAAAATTAAATGGCAAATATTAAGGGAAGAGAGATGCAAACACAAGGACAACACAACGATGTGTTATCGAAGAGGAAACTGAAGCCCTCGGCATAAAACCTCTTTGCTGCCCTCCAAGTGGTCAATAATCCACTAAAGAATGAAGTTTGGTTAAATAAACAGCAGAAGACCCTCCAAGCCTAATCTATCCAGTGTACCTAAGCCCTCCAAGCTTCTTGCTCCAACGAGGTTACGCCGAACCTTTGTCTTCTTTAGCTTATCGAATTTCGCTATAGCCCATAGCATCAATCAATTTCAATTAGTCCCTTCCTAACTGCTTCCTAAGCACCAAATAGCCTTCTCACATATATGGGTATGGTGAGAAAATGTTTTAGCTAATATACCTCTCAAGGATGTAACAATGGAGTGAATGAGAGTTGAGGAATTTGAAGAGTCACTATGAAAGATTGTGGATAAGTCAATCTTGTTTTTCTCTAGGGTTTCTCTCTCAAAATTTTCTTTGGAAGCTCTCTACATTTCATAGGTATAAGGGTCTATTTATACTGGTGTGTGTTTGGAATGCGAGGAGTTATTTTTTCAAAATAGAGCTGGCTGGCGACTTGGCCTCACGACTTGACTGAGTTGCGAGTTCAAGCCGCGAGCTAACTGAATGGCCAGTTTAGACTTTTTTGTCCTGTAGTGCTACAGCTGGCATGACGATTCAACTTCTCTGCATGCTTCACTCGTGTGCTTCTTCTGGCGGCTTACCAGTCGCGAGCCACCCGCGAGATTCAGTCGCGAGTCCCTACTTCACTGCATAGCCTTGAGCATTTCTTCACACTCTCTCACACACTACCCTTACATGATTCCCATCTAAATACAAGGTTTCTAAATGCTGTATTACAAGCAAATTTGGTACGGAATAAAGCCAACAAAATAGTTGATTAATTTCAACCTTATAATTTCCCCCTGTGGCTATTTCGTGACAAAACCCTACAACAAACTCTTGACTTAATGCGTGAGTTGGGAAAAATTGAACAAAACTCACTCACACCTAACTCTAGAATCTGTGAAGCTCTTGGATCATAAGCACAAGTATCTCCTAAAAAACAACCACATAATATGATCATTGTATGCAGAAAGACTTGTAAAGCATATGAAGTAAGCACAATGCGATCAAGCAAAATAGAATAAAGCAATAAAGCATGGCTTGACCAAAAACTAACAGTCACTATAAATAGTGACCACAATGGTCTTTCACACAAGGAATGAACATCTGGACATGCAAGCTAATAAGCTCAATGCAAAGTATCATTTGCATGTCCAACACTCAACCGATACAACAACACAATGTAATTGCATCAAGGATATAAAATCCAACAAGGGCACAAGAGTGATGTACTTAAGGAAAATGCATAACATTTAGCAATAAGTACTTAAGCTACAAAGCATGGGTACAAAAAAAAAATAGTTAATATAACACAAAGCTCTTTCTCTCTTTCTCCCTTTATCATATCACTCCCCCTATCATGAATCATAGGAGCTATGATGAACTTGAAACATATATACCTATAACATGAAACACTTGCACAAAACACATTAGACCCTTAATGTAAAGCAAGTAATAAAAGAACAAGTATAATATAATAAGAAAATTGCGATCAAGTAAACATGATGTGAAACATGTGAGTAACTTGATCATACACTAAAACAGTCATATAGAAATTACTACAATGATCACAAAGCAAAGCAAATGATCATCCAAACATGCATTCAATGAAGCACAATAGCATAAGGATGTATGCATGTTTAACATACAAACACGATGCAATGAGAACAATAAAGCATAGATACTAAACATAACACAAAGCACCATAAAGCAAACAAGAAAACACACATAAAGAAACACAAACAAAACAAAATTTTCTTATTAACACAATGTCTTCTCCCTCTTGGTATATGCATCTCCCCTATGTAATAACTCTCCCCCTACACATGTGTACGAGAAATAGAATTTCTCCCCCTAAGAATGTGCACAAGACTACCCCTTCGACAAAACTCTCGGGTATACTACTCTAGAGTGTACTCTCCCCCTTTTTGACATGAATAGACAAAGGGTCAAGGAGAAATGAGGGCAAGAGATAAAGGTAAGAACAAGGAGAATGAAGCATGAGGGGTGCAAGATGAATGAGAAATGAAGCTAAAAAAAAAGACAAAACAAAATGCTACAAAGCATAAGGTAAACATGACATGCTAGGATGACGCAACAAGGTATAGACTAATGCATGACAAGGATATCAAAGGTGTGTGCAAGAGGTGACTATGTGCAATGCATGACCAAAGCATTAAAAATGCATATGTGGGGCAAGGTGTGTTAAGTACACAACAAATGAACCAAACATGATCCTAGTGAGGAAACATGAGAAACCCCACACTTTGGTACTCATTGGAGTCCAAACAAGTCAGAAAATGCCTAAGAGGCATTTTATCAAACACCTATCGTGCACATCATGAACAACAATGTTAAACAATGCATAAACATTATGAAATCCACTCTTAATATATGTTCTTTTTGCCACAAGGGGCCAACATCCAAAGCAAATAATCAAAAGAAACCAATCCCATACAAAAATTTGACAAAAATTAAGTTTTCCCAACCCCTATGATGAAAATCCCAACTAAGAGCACAAAACTCTCCAAAACATAATCTAAGGATCCAAAACAATGAAAAAAGATTAAAATTACCTTAGAGATGTTAATGGAATGAAAAACTATTCAAAATAGTTGGGTTTTGATGTAAAAATATTGAAAAAGGGGTTTAAGAGAGGATGGGAGAGGTTTAAAACAAGTTTCTCATGAAAAACACTTTAAAAAACTGTTTTTGGGCGTTTTGCAACTAGGCGAGTCGCGAGATGAGTCGCAAAACGTTTTTCATGAAATTTTCTGAGTCTTTTTCGCGACTTGAGTGCTCACCCGCAAGTGATTCGTGAGTGAGTCGCAAGCCTCTCTGCCAAAGAACCAAAAAATGCGAGGAAAATGCATTTTTCCAGTTTCGCGACTCGCAAGTGAGTTGTGAAAAATTCTGACACCTGTTTTAGAACACAAAACATGTTTAAACAATGAAAAACAAAGTAAGCACCAAACATGAACACAAAGAGTGATAAAAATCACTTCCAAATAAATATAAAATGATCAAAAATCTTTTTGGTTTGATCTATATAAAGTTGAGCACACGCACATTACATTTAAACAAGTACAATCGAACAAATGAATAAGGCTTTCATTGAACATTAGGCATGTGTGTTGTGTGTGTGTGTATCAAACGTGGAATAGTCCTTAGTCTAAAGTGAAGCTTCAATAATCAATTCAATCAAGTCATATACAGTTAGTACTAAGTCAAGTGGTTTATCTCAATTATAGAAATGAACATATATGACCCCCCACAAGAAAATGATTACATATCTTTGAAGCTTTACATTTGGCTTCTTTGCAATTCATAACATTTGATCATTTTTTATCTTTACATCTCTTCTAGAGATCGATGCCTGAAATTTTTGATATTTCAATTTGATGAACAAGCCTTTGGCTTTTTAGGCGTCATACATTTTCATAAAAGTTGTTTTTTCTTTTTCCTAGTCGAATACTAGTATGTGCGACGACTTTTGCAGCTTATTATCTCTTTTCATTTTGAGATTTACATTTGTTGAGCTCTTTAATTAAACAAAAAAAAATGTGGAAAGAGATATAGGCACAAGTCTACGCTTGTATCAAAACCAACATGACTATTGACTTATCATTCACGACAAGCTTGAAGATCGATTTACAACAATCACACATACATGTTAAGATTTTTCCCACAATGATAGAGTGCATAAAGAACAAGCTAAGCTCGTAAATGCACAAAGCCATTTATACGAAGGTACAAAGCAAAACTCACATGAGATATGTGCTCAAACATATATGATCAAACTTTTTGAATTTTTCACTTTTTATGTGGTTTTGGATTTTCACTCACACAAAACTAAAACATAAAAGTAAGATCAAAACAAAAACAATGCATATGAATAAATGCAAGATGCACAAAATGCATGATGCACAAAATGCATGAAGATATGACATTCAATGCATGAAAGGTCCTACAAAGATCGAAAGAATTAGATCAAGAACCAAAAGAGCAAAAGCTCAACCATAGGAACCCTTCCTCATTCAAACAGAGCGATTATTTGGAATGAGTGTCTCATGAAAAGTGAGACAAGGGTTGGAAGAATGAGAACTGGAGATGCACATAGACAAAGAGTTAAGAGTATTGAACACTTTCTTTAACAACATGCAATTTTCACTCAAATCTGGTTTACCCTTTTTAGCACAACTTCCAAGAAGCTCAAGTTTCTCTTTTCTTTTGATTCTTTTAAAAGCATGAAACTTAGAGCATTGAGGTCTTAGATGACCAAAGGCACCACAATGGTGACAAACAATGCGTTTAGGTCCACTAGACTTTTTTTGAAGGGATCTAGCAACACGGTTTTGTTCTCTCTTCAACTTGGAACATTGAGGTCTTATGTGACCGATCATACCGCAATGGTGGCAAGATGGAACAAATTTAGATCCATTCAAAACCTTAGATTAAGACCTAAACAGAGGCTTTGGCTTAAGAACCTTTCTCTCTACCTTTTGATTTCTTTTATGTGGAGGAATGTACACCGATTTGTCCTTTGAGGTTGAACACACACTAGGCACGAAATCGAGTACCACAACATGATTGCAACAAATATTTTCATCCTTCTTAGCAATAGGTTTAGCAATCAAACACTTGGCATGCATCTTAAGAGATTCATTTTCACATTTTAGCTTATCAACAAGTTTGTTAGACAAAACAAGTTTAGCATCCAAATCCATATTCAATCATTCAAACTCTTTTAGCTTTTCAAGAGAATTTTTAGCAAGTTTCTTATATTTTTCAACTAATTTGTTGGATTCAGTGAGCTTAGCAATCAAATCATCCTTTTCACAAAATAACTTGTTCAAATCCTTATGAAACTTCTTAACCTTTTTCTTAAAGAGTTTAATGTTAGGAATATCAACAACATCCAAAGATTCATGTAACATAGCATCACAATCATGAAAATTATCACTCATAGGGGTATTTTCACAAACACGTGGCATGTTACATTCATCAACATCCAAAATATGCATAGAGGCATACAAAGCACTATCCATGGCAAATAAACACAAGGGGTCAAGGATCACACTTAGGTAAGTAAACCACAACAAGTGCACCCGCTCTGATACCAATTGAAAGTTCAATTAGTGTGTAAAACACCTTAAACGTTTAGACCCTCAAATTATAAATTATCAATTCAAGCTTAATATCAAACAATTTATGTGCGAAAAATGAACAAAAGCTTATGACAGAATTGATAGACAATCTAAATCAAATAAAATCACATCCATAGCAGAAATTAAATGACAAAGATTAGGGGAAGAGAGATGCAAACACAAGGACAACACAACGATGTGTTATCGAAGAGGAAACCGAAGCCCTCGGCGTAAAACCTCTCCGTCGCCCTCCAAGCGGCCAATAATCCACTAAAGAATGAAGTTGGGATACATGAACAGCATAAGACCTTCCAAGCCTAAACTACCTAGTGTACCTAAGCCCTCCAAGCTTCTTGCTCCAACGAGGTTGCACCGAACCTTTGTCTTCTTTAGCTTACCGGATTCTATTCTAGCTTATAGCATCAACCAATATCAATTGGTCCCTTCCTAACTGCTTCCCAAGCACCAAATAACCTTCTCACATATATGGATATGGTGAGAAAAGGTTTTGGCTAATGTCCCTCTCAAGGATGTAACAATGGAGAGGATGAGAGTTGAGGAATTTGAAGAGTCATTATGTAAAGATTGTGGATGAGTCAATCTTGTTTTTCTCTAGGGTTTCTCTCTCAAAATTCTCTCTAGAAGCTCTTTACATTTTGTGGGTATAAGGGTCTATTTATATTGGTGTGTGTTTGGAATGCAAAGAGTCATGTTTCCAAAACAGAGTTGGCTGGCGACTTGGCCTCACAACTTGACTGAGTCGCGAGTTCAAGCCGCGAGCTAACTGAATGGCTAGTCTGGACTTTTTTGTCCTGTAGTGCTACAACTAGCATGATGATTTAGCTTCTCTACATGCTTCACTCATGTGCTTCTTCTGGCGGCTTGCCAGTGGTGAGCCACCCGCGAGATCTAGTCGCGAGTCCCTGCTTCACTGCACAGTCTTGAGCATTTCTTCACACTCTCTCACACACTACCTTTACATGATTCCCACCTAAATACAGGGTTTCTAAATGTTGCATTACAAACAAATTTGGCATAGAATAAAGCCAACAAAATGGTTGATTAATTTCAACCTTACAAAAAAAAAAAATTTCAGCCATTCATTCATTATCTTTTTGACTCAGCACCCAACCATCCACTATCACTTTATCTCTATTCAGTGGATTCATTTAACCAGAACATGCAGTATAACTTAAAACTGTACAAAAAACTAAAGTGCAGACAAAGAGAGTGAGATAGAGTAAGTGATACCAGTGGCTAGCAAGATGATTGGATTCTGGCAAGTATGGAGAATGATGGTGTACAGACAAGCAAAGATACTGACGATGCAAGAGAGTAATAAGACAAAGTTGTTTTTTTTTTTTTTTAAATGTTTCTGTTTTTTTGGTTTTTGTACTAGGAATTAGGGATCTGTTGAGGAAGACAGATTTGGGCTTTTTTTGTTTTGTTTTGTAATTAGGGATAAGTTTACCTAAAAGGAATTTCCTATATTTTTGGGTTTTTTAAATTTTTATTTTTTGTTGAGAAGATGGGTTTGTTAACATTGTTGTACCAACTTTATTTTATTTTTTGAATTTTTTTCAACAAATTTATAAGGGTCAATTATAAAATTTTAAAGTATAAATTAATTTTTTTTTGGATGATCTGAATTTTAAATTTTTTGCTGCCAAATTCTAAATTTTGAGAGGGATGGGGGTAGGAGGGAGGGGGTGGCGGTAAAGAAAATTTTAACCTATGTTACAATTTTATTCTATAAGGTTGTTTAGACCCCTTAAACCCAAACAAATTAACCTAGTTATTTAGCCAAGTGATTAACTTAGGTAAATTATTCAAATCTAGGTTAACACAAATATATCAAATCATGTAAAAGTGCGGAATAATAAAGAACACATGATATGATGACCCAGGAAAACCAAACTAGTAAAAAACCTGGGGAGGATTTAACCTAGCTATCCTTAAGGTAAAACGAATTCACTATGAAAGAGTCAAAGTTTACACAATAGAGACTTAGACCACTAACATCCTATTGCTACTTGCCTGTAGGAAACTTACTACCACGACCACGTGACAGCTCCGAGACCACGGACTCCTTCTTTCCTTGAATTCTCAGCAAAGCACAAGCACACCTGCTTGTATATCTTGAAACTCTTTGATTCTGCAACTGTATGATTTACCAATCTCTTAACATGAATCTAGAGTTTGGAAACCCTAAGTGTATGTAAAGGTAAACACCTCTAGATGTAACAATTAGATTCACAAACACAACATTTAGAACTCTAAAAACGTGGCTAGGGTTTTCCCTTATATACTTAGGGCAAAACGTAAAACCCTACACATTAAATGAGCTAGGGATGAGTTGGAAAATTCTGTAGAAAAACATTCTGCACGACTTTCAATCAGTCGAGTCTAATTCTCGATCGATCGAGCCAGGCAGAAGTGCACAGTAAATTCTGCATTTAACTCGATTCTAACTTTACATAAAAAGCCATACTTTGAGCAAGTCTAACACAAAACTAAAGATTGTTTTGATCATGGTTTGTCAACATTACAAATTGAAGTTCTAATACATTAGTTCCTAATTCCTTAGAACCTAACATATTCCATCTCAAATAGGAAGTTTCAAAAGTCAGGGAAATATAACCTCAATATTGTGTAGGTGGATTTTTTTTGTACGAAAATATAACCTCAATATTTTTTAAAAAAAATTGTGTATTTTATTTGGCAAGACCACCCCAGGGAAAAAACATTTTTCACTTGAAATCTCATTAACCAACATTTTTTTAATTAATATTATGTTGTATACTAACTTGCTCTCAATTTTCCAAAATTATCTCATTTTATAAATAAAATTTACTGATTTAAAATTTTAATTAAAGTTTTCTCAAAAAAATTTAATTAAAGAGTATTTAAAATATTCTTCCAATCCGATGGTCATATTTTGGATTTGAGTATAGAGCATTATGGACATATATTGTTGTACCAACATACCAAGAAATTTTGATTGGTTATGCTCTTTTAATCCAACCATTTGATTGAGCTCATAATTCATCAAAACAAATATTTTATCCCACTATTTCAATCCAATGGTCAAATTTGACTTTTGACTTTGGCATTTTAAAACTTGAAACAAATAAAGGCATGAAAACCAAAAAAACCTTAAAACATTGGCCAATACTCAAAACCTACTTGATCAACCTAATTTTATCAAATCCAGTGGTCTTGGAACCAACTTTGAATTTAACCAAAGATTGACCAAGTTTAATAGAGTTTAACAAAGTTTCATAAGACTTGATTACTCTATTCTCACAATCTAACCGTCTGATTGTCACTGTCATTTACAAAATCAAATATTTCACCACATTCTACCAATCCAATAGTCAAATTTTAAATCTCCATCTGGTTGCATAATGGACATGTGTTGCTGTACCCACCTACTAGGAAACTTTGATGAACCCCATTGACACAATCTGACCATCCAAAATGGTTGAAATATGCCATTAACCCCATTGACACAATCCCCATGATGGATGCATGATGGATGCATGTCGTTATCTCATATATTGATAAAAACTACCAAATTAATAACCAATAATAACTACTAAAAAAAATTATGTATTTTATTTGGCAAAACCACCCCATTTGAAGGGGGGGAAAAAATTTCCACTTGACATCCCATTAACATTTTCTTGGTGTGTTGGTCACGTTCTCCTCATCCAACCGTTTGATTGAGCTCAAAATTTGTTAAAACCAATATTTTTTTCTACTCTTTCAAGCCAATAGTCAAATTTCAAATCTAGTTATGACACAAGATGGACACATGTCGTATCTGCCTACAATGAAACTTCAATAACTAAAAATATCCAAGACTCTACTAATTAAGAGAGTTATACATTACATAAATATTACTAAGAATCAAGAAAATGATATGCAATATACAACCAAAAACATACAAAATGACCTCGAATGGATTTGCATATGACTTTTGACTTTGTCATTTTAAAACTTGAAACTGATAAAAGCATGAAAACCAAGAAAACCTTAAAAAACTTACCAAAACCCAAAATGCACTCAAAACCTCCCTACTCAACATAATTTGATCCTATCAAGTGATCATAGACCCAACTTCAATGGTTGATCATCTTTGACCAAATATTGACCAAGTTTTGTAAACTTTGACTACGTATTTTTCACAATCTGTCCGTCTAACTGATGTCATACTTCACCAACACCAATATATCACCACATTCTTCCAATCTAACGGTTGGATTTTGGATTTGAGTCTAGAGCATTATGGACATGTTTTGTTGTACCAACACACCAAGAAATTTTGATTGAACACGTTCTCCTTATCCAACCATTTGATTGAGCTCAAAATTCATCCAAACCAATATTTTATCCTACTTTTTCAATCCAATGGTCAAATTTTAAATCTGACTATGGCGCAAGATGGATGCGTGTCATATCCACCTATAATGAAACTTTAATCACTAAAAATATCCAATACATTGATAAAAATTTGAAAACAAAGAAAATATTAAAATACTGATCAATACCCAAAACCCACTTAAAACCTGCTTAAACATTTGATCAAATCCAGTGGTCTTAGAACCAACTTCGAATTTTGACCAAAGATTGACCAAGTTTAATATACTTTGACGAAATTTCGCAAGATTTGACGAAGTTTAATAGACTAGGAAACTTTGATTAACTCGTTGACACAATCCGACCATTCAAAATGGCTAAACTACGCCATCAAAGCTAGGAAATGACCATTCAGACAGAGTGCCCTGCTTGCTGACGTGGCGTTGATGTAACGCTGACATGATTGTTAAAATATGATTAAAAAAATTATTTAACATTTTTTAAATGACACGTCAGTATTTTAATTAATAAAAAATCGAAACAAAAAAAATTTTAATTCCTCAATTTTAATTTTAATTTTAAAAAATAAAAAACAAAAAAACAAATATTTTACTTTTTTAGTTTTAAATGATTTTTTTATTAATCTTATTAAATTAATTAGAAAATTCAAAAAAAAATTACCATTAGACCATTTTAGTAGTAATTGTATTTACTTTTTTTTTTTTAAAGTGCGTTAGTCAAAAGTGTATATACTTTATAAATCATCAAAGCATTTTTTTTTATTATCATTAGAACATTTTAAACCATGATCTGAGTTTAGAGAGAGAGAGAATGAGATGAGGCCGGCGGTTTTGAGCAGATCCAGATTGCTCAATCTGGGCCTTCGTCTCAACCACAATGAAGCTCTATCTCGGTGACTTTGGGTCAAATCGGCGATGCATGGTGGGTTAGATTGGCAATGTGTGGTGGATCAGATCGGCCTCTCTCTCCTCCGCCGACCCCAACGAGTCCACCTCCACCACCGAAGTGGCGGCGCTCTTCTTTTGATCGGTCATACTGCTTGGGTCTTGCTGGGTTTTGCTGGGGTTTGTCTTGTGTGTCATGTTGTTTGGGTCTTGAGGCCGTGAGAGTTGATCTTGATTTTGAGTGGTCATGTTGTTTGGGTCTTGAGACCGAGAGAGTTGTTCTTGTTGGGAATAGAGCTCAGGTTCATCAATGAAAGAGTGAGAGATGATAATTTGTTTTTCCTTTTCTTTGGTGTTCTTGTGATGGGTTTGAGTTCTTAGATGCTGGGTTTGATTTGGGAAGAACGGGAAGAACAAGCTATAAAATGAAGAACAAGTTGAAGAACATGAAGAAATTTTTTGATCTCTGTTTCTATTTTTTTCTTTTTTTCTTTTTTTTGTTCATTTGGGTTGTTGTGATCTGGGTCTGTGTTTGAGCTCTATTTGTGATCTGGGTCTGTGTTTGTGTTTGATCTCTATTTTTTTTTTTCATTTGTGTTGTTGTAATTTGGGTTTAAGTTATTGGTTGCTGGGTTTGTGTTCTTGTAATCTGAGTTTGAGTTCTTTGTTGCTGGGTTTGATTGGGAAGAACAAGAAAATCAAGTTGTAATGTTCTTATGAAAATGAATAATGATAAATAATATTTTTTTTTAAATTAAATTAGATTTAAGGTTTTTTTTTTTAATTTAATTTCTCTTTTATATAAATTTTCTGACATGGCTTTGTTTAAAAAAAAAATTGAAATGGCTTTGTTTAAAAAAATTGAAATGCTGACATGGTATTTAAAAGTGCTAAATAATTAGTTTTAATAATATTTTAATGGCCACATCTGCGCCACATTAGCAAGTAGAGCACTCCGTCTATCACGTAGGACATTTCCGTCAGTAGGTTGATGGCAGGGACCATTTTATAAATGATTTTCTTTTTTTAGGGATGAAATTTGCAACGAAATCAATTTTGGGACCAAAATAGGAATTGACCCAAAATGTAGAGACGAAAAGTGCATTTTCTCCTTTAAAAAAATTACCAATGTCAATGACGTAGGTCCATCGCAAATATTATTTATTGGGAGGGATCCAATTCCATTACTAATACATTCTTTCTTTTAAAGCAAATCCATATTTGTCAAAATCTAAAAAGTGCATAATGCAATAAAAAATATTAAAACGTCTACAGAATAGAATAAAAAATATTTAAACGTCTACTTGAAAGCTATAATATCCTTCACCAAACTTGAAAACATAAATATTGGAAGATCAATTATCATCTGTGTCCGTATTCTCCTTCTGAGAGTCATCTAAGTCAACTTCCTCCTCAAAGTCATCTTCTGTGTTTTCGTCCATGTTTTGATTCCCTCCTCCAGCATTGGTCTGCAATATTTTGATTAAACTAAATAAGTATACAAAAAAATTATTACTATGCAAATTATATTTACAATACATAATAAAGATATTGAAACGTATTAATTTAACAACATCAACAACAATCCCCATAATGAATAACAATGGTATTATCAACATCAAAGAATACAGGATCCTTACTAAGAAAAACCTTGTAGTTCATTTGTGAATGAGAACTTCAAAGAATAAATTTGCCACCAATAATCACATTAAATAACATTTTCATAACAAACACTACAAATCATGTACTTTGCATGGATATGAGAAGACATACTTATTTAAATAACGTATTTTTAATCTAAATTTAGCGATCCTAATAATTGAAATCTATAATGAGCAACTTTGCAACTTATTTCAACAACCTCAAGAAAGTAACAAAAAATATTAATGTTGATTATACTAAAAAAATATATAAATATACCTGTGTAGCAGGTTCTTGCATAGAATTGAAGCCCATCCACTCTAGTTCATCTCATCATCTTTTTCTTTTGCTTCAGCCACATGTGTATTGAATCTTTGAACCTCTTCTTCTTGATAAGGCTCTTCTTCATTTGCGGGCATGTCATAAAGATTTCTTGGCTTAGTCTCAATCACAACGCTCCATGCTAGATCTTTTATACAATTTACATAGTAAACTTGTAGTGCTTGACACACTAACACAAATAGCACTTGTGTGTTTAGCTTATGTGTTCTATTAATACTAGTGATCCCATGACGATCTAGCTTATAACCAATTCCTTCTCGAGCTACACCATACCAATCACATTTAAACAAAACAACAGAATTCCCCTTTGTGTAACAGAGTTCGCTGATGTCTGTTATCAATCCATAATAAGACATATTTTGATATTCCCCTCTCACCATAACACCACTATTTTGTGTTTTTTTACCATCATCGCGTTGTTTAGTATGGAACCTAAACCCATTGACATTGTAACAAGGGTAGTGTGTAGCTCATTTATCTGGACCCCAAGCCAATGATCGCACATGCTCGTCAACTTGCTTGTTTCCATCATTATAAAGTTTTGTGACCTACAAAGATATATAAATAATGTAAGATTCATGCTTAAGTAATTAATTAATTTTTTTTTTAAATGGATGAACCATTGTGATTGTACCCTTACTTTGAACGAACAAATGAACTCATGTCTATGCATCTCGTCAACATTGACACCCAAGTCTCTAAGGATGTTCCTATGTTCTCTACATATAAGATATCATAATAGTTAATCTTCAAAGTTTATACAATAATATTAAAGAGTTGATTTACAAGAAGTAAGTCTTACTGAACAAGGGGCTCGATCTTATCACAATTTTGTAGGACATAAAGCGATGCTGCATAGTAATCAGTGTTGTTTAACTCTCGCACTACACTCTTCCCAGAAGGGCGGCCTCTCCTAGAGAATATGGGTAATCGAGGGGTATCATCACATGTTGCTGGACATCGATCATCATTTCGCTTAGGTCAATTAAATATTGTTTCGATCCCAATTAGATACCGTGAGCAAAATGTTAGACATTTATCCGTCACATACCTTTCTGCAATCGACCCTTCTGGGTGTGCCTTATTACGAACATAACCCTTGAGCTTATACAAATACCTATTGATGCATCAAATTAATATGAGTAATTAAAAAAAAAAAACTATATTGTAAATAATATCTCATTTTAGCTTTCACTTATCAAAAAAAAAAAAAATCATTTTACCTTTCAATCGGATACATCCATCGATATTGCACTAGACCGGCAACTTTAGCTTCCCAAGGTAGATGAATTGGCAAGTGTACCATTACATCAAAGAAAGCAGGTGGAAAAATTCTTTCTAACTACAAAGAATTATAGGAATTGTGTGCCCCATATGCTCCAAGTCCTCCAACCATAAAACTTAAGAGCATAATTCTTTTTAAAAAATTGCTAAGCTCGATCAAAGCATCAGATACCTTTTTAGGTAATAATTCACACACTATAAGAGGGAGTAATCTCTCTAAGAAGACATGACAGTCATGAGTTTTCATAACAGAAATCTTCTATTCTCCTACATTCACACACCGAGACAAATTTGCGGAGTAACCATCTGGAACCTTTACATTTTGCAACCACTGAAACACATCCTTTTTCTCATCTTTTAAGAGTGTATAACAAGAACAAGGAAAAGTAGTCTTCCCATATTCAGGATGAAGTTCCTTTCGTATACCCATCATTTTTAGGTCGAGCCTAGCATTTAAGGAATCTTTACTTTTCTTATCAATACCTAATACTGTCCCCATCACACTATCACATATATTTTTCTCAATGTGCATCACATCTAAGTTATGATGCAACAACAATGTTCTCCAATACGTCAAATCAAAGAAAATACTACGCTTCTTCCAATTGTGGCACTTTCCACGCCCAGGTAACCTTTTCCTTTTAATGGCCTTGCCTAGTGTTACTAGTGGTAAAGTATCAAGTTGATTCAGCACATCATCACCAGATAATTGTTTTGGTGCCCTTTTTCTCTCTCTTACCATTAAATTGTGTTTTCTGTGATCGCCATTTATGGTCAGGAGGAAGAAATCGACGATGACCCATATAGCACATTTTGCTACCATGCTTTAACCTACGATGAGAAGTCTCACTACCACAACAAGGGCATGAAAGATTCCCTTGTGTACTCCAACCTGAGGTATAAGCGTACGCAGGAAAGTAATTGATAGTCCACATTAATGCAACTCTCATTTGAAAGTTTTCCAGCATTGAAGCATCATAGGTTTCAGCAGCCTTTTCCCATAATTCTTTTAACTCTTCAATTAATGGCCTCAAATATACATCAATATCATTGTCAAGACCCTTTTGGCCCACAATAAGTAGAGACATGAATAGGTAAGGCTCTTTCATACACATCCACAGGGGAATGTTGTAAGGGAATACGACAACAGGCCAACAACTATAGCTAACACTCATGTTTCCAAAAGGATTAAAGCCATTGGTAGCTAACCCAAGCCTTACATTGCGAGGATCTAAGGAAAAGGACTTATGAGTTCGATCAAATGATTTCCAAGCCTCAGCGTCTGCGGGATGCCTTAGTACCTTATTATTAGAACGATTCTCATGGTGCCATCTCATGTCTGGAGCTGTTTTTGATGACATAAATAATCTTTGTAGCCTCGGCTTAAGAGGAAAATATCGCAATACCTTCCATGGGACTTTTTTAGCATCCCTTTTACCACCTTTGCTATTCAACTTCCATCTTGAGATCTAAGAAACTGAGCACTTATCTGCTTCCGAATGCTCCTTGTAATATAGCATACAATCATTTTTGCATGCATTGATTTTTTCATAGTTTAGACCAAGATCACTCACAATCTTCTTTGCCTCATAGTGCGATATGGGCAATTTTTCGCACATTGGAAATGCATCCTTCAGTAGCTCCAGCAAAATTGTGAATGAGTTGTTGCTCCATGAATTCTTGCACTTTGTGTGCATTAATTTGACAATAAAGGACAAATTGGAATACTTTTTACATCCCAAATAAAGTGGTTGGTTTGCCTCTTTAACCAATCTATAAAACTTCTTTGCTTCTTCATTTGGATCTTGTGATTCACTCCCACTTGTTTCCTCAACATCTCTCATATAAGGATAAGCATCCCGTATTATATTATGGATATCATCAATATTTTGTTCATCATCACTACTATTATCCTCATCCTCATCACTACCTTCCTTGTCCTCATCACTATTTCCCTCTCCATGGAGATGCCATCTAGTATAATCACGCCTCATCCCTTTCCATAAGAGGTCTCTTGTAACCTCAACTCGTGTTCTTCTATATCTATTGTTACAATCATTACAAGGACATTTTATCTTCATCTTTGATACGTTGAAATGCATAATCAACAAACTCTATTACTCCATTTATATATTCCTCACATGACCTACTAGAAAGATTGATCCAATATTTATCGACCAGCATTACATCTACACCCTTCAAAAATGACATAAATATTAACAATTATTCCTGTCTAAATTGTGATAGATAAATTTATTATAAAAGTTAAAAACAAAAGCACTAAATTAACAACACCACCTCTGAATATATTGTAAACTAACTAACGTGAAAAACTTAATTAAATTTTAGAAGTCCACTAATTTAATTAAATAATTGTTGATACCCATTTTCGCGACACATTTTTTTACAAGCCCAATTCATGTATTATGGTTTATTTTATTCTTTCAAGTATGGCCCAAGCCCATGCGACTTATTAGAGAAATTGAGGAAGTGTGGTTTGGAGGGTATGGGTCAGTTCCTTTCGGACCTTTTGCATGAGTCTAACCCATGCGTGCTACCAAGTGAGCAAGGGACACTAGTAGCACCTCAGGCTCATGGAGGAGGTCTTGTAGCCAAAATTTCCACCCTAAAATAGCTTTTATGCTCTGGGTGACTGTGGCCTAAAGTTTCTGCCATAACCTACTTTTACCTTTAAAACATAGTTGGCTCTCATTGGCCAACTCCATCTGCTAGCCCTCACTTAGGTGAGTCTTCCAATGGTTTGAAATGTCTGACCAAAGGCAACCAATTAGAACAAACCCCCTTTATTTCCAAAATTATGTAAAAAGCATATCAAACTCTTCCCTAAACAAAAGCAAACCAAGCCAAAACACTAAATTAGTATCATAGGGGATAAAAGCCTCTTCCACTACTCAAAAACCAGTCATTAGCAACACCCCAAACTCTATATAAAATTCTCTCTTCAGTTCAAAAAAAAGGAACCACGTTCTACCCACATACATGAAACTTCAGAGCAAAAGCCCATTAAGCTAGTCAACAATCTCACAATTCCAAAGCTTGGGGGTGAAAATATAGGTACAGGGGAACCTTCCTTCTCTTCCTCACGACCTCCTTCAATTTCCTATTCTCGGCGATTGTGGGTTGAAGTTTCAAACCTGTTGAACCACGTTTTCCCCATAGACCTGAAACTTCAGAGCAGAAGCCCATTCAGCTAGTCGACAATCTCACAATTCCGAAGCTTGGGGTGGAAATATGGGTATAGGGGAACCTTCCCTCTCTTCGTCATGACCTTCCTCAATTTCCTCTTCTCGATGACTGTGGGTCGAAGTTTCAGACTTGTTATATTTTTATGATTTTTTTGCACTTTTGTTATTAGCATTTTGATTCTCTCTTGTCAAAGCACCATTAGTCTTTTGTTCATTATATATTTGGAATTTTGGGCTCGATTCTCCACAATAAACACTTCTAAAGAACCCAAGGGAAGATTTGGGCCATTCTCGCATTTTTGGCCCTTGTCACAAAAATGTCCCCGACATTTTGGCGACTCCGCTGGGGAGTCAAGCAGCTGAAACAAGAGGAATTATGTCTCTAAAGATACGAAGTCAACAAAAGATGATTCCATCAACGCCAACTTGTCATTTCAAAAGGCATTGTATGATGCCTTGTTATCACGAAAGGAGCATCGTGATGTAGAGTAAGAAGTGCTCCATTTTTAGCTTGTCAACATGCTAAGGACACTCTAAGACATGCGACAAATTTGCTCCAACCTTGCAAAAACCATCCTAGAAGAAACAGACTTTGAGGATGGAAGAGGAACTAACTCTCTTATTCATGGGAAAAATTTTCTTCTACTCACTTATATTCTTTTTTAGCTATTATACTTATTGGTGAATCATCCAATATCTCTTGATTTACATGATATTTGTGAAAATTTTTGTTGTAGCTTGAAAATGCAAAATGATGAGCCGCAAGTCCAACCGCGAAGGGAATAATGACTCAAACCAATAATTAACAAAGCAAAGCTCTAAACATTAATTTCAAACCAAGAACCCCAATGACAACGCTAAAAGCTCATCATTGACATCTCCTCAACATATGTCTTCTTCATTGTTTGAGTTTGTATTGTTGTCGGGGTTAGTGCTGAGCATATAGGGGTTGTCGCTGGTGATTGACTCAATTTGGGATGAGTATAAATGTTGTTGTTTGCATCCTTTCGCAACTGAATAATTGACATTACCACTAAATGAAGTCTTCACCAAATAGCTGAAGGTTATATCCAAATGGCCTACCGCAAGTCGAGAGATATTCCACACACCAAGTTTTCAAGTAGTGATATTTCATAAACCAAGTCTTGAAGTCATACGAGTGACATACTAGCGCCAATGCACGTTTAGGCTAAGACTTTTAAGCACTCTCTTTACTAATTAAATTTATCTATATCATTTAAATCACGTCAACACTCTAAAGTTGTCATCAAAATATTTTCTATAATTTGTGTGTGCTACTACACTTAGCTGTGACCATTGCTTACTAATGTAAATCGCATTTGCACTAGGGCGCAAAACGGAAACCTTCTTGGAATATCCAACAATGAAGGAAATCCAAACTTAATCCTCTCTCACCCAAGCTGTGACACGGTCATGCACTCCAAGCCATGACAAGCTCACACATCCTAAGTCATGGTCGATCCATGGATGCAAAGCCATGGCATATTCATATGTTTCAAGGTCACAACAAGCGCATGCATTCCAAGCCATGCTAATGCCTTGATCATTCTTGAATTCAAGATTATGCTTGAAAAGAGAAGCAGCAATGTTATCATCCTCAAGAAAATTTTTCTTGTCACTCAACTCTTGCAAGGAGAATTCCTAAGTAAGCCTAATAGTAGGGGGCTCGGCATGCACCTTTGAAGAATGTTTTGCTAGACCTCACTTTAGATATTGATGTCAAATAGCTTAAAAGCTTGAAAATGCAAAAAAATGGTGAGCTGTACCATGAAGGAAAGGAAGGCTCCGTTTAATAATCAACAAAGTGAAGTTCTAAACTTCCATTTCAACCCAAGAACCCCTCACGTGCTGAGCATATGGGAGCCATTATTAATGATTGACTCATTTCGGGATGAGTATAAATGCTGCTATGTGCGTCCCTTCGCAGCTAAATATTTTTGGCGTCACCAATAAATGAAGTCTTCACCAAATAGCTAAAGGCTATAGCTAAATGGCCCTCCACAAATCGCTAGATATTTCAAATGCCAAGCCATGAAGTAGTGATGTTCCATACGCCAAGTCTTAAAGTCATACGAGCGATATACTATCGTCAAAGCATGCTTAACCTAAGGCTCTCAAGCATTCTCTTCTCTAATTCTTATTTTTTTTTTATATATTGCTTAAACCATTTCAATCCTTCAAATTTCTAATCAAAATATTTTCTATAAGTCGTTTGTACTAAAGCTTAGCCATGACTATTGTCTACTTATAGAAATCATAATTACTTTAGGGGACAAAATGGAAACCTTCTTGAACCATTTGATAAAGAGGGAAAACCGGACTCAATTCCCTCTTGCCGAAGCCGTGACACGTTCTTACACTCTACGCCATGATAAGCTCACGCATCCAAAGTCATGGTCGATCCACGCACGCCAAGCCACGGCATGTTCATATATCTTAAGTCGCGACAAGTGCATGCATTCCAAGCCATGCCAGCGCCTTAATCATTCTTGAATTCAAGATTATGCTTGAAGAAGGAAGCGCCAATGTTGCCATCCTCAAGAAAATTATTATTGTCACTCAATGCTTGCAATTGAAATCCGCGACCAACTAATAAGGAGAGTTTGCGCACACCTTTGAAGAATGTTTTACTAGAGCCCGCTCTAAAGATTGATGTCAAACAACTTAAGAATCACAAGCTAGTTGTTGGAAATCCATTCCAAAGATTTTCGAGTGGAATCTTAATATTGATGTGAAAGCTCGGCATAAGCGGCATAGAGGCCAAAGAGAAAAAATTGTTTTGCTAGGGATGCAACAACCCTACACCGATGTCTCTAAGGCTTAGCTCATCATTGTCCCAAAATTAGAAGCCAAGTTAACTAAGTATGGAGACGCTGTTTGCGGCACAACAAATCTTCGACAAAGAGGAATCATATTCTGCCCTCTATATAGCGTATGGGAGAACCCCCATTTTCAGAAGTTATCTTTGAGTCATATGGAGAATGCTAAGGAAGGAAGAAATCTCACCAACAAATCTTGGCATATCCTATAAATCTTCAAGACATGAATGTTCCAAAGCTTTCTACACTTGGGGGCTTGATCTCGTCGGACCTATCCATTTTCCCTTGAATGGGTACATTCGAGTCTTTGCCGCACTAAGTAATTCACTAAGTGGGTGGAAGAAATTCCACTCAAAGAAAATTAATGGAAGTGGCCATAACCAACTCCATCAAAGAGCATATCATCCGTCGCTTCGGCATCTCACACAAGATCATAAGCGACAACAATATATCTCACTCATACTAATTTTCAGAGGCAAGCCCTATGAAGCATTAAGAAACCGACGAACTATCATAATATCCAAGCATGGTGAGACCTTTACATGCGAAGGTGCAATGCCTTAAATAAGGTAAGGAAAGCCAATGCTTTCTCCTAATGCAAATCCTTGCGAAGCGGCAAGAAAGTCAACAAATTACTCTTATGGCAAAACCTCTACATGCGAGGGTAAAAAAAAAAAAGAAAATACTCTTAATAATGTAGGGAAAGCCAAAGCCAGCAGGATATTTCATTATGGCAAAACCCCTACTTGCAAGGATGCAACACCCTTAACAAGGTAGGGAAAACCACCATTATCTTAACGGCAAGCCTTACAAAATAGTAAGGAAGACAACATAATATCTTATAATTCAAGTGCAATGATCCACTACATGTGAGGACATAACCATCCCTTGAGAATATGGGAAAGTCGACACAACGGATCACTACCTCATTGCCACATGGTAATTAGCTTTATGCGAGGATAAAATTCCTCCTCAATAAAATGGCAAAATTGTGCATTCTATAAGTCGCTATATGCAAGAACGTGATATTTTCAAAAGGTGATAGCAATACAAGCTTTATTCATGCTGCTGTGAGAATGCAATCAGCCTTTATGAAACGGTGACAAACAAGTGCACCACGAGTTGCAATGCTCGAAAACGCAGTCCATATGTGGGGGCTTCTTAAAACTAACGAAATAGCAACCTAATACATGTTGAGAATAAGTTGACTAGCAAGCAGCGAGCTAAGCCTCAATATATATGAGCTGTTGTATGTGAAACCAAACCTGTCCGTCAATAGAGCATTGAAAAATGGTGCACAGACAGCGAGACATGCACTTAACCAAAGCCTGGTTGCAAAGACATGGCAACCAAGCAACATGTCTACTGACTTGCCCTTGCAAAGGCAAAATCAAATTCACAACATATCCAATCAAGCATGAGTCATTCTCAAGAGACTAAGTGTGTACAATCTATCAAAGCTATGCCACTCAACTACAAGCTATGCATGGTCTTTTCAAGCAAGTTTTTCTCAACATATCAAAGCATTCATAACCATATAGGGGCTATTTTCACAACAAAAACATACTCATAACCTATCAAAGAAAGGTATAAAGTCATTCTTAAGGTACAAATTGCAAGCCATATACATCCTTGAGGTACAAATCATTTTTTTTTTCATTCCAAAATACAAAATTTTCATCCAAATGTCATATATGTTTGCTTTGTACAAAACACAAATTGTGTCTACTAACCATGACAGTACAAACTCAAAGTGGCACCAATACAACTAGATAGGAGCTGCTCTATACATAAGTGGGCTATCTACAAGGGTGAAATACAAGAGAAATTGTCTCCAAGGCAGCAGCCCATATTACACACTTCAACTAGTTCAAACTCTCAAAGCTTGGAGCTCAATAGAAGACAATCAAATAAATAAATAAATAAACCAAGAAATGAGGTAAAGAAAAATTTGAAGTGATGTCATAGCCCCCTTCCAACATCACCATCTTCGGGGCATTGGCTTGCAATCATTATCTTCTTTACTTTAAAGCCGTAAGAGAGAGATGGACTAAAATAATTCCAAGTTACTAGTGGCAGCCATGGTACCATCTATTGCAGCTCCATGTCGCTGTTCGCGGTAGCTTCAATCTCAAAAAATGGTGCATTGGCAATGGGAGTGGCCCCGGGAATGAAAGTCCCAACGACAACATCACAAAGTCCTTCTACAAGAATCCATAGTACAACTCACTCAATATACTATTATATGCAATAAAAAAATGAAGAAGATGTGTGACTTACCAAGTGAGTTTCAAAGTTCCCACTCAATAATAGCGTATTTCCCAAAGTACACTTATTCTATGCAACACGGTAATGCAGCGCACTCAACAATCCCTACTGGAATGAAAAGGGGTTGGCAGCGAGTTTTAACTTGCCACAACAAATTTTAACTTGCTAGAGAAATTTCGGCTTCATTTTCAAACAAACGGAGCTGTTATTTGTGCAAGGTGTCGAGGCTGTCGACAATTACATTGAAAGAATAGTGGTGGGAACATGGAATCATCAACTTCGGCTCTACCAATTCATGCTAATAATCAAGCTATGCAACACATGGCTTACTCTTAATGGCATTGTTGGGGGCTAAAGGCTTACTCAACTGCTATGCACCCCTGCATTAGAAATTCAAGTTTTATTCCTACACTTTCATTTCAAGCTTGCTGAATCGAGAAGCGACTACCATTTGGTGACTATCACTCTCACTTGCGTTCATCACAAGAATATGATACAGGGGGCTGCCAACCAATGTAGTAGCTATGTCACACCCCTATACTACATCGCCAAGTGATATCTTCGCTCCATTCTATCTCAAATAAGCTGTCCTAAGACAGCTAGTAGTATCGCTCATGGCTATGACTTCATCAAAATTAATCTTGGCAAACACGATCTCACCAAATTGGCCAACAATAAAGCTTCTAAAAAATTGAATCATCCTCAATGTGTCATTTCATCATCATCTCCTCATATGGACCCAATTCGCTCATTCAAATTTACAACAAACAATAGGGACAATTTACTTCCAATACAAAGTCAAGCATAGCCACATTGCAAACTAATTTCCATGACTATCCAAATCAATGGGAATCGGCTTCAACATGAGCTTCGGCTTCAATGAGAACAATGGCTCAACCTCATGAATCGACGCAATGAGACTATCATTTTTTCAAGGAAAAGCCACCCTACAAATTGAATTGAACAACACGTTCAACATATCATCAAGCACAACCAAGGCATAGCAAAAAAAAAAAAAAAATCAGCTCACCAAGGTGGGCACCATGCATTCGCTTTTATTAAGTTTGCTCAAAGAATGAATTCAACACCTTGTTACAATGTTTGGCATCATCCTCCAACAAAAAAACTTTGTTCCTCTCTGACGAGGGTACCTTTCTCTTCGCTATCGACATTGCTTAGCCAAGATTGGTGCAAACGAATCCCACAGCCATGGGCGTCGAGTTGCTGCAAAATGTCTTCAACGCTACCTACAAAACAACCTCGCTCCTTGCCGATGAGTTCTGTCTCTTCTTCGGCGGCAATGCTTTGTCATGTCTAGATCCTACAACGAGCATCTTTATACTTCTTTGATTATTGTGAGGGAATGTTGTCGCTCTGATCTCTTTCATTTTGCAACCACCATCTCACCGTCCTCCTTGGGTTTTGGCCACATAGGTGCAAGATTGAAGTTAGGTACAACAAGGCTTCCGGAGATTTGATGAGTTTGAGGGATTTTAGAAAAATAAAGTATTTACAAGAACATGATTTCAAGAGTTGCATGAAAAAGGAGTTCTGAAGCTCTTGGAGAAGTGATTTATGCCAAGAAGCTAAAGAAAGAAGCAAAGTTATAGTGATTACATCACAAGTGGAAAAGGCGTGGGATGCATCTGAAGGTGACAGCAACAAACAAAAAGAAAAAAGAGAAATGAAAAGCAATTTGGTTTAATAGATTCCTAAGCATATGGCGTGAAATGGAAAAGCTAAAATGATGGAGTAATCTGGAGAAGACCAAGGAAATGAAAAGTGAGCATTTTAATGACAAGTCAAAAAACCAAGATTTACATGGCAAAGCTTAAGTGACATGGTGGGCTTAAAGCCACATACCATCCAATTGAAAGAGATGCTAAAATCACCATGGTGGTCATGAAAGTCATCAAGGAAAAGATTCTAAATTTACATGTGAGCATGAAAGTCAAGCCTTATGCCTTTTCTTGAGGTGTTTTGAATCATATTACACATAAGGTGCTACATGTATCGACCAATTGATGTTCTTTAGCGGAACCAATAACCATCAAGTGCCCATGTTAGTGATCACAAAACTTTTACAAGTGGGCTTCTTTGAATTGAGAGTTTTCTACAAGTGGTCTCCGCGAGCCACAATATATCTACAAACAGGCTTCATCGACCTATATCTTCTCAACAAAAATTGAAGCATTTGGAATGATTAATTCCCAAATCCGCGACATCTACAAGCAATGGGAAACATCAACTACTTACACACATGCCACAAGCGCCACGTATGCTCTGGGAAATTGAGGAAGTATGGCCCATTTTTGTGACACATTTTTTTACAAGCCCAATTCATGTATTATGTTTTATTTTATTCTTTTAAGCATGGCTCAAGCCCATGCGACTTATTGGGGAAATTGAGGAAGTGTGGTTTGGAGGTATGAGTCGGTTCCTTTCGGATCTTTTGCATCAGCCCAACCCATGCGTGCTACCAAGTGGGTAAAGGACACTAGTAGCACCTCAAGCTCATGGAGGTCTTGTACGTAAAATTTTCACCCTAAAACAACTTTTATGCTCTGAGTAATTGTGGCCTAAAGTTTCTGCCATAACCCACTTTTTCCTTTAAAACATAGTTGGCTCTCATTGGCCAACTCCATCTACTAGCCCTCACTTTGGTGAGTCTCACAATGGTCTAAAATGTCTGACCAAAGGCAACCAATTAGAGCAAACCCCCTTTATTTCCAAAATTATGTAAAAAGCATACCAAACTCTTCCCTAAACAAAAGCAACCCAAGCCAAAACACTAAATTAGTATCATAGGGGATAAAAGCCTCTTCCACTACTCAAAAACTAGTCATTAGCAACACCCCAAACTCTATATGAAATTCTCTCTTCAGTTAAAAAAAAAAAAAAAAAGGAACCACGTTTTACCCATATACTTGAAACTTCAGAGCAAAATCTTATTCAGCTAGTCAACAATCTCACAATTTTGAGGCTTGGGGGTGGAAATATGGGTATAGGGGAACCTTCCCTCTCTTCCTCATGACCTCCCTCAATTTCCTATTCTCGGTGACTGTGGGTCGAAGTTTCAGACCTGTTGAACCATGTTTCCCCATAGACTTGAAAATTCAGAGCAAAAACCGATTCAGCTAGTTAACAATCTCACAATTCCGAAGCTTGGGGGTGGAAATATGGGTACAGGGGAACCTTCCCTTTCTTCCTCACAACCTCCCTCAATTTTCTCTTCTCGGTGACTGTGGGTCAAAGTTTTAGACCTGTTATGTTTTTATGATTTTTCTGCATTTTTGGTATTAGCATTTTGATTCTCTCTTGTCAAAGCACCATTAGCCTTTTATTCATTATACATTTGGAATTTTGGGCTTGATTCTCCATAATAAACACTTCTAAAGAACCCAAGGGGAGATTTGGGCCGTTCTTGCATTTTCGACCCTTGTCACAAAAACGTCCCCGACAATAATTATATACAAATAACATGCACTGATAACAGTACCCGACCAAAAGAGAGATTGCTAAAAGAAACTAATAATTTCTTCATTATTAACTCACACAAAAAATCCACATATTCAAAACACACACACACACACACACACATATATACATACATACAAACTTTACTTTCTGCCACCTGCCATCCTTAGTTCACTTTTGAGATAAGGACAAAACTAGATACATGACAATATCATCTAAATCAAATCACCTGGGCTTCTATAGATATCATTTTATTTTATTTTTCCCTACCACCTGCCACCATTATCATCTTTTGAGATGATAACTCCAAGTACAGTTAGGCACATGGCCTTACGGGAAAAACAACCATTATTTCTTTTCTTTTCTTTTTATTTTTCTTTGTCATCAAGTCCCCTACTTCGGAATTATTACTGTAGATTTTTCTATGTTTAGTAACTTAATCTTTTTCTATACCTTTGTGCATTAAGCGTAGAGAGAAGACACAAATTTTTCTTAACAAATTGCTAAAGTTTAGCGCAAAAAAAAAAAAAAAGGCTAAAGTTACTTTTACTGGTACACATTTATTATTATATATCCACAACACAAATACTATTATTAAAGCTTCAACAAATACTTATATTATTGAAAAGTGGTCAATAATACTATTCATCAAGTCTCCCCTATAGTTTCACAGACAAAAAATTATTCAAACGGTACACTAGTCAATATTATATTATTATATATCCACCAAACAAATACACAAGCACCAACCATTCATTCAAATATATTTTTTTAATAAAAAAAATTTCAGCCATTCATCCATTAGCTTTTCAGCTCAACACCCAACCACCCATTATCACTATATATCTATTTAGTGAATTCATTTAACCAAACGTGCAGTATAACTTAAAATTGTACAAAAAACGAAAGTGCAGACAAAGAGAGTGAAAGAGAGTAAGTGATACCAGTGGCTTAGCAAGGCAATTGGATTCTGGCAAGCATGGAGAACGATGGTGTATAAGCAAAGATACTGACGGCACAAGAGAGTAACTGTAAGATAGCATTGTGTTTTTTATTTTTCTATTTTTTGGTTTTTGTACTGAGAATTAGGGATTTGTTGAGGAAGACAGTTTGGGCTTTTGTTTTGTTTTGTTTTGTAATTAGGGATATGTTTACCTGAAAGGAATTTCCTATATTTTTGGGTTTTTTAACCCTTTTTTTTTTGGTTGAGAAGATGGGTTCGTTCCCATTGTTGTACCAACTTTATTTTATTTTTTGAATTTTTTTTCGACAAATTTATTAGGGTCAATTATAAAATTTTAAAGTATAAATTAAAATTTTTTTTTTTTTTGGATGATTTGAATTTTAAATTTTTTGCTGCCAAATTCTAAATTTTGAGAGGGGTGGGGGTAGGAGGGAAGGGGTAGCAGTAAAGAAAAAAAAATTTTCTGCCAAATTATAAAGTTTAAATTCTTTCTTTTAAAGAAAATTAACCATTTATGACAGTTAACATGTTTGTCGTAAATAAAAACTCAATTAGAAAAAAAAAATTAATTGCGATGGATAAATATTGTTACAAATGTGAAAAGTAAGGGGAGAATTTTCCCTCCAAAATATTTTACCATTTTCGATGGCTTCATGTCTATATTTAATACCTTTTTTTTATATTTACAATGGAATCATGTTTGTTGCAAATAATAACACCATAAAAAATATATATATATATATATTTTTTTTGTATTTTCGATGCACAAAGGCCGTCACAAATGTTAATAGTGCCGATGGTGTTTCTTCTGTCGTCGTAAATAATACCCTCTTTTATATTTATGATGAAAGATTGTTTGTTGCAAATAATAACACCAGAAAAAATATATATTTTGTATTTTTGATGTACCAAAGCCATCACAAGTGTTAATAGTTCTGACGGTTTTTTGTTTAGTCGTCATAAATAATACCTTACTAGCGACAAACATTTTTATATCTTCGTAAAAAGTAAGGTGGGAACATTTCCATCCAAAAAAAAAATCACATTTTCAACAAAAATAGTAGGCAATTTCGACAGACTCATTTTGCCATCACAAATGTGTTGATATTTGACGAGTCATTCTCGATGGAAGAGACTTGCCTTCGAAAAAGCTAGTTTTTACGATGGCTTTTTGTAATAGTTGAAAAGTTTCTTCGCAAATAGCAATCTTTTTTGTAGTGTTCTCTTTCTTATTTTAGAATTTTGACTTCCCAAATGTTGCATGTACTGTTCAGGCTGTTTTATGCATAATTATTATGGCAGAGGTTAGGTAAGAACCCCTCCATTAATGCGGAGGTAAAAAATCTTCTTTCTTCTTGGGCATTCTAGAAGTTTCCCGTGGTTACTAGTGTCTTTTGGATGCATACATTGTTTATCCGAGCTTCGGATAAGCTAGGGCTTTCCCTTTTCTGCGGGAGTGGGTTGACCATGGTATTCAACTTTGTCTTCAACATCCTGGACAATCCAGCTTTCAACTCTTTCAAGGATTATCACTCTTGAGCTTTCCCTTCAACACAAAGGCTAGGCCCATCTACTTTCCCGTGGCCCAGTAACTTCTTGGGCTCTAGGTTCGAGTAGACCACTCCCCACAAAAATTATGCATAAAAAATAAGTTTATAGATCAAATAGTAAATAAGATCCGACTAACATAAATTTGAGATGTGTGTTAAAAACATAAATAACATGCAATTTAACGGTAAGATTTTCAAAATATGCAGCCATGTTAATTTCTTAAATGGGAGTTGTAGTTTTAGACTACAACTAAGTTTATGGTAAAAATTTATTCTAAAAATATTATTACTTGCTCATTAATGTACACTTGAGTTTTTTCTTCTCAAAAAAATGTACACTTTGTACACACAATTAATGTTTATAATTTCGCATATATTGTCCATATATTTTTTTTAAATATATCCACATTTAACATATGAAATAGGTTGTGAGTTCCAATTAGCTTAACTGGTAAAGTATCTGATGGTTAAATACGAGACTTGGGGTTCAATCCCGCCTACACCAAAAACCGATTGTTGTCTTGGTTTGATAATAATGAGCTATCATCAGGAGCAGATGCCATAGGTTGAAACTCTTAAAAAAAAATATATGAAATAGGTGACATATATAAACGAAATACACTAACAAGTGTATAATAATATAATAGGTTCCTGTTAACTTAATTGGTAAAGTCTCTGATTGTTGAATAAGAGATTTAATATTCAATCCCCACCTACACAAAAAACCAATTAGTGTCTTGATTTGATGATAATGGGTACAATCATCAAAAGCGAACACCATAGGTTGAACTCTATCAAAAAAAAAAAAATGTATGATAATATGTCTTCTTTCACGTATATGGTACATTAAGAAATAGCTAAACTTATATACAGTACCTTAGGTGCTGTTTCTTAGGTTATCCTCTTAAGATTCTGCCATGTGGCTACTTAACTAAAAAATATACTTCCATCTCATGAGAAAAAAGCCAAGTGGCAGAATCTCAAGAGGGGAACCTAACGAAAAACACATAAGTACTGTACCTAAGTCTTGCTCCTAAGAAATTGGGCATATCTTATACCAAACTTGCTCCAAAGGTAAAGGACATAAAGTGAGTCACTATCTATAGTTTATTCAGAAAAGTATACCATGTAATGAAGGCCATATGCAAGTTTCAATCTTTTATTTTTTATTTTTACATATCTGATTGATTAAATTTTAACTGGTAAATTTTTATCTTGCTAAATAAGATGTCTTAATTTCATCAAATGAATTGCCAAAAATATAAAATTATACTTAATTTATTTTTTTGACCTACAAAAAATTATTGAATAGCCTAACTTGAGAATCTCAAGAATTTGGATTCAATAAAAATAGATTAATGTTATGTCTATAATATTTTTACAATAATTTCACACAAATACTAGATAGCAAGTTGTTGTTAGTTTTAAATTGAGCTCACTAATGTCATTAGATTTTATCCATCAATAACAACTTGTTACCTACAATTTGTTGCAAATTTTTTGTGAAAATGATATGGACATAGCATTTCACACAAAAATAATTTTGGCCACAAACATAATCTTTAATCCTTTAAATAAAAAATAAAAGATTAGACAACAACAAGATTAGACGAATTAATTCATCACAACAAATGAAAAAAATATTCAAAAAAAATAAAAAAAA
Organism: Lithocarpus polystachyus; assembly: GCA_033629205.1. Classification (NCBI taxonomy): domain Eukaryota; kingdom Viridiplantae; phylum Streptophyta; class Magnoliopsida; order Fagales; family Fagaceae; genus Lithocarpus; species Lithocarpus polystachyus. Next base: position 8,903,681 of record CM066168.1, on the reverse strand, counting down.
TAAAAACACTCTAATCATTCAGATTCATAAATTTTTCAACCCATTTTATTAAAAATATTTTCACTAATTTCACTTTTCTTAAAAATTAAAAATTGAAAAAAATAAAAATCATTTACATCAAAAATCAATGTGTTTTAGTTTGATGATAAAGATGACAAAGAGCAATCATCATATATGAAGTGCATGTCATAGGTATGTATCAAACAAAAATATTTCTAGTTTGTTATGTTTGTAAACACAAAATATAGTTGCATATTCCCAACTTTTAAATATTCGAATAGATGAAGATGTAAGTGCTATACATATATGGCCCTTAACATGTTGTAGTTGGTTTGTGGTCTAGACAGTAAGTAGTGTTTGTTGCTGCTCTTTTCAGCTGCTTTTCTGTTGTTGTAATTTCTTTGTATCTATGTGTTTCAAAAATTCTTGCTCACCAACAGAAAAAATGCAAAAGTCCTAAATTTCTCAAGCAAAGTTTCAACGTACTATCAAGTATGTCAGTTCGTTTAGACCCCTTAAACCCAACAGATTAACCTAGAGAATTAGCCAAGTGATTAACTTAGGTAATTTAATTAAAACTAGGTTAACATAATTAAGCAAAAATAACAAAGCAGCGGAAAATAAACAACACAAAGATATGATGACCCAGGAAACCACACCGGTAAAAACCTGGGGAGGATTTGACCTAGCTATCCTCAAGGTAAACTGAATCCACTATGAAAGAATTTAAGTTTACACAATAGATTTAGACCACTAACATCTTATTGCTACCCAAGTGTAGGAAACTTACTACCATGACCCCATGATAGCTCCGAGATCCACGGACTCCTTCTTTCCGGAATTCTTCAACAAATCCACAAGCGCACCTGCTTGTATATCTTTGTGTTCTCTTGATTCTGCAACTGTAATGATCTACACAATTTTTGACATAAATCTCAAGTTTGTAAACCCTAAGTGTATGTGAAGGTAAACACCTCTAGATCTCACAGAGAGATTCACAAACACAGCAAAACAGAACTCTAAAAACGTGGCTAGGGTTTTCCCTTATATACTTAGGGCAAAACATAAAACCCTATACATTAAAACGGGCTTGGGCTGAATTGAAATTTTCTGCAGAAAAACGTTCTGCACGATTTTCGATCGATCGAGTCTAATTTTCGATCGATCGAGTCATACAGAAAGTGAACAGTACTTCTGCATAAAAACTCGATTCCAACTTTACAATAAGACCCATACTTTGAGCAAGTCTAACACACGACTAAACATTGTTTTGATCATGGTTTGCCAACATACAAATTGAAGTTCTAAATACATTAGTTCCTAATCCTTAGAACCTAACAAAGTATAAATTAAATACTAGAACATGGAGGAGCTGTATCAAAGGAACATTGTCGTAAGAGAAGCAAGGGAAACCAGCAGCGGTCAATCTCCAACACCAATGATACAAAAGGTTATATTCTTGCTGCAACATGATCAATACCTTCAAAAATTTCATATTCATTTCATCTTCATTCATACTTCACTATTGCACTGTTGAGGGGGGGGGGGGGGATTTGTTTAATTGAGAGAAATTAATCACACAAATAGTACTAACTCCTTATCTTTGATTTCAATAACATTTGCATTTTTTGTTTCCAATTTTGGTGTAGTTGAAATACAAATCCAATAAAAATTCTTTCCTTTTCCACTAAAATATGACAATTTTTTTCTTGGGATAATTATAGTAAACCCACTTGTGGTTAGACCCGTTTTCACTTTACCTACCTGTGGTTCAATCATTTACACTTTGCCCACTTGAGATTTGCTCTGTTAAGGATCTGTTACCTACCTCTTCATTTGCTGTTAAACAAACACATTTTTAGACGAAAACAAACATAAAACAAATCAAAAAACTAAGGTTTCCAATTTTTACAAAAAAAAAGGTATGAACATTAGAAAGGTATGAACATCACTGGTGTTATGTTTTCTTTACAATAGGAAATAATCTAATCTAACACAAGTTGAAGATGTAAGTTCGTTTAAACCTCTTAAACCCAAACAGATTAACCTAGAGAATTAGCCAAGTGATTAACTTCGGTAATTTAAACAAATCTAGGTTAACACAAATATATCAAATCATGTAAAAGTGCGGAATAATAAAGAACACATGATATGATGACCTAGGAAAACCAAACCGGTAAAAAACCTGGGGAGGATTTAACCTAGCTATCCTCAAGGTAAACCGAATTCACTATGAAAGAATCGAAGTTTACACAATAAGACTTAGACCACTAACATCCTATTGCTACCTGCCTATAGAAAACTTACTACCACGACCACGTGACAGCTCCGAGATCCACGGACTCCTTCTTTCTTTGAATTTTTCAGCAATTCACAAGCGCACCTGCTTGTATATCTTGAAGCTATTTTGATTCTGCAACTGTATGATTTACCAACCTCTTGACATGAATCTTGAGTTTGGAAACCCCAAGTGTATGTGAAGGTAAACACCTCTAAATCTAACAAATAGATTCACAAACACAGCATTCAGAACTCTAAAAACGTGGCTAGGGTTTTCCCTTATATACTTAGGGCAAAACATAAAACCCTATACATTAAATGGGCTAGGGCTGAGTTGGAAAAATTCTGCAGAAAAACGTTCTGCACGAATTTCGATCGGTCGAGTCTAATTCTCGATCGATCGAGTCAGGCAGAAAGTGCACAGTAATTTTGCAGTCAACTCGATTCCAACTTTACATAAAAAGCCATACTTTGAGCAAGTCTAACACAAGACTTAAAGAATGTTTTGATCATAGTTTGCCAACATTACAAATTGAAGTTCTAATACATTAGTTCCTAATTCTTAGAACCTAACAAACTCCCCCTTTGGCAATCCGTGACAAAACATAGACTTAACAAAAAGCTCAAAGTTTACAAATTGAAACAGCCCATTACAAAATTAAAAGCCACTAAACAATTCAACCTAACTACTATCTAACAGTTGTAAAGTAGACAGCAGCACGACTAAATCAACCTGTATATTCCTATAACACTTAACAAACACATAAACACATGTGTGAAAAATACAAGGAATATAAAAAATAACTTCTTGATTTCACATGACACAAAATAAAGACATATATCATGAATAACATCATAAATATAAATCAATAAGCAAAGTAGCATAGTGAAACAAGAACCATATACATAAAAATGTATCTCAACAAAAATATCTCCTAACAAGAGCCAAAAAATGTAAATACAAAGTGAAGCACCTAGATACAATCTAATAACTCCACAAGCTCAACAGTGTCACAGTAAGGTACAAAACTCAACTCCCCCTAAGAAAAAAATCTCCTCTACAAGACATGAACTCCTCAATAGAATGCACTTCCCCTTTTTGTGACCAATTGCCAAAGGGCACTCACTCATCATCAAAAGGAGGTGGTGGAGGAGAACGACGAAAACTCGCCAAATCCGCTCTCAAAGCCCGAAGCTCATCAAGGACATCCACCAGAAGCTGACCATGAGCCGCCTGAACGGTCATGACAGTGTCCAAAGTCCGACGAAATCAGAAACATCCGAAGGAGAAGTTGGAGGAGCATCAACAGCAGCAGCAGCAGGATCAGCAAACGTCTCAGCTGCAGGAGCATCTGTAGAAGAAGAAGGGGGTGGAGTGACATCGGAAGGCTCTACCCTAGGACGCTTAGAGCTGGCTCGAAGTTGAGCAGCCCTTTGCCTCAAAAAGGTAGCACCTACAGGAGCAATAACGTGTACAGGCTCAGAAGCAGGAAAATCACCTAAACCTAGGTGAAGGAGAATCCTATGAATAAAAACGAGAAAGAATAAAGCATGAGCCGTAGAACTAGACCGATGTACCTCGTTCAAAGAACGAAGGAACAAATGAGGAAAACTGATAGAGGCATCAGTAACAAGTGCATACAAAAACACACATCGCTTAAGAGGGATAGTGTGGAGATGAGAAATGGGCCACAAGTTATGACACGCTATCCTGAAGAAAAGATAATGAAGCTCGGAAAGCTCAGCAGATGTCATCCGAGGATCAGAACCCCATTGGATAGAAGACCCAGTGATGTATGACATAACATCATCTAGAGGTGGAGACTCCTCATAGGGAAAAACAGGATGATCAACAATCGGCACCCCAAGAGCATCAGACACTACCGAAGGGTAATGCGATACTCTACACCTCGTAACCAAACATTAACCAAGGTGTTGGTATCATAGATGTGGATAGAGAGGTTTGAATAGAACTCTCTAATCAAGGTAACAGGAGGAGGATGCTCAAAATCGAGTAAAGTTAACCAACCCCTACGCTCAAAGTTACGTCTCACCTCAGGATCAACCTCATCTAGAATGACCTTGCACTCAGCCCAAATATGACGCCTAAGATTAAGGGTCTCATAGGTCTCTTGGTTCTTCTCACTAGGGAACCGATCACTATCAAAGGAAGGTAAAGGGTCAGAAGTCCTATGGGCTCTAGTTTTCCTAGGCATGGTGCTAAGGAAAGAAAAGAGAGACACATAAAGAGAAGAGCAAAAACAAAAACCAAGGGCAGACTGCAAGTTAGCACAGCAAAAAAAATATATAAAAAAAAAACACAATCTATATGATGCATGAACAACATATGCAAATGATGCATGAACTAATGCAGTGACAAGTTCAAATATAATCCAAATTAACAAAATTGACTTGAGCATGAGTTTTAAATTAAAAATACCCAATTTTGAAAAACCTAATTTTTCAAAAACACAATTAATTGATAAATTGATCAACAGAACAGTCATATAACTCAATATAATGATCAAATTAATCAATCTAACAAGTCAATTTCATCAATTTATATCAATTTGAACAAAATCCCCAAATTCATCAATTTCAAGCCCTAGATTTTCAAAATTTCCATAAAACACCAAATTAATCAAATTAAACCACTTGTTGTGTTTGTATATAGTGTCCCCACAAAAACCCATGATTAATTTGAAAGAAAAAGAGCCAAAATCAATTCCAAAAAGATCAAAACAAATAATGCCGAAAATAACCCAAAAATGCATGAAAAAATGCATGAAACATGAAAATAAAAACAAAAGAATGGCAAAAGAGTCTTACCGGCCTTGGGAGAGAGGATTGATGCAAAATGAACGGAGGAAAACGACAAAAACAGCAAAAATCTGGTTGATCGGTTGGTGAGAGACAAAAAGGAGTTGAAAAGATTTTGAAAAAGTGAAGAACACGTGAGAAAAGATCCTTTTTAAAAAACTCTCGGCCCGATTTTCGATCGATCGAAAATTACATTTGATCGGTTGAAAATCTTTCGATTGATCCAATACCAATCGAAGACCGATTGAAACATACAGAGACTTTTCTGAGATTTTTAAAAACAATTTCGACCGATCGAAAAACAGACTCGATCGATCGAAATTCTGGAAAAATTGAATTTTTGAAAAACGAAACATTTTAGTTCAAAAACTCCTCAAAGCATTAGATTTTATGAAAAGAATGCATGAGTATGAGATGAAGTGTTTTCCAAAAACCCATGTTTTTAACCCAGATCTCTCAAAGCAAGATTTTCTCTTAATATCCCTCAACCATTTAAACAGGCAAACATGTTCTGCATCAATTTCCAGAAATATTCACACTTGGTTGGTCAGACCAAAAACACACAAAAACATGTACACAGTTTAGCAAAGAATAACTCGTGTAGTGTGTGCAACTAGCATAAGCTTGAGAAACATGTGAGGTGATATGCATATAGTAATCAATCACAATTTCTACAAAATCCATCACATGAATTTGAAAGAGACTATTACTTAAAGAGTTACATCATATAACTCTCACATCTCCTAGAATAAAAGTTTGCAATCATGTAAGTTTCTTGATTTGCCTCAAAATTAATATTCAATTTAATTGATTAGAAACTTAATAATAGCCGGATAATGTACACATCAATTTTATTTGAATTGTGAAATTATTATAGCCCAATAATGTACACATCAATTTTATTTAGAGGCTACACCTTATGTTCTTTTTGTGCATGTGCTACACTTTCTCGAGCACAAAATCTTACAATATGCACTAAGGTGTTCATGATTGGCTAGTAAACAGTGGTGAGATGGTTATTTATGCATTTCTCAATAAGACCAAGTCCGACAATCAAAGACATAAGACTTCAAGATCAAGATCATGTGATCAACAAATATAGCATCTTCCCACACAACATGCACAACAAAACTTCAGCTAGTAAAGTGCAATAGAAATAAGTGCATCAAAGCTAAACAATATACAAAAACATGTTATGCAAAATTTGATTGACCAACCTTGTCTTCAAGTTCAAGGAAAAAATAGCAAAAACACAATTTGCAAAAAAATTTTTTTTTTTTTTATAAGAATCAAACATCCTAGAATGAAATGCATGAATGTTATGCAATGCAAATCCTAGAAACAAAGGTCACAAAAGATAGAGCAATGAAGCACAAGGACCATGTCAGACAGACTCAATTAGGTCAAGCCTTTTGCATCCAAAACTTTTTAGATGCAACTCTTGCATTGGAGTTATGATTTACATTAGAATTCTGAGCAACTCCAGAATTGGAATAAAGGTTTAACGCCTTTACCAATTGACCAATAAGTACCATAGGATCATGTGCTTGGGGCACAGGTACTTTAGATTTATTTGCTCGCTTTGCAGCTTGCAACTTAAAACAATTTGGACGTATGTATCCAGACTTTCCACAAAAATGACAAACCCATGCAGGCTTATCATGCAACTTTCCCTTAGAAGAAGTAGAAGCTCTAGAATGAGAAGCTTGAAGATCAACCCTAATCTTCCTAGGTGGAGTAACATCTACAGATTTAGCAGGTTCACTCACCAAGGGTTTGACAATCTCACTCTTAGGAGGTTCAGAAGAGGGAACAAATTTTGTGGAAGAAGGTTCAAGTACGGAGATGCTATCTACAAAACCTAAGCCAGTTTTGTCAGAAGGAGACTTTTGAACACTCAACATGTGATCAAGTTTGGAGCTTGCAGACCTATTAGTTTGTTCTCTAGCAACAGATAATTCAAGTTTCAAACATTTAACTTTATCAAGTAAAAGCATGTTCTCAGTTTTCACATTATTCAAAAGCTTATTTGCATTAAACAATTTCACAAGTAAATTCTTCTTATCAAGTTCAAGGGATGCAATTTTCTTTAAGCCTAAATCAACATTCATGGCATCCTTTGCAGCAACTTTGCAAAGTTTATTATAGGCTTCTTGTAAATCTGTATGTTCAGAGAGTTCCCCATCAGAAGGGTTCTCTTCAACATACACGCTTTCATTAACTACAGTAATAGCAGTGAAAGCAATGAAGTTTCCATCCTCATCACTAGCGGATTCATTGTCAGAAACTTCATCATCACTAAGGGTTACAGCCATAACCTTACCCTTAGACTTCAAGTATGTAAGACATTCAGATTTCATATGACCATACCCTTGACATCCATAACATTGTTGTCCCAATGAATTATTAGAAGGTTGACCTATTTTCTCTTTAGGTTTTTCAGTGTTATTAACCTTAGTGGGATCATTCCTCCTAAAATATTTAGGTTCAACTATGTTCTTGCCTCTTGCCCTTCTGTTATTATTCCTAAGAAAGTTTCTAAAGTTCTTGGCAAGATAGGCAATCTCTGTAGCAGAGAGTTCATCATCAAATCCACCATCCTCAACATCATCAACAAACTTAAGAGCCATTGATTTGGATTTGTCTTAGGTAGGTCTAACTCATAGGACTGAAGAGATCCTACAAGTTCATCAACAGGGATGGAGTCCACATCCTTGCTTTCAGTGATGGCAGTCACTTTGGGTCTAAAATCCTCAGTTAAAGATCTAAGAATCTTCCTAATAATTTTAGGTTGATCATAGATTTCACCCAAATTATGTGCAGAATTAACAATATCATTCAGTTTAGCATAGAACTCATCAAAAGATTCATCATCATTCATTCTAATGCTTTCAAATCTAGTAGTTAATTGCTGCAATTTATTTATTTTAACTGCCTTTGTGCCTTCATGCACAGTCTGGAGGATATTCCAAGCAGTATGAGCAACCTCAACATTAGAGATTCTCTTAAATTCCTCCATAGAGACAGCATTGAAAATAGCATTCATAGCTTTGCTATTGAAAGCAGCTGCCTCCTTTTGAGAAGTTTGCCACTCACTCACAGGAGTAGTGGGCTTCTCCCATCCGTACTCAACGGAGTTCCAAACTCTCACATCAATGGATTTCAGGAATGCTTTCATCCTTACTTTCCAATAAGCATAATTGTTCCCATCAAAATGAGGTGGAACAACAAGAGAATATCCGTGTTCCATGACAACAGGGGTCAAGGATCAGCTCAAAGATCAAAGGATCAAAAACAAAAGCTACCCGCTCTGATACCACTTGTAAGTTCGTTTAAACCACTTAAACCTAAACAGATTAACCTAGAGAATTAGCCAAGTGATTAACTTAGGTAATTTAAACAAATCTAGGTTAACACAAATATATCAAATCATGTAAAAGTGCGGAATAATAAAGAACACATGATATGATGACCCAGGAAAACCAAACCGGTAAAAAACCTAGGGAGGATTTAACCTAGCTATCCTCAAGGTAAACCGAATTCACTATGAAAGAATCGAAGTTTATACAATAAGACTTAGACCACTAACATCCTATTGCTACCTGCCTATAGGAAACTTACTACCACGACCACGTGACAGCTCTGAGATCCACGAACTCCTTCTTTCTTTGAATTCTTCAGCAATTCACAAGCGCACCTGCTTGTATATCTTGAAGCTCTTTTGATTCTACAACTATATGATTTACCAACCTCTTGACATGAATCTTGAGCTTGGAAACCCTAAGTGTATGTGAAGGTAAACACCTCTAGATCTAACAAATAGATTCACAAACACAGTATTCAGAACTCTAAAAACGTGGCTTGGGTTTTCTCTTATATACTTAGGGCAAAACATAAAACCCTATACATTAAATGGACTAGGGCTGAGTTGGAAAAATTCTGCAGAAAAACGTTCTACACGATTTTTGATCGGTCGAGTCTAATTCTCGATTGATCGAGTCAGGCAGAAAGTGCACAGTAATTCTGCAGTCAACTCGATTCTAACTTTACATAAAAAGCCATACTTTGAGCAAGTCTAACACAAGACTTAAAGAATGTTTTGATTATGGTTTGCCAACATTACAAATTGAAGTTCTAATACATTAGTTCCTAATTCTTAGAACCTAACAGAAGAGCATTAAATCTAATTTAATTAAAATTTTATTATTAAAAAACATTTCTTAATGTTCTTCAACTTGTTCTTCATTTTACAACTGGTTCTTCGAATTCTTCATGCTCTTCTCTAAATTCTAACCCAATCAACACCAAATTCTCAGCAAATCAAACCCATAAACCTAGTAAAAAAACCAACCCAGATCAAACCCAGCACAAGAAACCAATCACAACAAAACCAGAAAAACACAATCAAACCCAGATCAAACCCAGACCAACACAATCAAACCTAAATCCCACCACCACCAGGAAGAAAAATCGGATCTGGCTTGGAACATTCTCAACCCCAAAAATGGCAGGCCGGGCCCACGACGTAGCAGGGTTGAGCATCAAGGGAAACTCGACCATCCTTAACTGCCCAGACCCGCTTCCAACTCGCCCCAAGATGTCCAGGCCACTGCTTCCAAAGTGGCATCGATGGTTGACTTCGACATTCCCAAAACGAAAACACTGTTGCCGTCGTCATCGTCATCGTCATCATCCACGTCATCAACGAGTTACGTGTCGACACCAGAAGAGCTGAGCGAGATAGTAGAGTTGCCGAGCCTAGGGACGAGTTACGAGTTGAGTAACGATTTCGTGTTTATTGACTCAGTAGATGGATGGGTGTACCGTCCACCGTGTACTACAACAAAATGTATTTTTACCGACAAAAATTAGTGAGGAAATATTTTTCGTTACTAAAAATACAGATTTAGCGACGAAATATGGATTTCGTCACTAATAATGAAAAAAATTATAACATTTAGCAACGAAAACTAATTTTCGTCACTATTGATGATCTAAAATATGAGTGGCAAAGAGGAAAATTGTGGCGGGAACTTAAGTAATCTATAGTGACGAAATATTTTGCCGCTAAAAGTTGAAATTTTTAGTGACGAAAGATTTCGTCACTGTAGGTGTTGCTATGAATAGTATTAGCGACGAAAATCATTTCGTCTCTAAAAGGGAGCATTAGAGACGAAAAACTATCGTCGCTAAAAATATTCACACAAAATAGGTTTTTCATTTCAGAGTTTTAGCGACGAAATCATAATTTGTCACTAAAAGTATGCTATAGTGATGAAATTTGAATTTCGTTGCTAAAAATATTCACACAAAATAGGTTTTTCATTTCATAGTTTTAGCGACAAAAACATAATTCGTCACTAAAAGTATGCTATAGCGACGAAATCTGAATTTGGTCACTAAAAATATTCACACAAAATAGGTTTTTCATTTCATAGTTTTAGCGACGAAATCATAATTCGTCACTAAAAGTATGCTATAGCGACAAAATCTGAATTTCGTCACTAAAAATTGTAACAAAATCCAGCTAAAAGTATGCTATAGTGACGAAATTATATTCGTCGCTAAAAATCGTAACAAAATCCTGCTAAAAGTATGTTTTAGTGATGAAATTATATTCGTCACTAAAGAGTACAGCTTAAATGGGTTAAATTTCAGTAAAAAAAATTTCCTTTCCCGCATAAAATTTCATTTCTCCCACCCACTCACTTAAAAAAATTTCAGCCCTTCCTCCCTTATTATCACTCACTCCCTAACACAAACAAACTCAAATACAAACACAAATACACACATCCCTCTATCTCTCTCTACCCCAAGTATCTCCTCCCTCTTGGTCTCTTGGTTAGCTTCTACTAGATTTTTAGTCATCAAGCTCTTATCCATGGTTTGACTTCTCCTAACATGAATCTAAGGTAAAATCTCCATGACGCACCTTCTAATATCTTTGGGGTTTTATCCTATATTGTTAGGATTGCTCTTTATGTTGTGGGTTTTGTTTTAGAAGTAGTTTGTTGTGTTTGTGGTACATTTAAAATCTTATTGGAGGTTTTTAAGTTAATGGAGTGAAATGGATTTTGTTGTTTGGCAACTATGTGAGTTGGGTTTCTTTAGAAATCATTTGAATTTTTGACTTATATGGGAGATTGGGTTAATTTTAGAAAAAGGATTTCCTTGCATTTTGAAATGTCTTTGGCATATGTGGTTGTGATTGTGGTGTTAAATATAAATTTGTGCAAATAATATGAGCATGTGTCTTTTGCTTACCAAGTGTTTGACAAATTGTCTATATGAGTTATGAAATGGATTTTGTTGTTTGGCAACCATGTGTGTTAGGTTTCTTGAGAAGTCATTTGGGTTTTGATTTATATGGGAGATTGGGTTAATTTTAGAAAAAAGATTTCCTTACATTTTGAAATGTCTTTGGCATATGTGGTTGTGATTGTGGTGTTAAATATAAATTTGTGCAAGTAATATGAGCTTGTGTCTTTTGCTTACCAAGTGTTTGATAAATTGCTTATATGAGTTATAAATGGATTTTGTTGTTTGGCAACCATGTGAATTGGGTTTTTTGAGAAATCATTTGGGATTTTGATATTATGGTCAATTGGATGTTTATTCATGTATTCTAATATGTCTAGTATGTGTGTATTAAATTTCATATGAAAATACCATCGTTTGATAATTGTTTGTGAATTTACAAGAAAATGTTGCAAAGCTGTCAATGTGATAGATTCAGTGTTTATGCATGATAAATTATGTATTAAATTTTATACAGTGAATTAGGATGCTAGGAGTAGTTTTTATGAATTCTAAGACACATGGTTGTAAAGGAAGTGGTCTCATAGCATTTAGATTAATATAAAAATAATGATTTAATTTCTAAGTTGCATGAAATTCTGTCGGGACAAATTTGAGCATGTTGTCTTGTATGATTTTTAATAAATCATGGCTTTATGCTTTGACTTTGAAATTGATATGGTATTTACTAGACATCCAGATGAGTTGCTCTGTAAAATTGCATGAGGATTGGATGTGTAATGAGGCATATGCTGCTGAAATGAGCAGTAAACTGTAAATGATAACTCTGACTTTGAGGATTTAACTCTAAAGTTAGGGTGAATGTTTTCAACTATAATTTAATATGCTTATCATTTGGTATGTCTGGATCATAGATAAATTTTGTATAACTTGGTTCAATGTTTAGTACTCAAAGGAGGGGTTCTAAATCATTCAACTGTTGTTTTTATGAAGTTGTTTTATTCATGTTGTATGTTGCCTTGAGTAAGTTTATGCATGCACCATTGCTTCCGACCTCAAACACATTCGGAATTGATTTTAAAGTTGTTTGACATGATCTGAATGTGAACATTAAAATAATGGTTTCTCTATGATTTGGTACATCATGTTGTTTGATGAATGTATCTTGTATTTGGGAAGCCTCGTTGAGGTGGGATTAGGATTTTATTGATTATGAGAGATAGGCTTTGTGTTAGTATTGTGGTTTTGTGTTAGTATTTTGAAATATTGATGACATTATGGTCAATTAGATGTTTATTCATGTATTCTAATATGTCTAGTATGTGTGTATTAACTCTCATATGAAAATACTATCGTTTGATAATTGTTTGTGAATTTACAAGAAAATGTTGCAAAGCTATCACTGTGACAGATTCAGTGTTTACTTGTGATAAATTATGTATTAAATTGTATACAGTGAATTAGGATGCTAGGAGTAGTTTTTATGAGTTCTTAGACACATATGGTTGTAATGGAAGTGGTCTCACAGAATTTGGATTAATATAAAAATAATGGTTTAATTTCTAAGTTGCATGAATGCTGTTAGGACAGATTTGAGCATGTTGTCTTGTATGATTTTTAATAAATCATGGCTTTATTCTTTGACTCTGAAATTGATACAGTATTTACTAGACATCTAGCTGAAATGAGCAGTAAACAGTAAATGATAACTCTGACTTTGAGGATTTAATTTTAAAGTTAGGGTGAATGTTTTGAGCTATAATTTAATATTCTTATCATTTGGTATGTTTGGATTATAGATAATTTTTTTATAACTTGGTTCAAGGTTGAGTACTCAAAGGAGGGGTTCTAAACCATTCAACTGTTGTTTTTATGAAGCTGTTTTATTCATGCTGTATGTCGCCTTGAGTAAGTTTATGCGTGCACCATTACTTCCGACCTCAAACACATTCAGAATTGATTTTAAAGTTGTTTGACATGATCTGAATATGAACATTAAAATAATGGTTTCACTATGATTTGGTACATCATGTTGTTTGATGAATGTATCATGTGTTTGGGGAACCTTGTTGAGGTGAGATTAGAATTTCATTGATTATGAGAAATAGGCTTTGAGATGAATGTGTAAGTTTATGATAAGGAGTAATTGATAGTAATAAGTTTTAATATTTGGTTTAGGTGTTAACAGTACCCAAGTCTAACAAGTGAAAGAGGGTGATTGAGCTTGGGTTCTCCCATCCCAACAATGTCCTGTGTGACTGTGTCATAAGATATGGTTCTTGATTGTGGAAATAAGTAAATAAAACAAGAAATGGACAATTCTGTTCTTTTCAATTTTCCTAACACTTATGGGGGTGGTTTATCTTCAAGTTAAAACACTTATTGGTTAGTACTTTATTTTAGCAATTGACCCGCACTACATGGTGTGACTACTTTTTTTGATGCATTATTTGAAACAAATTGTATTATATTACTCTTGAAAATCTATATTTGCTTTCTACAACTTATACATTAGAAGTTGTGATTTTAATTCATTGGTGTGGCTACTGTTAATGCATTGTTAGAAATGTTTCTTATAACATAGTTAATATTTTTACTTTAGGATTTTAATGTAGTATTGTTTTTATATTTGTGTATATTTCTTATTGGTGGCTTTTAGGGGATTTACTTTTGGCATTACTTGAAGACATATGAGGACATCCCCCGTTGGCTCTAATTATATTATGCTACACTTTTTGTATTGTTATAAAACATCTTCAGTTATTGTATGTATTGCAAACAATTATTGTATGGAAGGAGTTTGAATTGGATACTTGTTTTGTTTTTTACTTGTGGAATGTATGGATCTTTTTTTATAAATGTATTGATGAAATAAATGTGTTATTCAAATGTGAAGTTTTAATAATGTAATGACAGGTTATAGGTTAATATCAAAGCCATGAAAAAATTAAAAACAAAAAATAAGTTTTAGCGACGAATTTTTTCATCACAAATATAGCAACAAAAAAATTTTTTAGTGACGACATATTTCGTCGCTAAATGTAGCTGAATTTTGTAAGAAATGATTTAAGTGACGAAAATTTTCGTTGCTATATGAGCCTAGATTTTTTTTAGAAGTTTTAGTGACGAACTTTTTCATCACTATATGTACCCGAAAATAGTTTTAGTGACGAAATTGTTCGTCACTAAATATTATTTAATAAACTAAAGTGTTTTTAGTGACAAATTATTTTTGTCACTGAATAGTATTTTTAGTGAGGAAAACATTTAGTGACAAAACGTTTTCCTCACTAAAAGTAAAAAAAAAAAAAAAAAAAAAACAAATCGGACTTTTAGTGACGAAAGTTTTCGTCGCCAGGATTTTTAGCAACGGGGTTTCAGCGACAAAATAAATTTCATCGCTAATTAGTAGATTTTGTTGCTAAAGGTCCTTAACAACGAAAAACTGGACTTTTAGTGACAAATTTTTTCGTCACTGAAAATATATTTTGTTGTAGTGGTGTTACCACAGCCACAGCCACAGCCACAGCCAAAGCAGCAACATTGATGAATGCGGTGGGTATTTTAGGGATCAAATAACCAAGACTGTGATTCCGAGTAGCTTCAATGCTTTATTGTGGGAATATTAAATGACTATAACCATAACAATACCCATTTCATTGCTCTTTTTATTGTGGGATGCAACCTCTCTCATTTCATTGATACACATCTTCTTTCTCTACAAAACCCCCCTTTTTTGATCTTGTTTGTTTGAGTTTTTTTTTTTTTTAGAGAAGAGAGACATAAAAGTGAAGATAAAATACATTTTTACCAGTGGCGACGCCACGTTGAGGTCAGGGTGTTCCTGGCGACACCATGTTGAGGTCAGGGTGTTCCTGGCGACGCCACGTTGAGGTCAGGGTGTTCCTGGCGACGCCACGTTGAGGTCAGGGTGTTCCCAGGAACACCCTGACCTGAAAAAAAAAATTTTTATATATAATAATTTAAATTTTTTTTATGTTTACCTTAAAAAAAAAAAAAGAACACCCTCAAGCAAAATCGGGAACACCCTCAAAATTTGTATGCCAAACAAATTTTGAACTAAAATCTAAAAAAAGAAAAAAAAAATTGTGGCAACAGTTACAAACTAAAACATACCACAATAAAAAAAAAAAAAACACAAAACCCAATCGAAAGATTTGAAACACAAAAACAATCTTTCTCATAAGTCTAATGAAATCTGAACAATAAAATAAAACTAATCAAACCAGAACAAAAAAAAAAAAAAAAAACATGTAGAACGCCGATTTCCACTTCTCTGCCAGTGATCTATGTGTGTATGAGAGAGAATTTGTTTGTGTGAGAGAGAGAAAGAAAGAGAGAGCTTCTTGAATGCTCTAGAGTAGATGAAGAGAAGAAAAAGAAAAAAAGAAAAAAAGAAAAAAAGAAAAGTGGAGAGCTCTAGTGGAGTAGACGAAGAGAAGGAAGAAAAGAAAAAAAAGTACGGTGAAGAAAAGTGAAGTGCCAGAGAACAAAAGAAACATGAAAAGTAAAGATAGAGATAAGGAAAGATGTGGAGGAGAAAAAAAGAGGAAAAAAAAAAGTAAAAAATTTAAATAGAGAAATCTCACTACAATATTTTCACAATACTTTTATAATAAATCTAAAGTAGTGGGTTGTTACTAACTAATACTGATGAAAAAAAAATATTTAAGTGATGTGTTCAAATTAAAATAAGTAATAACTTACCACATATGATTTATTGTGAAAATATTGTAAAATATTAAGGACGTAGCACTTCTCATTAAAATTAGATGAATGAAAGAAGATTGAAAAAGCAATATTAAAGAAAGAATGAAGAAATAATATTTAAATGGGATAGAGAAAATGATAGAAAATCTCTTGACAAGTGTATAAAAAAATAGGTAGACAAAAGGTAAAACGAACTATTCACACTCCAAACAGTACAAAAATTTGAAGAGCCTGTTGGAAATGCTCTAAATGGACACCCAAGCAAATATTGACACATATTTTCTTTTCTGCCAAATAGTATCTTTAATGCAAAAATCTAATATGAGCTGACAGTTAAAAATAGGAGTACCACTTGTTTTTTTTTTTTTTTAAAACACATTGTTAAAAAAAGGTACCCAATTAATAGTATATAAACCACATTGTTCATTTCAAATTTTTTTTTTTTTTTTTTTTGAGGTTTTTTGGTGTACAGAGTGCAAATTTGTTTTGGTTTTAAGAACTTTTTTTTTTAAGCACAAACTTTTTACCGGCCAAATCTTGAATTTCGGCCAGTATTTATCGAAACATCATCCCGAAACACCTGAAATAGACCGAAATGACCTGAAATTTTTTCAAAGTGAAATAGGAACACCCTGGACAAAATTCCTGGAGTTGCCACTGATTTTTACCCCTGATTTTAACAGAGGTGGGTAATAGATGGGTAACGGATTGAAGTTTAGGCGGGCAAAGTGTAAAGTTTTAAACCACGAGTAGGCAAAGTGAAAACGGGTCATACCACAGATAGGTTTACTGTAATTATCTTTTTTTTTAATTTTAATTTTATTTTAAGTACTAGATGAAGATGGGAACCATAACAACAAAGTACGACAAAAGTATGCGTTTTTTGTACCTTGCGTGACTGACGCAAAAGATGAGCCATAAACACTACGTTTACTACAAAACCTTTTTTTTTTTTTTTTTAACCAGGGGCTGTTGATTTTATAGGAGTTGTTTTTGTTTTATTGAGAAACAAATTTATTGCAAAACTGTATAATATGAAATTTGGGAACAAGCTTTTTCTTTGTTGTATCATCGTTTAGCTTCTCTGTTTTGGGAAAAAAAAAAATTATCCGAGTAGGATTCATTTGGGACAGCTTCTTTTCATTTGTTATTTTCTTCAAAAATTAAGTTTAATAAAATTACAACCACACATAAAATAAATATAATTTTAAAAAGTTATACATAAGTTGCCACTAAAAATAAGTTCGCCCTTTTCTTTTTTTTTCTTTTTTTTTGTGAAAAGAGAGGATCATATTCAGCTTAATTTTTGAGAAACAATTTTTTTATTATTTTTTTTTAATCTAAACACACTAAAGCTAGTCCAAAAGCAAAGACTTACATGAACTTAAGCATGTTAAATACCAGGCTTGGTCAATGTGGATAATTAAGACATAATGCTAGTCATTATCAATATTTTATTCAAAAAAATGTGCAATGTAAATGAAAGGCTTCATCAAAAAAAAGAAAAAAAAAAGAAAAATGTAAATGAAAGGCAAAGCTAAAAGCAAGTAACACTCTCTTATATATATATATATATATATATATATATATATTTTTTTTTTCTATATATCTGGCAAATTAAATTCCAAGCTCGTATGTTTATCAAGTTCTAAAATATTGCTGCTTCAGAAAAGTGTGTACTTAATCCCAACTATAATTTTCGAATAAAAGCAACCGTCCCAAATTTCTTAAACCAAAGTTTCACAAGTACCATCAAGCACGTATTAAATACTAAAACAAGAACATAAATTGCTTTAGAAGAGAAAATACACCGTACATCCCACATGACGAAAGAAAAGTTTGGTGAAACAAGCAGCAGCCGAGACTAACTTGTCATTACTGCAGGGGATAAGACGCAGAGTAGTTCGTCAATATAAATGACTGCCCTCCACAGAGTCGTTGTTTAAAATGGTAATGGAGGCAGGAGAGAATGCGAAGACTAAACCTCCAAACGCAATACCAAAGATACAAACAATACAATAGCTTGCATTCTTGCTGCGAGAGAACAAGGGTTTCAAGAAGTACAATGAGCCAAGAGCAGTATCACTTGGTCCTATCCATTACGGCAAGCCAAAATACCAGTTAGCAGAGAAGTACAAGCTATGTTGCACGGACACGGACACGGACACGGACACGGACACGACACGGACACGGACACGAGGATACGGCAATTTTTGAAAAATAAGGACACGACACGGTGGGGACACGGCGGTTAAATAATTAATTAAATTTTATATTTATGCATATCTTTAAAAATTTTTAGACATAAAATACGTTTATGTCTAGAATTTAAATTATGTAAAAACTATAAATAAGTAAACTAACACTCAAAGTAGTACAATAATACATATAAAATTTTTAGAGTACAAACCATTAAAGGATAACAAGTTCAACATCAAACTAAAAACATAAAAGGATAAAAAAAAAAAAAAAAAAAAAAAAACTAATGCGTTATAAGTAAGTAAGTAACAGTAAAAAAAAAAAAAAACTACTGATGCGTTATAACTTATAACTTTTAACGCGTTAATATCTGAAAGGAAAAAAAAAACAGAGAGAGAAGAGAAGAGAACTAGAGAAGACTGAATGAAGAGGTCGGACCTGCCGAGAGAGAGAGAGATCAGAAGGGACAGGGGGCGTCGACGTCTTGGAGCTCGCCGATCTAGCTTCGGTGAGGGACGGAGTGCAGCGGCAACGGGCAGAGGTCAAAGGGAGGGTGGGTCGCCGAGAGACAGAGATTGGAAGGGACAGGGCACGGCGTCGAGCCTCCGACGTCTATGGAGCTCGCCGATCTAGCTTCGGTGAGGGAAAGAGGGCAGTGGCAGCGGGCAGAGGTCAGAGGGAGGGTGGGTTCACTGGCTTTCTCTTGAGAACTTGAGATTTTCTTTTTCTTTTTCATTTTTTCACTGCTGGCGTGTCGGACGCGTCGGTGCCGCGTTGGCGCCGTGTCGGAGAATCGAAAAAAAAAAAAAAAAAAAAAAAAGAGACACTCGCCGGACACCGGAATCCGGTGAGTCACACTCATTCCGGTGTCCGACACGTGTCCGACACCAACACGACGCCAAAAATGGAGTGTCCGTGCAACCTAGAGTACAAGCTTATATTGGCCTCTGAGTTCATCAAAGAAAGCGGCAAGGTTATAGACGAATTATACAAGAAGGTTGGGGAAAAAATCAAGGAACTGAGGGAATACTGTGAGGAGGACGCGACAAAAGACTACCCTGATAAGGCCCTTGCTTGTATTTTGTTCCTGGATGGCTGTGTTGTAAAATAACGGAAACTCAAATTACCAAAATTGATTGTGAAAATATTTTAGGCTTGAGAAAGATCTCCAAACAAACAATAGGAACGAAGAAAAAATTAATCAAAAAGAAAATAATTATAAAACACCAAGAATTTACATGGTTCAGCAATAGCCTATATCCACGGGCGACGACGAACAAATTTCACTATAACAAATTTGGGATAATACAAATTGGTGTAAAGACACTCTCACAAACCCAAATCCTAAATACACCTAAGTAGCTCTCTCACACAAATACAAAATAAAGAACCAAATACAAACCCAAGAACCAAAGGTTCACAAATACCAAATATGAATACCAAATACCAAATGCGAATTACGCACAAACCAAAGAGAGAGCCACAAATCAAATCCAAGAGTTGCAATGCACCAAGAGAGAGCAAATCACCAAACCACAGAATCAAAACTAGGCGGCAACAAAACCTCTCTCACAATTCCAAATTGCAACCCACAAATATCAAATAACCAAACCAAGAGAGAGTCTCTTTTTCTCACACACCAAAAACTCTATGTTCACCCCTATCAATTGCCACAACACCTATGTCCTATTTATACATAGAGATAGTCAGCTAGTAGTGATTGGATTCAAGTCTTGCATGCACTCCAAAATATTCATGGATTAGGATAATCAAGCCATCGACATCACAAATCTCCACCTTGGCTTGAATCCAATCAAACCTCACAAATGAAATTTTGAAGACCACCAAATACAAATTCTTAACAAGTCTCCACCTTGACAAGACATCTCCCAAACCACAAATGCAAAGGACTCAATAAATTAGAGTTTTCAACAAACAAAGTGCAAATTTTCCAAAAAACACTTCCACAAGCACCAATGGACGCCAAATGCACCCAAAGATGGTGCCAAATCCAAAATCCAAAATGCATATCACCACAAACGAAACTTCTTCGTCGCCACCACCAAAGCCCCTAGGACTAATTCAAATTGCAAATACCAAACAAGTCCAAGCAACACTTGAACTTGTGCAAAGACTTAATCACCATGTCACCACCAAAATTAACATCCTTGGCCAAACACAAACGAATAGTGCCACAAGCTTGTCTATTAATCTTTTCCCAATCCTTGTCTAACATCCCTTCAAGTTTGTCTTCCAAAGTAATATCCAACTCTTGTTGGACCAAAACATCCATAACTTCGCATTGCCACATGCCAAAATTATTCGTTCCATCAAATTTCTCTACTACAAATTTGGCATTAGAAACCATTGTCCTAACCGCCAAAAGTTTTGCAAAGGACTTTGACAAAGATTTTCTAGAAGAATCCGCTGAAAATTTTGTAGAGGAATCACTTGACATCTTTCTCCCCAATAACTAGATTCACGAACCAATCACCAAAATCCCCAAAGAGAACAAATCCAAACGCCTAGGTAGCGAACCTTAGCTCTGATACCAGTTTTTTGTAAAATAGCGGAAGCTCAAATTACCAAAATTGATTGTGAAAATATTTTAGGCTTGAGAAAGATCTCCAAACAAACAATAGGAACGAAGAAAAAATTAATCAAAAAGAAAATAAAAACAAAACATCAAGAATTTACGTGGTTCGGTAATAGCCTACATCCACGGGCGACGACGAACAAATTTCACTATAACTGTCAGTTCGTTTAGACCCCTGTAAACTAGATTGTTTAACCTAATTAATTAACCAAGTGAATACTTAGGTTTATTATTCAGATCTAGGTTAAAACAATAACAATCATATCAAGTAAAGTAGTGGAAAAATAAAGAACACAAAGATATGATGACCCAGGAAAACCAAACCGGTAAAAAACCTGGGGAGGATTTAACCTAGCTATCCTCAAGGTAAAACTGAATCCACTATGAAAGAATCGAAGTTTACACAATAAGACTTAGACCACTAACATCCTATTGCTACCCAATGTAGAAAACTTACTACCACGACCACGTGACAGCTCCGAGATCCACGGACTCCTTCTTTCTTTATTCTTTGCAAAACACAAACACCACCGTTTGTGACTTTGAGATCCCACTCAAAGGTTTAGCAACACAAACTCTCCTGTTTGTGACTCCAAGACCACCCTTGAAGGTTTAGATCATCAGCACCTTTGATGACTAGAGAAGGCAGCAACTTCAGCAATACCGGATCTTGAGATTCTTCAAGGAACAACACCAGTAGAAGTTATATGAGAGGTTTTAGGAACAAAACCCTAAAAATAAAAGAGGCACACTCTTCTCTCTCTACATAGCCTTATAAAAAATGTGCTTAGGGTTTCCTTTATATAGTGTGAGAAGTAGATTTGAAACCCTAATCCTTAATAGGCTTGAACTGCTGTTTGGGCTTAATTAAAATTCTACAGATACGACTTTCGATCGATCGAGCCTGTTTCTCAATCGGTCGAACCAGACAGTTTCTGAAATCTTCTTTTTGCAGCTTGTATGTTCTTGTGTGCTTACGATTTGCCAATTGTTCTAAGCTCTTAGAACCTAACAATCTCCCCCTTTGGCAATTCGTGACAAAACTTTCATACAAAATGAAATGTTAAAATACAAGAACAACCCAATACAATAAAATGCCCAATTACATCACAAATCCCAATCTAAGACTCTTAACCTAGAATTTCCAAGAAGAGGTAGAAGGTCTTGATCAGAATGCACCTGTCTTTCCTGAAACACTCAACAAACACATCAACGCATGTGTGGAAAGAAAGACATATAAACAATAATATGAAACAGAAATATAAAAAAAAAATAAATTCTAACTCTCCCCCTAAGTTAGATACAACCAAAAAGTTTTTATATTCTCCCCCTAAACAAAACAAATTTATCTCCCCCTAAACAACACAAACAGGATTCCCATATTTCATCTATGGATTCCCATATTTCATCTATCTCTCCCCCTTTTTGCCACGTATTGACAAAGACAACTCAAACAAAGAGTAAAGTGACAGTAAACATGAGAGAAAAAAAAGATAGAAAAAAGAGAGAACTCCACCTATGAAGAGTAACAACTCCCCCTATAAACAACATAGGTTAAAAAAAAACTTTTCTCCCCCTATAAAAATAGGAAAAACAAAACAAGTTTTGGAAAAAACAGTTTTGGAAAAAACAGTTTTGGAGAAAATTTAGGAGGTGGGGATAAATAAAAAAAACATACAAACCCAAAAAAAATAAAGTTGAGGATACACATGAAGAAAAATATTCTCTCTTTCAATAAATGCAAACTTGACACTATGTGACCCATAAACAGTTGCATGAGTAGAGAAAATATTTGCACATTATTATCTATCATATCTCTTAAGAAAAATATTTTCTACAATTCACACAGCAAGAAAAATAGCATATACTAAAATGTACAAAAGACTCAAAAATTAATCAATCAATTTTTAATTCAAGTGGAGTACCCAATTTAACAAAGTGTATGCATGTTATGTGTGAAAACAATGAGAGATATGATTGCAAAACTGCAAAATGGATACAGAAAACAATGCAACTCATGTGAATCCTAACCATAAATGATGCATGAAAAAATTTGGTCAAAAACTCTAAAAACTGAAAATTTTTCAGTTTCGATCGATCGAGCATCGATCGAATACCAATCGAGTCAGACAGAATCAAACCAAAAATTTTATCGCATTTCGATCGGTCGAGAAACAGCTTCGATCGGTCGAAATTCTGGAAAACTCAAAGTTTTGAAAAACAGAACAATTTAATACAGTAACTCCTCAAAGCACAATATTTCACGAATGAAATGCATGAGTATGAGACTAAAAGTTTTTCAAAAAACACATGAATACAACCCAGATCTTTCAAAATTAAGAATTTCAATCAATTTGTCCTTAAAACTCAAATTTTGCATCAAAATCAAGGAACATATAATCTTGGATGGCCACAACAAAATCACACACAATAACATGTACAAAGTTTAGCAAAGAGTAACTTTGTGTAATGTGTGCAACTAGCAAAAGCTTGAGAAACATGTGAGGTGATATGTGAATAGAAAGCAATCACAAAGTCTACAAAATTCATCACATAAATTTGAAAGAGACTATTACCTAAAGAGCTACATCATATAACTCTCACATCTCCTAGAATAAAAGCTTGCAATTATGTAAGTTTCTTGATTTGCCTCAAAATTAATATTCAATTTAATTTATAGCCGGGATAATGTACACACAAATTTTATGAATTGTGAAATTATTATAGCCCAATAATGTACATACCAATTTTATTTAGAGGTTACACCTTATGTTCTTTTTGTGCATGTGCTACACTTTCTCGAGCACAAAATCTTACGATATGCACTAAGGTGTTCATGATTGGCTAATAAACAGTGGTGAGATGGTTATTTATGCCTTTCTCAATAAGTCCAAGTCCGACAATCAAAGGCATGTGACTTCAAGATCAAGACAAAGTGATCAAAAACTATAAACATCTTCCCACACAACATGCACTACAAAGCTCAAATTAGTAAAGTGTAATAAATAAGCTCATCTAAGCTAAACAAAGTACATAAACATGTTATGTAAAGATAATATGGCCAACCTCAACTATAAATCCAAGATATATAATACAAAACACAAAAATCTTTTTGGTTTTAAAAAAAATTTATGACCAAAAACAAAAAACACACATTATTCTAAATGAACAAAAATGCAAATGCAATGCATGACAGTGCTTAACTAAGCTATAGAGGGTACACAAACAAGAAATATTAATTTCTTAATTAACCCATGAGTACATGTACAAACTAGTACATACTCAAACAAAATTAAAAAATAGCTTAGCACTTATAGAACACATGTTATTCAAGTTTCTCCACAATGTCAAGCATGTTCTAAATCAAGAGAGTGATATCATAATTCATGTAATCCTCAAAACAAATAAGACAAGACACAAAATAAAATATTTTTGTCTTTTTGAAATTTTTCAATGTTTTGGATTTTTTTTAAAATACAAAACAACCTAAGAAAATAAAACAACCAAAAACTAAAAGAAAACATATCCACAAAAAATTGAAAGAATTAAATTAGGGACAAGTCAGCAACACTCACCTTAGAGAATCTTTTCTCACCCATATAGCACGAGTCTTCGGCTCTGTAGGTGAAAATCCATGTGAAGCTGAGTGTATTTGAGGAATTGCACCAATCTTCTGAGAAAGACTAAAATCCTGCAAATTCCTTTCACAAGCCAACAAGCTTAAATTTTTCAAGAGAATATGAAACAATTTATTTGGACTTATGGCAGGAGAAATATCATCACATATCCTAGATTGAAACATAGAATTTTTAAATTTCAATTTATGACAATTAGGACGAATGTGACCAGAGACACCACAAAAATGACAAACATGAACAAACTTAGGAACATCAGTATTCCTAACAGCAAATCTAGTCTCAGATTTTGGTTTTTGCCTCACCAAAGAACAATTTGGTCTAATATGACCAACAACACCACAAAGGTGACAAGTAGGCACAAAAACAGATTTCTTATGCTCTCTAACAGTAGGTTTAGACTTAGGTTTAGAAACTTCAGCATCTATATCAGAACTTTTACCTTTGTCTAACCTAGCAAAATAAGCCTTTTCTTTATTATTCCTCTTGAAATGATGGATATAAACTTTTTCAGCTTTAGGCTTAAGAGAAACAAAAACACTTCTGTTATCATCAACAAGCTTGGTAGTAGTCAAATTTTCAATTTTAGCTTTAGATTCAACTAACTCTTGTTCCAAGTTTTTCACCTTCTCATCTTTAGAGGAAATTTGATTTCTCAAAAATTCATTCTTTTTATTAGATTCATCTAATCTAACAACCAATTCCTCTTTTTCATGATTAGCCAATTTTAACTTTTCCTTGAATTTCTTAGCAATTCTCATGGTTTTCAATAATTCCTTATGAAGAGTTTCACAGGCATCAAAAAGATCAACAGAAACAACAGTGTCCTTTTTATTCAAATCATCACAAACATGAGCAGAAAGATACTTCAAATTATCCATGATAACAGGGATCAAGGATCAACTCTTAGATCAAAGGATCTACAACAGAAGAGCTACCTGCTCTGATACCACTTGTCAGTTCGTTTAGACCCATGTAAACTAGATTGTTTAACCTAATTAATTAACCAAGTGAATACTTAGGTTTATTATTCAGATCTAGGTTAAAACAATAACAATCATATCAAGTAAAGCAGCGGAAAAATAAAGAACACAAAGATATGATGACCCAGGAAAACCAAACCGGTAAAAAACTTGGGGAGGATTTAACCTAGCTATCCTCAAGGTAAAACTAAATCCACTATGAAAGAATCGAAGTTTACACAATAAGACTTAGACCACTAACATCCTATTGCTACCCAATGTAGGAAACTTACTACCACGACTACGTGACAGCTCCGAGATCCACAGACTCCCTCTTTCTTTATTCTTTGCAAAACACAAACACCACTGTTTGTGACTTTGAGATTCCACTCAAAGGTTTAGCAACACAAACTCTCCTGTTTGTGACTCCAAGACCACCCTTGAAGGTTTAGATCATCAGCACCTTTGATGACTAGAGAAGGCAGCAACTTCAGCAATACCGGATTTTGAGATTCTTCAAGGAACAACAACAGTAGAAGTTATATGAGAGGTTTTAGGAACAAAACCCTAAAAATAAAAAAGGCACACTCTTCTCTCTTTAAATGGCCTTATAAAAAACGTGTTTATGGTTTCCTTTATATAGTGGGAGAGTAGATCTGAAACCCTAATCCTTAATGGGCTTGAACTGCTATTTGGGCTTAATTAAAATTCTGCAGATACGACTTTCGATCGATCGAGCCTGTTTCTTGATCGGTCGAACCAGGCAGTTTCTGAAATCTTCTTTCTGCAGCTTGTATGTTCTTGTGTGCTCACGATTTGCCAATTGTTCTAAGCTCTTAGAACCTAACAATAACAAATTTGAGATAATACAAATTGGTGTAGAGACACTCTCACAAACTCAAATCCCAAATACACCCAAGTAGCTCTCTCTCACAAAAACAAAACAAAGAACCAAATACAAATCCAAGAACCAAAGGTTCACAAATACCAAATACGAATACCAAATACTAAATGTGAATTACGCACAAACTATAGAGAGAGCCACAAATCAAATCCAAGAATTGCAATGCACCAAGAGAGAGCAAATCACCAAACCGCAAAACCAAAACCAAGTGGCAACAAAACCTCTTTCACAATTCCAAATTGCAACCCACAAATATCAAATAACCAAATCAAGAGAGAGCCTCTTTTTCTCACACACCAAAAACTCTATGTTCACCCCCTTCAATTGCCGCAACACCTATATCCTATTTATCAAAGAGATAGTCGGCTAGTAATGATTGCTTTGCACCAAAATTGCTATGAATCCTATAATTAGGAAATATAGATGCACTTGAAATACGAAATAGAATCCTACTTGACATAGAATTCAAGTCTTGCATGCCACTCCAAAATATTCAGGGATTAGGATAATCCAGCCACCAACATCACAGGCTGTGCAATACTTCAATACATATGCCGCTCTATTACTAATAAGTTCGAAGATTTGAATATAAAACATCACTGTGCAGTCCTTGGACAACAGGATTTGTTTTTGCTAGAGAACCAACTTCCTTATCGTCTCCTGAAATGGTTGATGAAGTTGAGTGTGAAGAAAAAAGAGTTGAAGAAATCGATTAAGATTTTCATTGAAAGCATGTCCGATTGGCAATCGAAGGAAAGCAAGAAAGGGGAGAGCATTCATTCAATGGACACCCCACATGAACAAAGACTATCAATGGATGGAGAAAGGAAGCCCACCCATCTTCTCCACCTTCTGAGGACAACTCTCTTGAATAATCTAAAAAAGGTTAATAACAGCAGCTAAGAGAATTCAAAGAAAGATTGGCAAACCTATCGCAATGTGCAGGACCTTAAAAATGCAGGGATCTGGTTGAAGCCTTGTAAAACTACCTTCTTAAATTACATTTCTTATATTCATTCGTGTTTCATTGGATATCTTACCATTCCTAAGATGAAAGTGGACAACTCATCAGGGCAAAAGTTCTTCAACTTGATGGCCTTTAAAATGTGTCCGGACTTCATCAACAATTATGAGATCACTTCTTACATATGCTTTCTTAATTCACTCATGAATCATGCTGACCATGTTATTGAGCTAAGGAAAGCGGGGATACTCCAAAACTTCCTTGGCAGCGACCAGGCAGTGGCTAAAATCTTCAATGAGCTTGGCACCAACTTGGTTCTAAACCCTAATATATATTCAGATGTAAGAGCAGATATCGACAAGCATCATCAAACATTGAAGAGTCGACTGCTTCGATTTTATCATGACTATTTCGATAGCCCCTGGTCGATTCCAGCCTTTTTTGGCATATTATTAGAGCTTGTGTTAACTGGCATCCAAACTTGGTTCTCAGTCAAGCCAACTTCACGCAGCTAGAGGTAACTTATCCGTAGTAACTAGTATCTTAATGAAAAACAGATTACTGAAAATTTGTTGTGCTTTTGTTGCGTGCATGGATTCTTATACCTCATACACTGGTTTCCAAATAAATGGTACCTGAAGAGTTTCTTCGGTCTGTCAGTTCGTTTAGACCCCTTAAACCCAAACAGATTAACCTAGTGAATTAGCCAAGTGATTAACTTAGGTAATTTAATTAAATCTAGGTTAACACAAAATAAACAAAAACAACAAAGCAGCGGAAAATAAATAACACAAAGATATGATGACCCAGGAAACCACACCGGTAAAAACCTGGGGAGGATTTGACCTAGCTATCTTCAATGTAAACTGAATCCACTATGAAAGAATTGAAGTTTACACAACAAGACTTAGACCACTAACATCTTATTGCTACCCAAGTGTAGGAAACTTACTACCATGACCCCATGATAGCTCCGAGATCCACGGACTCCTTCTTTCTTGAATTCTTCAGCAAATCCACAAGCGCACCTGCTTGTATATCTTTGTGCTCTTTTGATTCTGCAACTGTATTGATCTACACAACTCTTGACATGAATTTCAAGTTTGTAAACCCTAAGTGTATGTGAAGGTAAACACCTCTAGATCTCACAAAGAGATTCACAAACACAGCATTCAGAACTCTAAAAACGTGGCTAGGGTTTTCCCTTATATACTTAGGGCAAAACATAAAACCCTATACATTAAATGGACTTGGGCTGAGTTGAAATTTTCTGCAGAAAAACGATCTGCCCGATTTTCGATCGATCGAGCCTGATTTTCGATCGATCGAGTTATACAGAAAGTGAACAGTAATTTTGCAAAACAACTCGATTCCAACTTTACATTAAGACCCATACTTTGAGCAAGTCTAACACACGACTAAACATTGTTTTGATCATGGTTTGCCAACATTACAAATTGAAGTTCTAATATATTAGTTCCTAATTCTTAGAACCTAACAAACTCCCCCTTTGGCAATCCGTAACAAAACACAGACTTGACAAAAAGCTCAAAGTTACAAATTGAAATAGCCCATTACAAAATAAATAGCCACTTTAACAATTCAACCTAAACTACTATATAACAGTTGCAAAGTAGACAGCAGCTTGACTAAAAACAACCTGTATATTCCTGTAACACTTAACAAACACATAAACGCATGTGTGGAAGAAAAAAAAACAAGGAATAAAAAAACTTCTTGATTTCACATAACACAAAATAAAGACATATATCATGAATAACATCATAAATATAAATCAATAAGTAATGAAGTATAGTGAAACAAGAAACATATCAGTAACCAACAAATATGCAAACTAACTCTCCCCCTAAGTTAGATACATCAAAAATAACATCAAAAATAATTTCACTCCCCTTAAACAGAACATTCTTGTATTTTCCACACAAATTCCCACATATCATCTACAACTCCCCCTTTTTGTCACGTATTAACAAAGATAACTCAAACAAAGAGTAACAACTCAACAGAGAACAAGAGGAAATAGAGAATTAAGGGAACAAAAAAAATAACTCTATAGAAAATAGAGACAACTCTCCCTATGAAGAGCAACAACTCCCCCTATGAACAACAAAGGTTAAAAAAACTTTTCTCCCCCTATAAAAAATAGGAAAAACAAAACAAGTTTTGGGAAAAACAGTTTTGGAGAAAATTTAGGAGGTGGGGATAAATAAAAAACACACAAATCCAAAAAAAATAAAGTTGAGGATACACATGAAGAAAAATATTCTCTCTTTCAATAAATGCAAACTGGACACTATGTGACTCATAAACAGTTGCATGAGTAGAGAAAATATTTGCACATTGATTATCCATCATATCTCTTAAGAAAAATAGTTTCTGTAGTTCACACATAAAAAAAAGCATATACTAGAAAAGTACATAACTCAAAAATTAATCAAGCAACTTTTAAATCAAGTTGAGTACCCAATTTAGCAAAGTGTATGCATGTTATGTGTGAAAATAATGAGAGATATGACTGCAAAACTGCAAGATGGATACAGAAAAAAATGCAACTCATGTAAATCCTAACCATAAATGATGCATGAAAAAATTTGGTCAAAAACTCTAAAAACTGAAGATTTTTCAGTTTCGATCGATCGAGCATCGATCGAATACCAATCGAGTCAGACAGAATCAAACCAAAAATTTTAATCGCAATTTCGATCGGTCGAAAAACACCCTCGATCGGTCGAAATTCTGGAAAACTCAAATTTTTAAAAAACAGAGCAATTATATGCAGTAACTCCTCAAAGCACAATATTTCATGAATAAAATGCATGAGTATGAGACTGAAAGTTTTTCAAAAACACTTGAATTCAACCCAGATCTTCCAAAATTAATATTTTCAATCAATTTGTCCTTCAAACTCAAATTTTGCATCAAAATCAAGGAACATATAATCTTGGATGGCCACAACAAAATCACACACAATAACATGTACAAAGTTTAGCAAAGAGTAACTTGTGTAGTGTGTGCAACTAGCAAAAGCTTGAGAGACATGTGAGGTGATATGTGTATAGTAATTAATCACAAAGTCTACACAATTCATCACATAAATTTGAAAGAGACTATCACCTAAAGAGTTACATCATACAACTCTCACATCTCCTAGAATAAAAGCTTGCAATCATGTAAGTTTCTTGATTTGCCTCATTATTCAATTTAATTGATTAGAAACTTAATAATATAGCCGGGATAATATACACACCAATTTTATTTGAATTTGTGAGATTATTATAGCCCAATAATGTACACACCAATTTTAATTAGAGGCTACACCTTATGTTCTTTTTGTGCATGTGCTACACTTTCTCGAGCACAAAATCTTATGATATGCACTAAGGTGTTGATGATTGGCTAGTAAACAGTAGTGAGATGGTTATTTATGCCTTTCCCAATAAGTTCAAGTCCGACAGACAAAGGCATGTGACTTCAAGATCAAGATCATGTGATCAAAAACTATAAACATCTTTCCCACACAATATGCACTACAAAGACTTCAGCTCGTAAAGTGCAATAAATAAGCTCATCTAAGCTAAACAAGATACATAAACATGTTATGTAAAGATAATATGGCCAACCTTAATTATAAATCCAAGATATATAATACAAAACACATAAAAATATTTTTGGTTTTAAAAGAATTTATGACCAAAACTAAAAAGCACACTTTATGCTAAATGATAAAAAAATGTGCAAATGCAATGCATGACAGTGCTTAACTAAGCTATAGAGGGTACACAAACAAGAAATATCAATTTCTTAATTAACCCATGAGTACATGTACAAACTAGTACACACTCAAACAGAAAAAAATAGCTTATCACTTATATAACACATGCTATTCAAGTTTCTCCACAATGTCAAGCATATTTTAAATCAAGAGAGATATATCATAATTCATGTAATCCTCAAGAAAAATAAAAACTAGACACAAAATAAAATATTTTTATCTTTTTGAAATTTTTCAATGTTTTTGGATTTTTTTTTAAAAACAATCTAAAAAATAAAAACAACCAAAAACAAAAACAAAACATGTCCACAAACAATTGAAAGAATTAAAACAGGGACAAGTTAGCAACACTCACCTTAAAGAATCTTTTCTCACCCATATAGCACGAGTCTTCGGCTTTGTAGGTGAAAATCCATTTGTAGCAGAGTGTATTTGAGGAAAAACATCAATCTTCTGAGAAAGACTGAAATCCTGCAATTTCTTTTCACAAGCCAACAAGCTTAAATTTTTCAAGAGAATATGAAACAATTTATTTGGACTTATGGCAGGAGAAATATCATCACATATCCTAGATTGAAACACAGAATGCTTAAATTTCAATTTATGACAATTAGGACGAATGTGACCGGAAACACCACAAAAGTGACAAACAGGAACAAATTTAGGAACATCAGTATTCCTAACAGCAAATCTAGTCTCAGATTTTGGTTTTTACCTCAACAAAGAACAATTTGGTCTAATATGACCAACAACACCACAAAGATGACAGGTAGGCACAAAAACAGATTTCTTTTGTACATTAGCAGTAGGTTTAGACTTAGGTGTAGAAACTTCAGCGTCTGCATCAGAACTTTTACCTTTGTCTAACCTAGCAAAATAAGCATTTTCTTTATTATTCCTCTTGAAAGGAGGGATATAAACTTTTTCAGCTTTAGGCTTAAGAGAAACAGAAACACTTCTGTTATCTACAGCAGGCTTGGTACTAGTCAAATTTTCAATTTTACCTTTAGATTCAACTAACTCTTGTTCCAAGCTTTTCACCTTCTCATCTTGAAGGAAATTTGATTTCTCAAAAATTCATTCTTTTTATTAGATTCATCTAATCTAACAATCAATTTCTCTTTTTCAAGATTAGCCAATTTTAACTCTTCCTTGAATTTTTTAGCAATTCTCATAGTTTTCAATAATTCCTTACGAAGAGTTTCACAGGCTTCAAAAAGATCAACAGAAACAACAGTGTCCTTTTTATTCAAATCATCACAAACATGAGCAGAAAGACACTTCAAATTATCCATGATAACAGGGATCAAGGATCAGCTCTTAGATCAAAAGATCTAACACAAAAGAGCTACTTGCTCTGATACCACTTGTCAGTTCGTTTAGACCCCTTAAACCCAAACAGATTAACCTAGTGAATTAGCCAAGTGATTAACTTAGGTAATTTAATTAAATCTAAGTTAACACAAAATAAACAAAAACAACAAAGCAGCGGAAAATAAATAACACAAAGATATGATGACCCAGGAAATCACACCGGTAAAAACCTGGGGAGGATTTGACCTAGCTATCTTCAATGTAAACTGAATCCACTATGAAAGAATTGAAGTTTACACAACAAGACTTAGACTACTAACATCTTATTGCTACCCAAGTGTAGGAAACTTACTACCATGACCCCATGATAGCTCCGAGATCCACGGACTCCTTCTTTCTTGAATTCTTCAGCAAATCCACAAGCGCACCTGCTTGTATATCTTTGTGCTCTTTTGATTCTGCAACTGTATTGATCTACACAACTCTTGACATGAATCTCAAGTTTGTAAACCCTAAGTGTATGTGAAGGTAAACACCTCTAGATCTCACAAAGAGATTCACAAACACAGCATTCAGAACTCTAAAAACGTGGCTAGGGTTTTCCCTTATATACTTAGGGCAAAACATAAAACCCTATACATTAAATGGACTTGGGCTGAGTTGGAATTTTCTGCAGAAAAACGATCTGCCCGATTTTCGATCGATCGAGCCTAATTTTCGATCGATCGAGTTATACAGAAAGTGAACAGTAATTCTGCAAAACAACTCGATTCCAACTTTACATTAAGACCCATACTTTGTGCAAGTCTAACACACGACTAAACATTGTTTTGATCATGGTTTGCCAACATTACAAATTGAAGTTCTAATACATTAGTTCCTAATTCTTAGAACCTAACATTTTCCAATGAGACTAGGCATGGGATGCCTAAGGAACATCGAGAGCCATGCCATGCACTTTTTCTTGCCCTAATCTTGTGAGTCTAAATAAGTCAAGAGATGTATGTGATTTCTTAAATTAAGCTTGTCTAAGACAGATAAGAGTTGGATTGTGTCATGAGTAGTATTTCTTTTTTATTTCACAATTGCTACAGTTGAGTGATTGAAAGAGTGAAAAGAGAAAAGTTAAAGAAAATATTTATTATAGTTCAGCTGATAGCTCACATCCACAAGCAAAAGCCCATAACAACTTTGCTATTTTCTTTTCTTTTTTATAGAAGAAATAAATTTTCAATTTATGACATTCACTTCATTATAATTACTCGATTTTTATTATCTGGCCAAGACATTAATTGATTTTTGAAGTATGTGGGCATCAAATCCATTGGTTTTTGGTATAAATATATTTTGAATTCTAAATATTTTATTTGATAGTAAAATATTTTACTAGTAGAGCTAATTAACACCCATATCTTTGCCATTCAAGTTATATTATAATGAATCTAACGTAAAATTTATATATTAGAGAATTCTAGCCTAATTCTAGACTAACCTAAGATTAGTGTCATTATTATAGAGAACATGGGCCTAAATTATATATGGGCCTCTTAGGCTATAATATCTCTCTCAACCCCACCCTTAAACTTAAGATGAAACCTTGAGTCTATGAAATCTTGAACGTATAACACGACCAGTTTGTAAACACGCAAAACAGACATCAACAATAGCAAACGGACACAGCTGTTGATAAGGGCTAAAATTAATTAATGGAAACTGTAGTGACAACTAAAAGCATCGTATGTGGTCCATTAAGCTCAACGACTAGAATTCAAAAAAAAAAAAAAAAAAAAAAAAAAAAAAAAAAAAAGGAAGCTCAATGACTTTTTCTTTTTCTTTTTCTTTTTAGACAAGTGAATGAACGAAATGAATGGATAAAACTTATTACTTAAAAGAAATGTTAAATTATTTGAGTGAGAAATCCAAATGGTATTATATATATATATATATATATATATAGTCATAAATAGCCATGGCAAAACGGATCAGAATTTTCTGACCCGACCTGACCCGATCCGAAAAATACTCGGTCCGAATCCGATTTTTTGACCCAAAGAAAAAACAAGTTGACCCGTGACCTGACCCGTGTTTTTGGCTGGTCAACACGACCCAACCTGCAACTCAACTCTTAAAACTTTTTTTTTTGTAACAATTAATACATTTACATAACTGTATGTAAATTAATTGAAAGATAAATGGTTGAGCATTCTGTAATGAGTAAAGATTTTTAGATATTAAATAGCAAAGTACATGCTAAGATAATCTGGTTACAGTAGAGTTAAAAACATAGATTTAAAATTGTCGACATATGTGAGAAACATTCATAAGTGTGAAAATAATGAAGCCAAAGTATCAAATTAGCATAAATTATGAATGCTTAGCCTATTTTTTAACAATTTATGTCCAAAATAGATGACTTTTCAAAAAAAAAAAAAAGATATTTCTTAGAGTTTATGTTGCTTAACAATGATATGATATTCATAAAAGAAACTATATATAAATAAGTAAGCAATCAAACTTTAATGTATATCTCAAATTGAAATAGAGTACCAATCACAATTGATAATAGATTATAAAATTAATTTTCAAGATTGTAAATTTTTTATTTGTTTTTATTCTTTATCAAATGAGTTATCCAATAAGTCATTTGTAATTTTGTTTTATATTTTGGAATGTTGATATTGTGTAGAAATAAAACTTGTGTATTTGTTACATTTATTTTTGTGTTATTTTGTTTTAAATAGCAATGTTAGGCTTTGTATAATTTTAAAATTATTGAATAAGTATTAATAAGTTTAACTGAGCTCATTCTTGATATAAGTGGTGAATTCAAAATGATGCATTTTACACCAAGTAATTTGTTGTATAACTTTCCAAATAGCAAATACATGTTATTTTCTTTATAAAAATAAAAAATAAAAAATAAAATTCATGTGAAAAATATAGGTCAACCCGACCCAATCCGATCTGAACTGCAACCCAATTGACTTGAACCCATTTTTAACCCGCTTAAAATAACCCTTTTTACCCGTGACCCATTTGACCCGCAACCCAATTGACCCAACCCAACCCGCTCGTTTTGCCATGTCTAGTCATATGGATTCTTGTAGGTCTACAACCGCTTATCCTTGTTGACACTCTATTTTGCTACCGATGAAAATTCAATGTTAATAAAGATAGACTTGAGCATACAATTAATGTTAATTGATTTTAATGGGTCCTTGATAAGAATAATTTTAATCAATTAAAAAAATTAATTTTCATTGGTCCAAAGCAAAGAAAATAAATAAACATGCATACATATCACATGTGATAGCAACTTAAATGATAATTAGGGATTTACAATTATTAAATTTGTTTTTCTTCTTAGAAAAACCAAAAAATATTTCTTTTCTAAATAAATCTTTACCAACGCATAATTGCCATACACCATATCCAATCAAAACCCCCACCTCAGTTTTGATCTTATTGCAAAAATGTACTATACCATACCAAACTTGCTATGCTTAAAAATACTATAAAGGAACCAGTTTTTTTTTTATTGTATCATTAAACCTTTTTTTTTTCTTTTTTCTTTTTTTGGTCTTTTATGGAAAAAATTATCCCAGTAGAAATCATTTGTGTTTGTTCGTTTAGACCCCTAAAACCAGATTGTTTAACCTAATATATTAACCAAGTGATTACTTAGATTAATTATTCAAATCTAGGTTAAACAATAATAAATCATATCATGCAAAGATGCGGAAAAATAAATAACACACGATATGATAACCGAAGAAAACCAATAAAACGAACCGTTTCAAGATAAAAACCTAGAGAAGATTTGACCCAGCTATCCTCAAGGTAAACAAATCAACTATAAGAGAATTGAAGTTTTTACAATCAGAATTAACTCTAAATCTATTGCTACCTCGTGTAGTAACTTACTAATATGATCACGTGAAAGCTCCGAATCCACGGACTCCTTCTCTTCTTGGATTTACACCGACACAAGCCGCCTTGCTTGTGACTTTGAGATTCTACTCAAAGGTTTCAGATTACCTTCAATAATGATCTTGATGCAGCAACTATGTTCTACCAACGTTTGATTGTAGTTCTGGTTCTGGTAGATTCTTGTATAGTTAGAAGGTACAAAACCATGGTTTTAAAAACCGGTACGGTGAAAGAACCGGAAAAGTAGCTAATTACCGGTTTTATGGTCGGACCGGGGTCCAACCGATGGTCGAACCGGTGACGTCATAAATAATTTAATTATTATTTTTTAAAATTATATAAATAATTAATAATTTTTTAATATACTAAAACTAATATAAGATATAATGGATTTAAGTACTGCCGTCCAAGTTTTACCAAAAGATGTGTAATTAGCTTCAAGGTATAATAATATGCCTAGGCTTCATTTAAAATATAAAGAAATAATTAAAAAATAAAAATCCTTCCCTTTGTGCTAGACTTCAAGTAATCACTGACTGCATGAGATGAGAGATATAAAAGATGAATCCCAAAGGGTTCTTTAATCTTTATCCAACCAAATTAAATCATCTCTTGATAGAAAAATCTGATTTATACAAGTACTAATAGTAATCACATAGTACGGATATTAAAGAATTTAACATAATAACATTACAAAACAATCATCCTTACCTTAACATAATAAACTTTCAACAAAACCAAATAAATAAGTTCATTAGTCATTATATTTACATCAAAATGACAAATAACAAATAAGTTCATTACATCCAAATAGCAAATTAAGTTTTAAAGTTTCAAAGTTTCAAACAAATAACTACTAAGTTTTAAGACCCAAGCCTCTCATTTGTTATGAAGAAAATTGAAATCAATATCATCATGTGAACCAAATGCTCCACCACTAGCAGCATTATCATCATCCTCATCCTCATCTTCTTCATCTTCAACATGAATAGGATGGTTTTTATCTCTAAATCCGGGAGGAGCATCATCTTCATCACCAAATGATTCCAAATTGATGTCATCATCATCCTCAATTATTTCATTCTCCATATCTATACAAATTCCATAACCAAAGAACAATAAATGAAATAACAATTCTAATAATCATTTCTCATAAATCATAAATAATCTAATTAAAATATGCAACTAGTCAAAGAATTGTTATAAGCTAACCTCTTTGTACATGGCTAGAAGACCCTTCTTCAATTGGATAGGCTCCCTCTTCATATAATGCATTCTCTATCTCCTCATGATCCAGAAATGGAGGTTCCTCATCTTCCACTACCCAAAATTCAGTTTTATCGATACTTGCATAATCAATAGGATCAAAATCGAACTTCTTCCTTTTGACTCTATATCATAAGATGAACATAATGAATAATTGATAACCAAATCACTTATATTTCACAATCACAAAGAACCTACTTAACCAAATCAATGAATCACTCATATTTTCCCATAAAAACATTGAAACAAAGAGATTATATAATATATACCTTTCTTTCAATCGGTAGTTATAATGAACATACACAAGATCATTAAGTCGTTGATGCTCCAATCTATTTCTTCTTTTGGTATGTATTTGTTCAAAAACACTCCAATTCCGCTCACATCCCGAAGAGGCAGCTGTTTGGCTAAGGATCCGAATTGCAAACTTTTGTAAGGTTGGAGCACAAGATCCAAACAACTTCCACCACTCATCTAAGTTTCATATACAACACAAAACAAAGATACAATGAATTAATAAACACAACTACACTTATCCCAAAAATATAAAAAAGAGCTATGATCTTTAAAACATATTTTCATGTTTGTTCACGCTCTCGAAATAGCCTTAATTCCTCCACCAACTTCAATCGACCAGTTGAAACTTTTGATTCAATAACATCTGTCACAGCAGATTGTGTCTCTAGCCTCTTATTAAGAGTGGATGAGTCATATTGGAATGCAGGATTCAACCAATACGCAGCAGCATGAATATCTCTATAAAATTGATTATCCCAACGATCCTTGATAATATTAACATAAGGCTCCCATAGTCTCTTCTTGTCTTTGAAAATTTTTTTGATTCCTTCAATTACTCTATACATTCCTTCATACACATAACCCATAGCTGGTTTTTCATCAGAATCAACAATGCGTAATAAACGAATCAATGGTGACATAATATGCACAATCACATGACAATCATTCCAAAATTGATTATCAAGAATAATTTTCACCACCGCCTTTGCTTTCTTATCTTTTGCATATCTTGATTCAACATAAAATTTGCTAGTCACCAAAGCTTGTAAGTCATGCTTATGTTCCTTAAGACTCCCTAAGGCAATGAAAGTAGTAGCAAACCTAGTTGGCCCTGGACGCACAATTTCCGTCCAATTTTTTCTAGTCCTCAACCAAGCTTGCAACACTGTGATCTTGGATGCACGCTTTGCAAGTTTAGCTACATGATCCATCTTCCCAATCTCCTTAAAAATTAAGTTTAGGCAATGTGCTGCACAAGGTGACCAACTAATGTTCCTATATTTTCCACACAAAATTCTCCCAGCAGCTACATAGTTTGCAGCATTGTCAGTAACCAAATGTACTATATTTGCAGGACCAACCCAACTAACAATTTCATCAAACAAGTTACTCAAATTAATAGCATCTTTAACCAAGTCAGAAGCATCAACAGAACGTATAAAAATAATTCCCTTAGGACAATAAACAAGGAAATTAATTAATGTTCTATGCCTAGTATCAGTCCACCCATCAGCCATTATTGTACAACCAGTGTCAGCCCAATATGAACGATGAGAATCAACAATCAATTGGACTTCTCTTTTTGCTTCTCTCAACAAAGGCACTCGAAGGGCATGATAATTTGGGCCTCTATATCCAGGACCATAAGAAGCTACAGCATTAAACATAGGTTGATAATAACTAGAATTTACAACATTAATTGGAATGCAAGCATCATACATCCATCTTGCTACAGCCATATCAACCCTCCACTTCTTTTCTTTGCCAGCAAGCACACTTTTAATAGAAGGTTGAGCTCCCGGTGTTGTTCTAGGAGCGAAGTAATTACCAATGTCACCAACCTTTCTCTTGCCAAGATTGGATTTTGGTAAAAAACCACTAGGACCACTTCTATTTCCCCTACCTAACCCCCTACCTCTAGGAGTAATTTCTTGGACATCTTCAAATTCTGGTGAGTCCTCTAATGGCGAATAATTAGATGCTTCTTGATCCCTTTTTGTTTGTTCTTTTGATTTAGAAATTTCCTTCAAATTTTCAACCATTTGAAACCTAACATCATAAGGTACACCCATACACGCAGCCACATCACCTTTAATTCCAGCTAAATGTCTTTTCATCCTATTAATGCCCCCTCCTTTATAAGTTTTCCCACAATGTATACATCTATAACTACTTTTTCCATCTTTTAACTCTTCGGTTACATGATCCCATGCGGGATCACATTTCGCTCTCACAGACGAAGAATTAGCATTAGACCCGGTTGTAGAAGCTTGTTCATTGGATGGTACAGAGGCGGACTCCATTTCACTCAACGTCAACAATTTCAGACTGGCAGCAACCATTTTATCAACAAATAAATTCATCAACACAACATACACAAATAAGACATACTCTGTAAAGTGTAAACTATTTTATCAACAAATAAAACATACTCTGTAAAGTGTAAAGTGTAAACTATTTTATCAACAAATTCATCAACACAATATACACAAATAAGACATACTCTGTAAAGTGTAAACTATTTCATCAACACAGCAACCATTTTATCAACAAATAAATTCAGCAACCACAAAATCCAAGACATACTCTGTAAAGTGTAAACTAATAATTGAAAGATAGAAGTTACCACTTACAAGAGAAGTCACGGAACGGAGACCTTGATATCAATCCGAGAACATGAATGGAGAATCTGAGATGAAGCAGAGAGATTATTTAATAAAAAAAAAAAAAAAAAAACAGAACAGAGAAAAGAAAATTATCAAAATCAAAATGACAAAATCAAAATCAAAAGAAAAGAATGTTACCTGATGAAGGCTGAAGCCGAGAAGCAAAGAGCAGAGGCGAGTCGCGTGCGTAGAGGCAGAGAGAGTGAGCGGGCAGAGAGGCCTGAGAGGGCGCGAGACAGAGGGCAGATAGGCTTGAGAAGGCGCGCGAGACAGAGGGCAGAGAGGCTTGCAAGGGCGCACGAGACAGAGGGCAGAGAGGCGTGACTCGCAGAGGGTGTGAGACGGTGAGGTTGGGCCGCTTGGCTGAGCTCTTGAGAGTTGAGACCTTGAGAGAGGCGTGACTGCGTGAGAGCTCAGTTGAGACGGTGAGAGAGGCCGAGGCGTGAGACGGTGAGAGAGGCCGAGGCGTGAGAGCTTGAGCTTGAGAGTAGAGTAGAGAGTTGAGAGTTGAGAGTTGAGAGATGAGAGGCGTGAGAGAACTCAGAGAAGTGAAATGAGGGTGTTAGCTGTTAGGGTTAGTTTTAGGATTTCTTCCCAAAACGACGTAGTTCTGCATTTTAGGTGAGAAAAGACAAACCGGTCAGTAACCGGTTCGACCGCGCGGTTTCCAGGTTCGACCGGTTCGACCGGCCGGTTAGTACTATTCAGCGGTTTTTAACTCATTTCCGGTTTTATGACATAACCGGACCGGATTGAAGGCCGGTTCCCGGTTGAACCGGTCGGACCGGCCGGTCCGGTCCTGTTTTTAAAACCATGTACAAAACCTCTCAGATCTCACAAAGAATAACACACAAGTCTTCTAAGAGTCTTCAAAAGAAGTTTAGATGAAACCCTAAATGTTTTCCCAAGCTTGGGTCTGTTCAAAAATTCTGCAGAAAAACTGTGCCTATGATTTTTGATTGGTCAAGCCTAATTCTCGATTGGTCGAGCAAGGTAGAACAACATTTCTTTCTTTTTTTTTTTTTTTTTTTTTTTTTTTTTTTTTTTTTTTTTTGCAATCAGCTAGACTTGAACCTTGAAACAAACACTTTTAAGCATTGCCTAAAGACTTAGACTAGATATGTTTTGTTCTCGGTTTGCCAACACCATAAAAATATGATTCTAAACATTTAA
This sequence comes from Lithocarpus polystachyus, assembly GCA_033629205.1. Taxonomy (NCBI): domain Eukaryota; kingdom Viridiplantae; phylum Streptophyta; class Magnoliopsida; order Fagales; family Fagaceae; genus Lithocarpus; species Lithocarpus polystachyus. The sequence continues at coordinate 8,862,172 of CM066168.1, read as the reverse complement.
ACCTAAATCTTTGAAACCTAACAATTTGGGACAACTTATTTTCATTTCTAATTTTCTTCAAAAATTAAGTTGAATAAAATTACAACCACGCATGAAATAAATATGGTTTTAAAAAGCTATAGTAAACTCTCTTTTTTACAGGGGGGAAAAAAAACTATAATAAACTGACCCCGAAAATAAGTTAGATTTTGTATATCAAATACCAGGCTCACTTTTTTATTTTTTTATTTTTTTATAAACAACACCAGGTTCACCATATGGTGGAAATAGATAAAATAAAATAAACTGGTTCGTTGCTTATGCACACAACTTAATCAAACTTGAGTTATAAAACAAGTTAAGACTTCAACAAAATGTGTACATTTGATTAGTTATAGTGGTATATCAATAAGTTCTAATTAAGACTCTAAATTCTTCAAGCTAGAGAGTTTCAATACGTCACATTAATCAATCTTTCGTGCATCACATTTAACTCCTATTGTCTGAAGCACGAATAGCATAATATCATTCTACCCTTTTTTCTGAAAAAGATAACCGTGAAAAAAAAAAAGAAAAAAAAAAAAAAAGAACAGTTTTACTTATTCTTGATACCATGCTTGATGCAAGAGATCGAAAAATAAATAGTAATTTTATTGCAAAAGTTCATACGAAACTTGCTACGTTGGTAAAGACTATTTCTGATTGAACCTTCGAGTTGATCTGTACAATAAAAACTAATAAAATAATGTACACACTGTAAATTAAAATTCTTAAAAAATGTATTAAAAATTAAACCTTGAGAATTATTCTAAGAGCCAAATTAACTCTTGATAACTTTCAAACTTTATACTGTCAAAAAAGAAATTTTGAAAGCTTTCGTGGCCCCCAAAATAAGTGCTCTATTTTATTTTGAGGGTCAAAATACCCTTATATAAATAACCTTATTTGCTATGGGTTAAAAGATTTACATGTACAACCCTTGATAAATAAGGTTATTTGTCGGGGGCCATTTCTGCGCGTAGTCACGTGTTTTCCGCTGGAGGTGTGACTTTACTAGACCCGAATTTGTTTTGGAGAGTTCAATTCGGAACTCGACATTGGACCACATAGACCAATGGCTTTCAGTGCATTTTTAAGCCTACAAAATAGATAAAGCCCAAAGTCTTAGAATCATGATAATGGTTGAAATAAATAAATAATTTGTTTAGCATAATAGATTTGATTAAATGGTGAATTGAATGTCATTATTATGTGAAAGTTCAAATAGTGTATAAAATACTATGAATGTTTAGACCCCCAAATTACAAATTATCAATTCAAGCTTTAAATTAAACGATGAACGTGCGGAAAATGAACTAAAGCATAAAATAGAATTGATAAGCAATTTAAGTTAAATAAAAACACATCCACAGCAGAAATTAAATGACAAAGATTAAGGGAAGAGAGATTGCAAACACACGGACAACATAAGACGTGTTATCGAAGAAGAAATCGAAGATCTCAGTGAAAAACCTCTCTGCCGCCCTCCAAGCGGTCAAATGATCCACTAAAGAATATAGCTGGGATACAAGGACAGCAATAAACCCTCCAAGCATAATCTACCCAGGTACCTAAGCCCTTAAAGCTTCCTGCTCCAACGAGGTTACGCCGAACCTATTTCTTCTTTAGCTTCCCGGATCCCGCTACTAGTCCATAGCATCCACCAAGCCTCATCGGCTTCCTTTGGCAAATCCCCAAAGCTTCCCAAGCTCCAAAACACTCTCTATACACTGAATAGGTGTGGGTTGTGTTTGGGTACAACTCTCCTTTCAAGGTATGACAATGGGAGAGGGATGGAGAAGAGGCTACAAAAGATTTCTCACTAAGGATGATTAGCTCTCTCTCAACAAGATGGGTGTGTGTTGTTGAAAACCAAAACTAGGGTTTTTCTTTCTGAATGGCCTCACTTGTATTTGTGGGTAATGAGGGTACATATAGTATGGGTGAAGGGTAGGCACGTCACACTAAAAAATCTTCTAGGCAGAATGTTTCGCGACTATCTCGCGGGAAGGCCTTACCCGCGAGATACTCACGAAAACGACAGCTGGCATGACTCTTCAGCTTCCAGCACGTGCTTCTCACATGGCTCTTTCGCGGATTAGCTTCTCGCGAGCTTCTCGCGAAATCCACAGATTCTTCATTTTTATCTTGAGTCTTCACCAACGAATACTAAACCCAATACAATGACATCCCACAAAATACAAGGAACAAAATAGAAACAATTACAACACTTTTTGTCATGGAATAAAGCCATCACAAAACATAGTTGTAAATCACAACTTTACAATCTCCCCCTTTGGCTATTCCATGACAAAACACCCTACAACAGACTCTAGACTTAAACGTGAGTTTGGGAACAATGGTAAAACTCACTCACACTAAATCTAGAAGCTGTGATGCACTTGAAACAAAATACTTGTAACCTGAAACACTTGCACAGAATGCATTAGACCCTCAAGGTAAATCAAGTGATAAAAGGACAAGTATAATGCAGCAAGTAAAATGCGATCAAGTAAACATGAAGTGACACATGTGAGCAACTTGATCATACACCAAAACAGTCAAAAATAGACTACAATGAACATTTAACAAAGTAAATGATCATCCGGACACGCAATGCAATAAAGACCAATTCACATAGATCAATTGCATGTCCAACACTCGACCAATGCAAAATACAAGAAGTATTTGCATCTAGGAAACAAAATCCTACAAGGGTACAAGAGTGAGGTACTTAAGACATATTAGCAATATCTTAAAAGTACAAAGAAAATGCTACAAGCATTGGGATGATCACAAGAACAGAATATTAAACTAAAGGATAATATTACTGAATAAAAAGCTTTAAAAGAAAGCAATGTAAAAAGTAAACCAGCGGTTATAAAAGCTGTAAACTAGTCAGCACAAAACAAAACCAGCAGTTATAACAACTGTAAACTAAACATCACAAAATCATAAAGCAAGGAACCTATGTGTCTATGCTCCCCCTCAAGCTATGCTCCCCCTTAACTGTGCAAGCTCTCCCTCAAAATTTTCTCCCCCTTTTTGACTGGAATAGCCAAAGAGGCTAGAACTGGTCGGACTCTGAATTTGATCCCTGGACCATGGACAAATCATCGATCTGTGATGATAGAGCTGAGATCTGACCTTGGATATGGGTAAACTGGTCCGCTGTGTGCTGCACATGGGAGTCAAGCATGGCAAACATCTGGTTCACTCTAGCTAGGAGACGATCAAGTCTGTCTGGACCTCGTGCTAGTGCTGAAGATGGCTGAGCTGAAGTCTCTGGTGCAGAAGTGAATCTGTCAATCTCCTCCTCTGTATTTCCTCCCTCTTCTTCAACACGGTCTCTCGGTATTTGAGACATGCCGGTTTTGGATCCTCGAATGTGAGCTGAGCTTCGAGACATTGTGTGTGCACCAATGGGATAGTCTCGTTGTACCACAGTTAGACCGCTCAAAAATTTCAGCTTTTCTTTTGCAATTAGGCCCATAAGAAGAGTGGGAAAGGGTAGAACAGTTCTGGAGTTCCGCTTCTCAATGCTCTTTGTCAAGAGGTAGAAGATATGTCCACATATATCAATCTCCTTGTGAGTGAAGAGATCGTACAAGAAGATTATTCTTGGACCGGACAGTGTAGTCAAATTGGTGACTGGATACAAGTTGTGGATCATCACATAAGCTAGAGTCCTCATCTCTGGATTAAATGGGATTGTGTTCATGGACTTTTTCTTTTGAAGAGTGCCACCAAGAACTGTCACCATTTCTTCAATAGACTCCAACCGATCATTGTATTGTACACTGATAGGTTGAGACGTAGGACGAACCTCAAGGTATTCTTGAATTGACTCTCTTGTAATCACAAACTCTTTGTGTCTCACCTAGCAATGTATGTTGTTTCCATCCACATGAGCATTCGAGAAAAACTCTCTTATGATTTTCGAGTACACAACTCCACTCAGGTTTAGCAGCTTTGTCCAAGTCCTTTCCTTGAACACTTCAGGAATGCACGTGTTGGCAAGGGTATCCAGTTGCACAACTCTTTCCATAATAGTCGTGGCTCGTTTGTAGAAGTCATTGTAAGCCATGTCTGCATCAGCTGAGATGAAATTATCTGAGTCTGTGCGAGAACGCTTAGATGATTTCTTGGAAGCAGAGTGTTCTTTCCCTTTGCTGCTTCCTCCTTTTACAGCTGACTTCTTGAGCGGAGACATCTGTTCGTAGACACAAAGAACAAAGAGCAAGACAAGTTGCACAAGAACAGAGAACAGAATACATAACTTGATTAGATTCAAGTTAGTTCAAAACAGAGGTAAGACAACATAAAACAGAGCATAACAAACTCAAAAGCACATGTTATAAGTGTTGAAACATGTAAACAAAAGCACAATGCATGAAATAAGTGATTGAGCATGTGCGTGCCTAGGCTATGCATTTGCTGATGCATGTGAGTGCAGCAAGAGATGCAATGGGTGTGCCCAAATGATGCCTAGACAGTGCATAGTGTGTGCAAGGCATGGCAATGATGCTCAAATATGAGAAAATGTGTATAAGCACATACACTATGACCAAAACATATTACATATGAACAATGATGAGAAAAACTATGCATTGGAACTCAGTTGAGTCCAATTCAACACAAGAGTGTCATTAGGACATTCTGTTAAACACTAAACATGCAAAAATGCACAACAACTATAGATAATGCATGAACAAAGTGAAATCTGCCTCAATACATGCTAAATATGCCACAAGGGGCCAACACAGATGCAAAACACATCAAATGGGACTAAGCCCAAGCAAAAATTTGACAAAAATTCACAAAATCAAGAGATCCAACCCAATTTCGAAAAATCCCCAATTTTTTATAACCCCATTAGAAAATACTGCATAAACCCAAAAAAACATGAAGAAAAATGTTTTAGAAAACAAACCTTGAAGTTGGAAATGCAGGAAATATGCTTGAGAATGATGAGAGTTGAGTGAAAATTGATTTGGGTTGAAATGGGTTCGAGACAAGCAGAGCGAGGGAAATGAGATGAGTTTGAAAAACTTTCACATCTGCTATATAAAACTGAAAACACGCGTTTTTCGCGACTTAGGCGGTAGCGATACACTCCCGAAATAGTCGCGAAAAGGGGCTATTGAAGCATAAAAACTTTCGCAAGAAACTTTCGCGAGAAACTTTTAGTCGAGATACAGTAGCGACATAGTCGTGATAGTCTCTGTATGAATTTAAGAAAATAATTTCTTTTCCCTTAAACTACTTTCACGGGAAGCTCTAAGTAGCGAGATACTCACGAAAATTGCTCTGAACCAGTTTTTGAAGAAACACACAAAAATGCATTTTAAACAAAAACTTAAGACACGAAAATATAAAATCACTTCCAAACACAAATAAAATGATCAAAAATCTTTTTGGATTGATCCATATATAGTTAAGCACACACACATCACATTTAAACAAGTACAATCGAACAAATGAATAAGGCATTCATTGAAAATTAGGCATGAGTGTTGTGTGTGTGTATCAAATGTGGAATAGTCCTTAGTCTAGAGTGAAGCTTCAATGATCAATTCAATCAAGTCATACACAACTAGTGCTAAGACAAGTGGTCTATCTCAATTGTAGAAACATGCATACATGACCTCTCACAAGAAAATGATTACATAACTTTTGAAGCTTTTCATTTTGCTTCTTTACAATTCTCAACATTTGATCATTTTGAATCAATATATCTCATTTTGAGATCGATGCCTGAAATTTTTGATATTTCAATTTGATGAACAAGCCTTTGGCTTTTTGGGCATCATACATGTTCATAAAAGTCGCTTTCCCTTTTTCCTAGTTAAATACTAGTTTGTGCGACAGGCTTTTGCAGCTCATTTTCTCTTTTCATTTTGAGATTTACATTGGTTGAGCTCTTTTAAGCAAAAAAAAAAAAAAAAGTGGGAGAGATATAGGCACAAGTCTATGCATGTATCAAAACCAACATGACTATTGACTTATCATTCATGACAAGCTTGAAGATTGATTTACAACAATCACACATAGATGTCAAGATATTTCCCACAATGATATGAGTGCATAAAGAACAAGTTAAGCTCATAAATGCACAAAGCCATAAGTACGAAGGTACAAGGCAAAACTCACATGAGATATGTGCTCAAACATATACGATCAAACTTTTTGAATTTTTCACTTTTTATATGATTTTGGATTTTTACTTACACAAAACAAAAACATAAAAGTAAGATCAAAATGAAAAAAATGCATATGAATAAATGCAAGATGCAGAAAATGCATGAAGATATGACATTTAATGCATGAACGGTCCTACACAGATCGAAATAATTTGATCAAGGACCAAAAGAGCAAAAACTCAACCATAAGAACCCTTTCTCATCCAAACGGAGTGATTTTTTGGAATGAGTGTCTCAAGAGAAGTGAGATGAGGGTTAGAAGAACGAGAACCGGAGATGCACATAGTTAAGTAGTTAAAAGCTTTAAAAACTTTCTTTAACAGCATGCTATTTTCACTCAAGTCCGGTTTACCCTTTTTAGCACAACTTCCAAAAAGCTCAAGTTTCTCTTTTCTTTTGATTCTTTTAAGAGCATGAAACTTAGAGCATTGAGGTCTTAGATGACCAAAGGCACCACAGTGGTGACATACAATGTGTTTAGGTCTTTAGGAAGGGATTTAGCAACATGGTTATGTTCTCTCTTCAACTTGGAACATTGAGGTCTTATGTGACCGATCACACCGCAGTGGTGGCAAGTTGAAACAAATTTAGATCCATTCAAAGCCTTAGATTGAGACCTAAACAGAGGCTTTGGCTCAAGAGCCTTTCTCTCCACCTTTTGTTTTCTTTTATGTGGAGAAATGTACACTGATTTGTCCTTTGAGGCAGAACACTCAATAGGCACAGAATTGGGTACCACAATATGATTGCAACAAACATTTTCATCCTTTTTAGCAATAGGTTCAGCAATCAAACACTTGGCATGCATCTTAAGAGATTCATTTTCACATTTTAGCTCATCAAAAAGTTTGTTAGACAAAACAAGTTTAGCATCCAAGTCCATATTTAAACATTCAAACTCTTTCAGCTTATCATGAGAATGTTCAGCAAGTTTCTAATATTTTTCAACCAATTTGTTGGATTCATTGAGCTTAACAATCAAATCATCATTTTTACAAATGAACTTGATGAGATTCTTTTGAAACTTTTTAGCTCCTTTCTTAAAGAGTTTGTCAACAACACCCATAGATTCAAGTAACATGTCATCACAATCATAAAGATTATCACTCAAAGAGGCATTTTCACAAACACATGGCATACTACAGTCATCAATAACCAAGGAAGCATACAAATCACAATCCATGGCAAATAAACATAAGGGGTCAAGGAACACATTTAGGTATTTAAACCACAACAAGTGTACCTGCTTTGATACCAATTGAAAGTTCAAATAGTGTATAAAACACTATGAACGTTTAGACCCCCAAATTACAAATTATCAATTCAAGCTTTAAATCAAACAATGAACGTGCGGAAAATGAACTAAAGCATAAAACAGAATTGATAAGCAATATAAGTCAAATAAAAACACATCCACAACAGAAATTAAATGACAAAGATTAAGGGAAGAGAGATTGCAAACACACGGACAACACAAGATGTGTTATCGAAGAGGAAACCGAAGATCTCGACGAAAAACCTCTCCGCCGCCCTCCAAGTGGTTAAATGATCCGCTAAAGAATATAGTTGGGATACAAGGACAGCAATAGACCCTCCAAGCCTAATCTACCTAGGTACCTAAGCCCTCCAAGCTTCCTGCTCCAACGAGGTTATGCCGAACCTATTTCTTCTTTAGCTTCCCGGATCTCGTTACTAGTCCATAGCATCCACCAAGCCTCACTGGCTTCTTTTGGCAAATCCCCAAAGCTTCCCAGGCTCTAAAACACTCTCTACACACTGAATAGGTGTGGGTTGTGTTTGAGTACAACTCTCTTCTCAAGGTATGACCATGGAAGAGGGATGGATAAGAGACTACAAAAGATTTCTCACTAAGGATGATTAGCTCTCTCTCAACAAGATGGGTGTGTGTTGTTGAAAACCAAAACTAGGGTTTTTCTTTCTGAATGGCCTCACTTGTATTTGTGGGTAATGAGGGTATATATAGTATGGGTGAAGGGTAGGCACGTCACACTAAAAAATCTTCCATGCAGAATGTTTCGCGACTGTCTCGCGGGAAGGCCTTACCCGCGAGATACTTGCGAAAACGACAACTGGCATGACTCTTCAGCTTCCAGCACGGGCTTCTCACATAGCTCTTTCGCGGGTTAGCTTCTCGCGAGTTTCTCGCGAAATCCGCAGATTCTTCATTTTTATCTTGAGTCTTCACCAACGAATACTAAACCCAATACAATGACATCCCATAAAATATGAGAAACAAAATAGAAAAAATTACAATACTTTTTGTCATGGAATAAAGCCAACACAAAACATAGTTGTAAATCACAACTTTACATTATGTGTATTAAGCGATGTCCATTAGAATGATTAATTAATTATCATATGTCCAATAATGGGATGAGTCTAATAGTTCATATTTAGCTGTGGTATAGTTCATGTCCAATATAATAAGATATGTCTAGCAATGGTCTATGTCCAAAAAATATATGTCCAACAATGGTTTATATCCAAATAATACATATCCAGCTGTGGTTTATGTCCAAACATTACACATTCAACAGTGGTTCAAGTCTAAGTAATATATGTCCATCGGTGGTATATGTCTGAATAATATATGTCCATCAGTGGTTTATGTCTGAATAATATGTCCAGCGATGGTAGATCAATTTATATATATATATATATATATATATATATGTTTATTAATGAAGTATTAGTGAGATCATTTTTTGTTAAATAGTGAGATGATATTAAAGTAACTTGCATCCAGCGGTACAATAATAATGAGTTAACATATACTTAATAAGGTAATTTCAAAGATGGAGAAAACATTGACTTATCTTTTATGTTTCTGACTCTAGCTGTATAGCATCACTTTATTATTAATATGATTCATGGCTCCAGCCGTATAGCATTAATTAGCTGATAACATTCCAGTGACATAATAACATAAGTCCAGCGGTACAATGATAATGAAGTAAAATATATTCAATAATGTAAATTTAGAAATAAATACATAATGACTTATCTTTATGTGGTTTGTGGCTCCAGCCATATGACATCAGTGAACTTATAACATTTCAGTGGCATAGTAAAATGAGTCCAGCAGTACAATATGATATTATGAGTCCTTTCATGATGACTTCATGATTGAAGGGAAAAAATGGTTGCCAATGAAGGGGGAGAGAATATGTGCAGCCGTGTGCATAAATTGGTTAAATTTATTCATCATGCACTTAAATGATTTTCCCCGCGTGATACTCTTTTAGTTTTTAGTCAAATATGAGTGATATTGCCTTCCATGAGAAAAACTTTTAATATTATAAGTTTGTGTCTTTCATAAGAAGGACTTTTTAGCATTATAATTATAGGCCTTTCATGAGAAAGGCTTTGTAACATGTTCTTGTATTTTGCGTTGTGACTTCTGGCGTCCCTACTGCTCCAAGAAAGCATGTGTTGTCTGTTCTACATCAGTATCCCCTACTTGGAAAGAACTCGACCTCGAGTTCCTATCATCTGGCTCATCAGGAGGGTGGTAATCATACAAGTTAGCAACATTGAAGGTAGAAGAAATGTTCAAGTCTAGAGGAAAAGCAACCACATAGGCATTGTTGTCGATCTTCTTAGTAATTTGAAATGGCTTATACTTCTTATCCTTCAATTTATTGTAAGTACCAATAGGAAACCGCTCCTTCAGAAGGTAGACTAGTACCAAATCCCCAATATTGAAGATCTTCTTCTTATCAGTAGCTTCGTTCTATTTAACATTCGAAGCTTCAAGTTTCTGCCTAACTTCTTCTTGCACTACCTAAATGCGGTCAGCCATATCTTCTGTTGCTTGGCTCACTCCTGGAAGCTCAAGTAAGGGTACCAAATCCAAAGTGTATTTTGGTGGCACGCAATAGACAATGGCAAAAGGGGACTTACCCATGCTCCTACTAATAGTGTTGTTGTAAGCAAATTCGGCTTGAGACAAGGCAAGATCCCACTGCTTGGGCTTCTCTCCAGAAATGCACTGGATTAGATTACCTAAGGTTCGGTTGACAACCTCTATCTAGCCATTGGTGTGAGGATGACTAGTGTTACTATACTTAAGGGATGTATCAAACCGTCTCTATAGAGTCCTCCAAAAGTGACTAGGTAACTTCGTATCACGATCAGAGGTAATGGATTTGGGCACTCCATGCAAACGCACTACTTCTTTAAAAAAACAGATTGGCTACTTAAGCATTAGAGGTCTTTCTACAGGCTATGAAATGAGACATTTTCTAATACTTGTCAACTACAATAAAACAGAATCTATACCTCGTTGGGTTCAAAGAAGACCTAGTGTAAAATCCATAGACAGATCCTCCCAAGGTGCTTGAGGAACTAGTAGTGGCATGTACAGACTAGTGTTTTGAGACTACCCCTTAACTATCTGGCATATAGGGCACTTCCTCACATGATTGCGCACATCTCGTTTGAGTTGAGGCCAATAATACCACTCCTATTGTTTTGTCTCATCCCATATGACCATCCAAACCTCTGCCATGCAACTCCCTAACAACCTGCTCCCTTAAAGAACTTCGAGGAATACATAATTGATTCACTCGGAAGAGAAAACCATCTTGCAGATGTATGTCTTCCACAACAAAGTGAGTCTGCTGACATTGACGCCAAACCTTTCCAAAATCCTCATCTTCCTCATTTAGCTCCTTTAGATAATTAAACCCAATAACTTACGTTTGTAGTGTAACCAGCAAAGAAGCCCGTCGACTAAGTGCATCTACTATCTTGTTAGTGACACTAGACTTGTGCTTTATGGAGAATGAAAAACATTGTATGTATGCAACTCACCTGGCATGCATTCTGTTGATGGCAGTCTGACTATTGATAAATTGCAAAGCCAGATGATCTGTAAACAACATGAACTCCCTCTAAATTAGAATGCCATTTCCCTTCAACATGCCAAATTTCATACAATTCCGACACTGTTACTCCGATGGCCTCGACTAGCACCTCCCTTTAATTTTACGTTGTGACTTCCAACATCCTTGCTGCTCCAAGAAAGCATGTGCTGTCTGTTCTACATCATTTTTGTACTCAGTTTCTTCCATACAACATTGATCTTAGATCTAAATGTATAATTATGTGCTTACTTGATATAGTGGTTTAAAACTGTACTTTTCCAAATTAAAAATTTTTGAAGTCTCACTATTTTCTTTCTAACCACAGCAGCTTCAAATATTGCATTTTCAAGAAACTTAAAAATATGCTCATTTTCAACTTACAATATTTTTTTTTTCAAAAGCAAATATATATATATATATATATATATATGGCATTTGGAGGATTAGAGATGATACGTTCTATAATACTTTTAGAAGTAAATAACAGCTGCATTTTATGTGGTTAGGAATTAGATATATATCTTTATTCTGTTTTTCTTTCATGAATGCGGTTTCCGTGTAGTTTTTATTGTTTTTATATTTTTTTTTTCTTAAATTAACTCGTATATGTTTAGATATGTAAAGTCACATTTATTATTTAAATTAAACAAATCTATATATGTTTCAAAAGTTTTAAAACTATTATTATACTCTAATGGTGTAATTTCTAATTTATTCAGTAAAAGATAGAAGGCTGTATTTAATGCATAAATCTTCTAATTCTGCAAGGTCTCGGAGAAATGATTAGTAGGCTGTCCAAAATTTTCTTTTTGGAAAGGATAATTCTTTAGATTCGAACCCCCATGAGCTTTCTAATTTATTTAAAGATTAACATAATGTAAATTTTTGATAGATATAACATAACATATATTAAATCATGTAAAAAATATATAGGTTATTTTTATATTTAATTTTTAAATAAATTTAAGCACATATATTGCTTGTTTATCAAATACGCTTGCATTAGTAAACAGTGGTAAAAATGTTTTTATTTTTTATTTTTTTTATTTTATAAATTAACTGGTTCGTGCTCGTGCACAGCTTCGTTCAACTTGAGTTATAACACAAGTTAAATCTTCACAAAATTGTGTACACTTAATTAATTCTAGTGGTATATCAATAAGTTCAAATTAAGTTTCTAAATTTTTCAAGCTGCAGTTTCAATCCGTCACACTGATCAATATATCACAGTTAACTCTATTGTCTAAAACATGAATGACATAATATCGTTCTACTTTTTTTTTAATGAAAAAGATAACCGTGAATAAGAAGTACTCATTCTTGATGCAAGAGATAAAAACATAAACATTTTATTGCAAAAGTTTATACGAAACTTGCTATGTAGGTAAAGACTATTTCACGTGTGTCACATTTTTTGTTTTTATAATTGTTTGAAGCACGACACGTGTGCAGTGGGTAATTAGTCTGATTGAATCTCCTGGTTTAACCAGTATACCTAGTTAAAATCTTTAAATAATCTAACTATAGTTCAATACCTTTACCCCAAATAGATATATTCTCAGATAAGTACCATAGCACAGAATATGACAAAGTATATATATATATATATATATATATTTTTTTTTGCATGCAAAGATAAATCATAAAGACCAGGCTTCATTGCAAAAGCGTATCATAAAATTTGCAATATAAAAATAGTCAGGAGGAAAAGCTTTTGTTCACTGTATCATAGAACAACCAGTGATAAACAAGTTTCAATTTATTTTTTATTTTTTACAAATATCTTGTAGATTTCATTCCTACCTTGTTATGTTTATTCATCATTATGTTATATTTGCTTTAGGAAAGTTTCTATATTCAAATAAGAGCAACAGTCGTAAACTTCTGAAGCTAAAGTTTCCACGTAGTAAATACAAGGTAGGAAAGCAGACTTAGAATATTCAATTGCCTTCTTTGCTGCAAGCTTGCCATGGCCGGAATTTCCGGAAGAGAAGCCGGTGAAACAAGCAGCCGCATCACGGGTGCCCAAACGAACATCTTTTTAAGCGAAGCTACTACCCTGGAGGAAAAGATTAAAACAGTAATGGAGGCAAGAAAAAGTCTGACACAATCCCCAACACCAAAGATACAAAAGGTTATATTCTTGCTGCGAGATAACAAGGATTTCTTCCAGAAGCACTATGAGCCAAGAGCAGTATCACTGGGTCCTATCCATCATCGTAATAAGAAGTACAAGCTAGGAGAGAAGTACAAGCTTGTGTTGACATATGAGTTCGTTAACGGTAGCGAAGAGAAGATAAGTGAATTTTACAAGAAAATTGAAGAGAATATCAATGAACTGAAGAAGTGCTTCGAGGAGGAAGTGATCGAAGACTATGATGATGAAGAACTCATTTGGTTGTTGTTGGTGGACGGCTGCGCAACACTGCAATACATATACTGCGCAGCTAACCACAAGTTCAAAGATTTGAAGATAAAAACCGACAGTGTAGCCTTTACACAACAGGATTTGTTTTTGCTAGAGAACCAGCTACCCTATCGTTTGCTCAAATGGTTGATGAACTGGAGTGGGAAAGAATTTGTGTTGAAGAAATCGATTGAAACTTACATTGATGGGCACGTTAAGGTACCACAACTGGAGGATCAGCCACAAATTCTCAGCTGCGCATGGCTGAGTTCGTTATCATGGAATTGGTCGCACGAATCAGAAAATGAGAAAAAACAAAGAGGCCAGTCATCAAATTGCTGCGCATGCTTAAGAGGAAAAGGGCAACAATATTCAGAAACTAAGAAAGAAGAAAGCGATCAGTGGCCAATATCAGTGGACGTACATGAAGATCACATCCATCTACTCGATCTTCTGAGGACACGTCTCTTGCATAAGCATCGACAAATCAAGCCAAAGAATCCAAATGGTGAAATGGAAATTTGGCAATCCTATCGCAATGTGCAGGAGCTTCGAGCAGCAGGTATTCATGTGGAACGCAGTAAAAAGAAAAGTAGTTGCTTGAGTGACATATCTTTTACTACACTCGGTTTTTTGGGTTTGGGGTACCTCTGGCTTCCTCCATTAGTTGTGGATGACTCAACAAGGCCTAAGTTCTTGAACTTGATAGCCTACGAAATGTGTCTGGATTTCGAAAATGATTTTGGGGTCACCTCTTACGTATCCTTTCTCGATTCACTGATCGATGAACCCAACGATGTTAAGATGCTAAGGAAAGCAGGGATACTCCACAACTTCCTTGGCAGCGACGAAGAAGTGGCTCAGCTCTTCAATGAGATTGGCACTGACTTGGTGCCTAACAATGAAATATACAGCGATGTCAGATCAAAAATTCAGAAGCACTACAGTAACAAGTGGATGACCTGGATCGCTCAATTCTTTCACGACCATTTCAGCAGCCCCTGGACTTTCATAGCTTTTGTTGGCGCATTGTTGGCACTTGTACTAACCGTCATTCAGACCAAGTATGCTGTCAACCCTTCTCCTGGACCCTGCGATAGCTTCTGCAAGAATTTCACACGAACCTAAATATGCATAAGGTAACTTCGGTGGTGTTTGGAAACTATATCTTCAAAGTCATAATTTATGTGCAGTTTAAGTGTGAGTGTGTGAACTAGTTTTTACCATCAAATACATGGTTTCTGTTCTTTTCCGTTTCAAAGGCCTTCAGAAACTTATCAATACTGTTTGTACCATACACTTTCACATATATTTTGTTAAAACTATCCCACATGGTACATTGTGAGTGATAAAAAAAAAATGATTAGTCCATATAAAAATAACAAAAAGAAAATCACAATTTGCATATAGGATAGTTGTGACAACGTGTGCATAAAAGTGTAATACTAACATTATTGGAATTTTATTTCATATTGATCAGTCATTTTCAAAGCCATATCATTTTATTATTTTCTTTACCTTGGTTTTGAAGTTTTCATGCAAGTCCAAAATAAGTCAGTGTGATTGTGCTTTCTAATTTGATGTAATGTGTGAGGATAGGAAAATAATTGTGAAGTATGTGCGTGATTTGTGTGTCATATGTAATCAACTTTAAAGGTGATTTGTGTTAGTCATATTTAATCAACGTTAAAGATGAATGTATGCTAGATCTAATATGTTCCCTTTTCTACAACAATATTAGTACAGTGCAAGCCAGTTGCATTGGCCATTGTCAATTGCATCAACTTTTTGCCACATTCTTGTCATTGCACAAAAGTCATGGCAGTTTGAGTAATGAGGGAGGATTATCTTCACTTCCGTTTCCCAATAAAATATTCCATAAGCTCAAAGACTTTTTTAATTTTTCATAAGTGAATGAAGGAAATGAATAGAAAAAAATTATTAGTTGAAAGATATGTTGAATTATTTCAACTAAAAATTCAAATATAAAAGAAATAAAGTCTATATGAATTCTTATGATACGGCTAGCAAATAACATAAAACAAGTAAACCACTTATCCATGTTGACATTCCAAGCCCAAAAGCTTAACATCATTTCAAGAGTTGGCCTAATACAATCTTTGTAAGAAATTCGTTGGAAAAAGAAAACTTCATAATTAATTGTTGTTTGCAGTTGGTGATTTTGTTGCATAGAGTTGAATTTCTTGCAACCCAACGGCAAACTCTTTTAAGTAAGGTCAAATTATCACCTTAAAGAAAGCATTTTTAGCACACCCTAAAGTTAAATTATGTTTTCTAATTATTTTTGTACTCAATTTCTTTGATACAATTCCGATTTACTAAATATATAATTATGTATGAGCCTTTAAGACTACACTTTTTCAAATTATAATGTTTTTAAGCCTCGCCTATTTTTTTCCCAAGCACATCAGTTTCAAATATTGCATTTTCAAGAAACTTAAAAATTTGTACTTTTCAAATTAAAATATATTTTTCCGAAGAAAAATTCCATTTTTTATTTTGGATTTGGAGAAATAGAGATAATACTATATAATTTTTAGAAGAAAATAACAGTTGCGTTTTTCTGGTTAGGAATTAGATATCTCTATTGTATTTCTCTTTTTTGAATACATTTCCCCTTTAGTTTTTATTATTTTTTATATTTTTTTTATGTACATGTTTAGACTTTAGATATGTAAAAAAATTATTATTTTAATTATACTCTCAAACTATTATTATACTCTTAAAATATAATTTCCAGTTTATTTAATAAAAAATAGAAGGTTGCATTTAATGCTTAAATAATCTTCCATTTTTGCAAGGTCTCGGAAAAGTGATTAGTAGGCCACCCAAAATTTTCTTTTAGAAAGGTTAATTCTATAGATTCGCAAGCACTCTAATTTATTTGAAGATTAACTCAATGTAATTTTTTGTTAGATATAAAATAACATTTATTCAATTATTTTAAAAATATTCTTTATATTTAAATTATATATATATATATATATATATGGAATCGTATAGTTTGTATATCTTGTGAATACCAGGCTTGCCTTAGTAAATGGTGGAAATAAATAAAACAAAATAAATTAGTTCGTTGCTCATGCACATATAGTAAGGAAGTCAATACCGTACTGGAGACTGTACCAGTTTGGCTACCGGTACGATATATTTCGGGTACTAGTCAATACCGGTGTACCGATTCGAGTTTACCACTATTTTATATATTTAATACACACACACACACACACACACACACACACACAAAATCTCTATTTACCATAAAACATTACCTCCTGTTTATAATAAAACATTACTTCAATTGTTCGTTGCATACAAAGAAAAAAAATATAATATAAAAAACAAAAAACTTAATTGTTCATTGCATACAAAGAAAACAAATAATACAAATAATTAAGTTAACACAAACTACATAGGATCATCTACTCTTATCCATCAAAAGGATCTACTTCTGGACCATAATATACATGAGTATTATCATTCTGCCCTTAAAAAATTGCCACAATTACAAAAAAAAAAAAATAACATTTTGTGTTCCGATCCGGTACAACCGATACGAGGCCGATACGGCCAGAATTCGCCGGTACGGCCGGTATTTTTTTCGGTACGAAATAGGAGTATACTTATACTGGTACACTGACCAATACGATATGTACCAACTGGTACAATACGATACGGTACAGTATCGACTCCCATGACATATAGTTGTAGCCTTGTAGGCACCTAAAAGTTTAAAGAACGTGAACATTAGCCCAGGACAAGTAAGGGCCTGAATAAGCAAAAGGGACCCACAGGTCAACAGAACAAGCCCAGGACAAGAATGGTCCACTGCTAGGAACCGTGGGCTTGGCAATAGAGAAAAGAAGGAAAGCTCCAAAAGGTGTGCACTAGCCCAAGAAATGGGTGCAGCGGAAGGAAACCTAAAGCAAAGGGTAAAAGGCCCAAGAATTAAAGCAAGGCCTTTTTTTTTTTTTTTTTTAAGAAACACTAAAAGCAAGACCCAACACATCAAAAAGGTGCCAAAGGAATTTAAGCAAAAACAAACGTGAAGATTAAAAAAAACTATAAAAGGGCAAATAGTTACGAATGAGCCTTCATCCCTACGAGAAAACTAAGAAATAAATTAAATAATGATATAAAAGACAAACCATAAAACCACGTAAAAAGAGTAATTTTCACATAAAAGTCACAATTTTAACTACAACTATCTTATGTATGTGGCAAAATGTCATTAACTACTAGTTACTTACACTTTTTTCTCCAGTATTCTTAGTTTACACATGGATGGTAAAAGTAGTATATTTTTTTACTAGAATTTTTATAAAACCATGAGACCATATAAGGGCCCCTAAAGGATGATTCCCAGTTCACCAAGGCAAAGTGGATGCCAACCATGACAAAGTTCTCGAGACCAAGGGTTGACCAAGTACCAACGGTGGAAAAAGTGGATGGTTCAACCAAGGCAAGACCTTGAAGAAACAACAAAGCAGTAGGTAACTTCGGGAAAGACTCTTTAGTCGAAATGACATCTTATACCATTCCTGGGAAAGAGGCCTTAGACATATGAAGTCACTCTCATAGCCTAGGATCTTTGAAAAGTTGCCTTCCTAGCTCTACAAGCAAACCCATGCTTCCTTGTTCTTGGCAGAATGCATGGCTTATCAGAAGGACGTATCTTCCATTACAAAAATGCTCACAACACTTTCAGAAGGAGACCTACGAAGATAACGAAACAAGAACCAAAGCGGTAGGGGTAGAGGCGTGTATTGGCTTGGGGGGCCATGCCCCCAACCCCCCTACCTCTGCCAAAGCTCTTGAAACTCTACTATTATATGAAAATAAGCTGGGTTCCTGTAATTGTAACAATTGGCCCCCCTAATTATTATCCACTCCATTGTCCACTATTAGTTTTTATGGATTTCACTTTTCCCTTTGCTTTACAGTCCTAAAATTTAGTTGTAAAAAGTTTCATTTTAAACTAGTTGGAAGAGAAACTATTCAAACTCTACTAATATCTTTTTATTATACGTGAATTTTGAAATTCTAAAAATTGGATTGCTTGTTCTTATTATATCTTTCATACTTGCAAAATTATAAGAAAATCAAAGATCAATAGCTATGTCATCAATCAAATATTTAAATTTCAAGTTTTTGTGATCTAAAATTATGCACAAAGAATTGGTTTATTAATTGAATAGTAAATAACTTCAAATTTGAATAAAATTTGACATGTAATGTTAAGAACATAAATTACATGAAATCCAGCAATTATATTTTCAGAATTCACATTCAATAAAAAGATATAAGAAAGTTTAAAGGGTTTCTCTACAAACTAGTTTGGAGAGAAATTTTGTCTAATTTAGTTTCTCACACGTGGACTTCACCCAAAAAAATACACATTTACCAAAAGCTAATAAATCCCAAGTTGTTAAGTTGCCCTTTATTTTAATTTTATTGTCTAAGAAACTAATTAAAAGTGCATGCATCGTGTCTTTATGTCTCCAATTGTGAAAAACTATTGTGTACTGCTACAAGTTTTTTTTTTTTTTTTTTTGGTGGCATTCCTAGTCTTTTCAAAGTACATTTCTTTATTTCTCTCTTATCATCATTTTTTTTTTCTCCACAAAATTGATCTTTTTCTACCATTGGCATTCCCCCCACCCCCTCTCTGCCCGCTCTCAAAGTTCTACATAAATTTTTAGCTACGCCACTGTAAAGAGGTAAAAAAAATATAAAAGAAAAGCACCCCCAAGGTCTACGGCAAAACCAAGACAAGAAGGGGAAATAGTAATTTCTTCAACTCCTAAGCATAGTATAAAGGAGGAGACTAGCTATGCGAAGAGGAGGTACAAGATCTAGACGGTGGCAATTAGAATCAGCTATACCTAGGGGTACCCCCATGAATAGAGGCATACATTGACTATGGGGGCAATGGCCCCCCCTAAATTTTTTTTAAGAAAAATATTAGTATATATATGTATTAACTTTAGCAATTTTATTCTGTAAAATTACATTTTGTCCCCCGGCCCTAATAATATCATTGATTATTTTAGAGTAATGTTACAATTACAAACTTATCTACAACATATTTACAAACCATTGAAGTACAAATAATTACTAGTTTGCATCTGGACCTATCACTTACATCACTTTTTTATTTATCAATAATCACTCACCATATTAACAATTTGTAAAAACATTTGTAGCTCTAACATTTTGCTCATTTTAAAGGCCATTAAAAAAATTATAAATCTAAAATCTAAAACAACGTATACAAGCATTAAAAATTTAGCGGAATAACAAAAATTACCAATAACAAAGCTAAAACAAAATAAGTTCAGTTAACCAATTTTACTCAAAACAAACAATGAACCCCTTAAAAAGTTAAAAAAAAAAAAAAATTGTCTTTTCCTAATAGTAGACAGACACATCAAAAACTTTAAAAAAAAAAAAAAAAAAATCTCAACAAGTAAGAAGCAGCAGAGTTAGAGGTCAGAGCCGTCCCCCTTTAACTCCAAGTCCTGGCTCTATCCCTACTTGCCCTAATTGAGAAATCTTTTGAGCGTAGTATAAAAAGAGAAAATTCATTGAGAAAATTAAGAGTAAGTGGAAAGCCATATTGATCCAGAGTTCCAAAACCCACAAGCTTTGTAGAACTTTTGAGTTTAAAAATGCTGCGAGTGTTGGGGCCTATGGCCTTATGGCTTACCCTCCTTTAATTTGTGAGCAAATTGTGTTAGTTCCATGAGGAACCTTACATTGTAGTTCTATGGCAACCCATTTATAACTATTCTCTCAGTTATCCTTCCATTTGACTAACGTTGAATTGCAAAATTTTTATTATATTGTTGTTAGTTATTGGTCTTGGTTGTTGGAATTGGGCTTTGCTTATTCACAGTTTAGTCCAGTAGAACGGCCCCCATTCGGCCGTTGTAGGATCACTAAGTCTAGCTTTCAGAATCTTACACAGATAAACTCTGTTTGTTCAGATTCAGGTCCTTTATTTGGGCTTGGGTTCAGCTGGAACAGCAAAAAAGTGGTATTAGAAGTATATGGTTAAATAATTAAATTTATCATATCTCAATAGCTTAACCTTTTGGAACAATCGCTAATTTAACATTGTATCAAAGCATGAAATCTTAAGTTCAATCATTGTCTCCTTTACTCTACCTCCCATTTAAATTCCCACGTGTTGGGCCTTGCCTATTAAAAAGTAGTTTCGCCCTACAGGCGAAAGGAAGTGTTAGAAGTATGTGATTAAATAATTAAATTTAGGTTAAGGGTGAGTTTGTTTCGGCTTTTTGGGAAAGGGCTTTTTGAAAAAGTGGCTTTTTGAAAAAGGGCAGTATGAAAAAGTGCTTTTTCAAAAAGCTGAGTGTTTGGTAAAAGTTATTAAAAAGTGCTTTTTAAAAAAGCTGAGTGTTTGGCTAGCACTTATAAAAGTAACAGTTTGAGGGCTAAATTACTAAAAAGGACAATGTCTATATAAAGAAAATTCTTTGTTTTAATTACCTCTTTTAATGCAAGTTATGGACACAATATTTTCACAAAAATTTCACAATAAAGTCTATATAACAAGTTGTTAATGGTAGGAAAAAAAATGTCACTAGTAGATCTAAATAAGAACTAATAACAACTTACTATGTAAGTTTTATTATGAAATTGTTATAAAAATATTCTGTCAATAGTATTTTTTTCTAAAGAAAAATAGTATTAACTTAAAAAGTTTAGAGATATAATAAAATGTCACAACAATATTAATTTTAAATTAATCTTTGTAAAATAAAATTTTATTAACACTTATTTTTTAAATGAGTTCTTCTAATACTCAAAATTTTTTCTCTACCACATACCCTGTAACATCACAGTTATGAAAAAAAAGTTGTAAAATAATGTGGATTCCTATTCCTATATAGTTATGAAAAAAAAGTTGTAAAATAATGTGGATTCCTATTCCTATATTTTCTTCCCGTTACTTTACCCAAAACCAAAAACTCTTTTATTTTATTTTTTTTCTTCCACTTTTTGCTCATCCACACGTTCCTCATCTTCTTATCTTCCTTCTTTTACTTTCCTCCACACAAAAGCCACAGACACACACACACACACAAGTCTGAAGATGAGATGCCGCAGCACTAAAGAAGAAGAAGCAGCACCGCAGCAGAGCAGAGCAGCATAGCACAGCAGCACAGCAGCACAGTAAATCAAAAAAAAAAAAAAAATAGAGAAGAGAAGAGGAAGAAGCAGCACAGACAAAGAAACCCAGCAACACAGAAGAAGAAGAAGAAGAAGAAGAAGAGATGCCGCAGCACAGCAGCATAGAGGAGCAGAAAAAAAAAAAAAAAAAAAACTATGGGCAATTCAGGGAAAAAAAAACCCACCAACGGTAATATTTGTTTTGAATCTAAACGTGCTTGTGCGTTTTGCAAAATGGAGCTCAGAGCTCCATTTTGCAAAAGCCCGTTTTCTTCACAATTTCAAAACGCAGCTTTTTGTAAAAAGCTGCGTTTTGAAACTTACCAAACGAGCTTTTTGAATTGAAGGTTTCAAAACGGACTTTTTGGGGCTGAAAAAGTGGAAACAAACGGGCACTAAAATGCAAAACTCACCCTTTAAGTTTTACAACTTTTCATTTCAGTTCTTCAAGTTTACACTTTATCATTTCAGTCTTCTAAATTTCAAATATTCTCAATTTAGTTCTCTATTAACTCAACATCCATATCTACCGTTAAGCTACCCAAAACGGCATTGTTTTGGCCATTATTTAATATTTATTTTATTATTTATTTCTTAATTTATAAAAAACGTTAATTTGAAGAAAAAAAATAGAAATTAAATCAAGCAAACGTGTCATCCCTCCCCCATCTACAGAACACGAGATACAAACCCCACCCACCCCTAGCCTAACCCAATAACTGAGACTAAGATGGAGAAACAGAGATAGAGATCGAGAGACCGAAACTTGCCCTCCATCTGTCAAAGCTTAAAAAAAAAAACTTCGAAATAGGATTAAATGACCTTTGAAAGAAAAAAAAAAAATTGTGTTGGGATGCAAATATTGTTGAAGACTTTGATGGGAAAGATTATATTACTGTGTAGCTAGAAGAGATCGTAAATTATTTATAATCTCAATGACAAAGATTAAGGACGAGGGGTCACCGCTATTTTCTAGAAGATCAAACTCCGGAGACATTTTCGAATTTTATTTTATTTTTTTGTGGGTTAAAATTTGGTGATTTAGTTTGATCAATCTATGTTTGTTTGTTAAAAGTCTACTCTAGAGGTTCTCAAGTAAGGGTAGTTATCACTCTCTTTCTTGTAGTATTCGGTTTCCCTTCATTGTGTGAAGGATGATGGGTTCTCTAGTATTCTTATTTACTTAGAGACTTGGTGTGTGTCATATAGTTCTAGTTTAGTTATTTCAAAATTGGTTTGTTCCAGTTATTATTTAGATTTGTCCTGTCTCCTTTGTCATCTTCATTGTTTCAATGGAGGATTTATCTAATCGGTGGAAGAAATTAACTTTGTCTGAATCTGAGGAAAATCGTGTTGCTTTGAGATCTAATAGGAAAAAGAGGGAGTTTATCCTTGAGGAAAATTTCTTCAGACCGTTATGGCGCACAAAGGTGGTTTCAATGTTACTGTTGGTGGTGAAAATATTTTACTATTTGCTTTTGAATTGGAAGTTGATGCTGAAAGAGTTATTCAAGGCAAACCTTGGGCTTTTGATAGACATCTTGTTGTTTTTGAAAGGTTTGATGGTTATACTTCTATTCAATTGTTGGGTTTCAAAAAGACTGCTTTCTAGGTGCAAATTCATAGTCTTCCTTTTTCTCTCCAAACAATTGAGACTGCTTTCAGTATTGGTGAGACTATTGGTTCGGTTATCACACCGAAAGACTTGGGTGAAATGTTGGGAGCAAATTTCATAAAGGTAAGGGTGGTTGTTGATGTTTCCAAGCCTTTGTGCAGGGGAAGAAAGATTTCTTGGGATGCTAACTGTGAAGGTTGGGCTACATTCATGTATGAGAGGTTACCTAATATTTGTTATTGGTGTGGGTCTGTATCTCATAATGACAAGGATTGCTCACTTTGGCTGCGTAGTAAGGGTACTTTGAAATCAAAGGATCAGCAATTTGGTCCATGGATTCGAGCTCCTCTTTTTAATTCGGTAAAGAAAGCATTTGTTGAAGTTAAAGGATATGACACAATGAACTGTGGTATGGAGGGATTAATACCCCTTCAAGGGACTCGTTTTGTTCATGATGCAACAGAGCCTCACTTCCGTCCTTCTGTTTCTCAACTAAATTATGGCAACGATATGCTGAATCAACCCGTGGGAGGGAGTATGGAGGTTGCGGAGAATGCTTCTTCATTGCCAAGGATCTCACCGATACTGTTGGAGGATGACACAAACACGGCAGAGGAGGCTCCGACTTTTGAGGAGCAGTTATGTGAATTGGATAAGGAAATTAACTACTCTCCAAGGGCTTTGAAAGTGAATCGCGATTTTCCTGGGCTTCCTTCGGTTGACACTCCTACATTTTCTAATGCCACTTCATCTGTGAACGTGTCAAAACCATCTGTGCATGTGACACAGCAAAAACTAGATTTCATTGGGCATGAAGTTGGACGTGAAATGGAATCTTTGGAGACAACTTGGGCTGATGAATTTAAAGTGGGCTGGACTTCTATTAATAAACAAAAGAAAGGCACACATGGGAGACCAAAGAAATTTGTTCAGGAAGTATTGTTTAACAATAATACTTTAACTCTTTCATCTCCTAACAAATCTGCTTTGCCTACCCGTAACTCTAAAAGAACATGGACACGAGATGTTGCTAAAACATTAAATTCTTCAGAGAGAAAATATGGGTGCTCTGACTTGGGGGAGAAGCGAAAAGTGGCTGAAACTGAAAGTGCAGAAGATCGTTTTGTTATTAAGGAAAAGAGGCAGAAAATTGAGGTAAGTTCAACTACTCAAACGGCGGAGGTTGCTCAGCAGCCCCACCGAGCACAATGAATCTTTTAAGTTGGAACTGTCGGGGGCTTAGGAACCTCCAAACAGTTAATGCCTTGGCAAAGGTGGTCAATAAAGAAGAGCCCATTCTTGTTTTCCTTATGGAAACAAAATTGAAAAAGGATTGGTGGGAGTTAATTAAGGAAAAATGTATAATGAAAAATTGTTTTGTTGTTCCTAGTATTGAGAATAGTGGTGGTCTTGTTTTGTTGTGAAAAGAAGATTTAAGGGTAGATGTTAAAACTTTTTCTCAAAATCATATTGATGCTTGGGTGGATGGGGGAGAACTTGGTTGGTGGCACTTTACGATTTTCTATGGTCATCCGGATACAGCTAAGAGGCATGAATCTTGGGCTAAATTAAAGCAATTGAAATGTACGTCTTCTTTACCGTGGCTGGTTATTGGTGATTTTAATGAGATTATAGGTCTTTCGGAGAAGGAGGGTGGTTGTATTCGTCCTATAAAGCAGATGGAGGATTTTGTGTCTACTATTGATTATTGTGGATTGTGTGATTTGGGTTATATTGGGTCTAGGTTTACTTGGCTCTATCAAACAACTAGTGGGGTGCAAATAAGAGAAAGATTGGATAGGGCTTTGGCTAGCTTAGAGTGGAGGTCCCTTTATCCTATGGCCAAGCTTCATCATTTGTTTTCTTCGGTTTCGGACCACTCTCCATTATCTCTTCACTTGACCCAATGGCACAAGAAAAAAAGAAATAGGAGAATGTTTAGGTTTGAATCAATATGGTTGAAGGATTCAAGGTGTGAAAAGGTTGTTAAGGATGCATGGGCGTGTGGTCAATTAGTTGGGTCGGATTGGGTTCTCCAAGAATGTTTGGAGCGGTGTAAGGCTGATTTATCTGCTTGGAATGATTCTGAATTTGGCCATGTGGGAAGGACTATTGTGGAGCTTCAAACAAAATTGGAGTGGTTAGAATTGCAACTCGTTTCTAAGGAAGTAGTGGAAGCATTGAGACATATTCGCATTGAATTGAATTGTTGGTTAGATAGAGAGGATGATATGTGGAGGCAACGATCAAGAATTAATTGGTTTCAAAATGGTGATAGAAACACAAGCTTTTTTTCATGCCAAGGCATCTGCTAGACAGAGGAAGAATTTCATGAATGGGTTATTAGATGATGATGGGGTTTGGCAAGTTGAAGAGGGTAAAATGGCGGAGATAGCAATTGGGTTTTTTGGAGATCTTTTCTCTACTAGTAATCCGGTGGAATTTTCGGAATTACTCCTTGCCGTGAAACCTAAAGTGACTGAAGCAATGAATGATTGGCTGGTTCGCCCTTTTGTAGAGAGCGAAGTCGAAGGTGCTTTGAAACAAATGTACCCACTTAAGGCTCTAGGACCTGATGGGATGCCTCCTCTTTTCTTCCAACACTTTTGGAACACTAGTAGCACGGTGGTGACCAAAACGGTACTTGATTTTCTTAACTTTGGTATTTCTCCACCACATTTTAATGACACCCACATATCTCTTGTTCCAAAAATTAAAGAGCCAAAGAAGATAACTGATTATAGGCCTATTAGTTTATGTAATGTTGTGTATAAGATTGCATCAAAAGCTATTGCAAATAGGCTGAAACGGTTTTTACCCTCGATTATTAGTGATACTCAAAGTGCTTTTGTTCATGGAAGGTTGATTACAGATAATGTATTAGTGGCTTTTGAAACAATGTACCATATTAGTCAGAAAAAGGGGGGTAAGGTAGGGGAAATGGCTCTTAAATTAGATATGAGCAAAGCTTATGATACGGTAGAGTGGGTTTGGTTGGAAAAGGTCATGGAGAAATTGGGTTTTGCTGATAGGATAAGGGACTTGATTATGAGATGTGTTTCTACGATCACTTATTCAGTTAAAATTAATGGGGTTCCGAGGGGGTACATTATTCCATTTAGGGAAATCCGTCAAGGAGACCGTTTATCACCTTATCTCTTTCTTTTGTGTGCAGAAGGTTTTTCTACTTTGATTCAATCAGCGGTGGATAGGGGTCAAATGGAGGGGGTGAAAATTTGTAGAGGAGGCCCAAGATTGTCGCACTTGTTTTTTTGCAGATGATAGCCTGATTTTTTGCAAGGCCACACTTGAGGAATGTGATGAACTACAAATATTGCTTGAGGTATATGAGAAAGCTTCTGGTCAACAATTAAACCGTGCAAAGACATCTTTGTTTTTCAGTAGTAATACCTCCAGAGATGTCCAAGAGGAGATAAAGAATCGGTTTGGTGCCCAAATAATCAAGCAACATGAGAAGTATCTTGGTTTGCCTTCTTTGGTTGGGAGAAATAAAAGAACTACATTCAATGCTATCAAGGAGAAGTTGGGAAAAGTATTGGCAGGTTGGAAAGAGAAGTTACTTTCAAAGGCGGGGAAAGAGGTTCTAATTAAAGCAATGGCCTAAGCAATACCGACTTATACTATGAGTTGCTTCAAACTTCCAGACTCGCTTTGTGATGATTTAATGGGGATGATTAGGAATTTTTGGTGGGAACAAAAAAATGAGGAAAGGAAAATTGCTTGGCTTAGTTGGGAGAAAATGTGTAAACCTAAATGTAATGGAGGAATGGGATTCAAGGATTTAAAATTGTTCAATAAGGCTTTGCTTGCAAAACAGGGTTGGTCTCTTCAAATGGGTCGCAACTCTCTTGTTTATAGGGTTCTCAAGACTAAATACTTCCCAACTTGTGATTTTATTCATACCTCGATTGGAAATAATCCTTCTTATACTTGGAGGAGTTTAATATCTACCCAAAGTCTAGTTAATGAGGGTTTAAGATGGAGGGTTGGTAATGGAGCAAATATAAATGTTTGGCAAGACAAGTGGCTGCCATGGGGTTCGACTTATAGGGTCACTTCTCCTAGGTTATTTCTGAGTCTTGATATAAGGGTTGCTGATTTAATTGATCCACACAAAGCAAGATGGAAAAATGAAGTTCTTGATGGTCTTTTTCTATCTTATGAAGCTGATTTAATCAAAAGTATTCCTTTGAGTGCTACTTTACCGGCGAACAAAATGGTTTGGGCTGTAACTAACAATGGAATGTTCACTGTTGGGAGTGCGTATAAATTGGCGGTTTCCATGTTCTAATCTAAAGGCCATGGTACTACTTCTGATGGTACTCTATTAAGAAGATTTTGGAAGAAAGTGTGGTCATTTTTGTTGGCGTGCTTGTCGCGACACTTTACCAACGAAAGTCAAATTGTTGAGGCATAATGTTATTGCTGAATCTCTATGTGTGCATTGTTTGGATAGTGCAGAAACTAATAGTCATATTTTCTGGGGTTGTCCGACAGCACAGGCGGCTTGGGCTACTTCAAAGCTGAATCTGTTACCTCCTGATGTTAATGCTGTTACTTTCCAGGATCTGTTATGGCATGAACTAATGATTTCTGATGCTGGGGATATGAAATGTTCACAATTAGTTATGATTGCTTGGAAGTTATGGTGCAACAGGAATGAAATTTATCATGGAGGTGAAGCAAAAAATGGGCTGGAAGTGGCTTGGTCAGCAGCAAGTTATTTACAAGAATATTGGTCTGCTATAGAGAAGCATGATTCCACTGCTTCTGATCCGGTTCAGCCTTTCAGTGACAGAGAAAATGATGTTCAAAATTCAGATTGGGTCCCTCCTCCTTCAGGTTTATGCAAGATTAATGTAGATAGTGCTCTTTTTCCCACAAAGAAGTTGGCTGGCATTGACGTGGTCATTAGAGATCAGCATGGCAAATTGTTGGCTGCATTATGCGGAAAAATTAGAGCTCAAATGGGAGTACTTGAACTTGAAGCAAAGGCATATGAAGCTGGTATCTTGTTTGCAAGACATTTGGGGCTGAAGAATAGAGTGTTAGAAGGAGATTCTTTGATTGTTTCTAATGTTCTCAAGCAGTTAACACAGCCTCCTACTTCAGTTGCTGCTATTGTAGAAGGAATTAATGTCTTGAGTTCAGATGTTGGGGTTGTTGCTTATTCTCATGGGAGAAGGACTGGTAATAAGCCAGCCCACATTTTAGCACAACAAGCTCAAAGCTTTGTCAATGATGTAATTTGAATTGAAGAGATTCCTTGTTGTATCCAATAAGCTTTTGTCTATGATGTACTTGATTTTTGATGTTTAGTAATATTTCTGTGTGTGTTTTTATCAAAAAAATATATATATATATATATATGTTTGTTTGTTTGTTATGATTGATGGTGTAGAAAGATACATGCTGATCTGTATGACAGGAGTTTGAGGCAGTAACATCCTCTTTTGGTCCTTCGATCTGTCCCTCTTCTCCCTCTAATTTCTGGGTTTTTTTTTTTTAAATTAAGAAATAAATAAATATTAAATATTAAATTAAGGCCAAAACGACATCATTTTGAGTAGTTTAATGATACCAATAGACAGATTGTTAATGGAAAATTGAATTAAAAAGGATTAAAACTTAGAAGACTGAAATGACAAAATATAAATTTAGAGGATTGAAATGAAAAATTGTGAAACTTAGAGAGTGAGTATATTAATAAAGTTTAAGCTTTTGATCTTAAATTTATCATTTTTCAATAGTTTAAACTTTTGAGACAATCGGTAAATTAAAAAGTGGTATATCAGTAAAGTTCAAAATGAGATTCTAATTCCTTCAAGCTAGAGCTTCAATACCTCACAATCAATCCATCGTGTTTCACATTTAACTCATTGTCTGAAGCAAAGAACGGCAGAATATCGTTTTACGTATTCTCTCTGGAAAAAGAAAACCGTCAATAAGAAACCTAAACGGTTTTATTTATGATTGATACGGATACCATGCTTGATGCCAGAGATAGAAACATAAGCATTTTTATCGAAAAAGTTTATACAAAACTTGCTATGTAGGTAAAGACTATTTCACGTGATCATATTTTTACTTTTTAATATTACACTGCATATTTAAGCTGAACGACATTTCCTGGTTTAACAAATTCCTATATAAAATCTTTAAATATCTAACTATATTTCTGAATGACGTGAATTCACGTCATTCATATACTTCACTGCTACTTTGAGGGGAATATATATATATATATATATAGACACATATATAGATTGGCATAAAGCTGGTATATAAAAGCTAAGACTTCAATGAAATTGTGCATATTTAACACCAAACCTGCTCAATGGATAAAAACATAAAATCACAAATGATCTAAAAAAATAACTGATGTAAAAACAAAATTTACAACAAGAATTGAAAAATAAATAAATAAATAACGTATGTATCTCTATAATCATGAGCCAATCACTCACCTTTCATTAAGGGGGGTCATTAATTGAACTGCTTTTTCTTTTCTTTTTTTTTTTTGGGGTTTTGGGGGGGTGGGGAGCCGCAATTGTTATTAGCTTTATAAATCAATGGCATAACCTACTCACCTCTATTGGGAGAGTCAGATTTCAAATTCTCCCTTTTGATTTTTGTAATTTGGGTTATAAATGAATCAAACTGTTTAAGAATAGCTCAATCAAGGATTCAGGGTTTCTAAATAAGGTTAAGTTTATACTTAAGTTTAGGTTTGATTATTAAATGAGTCAAGCTTAAATATAATAATACGGTCGTGAATGTGATGCTTAATTTGACTAAACAAAATATTATATTTTAAAATATATAATTGTCTATAAATATACTAAAATAGATTTGCAATTAATTGTATAATTTTGTGAATAAATTCATATGATACTAATTTATTATTTGTAGTTTATTGATAATATAATTAGTTCATTCTTAATAAACATTCATAATATATGAAAACGTAAAATATTTTAGTCATGATTTTGGGATCCACAGTTACGTGAGAAGTACGCATTTATGGAGAAAGTATACCGTGTTTCGGTAATACTAACTCAGCATCTGTTTTGATATTTCCTACCCAATAAATGAATGACACTTGTTTCAAAAAACCACATTAGACTACTCCAATAAATGATTAATTTATCTTTCCGATAGTTGTCAGTGTCATTATCATTTATTGGAGTAGTCTGATATAATTTTTTGAAACAGGTGTCACTCATTTATTGGGTAGGAAATACCAAAACAGATGCTAAGTTGGTATTACCAAAACATAGCATACTTTCTCACATTTATGATACTCTGAGAGTACTTAATAATTATCCCTGATTGAAAAACTTTCAAACTCTTTTCAAGAACATGCATTAAATATGCAATAATTAAAGAGTTTCCCTAATCATAAAACATTCACACCTATTGTGTTTTAAATGAATCTCTTGTATGTATTGTTGTGTGTAGTATAACTTGCTCCACCTTCCCTTAAAAATTACCATAACTTTTGAGTGGAGTTGTTGTGTGCTTTTGTGTTAGAACTTCTTTCCATCTCTCTTGTATATGTGTGTTAATTTGTTTCTTAAAAAAAAAAAAAAAATAGTTGCTTTAGGAAAGTTTGTATATTCAAATAAGAGCGACAGACCTAAATTTCTTACGCTACAGTTTCCACATAGTAAATGCGCGCGACGTAGGACAGTGAATTTACAAAATTCAATTTCCTTCTTTTGGAGCAAACTTGCTATGGCCGGAAAGCAGCTCGTTATTTCCATTGAGGGATTTTCCAGAAGAGAAGCCGGTGCCGGTGAAACAAGCAGCGCCATCACTGAGGATGCCCAGACGCACAGCATTTCTATCGAATCTACTGACCTGGAGGCAAAGATTAGTACAGTAATGGTGGCAAGAAAAAAGGTGACACCATCCCCAGCACCAAAGATACAAAAGGTTATATTCGTGCTGCGAGATCACAAGGATTTCAAGAAGCTCTATGAGCCAAGAACAGTATCACTTGGTCCTATCCATCATCGTAATGACAAGTACCAGCTAGGAGAGCAGTACAAGCTTGTGTTGACATATGAGTTCGTCAATGGTAGCAAAGAGAGGATAAACTATTTGTATAAGAAGATTGGGAAGAATATCAATGAACTGAGGGACTGCTTCGAGAAGGGAGTGATTGAAGGCTATGATGATGAGACCCTCATTTGGCTGTTGTTGGTGGACGGCTGCGCAATACTACAATACATATATTGCGCAGCTAAGAATAAGTTCAACGAGTTGAATATAAAACCCGACAGTATAGCCTTTACACAACAGGATCTGTTTTTGCTTGAGAACCAGCTTCCCTATCGTCTGCTCAAATGGTTGATGAAATGGAGTGATAATGAAACTGACTTGAAGAAATCGATTGACACTTACATTGATTGGCAGGTTTCGGTACCACTACCAGAGGATCACTCATCAATTCTCCGCTGTGCCGCCCCAAGTTCGTTGTCGTGGTATCTCTCGAGAAAATCAAAGCAGCAACAAGAGAAGCAAGATGATGGAGATGCCGTCCATCTTCTTGATCTTCTAAGGACACGTCTCTTGCATAAGCATCAACAAAACAAGCCAGAGAAGTCAACAAAAGACGTCTCTAAGGACACGAGTTCGCTATCGAGTTTGCAATCCTATCGCAATGTTCAGGAACTTCAAGCAGCAGGTATTCATGTGGAACGTTGTAAAAACGAAAATAGTTGCTTGGATGACATATCTTTTACTAAACTCGGCTGTTTGGGATTCCTTTGGCTTCCTCCTATAACTGTGGATGACTCAACAAGGCCAAAGTTTTTGAACTTGATAGCCTACGAGATGTGTCTAGATTTCCAAAATGACTTTGGGATCACCTCTTACATATCCTTCCTCGATTCACTAATCGACGAAGCCAATGATGTTAAGATGCTAAGGAAAGCAGGAATACTCTATAATTGCCTTGGTAGTGATGAACACGTGGCTCAACTCTTCAATGAGATAGGTACTGACTTGGTTCCTAACAGCGAAATATATAGAAATGTCAGAGAACAAATTCAGAAGCACTACAAGAACCAGTTGATGACCTGGTTGGCTCAAGTCTATCACGACCATTTCAACAGCCCCTGGACGTTCTTGGCTTTCTTTGGCGCATTGTTAGTACTTGCTCTAACCGTCATTCAGACTTGGTATGCTGTCAAATCTCCTCCAGGACTCTGCGATAACTTCTGCAAGAATTATACTCGAAAATAAATATGCAGAAAACGTAAAATTTTATTTGTTGTTATCTTTCCAAGTGTGTCTATCTAGCTGAGAATTACATATGATTTCTATAAATATATATATATATATATATATATATATTTATATGCCTTGGACCGCTGTTTCCAAATAAAGAGGCCTTAGGAATTCTAATAGTCATGACTTCGATCGCATGGGTCATCCCAAGGCCCCATCATCTTAGTAATTTCTTTACCTTGGTGTTGAAGTTTTCGTGCAATCAGTCAGGGTGATTGTACTTCCTAATTTGATGTAATTAATGTGTGGATTGTCTCAGAGTTTCTCTGTGGTGTGTAATATATGTTTATTTTATTATTTTTGGAGGAAAAAATTCTTCTTTAAACTTTTTTTTTTTTTATTTAACAAAAAAAAGTTTAAAGAAGAATTTTTTCCTCCAAAAATAATAAAATAAAATAAAAATAAAGTAGAATTGTGTTTTGATCTGTCCCGTGCCAACACTGTATAACTATCATTACTCATTATTAATTGCTTCAACTTAATGCTACGTTCTCGTCATTGCACAAAAGTGGAGACAGTTTGAGTAATGAATGATTATCTTCATTTCTGTGGCCGATTATTCAATGACTTATTTTTTTCATTTTCTTTTAAGAGAAGTGAATGAAGGAGATAAATGAATAAAACGTAGGAAAAAAGTACTTACCTCCTCTATGTTTAGAGTCACAATTTCTCTCATGATCTTTGAAATCAAGCAATTGTCCATTCTATGTTTAAGAAATAAGTAAATATGCTCAATCCGTTTTTTTTTTTTTTCAATTAAATTCCACGGATCACAATAATTACAAATGTAAACAAAGAAAAGAACAATGCACTTCTCGTCTTTTTCTCTTCCATGTGATGTAAGACTAATAATTATTCAAAATAGATATCTGTTTATTTCTCAAAGATAAAGGAAGAAATTGGTTGGTTTCAAGGATGAAAGGAAAATTGTGAACTACCCGAAACAATCCAAAAAAGCACCCCCCCGGGGCCCCTAAAACTTATTACTTAAAAGAAATGTTGAATTTTTTCAACTAAAAATCCAAATAGAAAAAAATATATATATTCATGACACAGATAGCAAATAACAGAAAACAAGTAAACTACCGCTTATTCTAGCTATTAATGTCATTTTTTTACACCATCAATTAACTCCAGAGTTGGCTGGACACAACTTTTGTAACAAATTCTTTGAGAAATGAAACTTTAGGATTAATTGTTGTCTGTAGTTATGGTTTTATTGCATAGATCGGTGAATTTCTTGGAACCC
This sequence comes from Lithocarpus polystachyus, assembly GCA_033629205.1. NCBI lineage: Eukaryota > Viridiplantae > Streptophyta > Magnoliopsida > Fagales > Fagaceae > Lithocarpus > Lithocarpus polystachyus. The sequence continues at coordinate 8,828,256 of CM066168.1, read as the reverse complement.
CGCACCAAACTTATTTGAGTACGGACAAATTATTTCCTTGAAAAAAGTATTTTCAACACGCCATAAAGTCGAATTATGTTATTTTTATCATTGTTTTCTACTCAATCTCTTCCATACAAAATATTGATCTTAGTTCTAAATGTATAATTATGTGCAGACTTGATATAGTGGTTTAAAACTGCACATTTCCAAATTAAAATTTTTTTAAGCCTCACTATTTTCTTTCTAACCACAGCAGCTTCGAATATTGCATTTTCAAGAAACTTAAAAATATGCACATTTTCAAATTACAATATTTTTTTTTTTCAAAAGCAATATATATATATATATATATATCTTTATTGTATTTTTCTTTTAAGAATGCAGTTTCCCTGTAGTTTTTATTGTTTTTATATTTTTCTTATATGAACTTGTATATGTTTAGATATGTAAAGTCACATTTATTTTTTAAATTATTTAAATTAAACAAATTTATATGTCTCAAAAGTTTTAAAACTATTATTTTACTCTAATGGTGTAATTTCTAATTTATTTAGTAAAATATAGAAGGTCATATTTAATGCATAAATCTTCTACTTCTGCAAGGTCTTGGAGAAATGATTAGTAAGCAGTTCAAAATTTTCATTTTAGAAAGGATAATTCTCTAGATTCAAACCCGCGAGCTTTCTAATTTATTTAAAGACTAACATAATGTAAATTTTTGTTAGATATAACATAACATATTTTAAATTATGTTAAAAGTATATAGGTTATTTTTATATTTAATTTTTAAAGAAATTTAAGCACTTTGTCTATCAAATACGCTTGCATTAGTAAATAGTGGTAAAAATGTGTGTGTGTGTGTGTGTGTGTGTGTGTGTGTTTAAATTAACTGGTTCGTGCTGATGCACAGCTTCGTTCAACTTAAGTTATAAAACAACTTAAATCTTCACAAAATTGTGTACACTTAATTAATTCTATTGGTGTATCAATAAGTTCAAATTAAGATTTTAAATTTTTCAAGCTATAGTTTCACTCCATCACATGTAAGGGTGGCAAAATCAACGCAAACCTATTTGCCCACCCAAACCCACCCACTTAAAGACCCAAACTCATCCAATTATTAATTGGGTTAAATGGGTATTAACCTAATTAAACCCAATTAACATTAATATTAATTGAGTTTTAACTGGGTACCTAATTAGACCCAAGTATGATCAAGTATTATTTCCACAAATCACACAACTCTAAAATACCAAAAACCACTAAAAAGACCAAAATACCACTGAAACCTCTAAAATGACTAAAATACTCCCTAAACATAAAAAATGACATAAATATCCCTTGAAACCTAAAAAATGACCAAATTACTCCCATAAACCTATAAAATGATTGAAATACCCCATAAACCCAAAAAAATGACCGAAATACCCCTGGAAACTAAAAATTACCAAAATACCTCCTTTAAATATGTGAAATGACCAAAATATCCCTAAACCAAAAAAATGACCAAAATAACACCGAAACCTGAGAAGCAATACCTCTAAAACTTAAGAAATGACCAAAATACCTTCAAAAAAAAAAAAATGTTGAAATACCCCCTAAACCCACCCATTTGACACCCCTAGTCACACTCAATATTTTGTGTATCACATTTAAGATTTAACTTTGGACAAAATGGGCAAATGCCTTTTTCACACAAACTAAGTAACATTTTGCCCTCTTTCCCAAACTAATTAGGAAAATGTCCCTCTTTTAAAACTCGATTTTCTCAAAATCGATTTAAAAAAAAAAAATTTGGAGCCCTATAGTGACGTTTTAAGGAGTCTATAGTGACGTTTTTAGGACTTATAGTGGCATTTTATAATTTGACCATCATGAAATCGAGTTATATGCAATTTTTTTCATTTTTTTTTTTGCCTATAACTCGACTTTGTAAAGATCGAGTTATAAAATGCTGCTATAGGTCCTAAAAACGTCACTATAGGCTCCTTAAAAACGCCGCTATAGGGCCTAACTCGATTTTTAGAAAATCGATTTTCAAAAGAGGAGTATTTCCCTAATTAATTTGGAAAAGAGGGCAAAATGCTGATTAGTTTGTGTGAAAAGGGTATAGGTCAATTTTGTCCATTTAACTCTATTGTCTAAAACACGAATGGTATAATATATGGTTCTACCTTTTATTTTATGAAAAAGATGACCGTGAATAAGAAGTACAAGAACCATTTTGCTCATTCTTGACGCAAGAGATAAAAACATAAACAGTTTTATTGCAAAAGTTTCGTTGTACCTTTTATTTTATGAAAAAGATAACCGTGAATAAGAAGTACAAGAACCATTTTGCTCATTCTTGATGCTAAGAGATAAAAACATAAACAGTTTTATTGCAAAAGTTTGTACGAAACTTGCTATGTAGGTAAAGACTATTTCACGTGTATCACAGTTTTAGTTTTTATTGTTTGGAGCACGATACTTGCAGTGGGTAATTAATCTGATTGAATCCCCTGGTTTAACCAGTATGCCTAGATAAGTACCATAGCACAGAATATGACGAAGTATATATTTTTTTGTTGCATGCAATGATAAATCATAAAGTCTAAGCTTCATTGCAAAAGTGGATCATAAAATTTGCAATCTAAATAAAGTCAGGAAGCTTTTGTTCACTGTTTCGTAGAACAACTAGCTGTACATTAGAAGAGTAGCATAAAGCTAGTATAAATTAAAGCAAAGACCCCAACAAAATTATGCGTGTTTTATACCAAACCTGCTCAAGGGTAAATGCATAAAGCTAGTCACCATCAATGCTTTTTTCAGAAAAGTGTACCATATATGTAATGAAGCCCTAGCAAGTGTCTTTTTTTGGTAAACAACCGACCCAAGCAAATTTTAGCTTCTTTTATATTTGTTTCCCACATATCTGGTACTGGTAGATTAAATTTCAAGATTGCCATTTTTATCAAGTCATAAAATATAGTTGATTAAAAAAAGGTGTATATGTATTCACAACTTTTAAATTTAATCTACATCAGTCAATGTATAATTGTGTAATTTTAAAAGTTTGTTATAGTAATCGTAAAAATTTACATTAACATTATTCATTTTGCATTTAGTTTTTTATTCTTTCTTTATGTATCATAAGGAAGAAGAGAAAGAGTAGACGATGATTATTATATATGAAGAAACAGAAACAATTACAAAAAATTAAGAAAAAGTGATATTTTTCATGAAATATAATATAAAATAGATAATCTGAAGTGAAATTTTTTGAAAAGTGAGTATTTAAAATAGCAAAAGTAGATTCTTATGCTAAAATAGACATAAAGTTTTGCATAAACTGATAGCCCTTAGAGCACTCGCATCAGTATTTGTATAATAGAAAAAATATCACATTTTAGCCAACAAAACCCAAAATTCACTCACATCAAGCCATGCAAATTTATGTAAAAATATATAGTTGCTACAGTAGCCGTACTTATAGATATATACTAGCACTATTCATTTTGTATTTTATTTTTTAATCTTTCTTATGATCTTGAGAATAAAGGAAGCGAGTAAATGATGGTTGTTGTGTATAAAAAAAAAAGATAAACAATTAAAAAATAAAAAAAGTTAACATTTTAATGAAATGTAGCATACTGTAATTAGTTTGTGATCTAGATTCTAGACAGTAAAAAGTGTTTGCGGCTGCTCTTTTAATTTCAGCTGCTTGTTCTTTGTAATATCTTTGTATGTGTGTTTCAAAAACTCTTGCTTATTTATGGGAAGAAAAATTGCAACACTCCTAAATTCCTCAAGCAAAGTTTATCAAGAGTAAATCCAATTCTAGCCTTTCTAGGACATGGATGAGTTGCATCGGAGGAACATTGTCATAAGACATTTATTACTTAAATTTTTTAAAATTAAATAAATCAATATATGCTTTAAAAGTTTTTAAATTATTATTATATATTCTAATGGTATAATTTCTAATCTATATATTATTATATAATAATAGGTAAAGCAGAGAGAAAATTCAATTAAATTTCAAATTAGAATTCAATTAGTGTCTAATTTTACGTCATGTGTCTCATCTAATCTAAATTTTAGAATTTTGTGCCAAATGAGTTAATTTAGATAAAAATTGAATTTCAATTAGAGTTGAATTTTGTGCCACGTGTCTCATTTAATTTAAATTTTTAAATTTTTGTGGCAAATTAGTTAATTTAATGTAGAAAACGAGGAGTCCAATATAATAAATCATAAAAAACATAATCATATAACTAAAAGAATTCAAATATATAAGTCATATATATATATATATATTAATAGCTAAAGTAGAGAGAAAAATTTAATTAAATTTTAAATTGGAGTCTAATTTTGTGTCATGTGTTATTTAATTTTTAAATTTTTGTGTCAAGTGAATTATTAGGTGCAAAAATCAAATGGTCTAAATTCAATTAGATTTTAGATTAAATTTAATTGAATTTCAATTTTGCGTCATGTGTCCTATTTAATTTGTTAATTTTTGTGGCAAGTAAATTATTTAGAAAAAAAACTGAATAGTCTAGATCCAATTAGATTTCAAATCATATATATATATATATATATATATATATTATATGTAATTATAATTATTTTTAAATGTACATGTGCATATGCACAGGATTACACACTAATTTATTAAATAAAATAATAAAAAGTCATATTCATCTCATGAATCTTTCACTTTTACATGGTTTGAGAAGTGCCAATTGTTTTGGACTTCAATTAATCTTGGCTTTTAACTTGGCCGAGTGACTTGGCTTTCAGAAGTGCCAATTTTTTGGGACCCAAGCTAGCCAACTGTCAATCAGTATTAATAATGACTTCAAGACACAGTTTCAATTATCTTTTTCAATATGTATAATATTTTTTTCCCTTAAACAATCTCCTTAGTGCATTTGAACTTTATTCATATATCAAGGAATTTAATTTACATACTCCTTTGAAGTCCAAACTTGTTTTATTATTCAGGCTTGAGTGTTTGATGAAGCCGTGTATGGCAGCATAAGCACGAACCAAACCATTTTTTTAACCTTTTACTAAAGCAAGCGTGGTATGTGATGCCCAACTTTCAAAATTTACACACTTTTTCCTATAAATTATGGGTTACTCCTTCATGTTTATGCAGCAAGATTGGTATCTAATGTAGCGGCACTTTTGTGAGAATTTTCTTATGATTCGAACCAAGCTAGTTATACGCATCAACATTTCTATGATAAATCGTGCTTCAAACAAAATAATTAAGGACATATGTGATACACGTGAAAGTCTTTATCTACCCAGCAAGTTTGGTATACACTGTTGCGATAAAACTGTAGTTTATATTTTTGCATCAAGCCTAGTATCAAGCATAACTCTGTGCCATGGTTTCACTGTACTAATGTACTTAGTCACGGTTATCTTATTCTGAAATTTTTTGAAGAATGATTTGTCAATTATGCTTCAACCGTAAGAGTCAGTGTGATACACAAGACCGAAGGAAGGAAAGTTTGTTTTCCGTACAATAGTGAAGTATGCAAACTAATTTGAAAAGAAAAAAAAATTCAGAGATTTTTTTTTTTTACTCAGCAAAAAAAAAAAAAAAAAAAATGCAAACTAATTTGGAAAACAAAAATCAACAGGTAACTAACATGCAACCATATGATATATTTGACAACGGAAATTTATAATCCTCAAAAGTTCTTAAATCTTGACAGTTGATAGCACAATTTCTCTTTCTTCTTTTACTTGTATTTCGGCAACATTTATATCGAAATTTATATCTCTCCTCATTTGATTAAAAAACTTTGCATAACACATATAAAGCCAATAAACTTAAATTTTTATAATATTTGGCCAAAAGACTTTAAAGTGTGTCATTACAAATAGGAACAAGCTTTTCTTAACAGTATCGTATAATTTTTTTTTTTTTTTGATAATCGTTTAAAATTAATTATATTAATAGATTAGATTAGCATCAATTAAGCTCGAATATCAAAGCTGAAAGTTCAAATAGCGTATAAAACACTATGAACGTTTAGACCCTCAATTTACAAATTATCAATTTAAGCTTTAACACAAATGATAAATGTGCGGAAAATGAACTAAAGCCTAAAACAGAATTGATAAACCATCTAAGTCAAATAAAATCACATCCATAACAGAAATTAAATTACAAAGATAAAGGGAAGAGAGATGCAACCACAAGGACAACAGGCGATGTGTTATCGAAGAGGAAACCGAAGACCTCGGCAAAAAATCTCTCTGCCGCCTTCCAAGCGGTCAAATGATCCACTAAAGAATGGAGTTGGGATACAAGGACAGCAATAGACCGTCCAAGCCTAATCTATCCAGTGTACCTAAGTCCTCCAAGCTTCTTGCTCCAACGAGGTTACGCCGAACCTATTTCTTCTTTCGCTTCCCAGATCCCGCTACTAGTCCATAGCATCAACTAATATGAATTGGTCCATTCCTAACTGCTTTCCAAAGCACTAAAGAGCCTACTCATTGATATGGGTATGGTGAGAAAAGGATTTTGGCTAAAGAACCTCTCAAGGATCTACAACGGAGAGGATGAGAGTAGAGGAATTTGAAGAGTCACAAGGTAAAGATTGTGGATGAGTCAATCTTGTTTTTCTCTAGAGTTTCTCTCTCAAAAATCTCTTTGGAAGCTCTCTACATTTCGTGGGTATGAGGGGTATTTATACTAGGGTGAGAGAGGAATGCGAAGAGTCAGTTTTTCCAAAACAGAGTTGGCTGGCAGCTTGGCCTTGCGGCTTGACTGAGTCGCGAGTTCAAGCCGCGAACTAACTGAACGTCCAGACTGAAATTTTTGTTCTATAGTGCAACAGCTGGCATGAAGATTCAGATTCTAGCAACTTACCAGTCGCGCGCCACCCACGAGATCCAGTCGCGAGTTCTCCTCTGCACGCTTCACTCGTGTGCAACATCTGGCGACTTGCCAGTCGCGAGAAACCAGCGAGATCCAGTCTCGAGTCCCTATTCTGCAGCACAGTCTTGAGCATTTCTTCATACTCTCTTACACACTAACCTTACATAATTCCTACCTAAATACAGGTTTCTAGATGCTGAATTACAAGTAAATTGGCACGGAATAAAGCCAACACAATAATTGATAAAATTCAACCTTACAAAAGCAAAGAGACTTCATTGAAATTCAGTATGTTTAATACCAAACCTGCTCATGTGGGAAAGGCATCTAGTCCACTACCAATAGTTTATTCAGAAAAGTGTACCCTGTAACCAAAAGCCTTAAGCTTTTTGAGAAATCACTCACACACACACACACACACACACACACACACACACATATGTATAGGGGATAAGATAAGGGAATACATTCACACGTCAACACCAAAAATGCATGCGGCAGTTAATGTCGCGGAGCAAGTGATAAACCGTTTCTCAATATCACACCTTACCGATGTGAGACGACTCAACAACACTGAGTATTTTTTTTTTTTTTTTTTGAGAAAACACACACACACACACACACACACATATATATATATATAGGGGCACATATATATATATATATATATATATATATATATATATTTATATATAGGGGAAGGGAGATGAGATAAGGGAATACACTCACACGCCAACACCAAAACTGCATGCGGCAGTTAGTGTCGCAGAGCAAGTGATAAACCCTTTCTCAATATCACACCTTACCGATGTGGAATGACTCAACAACATTGAGTATCTTTTTTTTTTTCAATTTCTTTTAAATTTTTGTCCACGTTCAAAATATGAACGAAATTCGGCAAGAAACTTAATTATAGCCTAAAATTATAACTTCATTCAATATTTTTTATTGGATATAAATCTTGACAAATTTATTATTAGATTACATTTTCTTTGTATATCCTTCATACAAGTAAAATTTTTAGAATATAAAAAATTAATAATTAATTATGTTATCAATCAAGATTCAAATATTTAAATTTTGAGTTTTTTTAGTTTAAAATTATGTATAAAAAATGGTTTATAAATTAAATAGTAAATAAAATCCAACTGACACAAAGTTGAGATGTGTGTTAAAAATATAAATAACATGCAATTTAACAATAAGATTTCGAAATATGCAGTCATGTTAATTTCTTAAATGGGAGTTTCAGTTTTAAACTACAACTAAGTTTATAATAAAACTTTATTTTAAAAATATTACTACAGGCTCATTTAATGTATACTTGAGTTTTTTCTTCTCAAAAAAATGTACACTTCATACACACAATTAATGTTTATAATTTCGCATATATTATCCATATTTTTTAAATATATCCACATTTAACATATGAAATAGGTGGTGGGTTTCAGTTAGCTTAACTGGTAAAGTTTTTAATGATTGAATAAGAGACTTGAGGTTCAATTCCCACCTACACCAAAAATTGATTAATGTCTTGATCTGATAATAATAAGCTATCATTAGGAGTAGATGCTATAATTTGAAACCCTCTAAAAAAAAGCATATGAAATAGGTGATATATTTAACACATGAAATAGGTGACATGTATATACAAAATACACTAACAAGTGTATAACAATATGATAGGTTCTTGTTAACTCCTGGTAAAGTCTCTAATTGTTGAATAAAAGATCTGTGATTCAATCCCCATCTACACCAAAATTCAATTGGTGTCTTGGTCTAATGATAATGAGTACAATCATCAAAAGCAGATGCCATAAGATGAACTCTATCAAAAAAGAAAAATACAAGAATGTTTTTTTTTCACATATATGGTACATTAAGGAATAGAAAAAAGTTATATACAGAACCTTAGGTGTTTTTTTATAAGTTCCCCTCTTAAGATTCTGTCATGTGATTACCTAACTAAAAAATATACTTTCATCCTATGAGAAAAAAATCACGTGACAGAATCTCAAGACAAGAACCTAAGGAACAACACTTAAGCACTGTACCTAAGTATTGGCCTTAAAAACTTAGGCATATTTTATACCAAACTTGCCCGTTAGGTAAAGACATAAAGTGAGTCACTGTCTATAGTTTATTCACAAAAGTATACCACGTAAGAAATTGGGCATATTTTTATACCAAACTTGCTCAACAGGTAAAGGACATAAAGTGAGTCACTATCTATAGTTTATTCACAAAAGTATACCACGTAATGAAGGCCATATGCAACTTTCAGTCTTTAATATTTTATTTTTACATATCTGATAGATTAAATTTTAACTGGTAAAGTTTTTTCTTGCTAAATAAATATCTGAATTTCAACAAGTGAATTGCCAAAAAAAAAAAAAAATTATACTTAGTAAGTGTGTGTGTATATATATATAATAAATTTGTTTATTTATTTAAAATTAATTTATTTTTTTGACCTACAAAAAATTATTGAATAGACTAACTTGAGAATCTCAAGAATTTGGGTTCAATAAAAATAGATTAATGTTATGCCTATAATATTTTTACAATAATTTCACACAAATACTAGATAGCAAGTTGTTATTGATTTTAAATTGAGCTTACCACTGTCATTAGATTTTATCCATCAGTAACAACTTGTTACCTAAAATTTGTTGCAAAATTATTGTGAAAATGTTGTGGATATAGCATTTCACGCAAAAATAATTTTGATCCCAAACATAATCTTTAACCCTTTAAATAAAAAATAAAAGATTAGACAACAACAAGATTAGAATATTCCCAACTTTTAAATATTCAAATAGAAGAAAAGTGCTATATATATATATATATATATATATATATATATGGCCCTTAACATGTTGTAGTTGGTTTGTGGTCTAGATAGTAAGGTAGTGTTTGGATTGCGTTTCCTGTGCACTGAGTTTGTGTTTTCCTTCTTTTTTTTTTTTTATTATTATTGAGAAGCACATGAATGTGGGACACAGACCTACCTCTTTGAACGTCCAAATTTTGCACTGAAATGTGTCACACCAGTGGGTCCTATGCACTGTTCACGGGACTCACAAATCTCTTTTTTCAGCAACTTTTTCATTAAAAATGAGTTCCACAGCACTATTCACACGTTTTAAAACAGGTCCCAAAAATCTTTTTTTTCAGCAACTTTTTTAAGATACTCGATCATTGTAAACTTGAGTTCAATTTCAAAATCGAGTTTCACAAACTCAAGTTTCAAAAAAGTGGTATATTGCTAAATATTTCTCAAACAGTGATAAAACACTAATAATTTCGAAAAATAGTGGTATTTGGCTATTTTTGTCCGTATTAAATGCTAAGACTAACTTGTCATTGCTACAGGGGATAAGACAAAGAGCAATTCGTCAATACAAATCACTGCCCTCCACGGAGTCAAAGTTTAAAATGGTAATGGAGACAAGAGAGACTGCGAAGACTAAGGGCTCATTTGGTTTAGAAATAGCTCAATTTTCATAACTCAGTTTTCAAAACTCTTAACTCAAACCTCACATTCACTCAAAAATTGCAAAACACTTGTTTGGTTTAAAAACTCAGTCACATATCTCATTATAATAACTCAAATTTTTGCCAAAACTGTGGAACCCACCCACTGAAAATCAGTTCCCAGTTTTTGAAAACACTCAAATGTTATTTCCGAATTCCATCACTCAAACTCAAATTTTTGAGTTTTGAATGATGGAAACAAGTACTCAAAACCAAGCCAAACACAAGATTTTTGTGGGACCCACGCATTTTGGAAACTTAGTGATGAAAACTGAGTAATATCACTCAAAATCAGTGAGATCCAAACAGGCTCTTAGAATCTCCAAATGCAACACCAATGATACAAACGATACAAAAGTTTGCATTCTTACTGCGAGAGAATAAGGGTTTCAAGAAGTACTATGAGCCAAGAGCAGTATCACTTGGTCCTATCCATTATGGCAAACCAAAATACCAATTAGAAGAGTGTACATTTTTAGACCCCTTAACACAAGTTGTTTAACCTAGATATTTAGCCAAGTAATTACTTAGATAAATTATTCAGTTCTACGTTAACACAATAAAATCATATCATGTAAATACTGCGGACATATAAAGAACACAACAATATGATAACCCAAGAAAACCTAATCGGTAAAAAACCTGGGGAGGATTTAACCTAGCTATCCTAAAGGTAAAACAAGTCCACTATGAAAGAATTTAAGTTTGTACAATAGAACTTAAACCACTAACATCCTATTGCTATCTCGAGTAGAAAACTTACTACCATGACCACGTGACAGTTCCAAGTCCACGGACTACTTCTTTTTTTGATCCACTGCAACCACAAGTTCTCTTACTTGTGACTTTGAGACTCCACTCAAAGGTTTCAGATCTTTTCTGAAGTTTTTTATGCAGCAACTGAAGAGATCACCAAGTTCTTGACATGAATCTTGATCTTGATAACCCTAAGTGTGAGTATGAAGGTAAACACCTCTAGATTTCACAAAAGATTCAACACACAACTCACTAAAAGACTTCTAAAACGTAGCTAGGGTTTTTTTCTTTTACACTAGGAGTAAAACACAAAACCCTACACGTCAAACGGGCTTGGACTGAATTGGAATTTCTGCAAAAAAATAAATCTGCACGTGGTTTAATCGATCGAGTCTAATTTTCGATCGATCGAGCCTTGCAAATTAAGTCCAATAATTTTTGCAATCACTCGATCCCAATTTTACAAGTAAAAACAATTTGAGCAAGCCTAAACGTAGACTCAATGTTTTGATCATGGTTTGCCAACACATTACAAATTGAAGTTCTAATACATTAATTCCTAAAGTCTTAGAACCTAACAAACTCCCTCTTTGGCAATCCGTGACAAAACACATCACAAAATTAAAATGCTCAAAGTTACAAACAACCCATTCAAATTTAAAATGCCCTAAACACAATTCAACCTAACTCTATCTATCAGTTGCTAAAGTAGACAGCGGCCATGACTAAATTAACCTGTAAATTCTTGAAACACTCAACAAACACATAAACACATGTGTGGAAAATACAAGTAAAACAAATTAAACTTCTTGATTTCACAACACATAAAATAAAAGACATATATCATGAATAACCTCATAAGTATAAATCAATTATCAAATGTACCATATGTGAAACAAGAAACAATAAAACAACTAAACACAAAGCAGAATGTCTCCCCCTAACATATACAACCCATAAAAAGGAATACATCAAAGTCAAAAAGAAATACATCATAGGGCTCCTAAATACAATCTCTAAACTGCAAAACTCTCCCTATCTCCATATATATGTACTCCCCCTTTTTGTGATGAATTGCCAAAGGACAATCAAGAATCATCATCAAAAGGTGGAGCCGGAGGAGTAAAACCTCTAGCACCCGCCAAATCTACTCGTAAAGCCTAAAGCTCAATGAGCACATCCAACAAAATATGTCTGTTCACCGCTTGAACGATCATAACTATATCCAGCATGCTCCATAAGGATGTGTCGCTCAATGAAGAAGGTGGAGGATCCACAGCAACTGTAGGGTCTACATACTCCTCAGTAGTAGGGTCACCATAAGTAGAAGGCCTAGATGCATCACCTATAGAAGACTCGACTCTGGGGTGTTTAAAGCTAGCTTTCAACTGAGCAACTCTTTGCCTAAGAAATGTGACACCTATAAAAGCTATGATATGTACAGGCTCGAAAGCGAGAAAATCCTCTAAACCTAAATCCAACAAAATCCTATAAATAAAAACCTAAAAAAATAAACCATGAGATTTTGCACTACTCTTATGAACCTCAACAAGAGATCTAATAAAAAGAGTAGGAAAACTCATAGGAGCATCGGTGACGAGAGCGTACAAAAACGCACATCTCTCAATGGGAATAGTATAAAGGTGAGAGATAGATCATATACTATGACAAGAAATACGAAAAAAACAAATAGTTGAGCTCAGTAAGCTCATGGGAAGTGACACGAGAATCAGTACCCCAACTAATGGTAGTACCGATGATGAAACACATGATGTCATCAAGGGAAGGGGTCTTAATGTAAAGGTACACGGGCTCCGTACTAAAGGTACACCAAGAGCAGAGGCCACTACAATAGAAGTAATGACTCTTCACCCCTTATCCAACTCTTCGCAAACTGAATGTTGGAATCATCGGAGTGGACAGAGAGGTCGAATAGAACTCTCTAATCAAAGTAGCTGGAGAAGGATGCTTGACCTCTAAAAGCGGTAACCAACCCCTACGCTCAAAATTCCTACATATCTCCGGATCAAGCTCATCTAAAATGACTTTATGCTCAGCCCAAACAGACCTAAAGATATTCAACTTCTCATAGGTTTCTTGGTTTTTCAAGGTTCTAAACTTATCACTCTAGAACTCAAGGGTAGAAGGGGTGGTGGTTTTCTAGGCTCTAGTCTTCCTAACCATAATACTAAGGGTTAGAAAGGAAAGGAAAGACAGAAACAAAGAAAATAACAAGTGCATACTGCATTAGAGACAGTTGGAGTACAAAAATCTCAATAAATAACAATCTATATGATGCATATAATGAATGCACATATGATGCATGCTCTAATGCATTGAAATTTGTTCAATTATACATTATAAACCATCAATTAACTTGAACAAAGAGTTTTAGTCCAAAAAAAAACCCCAAATTTGAAAAACCTAATTTCAAAAATTCAACCAAATTGAACAATTAACCATTATACTAGTTAGAAAATATCATATAATGAATTAATCTATCAATAACATTAGTCAATTTTACCAAATCAAGCCCAATTGAACAAAATCCCCAAATTTACAAAGTTCCAAGCCCTAGAAATTCAGTTGTTCCTAAAACAACAAATTAATCAAATTAATGCATGTGAATCATGTTAATAGTATCTAAAAACAAAAACCCATTGAACAAAATTGATTAAAAACAACTGAATTGATCACAAATCCATAAAATGCTTTATTCGAAATCTTCAATGAAAATGCATTAAACATGTGATTTTAATGAAAAAGAAAGGGTATAAATCACTTACTAATGCTTGAAGACAAAAATCTTGGAGAGATTTGTGGAAGAAAACAACAAAAAAATTTTAGTTTGGATCGGTCGAGGAGAGAAAGTGAGAAAGGTTTTTGAAAAGATTTGAAAATAATGAAGACCATATGAGAAAATCTTTTGAAAACACTTATCTTTCAAAATTCGATCGGTCAAAATTGAGCTTTGATCGATCAAAAAATTGATTCGATCGATCGAGCATCAATTGAGCACCGATTGAACCAGGCAGATTCAAACCAAAATTTTAATTGCAATTTTGATCGGTCGAACAATAGCTTCGATCGATCAAAAATCTAGAAAAGTGACAGTTTTGAAAAACAAATCAAATTTTATGCAAAAACCACTAAAACTAACATATATCATGAATGAAATTCATGAGTATGAGTTTAAAAGTTTTTCAAAGACACATGAATTCAACCTAGATCTTTCAAAACAAGTTTATCAACCTTTTTGTCCTCAAAAACTCAAACATTAAACATATTTTGCATCAAAATCAAAGAACATATAATCTTGGATGGCCAAAACAAATTCACACATAATATCATATACTAAGTTTAGCAAAGAATAACTTGTGTAATGTGTGCAACTAGTAATGGCATGAGATACCTGTGAGGTGATATGTATATAGTAATTAATTACAATTTCTACATTATTTATCACATAAGTTTGAAAGAGACTATCACCTAAAGAGTTACATCATATAATTCTCACATCTCCTATAAAACAAGTTTGCAATCATGTAAAACTTTTTATTTTGCCTCATAATGTACACACCATTTTTATTTTATTGAGAAATTGATATTTTAGCTAAATAATGTACACACCAATTTATTCATTTGTGTCATCTTTATTATAGCCCAATAATGTACACACCAATTTTATTATTAATCTGAGGCTACACCTTATGTGTTTTTTCGTGCATGTGCTACACTTTCTTGAGCACAAAATCTTATAATATGCACTAAGGTGTTTATGATTGGCTAGTAAAAAGTGGTAAAATAGTTATTTGTGTCTTTCTCATTAAGTTCTAGTCCTAACAATCAAAAACATGTGACTTCAAAATCAAGATCATGTGATCAAAAACTAGATCATGTGATCAAAAACTATAAACAACTCCCACACAACATGCACTACATAGCTAAAACTAGCAAAGTGCAGTAAAAATAAGTTTATCCAAGCTAAACAATGTACAAAAGCATGTTATGTAAAGATAATAGGCCAACCTTGATTACAAATCCAAGATATATAATACAAAACATATTTCTCTTTCCTTCCGTTTTTATTATTATTATTATTATTATTATTATTATTATTATTATTATTATTATTATTAAAAAGAATAGCAAAAACAACCTATTATGAAATGCATGAATGTAATGCAATGCAAATCCTAAAAATAAAAAGAAAACAAAACATCAAAAGAAGAATGGTCATAAAGAGTATTGAGATGAAGCGCAAGGACTATTTTAGAAAGACTCAATTAGATTGAGCTTTTTGCATCCAAAACTTCTTAGATGCAACTCTGGCATCGGAGTTATTATTCATATTAGAATGATAAGCAGCTCCAGGATTGGTATAAAGGTTTAAAGCCTTTACTAATTCACCAATAAGTACCATAGAATCTTGTGCTTGAGGCACAGGTACTTTTGGCTTATTTGCTCACTTTGCAATTTGCAACTTGAAACAGTTTGGGTGTATATGCCTAACCTTTCCACAAAAATAATAAACCCACAAAGGCTTATCATACAACTTATCCTTAGGGAGGTTAGGATTCTTAAGCTTAGACTCTTTAAGATCAATCCTAATCTTCCTAGGAGGTAGTGTAACTTCTACTGGTTTGACAATCTCACTCTTGGGGGGCTCAGAAGAAGAAACAAAGTTTGTAAAATGAGTTTCAGACACCGAGATACTATCTACAAAACCTAGACCAAATTTGTCTAAGGAAGACTTCTGAACACTCAACATGTGATCAAGTTTAGAACTACCAGACCCATTTGTTTCTTCTCTAGCAATAGATAATTCTAGTTCCAAGTTCTTAATCTTAAGCAACAATGTGTTTTTAGTCTTCACCTTCTTAATCAAAGTATTAGTATTAAGCAATTTCAACAACAAGTTTTTCTTATCAAGTTCAAAGGGGGCAATCTTCTTTAAACCTAAGTCAACACTCATTGCATCCTTTGCAGCAACCTTACATAGCCTATTAAAAGTTTATTGCAAATCAGCACGCTTAGAGATTTCCCTATCAAAAGGATTCTCTTCAACCACAACACTTTCATTTACTACAGCAGTAGTTGTGAAATCAATGAAGTTTCCATCCTTATCTCTACCAGACTCATAATCAGAAAATTCATCATCGCTAAGGGTTACAGCCATAACTTTACTTTTGACCTCAAGAATGTAGGACATTTAGATTTCACATGACCATACCCTTGACAACCAAAACATTGTTGACCAAGAGAATTACTGGAGGATTGACCTAATTTTTCTTGTGGATTTATCAGTATTGTTCACTTTAGTGGGTTCATTCCTCTTAAAATTCCTAGGTTCAGCATTGTTTTAATCTCTTGTCCTTCTGTTGTTATTCTTAAGAAAGTTTCTAAAGTTCTTGGCAAGATATGCAATCTCTATAGAAGAGAGTTCATCATCAAATCAATTCCCATCAACATCATCAACTGACTTAAGAGCCATTGATTTGGATTTGTTTGTCTTAGGTAAGTTTAGCTCATAGAGCTAGAGAGATTCTACAAGCTCATCAATAGGGATGGAGTCCACATCCTTGATTTCAGTAATGGCAGTCACTTTGAGTCTAAAGTCCTCAGTCAAGGATCTAAGTATCTTCCTAACAATCTTAGGTTGATAATAGATTTCACCTAAATTATAAGCAGAGTTAACAATATCATTAAGTTTAGCATAAAATTCATCAAAACACTCATCATCAAACATTCTAATGCTTTCAAACCTAGTAGTTAACTATTGCAATTTATTAATCTAAACTGCCTTTATGCCTTCATGCACAGTTTGAAGAATATTCCATGCAGTATAAGCAACCTCAACATTTGAGATTTTCTTGAATTCCTTCATAGAAATAGCATTAAAAATAGCATTCATGGCTTTGCTATTAAAAGCGGCTGCCTCTTTTTGAGAAGTTGACCACTCGCTTACAGGAGTAGTCGGTTTCCCCCATCTGTATTCTACGGAATTTTAAACTCTCTCATCAATAGATTTCAGGAATGCTTTCATCCTTAGTTTCCAGTAGGCATAGTTGTTCCCATCAAAGTGAGATGGGATCATAAGAGAGTGACTGTGGACCATGACAGCAGGGGTCAAGGATCAACTCTTAGATCAAAAGATCTAAAAACACAAGAGCTAACCTGCTCTGATACCACTTGTACGTTTTTAGACCCCTTAACACAAGCTGTTTAATTTAGATATTTAGCTAAGTGATTACTTAGATAAATTATTTAGTTCTAGGTTAACACAATAAAATCATATCATGTAAATACTGCGGAAATATAAAGAACACAAAGATATGATAACCCAGGAAAACCTAATCGGTAAAAAACCTGGGAAGGATTTAACTTAGCTATCTTAAAGGTAAAACAAGTCCACTATGAAAGAATTTAAGTTTGTACAATAGAACTTAGACCACTAACATCCTATTGCTATCTCGAGTAGAAAACTTACTACTACGACCACGTGGCAGTTCCGAGTCCACAAACTACTTCTTTATCCACTGCAGCCACAAGTTTTCCTACTTGTGACTTTAAGACTCCACTCAAAGATTTCAGATCTTCTTTAAAGTTCTTTATGCATCAACTGAAGAGATCACCAAGTTCTTGACAAGAATCTTGATCTTGATAACCCTAAGTGTGTGTATGAAGGTAAACACCTCTAGATCTCACAAAAGATTCAACACACAACTCACTAAATGACTTCTAAAACGTAGCTAAGGTTTTTCCTTTTATACTACGAGTAAAACACAAATCCCTACACGTTAAATGGACTTGGGCTGAATTGAAATTTCTACAGAAAAATAAATCTGCACGTGGTTCGATCGATCGAGTTTAATTTTCGATCGATCGAACCTGGCAGATTAAGTCCAATAATTTCTGTAATGACTCAATTCTAATTTTACAAGTATACACACTTTGAGCAAGGCTAAACGTAGACTCAATGTTTTAATCATGGTTTGCCAACATATTACAAATTGAAATTCTAATACATTAGTTTCTAAAGTCTAAGAACCTAATACAAAGAAGTACAAGGTTTTATTTGCCTTCGAGTTCATCAAAGAAAGCGGCAAGGCTATAGACAAATTATACAAGAAGGTTGAGGAAAACATCATGGAACTGAGGGAATACTACGAGGAGGACGCAACTAAAGACTACACTGATAAGGACCTCGCTTGGATTTTGTTCTTGGATGGCTGTGCAATACTTCAATAAATTTACTGCTCTACTAAAAAGAAGTTCAAAAATTTTTATATAAAACATGACTGTGCATTCCTTGGACAATAGGATTTGTTTTTGCTGAAGAACCAACTTCCTTGTCGTCTCCTGGAATGGTTGATGGAGTTGAGTGTGAAGAAAAAAGAGTTGAATGAATCGATTAATAGTTTCATTGAAAATGTGTCCGATCAAAAATTAGAGGGGCATCAAGTAGAAAGCAAGAAAGGGGAGTGCCTTCATTCAAAGGAGACCCCATATGAACAAAGACTATCAATGGATGGAGAAAGGAAGCCCACCCATCTTCTCCACCTTCTAAGGAAGAGTCTCTTGGATAATCCAAAAAAGGTTTATAACAACAGCCAAGAGAATTCAAAGAAAGATTGGGAATCCTTTCGCAATGTACATGACCTTAAAAATGCAGGGATCTGGTTGAAGCCTTGTAAAAATACCTTCTTAAATGACATTTCTTATATTCGTTCATGTTTCCTTGGATATCTTACCATTCTTAAGATTTCAGTGGACAACTCAACAGAGCAAAAGTTCTTCAACTTTGTAAAGTTGTAATTTACAACTATGTGTTTTGTTGGCTTTAATTCCGTGCCAAATTTGATTGTAATTTTATTCAATCTTTTTATAACCTGTATTTATTGTGGGATTTAATTGCAAGGGTTGTGTGATAGAGAGAGAGTGTGTGAAGACTATGAAGATAGAAGAGTTTTCGTGGTAGCTTGCAACTAAGCATCCCACAAAGTAATACATGTGCCCTACACATGACTGGAATGTGAAGAGTCAGAACAGATGGAGATAGATGTGTTTCGCGAGTAGCTCATGGGTAAGGCCTTCCCGCAAGACACTCGCGAAACATTCTGTTTTGTCAATCTGTACTATCTGATACACACTTTCTGTGCCCACACTATATATACTCACATTACCCACAGATGATAGTGAGGGCTTCTAAGAGAAAACCCTAGCCACAAACCTTGAAAGTTAGAGATTGTTATACCCACATATCTCTACACAATCCTTTATGGTTTTCCTCAATTCTTACCTCTCCATTTCTAAATCCTTGAGAGGTTGATAGCCCAAACACTTACCACACCCATCTTGAGTGAAAATAAAGATTTTGGAGCTGTTGAAAAGCATTGGAAGAAGCCATATGTTTGGCGGATGCAATCGGGCTGAATTGCGTGATCTGGAGAGTTAGAGAAGACAAGGCTTGGCGAAGTCAGTTGGTAGCAAGAGCTTGAAGGGCTCAAGTACATAGGGTAGACTAGGCTTGGAGGGTCTTTTGTTATTTGTGTACTCCAACTTACTCTTTAGTGGATCAATTACTGCTTGGAGAGCGGCAGAGAGGTTTTACACCGAGTACTTCGATTTCCTCTTCGATAACACATCGGAGTGTTATCTTATGTTTGCATTCTTCTTTCCTACTCTTTTACCTTTCAATTTACTGCTGTGTTTTATTGAATATGGGTTACAATAGTTTGTTTGTTTATTCGCTCGCATTACACTATTCCGCACTTAGTATTAAGTTAGTGAAAATTCAATCAAGCTGTAATCCTTTTATTTGGGGGTCTAAATAGCTCTTGTGTTTTTAACACAAATCTAAGCTTTCAATTGGTATCAGAGCGGGTACACTCGTTGTGGTATTACTTGAGTGTGATCCTAGACCCTTGTTGAGATGGACCGATCTCAATCACTCAATGCTCCACCACACTTTGATGGGAGTAATTATGCTTTTTGGAAAGTCCGTATGAGGGCATTCCTTTACTCTATCGATGATAGTGTTTGGGACGCTGTCGAGATAGGATGGACTAGGCCGGAGGCTGCCAAATCCACATGGGATAAGTTTGTTATAGCGGCAGCTAATGCTAAAAGCAATGCTTTAAATGCTATTTTCTGTGGTGTTTCTCCTGTTGAATTTCACAAGATCTCTCATGTCACAATTATCAAGGAGGCGTGGCAAATCTTGGAGACGACCTATGAAGGCACCAAAAAGGTGAAGGACACCAAGTTGCAAATGCTCACCACACGCTTCTAGGAACTGAAAATGAGTGAAGAGAGTCATTCGACTCATTCTATGGGAAACTAAATAAAGTAGTGATTGGGAAGTTCAACTTGGGAGAAAAGACGGAGGACTCCAAGATTGTGTGGAAGATTCTACGATCATTGCCAGAAAGTTTTCGTGCAAAGGTCACAGCCATTGAAGAGAGCAAAGATCTTGATGAAATTAAAATTCAAGAACTCATCGATACTCTTCAAACCTATGAGTTATCTCTACCATCTCAAAAGAAGAGCAAATCTCTTGCTCTCAAGACAATTAACGAGAGAATCGATGCTCAAGACTGCTCGGATGAGGATGAGGTTGAAAAGGATGTAGCATATCTTGCTAAGAACTACCGTAAGTTTCTTAAGTTCAAGAGAGATGGAAAGTCTTTTGACAAGGGCAAATTTTCAAAATTCGAAAAAGGACAAGAAAGAATTTAAGAAGAAGGATTCAAGAGATTCTTCACCGTCTGAAATGGTTACGTGCTTTGAGTGCAAAGGGCATGGGCATGTAAAGAAAGAATGCCCCACATATTTGAAAGCAAAGGGTAAAGTCTTTGCAACTAATCTTAGTGGCTCTGATGGCTCAAATTTAGATTCGGAAGAAAGTTGTGATGGAGAAGGAAACTATTTCGCTTTTCTGGCCATTGCACCTGTAGACTCAGCGGAAGATTTGAGTCTTCTAGTGGAAGAACTCGGTGAGCACACGGAGGTAGAGTCTATGGGAATTGGGGAAGAATTTGATGAGGAAGATGAAAAAATAAAGGGATTCCAAGAATTCTATAATGCTTTACTTGAGAAGACCGGAGAGTATGCTAGAGTGGCTAAAGCAGCCATCTGAAAAATGAAGAGAGCTGAACAAGATTACAAGAGCCTACTCATGAGGTAGAAAGAAACAAAGTGTGAAGTTAAGGCGCTAAATAGAGAGCTCACTGAAGCCTACTCTAAGATCAAGTTTCTTGAGATTAAAGTGATTCAAGCTAATGCTAAAGTGGAGCGAGTTGCCTCTAAGAAGCTTGACGAAGTACTTACATATCAAAAGCCATTTTCTGATAAAATTAGTTTAGGATATACCAAGAGGGTAGTTCAAGTGCAAATGTGTCCAAAGAGATGAAGTTTATGAAGGCTAAGGAAGCAGTGGTAACAACTCCAAGTGTTGAGAGTGTAAAAGTGGAGAAGAAGCCAAATGGAGCTGCTCAAATGGTCTTAACAAAACCTCAAACACCATTTATGGCCAAAGCCAAGGGTAAAGGGAAATCTCTTCCAAAGTCTCAAAGAGGTCCTCAAGTACAACACTTTAGCCACCATTGTGGAGTTCGAGAATACACAAGACCTAATTGTTATAAACTTCACGCACTAAAGGAAGCAGATTTTCAAAGATCAAGTGGACAAGGAAAAGGAAATTGGAATGCCATGAAAACAAAAGGGTGAGAAGCTGATTCAGGTGTTGGTGATGTGATGAAGATAATAGATGCCATCACTTCTTGTTTGGCCAGCTTCAGTCAAAGGTTTAAGAATCACAGCTCTAGTACCCAATCCTCTAGGGATATCACCCCAAACACACATGCCGTGTGGGTGAAGAAGGGTACTCATGCATAAGCATTTGATCATGTCCATGCATCAATTCTTCCTATTTATTATGACCTTGGTTTGTTGTTTGCCTATGATTCTTATTTTAGCATGTTTCTTTTCAAGCTTGCTTTTGTTCTTGATGTTTTTGTTGATCTTACTTTTCTTGTTCTATTTTTGAGTGTGTTCAAAAATTCAAAGACCCATAAAAATTGAAAAATCTTCAAAAAGTTTGATCGCTTGTGTTGTGTATATCACATGTGAGTTTGGCCTAATACCTTCGTACTTATGGCGTAGTGCATTTATAAACCTAGCTTGTTTTGTATGCACATATATTTTTGTAGGAGAAATCTTGAAAACTATATGTGTTTGTTGTAAATAGATTTTCAAGCTTGTCATGAATGATTGATCAATAGTGGGAGGTCATATATGTTCATTTCTATAATTGAGATAGACCTCTTGACTTAGTATCAGTTATGTATGACTTGATTGAATTGATCATTGAAGCCTCACTCTGGTCTAAGGACTATTCCACATTTGATACTCACCCACAACACACAAGACTTTAATTCAATTAATGCGTATCTCATTTGTGTGATTGTACATGTTCAAATGTGATGTGTATGTTCAATTGCTTGCCAATCAAACCCAAAAAGATTTTTGAGTGATTTATATGTTTTTTAAAGTGATTTTATACTTTCATGTCTTTAGTTTTTGTTCAAAAAGCATTTTTGTGTTTTTCTTAAAAAACTGGTTCAGAGGCAGTTTCGCGAGAAGCTCGCGACTTAGAGCTTTCCGCGAAAGCAGATTAAGGGAAATAAAAATTTTGTCATTTCATACAGAGAGTCTCGCTACTGTCTCGTGAGTGTTTCACTACTAAGCACTTCTCGAGAAATGTGTTTAGGCAAAAACTGGAAATTTTATCAATTCATACAGAGGCTATTGCGATTGTCTCGCGACTGATTCGCGACTAAAAACTTCTCGCGAAAGCTTTTGAGCTTCAGTGGCTCTTTTCGCGACTATCTCGCGAGTGTCTCGCTACCCTATAACCCGCGAAAAATGCGTGTTTTTAGTTTTATATAGCAAATGTGACAGTTTTTCAAAAACACCTCATTTCTCTCGCACTGCCTTTCTCGAACCCATCTCAACCCAAAGTCTGTTTTCACTCAAACCCTATCACTCTCAAGCTTATTTTCTGCATTTCCAACTTCAAGGTATGATTTCTAAAAAATTTTCTTCATGTTTTTTTTTTTTTTAGTTTATGCAGAAATATAAGTTAGGGTTCGAAAAATTGGGGATTTTTCAAAAATGGGTTGGGGTTCTTAATTTTGTGAAAATTTTTCAAAATTTTGATTGGGATGAGTCCCATTTGATCTTTGTGTATCTGTGTTGGCCCCATGAGGCATTCTAATTATGTATTGAGGCATTTTCACTTATTTTCATGCATTGTCCATTAGTGTAGTGCAATGTTGCATGCTATGTGTTTGACAGAATGTCCATGTGAAAATTTTGTGTTGAATTGGACTTTACTGAGTTCCAATGCTTGAGTTTACTCTTAACTGACCATGTTTAACATGTTTTGGTCAATGATTGTGTGTTCTACACCCTTTGCCCAATTTGTGCCTCAATGCCATGCCATGCACACACTAGGCACCCACTAGGCACACCCCATGCATCACCTGCTGCACTCACATGCATCAGCACATGCACAGCCTAGGCACACACATGCACAATTGCAAATTTCTTCCATTTTGCTCATGCACACATTTTTAGCACTGATAACATGCTGTTTTAACTTTGTTTGTGTTCTGTTTTAAGTATTTATACTTATGTTTTGGACTAACTTGAATATAATCAAGTTTTGTGTTTTGTTTTTGTGTTTTTGCACCTATTTTTTTTCTTTGTTTTCTGTGTACATGTGCAGATGTCTTCTACCAAACATTCAGCGTCCAAGAAATCCTCCAAGCGTGCTCGCATGGATTCTAACAACTTCAAGTCTGTTGAGGCAGATATGGCTTACAATGACTGCTACAAAAGAGTAACAATTATCATGGAGAGGGTCATCAAATTGGATAACCTTGAGGACGTGGACCAAGCTGCTAAATCCGAGTGGAGTTGTGTACTTGAAAATCATCAAAGAATTCTTCTCAAATGCTAGTGTGGATGGAGACCACATTAATTGCTAGGTGAGACATAAAGAATTTGTGATCACAAGGGAAAGCATTCAAGAGTTCTTGGAAGGTCGTCCTCCTTCACAGCCAATTACGGTGCAATATGATGATCGCTTGGAATCTATAGAGGAGATGGTGACCATTCTTGATGGCACACTTAAGAAGTCCTCCATGAACACAATTCCATTCAATCCGGAGATGAGGATGTTAGGATATGTGCCCTTAAATCTTATTGTATGATACTATGTATGATATTATGTATGACATTATGTGAGAAATCATGTATGACTTAATATTGTGTTTAATAAAGTTGTTTTATTCTTATCTAAAATAATGGTAACATGAATATTCGGACATTATCAAATAGTCCATGAGATGCATAGTATGTGATTTATGTGATTTAGTCACAGAAGATATAGATCACAAGTTCTTTGTAAACTCAAAATTTTGGTTTGTAGTCGGTGATGAAATTGGGCATTTCATCTGCGAAGACTATAACATGTTAAATACAATGATTTGTCTTGATCATGGAAGTGGTGACTTCTAGTTAATCTGTTGATATGTTTTAAAAGTTAAGACATATTGAATTGGACTGCTGTGAGATTTATTATTCTCCTAACGACTGTCAATTGAATAATAAATCTCACGACTTGTATTCACATGAACTCTTAATCCTGAGAGAATAATGGACCTGATCATGAAATGTAGGTTGCTTTGATATATCAGGAGTGAGATCTAAAGTAACGGTCAAAACCTCAATATGTTGGGCAGCCACATTTAGTGTTGATGGAACATATATTCTCAAGATGGAATTCATAGTCTCTTAACGGAGATATAAAATATTCCATTGAGATAAGTTTAATGGGTACAGTTATTCAGAGAGTTAGGCCTAACCACTTTAGTAAGACTAAAGTATATATTTATGAAATTGGATTTTATAAATATATGGTGAATAACTCAAAAGGATTAAACCGGGTACTCAAGGATTAAGATGTAGTAATTTACAAAGTGGCAGTCTATATTCATGACTTTGTATTACTACGAATATTTTATGAAGGGGTTGTATGTATAATAAAGTCTTGGGATATAATTTATTAATGAGGCCTAGAGTGCAATTATATTTATATAGTGGTATTAAATATAATTAATGGTAACTTTGGACTTGTCAAGAGTTGACAGAAAAGCCCAAGGCCCATTGGAGCTAGTGTCTTATTTGTTCCCTTTTGGTCCCACTCCAAGCCACACACTAAAGCCCAATTGGAAAGGCCCAAAAGGCTAGCCCAATTAGATAATCAGTTATGTGGAGAGAAACATACAGAATTTTATATAGAATGAAATGGTTTGTATGTGTAAGGTAATGAATATAAGGAAGAGAGACACTCTTTCATATTCTCTCTAGAAAACATAAAACTGATTGAGAGACCACACATCTTGGGCATCAAGTGGAATTGGAGTGAAGATTGAAAGTCTTCCCGAGTACTTCTTCATTCGGTTTTGAATTTCACCGCATCAAGGTACACTCTCTTGTTCTTATATTCTGAAACCTACATAGTGCATGTTATCAATTGCGAATGAAGTAGATCTGTTTATTTTCCGCTGCGTATGTTTTGTATGCGATACAAACATGTATATTTCCCAACAGAGGACTTTAGCTTATGTGGTGATCCACAATCTGTATCCGGTCACCAACCTGACGACATTGTCCGCTCCAAGGACAATCTTCTTGTATGATCTCTTCACTCACAAGGAGATTGATATTTGTGGACACATCTTCCACCTCTTGACCAAGAGCATTAAAAAGCGGAACTCCAGAACAGTCATGCCATTCCCCTCTCTCATTATGGGCCTTATTGCAAAGGAAAAACTCAAACTTCTGAGCGGCCACACCATAGTACAAAGAGACTATCCCATTGGTGCACACACGGTGACTCGTAGCACAGCTCACAATCGAGGATCCAAAACAGGTGTGTCTTAAATACCGAGAGATCATGTTGAGGAAAAGGGAGATACAGAGGAAGAGATTGATAAATTCACTTCTGCACCAGAGACTTCAGCTCAGCCATCATCTTCAGCAACAGCTCGAGGACCAGACAGACTTGATCACCTTCTAGCTAGAGTGGACCAGATGTTTACCATGCTTGACTCCCATGTACAGTACACCGCGGACCAGTTTGCCTATATCCCAGGTCAGATCACAGCTTTATCCTCACCAATCGATGATTTGTCCATAGACCAGGGATTAAATTCCGAGTCCGACCAGTTCTAGCCTCTTTGGCCATTCCAGTCAAAAAGGGGGAGAAAATTTTGAGGGGGAGCTTGCACAGTTGAAGGGGAGCATAGCTTAGATCTTAGATCCATTGGCTCATCACAGGCGGTTTAGCTTTATTTATGCTTTTTTTTTTTTTAAATTGTTTTAGCATATATAACTCTTGGATTATTATTGTTACTACTTTTGTTTAAACCTTTTAAGTACTTTGAATTTATCTTTCAGTTTAATATTCAGTACTTGTGTTTATCTCAATGCTTTGTAGCATTTTTTTGTACTTTTAAGATATTGCTAATATGTCTTAAGTACCTCACACTTGTACCCTAGTAGGATTTTGTATCCTAGATGCAAATACTTCATGTATTTTGCATTGGTTGTGTGTTGGACATGCTATTGATCACTGTGAATTGGTCTTTATTGCATTGCTTGTCCGGATGAGCATTTACTAGCTAAATGTTCATTGTAGTCATTCTTTAATGACTGTTTTGTTTTGATCAAGCTTTGCATACATGTTATATTGTGTTTATGAACTTGATCTTATACTTGCTTATATACATACCTTGTATTCAACTTGTCATAAACTTAATGAAAGTTTTGTTTGTATGCAAGTGTTTTAAGTCAGAGGTATATACATGCAAGTGCTTCACAGCTTTTAGATTAGGTATGAGTGAGTTTTACCATTGTTTCCAAACTCATGTCTAAGTCTAGAATATGTTTTAGGGGTTTTGTCACGGAATAGCCAAAGGGGGAGATTGTAAAGTTGTAATTTACAACTATGTGTTTTGTTGGCTTTAATTTCGTGCTAAATTTGATTGTAATTTTATTCAATCTTTTTATACCCTATATTTATTGTGGGATTTAATTATAAGGGTTGTGTGATAGAGAGAGAGAGAGTGTGTGTGAAGACTCAAGCAATTGAAGACAAAAGAGTTTTCGGCGGTAGCTCGCGACTTAGCATCCCGCAAAGTGATACATGTGTCTTGCACATGACTGGAATGCGAAAAATCAGGACAGATGGAGACAACTGTGTTTTGCGAGTAGCTCGCGGGTAAGGCCTTCCTGCGAGACACTCGCAAAACATTTTTTTCTGCTAGTCTGTACTATTTGATACACACTTTCTGTGCCCACACTATATATACCCACATTACCCACAGATGATAGTGAGAGCTTCTGAAAGAAAACCTTAGCCACAAACCCTTGAGAGTTAGAGATTATTATACCCACATATCTCTACACAATCCTTTGTGGTTTTTCTCAACTCTTACCTCTCCATTTCTAAATCCTTGAGAGGTTGATAGGCCAAACACTTATCATACCTATCTTGAGTGAAAAGTAAGGTTTTGGAGCTGTTGGGAAGCATTGGAAGAAGCCATATGTTTGGCAGATGCAATCAGGTTGAATTGCGTGATCCGGAGAGCTAGAGAAGACAAGGCTTGGCGAAGTCAGTCGGTTGTAGGAGCTTGGAGGGCTCAAGTACATGAGGTAAACTAGGCTTGGAGGGTTTTTTGTTATTTGTGTACTCCAACTTATTCTTTAGTGGATCGATTACCGCTTGGAGGGCGGCAAAGAGGTTTTACGCCGAGTACTTCGGTTTCCTCTTCGATAACACATCAGAGTGTTATCTTGTGTTTGCATTCTTCTTCCCTACTCTTTTACGTTCCAATTTACTGCTGTGTTTTATTGAATATGGGTTAGAATAGTTTGTTTGTTTGTTTATCCGTTCGCATTTACACTATTCCGCACTTAGTATTAAGTTAGTGTAAAATCAATCGAGCCGTAATCCTTTTATTTGGGGTCCTAAATAGCTCTTGTGTTTTTAACACAAATCCGAGCTTTCAAACTTGATGGCCTTTGAAATGTGTCCGGACTTCATCAACAATTATGTGATCACTTCTTACATAAGCTTTCTTAATTCACTCATGAATCATACTGACCATGTTATGGAGCTAAGGAAAGCGGGGATACTCCAAAACTTACTTGGAAGCAATTAGGCAGTGGCTAAAATCTTCAATGAGCTTGGCACCAACTTGGTTCCAAACTCCAATATATATTCAGAAGTAAGAGCAGACATCGACAAGCATCATCAAACATTGAAGAGTCGAATGTTTCGATTCTATCATGACTATTTCGATAGCCCCTGGTCGATTCCAGCCTTTTTTGGCATATTATTAGAGCTTTTTTTAACTGGCATCCAAACTTGGTTCTCAGTCAAGCCAACTTCACGCAGCTAGAGGTAACTTATCCGTAGTAACTAGTATCTTAATGAAAAACAGATTACTGAAAATTTGTTGTGCTTTTGTTGCGTGCATGGATTCTTATACCTCTTATACACTGGTTTCCAAATAAACTGTACCTGAAGAGTTTCTTCGGTCTTTTCTAATGACACTAGGCATGGGATGCCTAAGGAATATCGAGAGCCATGCCATGCACTTTTTCTTGCTTTAATCTTGTGAGTCTAAATAAGTCGAGAGCTGTATGTGATTTCTTAAATTAAGCTTGTCTAAGACAAATAAGAGTTGGATTGTATCATGAGTAGTATTTCTTTCTTATATCACAATTGCTACAGTTGTTGAGTGATTGAAAGAGTGAAAAGAGAAAAGTTAAATAAAATATTTGTTATAGTTCAGCTAATAGCTTACATCCACAAGGAAATGCCCTTAACAATTTTATCTTTGCTGTTCTCTTTTCTTTTTGATAGATGAAATAAATTTTCAACCTATGACATTCACTTTATTATAATTGCTCGATCTTTATTATCCGACTAAGACACTAATTGATTTTTTGTGTAAGCGGACTTCAAACCCATTGATTTTTTGGTATATATATAATTTAAACCCTAAATCTTTTATTTGGCAATAAAATTTTTACTAGTAGAGCAAATTAACAACAACATCTATGCTATTCAAGTAATATTATAATGAAACTAACGTAAGATTTATATTCTAGGGAATTCTAGCCTAATTCTAGACTAACCTAAGATTAGTGTCATTGTTGTAGAGAACATGGGCCTAAAATATATATGGGCCTCTTGGGCTATAATATCTTTAACACCCCACCCTTAAACTTAAGATGAAACCTTGAGTCTATGAAATCTTGAACGTATAATACGACCAGTTTGTAAACACGCAAAACAGACATCAACAATAGCATACGGACACAGCTATTGATAAGGGCTAAAATTAAAGTTAGATTATAATGAAACTTACGTAAGATTTATATTCTAGGGAATCCTAGCCTAATTCTAGAGTAACCTAAGATTAGTGTCATTGTTGTAGAGAACATGGGCCTAAAATATATATGGGCCTCTTGGGCTATAATATCCTTCAACACCCCACCCTTAAACTTAAGATGAAACTTTGAGTCTATGAAATCTTGAACGTATAATACGCATAGTTTTTAGAACCGGACCGGACCGGGTCGAACTGTGAAAACCGAGAACAGGGATAAAAATCGGTATTTAAGCTTAAAAAACCGAATTTTTAGTTAATTCCGTGAACCCTTAAAACCAGGGTTGGACTGCAAGAACCGTGCGGTCCAACCCCTTAGCAATTTTTTTTTTAATAAAAACAACTTAACACAATTTTATTAAATATATGCTTAAAAACCATTAAATTTTCCTCATATATATAGATATATTAGTCAATTTTGCTAGTTTTATAAATTTAATATCTATATTTGGCTTTAATTAATTATTAAATTAATTATGACGTCATCACAGTTCAACCCCGGTTCGACCTCGGTTCGACCTCAAAAACCTTGAACCTCTCATTTTTACAATTCAATGAACGGTCCGGATCTGAAAACCTTAATAATACGACCAGTTTGTAAACACGCAAAACAGATATCAACAATAGCAAACGGACACAGCTGTTGATAAGGGCTAAAATTAATTACTGGAAACTGTAGTGACAACTAAAAGAATCGTATGTGGTCCATTACGCTCAATGACTAGAATTCAAAAAAAAAAAAAAAAAAAAAAAGCTCAATGACTTTTTCTTTTTCTTTTTCTTGTTAGACAAGTGAATGAACGAAATGAATGGATAAAACTTATTACTTAAAGAAATATATATATATATATATATATATATATATATATATATATATAAAGTCATATGGATTCTCATAGGTCTAGCAAACATCCACTTATCCTTGTTGACACTCTATTTTGCTACCGATAAATTTTCAATGTTAATTAAGATAGACTTGAGCATACAATTAATGTTAATTGATTTTAACTGGTCCTTGATAAGAATAATTTTAATCAATTAAAAAAATTAATTTTCATTGGTCCAAAGCAAAGAAAAAAAAATAAACATGCATACATATCACATGTGATAGCAACTTAAAGGACAAAATTGGCCTGTGCCCTTTTTATGCAAACAAAGCAGCATTTTGCCCTTTTTCCCAAACTAAATAGGGAAATGCCCCTCTTTTGCAAATCGATTTTCTAAAAATCGAGTTAAGCCTTATAATGGCGTTTTTAAGGAGCCTATAGTGACGTTTTCAGGACATATAGTGACATTTTGGAACTCAACCTCTACGAAGTCAAGTTATACGCAAAAAAAAAAAAAAAAAAAAAAGAAAAAAATTGCCTATAACTCGATTTCATGGAGGTTGAGTTATAAAACGCCACTATAGGTCCTTAAAACGCCACTATAGGTTTCTTAAAAAGCCACGGTAAGGATCCAAATTTTTTTTTTATTAACTCGATTTTGAGAAAATCAAGTTTCAAAATAGGGGTATTTTCCTAATTAGTTTGTGAAAGAGAGCAAAATGCTGCTTTGTTTGCATGAAAAGAGCATTTACCCATTTTGTCCCAACTTAAATGATAATTAGGGATTTACAATTATTAAATTTGTTTTTTCTTCTTATAAAAACCGAAAAATTTTATTTTCTAATTAAATCTTTACCAACGCATAATTGCCATACACCCATATCCAATCAAATCCCCTACCTCAGTTTTGATCTTATTGCAAAAATGTACTATACCATACCAAACTTGCCACGCGTAAATATAGTATAAAGGAACCAGCTTTTTTTATTGTATCATTTAACCTTTTTTCTTTCCTTTTTTTTTTTTCGGTCTTTTATGGAAAAAATTATCCCAGTAGGAATCATTTGGGACAGTTTATTTTCATTTTTTATTTTCTTCAAAAATTAAGTTGAATAAAATTACAACCACGCATGAAATAAATATAGTTTTAAAAAGCTATAGTAAACTCTCTTTTTTATAGGAAAAAAAAAACTATAATAAACTGACCGTGAAAGTAAGTTAGATTTTGTATATCAAATACCAGGCTCACTTTTTTAATTATTTATTTTTTTATAAACAATACCAGGCTCACCTTAGTAAATGGTGGAAATAGATAAAATAAAATAAACTGGTTCGTTGCTCATGTACACAGCTTAATCAAACTTGAGTTATAAAACAAGTTAAGACTTCATAAAAATGTGTACATTTGATTAATTCTAGTGGTATATCAATAAGTTTTAATCAGTGTGTGTTTGGCTACAACTTAAAAAGCCAATTTATTTTATTACTCAGCTTATTTTTGCTACTATTCATGGGCCTCACTACACTTTTTGATATTATTCATGGGTTCCACTGTACTACTTCAGCTAACTTTTACCTTTATCTATAATACTTTCAACAAAAAATTTTTAGTTTTAGTAAAATAAGCAAATTCCAAACAGACCTACTCTAAGTGTGTGTTTGGCAAGATTATTTTTGCCAATTTATTTTTATTATTTAGCTTACTTTGCTACTATTCATGAGTCCTGCTGCACTTTTTGCTACTATTCATGAGTCTCATTGTACTATTTCAGCTAACTTTTACTTTTATCTATAGTACTTTCAACAAATAATTTTCAATTTCAGTAAAATAAGCGGATCTCATACAGAAACTAAATTCTTCAAGCTAGAGAGTTTCAATATGTCACAATTAGGGCTGTCCACGGGATGAGTCAGCCCAGGTTTGGGCCCAACCCGCACTTGACCCGATTGGGTTGGGTCATTGAAAAACTGACCCGCAATCAACCGAAATATGGGTTGGACTCGCCGGGTCGGATCATCGGTTGGAACAAGTCGGATTCAACGGTTTGGCAGGTTAGACCACTTATTGGGCCTTTCCGTAAATTTTATTGGATTTAATTGTTTTGAGCCTTTTTGGCCGAAATTATTAGGCTTTCAAGGAATTATTAGACATATCAGATTAGGCCTCTTTTTTTAATGAATTTCTTTTAAAATGGGCCTTCAACTCTACTTGAATTTGTCCAAAACTCCAAATTCATACTTCCCAAATATTGAGTATGAATTCATATTTCATACTCCCTACAACTCTATATGACTTTGGCCAGAACCCACATATTGAGTATTGACATTTAGGAACAAAAAAATACGAAGTAAAACCTAGGTACCTATTAAAAATACGAAGTAAAACCTATTGACATTTAGTGACAAAAAAACCTAGGTACCTATTAAAAATACGAAGTAAAACCTAGGTACCTATTGACATTTAGGAACAAAAAAATACGAAGTAAATATCTCGTTTGAGTTGGGGCCAATAGTATAGCTCCTATTGTCTTGTCTCACCCTATATGACCACCCAAACCTCCGCCATGCAACTCCCTAACAACTTGCCCCTTTAAAGAACTTCGAGGAATACATAGTTGATTCCCTCAAAAGAGAAAACCATCTTGCAGACGTATGCCATCCACAACAAAGTGAGCCTGCTAACATTTACTTCAAACCTTTCCAAAATCCTCATCTTCCTCGTATAGCTCCTTTAGATAACTAAACCCAATAACTTCTGTTCACAGTGAAACTCATTGACTAAGTGCATCTGCTACGTTGTTAGTAACACCAAATTCGTGCTTTATAAAGAATGAAAAACATTGTATGTATGCAACCCACCTGGCATGCATTCCATTGATGGCAATCTAATTATTGATAAATTGCAAAGCCTGATAATTTGTAAACAACATGAACTCCCTCTGAATCAAAATGTCGTTTCCCTTCAACCTGTCAAATTTCATGCATTTCTGACATTGTCGCTCCAATGGCTTCTACTGGCACCTTCCTTTGATTTTACGTTGTGACTTCCAGCACCCCTGCTGCTCCAAAAAAGCATGTGTTATTTGTTCTACATCAGTTTTCTACTCAATTTCCTCCATACAACATTGATATTAGATCTAAATGTATAATTATGTGCATACTTGATATAGTGGTTTAAAACTACACTTTTCCAAATTAAATTTTTTTTAAGCGTCACTATTTTCTTTCTAACCACAGCAGCTTCGAATATTTCTTTTTCAAGAAACTTAAAAATATGCACATTTTCAACTTACAATATTTTTTTTTCAAAAGCATATATATATATATATATATATATATGGCATTTGGAGGATTAGAGATGATACTATAATACTATTAAAAGTAAATAACAGCTGCATTTTGTGTGGTTAGGAATTAGATATATATATATATATATATTTATTTATTTATTTATCTTTATTGTGTTTTTCTGTTATGAAAGCAGTTTCCCTGTATTATTTATTGTTTTTATATTTTTTTCTTATATTAACTTGTATATGTTTAGATATGTAAAATCACATTTATTATTTAAATTAAACAAATCTATATATGTTTCAAAAGTTTTAAAACTATTACTATACTCTAATGTTGTAATTTCTAATTTAGTTAGTAAAAGATAGAAGGTCGTATTTAATGCATAAATCTTCTACTTCTACAAGGACTCATAGTTTTACAATAGCGACTTAGATCACTAACATCCTATTGTTACCTCGAGTAGAAAACTTACTACTACGACCATATGACAGCTCCGAATCCACAGACTACTTCTTTCCTTGATCTACAGCAACCACAAGTACTCCCACTTGTTTTTTTCTCTAAGTTCCTTATGCAGCAACTGAAATGATCACTAAGCTCTCAACATCAATCTTGATCTTGATAACCCTAAGTATATATGAAGGCAAACACCTCTAAATCTCACAAGAGATTCATACACACAGCATATCAATAACATCTAAAACGTGACTAGAGTTTTTCCTTTTATACTTGAAGCAAAACATAAAACCCTACACGTCATACGGGCTTGGGCTGAGTTGGAAAAATTCTGCAGAAAAACAATGTGCACGAGCTTCAATCGATCAAGTCTAATTTTCAATCGATCGAGCCTTGCAGAAATTGAACAGCAATTTTTTACAATTACTCGATTCCAACTTTACACATAAACACACTCTGAGCAGCCTAAATCTAGACTAAATGTTTTGATCATGGTTTGCCAACATATACATATTGAAGTTCTAATACATTAGTTCCTAATTTCTTAGTAATTTCTTAAAACCTAACACATAACATATATTAAATCACGTTAAAAATATATAGATTATTTTTATATTTAATTTTTAAAGAAATTTAAGCACATATATTGCTTGTATATCAAATACGCTTGCATTAGTAAATAGTGGTAAAAATGTGTTTTTTTTTTTTTAAATCAACTGCTTCGTTCTCATGCACAGCTTCCCTCAACTTGAGTTATAAAACAATTTAAATCTTCATCACAAAATTGTGTACACTTAATTAATTCTAGTGGTATATCAATAAGTTCAAATTAAGTTTTTAAATTTTTCAAGCTAGAGTTTCAATCCGTCACACTCAATATTTCGTGTATCACATTTAACTCTATTGTCTAAAACACGGATGGCATAATATCGTACAAGAACCATTTTGCTCATTCTTGATGCAAGAGATAAAAACATAAACAGTTTTAATTCAAGAGATAAGACTATTTCACGTGTATCACATTTTTAGTTTTTATTGTTTGAAGCACGATACATGCAGTGGGTAATTAATCTGATTGAATATCCTGGTTTAACCAGTATACCTAGTTAAAATCTTTAAATAATCTAACTATAATTCAATACCTTAACTCCAAATAGATATATTCTTAGATAAGTACCACAGCACAGCTAGAATATGACAAAGTATATATTTTTTTTATTGCATGCAAAGATAAATCATAAAGACTGGGCTTCATTGCAAAGGTGTATCATAAAATTTGCAATCTAAATAAAGTCAGGAGGAAAAGCTTTTGTTCACTGTATCATAGAACAACTAGCTGTATATTAGAGTAGCATAAAGCTGGTATAAATTAAAGCAAAGACTGCAATAAAGTTATGCATATTTAATGCCAAGTATAAGAGTTTGTGGGTGTGAGAGACAAGAATCAGGATTCAAGTCTTCAAGAGGGAGCTTCACACACATATACACTTAAATTAAAGTAGAGTAGAATTTATATCTTGTATTAAAAAAAAAAAACCCAAACCTGTTCAATGGATAAATGCATAAAGCTAGTCACCATCAATGCTTTATTCAGAAACGGATGCCATATATATAATGAAACCCTAGCAAGTTTCTTTATTTTTTTATTTTTTTATTTTTTTTTTGGTAAATAACCGTCTCAAGCAAGTTTCAGCTTCTTTTATATGTGTTTCCACATATCTGGTACTAGTAGATTAAATTTCAAGCTGTGTATATGTATTCACAACTTTTAAAGAATCCAATAGAAGATGTTGGCATAAAAGTTGTCCGTGGATGTACAATAGAAATTTTTTTAAAAAAATTTACATAATTTTATCTAAAATAGACCAATATTAATTAATCCGTATATAATTGTAAGTTCATTTAGACCCCTTAATTAAATCCAAACAGATTAACCTAGAAAATTAGCCAAGTAATTAACTGTGAAAGACTGCGCCCCCGGCCCCCTCCTTTTTTTTATAGGTGGTTGGGCCAAACCCACGTGAATGAGTGGAGTCGTGTTATTGTCTCTCAAAATGGAGGTTCGACTAGTTATATTTTCCCCTTTAGATTAAGGGTTTTACAATGGAGTCGCCACTTACTTAATTATTGAAAAAATAAGAAAATCACAATTGAAAAATAATTCCTCATTTTATTAATTTGAAATTGAATTTACATTGATCATAGAAAATTACATGACTTTGGTCCTAGATACAATTTAAGATAAAGTAAATAGTTTTGTTTCCTAGTTACAATCTAGAAATTGAAAATTACATGGATAAGCATTTGATCTAGTAACCCTTGATCTAAGTTTGGAGGCTATGTTACAAGATGGGAAGGTGTTAGGCACCCACCTTGCCCGGTGAAACCGGTCTTCTAGACTATGGTGGCCAACATTCATATCATATCATCCAATATGCCAATCAATTTACATGTTGAATTTAATGTGTATGCATGTGATAATCCCTAATTCAATTTATTAAGCATTGCATTTGAAAAATAAATTCTACTGAATGTGTGTGAATGGTGATAACCTAGATTCAAGGATTTGAAAGAATTATGAAACAAACATATTTTTTATATTTTTGATGTGGATTTAAGATTAAAACTAGTGTAATGCATGAACATGTGATGAACAACCAAGAACATGTGATGAAAAAATAAGAACATTTAAGAACATTCAAACATATTCAAGAGAATTTAAATAGTTACTGTCATGCTTTAATCCTAAATTTTCATCATGGCAACACAAAAAACAAGTTAGAGAAAGAAATTATACCTTCATGCAAGATCCATATGGTGAAGGAGGAGACTCTTGGTAGAGGTCCTAAGGATGGGGAGTCTCACTCAATACCTTGAGTCTCAAGAAGACCAAGATATGACAAGACTATTCAACCTCACTAGAACTCAAGAGAGGGGAAGAGAGGGGGTTTTTTGTGTGTCTTTGAATGAATGAGATGAGGGGTTTATATAGTAGTGGTTGAGGAAATATGAATGGAAGGCATTTAATGAGGGTTGACAAAGAATCATGAACCTAGACCTCATTTTAGCCTTTGGGGAAATCTGGTGCATTAAATGGAAAGATTGGTAGGAGTGAGGAGCAAGCCAAATTTCGGTTTTCCCGTAGCTGCTGTAACAGCCTGTGAAGCCAACTTCAAAAAATCATATCTGACTCAATTCTGATCAGAATTGTTTCATTCTTGTGCTCAAATTGAAGCCCTGGATGTTTAGTTTCTGAGAAAATTAACCTCATTCACAGATTCAAAATATTCTGAGAGATATTAATGAAATGGTGAGCAGAGGTCATTTGTTAGAAAATGGTTTTAGCACAATTAACATTAATAGGTCTCAAATTAGCTCCCAATTAACATTGAATGGCTCCATTCACTCCCATTTCAAACTTAATTGGTCCCAAATTTACTCTAATTAAAAGATAATTGCACAAATTACTCATTGAATAATTAATGCTTAACTATCTAATTAATTAGGTGTGTGCAACCTTACCATAAAATGTAGTCCTAACCAGTCAAATTATGACACATCATTAATCTAAAATTGGTTATAATTATAATCAATTGGAATCAATTGTTCATAATCACATATAGCCGGACTCAATTTGTGATAGTGCATCTCGGCCATTAAAACTTGATTTGATGATAACTTTCAATCTGATGGTCTGATTAGGGCTTATGACCAATCAATTTGATCGTTACAACATTAAGATCATTTTGGTGAAATGAGATTAAGGATCTAGTGACCAAAATCAAGATGCATATTTTCAAGGTGAAATTATCCTTTTACCCTCCTGTGAGGTTAAATGCGGGTTGCAAAATGGGGTGTCAACATTAACTTAGGTAATTTAAACAGATCAAGGTTAAAAAAAATAAATCAAATCATGTAAAAGTGTGGAATAATAAAGAACACATGATATGATGACCCAGAAAAATCAAACTGGTAAAAAACTTGGGGAGGATTTAACCTAGCTATCCTCAAGGTAAAACGAATTCACTATGAAAAAATCAAAGTTTACACAATAGAGACTTGGACCACTAACATCCAAGACCATGGACTCCTTCTTTCCTTGAATTCTTCAGCAAAGCACAAGCAACACCTGTTTGTATATCTTGAAACTCTTTTGTTGTTTTGCAACTGTATGATTTATCAATCTCTTGACATGAATCTAAAGTTTGGAAACCCTAAGTGTATGTGAAGGTAAAAACCTCTAGATCTAACAATTAGATTCACAAACACGGCATTCAGAACTCTAAAAACGTGGCTAGGGTTTTCCCTTATATACTTAGGGTAAAACATAAAACCCTATACATTAAATGGGCTAGGGCTGAGTTGAGAATTTTCTGCAGAAAAACGTTCTGCACGATTTTCGATCAGTCGAGTCTAATTCTCGATCAATCAAGTCAGGCAGAAGTGCACAATAAATTCTGCAGTTAACTCGATTCCAACTTTACATAAAAAGCCATACTTTGAGCAAGTCTAACACACAACTTAAAGAATGTTTTGATCATGGTTTGCCAACATTACAAATTGAAGTTCTAATACATTAGTTCCTAATTATTAGAACCTAACAAACTCCCCCTTTGGCAATCTGTGACAAAACACAGACTTAACAAAAAGTTCAAAGTTTACAAATTGAAAAAGCCCATTACAAAATTAAAAAGCCACTAAACAAATTCAACCTAACTACTATCTAACAGTTGCAAAGTAGACAGCAGTACGACTGAATCAACCTGTATATTCCTGTAACACTTAACAAACACATAAACGCATGTGTGGAAAATACAAGAAATATATAAAAAAAAAAACTTCTTGATTTCCCGACACAAAATAAAGACATATATCATGAATAACATCATAAATATAAATCAATAAGCAAAGTAGCATAGTGAAACAAGAAACAAATACATAAAAATGTATCTCAAAAATTATCTCCTAACAAGAGCCAATGTAAATACAAAGTGAAGCACCTAGATACAATCTAATAACTCCACAAGACAGTAAGGTACAAAACTTCCCTTAAGACAAAAATCTCCTCTACAAGATATGAACTCCTCAATAGAAGGCACTCCACCTTTTTGTGACGAATTTCCAAAGGGCACTCACTCATCATCAAAAGGAGGCGGCGGAGGAGAACGACAAAAACTCGCCAAATCCGCTCTCAAAGCACGAAGCTCATCAAGGACATCCACCAAAAGCTGACCATGAGCCGCCTGAACGGTCATGACAGTGTCCAAAGTCTGACGAATATCAGAAACATCCGAAGGAGAAGGTGAAGGAACATTATCAGCAGCAGCAGCAGGATCAGCAGACGTCTCAGCTGCAGGAGCATCTGTAGATGAAGAAGGAGGTGGAGTGACATCGGAAGGCTCTACCCTAGGACGCTTAGAGCTAGCTCGAAGTTGAGCAGCCCTTTACCTCAGAAAGGTAGCACCTATAGGAGCAATAATGTGTACGGGCTCAGAAGCAAAATAATCACCTAAACCGAGATGAAGGAGAATCCTATGAATAAAAACAAGAAAGAATAAAGCATGAGCCGTAGAACTACTCCGATGTACCTCGTTCAAAGAACGAAGAAACAGGTGTGGAAAACTGATAGGAGCATCAGTAACAAGAGCATACAAAAAGACACACCGCTTAATAGGAATTGTATGAAGATGAGAAATAGGCCACAAGGAATGACAGACAATCCTAAAGAAAAGATAATGAAGCTCAGAGAGCTTAGCAGACGTGATCCGAGGATCAGAATCCCACTGGATAGAAGATCCAGTG
This sequence comes from Lithocarpus polystachyus, assembly GCA_033629205.1. NCBI lineage: Eukaryota > Viridiplantae > Streptophyta > Magnoliopsida > Fagales > Fagaceae > Lithocarpus > Lithocarpus polystachyus. Next base: position 8,788,180 of record CM066168.1, on the reverse strand, counting down.
ATATATGACATCACATCATCAAGAGGCGGAGACTCATCATAAGGAAAGACGGGATGATCAACAATAGACATCCCAAAAGCATCAGACACTACCGAAGGGGTAATGCGATACTCCACACCTCGTAACCAAACCTTAACCAAGGTGTTGGTATCATAGTCGTGGATAGAGAGGTTCGAATAGAACTCTCTAATCAAGGTAGCCGAAGGTGGATGATCGATGTCCAACAAAGGTAACCAACCCCGACGCTCAAAATTACGTCTCACCTCAAGATCAACCTCATCTAGAATGACCCTATGCTCACCCCAAATTTGACGCCTAAGATTAAGGGTCTCGTATATCTCTTGGTTCTTCTCACTCGGAAACCGATCACTATCAAAGGAAGGAGAAGGAACAGGAGTCCTATGGGCTTTATTTTTCCTAGACATGGTACTAAGGACAGAAAAGAGAGATAAAGAAAGAGGAAAGCAAAAACAAAAACTAAGGGCAGACTGCAAGTTAGCACAGCATAAAATATAGAAAACCAATCTATATGATGCATGAACAAAATATGCAAATGATGCATGAACTAATGCAGTGACATAGGTCAATTATGATCCAAATTAACAAAATTGGCTTGAGCATAAAATTTAAATGAAAAATACCCAATTTGGGAAAAACCAATTTTCAAAAACACAACAAATTGATAAATTAATCATCACAACAATTAAATAACACAATATAATGATCAAATTAATCAATCTAACAAGCCAATTTCATCAATTTATATCAAATTGAACAAAAACCCCAATTTCATCAATTTCAAGCCCTAGATTTTCAAATTTCCCACAAAACACCAAATTAATCAAATTAAACCACTTGTAGTATTAAGATAAGGTGTCCCCACAAAAACCCATGATTAATTTGAAAGAAAAACACCTAAAAACAATGCCAAAAAGACAAAAACTCTAAATGCCGAAAATAACCCAAAATGCATGAAAATTTTGCATGAAACATGAAAATAAAATCAAAAGGAGGGGCAAAAGAGTCTTACCGGCCTTGGGAGAGAGAATTGATGCAAAAAGAACGGAGGAAAACGACAAAAACAGCAAAAGTTGGCTTGACCGGTTGGTAAGAGACAAAAGAGAGTTGAAAGTTTTTGAAAAAGTGAAGAACACGTGAAGAAAAGTTCTTTTTAAAAACTCTCAGCCCGATTTTCGATCGATCGAAAAACAGATTCGATCGGTCAAAAATCCTTTGATTGATCCAAAACCAATCGAGTACCGATCGAAACAACCCGAGACTTTCCAAAGATTTTGAGACATTTTCGATCGGTCGAAAAACAGTTTCGATCGATCGAAATTCTGGAAAAAACAAAATTTTGAAAAACAGACCAATTTCAGTGTAGAAACTCCTCAAAGCATTAGATTTAATGAATAAATTGCATGAGTATGAGTTGAAAAGTTTTCCAAAAACACATGTATTTACCCCAGATCTCCCAAAACAAGATTTTCTCTTAATATCCCTCAAAAACTCTAAACAAACAAACATGTTTTGCATCAATTTTCAGAAATTTTCAAACTTGGTCGGTCAGACCAAAAAACACACAATAACATGTACACAGTTTAGCAAAGAATAATTTGTGTAGTGTGTGCAACTAGCATAAACTTGAGAAACATGCGAGGTGATATGTACATAGAGATCAATCACAGTTTCTACAAAATTCATCACAAGAATTTGAAAGAGACTATTACTTAAAGAGTTACATCATATAACTCTCACATCTCCTAGAATAAAAGCTTGCAATCATGTAAGTTTCTTGATTTGCCTCAGAATTAATATTCAATTTAATTGATTAGAAACTTAATAATATAGCCGGGATAATGTACACACCAATTTTATTTGAATTGTGATATTATTATAGCCCAATAATGTACACACCAATTTTAGCATTTTAAAAGAAGCTACACCTTATGTTCTTTTTGTGCATGTGCTACACTTTCTCGGGCACAAAATCTTACGATATGCACTAAGGTGTTCATGATTGGCTAATAGACAGTGGTGAGATGGTTATTTATGCCTTTCTCAATAAGTTCAAGTCCGACAATCAAAGACATAAGACTTCAAGATCAAGATCATGTGATCAACAGATATAGCATCTTCCCACACAACATGCACAACAAAACTTCAGCTAGTAAAGTGCAATAGAAATAAGTGCATCAAAGTTAAACAAGGTACATAAACATGTTATGCAAAATTAGATTGACCAACCTTGTTTTCAAATTCAAGGAAAAAAAATAGCAGAAACACAATTTGCACAAATTTTTTATTTTATTTTATAAAGGAAATAAACACCCTAGAATGAAATGCATGAATGTTATGCAATGTAAATCCTAAAAACAAAGGTCACAAAAGATAAAACAATGAAGTACAAGGACCATGAAGTCAAGAATGACTAAGGACAAAGGATCACACCAATAACTTGACGAAGAGTCTCCAACTTTCCTCTACCAAGTGGTTTGGTGAAAATATCAACATTCTGACGTTCAGTTGGAATATACTCAAGAGCAACAATTTTCCTTTCAACAAGATCCCTAATGAAATAATATCTAATCTCAATGTGTTTGGTCTTAGAGTGTTGAACTGGATTCTTAGAAATATCTATAGCACTAGAATTATCACAATAAACAACCATGGTGTCCTGTGATATTTCATAATCACTCAAGAGTTTTTTCATCCAAAGAAGCTGAGAGCAACAACGTCCAGCAGCAATATATTCTGCCTCAGCAGTAGATAAAGAAACAAAATTTTGCTTCTTACTCATCCAAGCAACAAGATTAGCACTAACATAAAAACAACCACCAGTTGTATTTTTTCTATTATCAGCATTACCAGCCCAATCAGAATCAGAAAACCCAGCAAGAGAAAAATTTGACTCTTTGCTGTAAAACAGACCATAATCACAAGTTCCAGCAACAAACTTTATAATCCTTTTAACAGCATTTAAGTGAGAAACCTTAGGATTAGATTGAAATCTAGAACAAACACCCATACTAAATGCAATATCAGGTCGGCTAGCAGTTAAGTACAAAAGACAATCAATCATGCTTCTGTATAGGGTAACATCAACAGATTCACCTGATGGATCGTTTGTTAGTTTTGCATTAGCAGCCATTGGTGTCCTAGCATGTGCAGCCTTGTCAAGACCAAATCTCTTGACCAAATTTCGTGCATACTTAGCTTAGTTGATGTAAATTCCAGCATCTGTTTGTTTTACCTGCAATCCCAAGAAATAAGTTAGTTCACCAACCATACTCATCTTAAACATGGCCTTCATTTCATCTGCAAAAGATTGAGCAAGAGAATCATTAGTAGCACCAAAAACAATATCATCAACATAAATTTGAGCAACTACAAAATGATTCTTATCCTTTCGTATGAACAGAGTGGTGTCAGCAAAACCTCTTTTAAAGCCATGGTCTGTGAGATATGCAGTTAGTCTATCATACCAAGCTCGTGGAGCTTGTTTCAATCCATAAAGAGCTCTCTTCAACTTGTAGACATCATTCGGCCTGTGAGGATCAACAAAACCTTTCGGTTGTTCAACATATACCTCTTCTTGTAACATGCCATTTAAGAAAGTACTTTTGACATCCATTTGATACAACTTGAAGTTCATATGACTTGCTATAGCCAAAAGAATTCGAATGGATTCCAATCTTGCTACAGGTGCAAAAGTCTCATCAAAATCAATCCCATCTACTTGTGTGTATCCTTGAGCAACAATCCTAGATTTATTTCTGATAACATTTCCATGTTCATCTGACTTGTTCTTGAAAATCCACTTAGTTCCAATAACATTGACTTCCTTTGGTCTAGGAACTAATTCCCACACATCATTTCGAACAAACTGATGAAGTTCTTCATGCATAGAATTTACCCAATCAGCATCTTGTAGAGTTTCATCCACCTTTTTCGGTTCAAATTGGGATAAATAGCATGAGTAAGTAATCACATTTAATGCTTTGGATCTCAATCTCATGTTATCATTCAAACTCTCCAATATATTAGTAGCAGGATGATTCAACTTAACTCTTGAGGATGGACCTTTGACCAATGAAGTAGAGGTACCTTTCTGATCTGATGGACTTTGAAACTCTCTCTGTTCTTGTTGAGCTCCATGAACTGGTGTTGAAGGTTCTGAACTTGATGGCACAGATGCTGTATCATTCAATACCATTAACTCTTCCTCTATATGCTTTCCCACATAGTTTTCAGGTAAAGAATCATCAACTTCCATAATCTTTTCTTGAACCCGAGGTGCATTTTCTGAATGACCTTTTGAGTTTAATTCATCATTGATCACTACATTTGAAGATTCCATGACTGTTTTAGTTCTCAGATTGTACACTTTGTATGCTCTACTGGTGGAAGAGTATCCCAGAAAATAACCCTTGTCACTCTTAGCATCAAACTTTTCCAGGTTCTCTCTATCACGTAGAATGTAACAGTCACTACCAAAAATTCTGAAGTATTTAACAACAGACTTCTTTCCTCTCCAGAGTTCATAAGGAGTTTGTTTTGAGTTAGGTCTGAAGTATACCCGATTGAGTGTATGACATGCAGTATTAACAGCTTCTTCCCAGAAAGATTTAGGCATCTTCTTATTATGGAGCATGACACGGGCCATTTCTTGTACTACTCTATTCTTCCTTTCCACTATTCCATTTTGCTGTGGTGTTTTGGGTGAGGAGAATTCCTAATGTGTGTCTTGATTATTGCAAAACGTAGCCAGTTTTGTGTTCTTAAACTCTTTACCATGGTCACTTCTTATTCTGGCTATCACAGTTCCTTTTTCTACTTGCAATTTTTTGCACAGATGAATCATTTTTTCAGGAGCCTCAGCTTTATCTTTCAAAAGTACAACCCATGTGAATCTGGTAAAGTCATCCACAACAACTAGAATATACTTCTTTCCACCTAAACTCTGAACTCTGGTAGGACCCATGAGATCAATGTGTAGCAACTCCAAAGATCTTGTAGTTTGAACATCAACTACAGACAGATGTTTGGACTTCACTTGTTTACCCATCTGACATGGTCCACAGATGCATTTTTCAATCTTCTCAAACTTGGGTAACCCAATTACTGCATCACATTTTGAAATCTTCTCTAATTGCTCGAGACTAGCATGTCCCAACCTTTGATGCCATAAGTCAACTTGATTGATCTTAGCACTGAAGCATTTGTTGCTTATACTTGGGGTGATACCATAACAGTTATCAGCTGTCCTCATACCAACACACATACAGTCACCTCCTTCATCAAGTATTTCACATTCTTGTTTAGTGAAGAACACATTCAGTTCATTGTCACAAATTTGACTTGTGCTGAGTAAGTTAGCCTTCAACCCATCAACATACCAAACATCTTCAAAGACTGGTAGTCCTGGAATATCCACAGTACCAATGCCTCTGATCACAGATTTGCTTCCATCTCCAAAAGTACCTGTTCCAATCTTTCCTTCGAAGAGTGTCTTAAACAAAACTTTATTTCCTGTCATGTGCCTGGAACAACCACTATCTAAATACCAAAGACAAGAATCACCTGCCTTTAAGGCGGTTAAAGCAGTATAGCACATGTAATTATTATCATATGTGATTATACCAAGACACTCAAGAAAAATTTTAACACAAATGGTAATGGACAAGCACACCACGTAGACAATGTGGCAAACTAAAGAGAAGATTTTAGAGAAATCCATAACAACAGGGGTCAAGGATCAGCTTAAAGATCAAAGGATCAAAAACAAAAGCTACCCGCTCTAATACCAATCCTTAAACCCAAACAGATTAACCTAGAGAATTAGCCAAGTGATTAACTTAGGTAATTTAAACAAATCTAGGTTAAAACAAATAAATCAAATCATGTAAAAGTGCGGAATAATAAAGAACACATGATATGATGACCTAGGAAAACCAAACCGGTAAAAAACCTGGAGAGGATTTAATCTAGCTTCCTCAAGGTAAAATGAATTCACTATGAAATAATCGAAATTTACACAATAGAGACTTGGACCACTAACATCCTATTGCTACCTACCTGTAGGAAACTTACTACCACGACCACGTGACAGCTCCGAGACCACGGACTCCTTCTTTCCTTGAATTCTTCAGCAAAGCACAAGCAACACCTGCTTGTATATCTTGAAGCTCTTTTGTTGTTCTGCAACTGTATGATTTACCAGTCTCTTGACATGAATTTAGAGTTTGGAAACCCTAAGTGTATGTGAAGGTAAACACCTCTAGATCTAACAATTAGATTCACAAACACAGCATTCAGAACTCTAAAAACGTGGCTAGGGTTTTCCCTTATATACTTAGGGTAAAACATAAAACCCTATACATTAAATGGGCTAGGGCTGAGTTGGGAATTTTTTGCAGAAAAACGTTCTGCATGATTTTCGATCGGTCGAGTCTAATTCTCGATCGATCGAGTCAGGCAGAAGTGCACAGTAAATTCTGCAGTTAACTCGATTCCAACTTTACATAAAAAGCCATACTTTGAGCAAGTCTAACATACAACTTAAAGAATGTTTTGATCATGGTTTGCCAACATTACAAATTGAAGTTCTAATACAGTAGTTCCTAATTCTTAGAACCTAACAATAATTGTGTAAATTTCTATATAATTGTGTAAATTTATAAGTTTGTTATAGTAATCGTATAAATTTAGACTAATATTATTCATCTTGCATTCAGTTTTTTATTCTTTTTTTATGTTTCTCAAGGAAGAAGAAAATGAGTGGACGGTAGTTTTTGTATGTGAAGAAAGAGAAACAATTACAAAAAATCAAGAAAATTTGATATTTTAATGAAATATAATGTAAAATAGATAATCTAATGTGTGGTGTTTTGAAAAATGTGTATATAAAAAAAATGTAGGTTCTTATATTAAAATAAACATAAATTTTTGTATAAGTTGATAGTCATTAAAGCACTCACATCAATAGTTGTATAATAGAAAAAGTATCACATTTTAGCCAACAAAACTCAAATTTCACTCTCATTTGGCCATGCAAATTTATGTAAAAATACATGATTGTTATAGTAACCGTACCTATAAATATATATTGGCACTATTCATTTTGTATTTAGTTTTTTAATGTTTCTTTATGTATTCTGTGAATGAAGGAAGAGGGTAAAATGGTGGTTAATTGTTATGTGTGAAGAAAGAGAAACAATATAAAAAAAATTAAAAAGTTGATATTTTACTGAAATATAGCATGCTATAATTGGTTTGTGATCTAGATTATAGACAGTAAGAAGTATTTGTGGCTGCTCTTTTAATTTCAGCTTCTTGTTCTTTGTAATATCTTTGCATGTGTGTTTTAAAAAATCTTGCTTATTCATGGAAAGAAAAATTGCAACACTACTCTTAAATTCCTCAAGCAAAGTTTATTAAGTATAAATTCAATTCTAGGACATGGATGAGTTTTATCGGAGGAACATTGTCATAAGACATTTATCACTTAAATTATTTAAATTAAATAAATCGATATATGCTTTAAAAGTTTTAAAATTATTATTATATTCTAACTGTGTAATTTCTAATTTATTTAATATTAAAAAAAAAGTCATATTCATCGCATGAATCTTTCACTTTTGCATGGTTGAGAAGTGCCAATTTTTTTGGATCCGTATTGCTAGCCAATTGTCAATCGGCATTACGACTTTAAGACATAAGTTCAATTATTTTTTTGAGTGTGTAACAAATTTTTCCCTTAAACAATTGCCTTAGTGCAATTGAACTTTACTCATATATAAGGTATCAAATTTACGTACTTCTTTGAAGTCCAAACTAGTTTTATTATTTAGGTTTGACTGTTCGATGAAGCGGAACATAGCAGCACGAGCACAAACCAAACCGTTTTTTTTTTTTTTTTTTTTTTTGACCTTTTACTAAAGCAAGAGTTGTATGTGATGCCCAAATTAAATTTCAAATTTTACACGTATTCCTTCATGTTTATGCAGCAAGATTGCTATCTAATGTGGCGCACTTTTGTCAGAGTTTTCTTATGATTCGAACCTAGCTAGTACATAGTTCGCATCAACATATATCTATGATAAATCGTGCTTCAAACAAAATAATTAAGAACATATGTGATACACGTAAAAGACTCTTTACCTGGCCAGCAAGTTTGGTATACACTGTTGCTATAGATCTGTTGTTTATATTTTTGTATCAATTAAGCCTAGTATCAATTTTTAACTGTAAGATTCAATGTGATACACGAGATTATTTGCTGGCATTGGTGCCCATGGAAGGAAAGTTTATTTTCCGTACAATAGTGAAGTATGCAAACTAATTTGAAATGAAAAAAAAAAATTATGAGATTTTTTTACTCAAGCAAAAAAAAAAAAAAAAAATGTAAACTAATTTGGTAAACCAAAAAATCAACAGGTAACTAAATCCCTCCAATTCCGTAAGGAGATTTGGATTTCCTTATCAGCGATGCCTTATTGTTTTATCTCAAAGGTGGTTTCAATGTTTATTTTATATGATTTGGTTTTAACCAAAAAAAACAGTTGTCGTTTAATTAAGATTTCGTTTTAACCAAAAAAAAGTTGTCATTTTATTATAAATTATGATTGGCAGGGTACGGTGCCTTTGAGGGAGAATTATGATATGCCTCTACTTCTTTAGTTTTTTGTTTTTGTGATTCGTTCAGGTTGGGGTGAAATTAGTTGGGGGATCTAAAAATTGTAAATAAAAAATTGTATGATAGGTGTAAAAGGCTGGATTTCCTCACATAACTGAATAGATTTTTCATACAGTGCTGTGGGTAATTCTGGTATCACATAAAAAGCCATAATTATCTTACGTGATGGACTATAATTGACTATCTATCACTTTAACATGAACACACAACTTTTTATTCATCATTCACAATCTGTCACATGAAAATTTGTGACAAAAATTGTAATTTTTTATGTCGTCCTAGAATATTTTATGGAACTACAACTTCTTTACCTACTTGACAAAAGGATAACAAATTACAAATTCTGTATCAGTAGGACATGAGCTTCTATTACTATGAAATTCAAAAATGAATTAGTAGTGGTGGGATTACCATCATTCTTTTTGTAGTGACAAATCTTGCATGTGTGCCTATAATATAAAAAAATGAATGTTTATTTTTCGAGTTTTGGGGAGTGGAACACGTAAGAACTCTTAAATGGAAGAATTTGATTCAAGTGCTCTACGTTGTCGTTAGTGCCAAGATCTCGCAGCTGCAGGAGACAAACTCTACCATCGAAGGCACAGTAGTGACATGGACTTTATGGCCTTTTTTTTTTGTTTTAAAATAATAATAATAATAATAATAATAAAAACTAAATAACCTGGCATGTCAATTTTTTATTTAGTTCTTGATGTGACATCATTATTATAAGATTTTTTTTAATGGATTATTAAGATTATATAATCTTAATCAGTTATTATAAAATGAAAGACAAAATTATTCTCGGTCAAAATCATTTATTATAAAATTTAAAAATTAAAAGAACTCTATGTTATAGAATTCAATGCCATGAGCAATTATTCTCCAAAAGCATGTCATAAAAAAAGTAATTTTTAGTAAAAAGATAGAAATTAAAAAAAATTATTTATTATATAGATGAACAAAACAAACCACCCACACGACTTAACCTTGTTGACATGCGGTGCAAGTGCATAGAATGGGATTATATCCCACTTAACACACACTTCCTCTTGTGCCCAATTGCGGCAAATATAGGTGCAAAGACCAACACATGTCTTACCCTAGCCAACATTATATCTTACATGAGTAACGTTATATTTAAAAAATTTCATAACAGTTTCACAACAAATCGCTAAACAAAAGTTATTATTAATGGGTAATTTAACAAGCACATTATTGATTTATTTAGCAAAATGTACAATGTTAATGAAACTATCATAGCAATAAGAAAGTTTCAATTTATTTTTAAATGTTCTAGACATAACTAGTAGTTTTATTCCCAGCTTAATTGATAAAAAAAAATTTTGAAAAAAAAATCTTGTTATGTTCTAAAAATTTAGAACAATTGGCAAATTGTGAATACAAACTTGTCTAGATATAGATCTTAAAATCTATAGGCATTATTAAACAATACTCAAGGTGATATAAGTCAAGATTCAAGAATATACAAGCTGCAGAAAGAAGAGTTCAGAAACTGCTTGGTTCGATCGATCGAAGAACAGGCTCGACCGATCGAAATACTAGTCGGCAGAATTTTAAGTTTGGCCCAAAAACAGTTCTAGACCAAAAAGGATTAGGGTTTCAGATCTACTTCTCATAGTATACAAAGGAAACTCTAAGCACGTTTTTATGAGGCTTTTCAGAGAGAGAAGAGTATGCCTCATTTATATCTAGGGTTTTGTACCCAAAAAGCTCTCTCATGTTTTCTACCTACCGGTGTTATTCCTTGAAAAATCTCAAGATCCGGTGTTATAAAAGTTGCTACCTTCTCCAGTCATCAAAGATGTTAATGATCTAAACCGTCAATGTTGGTCTTGAAGTCACAAATAGGAAAGTTTGTGTTTTTTATCACAAGTGTGGGGTACTTGTGTTGCAAAAGCCTAATAGAGGAGTTTGTGGATTCGGAATTTAAACGTAGTCAGTCAGTAAATTCTATATGTGGTAGCAATAGGATGTTAGTGGTCTAAGTCTTATTGTAAACTTCAATTCTCTATAGTGGATTTGCTTTTTACCTTGAAGATAGCTAGATTAAATCGTCTTCAGGTTTTTTACCAGTTAGGTTTTTCTGGGTCATTATATAGTGGTGTTCTTTATATTTCAACTGCTTTGCATGATATGATATTATCGTGTTAACCTAGATTTGAAAAAATAAACCTAAGTATTCACTTAGTTAATTAAGTTAAACAATCTAGTTTACAGGGATCTAAAACTTAACAAAAGCAATTAATATTTTAACAATTTTTTTCAATTTTTTATAAAAATTGTATTAAAACATTTCTAAAATAGAAACATAGCCCATACTCAAATAAGAGCAACATAAATTTGTCAAGCTATATAAAGTTTCCGGGTAGTAAATACGAGATAGGAAAGCAAAATTACAATATTCAATTGCTTTGTTTGGTGGAAACCACTATGGCCAGAATTCCCAGTAGAGAATCCGGTGAAACAAGCAGCGGCATCTCTGAGGACCCGGAGCTGAAGGCAAAGATTAAATCAGTATTGGACGCAAAAAGATATGTGAAGCCAGCCTCAACACCAAAGATACAAAAGGTTACATCCGTGCTTCGAGATCACAAGGATTTCCAAAAGCACTATGAGCCAAGAGCGGTATCAATCGGTCCTATCCATCATGGTGATAAGAAGTACGAGCTAGGAGAGAAGCACAAGCTTATGATGACAAATGAGTTCGTCAATGGCAGCGCAGAGAAGATAAACGATTTGTACAAGAAGGTTGGGGAGAAGATCATGGAACTGAGGGCGTACTACGACGAGAAGGCAAACAAGAAGTTTGAAGATGATAAGGCCCTCGCTTGGCTGTTATTGGTGGACGGCTGCGCAACACTACAATACATATACTGCGCATAAAAAAACCAAGTTCAAAGACCTGGATATAAAACCCGACGGTGTAGCCTTTACGCAACAGGATTTGTTTTTACTTGAGAACCAGCTTCCCTATTGTCTGCTCAAATGGTTGATGAACTGGAATAGGAATGAAAGAATGTCGGAGGGATTGATTAAAAGTTACATTGATAAGCAGGTGATATTTACACTACCAGAGGATCATTTATCAGTTTTCCTCAAACTATGCCCAGGTTCATTATCATGGAATCTCGCTCAGAGACGGAAACTGCAACCAGAGGAAGAGGATCACTCATCAATTAATTCATCGTCACGGTATCTCTCAAAAATATCAATTGATAGATCTGGAGATGTAGATCCCATCCATCTTCTTGATCGTCTGAGGACACGTCTCTTGGGTAAGCAAAAAAAAAAAAAAAAAAATGGAGCGAAATCAGAAATGCATACTTGGCAATCCTGTCGCAATGTTCAGGGGCTTCGAGCAGCAGGTATTTCATGTGGAACGCAGTAAAGAGAAAGGTAGTTATTTGAGTGACATATCTTTTACTACACTCGGTTGTTTGGGATACCTTTGGCTTCCTCCAATAATTGTGGATGACTCAACAAGGCCAATGTTCTTGAACTTGATAGCCTACGAGATGTGTCTAGATTTCGAAAATGACTTTGGGATCACCTCTTACATATCCTTCCTTGATTCACTAATCAGAGAAGCCAACGATGTTAAAGATCTAAAGAAAGCAGGAACACTCTACAACTGGCTTGGCAGCGATGATGAAGTGGTTCGAGTCATCAATGAGATAGGTGCCAGCTCGATGCCTAACATCAATATATATCCATATAGCGATGTCCGATTCCAAATCGATAAGCACTGCAGCCGTATGCTTAAGGTCTGGATAGGTCAATTCATTTACGACTATTTCGACAGCTCCTGGACATTCTTGTCCTTAGTCGGGGCATTGTTGGCACTTGCTCTAACTGCCATTCAGACTTGGTATGCCATTGACTCTCCCTGCGATAACTTCTGCAAGAATTTGTAAGTAAACTAACAACCAAAAGGTGCAATTTGTTTACTGTCCTCTTTCAAAGTGTGTCTATGTAGCTCATGTACACGGTTCTATGCCCTTGAAACCGTTGTTTTCCAAATAAAAGGGCCTTAAGAATTTTATTGAGCTCTTGAAATTGGTTTTGAAGTTTTCATGTAAGTCTATAATATAAGTCCGTGTGATTGTACTTTCTAATTTGATGTAATGTATGTGAATTTAAAACAATTGTGTCAGAGTTTGTGTCATGCCTCAAACCCCAAAGGGGTCCAAAGCATGAGAAAGACGTCTCAAAGTAACTGTGGAATTTTCTTTTTTGACAATTCAATCCACATAAATCATATCATATACTAACATCAAGAATTATCACAATAATTCTATTGAATATACTCTCAAAGTACGTCAGAGCTCTAAGCAATAATTACAAGGACCATTGGCCACAAAAGAATAGAGGTCTGAATAAATAATTACATATCATCAACTTGTCCCAGTGGGAATAACATCACAACCACTATAATATACAAAAGAATGAGTCAAGCCTATTCTAAGATGTACAACATCTAATATCTCCACTACAAAAGTTCAGCCTCCATCAGTAGTCAGTCTAACTACTATTAGCCACTAAAAAACTGACTCAAAAGATTGTTGCCTACTCTAAAAAGTTTATAAAATAATGGAATGAGACAGAGCCCAATAAGTAGCATAATTAATGGAGGGTGGGGGAAATGCAAGTTCCATTTTCAATAATAATATAATATGACAAGAATGATTTAATAATGAAATACAAGGTTTCTCAAAATAAATATCATGAAACTGTGTACTATAATCTGTGAGCACTAGCAATATAATTTCCAAAACCATAAAATCTAACATACAGTAATTTATCACAAATATACCACACTATCACATAGACTGGTTAGGGGATCCACCTATTTACAACTGGTATGATATTGTCCTCTGTGGTATGCAGACTCTTGGCCCCATGGACAGCAGCCTCACCTATACCCTCAAGGTTTTTCTCTCCCCCCATGGGCAGCAGAGAGAGCGCGTCAAATAGGACCTCTCTTGCATGTGGTCTCTTGGCCCCATGGGCAGCAGTCTCACCCACACACAATCAAAGAACCTCTTCCCCCCATGGGCAGCATGAAAGAACGTGTCATCCAAAGTGAAAGAGCACTGACCTAGATTTGATTCTGTTATCACAAAGAGTACGGCAACCAAATCGGGTGATCACCGGAAAATCACACATGGCATGTTATTAAAACCATATAAAGCTCACAGGTATACATTTCCTTAAAACATATAGTTCATATTCAGGTAGTTTCAGAAAAACCTTAAATAGCTTAACTTCCACAAAGTTTGTAAGGTTTTCAACTTCATTCTTGTCAAAAGATTTCTATCAATTTCCCACATAACAAGACAAGATAAGCATCTTTAAATTTTCTAATATATCATAAAATCCATGATTTCTTTATCAAAGATTAAATAAAAGATGCTCATTTTTCCGTATCAACAATTCATGTTTTTCCCCAAATGCAATACCAAATATGATGCATTTTCATATATAATAGGGTCACAACACACCACTTTTAAGAAAACATATATCCATATATAATTTTCCACAATGTGTTTGACCAAAAAAAAAAAAAAAAAACATCATTTATGAAACATGGTTATTTTCTAAAAATATCTCATTAAGAAGCTACTTACCTCGCAACCGCAAAATCCTAATTCTCCAAGCTCCAAGGAGATTAACTAGAATCTAAACAATATCAAGTAAATCTATCACAATAAGCATAGAACTTGAAATTGCATCTAGCTACAATTTAAGAATTACCAAAAGAGCACTAAATTGGGCAAGCCTATTGTTTAACCTCAACAATAATAATATATCCCACTTCCAAAGTTTCCCAACAAATTAATTCACAAGGCATAAACTCAATTTATATAGTTAACCCATTTAATATCATCTCCAACATCATGACTAGCTTCCATAAAATTTACACTACATTATTAAGAGACCTATGAAAGCAAAATCAAAATATCCTCCAAGACAAGATATTTAGAACTTCAACTAACTCCAAATAAACCCAATGGCAATGGAAAATTAAGTTTACCAACCATCACATGTTATAACTCAAAACCCCTAAATTTTCCACTATAAATAAACCTTAGGTAGTCATCATTAGCACAAACCATATACCCACTCATCAAATAATTTCACCAATACAAAACACATACATAAAAACACATAAATATCACTTCCAATACTCATAAATCACATGAGTATCATTATTAAAGCTTAGATAATAATAACCTCAAGCAAAAGTGTAAAACATACCAAAAAAATTAGAAATTTTTACCACAAATAAAAGATGTGAAGGTGTTTATGGGTTCACAAAAATTTTCTGGTTATCTTGCCGGCAAAATGATGGTGAGATGGTGTGGTTTGGAGTGGAGTCTAGTAGTGAGTTTGGAAGTGTGTGTGTGTGTGTGTGTGTGTGTGTGTGTGTGTTTTTCAGTAAAGAGAAAAGTAACAAATTGAAGGGAAGTAAGGTATGGCCGGCCAAAAGAGAGAAAAGTGATGGGTGCTTTTGGAAAGTTTGACTTTTTGTTTTTTTTTTTTTTTGGGTCTGACTGACGAGACGTTACAGTTTGTGCATAATGTTTGTTAAGTGTTATATAGGTAATCAAGTTTAAAGATGAATATATATACTTTTTTTTTTCTTTCTTTATTCTTAATAAAGATGAACACATACTTATACAAAACTAATAAGTTACCTATGCGATGCACGGATAATATTGTAATATTTTATATAAAATGATTTTGGAGAATGTTGTATATGTATTATAACATAATTGTTATAAAACGTTATTAGTAATGAGCTCATCATAAAAAGCAACAATTAAAAATTGCACACATATACGTTATAATTATTCATTGAAGTAAAGAGGAATAATTATAAAAAAAAAAAAAACAACTTTAGAAGAATATTATAGAATAAAAATTGATATAGAACAAAATACACATCTTAAACACTCACAGTCAATCACATCATTTACAAAAATCACAAATCCACAATGTCTGACTTTAACATCAAAATTGCAATTGTCGTTGTCACTCAATATAAAATGCAAGCCCTCCTTCCTTGGTTGTAGCCAACTCATACGGGTTATGATTAGATGAAACAACAATGTCAGAGCTAGGTAGGTGTTATCAAAAGATTGAAAGTAAATAATATTGTCTTTTGTCTCTATGTGTTTGAGGTGCACTATGGCTATAAGTCAGTGGAAACTTAAAGCAAGATATATCAGGCAATTGGGTCGATGAAAGCAAAATTACAATATTTAATTGCCTTGTTTCGTGCAAACTACCAGTGGTGGCCCCACGTTCAACTCAGGGTGTTCCTAGGAACACCCTAAGCTGAAAAAAAAAATTTATATATAATAAAAAAAAATTTATATATGCTCTATAATAGGAACACCCTCAACACAAAATTAGGAACACCCTCAAATTAAAAAAATAAAATTTATTTGTTCTAAAAGCTTAAAAAAAAAAAAAAAAGCCCAAAAAACAAATTTGAACTAAAATCTGAAAAAAAAAAAATTTATAACAAACAAGCCCACGGCAAAGCCCAAGTGCCAACAGGTTACAAACAAACCCACAGATTCTCACCCAAAAAAAAAAAAAAAATAAAAAAAAAAAAAAATAAGAGCAGCGCAGCGCCTCAAAGCTCAAACCCACGGATCCTCCTAGTCACTAAAGGCTTTATCAAAAAAAAAAAAAAATATCACTAAGCTCTAAGCTAACGCCTAACCTAAAGACAGACAGAGGCCTTCCAAGCCAAGTAGAGGAGATCACCACCACTAGCCATCGGATCGGAGAGGAGAACGCTGGATCGGAGAGGAGATCGCTGGATCGGAGAGGAGATCGCCACTAGCCAGTGCCAGATCGGCAGATCGCAAGCCCACCGGCTCCCGCGGCCCCGCCTCCCTGCTCGCTGCTCGGCTGCTGCAGCAGTGCGCTCCGGTGCTCCCTCAGACCCTCCCTCCCTGGGCTCCAGGCTCCCTCAAGGCTCAAGGTATTTAATTTTTTTTCTAAGCTAACTCGGTTTCTCTTCTTCTCTCAGACACTCTCTCAGTCTCCCTCTAACTCTCACACCATCTGAACGACTGAACTGAAAAGATGAAAAATTGAAAATATTGAAAGGAGTAAAATGACTCTCACTCTCTCTCTCTCTCTTTATTCTTTAATACAACCACCAACTCAAACTCAATAACTCTCTCTCTCTTTTTATTGGCCGAATTGTCTTTAACTTTATTCAATTTTGTCTGTTCTTTACTTTTTTGTAAATTGAATTTGGCTTTAGTGCTTTACGCCTTTTTCTGTTTGACTGTTTATCTTATCTGTTGGTGCTGTGTTGGTGTGTGCAGTATGTTGGTGTTGGTGAAATATTGCTTGTCTTTTAGTGTAATGTGTCATTGTGAAATTTTCTGATTGGCAGGGAGCATCATGAGGCGTGCTTATGTGTTGAGTGGGTGGGGGTGAATGGGCAGTGGGCGGGATGGGGCCGAGCTGCACATTGCACAGTTTTAGAGTTTTAATTATTGTGTTGCACATTATGTGTAAATAATGTGCATATAAGTGGTTCTTTTAGTGCTTGTACGTAGTGTAATGTGCACATGAGGCTAAATAATATAATAAATTAAAGCAATATAATTTATTGTTAGGCTAAACAACAATAATTAAATCAGTATAATAATTAATAAACCAATACATTATAAAAGATAAACAAATTAAATTATGTTAGGTTAAAAAACAATTAATAATTTTATAATTAATGAAACAACAATAATTAATAAAAAACAAAAAAAATTAATGAAACAACTAAACAACAATAATTAATAATTTTATTAATATTTAAAATGAACTTATAGTTTATTGTTTATTCTTTTTCTAGAATTATGAACAAATATTTGAGAAGAAAACCACGTACTCAAGATTCATCTCTTGTGCAAGATTCATCTCCTGTGCAAGATTCATCTTCATCTTCTAAGCGAATTCGTGTTGACTTTAACTTAGAAAGTCTTCCTTCAGATCCTGGGCTACGACAAAAGATATCATCTTATCATCCTAATAATCAAGATGAAATAAGAAGATATTATTTAGCAAAAGGCCCTTATCAACCACCTATGCACGATTACCCTGTATCATACTTTTCTGGAAAGCCCCGTCGATTTAGATCCGAATGGTATGTAAATAGAAATTGGTTGGAATATAGTATAGAAAAGGATGCGGCATTTTGTTTTTATTGCTACTTATTTGGGCAAGATGTTGGTAAGCAAGGAGGAGGTGAGACTTTTGTAACGAAGGGATTCAAACTTTGGAATCAGCTTTTGAAGTTAGATTCCCATGTTGGAGGAGTTAATAGTGCTCATAACCAAGCTGTCAAGAAGAGTGAAGATCTACTGAAGGAAAAGCAACACATTTCAACTGTTTTGGTTAAGCAATCAAATCAAGATAAACTTGAATATGGTATTCAATTAAATGCAATAGTTGATTGTATAAGATTCCTTCTATGCCGAGGATTAGCCTTTCATGGTCACGATGAATCTCAAGGTTCAAGTGATAAATGAAATTTCCTTGAGCTTCTACAATTTTTGAGGGATCACAATGAATCTATCAATGAAGTGTTGCAAAATGTTCCGAAAAATTGCAAGCTTACCCACCATGATATTCAAAAAGATATTGTGAATGCAATTGCACGTGAAACATCCAAAGCCATCATCACGGATCTTGACAATGGCTTCTTTTCAATATTAGTTGATAAGTCACGTGATATCTCAATGAAAGAACAAATGGCTCTCGTTCTTCGTTATGTGAACAAAAAATGAATTATTATAGAGCGGTTCCTTGGTATTGTACATGTAGCAAGTACCACTGCTTTGTCACTCAAATATGCTATTGAATGTTTACTTTGTGAACATAATTTGAGTTTATCGAAACTACGTGGGCAGGGTTATGACGGAGCTAGTAATATGCAAGGTGATATCAATGGTCTCAAAACTTTAATTTTGAAAGAGAATAAGTCAGCATTTTATGTCTATTGTTTTGCTCATCAACTTCAATTGACACTTGTTGCCGTTGCAAAAAACCACATTAACATTGCTGAATTTTTTTATGTGGTTAGTAATTTAGTAACTATTGTTGGAGGCTCTTGTAAGAGACAAGATGCTCTTCGAGATGCACAATTTGCCAAAATTAAAGAAGATTTAGAGAATGGAGTACGTAGAAGTGAGTAAGGTTTGAATCAAGAGACAAGTCTTAAACGTCCTGGTGATACACGTTGGGGATCATATTATGGGACTATTCTCAACTTGATTTTGATGTTCTCTGCTGTTGTTGATGTACTTGAGATTATTGAAGAAGATGGCCTCTCCGACCAAAAAGTTGAAGCTCGATCTATTATGAGGTCAATTCTATCTTTTGAATTTGTCTTTGCTTTACACTTGATGAAAAACATTTTAGAGATCACAAATGAGTTGTCAATAGCATTGCAAAAAAAAAAAAAAAAAAAAATCAAGATATAGTAAATGCTATGGATCTTGTTAAAGTGTCTAAGCAACGATTGCAAGTGATGAGAGATGATGAATGGATACCTTTATTGACTGAGGTGTCTTCATTTTGTACCACACATGATATTCCTATCTTGAACATGGATGAAATATTTGTAGTTAGTGGGAAGCCACGACGTAACACCGAACAAATTACAAATTTACATCATTATCGTGCTGAGTTATTTTACACAGTCATAGATATGCAACTTCAAGAGCTTAATAACCGTTTTTCAGAGGCGAATACCGATTTGCTACTTTGTATGGCTTGCTTGAATCCAAGCAATTCATTTGTGGCTTTTGATAAGGAAAAGTTGATACGTCTAGCAAAGTTCTATCCATCTGATTTTATTGGGACAGATATCTTGGCACTTGACTCTCAACTACAGAATTATATTTTTGATATGCGCAGCAATGACTTGTTTTTGGAGCTTCAAGGAGTTAGTGAACTTGCTGAAAAGTTAGTGTACACAAGAAAGCATGAGACTTATCCATTAGTCTATTTGCTTGTGAAGTTAACTTTGACACTTCTTGTAGCCACTGCAATAGTTGAAAGAAGTTTTTCAGCAATGAAATATATAAAGAATGAACTGCGCAATCGAATGGGAGATCAGTGGATGAATGATTGCTTGATTGTGTATATTGAAAAAGATGTAGCTCGTAGCATTGATAATAAGACTATCATGCAATAATTTCAAAATATGAAAACTCGTAGAAGGCAATTGTAAATTTTATGTATTTCCATGTTTTTTGATTGTTGTTGTCAATATATACAATTTTCTTTCTATTAGATTGTGTAATTTTTGTTTACTGAGGAACATCCTGAAAAAAATTCCTGGAGCCGCCGCTGCAAACTACTATGGCTCGAAGAGAAGCCAGTGAAACAAGCAGCATCTCTGAGGACCCGGAGCTGAAGGCAAGGATTAAATCAGTATTGGACGCAAAAAAAAAAAAAAAGTGAAGCGACCCTCAACACCAAAGATACAAAAGGTTATATCCGTGCTTCGAGATCACAAGGATTTCCAAAAGCACCATGAGCCAAGAGCGGTATCAATCGGTCCTATCCATCATGGTGATAAGAAGTATGAGCTAGGAGAGAAGCACAAGCTTATGATGACAAATGAGTTCGTCAAAGGCAGCGCACGGAAGACAAACGATTTGTACAAGAAGGTTGGGGAGAAGATCATGGAACTGAGAGCGTGCTACGACGAGGAGGCAAACAAGAAGTCTGAAGATGATAAGGCCCTCGCTTGGCTGTTATTGCTGGACGGCTGCGCAACACTACATTACATATACTGCGCAGAAAAAAACAAGTTCAAAGAACTGGATATAAAACCCGACTGTGTAGCCTTTACGCAACAGGATTTGTTTTTGCTTGAAACCAGCTTCCCTATTGTCTGCTCAAATGGTTGATGAACTGGAATAGGAATGAAAGAATGTCGGAGGGATTGATTAAAAGTTACATTGATAAGCAGGCGATATTAACACTACCAGAGGATCAGTTATCAGTTTTCCTCGAACTATGCCTAAGTTCATTATCGTGGAATCTCGCTCAGAGACAGAAACTGCAACCAGAGGAAGAGGATCACTCATCAATTAATTCATCGTCACGGTATCTCTCAGAAATATCAATTGATAGATCTAGAGATGTAGATCCCATCCATCTTCCTGATAGTCTAGGGACACGTCTCTTGGGTAAGCAAAAAGAAAACAATGGAGCGAAATCAGAAATGCATACTTGGCAATCCTATCGCAATGTTCAGGAGCTTCGAGCAGCAGGTATTCATGTGGAACGCAGCAAAGAGAAAGGTAGTTGTTTGAGTGACATATCTTTTACTACACTCGGTTGTTTGGGATACCTTTGGCTTCCTCCAATAATTGTGGATGACTCAACAAGGCCAAAATTCTTGAACTTGATAGCCTACGAGATGTGTCTAGATTTCCAAAATGACTTTGGGATCACCTCTTACATATCCTTCCTTGATTCACTAATCGATGAAGTTAACGATGTTAAGATGCTAAGGAACTCAGGAATACTCCATAATTGCCTTGGAAGTGATGAAGAAGTGGCTAAAGTCTTCAATGAAACAGGCACTGACTTGGTACCTAACAGCGAAATATATGGGGATATCAAATTTCAAATTGAGAAGCACTACAAGAACATATTTATGACCTGGTTGGCTCAATTCTGTCATGAACATTTCAGCAGCCCCTGGACGTTCATGACTTTTATTGGCGCATTGTTGGCACTTGTGCTCACTATTATTCAGACTAAATATACTGTCAACTCTCCCCCAGGACCCTGCGATAACTTCTGCAAGAATTTCACATGAAGCTAAACATCGACAAGGTAAAATTTTATCTGCTGTTTTCTTTACAAGTGTGTCTAGCTAGCCGAGAATTACATAGTTCCTAGTAGTTCTCTAGGCTCTCACCTAAGGATGAATCCCACAAGTCAGTTGTACCATGGGGTCAATCACTATGTGAGAGTCCAAAATACTGCTCCAAGACTACTTCAGTATTACCCATTTTAGATTAGTTTCTCCAGATAATAAGGCCAAGGATCATCCCAAAGCTACATCATATCATTAATTTGTTTAACTTGGTATTGAAGTTTTCTTGCAATAAGTGGGGGTGATTGTACTGTCTAAGCAATGTGTTTGGATTGGAAATAATAGTAAGCGTTTGTGCGTGATGTGCATGTTTTTAAGTGTCAATGTATTGAAGTTTTCTTGCAATAAGTGAGGGCGTACTGTCTAATTTGACAATGTGTTTGGATTGGAAATAAAAGTAAGAGTTTGTGCGTGATGTGCATGTGTTTAAGCGTTACTAGTGTCTTATCAACAAAAAAAAAAAAAAAGTACTGTTATTAGTGTACAACCTGTGCATGTATACCTAAGTTTTACTCTGTCCTCCTCTCTTGGATATATACATGATTTTAGTTTTTTTTTTTATTGGGTTTTTTTTTTTTAAGTTTATTTATATTAAATCTTCGTCTTTTGCACAACATTAACTTACATAGAATAAAAATTAAAAAAACTTAGATAAGATACTCAACGCAAAATTAGACAACAATTAAAATCTAATTTGGCTTCAAATATATATATATATATATATTTTTTTTTTTTTGAAAGCGGCTTCAAATATATATATATATATATATTAAAGTGTACGTCTACTACAACAAAATGTATTTTTAGTGACGAAAATTAGTGAGGAAATATTTTTCGTCACTAAAAATATAGCTTTAGTGACGAAATATGAATTTCGTCACTAAAAATGAAAAAAATTATAACATTTAGTGACGAAAAAAAAATTTCGTCACTAAAGTTACAAAAAAATGGGCGCCAGTAGAGGGAAATTTTGGTGCAAATTTAATTAATCTATAGTGACGAAATATTTCGTCACTAAAAATTAAAATTTTTAGTGACGAATTATTTCGTCACTAAAAATTAAAATTTTTAGTGACGAATTATTTCGTCACTGTAGGTAATATTGTAAATAGTATTAGTGACGAAAATCCTTTCGTCACTATAAGAAAGAATTAGTGACGAAAAATATTTGTCACTAAAAATAATAATAATTTTGCACTTATATATTTTTAGTGACGAAATCACAATTCGTCACTAAAAGCATGATTTAGTGAAGAAATATGAGTTTCGTCACTAAAAATCTCAACAAAGCTTGGGTTTTTAGTGACGAAGCTAAATTTCGTCACTAAAAACTTAAAAGCTTAATACGCGGCTAACCCATACAAAACTTAGAACCCTGGGTACTGAGCTTCAAACAAAACAAAACCATTTGCTCCCAGTCAAAAACAAACCATTTGCTTCAAAAAAAAAAAAAAAAAAAGGCGACGCCGATCAAGCTCAGAAGCCAACGTCGGCGATCAAGCCAATGTCGCCGATGAAGCTCAACATCGCCGATCGAGCCAACCGTCGCCGATGAAGCTCAACGGCGACCGCGACGCTTGAGCTCAACGGCGATCGCAACGCTTGAGCTCGCCGTCGATCGCTGTTGAGCTCTCGGTTGGCGAAGCTTCAAGTCGCCGATCGTTGGCGACGCTTGAGCTCGCCGTCGATCGTCGTTGGCGAAGCTTCAAGTCGCGATCGTTGGCGACGCTTGAGCTCGCCGATCGCGACGCTTGAGCTCGCCGTTGGCGAAGCTTCAAGTCGCCGATCGTTGGCGACGCTTCCGGCGACCCTTCGCTTCCCCTTCACTCCGGTGACCTTTCGCCTCCCCTTCGCACCGGCGACCCTTCGCCTCCCCTTGGGTTTGTGCTATCTTTTTTTTTTTTTTTTTTGGTTGTTGTTATGTAAGATTTGGGAGCTGGGTTTTGTGTAGGAGGTTGTTTCTCTTTCTTTCTCTCTCTCTGAATTTTTTTTTTTTTTTTTTTTATAAATATAACTTGGTGAAAATTTTGGTGTGATTTTGAAAATGGCAGTGTTGGACGATGGGAATCAGACTCAGGAGAACAGCTTCATATATGTGAGTTTTTTTTTTTTTCTTTTTCTGTAATTTGCTTAATTTTGTTCAGATTTGTGATTTATTTGAGTTTTTCTTTTTATACTTCTTAAATTTTTATGTGTAAATTGTCTTGTACTTGAATTGATAATGATATATGTGTTTGATTTTACTGTCATATCGGTCTTTCACTTTCTAATTAGTTTCAAGTTGAAATCACAAATACGACAAAGCGCACAAATTAATTTTGAAATATTAATCTGATCTGTGGTAAGATTTATGTGCAATTTTTGTTTCAAAAGGCAAAGATTGTAGAATGAATGTACTAATTTCAGATTTGAATTAGTTTGTATTGTTGATGTGAAATTGGATAATGATGTGCAAATTGTTTTTATTTTAGCGTTGGTCCATTGTTTAAATGGAAATTTCAAAGTAGTTTATACTGCTTGTAAGAGTTAAAATCGATGTGCAAATTTTATTTTGAAAAGCAAAAAAATGGTAGAATGAATTACAAATTCACAAATGAACATAATTTAAATTGCCACTGCTGGATTTTTATGTTGTTTTTGGTTCACTTTTGCAATTACTTATGATAAAAAGCTTGTGTTGTGGGGAATGACCTATTTTACTTGGTTCTGTTTGGTTGTGGGGAAATTTTTTTTTTTTTGAATTTTGTGTTTTATTTTGGTTGTGGCTAGGTACTAGAATATGTTGAAAATTGAAACATTAACAAATGCTGGCATTAGCAAAGCTTGTGTGATTAGAAAGGGTATGATTCATATTTCATAATGTGACTTACAACTCCTACAAAGGAAATTTAAAGAAAAAAAAATCTTAAATTAGGCAGGTAGAAACCCAATAAATTTTCAAAAAAGTATAAATTGTTTTGATGATGAGGCTAAATATGTTGGGAACCCAATTGATTTTTGTATCGAACAGCCATTGCTTGGTTGAGTAGACCTATTAAGTAGACTATTTTGGGTATTTGAAAGACAAATATGGTCCATTTTTGTAGGTTCTTTCACTTAAATTAGCTTATATGCTTTTGTTAAGTCTTAGGTTGGAGAAAAACCTATAATGAGAACAAGTGGATAAGTACAATGTGGCACAAGTCAAAGGCTTTGTAAGTTGAAAGTAATATTTGAGAAGAAAAGAAATCAAAGTAGTTTAAATTTTTGTGAAAGATATATCCTAGGTTTTAGATAACAATCTAAACGCCAAACCATCATCTTATAGATATGGTCATCAAGATAGTGATACTTCATATTTTTATGAATTAACTATTTTTCTTCACTTTATTTGTTTGTTATTACTAGTACTTTTTTATGATTTAAATCATCATACAATGTATCAAAGAATAAAGAATCGGAGTGTATAATTTGGATCTTGATGAAGCATTAAGTAGTAATCCTAATACTAGTGTTATCTTGATGAAGCATTAAGTAGTAACACCATCACTCTCTTTCTCTCTCTCTCTTTGCTTGATTGAGGTTTATCATATGAGTGGGAATTGGATGGATAATCCTCTTGTTTTCATTATGATTAATATTACTATAAATGTTTTTTCTTAACAATTTAAATCATTTTGTTGTTTTAATGAGTCAAAAGATGACAAATCATAAAATATGGTAAAAATATGATTTGGGTATGCGCGCCATCCATGTTCTAACTATATGCAATTGTCAATGTATTGTAAATATATCATGATGTATATTGTTGACTTCCTTAGTTCTTTGCCTGAAAATTATATTCATAGTATTATATCATATCAGTGGACTACATTATATCATTCCTATCTTGTTTGCAAGAAGAACCATACTTTTTCTTGCCAACCATTATGGTATTGGCCCCACAGATTGTAGTTGAAATTTTAGTTGAAGAAGTTGAAGATGTTAGATGAGGAATTTGGATGACTGCTGTATTACATGTGTAAGCTATGAGTTTGTGTAGTAACTTATGAGAAGATCATTTTCAAAATTGAAGTATTTATAAATTTAATTTTTTTTCTTTTTTTGCAGGCTAAAATCACATTGTTTGCAATAATTTTGGATTTTTCCTGAAAGTTGTAAGCTTAGCTTGAACAAAGTAAGTAAATTTTAGTTAAAACCATTATAAAACTCTATACTTGTAATGTTATAAATTGGATTTGTGGTGGTATGTTGTGTTGGAGCAAAACTCTATACTTGTAATGTTGTAAATTGGATTTGTGGTGGTATGTTGTGTTGGAGTAAGTGGGTGGCTTGCATGATGTTATAAGGTAGTTTAAATACATATTAGAAGTGTTTTTCATTTCTTGTAAATGTGAATGAGTATTATTGATTAGATGTGATGAATAGTATTTTATTTGACTTAAATACTTGTAAAACTCTATACTTGTAATGTTGGAATTGTTTTGTGGTGGGTTGTTGTGTTGGAGCAAGCGGGTGGCTTGCATGGTGTTATAAGGTGGTTTAAACTAATATTGGGAGTGTTTCATTTCTTGCAAATGTGAATGAGCATTGTTGATTAGATGTGATGAATAGTATTTTATTTGATTTCAACACTTGTAAGCATTATAGTCATAATGTTTGTGATTGGTTTTGTGATGAGTTGTTGTGTTGGAGCAAGGGTTATGACGATGCTCTTACCTATGGTGGTGGTTCAACTTTAAGTTAAAACACTATTTGGTTAGTACTTAATTTTATAACATAGTTAAAACACTTTTTGGTTAGGACTTTATAGCATGAATATGCTCCTATTCTTAATGCAATGTTAGAAATGTTTCTTATAACATAGTTAATATTTTTATTTTACGATTTTAATGTAGTATTGTTTTTATATTTGTGCAGATTTTTTATTGGTGGCTTTTAGGGGATTTACTTTTGACATTACTTGAAGACATGAGGGCATCTTTCGTTAGTTCTAATTATATTATGCTACACTTTTTGTATTGTTATAAAACATTTTGATTTATTGTATGTATTGCAAACAATTATTGTATAAAAAGAGTTTGAATTGGATACTTGTTTTATTTTTTATTTGTGGAATGTATAGATCTATTTTTATAAATGTATTGTTGAAATAAATGTACTATTGAAATGTGAGGTTTTAATAATGTAATAACAGGTTAATATCAAAGTTATGAAAAAATAAAAATAGAAAATAAGTTTTTGGGAGGAATATTTTTGTCACAAATATAGCATTAAAAAATTGTTTTAGTGACAAAATGTTTCGTCACTAAATGTAGCAAAATTTTGTAAGAAATGGTTTTAGTGATGAAAATTTTCGTCACTATATGTGTTTGGATTTTCTTAAAAATAGTTTCAGTGACGAATTTTTTCATCACTATATGTACCCGAACATAGTTTTAGTGACGAAATTATTCGTCACTAAATATGATTTAATAAACTAAGGTGTTTTTAGTGAGGAAATATTTCGTCACTAAATAGTGTTTTTAGTGAGGAAAACATTTAGTGACGAAACGTTTTCGTTACTAAAAGTTTAAAAAAAAAAAAAACAAATTAGACTTTTAGTGACGAAATTTTTCGTCACCAGGACTTTTAGTGACGGGGTTTCAGTGACGAAATGAGTTTCGTCACTAAATGTCCAATTTCGTCACTAAAGGTTCTTAGTGACGAAAAACTGGACTTTTAGTGACGAATATTTTCGTCACTAAAAATACATTTTGTTGTAGTGGTCATAGGTTAAAATTATCTCTAAAAAAGTGTGTTAAATATAATAAAAGTTAAAAATGATATATACTTGATCCAAATTCAAATATGTCGCCTATTTTATGATCTAATTTTGCAAAGCAAGGTTGCAATAGACACAATTCTCCTGGCCTCTCTTTTTTGCAAGTGCAAGGCAGTTACATACTTCCATTAATTGGCCAGTGTCAATTGCATTAACTTAATGCCACATTTTCTTTTATTTTTTATTTTCACAGAAGTGAATGAAGGACATGAATAGATTGAGCTTGTTAGTTGTTACTTTAATTATGCAAATTTTGCAAATTAAAGTGGGGGATTCCTAAGAAAAATCTAGTGTAGATTGTGAATAGAAATGGAAGGAAGTGGGTTTGTGTTTCAGTCTTTTAGATTTCGCGGAAGTTACAAGAAAACAAACATGTTACTTTTTGAATGAGAAGAAACTAAACACATTAGCTTCTAATTGAAAACTTCGAATTCATAAGGGGTTCCTTAAATCCATAAGGTAATAGGGTTTGGAAATCCACCAAAGAGAAACGATAGACAAAAATATGTATTTTTTATAAATTTGATAACTGAATTGCTTTGAAGGCTATAATACGTTTAAATAGTAAAAAGAAAACCTAAGGCTGCTAGCGAAACACCCAGAAAACCCTAATTCACACTAATCAAGTAATTAGGTGACAAAATAGTAATTTTTACCAAAAAAATAAAAAAAATCTGAGATAATGTAAAAGTTGAAACTACTGTCTCTAAGAGACTTCCTAAAAAACCTAAATCTTATCCTGACTTTTATACTAAAAGTTATTAAGGAAATAAATATTACTAAAAATGGTAAAATCATTATTTTTAGTGCCTTAACAGAGGAATTCACCAAAATTAAGGCACACTTCGTGACATAGACACGAGTTTTGATTAGAAAATTGTTTCCCTTCGGCCATTTAAATTTCATGCAATTATGACATCATTACCTCGATGAGTTCTACAAGCACCTTGAGACAAAGCCAAGATTTAAAGTTAGGGGGTAGTTTTGCTGTTGGCTATTTGTAGCTGTTGAGATTCTTTTTTTCATGCATCTGCTGCTTGGTAAGGGAAAAATTATTTTGTTTAAAATTGGTTGATTGTGCCTTTTTTTTTTTAGCTTTACTGTTAGTAATTTTTGTTGTTAGGCTAATTTTTTGAGCTCTTGTATATTTTGTTTTAGATTTTCTATCTATAAATTTTTTTTATGCTCTTTAAAAGGAGGAAAATTTTAGAGCTACAAATTTTTTTTCAAATTGCTAATGTAGTAAATAGTTATTGGTAAGTAAAAAAAATTGTGCAAATGGTGGACCCAGATATGAACCAATAAGAATAATTTGTTACCTCAATAATTTATAAAAAAGTCATAGAAAATTTTGTTGCTATAACATTACTTTTAAAAGAATCAATTATATTGTTAAGGGAGGCAAAATGTAATTTTATAAAATAAAATTGTTAAAATTAGTACATATGTATATACTAAAATTAAAAAAAAAAAAAAAATTGGAGGAGCCATTGCCCCCCAAGATCAAAGAATATCTCCATCCCTACTAGCACCCCTTGATCTTGTGCAGTGATTTAAGCGGTCTCGCTGCTCTAGGAAGGCTTGTGATGTTGTACATAATTTCAATAAGCTTGACCCATATATATATATATATATATATATATATATATATATATATATATATATATATATATATAAGTGATCTATACAAATACGGCACTAGAACACACACGCTTCACGCGTATGGCACAACGTGGTACACTTGTGCGTGATCATCAACATCAGATCGAGGTATTATATTTTGTTGAAATAAAATGAAATGTACTAAAGCATAACCCATGGACGACATTTTCTAAAATACAAACAATTAACTTTTATAAGACAATTTTTTTAAATGGTTTTATGAATTAATCTGAAATTCGTGATGTTAAAAAAATGTGTCAATTCAACAGAAAAGCCATTACTGTTCATTGAGGGCGGAATCAATACACAATTTTTGTAAGAAATTATTTGGAAAAAGGAAGCTCATATTTTTTATTTGCAGTTTGTGATTTTGTTACATATAAGTGAATTTCTTGTAACTAACAAAATTTTTTAAGTATAGGGACAAATTATCACCATGGAAAAAGTATTTTCAACATTCCCTAAAGTAGAATTATGTTATTCTATCATTGTTCACTCCTCAATTTCTTCAACACAAAATCAATTTTAGATCTCAATATATAATTATGTATTTACTAATTGATACGGTGCTTTAAAACTATGTGCTCTTCTAAATTATAGATTTTTTAAGCCTTACTTTTTCTTTTCTAAGTACAACTTTTCAAACATTGCATTTTCAAGGTACTTAAAAATATGCACCTTTTCAAATTACCATATTTTTTCACACAAAAAATCTTATTATTTCACATTTGGAGAATTAGAGACGATACCATTAGAATTAGAGACGATACATGTATTATTTTTGAAGAAAAGAACTATTGCATTTTTTAAGATTATGAGTTAAAGTTTTCTAAAAAAAAAAAAGATTAGGAGTTAGAGAACTTTAATGCATTTTTCTTTTATTAATACGATTCCCCTCTAGTTTTATTATATTGATATTTTTCTTATATTGACTTGCATCGCATGTGTTAGAGATGTGAATTGACATTTATTATTTAAATTATTTTAAATCACATAAATCTTTATATGCTTCAAAGTTTTAAAACTATTATTATACTCTAATCATGTAATTTCTAATTTATTTAATAAAAAAATAAAATGTTATATTCAATGCACAAATCCCCTACTTTTGCAAGGCCTGCAAGAGGTGATTAGTAAACGACCCAAAATTTTCTTTTGCAAAGATTAATTTTTAGCTAAACTCAAATCCACAACCTTTCTAATTTATTTAAAGACTAACTTGATGTAGTATTTTTTGTTAAGTATAAAATAACATATATTAAATCATATTAAAAAATAATTTAATAATTTATATATTATTAATAGATTATTTTTTACATTTAAATGTTGATATATTTACCTTCTGACTCCAGCATACATTTTGCATATCAAATACCAAGCTTTGTTTACTACGGTGGAAAAATAAATGAAATAAAATTGTTTGGTTCGTGCTCATGCACAGCTTCTTCAATCTAGTGGAATATCATGAATAAGTTAAAATTAAGATTCTAAATACTTCAAGCTAGAGTTTCAAGATTTTTGATCCGACACAATCAATCTTTCGTGTATCACACTTATTCAACTCATTTTGTCTAAAGCAAGAATGGAATAAATCGTTCCACCTTTTTTTTTTTCCTAAAAAAGATAACTGTGAATAAGAAACATAAACAGTTTTACTTATGCTTGATCCCTGATGCAAAATATAGAAACATAAACAGTTTTATCACAAAAGTTTATTCGAAACTTGCTATATGTAGCTAGGTAATTAATAAGGTAAAAGACTGTTTCATGTGAATCACATTTTTACTTTTTACTGTTTGAAGCTCGATACAATATTGCACAATTAATCTGGTCGGGTAAACCAATGCCTTGTTAAACTTTTTAATAATCTTAACAATAATTCAATACCTTTAATAAAATTTAACATTCACGTCATTCATACTTCACTATTTTGAGGCGAAAAAATCTCCTTTAATTGATATATAGAAAGTTAGAAAGTAATCTCACTAATCGTACTTGCTCTTATTCTTTGAATTCAGTGCCACCGTTTCTCCAATTTTGGTGTAGTCAAATAACATTTCTTTCCGTTTTCACTAAAAAGATGACCCCAAATGGATATATTATTAGATACGTACCGTAGCACAGAATATGACAAAGTATATATTTTTTATAGCAAGAAAAATTACAAAGACTAGGTTTATTGCAAAAGTGTGTCATAAAAATTTGCAATCTAAATCAAGTCAGGAGGAACAAGTTGTGTTCACTGTATCATTGAACTGTTGTAGAGGATTTTTTTTGCAAAAAGGGCCAAAAATACAAGAATGTCCCAAATCTTCCCTCGAATTCTTTAGAAGTGATTTTTTGTGGGGAGTCAAGCCCAAAATTCCAATTAATTGTATGATGAACAAAGGCTAATAATGCATTAACAAGAGAAAAATTGAAATGCCAATAACTGAAATCCAAAAAAATGCTTAAAAAAACTAGGTCTGAAACTTTGAACTACAAACAACAAGAAGAGAAAATTAAGAGAAGTCACGAGGAAGAGAGAGAAGGTTCTCCTGTACCAATATTTCCACCCCTAAAGTTTCAGTTCTAAGGGTAAAATGTAGCTAGTCATTTTTGAGCCAATGAGAGACATTTAATATAGAATTTGGTTTTTGGGTAGTAGAAGAGGCTTTTAGCCCCCATGACACTAATTTTGTGTCTTTGCTTAAGTTGCTTTTGTTTAGGGAAGAGTTTGGCATGCAAGCATGATTTGGGAAATAAAATGGCCCAACTCAAGGGTTGTTGTTTCTTGATCATTGCAACTCTTGGTTATTGCATTTGGTGGCCAAAATAGCTAAGCTAGGCTAATTATAGTTTAGTTGCTGTGTTTTTTTTTTTTTTTTTTTTTTTTTTTTTTTTTTTTTTGGGTGGAAAAGAGAGCAAGGCAGCAAACTTTGGCTACACACAGCAAAAACATAAGACCTCATTTTGGGGTGGAAAATTTTGGTACAAGACCTCCTCCATAGCCTAAGATTCTTCCAATGTCCCTAACTCACTTGGTAGTATATATGCATAGGCTAATAAGCTCATGCAAAAGTTCTGAAAGGAACCAACTTATACCTTCCAAGCCACAATCCCTCAATTTTCCCAATATATTACATGGGCTTAGGTCATGCATAAAATAATAAAATATAATATAATACATGAATTGAACTTATAGTAAATGCGTTACAAAAATGAGTATCAACAACTGTATAATTATCAATTTTTTCAAAAGTTTGAGCTATTGGAAAATAGTAAATTTAATCATTTAACCATATAATTTGATCATTCCCTATTATGTGTGGGCTCAAACTACCTTTTAATAAGTGAGACCCAATGCCTGAGAGTTTAAATAAGTGAGAGCCAATACCTTTTAATAAGTTGCGTTTTTTTTTTTTTTTTTTTTTTTTTTTTGTTGTTGTTGTTGTTGTTGTTGTTGGGAGAAGAAGGGTATCATAAAGCTGGTATAAAAGCAAAGACCAAAATAAAATTATGCATGTTTAAATACTGGACCTGTTAAAATGGATAAAGACATAAAAGCTAGTCACTATCAATACCTTATTCAGAAAAGTGTACCATATATGTAATGAAACCCAAGCAAGTTTCATTTTTTTTGGTAAACAAACCCAAGCAAGTTTCAGTGTCTTTTATATCTGTTTCCACATATCTGGTAGATTAAATTTTAAACTTGTGATTTTATAAAGTCATAAAAAATATAGTTGATTAAGAAAAGTCAAAAGTGTGTATATTTATTCCCAACATTTAAATATTCGAATAGAACATGTTGGCCTAAAGTACATACAGTAGTTGGTTTGTGATCTAGACAGCATCTATACAGTAAGGAGTGTCTGCGGCTGATCTTTTAATAAGCTGCTTGTTCTTTGTAATATCTTTGTATTTGTGTTCCAAAAATTCTTGCTTATTCATCAAAATAAAATTAAAAAACAACAGTCTTAAATTTCTCAAGCAAAGTTTCAACGCACTATCAAGTATATATAAATTAAATTCTAGAACTACATGGAACGTTGTCTAAGAGAAGCGGGGGAAACCAGCAGTGACCACGACCAACCTGCTGAGGAGGCACAGTCAGAGGGTTTCATTCCCAAAACGCTTGCAGGAAGCCAGGTTTAAAACGGTAACGGAGGCAGGGGAAAATTTGATGAACCAATATCCAACCACAAATATACAGAAGGTTAATTAATTTGATGGCAATAATTAATTTCGAGATGAACTATAAACCAGGAGTGGCATCGTTCGGTCCTATCCATCATGGTACCCCAAACTACCTGCTAGGAGAAAAGTACAAATTTATATTGACATATGAGTTTATCAGAGGCAGCGGAAACGATATATTGAACACTGTCTACTCATTTCTTTGTTTTATTTTTAAATTTTTGTAGCTTTATATACATACTAGTTGTTAACACAAACAAAATAATAAGTTTTTTGAAAAATTAGCTGAGTCTCAAAAAGGGTTCTTAAGAGAATTTGTAAATAGCAATGAACACAATATGATAATAGTTTAAAAAAAAAAAAAAGTGAACATCTAAAAAAACAAATTAAAAATTTTTCATAAAAAAGGCCTTAAGAATTCTCCGAGAGTCGTGATTTCACATGGGTCATCCCAAGGCCACATCATTTTATAAGTTCTTTAACTTGGTTTTGAAGTTTTCATGCAAGTCTAATAGAAGTTAATTAGTGTGATTGTACTTTCTGATTTGATGTAATGCATGTGGATTTTAAAATAATAGTGTCAGCTAGAGTTTGTGCGTAATGTCTGTTAAGTGTTATACGTAATCAAGTTAAAAGATGAATATATACTGTTTTTTTTTTTTTTTTTTTTTTCTGAATATAGATGAACACATTCTTATCCAAAATGCTGCCTATTGATAATTTTAATCTTGCAACCAAAAAAAAAAAAAATTGCGTTAGGTGAATTGCATCAACTTAATGCTGCATTCTTATCATTGTACAAAATTCCTGGGCTCTGATCCAACTTATCAAGGGGAAAATGATGGTCTCCATTTGAAATTGATCTATGATTTAAATTAAATTTTATAAATTTAAAAAAAGTGTACAAATTGTCAATCACTTAAAATTTTAAATGACAAGACAATTTGTAGAATGTTAAATCTAAAAAACAAATTGTGCAACGGAAAAAATAGAGAAAACTTGATGTAAAGAGGATCCTAGGAGCACAATCTGAATACCGATGATAATTTATCTTTATTTATGTGACCTATTAAGCCCAATGGCTGTTTTTTTTTTTTTTTTTTTTTTTCAGACAACTGAACGAAGTAGATTAGTAGATGAAACTTATTATCCAAAAGAAATGTTGAATTATTTCAATTAAAAATCCAAATATTTAATTTTTTAATTTCTGAAAATGTAAGCCCTCCATACACGGGCGATGCAACGAGGCAAAACAAATGAATAGGAAGAAGCGGTAAAAGAAATTAAATTTATTGGCTTGATTCCAGTGCTATTATTACTAACATAATCTGACAAATTTTCTATGAACCAAAAAAAAAAAATTCTGGCAGGTTTCAATCGGCATAACAGAACTCTTCCTCTTATAACAAAATGAGTAGCCAAAAGAGAAAAGGCCAATGAAAATAACCTTAATAGATTTGAATGACAACGCTCATCCTCTTCAATGCTTTTCACTTTTATGCCCAGGTGCCTCAATCTAGCCACCATTCTTTCCTAGATATCTTCCAAAGGCACTCCAGGAAGAGCAACTAGGGAAGTTTCCTAAAAAAATTAATATCCTGTCAGAGGAAAAGGGAATTGCATATAGAAAAGTAGGGATCCTATAATTTCTCTCTTTCAGCTCCACATTGTTGTTCAGGTTTGAATCTCTCTGGTCCATGAAAACCATTTTGTCTACATCAAATGGGTGTTCTTCAACCTCAGCCAAAATCCCATAGGCCACCCGGTAACCAGGATTATAGGGCTTGTTATACTGAACAAGGCATCTAGAAAAGCCAGTCACAAGAAGAACCATGGCAGCCTGAACTGTGAAACTATCATTGCAAATCAACAATGATTTAGGCCCCTCATGAATAACCTTAATAACTTTAGCTTGGTGAAACTTGACACCATTTGATATGCATTTTTTCAGTATTTTTTACTTCAGCTGCTTCTGAATAACCCATCGACAAAGGTCTATCAAGGTCCTTCTCTGACAGATCATCAATAAACACAGCAGCTCCAGTCTCCAGAACAGGCAGTTGCAAGGCAATCAAGCAAGTCCATGCACTCCTAACCATGTATGATGACAGCGCATGTGCTAGGCTAGAGTACACGAAGTTCACACAATGATTTACGACGTATGAACTTGTGTGTGGCATTCTAACAAATAGTTTGTGCGCAATACTGAATGAAAGCAATTTCAAGAGAATTGGATAATGTAATTTGGGTGCTGTACCCGTGTACCCATGTCGTATATGTGTCATACTTGTGTCTTTCAAGCGTCTCGTCCATACTAGACCTGTGTCCATATCTGTGCTTTCAATATGAAAGCCTATGAAAGCACCAAATCCCTACTTCAAGATTTTGTTCATAACACATGCGTGAAAATAACAGGTCATAAATCTGGAAATGTAATAAAAAAATCACCAACAACACTGTTTCGATTCTTTAATAAAGCTTTGAGATTGAATTTCTCCCGTACTTGGTCTTCTTGAAAACTTGGAGTTAAAAATGAGAGGAGATGTCCTCTATTTATAGGGGTTTAAACTCTACTTTGAATTGATATGCTTGAAGATGAAAGTTCAAATAGCGTATAAAACACTACGAACGTTTAGACCCCCAAAATACAAATTATCAATTTAAGCTTTATATCAAACGATAAACGTGCGGAAAATGAACTAAAACTTAAAACAGAATTGATAAACAATCTAAGTCAAATAAAATCACGTTCATAACAGAAATTAAATGACAAAGATAAAGGGAAGAGAGATGCAAACACAAGGACAACACAAGACGTGTTATCGAAGAGGAAACCGAAGCCCTCGGCGAAAAACCTCTCCGCCGCCCTCCAAAATACAAATTATCAATTCAAGCTTTATATCAAACGATAAACGTGCGGAAAATGAACTAAAACTTAAAACAGAATTGATAAACAATCTAAGTCAAATAAAATCACGTTCATAACAGAAATTAAATGACAAAGATAAAGGGAAGAGAGATGCAAACACAAGGACAACACAAGACGTGTTATCGAAGAGGAAACCGAAGCCCTCGGCGAAAAACCTCTCCGCCGCCCTCCAAGCGGTCAAATGATCCACTAAAGAATGTAGTTGGGATACAAGGACAGCAATAGACTCTCCAAGCCTAATCTACCCAAGTACCTAAGCTCTCCAAGCTTCTTACTCCAACGAGGTTACGCCGAACCTATTTCTTCTTTAGCTTCTCGGATCCCGCTACTAGTCCATAACATCTACTAATATGAATTGGTTCCTTCCTAACTGCTTCCCAAAGTACCAAAGAGCCTTCTCACAAGTATGGGTATGGTGAGAAAAGGATTTGGGTAATGAACCTCTCAAGGATCTACAATGGAGAGGAAGAGAGTAAAGGAATTTGAAGAGACATAAGGTAAAGATTGTGGATGAGTCAATCTTGTTTTTCTCTAGAGTTTCTCTCTCAAAGTTCTCTCTGGAAGCTCTTTACATTTCGTGGGTATAAGGGGTATATATACTAGTGGGTGTTTGGAATGCGAAGAGACAGATTTTACAAAACAGAGTTGGCTGGTGGCTTGGCCTCGCGGCTTGACTGAGTCGCGAGTTCAAGCCGCGAACAAACTGAAAGGCCAGACTGAAATTTTTGTCCAGTAATGCGACAGCTGGTACGATGGTTTAGATTCTGGTGCCTTTCCAGTCGCAAGCCACCCGTGAGATCCAGTCGCGAGTTCTCCTCTGTACGCTACTCTCGTGTGCAGCATCTAGCGGCTTGCCAGTCGTGAGACACTAGCGAGGTCCAATCGCGAGACAACAGCGAGGTCCAGTCGCGAGCCCTTGTTCTGCAACACAGTCTCGTGCAATTCTTCACACTCTTTCACACACTACCCTTACATGATTCCCACCTAAATACAGGGTTTTTAAATGCTGAAAATACAAGCAAATTGGCACGGAATAAAGCCAACACAATGGTTGATAAAATTCAACCTTACAATCTCCCCCTTTGGCTATTTCGTGATAAAACCCTACAACAAACTCTAGACTTAACGCGTGAATTGAGAACAGTTGACCAAAACTTACTTACACCTAACTCTAGAATCTGTGAAGCTCTTGAATCATAAGTACAAGTATCTCCTATAAAGCAACCACACAATAAGTTCATTGTATGCAGAAAAACTTGTATTACATATGAAGCAAGCACAATGTGATCAAGCAAAATGGATTAAAGCAATAAAGCATGGCTTGACCAAAAACAAACAATCACTATAAATAGTGATCACAATGCTCATTCTCACATGGAATGAACATCCGGACATGCAATCTAATAGGCTCAATGTAAAGTATCATTTGCATGTCCAACACTCAACCAATGCAATAACACAAGGTAACTGCATTAAGGATAAAAATCCAACAGATGGCACAAGAGTGAAGTACTTAAAGTAAAGACATAACATGTAAACAATAAGTACGAAAGCCACAGGGCAAGAAAAAAAATATGCTTACAAAAGCCAGGTACAAAACATAACCATAATGCCACATAAGCAAAGGTACAAATTAAAAAACTACAAAAGCATATGTACAAATACTAAACTGAAAAATTTCTAATATAAAAACCAAAGTATCACAACTAAGAACCATATCCAACAGATAAAACCAAAGGTGTTTAGCAAAAAGATAAATAATATCAAGATACAAGAACATAAACATATAATAAATGCTCCCCCTCAACAAGTGCTCCCCCTCACAGGCTATCCTAAGAGCTATCCTCAGCTATCCTCCACCAAAAATCTCCCCCTTTTTGACCGGAATGGCCAAAGGGTCACTGCTGTGTGTGAAAGCTGTCAAGGTTTGCCGAAAGAATGTTCATTTAGTCTTGGATTGCAGCTAGCTTGTCAGAGTGTTCATTCTGGACCTCTCTGAGCCCATCAATCCTTTCCAAGATGATCTGGAACGCATCCGGTGGTATTTCTGATGAAGATGATGCTTTGCTTCTCTTATTGCGACCTCTTGAACTTGAGGGTTGACCTGCAGCTTCTATTTCAGTTTCCATGCCTTCACCTCCTTCTTGATCACCTCCTTCTTCATCACCCGAAAGACGCACTCGTATCCTTGAGATAGTTAGGTTGTTAATTGCTAATGGAGTAGACATGAGTCATATATCCTGAGGAATTTCCACCCCTTTTAGCCTAAAAATTCTCATGAGAAGACTAGGGAAAATTAGCTTGGCTCTGGAAGTTGTTCTGGTCTCGTCAACAATGGTATAGTATATATGAGCAATGATGTCTATGAAAGTCTTTTTCTTGAGCTCCATTAGAAAAATTGCTCTGGTATTGTTGATTGTTGTCAACTTCCTCACAGGATAAAGGTTGAACATCATTATCACAGTTAGACATCTCATGTCTGCTGGAAATGCATTTGTGTTGAGACATTTCCCTTTTCCAACTCTCCCAATATGTGCCTAAGCAGTTTCTATGGACATCATTCTATCCTTGTAATTTGTGAAATCATGATCATCCATTCCCTCAAAACCCAGCACCTCATCAATGTCATCAACATCTAGTATGAATTTATGTCCTCTTACCCAACAATTGATCTTATTCTCTCTCAGCACAGCATTAGCATAAAACTCTCTAATCAAAGGTTCACATACTCCAGGGAGATCACTCAGCAGCTTCTCCCAACCTCTTCCCTCAAAGCAGCCAGGAATGAAGGTATCTTTTAGATCTGCCAAGTCCACAAATCTTTCTTGAATAAGAGGTGTCTTCAAGTAAAATTGGGTGTATCTCTCAAAATGCTGAGGATACTTGAACTTAGAGTTGTCCATCTTCATTCTTCTGTCATCTTTCTTGGCAACAATTTTCTTCTTTGTAGGAGTCATTTGAAAATCAATGACAACAACAACCACAAGGACAGAACACAATAAATGAAACATTCAAAACATCAGTGCCTGATTAGATGGAAACAAAGAGGCTAAACCAGAAGATCATACCACAAAGTGATAAAAATTCTAAGGATATAACATACGATATAGTGTGAAACTACTACCAGACAGGGAGTCAAACCCTAAAATGATATAATGCAAACACAGGGCAAAAAAAATATGGTTCACAATGCAAGACAGAAAATGTAGATGTGTGACAAGCAACAATGTTTAGACAAACATAATAAAAAGCTAAACCAAATCATTAAAACCCCTATGACTTAATCAAAATCCAACAGGATATATCACGATGGGTAGAGTAAGCTCAACAAAGGTCAAATCAATAAAAGTACACAATGAGGATAGACAATCATGACAAAAGGCATAACATGCGTTAGATAAGTGAAACCAAGAAAACCCATACAAGCAAAACCTACAAAATGATTCAAACCCATAGTAGAAACCCAAAATAACTCATCCGATCAAACCAACACAAAATCCAAGAAAATAAGGCATAAAAGCATGAAATAGATAATGAAATATATGAAAACCGATACCTTTTTCTTGAAGATTGATGAAGAAACGATGAAGAACAAAGAGATCTTTCAGAAGAACATGGTGAGTTTGAGAAAGAACACGGTTAAGACAATGACCAGCCACAAATATTCGAGGGAAAATTGAAAGGTTTTGAAAAAAATGACTTTAAAGGCGCAAAACATGCGATTTTCACGACTGAAACAAGTAGCATAAAAGTCGACAGGTCCAGCCGCTAGAACACTTTAAGAAAAAATTTTGAAAAATTTTTCTAAGTGTTTTTCGCGACTGGAGGTTCAAATCGCGAGATAACCGCGAGCTGAGCCGCGAAACCTTTTGTGTAAATCTTGTGACTGTACCTCCACTCGCGATAAAGTCGCCACATCAAGTCGCAAGAAGCATAAAAATCCAGATTTTTGAAAAATTTTCTAAGTCTTTTTCACGACTTGGGTATTGACCCGCCAGAGAGTCGCGAAAACAATCTGAATAGAGTTCGCGACTAGGGCATGTGAATGGAAAGACCCGCGAATGAGTTGCCAAAACAGGACCCAACAGTTTTTTGAAATTTTTTTACATTTTTGCTAAAATAAAAAGACTTTTTCAAAAACACACAAATACTCAAAAATATTTTTATGCTTGATCAACAAAAATTGAGCATGTGAAACACATTTTATTAAGTACAATCACACAAATGAATAAGGCATTCAATGAACATAAGCATGTGTGATGTGTGTAGATATCAACAATGAGATAGTCCTTAGTCTAATGTGAAGCTTCAATGATCAATTCAACCAAAGCATACACAATTAGCACTAGATAATGTGATCCATCTCAATTATAGAAATATGCATATATGACCTCCCACAAGAACTTGATAACATCATATGGAAACTTTTCATTTGGCTTCAAATACAACATTTCATTTGATCTTTTTGAAACAAAACATCTCATTTTGGAGATCAATACCTGAAATTTTTGATACTTCAACTTGATGAATAAGCCTTTGGCTTTTGGGCATCATACATTATATTTTAAGTCGCTTTCCCTTTTTCCAAGTCAAATATTAGTATGTGCGACAGGCTTTTGCAGCTCAATATCTCTTTTCATTTGGAGATTTACATTTGAAGAGCTCTTTTAAGCAAAAACAAAAATATAGAGTGGGAAGATATATAGACACAAGTCTATGCATGTCTCAAGATTAACAAAATCATTGACTAATCATTCATGACAAGTTTGAAGATCGATTTACAACAATCACATAGATTTCAAGATTTTTTCCACATTGATATGAGTGCATTAAAAACAAACTATGCTCATAAATGCACAAAGCCATTAGTACAAAGGTACAAGGCAAAACAAGTTTAGGACAAAAACTCAACAAAGTTGATCAAACCTTTTAGATTTTATATTTTTTATATGTTTTTGAATTTTTGACCAAAAGAAATTTTTAAAAAAAACAAATCATGTAAAAACATTTAAAGTAGGAACACAAACAAGCAAACACAAAACAAACAACCAAGCATAGTCACTTAAGATAGGAAGAATTAATGCATGGACATGTTGTAATGCTTATGCATGAGTACCCTTTTTCACCCACACGTCACTTGCGTTTGGGGTGATATCCCTATAGGATTGGGTATGAGAGTTAGGACTTTCAAACCTTCTATTGAAGCTTTCCAAGCAAGTGGTGAAGGCACCAATCATCTTCACCATATCCTTCATTCCATAATCACCATCTCGACTTCTTGATTGTTCAATAGCCTAAGTCCTCTTGTCATTTCTGGTCTCCTTGTCCTTTGATCACTTGTATTAATCAATGCTCTCAGTTTGTGACAATTCGGTTTGGTGTGCCTTTAAAGACCACAGTGATGACAAAATGATTTGTTCTTGGACCTCTTTGTGTTCTTGGAAGAGATTTCCTTCTTGCTTCAGGTCTGACCTCTGAGTAGTTACGGGGCTTATTCAACACCCTTTGATCAGCCACATTCTTCTTTTTCTCTAGCTTCACCTTTTCAACAGCTGGAGTTTTCGTCACAGGCTCCTACGCCTTCACAAACTTCACGTCCTTGGAGATTTTGACAGCAGAACTGCTTTATCCAGTATATCCCAAACCAGATTTGTCTAAGAAGTGTTTTGGCGAGGAGATCACATCATCTAGCTTCTTTGTTGAGACTCTTTCTATCTTGGCATTTTCTTGAATCACCTCAAACTCAAAAAACCTCACCTTTGCATAGGCTTCCGACAACTCTCCATTCAGCCTCTCTATCTCACACTTGGCCTCCTTATGTCGCACTAGGAGACTTCTATAATCCTCCTTAGCTTTCTTCATGTTTCTCACTGCTGCCTTGGCCACACATGTATAGTCTCCATATTTTTCAAGAAGTAAGTTGTAGTTTTCTTGAAGACTTTCAGCACACTCATTTTCTTCACTATCTTATTCTTCAACAATCCCCATTGATTCCTTATCACTATACTCTCCAAGTTCTTGTACAAGCAAATTCAAGTCCTCCGAAGATTCAACATAAGCAATAGTCATAAACGCAGAGTAATTCCCTTCTTCATCACAGCTTTCCTCAGAATCAGAGTTGGATGAATCCGAATCACTATGAGTTGCGGCATAAGCCGTACCCTTCATTTTCAAATAGTTTGGACATTCTTTCTTGATGTGTCCATGTCCATTGCACTCAAAACATGTGATTCCTTGAGAAGATTTTGACTCCTTACCATCTTTCCATTCAAAATCCTTTTTCTCCTTTCCGAAGCTTGGAAATTTTCCTTTCTCAGCAAGCTTTCCATTCTTCTTGAACTTCAAGAACTTTCGGAAGTTCTTCACAAGATATGCAACATCTTTATCGACAACATCTTCATCAGATGAGTCATGAGCTTCCACCCTTTCATCACTTGTCTTGAGAGCAAGAGATTTGCTCCTCCTTTATAATGGCAAAGACAGCTCATAAGTTTGAAGCGAGCCAACTAATTCTTGAATCTTGATATCATCCAGGTCTTTGCTCTCCTCAATTGCAGTAACTTTTGCACAGAAGCTCTCCGGAAAAGATTGAAGGATCTTCCTTACAATCTTTAAGTCCTCAGTTTTCTCACCCAAGTTGAACTTGCCGATGACTACTTCATTCAGCTTGCTATAGAAAGAGTCAAAGGACTCATCCTCACTCATCTTGAGCTCCTCAAAGCGAGTGGTCAGCATCTGTAACTTGGTATCTTTCACCTTCTTGGTTCCTTCATACGTGGTCTCCAATATTTGCCACGCCTCCTTAGCCACCAAGACATGGGATATCCTGTGAAACTCATCTGGAGACACACCACAGAAAATAGCATTCAAAGCTTTACTGTTAGCATTAGACGCAGCAAGGGGTGCTTTATCCCAAGTGGATTTTTTGACCTCCGGCCTAACTCATTCAATATCAACAGCATCCCACACATTTTCATCAATAGAACATAAAAATGCCCTCATTCGGACTTTCCAAAAAGCATAGTTGCAACCATCAAAATATGGTGGTGCATTCAAAGATTGAGACCGATACTTCTCAATAAGGGGTCAAGGATCGCACAAAGGTAATTAAACCATAGTAAGTGCACCCGCTCTGATACCAATTGAAAGTTCAAATAGCGTATAAAGCACTATGAACGTTTAGACTCCCAAATTACAAATTATTAATTCAAGCTTTATATCAAACGATAAACGTGCGAAAGATGAACTAAAGCTTAAAACAAAATTGATAAACAATCAAAGTCAAATAAAATCACATCCATAATAGAAATTAAATGACAAAGATAAAGGGAAGAGAGATGCAAACACAAGGACAACACAAGACGTGTTATCAAAGAGAAAACCGAAGCCCTCGGCAAAAAACCTCTCCGCCGCCCTCCAAGCGGTCAAATGATCCACTAAAGAATGTAGTTGGGATACAAGGACAGCAATAAACCCTCCAAGGCTAATCTACCCAGGTACCTAAGCCCTCCAAGCTTCTTGCTCCAACGAGGTTACGCCGAACCTATTTCTTTTTTAGCTTCCCAGATCCCGCTACTAGTCCATAACATCTACCAATATGAATTGATTCCTTCCTAACTGCTTCCCAAAGTACCAAAGAGCCTTCGCACAAGTATGGGTATGGTGAGAAAAAGATTTGGGTAATGAACTTCTCAAGGATCTACAATGGAGAGGAAAAGAGTAGAGGAATTTAAAGAGACACAAGGTTAAGATTGTGGATGAGTCAATCTTGTTTTTCTCTAGGGCTTCTCTCTCAAAGTTCTCTTTGGAAGCTCTCTACATTTTGTGGGTATAAGGGGTATATATACTAGTGGGTGTTTG
Source organism: Lithocarpus polystachyus (assembly GCA_033629205.1). Lineage (NCBI taxonomy): Eukaryota > Viridiplantae > Streptophyta > Magnoliopsida > Fagales > Fagaceae > Lithocarpus > Lithocarpus polystachyus. The sequence continues at coordinate 8,744,100 of CM066168.1, read as the reverse complement.
GAATGCGAAGAGACAGATTTTACAAAACAGTGTTGGCTGGCGGCTAGGCCATGCGGCTTGACTGAATCGCGAGTTCAAGCCACGAACAAACTGAAAGGCCAGACTGAAATTTTTGTCCTGTAATGCGACAGCTAACACGATGGTTCAAAGTCTGGCGCCTTTCCAGTCTCGAGCCACCCGCGAGATCCAGTCGCGAGTTCTCCTCTGTACGCTTCTCTCTTGTGCAGCATCTGGCGGCTTGCCAGTCACGAGACACCAGCGAGGTCCAGTCGTGAGTCCCTGTTCTGCAACACAGTCTTGAGCAATTCTTCACACTCTCTCACACACTGCCCTTACATGATTCCTACCTAAATACAGGGTTTCTAAATGCTGAAAATACAAGCAAATTGGCACGGAATAAAGCCAACACAATGGTTGATAAAATTCAACCTTACAGAAGATATGTAGTAAACTCTGATTGGCTCAAATTTTGCTTAGAGATAATTATCTCTATGTATCTATTTTGATAAAGATCATATTTTCATAAAGATAATAATCAACAAAAATAAATAATTATCTCCACTTTTTTATTTATTTTAATAAAAATAATTATTCATAAATTTTGAAGAAGAAATTTATCTTTATCTTATTTATTTTAATAAAGATAATTATTCATAAATTTTGAATAGAAAATTTATTTTTATCTTGTGGGTCAAATGACGACATGGCAAATTTTAATATATCAATGTGATGTCAACTTGGATGACACATGTCATTATTTGTTTAATTAATTTAATGACACATAAATTTGGAATTTGTCACTAAATTTTGACTTGACATATTGTAATTGGCTTGACAAATTTTTGCCTCCTACAAACAATTTCTAGCTCTGCCTTTGCTTCAAAATAATACGTCATGCAATTCCAAACTAACGAGGTAAATAAAGTAAGAAGAAACAAGCCTATTCACTGTATCATTCAACATTTGTGTATTGTCTTTAATTTAATAGAATAGATGATCACTGTCCCCCGACTTGGTATATTAGTAGAAAAGATGTTGAAATTACGCATGTTCAACGTCAATCTTTCATAGTGGATAAAGACATAAAGCAAGTTTCAATTTATTTTGCATTTTTTAGATATATCTTGTAGATCATATTCCAAGCTTGATATGTTAATCCATCATAAAAGATAGTCGCTTTAGGAAAGTTTCTATACTCAAATAAAAGCGACAGTCCTAATTTCTCAAGCTAAAGTTTCCACGTACTATGTCAAGAATAAATTACAGTAAATTCGAGTTAGGACAGCAAACTTACAAAATTCAATTGCTTTCTTTGGTGCGAACTTTCAATGCCCGGAAGAAAAGAAGGTGAAACAAGCATGGGTATCACTGAGGAGCCTCAGGTGCCCAGCATTTCAATCGGAATTACTAATCTCAAGGCAAAGCTTGAAAAAATAAGGGAGGCAAAAAAAAATGTGATGAATCAATCTCAAACACCAGAGATACAAAAGTTTATATTCTTTCTGCGAGAACAAGACGATTTCCACAGGAATTATGAGCCAAAAGTGGTATCACTCGGTCCGATCCATCATGGTAATCCAAATTACCAGCTAGGAGAGAATTACAAGCTACGTTTGACATACGAATTCATTGAAGGTAGCGGTACTAACTAGGGTGTCTAAACATTCATTAGTGTTTTACACACTAATTGAACTTTCAAAAATCATAAGGTTTAGGTCAACACTAGGGCAAGGTTTTCAGACCCGGACCGTTCATTGAACCATAAAAAGAAGAGGTTTAAGGTTTTTAAGGTCGAACCGAGGTTGAACCGGGGTCGGACCGTGATGACGTCATAATTAATTTAATAATTATTTAAATATAAATAAATATATTAAATTAGTATAAATAGAAAAATAAAATTAAATGACCAAATTAAATATAAAAATCATGTATTTTTTCATATCATAACTTTCATAATTATGTTACAAAACCATGCTTAAGTTTTTATGTAACTTAATATGTAACTCAAGTTATTATATCATACCTCTCAGCTAAGTTATGATATTTTTTTCATTTTAACTCGTTATTATATCTTGGATATTTTTTCCTAATCAGCTCCAATCAAATTGATTCAACTCACTCAAAAGTTCTCAGCATACTTTTAGCAATTTCATATTTTGCACATGTATTTTGGGCTAAATAAAGAAACATTGGACCTTGTTATTTAACTTAAAAGAAACATTGGAGTCTGTTGCTTTGGTGGGCGTACAGACCAATAAAGCAAAGGAAAAGTAAAATACTGTGATATCAATGCATGCCAGTGATGCCACATTGGGTAGCTGAAAAAATAATTTAAATCTTATGGCTACAAATTTTTTGCTTTTATTAAAAAATTAAAACTTTCTTCATTTCCAATGTTGGCACGTGAGGTACTTATGAATTCAAAAGGAGTAAAAAATCAAAAGACTAAAGAAAGAAAGAGAAACACAAGCAGTAGTATTCACTATTTAGTGAAAAAGAGGAAATCACAGAGCTCCATCAACGGAAAAAAGAAAGAGAAAAAGAAAGAGAAAAAGAAAAAGAAGAAGAAGAAGAAGCAGCAGCAGCAAAAGGCGAAAGCATAATCGGCGACTGTGTGGGCAACCTGTTGGCTGCCGCTTCAACTAGGCACAGATCCTACTTCGTTGTGCTCTTCTTCTTTTTTTTCTTTTTTCTTTTTGAGGAACTTTTCTTCTTCTCTGGATATTTTTTTTTTCCTTACAAATGACTTTGTTCAAGATCTGAAATGATCAGATCTCCTTCCGATCTTTGTTTTTCTTCGTGTTCTTTCATTTCTTTTTCATTTCTTCTAGATCTGATCATAACTTTATAAAGGCGTATTGGCCAAAATTCATCGGAAAAGCTGAAAAAATAAGGAACCGTTCAAACCTCAAAAACCGATCACGGTTCTCAGAACCGTACGGTCCGACCACGGTTTGCCCGGGTCCCTGTTTTTTTCTCATTAAGCAGTTCTTGAAGCTAAAAAAACCGCAAAACTGAGAGGTTCACGGTTTTTCCGGTCGGACCATACGGTCCGATCCGGGTTTCAAAACCATGCACTAGGGCACTAAGTTGTGGTACTAACTACTAAATATATTAGTTAAGACACTTTCCACACACATTGTTCATTTTTAGATCCATGTGAACTAGTTTGTTTAACCTAATGAATTAACCAAGTGAATACTTAGGTTTATTATTTAGATCTAAGTTAAAACAAAACAATCATATCATGCAAAGCTACGGAAATATAAAGAAAGCAAATCCACTATGAAAGAATTGAAGTTTGTACAGTAGAATTTAGATCACTAACATTCTATTGCTACCTCGAGTAGAAAACTTACTACCACGACCATGTCACAGCTCCAAGTCCACAGACTACATCTTTCCTTGATCTACTACAACCACAAGTTCTCCTACTTGTGACTTTGAGACTTCACTCAAAGGTTTTAGATCTTCTTTAAGTTCATTATGCAGCAACTGAAGCGATCATCAAGTTCTTGACATGAATCTTGATCTTAATAACCCTAAGTGTGTATGAAGGTAAACACCTCTAGATCTCACAAGAGATTCAACACACAGCATATCAAAGACTTTTGAAATGTAGCTAGAGTTTTTCCTTTTATACTTGAAATAAAACACAAAACCCTACACGTCAAACAGGCTTGGGCTGAATTGAAAATTCTGCAGACAAATAAATCTGCACGTGGTTCGATTGATCGAGTCTAATTTTCAATCAATCAAGCCTTACAGTTTTAGTCTAATAAATTCTGCAATCACTCGATTCTAATTTTACAAATAAACACACTTTAAGCAAATCTAAAAGACTCTATGTTTTGATCATGGTTTACCAACATAATACAAAATGAAGTTCTAATACATTTAATTTCTAAAGTCTTAGAACCTAACACACATGCATAAATGCATACGCGCGCGCGCGCACGTGTGTGTGTGTACAAGATAGTTTCTTTTTTGATAACTTACTGTTGGGTTCTAAGACTTTAGGTTTAAATGTATTAGAACTTCAATTTATAATGTTATCAAACTATGATAAAAAAGTTTAGTCTTGTTTTAGACTTGCTCAAAGTATTTTTAAGTGAAAATTTGGAATCGAGTGTACTACAGGATTTACTGTGTAAATCTGCTTGGCTCGATCAATCGAAAATTAAAATCGATCGATCGAAGCTCGTGCAAATTGTTTTTCTGCAAAATTTTCCAACTTAGCCCAAGCCCGTTTAACGTGTAAGGTTTTATGTTTTTCCCTAAGTATGATAGGGAAAACCCTAGCCACGTTTTATGAGAGTTGTTGCAGTTGTTTTTTATGCTGTGTATGTGAATCTCTTGTGAGATCTAAAAGTGTTTGCCTTCACTTATACTTAAGGTTATCAAGAATCAAGATTTATGTCAGGAGCTTGATGATCATTCAGTTGCTGCATTAAGAGCTTAAAGATACACAAGCGGAAGTGCTTGTACTTGCTGTGAATCCAAGAAAAAAGTAGTCTGTGAACTCGGAGCTATCTCGTGGTAGTGGTATTAAGTTTCCTACTCGAGGTAGTAATAGGATGTTAGTGGTCTAAGTCGCTATTGTGTAAATTTCAATTCTTTCATAGTGGATTTGTTTTACCTTGAGGATAGCTAGGTTAAATCCTTCCTAGGTTTTTTACCGGTTTGGTTTTCTGGGTTATCATATCGTTGTGTTCTTTATTTTTCGCACTTGTCAATGAGATGATCTATCTGTGGTAACTTAGATCTGCATAATTTACCTAAGTTAATCACTTGGCTAAATAACTAGGTTGATCTTGTTGTGTTTTAAGGGGTCTAAAAACTTCACAAGTGGTGTCAAAGTGGGTTAGCTTTTGTATCTAGATCCTTTGATCTAAGAGTTGATCCTTGACCCTTGTTTTCACGGAACATGGTCACTCTCTTGTGATCCCACCTCACTTTGATGGGAACAACTATGCTTACTAGAAAGTAAGGATGAAAGCATTCTTGAAATCTATTGATGAGAGAGTTTTGAACTCCGTTGAATACTAATGAGAAAAGCCCACTTTTCCTGTAAGTAAGTGGCAAACTTCTCAGAAAGAAGCAACCGCTTATAATAGCAAAGCAATGAATGCTATTTTTAATGTTGTTTCTATGAAGGAATTTAAGAAAATCTCTAATGTTGAGGTTGCTCATACTGTATGGAATATTCTCCAAACTGTGCATGAAGGCACAGAGGCAGTTAAGATCGATAAATTGCAGCAGTTAACAACTAGATTTGAAAGCATTATGATGTCTGATGATGAAAGTTTTGATGAATTCTATGCTAAGCTTAATGACATTGTTAATTTTGCTTATAATTTGAGTGAAATCTATGATCAGCTTAAAGTTGTTAGGAAGATACTTAGATCTTTGACTGAAGATTTTAGACCGAAAGTGACTGCCATAACTGAAAGCAAGGATGTGGACTCCATTCCTGTTGATGAACTTGTAGGATCTCTTCAATCCTATGAGTTGGACCTACCTAAGACAAGTAAGTCCAAATCAATAGCTGTTAAGTCTATTGATGATGTTGATGGGAATGGATTTGATGATGAACTCTCTACTACAGAGATTACTTACCTTGCCAAGAACTTTAGAAATTTTCTTAGGAATAATAATAAAAGGGCAAGAAGTAAAAAAAATAGTAAACTTAGAAATTTTAGGAGGAATAAACCTACTAAGGTGAACAATAATGAAAAACCTAAAGAGATGTTGCACACGAGAGAAGTGTATAGAGGAGAACTTATGACTGCATTTCGCGGGTGGTTCGCGACTGGAAAGCTGCCAAAATATGAACCGTCGTGCCAGCTGTTGCATTACAGGACAAAAATTTCAGACTGGCCTTTTAGTTTGTCTGCGGCATGAACTTGTGACTTAGTCAAGCCACGAGGCCAAGCCGCCAGCCAACTCTGTTGTGTAAAATCTGTCGCTTCGCATTCCAAACAACCACCAGTATATATACCCCTTATACCCACGAAATGTAGAGAGCTTCCAGAGAGAATTTTGAGAGAAAAACCCTAGAGAAAAACAAGATTGATTCATCCACAATCTTTACCTTGTGACTCTTCAAATTCCACTACTCTCTTCCTCTCCATTGTAGATCCTTGAGAGGTTCATTTAGCCAAAACCTTTTCTCACCTCACCCATACTTGTGAGAAGGCTCTTTGGTGCTTTGGGAAGCAGTTAGGAAGGAACCAATTCTTATTGGTAGATGCTATGGACTAGTAGCAAGATCCGGGAAGTTAAAGAAGAAATAGGTTCGGCATAACCTCATTGGAGAAAGAAGCTTGGAAGGCTTAGGTACCTGGGTAGATTAGGCTTGGAGGGTCTATTGCTGTCTTTGTATCCCAACTACATTCTTTAGTGGATCATTTTGATTGCTTGAAGGGCGGCGGAGAGGTTTTACGCCGAGAGCTTCGGTTTCCTCTTCGATAACACGTCTTGTGTTGTTCTTGTGTTTGCATCTCTCTTCCCTTGATCTTTGTCATTTAATTTCTATTATGGATGTGATTTTATTTGACTTAGATGGTTTATCAATTCTGTTTTAGGTTTTAGTTCATTTTCCTCACGTTTATCGTTTGTGTTAAAGCTTGAATTGATAATTTGTAAATTGGGGGTCTAAACGTTCATAGTGTTTTACACGCTATTTGAACCTTCAATTGGTATCAGAGCGGGTGCATTTGATGTGGTTTAATTACCTTTTTGCGATCCCTGACCCCATATTAAGATGGATCGATCTCAATCTTTGAATGCACCACCATATTTTGATGGTAGCAACTTTGCTTTTTGGAAAGTCCGAATGAGGGCATTTTTATGTTCTATTGATGAAAGTGTGTGAGATGCTGTTGATATTGAATGGGTTAGGCCGGAGGCTGAAAAATCCACTTAGGATAAAGCACCCCTTGCTTCGTCTAATGCTAACAGTAAAGTTTTGAATGCTATTTTCTGTGGTGTGTCTCCAGATGAGTTTCACAGGATATCCCATGTCTCGGTGGCTAAGGAGGCGTGGCAAATATTGGAGACCATGTATGAAGGAACCAAGAAGGTGAAAGATACCAAGTTACAGATGCTGACCACTCGCTTTGAGGAGCTCAAGATAAGTGAGGATGAGTCCTTTGACTCTTTCTATAGCAAGCTAAATGAAGTAGTCATCGGCAAGTTTAACTTGGGTGAGAAAACTGAAGACTCAAAGATTGTAAGGAAGATCCTTCGATCATTGCCAGAGAGCTTCCGTGCAAAAGTTACTGCAATTGAGGAGAGCAAAAACCTGGATGATATCAAGGTTCAAGAATTAGTTGGCTCGCTTCAAACTTATGAGCTGTCTTTGCCATCACAAATGAGGAGCAAATCTTTTACTCTCAAGACAATTGATGAAAGGGTGGAAGCTCATGACTCATTTGATGAAGATGTTGTCGATAAAGATGTTGCACATCTTGTGAAGAACTTCCGAAAGTTCTTGAAGTTCAAGAAGAATGAAAAGTTTGCTGAGAAAGGAAAATTTCCAAGTTTTGGAAAGGAGAAAAAGGATTTTAAAAGGAAAGATGGTAAGGAGTCTCAATCCTCTCAAGGAATCACATGTTTCGAGTGTAATGGACATGGACATATTAAGAAAAAAATGTCCCAATTACTTGAGAACGAAGGGTAAGGCTTATGCCACAACTCTTAGTGATTCGGATTCATCCAACTCCAATTCTGAGGAAAGCTGTGATGAAGAAGGGAATTACTCAGCGTTTATGACTATTGCTTATGTTGAATCCTCGGAGGATTTGAATTTGCTTATACAAGAACTCAGAGAGTATAGTGATGAGGAATCAATGGGGATTGTTGAAGAATCAGAAGATGAAGAGGATGAATGTACCAAAAGTCTTCAAGAGAACTACAACTTACTTCTTGAAAAGTCTGGAGACTAGACACGTGTGGCCAAGGCAGGTGTGAAAAAGATGAAGAAAGCTGAAGAGGACTATAGAAGTCTTCTAGTGCGGCACAAAGAGGCTAAGTGTGAGATAGAGAAGCTAAATGGAGAGTTGTCGAAAGCCTATGCAAAGGTGAGGTTTCTTGAACTTGAAGTGATTCAAGCAAATGCCAAGATAGAAAGAGTCTCCACAAATAAGCTGGATGATGTAAGCTCCTCGCAAAAACATTTCTCAGACAAATCTAGTTTGGGATATACTGGAGAAAGCAGTTCTGCTATCAAAATATCCAAGGACGTGAAGTTTGTGAAGGCAAAAGAGCCTGTGATGGAAACTCCAGCTGTTGAAAAGGTGAATCCAAAGAAGAAGAAAAATGTAGCTGTTCAACGGATGTTCAACAAGTCCCGCAGCCACTCAGAGGTCTTACCTGAAGTAAGAAGGAAATCACTCCCAAGACCACAAAGAGGTCCAAGAAAGAACCATTTCTGTAATCATTGTGGACTTCAAGGCCACACCAGACCAAACTGTCATAAGCTGAGAGCATTGAAGAATGCAAGTGACCAAAGGCCAAGAAGACCAAGAAACGACAAGAAAATTTGGACTATTGAGCAATCAAGACGTCGAAATGGTGACTCCGGAGTGATGGATGTGATGAAGATGATTGGTGCCTTCACCACTTGTTGGAAAGCTTCACAAGAAGGTTTGAAAACTCTAACTCCTGTACCCAATCCTATAAGGATATCACCCCAAACGCACGTGATATGTGGGTGAAAAAGGGTACTCATGCATAAGCATTATAACATGTCCATGCATTAATTCTTCCTATGTTAAGTGACTATGCTTGGGTGTTTGTTTGTGTGCATACTTGATTGTGTTCCTGCTTTAAAAGTTTTTACATGGTTTGTTTCTAATAAAATTTCTTTTGGTCAAAAATTCAAAAACATATAAAAAGTATAAAATCTAAAAGGTTTGATCAACGTTGTTGAGTTTTTGTCCTAAACTTGTTTTGCCTTGTACCTTTGTACTAATGGCTTTGTGCATTCATGAGCATAACTTGTTTTCATTGCACTCATATCAATGTGGGAAAAATCTTGAAATCTATGTGATTGTTGTAAATCGATCTTCAAACTTGTCATGAATGATTAGTCAATGATTTTGTTGATCTTGAGAAATGCATAGACTTGTGTCTATATATCTTCCCACTTTTTATTTTTGTTTTTGATTAAAAGATCTCTTCAAATGTAAATCTCTAAATGAAAAGAAAAATTGAGCTGCAAAAGCCTGTCGCACATATTAGTATTTGACTAGGAAAAAGGGAAAGACTCAAAATATAATGTATGATGCCCAAAAGCCAAAGGCTTATTCATCAAGTTGAAGTATAAAAAATTTCAGGCATCAATCTCCAAAATGAGATGTTTTGTTTCAAAAAGATCAAATGAAATGTTGTATTTGAAGCCAAATGAAAAACTTCCATGTGATTTTATCAAGCTTTGTGGGAGGTCATATATGCATATTTCTATAATTGAGATGGATCACATTATCTAGTGCTAATTGTGTATGCCTTGGTTGAATTGATCATTGAAGCTTCACATTAGACTAAGGACTATCTCATTGTTGATATCCACACACATCACACATGCTTATGATCAATGAATGCCTTATTCATTTGTGTAATTGTACTTGTTAAAATGTGTTTCACATGCTCAATTTTTGTTGATCAAGCACAAAAAGATTTTTTAGTATTTTTGTGTTTTTGAAAAAGTTTTTTTTTTTTTTTTTTTTTTTTGTTTTAGCAAAAATATAAAAAATTTCAAAAACTGTTGTGTACTGTTTTCGCGTCTCTCTGGCAGATCAATACCCAAGTCGCGAAAAAGACTTAGAAAATTTTTTAAAAATCTGGATTTTTATGCTTATCGCGACTTGATGTGGCGACTTTGTCGCGAGTGGAGGTACAGTCGTGAGATTTGCACAGAATGTTTCGCGGCTCAGCTCGCGATTAACTGGCGGTTTGAACCTCCAGTCACAAAAAACACTTAGAAAAATTTTTCAAATTTTTCCTTAAAGTGTTCTAACGGCTGGACCTGGCGACTTTTACGCGACTTATTTCAGTCGCGAAAATTGCGTGTTTTGCCCCTTTAAAGTCAGTTTTTCAAAACTTTTCAATTTTCCCTTAAATATTTGTGACTGTTCATTGTCTCAATCGTGTTCTTTCTCAAACTCACCGTGTTCTCTCTCAAAGACCTCTTTGTTCTTTATCATTTCTTTACCAATCTTCACGAAAAAGGTATGGGTTTTCAAATTTCATTACCTATTTCATGATTTTAAGCCTTTTTCCTTGGATTTTGGGTTGTTTTGATTGGTTGAGTTATTTTGGGTTTCTACTATGGGTTTGAATCATTTTGTTGGTTTTGCTTATATGGGTTTTGTTGATTTCACTTATCTATCACATGTTATGTCCTTTGTCATGATTGTCTACCCTCATTGTGTACTTTTATTGACTTGACCTTTATTGAGCTTCCCTACCCTTCGTGATGTGTCCTGTTGGAATTTGATTGAATCATAGGGGTTTTAAAGATTTAGTTTGGCTTTCTGTTATGTGTGTCTAAACATTGTTGATTGTCGCACATCTACATTTTCTGTCCTGCATTGTGAACCATATGGGTTTTTGCCCTATGTCTGCATTATAACTTTTTAGGGTTTAACTCCCTTTCTGATAGTATTTTCATACTGTATAGTATGTTATATCCTTAGAATTTTTAACACTCTGTGGAATGATCTTCTGGTTTAGTCTTTTCGTTTCCATCTAATCTGACACTGATGTTTTGAATGTTTCATCTATTGTGTTCTGTCCTTGTGGTTGTTGTTGTCATTGATTTTTCAGATGACTTCTACAAAGGAGAAAATTGTTGCCAAGAAAGGTGACAGAAGAATGAAGATGGACAACTCTAAGTTCAGGTCTCCTCAGCATTTTGAGAGATACACCCAATTTTACTTGAAGACACCTATTATTCAAGAGAGATTTTTGGACTTGGCAGATCTAAAAGATACCTTCATTCTTGGTTGCTTTGAGGGAAGAGGTTGGGAGAAGTTACTGAGTGATCTCCCTGGAGTATGTGAACCTCTGATTAGGGAGTTTTATGCAATGTTGTGCTGAGAGAGAATGAGATCAACTGTTGGGTAAGAGGACATGAATTCATACTAGATGTGGATGACATTGATGAGGTGCTGGGTTTTGAGACAATGGATGATCATGATTTCACACATTACAAGGATAGAATGATGTCCATAAAAACTGCTCATGCATATATTGCGGGAGTTAGAGAAGGGAAATGTCTCAACACAAATGCATTTCCAGCAGACATGAGATGTTTAACTGTGATAATGATGTTCAACCTTTATCCTGTAAGTAAGTTGACAACAATCAACAATGCCAGAGAAATTTTACTAATGGAGCTAAAAAAAAAAGACTTTCATAGACATCAGTGCCTATATATATTACACCATTGTTGATAAGACCAGAACAACTTCCAAAGCCAAGCTGATATTCCCTAGTCTTCTCATGAGAATCTTTAGGCTAAAAAGGGTGGAAATTCCTCAAGATATAGGACTCATGTCTACTCCATCAGCAATTGACAACCTAACCATCTCAAAGATACGAGTGCGTCTTCCGGGTGATGAAGAAGGAGGTGATCAAGAAGGAGGTGAAGGCATGGAAACTGAAACAGAAGCTGCTGGTCAACCCTCAAGTTCAAGAGGTCGCAGTAAGAGAAGCAGAGCATCACCTTCATCAGAAGTACCTCTAGAAGCATTCCAGATCATCCTTGAAAGGATTGATGGACTCAGAGATATGCAGAATGAACAGTCTGACAAGCTGACTGCACTTCAAGATCAAATGAACATTCTCTCAGCAAAACTTGACAGTTTCACTACACAGCAGTGACCCTTTGGCCATTCCGGTTAAAAAGGGGGAGATTTTTGGTGGAGGATAGCTGGGGATAGCTCTTGAGGGGGAGCACTTGTTGAGGGGGAGCACTTATTATTATGTTTTCTGTTTTCTTTCTTATGTCTTGAAATTACTTTATCTTTCTACTAAACACATTTGATATTATCTGTTGGATATGGTTCTTTGTTTTGGCACTCTGGTTTTTATATTTTTTAGATGTTATTTAGTTTTATTCTATACCTATGCTTCTGTAGCCTTTTAGTTTGTACCTGGCTTTTGTAAGCACTATGTCTTCTTGCCTTGTGGCTTTCATACTTTGTGTTTAAATGTTATGCTTTTATCTTTAAGTACATCACTCTTGTGCCCTGTGTTAGATTTTTATTCTTAATGCAATTACGTTGTGTTGTTGCATTAGTTGAGTGTTGGACATGCAAATGATACTTGTCTTTAAGCTTATTAGATTGCATGTCCGGATGTTCATTCCTTGTGAGAATGAGCATTGTGATCACTATTTATAGTGATTTTTTGTTTTTGGTCAAGCCATGCTCCATTGCTTTAATACATTTTGCTTGATCGTATTGTGCTTGCGTCATATGCAATACAAGTTTTTCTGCATACAATGATCTTATTGTATGATTGCTTTTCAGGAGATACTTGTACTTATGATTCAAGAGCTTCACAGATTCTAGAGTTAGGTGTGAGTGAGTTATGTTCAACTGTTCCCAACTCACGCGTTAAGTCTAGAGTTTGTTGTAGAGTTTTGTCAAGGAATAGCCAAAGGGGGAGATTGTAAGGTTGAAATTTATCAACCATTTTGTTGGCTCTATTTCGTGCCAATTTACTTGTATTTTCAGTATTTAGAAACCTTGTATTTAGGTGCGAATCATGTAAGGGTAGTGTGTGAGAGAGTGTGAAGAATTGCTCAAGACTGTGTTGCAGAACAGGGACTCGCGACTGGACTTCGCTGGTGTCTCGCGATTGGCAAGCTGCCAGATGTTGCACACGAGAGAAGCGTGCAGAGGAAAACACGAGACTGGATCTCGTGAGTGGCTCGCGACTGGAAAGCTGCCAGAATATGAACCGTCCTGACAGCTGTGCACTACAGGACAAAAATTCTAGACTGGCCTTTCAGTTTGTTCGCGACTTGAACTCGTGGCTTAGTCAAGCCGCGAGGCCAAGCCGCCAGCCAACTCTGTTGTGTAAAATCTGTGTCTTTGCATTCCAAACAACCACCAGTATATAAACTCCTTATACCCACGAAATGTAGAGAGCTTCCAGAGAGAATTTTGAGAGAGAAACCTTAGAGAAAAATAAGATTGATTCATCCACAATCTTTACCTTGTGACTCTTTAAATTCCTCTACTCTCTTCCTCTCCATTGTAGATCCTTGAGAGGTTCATTTAGCCAAAACCTTTTTTCACCTCACCCATACTTGTGAGAAGGCTCTTTGGTGCTTTAGGAAGCAATTAGGAAGGAACCAATTCTTATTGGTAGATGCTATGGACTAGTAGCGGGATCCGGGAAGCTAAAGAAGAAATAGGTTTGGCATAACCTCGTTGGAGTAAGAAGTTTGGAGGGCTTAAGTACCTGGGTAGATTAGGCTTGGAGGGTCTATTGTTGTCTTTGTATCCCAACTACATTCTTTAGTGGATCATTTTGACCGCTTGGAGGGCGGCGGAGAGGTTTTACGCCGAGAGCTTCAGTTTCCTCTTCGATAACATGTCTTGTGTTGTCCTTGTGTTTGCATCTCTCTTCCCTTTATCTTTGTCATTTAATTTCTGTTATGGATGTGATTTTATTTGACTTAGATAATTTAACTATTCTGTTTTAGGCTTTAGTTCATTTTCCGCACGTTTATCGTTTATGTTAAAGCTTGAATTAATAATTTGTAAATTGGGGGTCTAAACGTTCATAGTTTTTTACACGCTATTTGAACCTTCAAGTCTAGTAGTGAGAAGGATGAAAAATTTATTGCTTTCACTACTACTGCTGTAGTTGAAGAAAGTGTTGTTGTTGAAAAGAACCTTTCTGATGGGGAACTCTCTGAGAATGCAGATTTACAAGAAGCCAATAACAAACTTTACAAAGTTGCTGCAAAGGATGCTATGAGTGTTGAATTAGGCTTAAAGAAAATTGCATCACTTGAACTTGATAAAAAAAATTTGCTTGTGAAATTGTTTAACGCTAATGAATTGTTAAATAATGTGAAGACTAAGAACATGTTTTTGCTTGATAAAGTTAAGAATTTGGAACTTGAATTCTCTGTTGCTAGAGAACGAACAAATAGGTCTGCTAGTTCCAAACTTGATCGCATGCTAAGTGTTCAAAAGTTTTCCTCAGATAAAACTGATTTAGGTTTTGCAGAAAGCATCTCTGTGCCAGAAACTCACTTCACAAACTTTGTTTCATCTTCTGAGCCTCCTGTGAGTGAGATTGTCAAACCGGCAGAAGTTACACCTCCTAGGAAGATTAGGGTTGATTTTCAAGAGTCTAAACCTAAGACTCCTAACCCTCCTAAGGGAAAGTTGCATGATAGGCTTGCTTGGATTTGTCATTTTTGTGGAAAGTCTGGGAACATTCGTCCAAACCGTTTCAAGTTGCAAGCTACTAAGCGAGCAAAAAAGCCAAAAGTACCTGTGTCTCATGCACAAGATCCTATGGTACTTATTGGTGAGTTGGTAAAGGCTTCAAACCTTTATTCCAATCTTGGAATTGGTCATCATTCTAATGTGAATAATGACTCCAATACAAAAGTTGCATCTAAAATGTTTTGGATGCAAAAGGCTCAATCTAGTTGAGTTTTTCTGACATGATCCTTATGCTTCATTCTGACATGATTCTTCTTTGTTGTTTTTGTTTTCTTTGCTTTTCTAGGATTTTCATTGCATAACATTCATGCATTTCATTCTAGGTTGTTTTTGATATTTTTTTCAAAATAAATAAAAACCAAACAAAAAACAAAACAAAAAAAAAAAGGGAGAAAACGGAAGCAAAATGTGTTTTGCATTATTTTTCTTGGATTTGAAATCAAGGTTGGCCATTTATCTTTATATAACATGTTTATGTACCTTGTTTAGCTTTGATGAGCTTATTTATTGCACTTTACTAGTTTGAGCTTTGTAGTGCATGTTGTGGGGGAGTTGTTTATAGTTTTTGATCACATGAGCTTGATCTTGAAGTCACATGCTTTTGATTGTTGGACTTGAACTTAATGAGAAAGGCATAAATAACCATCTCACCACTATTTACTAGCCAATCATGAACACTTTAGTGCATATCATATAATTTTGTGCCCGAGAAAGTGTAGCACATGCACAAAAAGAACATAAAGTGTAGCCTCGGTTTAAATGCTAAAATTGGTGTGTATATTATTGGGCTATAATAACTTCACAATCAAATAAAATTGGTGTGTACATTATCCTAGCTATTTTAATAAGTTTCAAATCAAATAAAATTTGTGTGTACATTATGAGGCAAATCAAGAAACTTACATGATTGCAAGCTTGTTTTCTAGGAGATGTGAAAGTTATATGATGTAACTCTTTAGGTGATAGTCTCTTTCAAATTTATGCGATGAATTTTGTAGAAATTGTACTTAATTACTATTTACATATCACCTTACATGTATCTCAAGTTTTTGCTAGTTGCACACACTACACAAGTTACTCTTTGCTAAACTGTGTACATGTTATTGTGTGTGATTTTGTTGTGGCTGTCCAAGACTGAGAAATTCTTTATTTTAATGCAAAATGTGTTTGAAGTTGAAGAACTTAAGGAAAATTGATTGAAAATCTTATTTTTTGGAGATCTGGGTTCAATACAAGTTTTTTTGAAAAACATTTCATCTCATACTCATGCATTCTATTTAAAATACTATGCTTTAAGGTGTTTCTGCATAAAACCGTTCTGTTTTTCAAAATGATTTTTCTAGATTTTCAATCTATCAAATCTGTTTCTCGACCAATCAAAATTGCGATTAAAATTTTGGTTTGAATTTGTCTGGTTCGATCGCTGCTGGATCGATCGAAAGTAATATTCGATCGATCGAATCTAATTTTCGATCAATTGAAAATTATTCAGAGAGTTTTATAAAACATAAGCTTTTCACGTGATAAACACTATTCAAACTTTTTCAAAAAGCTTTCTCTCTCTCTTCGATCGGTCAAGATTCAAAGCGAAATTTTTGTCATTTTCTCTCAAATCTTTTCAAGAGTTTTTGTCATCTAAGGCCGGTAAGACCTTTTTGCCCTTCCTTTTTTATTTACTTTCATGTTTCACACATTTTTATCATGCATTTTGGGGAAATTTCGAACCTGTATAAATTTGGGATTTTTTGTTGATTTCAATATTTTCTTTCCAAATTGATCAATGGGTTTTTGTTGTGGGATGATATTAAACTAATCTATGTGATTTAATTGGATTAATTTGATGAATTTTGAAAAATTGGAAATTCTAGGGCTTGAAACTACTCGAATTGAGGATTTTGTTCAATTAAGCATAAATTGTTGAAATTGGCTTGTTTGATTGATTGATTTGGTCATTATATTCTGTTATATAGCTTGTGTAATGATAAATTGGTCAATTTGTTGGGATTTTTGAAAGTGGGTTTTCAAAATTTTGGGGTTTTTGATATAAACTCTATGCTCAAGTCAATTCTGTGATTTCAAAGTAAAATTGAACTTATTCTCACTGCATTAGAGCATGCATCATGTGCTGATACTATTCATGCATCATATAGATTATTATTTTCTATATTATTTATGTTCTAACTTGCAGTCTGCCCTTGGTTTTTCTTTGATTTTGTTTTTCTGTCTGTCCTATTCCAATCTCAGCATCATGGTTAGGAAGACTAGAGCTTATAGGTCATCTGCCTCCACTTCTAATCCTTCTTTTGATAGTGATAGGCTTTCGAGTGAGAAAAACCAGGAAACGTATAAGAAGCTGAACATTCGTAGGAATGTATGGGTTGAGAGGAAAGTAATTTTAGATGAGTTAGATGGTGAGATTAGGAGAAACTTTGAGCGTAAGGGCTGGTTGCCTTTATTGGATGTTGATCATCCTCCTCTGGCTACCATGATCAGAGAGTTCTACTCGAACCTCTCTATCCACACCTATGATTCCAACACTCAAGTGAAGAGTTGGATACGGGGTGGAGAGTATGTCATTACTCCTACAGTAGTGGCCAATGCTCTTAGGGAGCCTATGGTCCAGCATCCTATCTATCCTTACGATGAGTCTCCTCCCCTAGATGACATCATGTCATATCTTACTGGGACTTCTATTCAGTAGGGTTTTGATCCTCGGATCACTTCTCACGAGTTAACCGAGTTTCATTATCTCTTTTTCTAGATTTCTTGCCATTCTATTTGGCTTATCTCTCATTTGTATACTATTACTTTAGAGAGATGTGCATTTTTGTATGCTCTTGTCACAGACGCTCCTATGAGTTTTCCTAATCTTTTCATTCGTTCATTGATTTAGGTTCATAGGAGTAGTTCTTCCTCTCATGCTCTTCTCTTTCCTATTTTTATTCATAGGATTTTGTTACATCTAGGATTAGATGAGTTTCCTGCTTCTGAGCCTGTTCATATTATAGTTCCTATAGGTGCCACCTTTCTTAGGAAGAGGGCTGCTCAGATGCAAGCTAGCTCTAAACGTCCTAGAGTTGAGTCTTCCTCTGGTGTACCTCCTTCTTCTCCTCCTTCTACTTCAGGTGATCCAGCTGCAGATGCTTATGTTGATCCGACTATTGCCGCTGCTCCTCCACCTTCTACTTTGGATGTTGCTAGCATTCGTTGTGATTTGGACATTGTCATGACCGTTCAGGCGGCTCATAGTCAGCTTTTGGTGGATGTGTTTATCGAGCTTCAGGCTTTACAAGCAGATTTGGCGAGTTTTAGACGGTCACCTTCGCCACCTCCTTTTGATGATGAGTGATTGCCCTTTGGCAATTCGTCACAAAAATGAGGAGTACATATGGATTGGAGATTTTGTTGATAGGGGGAGTTTTTTTTGTTGTTTTGGAGCTGTAGAGCTTTAGATTGTATCTAGGTGCTTCATCTTGTATTTATTTTTTTGGCTCATGCTGTATTTTGTTTTATTTGAGTTGTCTATGATAGGGGGAGATACTATGATGTGTTTATTTCTGTTTCTTGTTTCACATTGTGCTACATTGATTATTGATTTATATTTATGACGTTATTCATAATATATGTCTTGTAGTTTATGTTATGTGAAATCAAGAATTTATTTTGTTTTACTTGTATTTTCTACACATGCGTTTATGTGATTGTTAAGTATTACAGGAATATACAGGTTGATTCAGTCGTGCTGCTATCTACATTTGCAACTGATAGATAGTAGTTAGGTTGAATTTTTTGTGTTGGGCAATGATATTGTAATGGGCTATTTTTTTTTTTTTTTTTGTAAACTTTAAGCACTTTTGTATAGTTTATGTATTGCCACGAATTGCCGAAGGAGAAGTTTGTTGGGTTCTAAGACTTTAGGTTTAAATGTATTAGAACTTCAATTTGTAATGTTGGCAAACCATGATCAAAAAGTTTATTCTTGTTTTAGACTTGCTCAAAGTGTGTTTAAGTGTAAAGTTGGAATCGAGTGTACTGCAGGATTTATTGTGTAAATCTACCTGGCTCGATTGATCAAAAATTAGAGTTGATCGATCGAAGCTCGTGCAGATTATTTTTCTACAGAATTTTCCAACTCAGTGCAAGCCCATTTGACATGTAGGGTTTTATGTTTTACCCTAGGAATAAAATGGAAAACCCTAGCTACGTTTTATGAGAGTTGTTACAGTTGTTGTTTATGCTGTGTATGTGAATCTCTTGTGAGATCTAGAGGTATTTGCCTTCACATATACTTAGGGTTATCAAGAATCAAGATTTATGTCAAAAGCTTGATGATCATTCAGTTGCTGCATTAAGAGCTTAAAGATACACAAGTGGGAGTACTTGTACTTGCTGTGAATTCAAGAAAGAAGTAGTCCGTGGACTTGAAGCTATCACGTGGTCGTGGTAGTAAGTTTCCTACTCGAGGTAGCAATAGGATGTTAGTGGTCTAAGTCGCTATTGTGTAAACTTCAATTCTTTCATAGTGGATTTGTTTTACCTTGAGGATAGCTAGGTTAAATCCTTCCTAGGTTTTTTACCAGTTTGGTTTTCTTGAATTATCATATCGTTGTGTTCTTTATTTTCCGCACTTGTCAATGATATGATCTATCTATGTTAACCTAGATTTGTGTAATTTACCTAAGTTAATCACTTGGCTAAATAACTAGGTTAATCTTGTTGTGTTTTAAGGGATCTAAAAACATCACACTTATAATATTTAAATTTCAATAAGTATACAACAAAATACAACAACTTAATGACAAAAGAAAATTTATAAGTTCCACCAAGACTTTTAGGGGGGGGGGGGGAGTGAGTGATTGTATAAAAAAAAATTGTCATGTTGGTCTTGCAAATAAAGGTTTTAGGGGGTATTTTGGTCATTCGTTAGATTTCAAGGGTCTTTTTGTCATTTTATAGGTTTCTAAAGGTAATTAGTCATTTGTTAGGTTTTAGGGGTATTTTGGTAATTTTTTAGGTTTTGGGGACATTACAATCATTTATTAGGCAGCCTTCAGGGTTATTTCTATCAGTTTGAAGGTTCTAAGGGTATTTCAGTAATTTTAGAGAGTTTCAGGGGGTATTTTGGTTATTTTATAGGTTTTGAGGGTATTTTTCGGTCATTTTTTAGGTTTCAACTGCATTACAATTACTTTTTAGGTCCTTAAGGTATTTCAATAACTTTTTAGGTTACAAGGTCGTTTTAGTCATTTTTTAGGTTCAAGGTAATTTTTTAAGTTCTAAGAGTATTTCGATCATTTTTTAGGTTTTAGCGTCATTTCGGTCATTTTTTAGGTTTTAGGTGAATTACGGTCGTTTTTACGTTCTAAGGGTATTTAAGTCACTTTTTAGGTTACAAGGTCATTTCGGACTTTCTTTAGATTTCAGGGTCATTTAGGTCATTTTTTAGGTTCTAAGGGTATTAGATGGTATTTCGGTTATTTTATAGGTTTTAGAGTCATTTCAGTCATTTTGTAGGTTCTAAGGGTATATTAGTCATTTTCTAGGTTTTAAGGGTATCAAAGTAATTTTTGAGAGTTTTGGGGGGTATTTTTGTCACATGTGATGTTGGTACTGTCCAATGTGACAATGAAATTGTCAAATGTGAGGGGGGGGGGGGGGAAAGGAACCATTGAATGTGATAAAAGTACGGTCACATGAGATGTTGGTACTACCCAATGTGACTATGGAATTGTTAAATGTGAGAAAAAAAAATAGGGTACCATCGAATGTGACAAAAGTACACTAAGATGTGATGTTGGTACTGCCTAATGTGATAATGGAACCATCAAATGTGAGAAAACAAAAACCCAAAAAAAAAAAAAAAACAAAAAAATCAAAAAAAAAAAAAAGGGAACCACCAAATGTGACAAAAGAATAGTCACATGTGATGTTAGAACTACACAATATAATGATGGAACCAACAAATGTGAGAAAAAAAAAATAAAAGAACCACCGAATGTGACAAAAGTACAATCACATGTGATGATGGCACTAAACAATATAAGGATGGAATTGTCAAAAGCGAGAGAAAAAAAAAACACCAAATGTGACAAAAGTACTGTCAAATGTGATGTTAAAACTACATAATATGAGAATGAAACCATCAAATATGAGAAAAAAATAAGGGAATTAACAAATGTGACAAAAGAACTATCATATGTTGTAACACCCCGACCCAACTTTATAGTTAAATTATGTGTTTGAGTGATTAATTAGTATTTGAAGCCACTTCCTCTTTATAATTAATAGAAGAGTATTTAATAAACTTATTATTTTATAATGCATTTGAATAAGAATTGTAAAGATTATAAATAATTAGTGACTATTTGTATTATAAATATATACTAAGTATGTACAAAACTTTATTAAGTGGTTAAGTTATTAGATATATAGTTGTTGGTGTTTAATTAAGTATAAATGTGAGGATTTATATGCAAAGTTATTTTATAGTTTGGGCCTTCCTAGAATATAGAACTACGAGGGAGGTGGAAAGTAAATTTTTAAAAAGTATAAAGGTGAGTCATCAGCACACTTTTGCCTTAGCATACACGTGCCCCACCCAAAATCCATTTCTCCCTTATCTTTTCTTGGCTGCACCAGAAATTTCCTTGGTCCTTCTTTCTTTTCTCCTTTGTTTTCTTCTTTCTTTGATCTTATTGGCTGCACCTTATCTCTTCTTTGACTTTCTTAAAGAAGCTAGAAGACTCAAGAAGCTCTCTCCCTCTTTCATACCCACGAGTCCAACACCAAAAGAAAGAAAAGCCTTCAACTCTTCTTTCCCTCTCACACCTACGGGTCCAGCAGCAAGGAAAAAGGTTTCTTTCAATCATTCTCAAGCTTTTGTCCCAATTTAAAGCTAGAGTGATTCTAGCTCTATTACTCCAAGAATTTGTGCATAGGGTAAGGGGAAAATCTAATCCTTTTAATCTATTGTTCATTTTAAACTTAAGTGATGGTTATATGAATTTGTATATGGGTGTGTTGGATTTTAGAGTGTGTTGATTAATTGAACTTGAAGAGAGTCATTGTTTATTCTTGCATGTGCCCTAGATGATAGAATAATATAAAATCTGTTATGGGTAAGTGTTAAAATGAGTTAAATAGCTAGATTAACTTTATGGAATTGTTAATTGAGGTACTGAATGTGTTGTTGATTCAGTAATTGAAGCTTGTTAAAAGTTAGTTAATGAACTTGTTAAGAGTTGCACCCATTGGTTAACCTGTTTGGTCATCATAAATCCTGTATTTTTCTAGGACAGCTATAGGTAAAAGGTTTGCTGGAAATTATTATATAATATGTCTAGTATGTGTGTATTAAATTTTATATAAAAATACCATCGTTTGATAGTTTTTTGTGAATTTACAAGAAAATGTTGCAAAGCTGTCACTGTGACAGATTCTGTGTTTACGCATGATAAATTATGTATTAAATTTTTTTTAGTGAATTAGGATGTTAGGAGTAGTTCTTATGAATGCTAAGACACTTATGGTTCTAATGGAAGTGGTCTCATGGCATTTGGATCAATATAAAAATAATGGTTTAATTTCTAAGTTACATGAAATTCTGTCAGGACAGATTTGAGCATGTTGTCTTTTATGATTTTTAATAAATCATAGCTTTATGCTTTGACTCTGAAATTGATACGGTATTACAAGACATCCAGAGGAGTGGCTCTGTAAAATTGCATGAGGATTAGATGTGTTTAGATAGCCCGTTTGTATTTTACAAACTAGGCATATGATGCTGAAATGAGCAGTAAACAGTAAATTATAACTCTGACTTTGAGGATTTAATTCAAAAGTTAGGGTGAATGTTTTGAGCTATAATTTAATATACTTATCTTTTGGTATGTCTAGATCATAGATTAATTTTGTATAACTTGGTTCAAGGTTTAGTACTCAAAGGACGGGTTCTAAACCATTCAACTATTGTTTTTATGAAGCTGTCTTGTTCAATGCGTTGTATGTTGCCATGTGAGTGTATATGGTTCCATGTGAGTGTATATGGTTATATGACCATGTTTAAAAGATTTTATGTTTATGCATGCATTATTGCCTTAATCTCAAAGCACATCTTGAAATGAAGTTGGCTCCTTTGGAGATATGATGTAAATATGAGAATGATGGCTTTTCTTTAGTTTGGTACATCATTTGTTGATGTGTGCATAATATGTTTATGGGAACCTCGTTGAAGTGGGATTATGGATTCCTTAATTCTAAGAGATAGGCTTTGAGATGAATGTGTAAGTTTATGATAAAGAATAATTGATATTAATAAGCTTTAATATTTGGTTTAGGTGTTACCAGCCCCTAGGTTTGAGCTCATTCGACTTTAGGCTCTCGGTTCCCCTGCTTTCAGGTAAGGGATAAGTTATATGAGCATTTGGTTAGTCATGAGGTTATTTTAAAGTGTATTATGCATTAAAATGTTTTTTATTAGAGATATGACATATAATCATGTTTCAGACAATGATATGTTCGTGAGCTTTCGAAACCTTATGTATATGATTTAATCATATTGATGCCATTACTAATTTCCACGAACATGATGTTTAATGAAAAGAATGGAAATGCTATTATTATGAAATGTTATGCAAAATAAGAAATTTCAGTATGATGTATAAGTATGAAATGTTTTCGGGTTATGTCCTCTGGTGGTTTGAACTCGGCCAATAGGGGTTAATTACTGGCTTTCCATGGAAGATGTTATCTGTTTGGCCATTTAAAGTGGAGGAAATGGGGCTACTCGTAACTCTAATCTGAACAAGGCCTTTTCCCCAATGTATACAGACGGCGGGGTGGAACAAAACCTTGAGGAGATGTGCCATCAGGCCTCCCAAAGAGGACAATATCATACACACGGGAGCACCCAAATATGATGAGGCCTTCTCTGTTGTGCACATACACCAAGTATAGACTTATCAGATATGCACTAGCCAATATGTTATGAATAGCTATATTATATTATTGATCATGAGAGAATGATTTTGTTTAAATGCATTACAAAAAGTTGAAAGCTCTCATGAAAAGAAGAAGTTTTTGATGTAAAGAAAAGTTGTTCTTTAAAGATAAAAGTTTTTGAAGTTCTATTGTGCTTTAAAAATAAAGAATCTAATGAAAAAGTTTTAGTGTTCTATAAAGATAAAGCTTCTGATGAAAGTACAATGTTTATGTTAAAAAGTTATCAGATATATGTTAAGTTTTATGACTATGAAAGTTATAATATTTTATGAGAATAAGTTTATAAATAAAAGTTTTCTTAATCGTCAAGATGTTTCTAGTTTAAGATAAAGTTACCAATTATCTTATTTAAGTTAAAATGATTATTTTGTAATGAGAATCTGTGTATGTATGTATGTATGTATGTATGTATGTATATGATTTTAAACAATCAATATTATATTTGGTGACTTTGTAAGAAATGAAAGAAATTCAATCCGCAAGGTTTTGGTAATATTATTCTGATAAGAAAAGGTAGAACAATTATTTTCCTACGAAGAGCATATAAGTTATTATTAAAAATATTATAAAATACTATGCATGAAAAGATGTTCCCCTAACTGAACATTTATAAAATGAAATGATTTGATTTACATGCATTCTTATTAAATTTTTATGTATCTTACCCTTACTAAGCTATGTAGCTCATCCCTTCCACTCTTTCAGTCAACAGGTTTTAATTTGGAGTAGAGGGAGCCTTGGTCGAGTTTTGGAAGGAGCTGGTTTTAGTTTTACATGTATAGATCCCAAATTAGCAATTTGATATTTAGCTTTGTAGTATTGTGTATTTTAGGATCTAATAAAAGTTATGTACCTTAAAATATTAAAAGATGTATTATGTAAAAGTGTGGATATTGAATGACTAGTGGATTATGTTATTTTTTGAGTACAGTGTAGATGTTTTGAATGTCAAGTGAAAAGTTATATCATTTAAGTAAAGAAACAAGAATTAAAGAGGGAAGCTTTTGAAAAGGTTTTGTAAAAGTTAAGTTGGTTCTTGTTAATATCAGGTTTAAGCATGATATTAGCGTGTCAGTCATGGTCACAAATCCGGGTATCGGGTTTGGGACGTGACACATGTGATGTTGGAACTGCACAATGTGAGGATAGAACTGTCAAATGTGAGGAAAAAAATAAATAAGAGAACCACCAAATGTGACAAAAGTATTGTTAAATGTGATGTTAGAACTGTACAATGTGAGGATGGAACTATCAAACGTACAAATAAAAAAGTAAAAATAAAAATAAGGAAACCACAAAATGTGACAAAAGAACTGTCACATGTGATGTTAGAATTACATAATTTGAGGATGAAACTGTCAAATGTGAGGAGTTGGTAACTTGGTATAGTAGGTTGCCTACTAGTAATTATCGTACCCCCCCTCCCAAAAAAAAGGGGTATGGTAGAATTACCCCTATATGTGACAAAAGAACTATCAAATGTGATATTAAAACTGCACAATGTGATAATAAAACCGTCAAATGTGAGGAAAAAAAAAACCACTGAATGTGACAAAAGAATTGTCAAATGTGATAGAATTGCACAACGTGAGGATAGAACCGTCAAATGTGAGAAAAAAAAAAGTAAGGGAACCACTAGATGTGAGAAAAGAACTATCACATGTGATGTTGGAATTGCACAATGTAAAGATAGAACTGTCAAATATGAGAAAAAAGTAAGGTAATCACAAAATGTGACAAAAGAACTATCATATGTGATGTTGAAACTGCACAATATGACAATGGAACCATCAAATGTGAGAAAAAGTAAGGGAACCACCAAATGTGAGAAAAGAACTGTCACATGTAATGTTGGAACTGCACAATACGAAGATGGAACCGTCAAATGTGAGAAAAAAGTAAGGGAACCACAAAATGTGACAAAAGAATTATCACATGTGATGTTGGAACTGTACAATATGAAGATGAAACTGTCAAATGTGAGAAAAAAGTAAGGGAACTACTAAATTTGACAAAAGAACTGTTACATGTGATGTTGAAACTGCACAATATGATGAAACTATCAAATGTGATAAAAAAAGTAAGAAAACCACTTAATGTCACAAAAGAACTGTCACATGTGACATTGGAACTGCATAATGTGATGATGAAACCTTTAATGTGAGAAAAAAATAAAAAAAAGGAAACTGCTGAACGTGACAAAAGAACTGTCATATGTGATGTTAGAACTACATAACGTGAGGATAGAATCATTAAATGTGAGAAAAAAGTAAGAGAACCACCAAATATGAGAAAAGAACAGTCACATGTGATGTTGAAACTGCACAATGTGAAAATGAAACTGTCAAATGTGAGAATAAAAGTAAGGGAACTACCAAATGTGAGAAAAGAACTGTCATAGGTGATATTGGAACTGCACAATGTGAGGATAGAACCGTCAAATGTGAGGAAAAAAAATAAGGGAACCACTGAATGTGACAAACGAACTGTCACATGTGACGTTGGAACTATACAATGTGAGGATGAAACCGTTAAATGTGAAAAAAAAAAAGTAAGGGAACTACCAAATGTGAGAAAAGAACTGTCACATGTGATGTTAGAATTGCACAATGTGAAAATGAAACTGTTAAATTTGAGAAAAAAATAACCTAGTATAACAGGTTACTTACTAGTGGATACCTCACCCTTTTTTGGGGCACTGTAAAATTACCCAGGATTGGAATATAAAATACAGTATATGTCATTTCTCAAAAAAATAAAATAAAATAAAATAAAATACAGTATATGTCTAAAAAATACAAATAAAGGAAATGTGGCTGTGCTTATCACTTTTATTAACATACATGGTACACTTTTCTGAATAGGGAATTATTTGTTTATATAAATAGTAAAATCTTGTCCTAAATAAAAATAGTGCAATCTACATTCTACGCCTTACATTGTTCAATTCTTCCTTCCAAAGAAACTATTAATTAATATTACTAGCTTTATATATTTATTCATGGTATATGAGAGATTGATATTTAACGTGAACAAAAAACCAAGTCTTCACTTTTTTAGTTCTAGGTTTATGCTATCTACTAATATTCCAAGTCTAGTTCTAGGTTTATGCTATCTACTAATATTCCAAGTCCGGGATCATTTTTTCTGTGAAAAGTGAATATATATATATATATATATATATATATATATATATATATATATAATGGTACCATGAAAAAGCTGGTTTTTTCCTATTTTATTTGGATCCAGATCTTCTAGATTTTCTAAAATACTATATCAAATAAATTTTTTTAAATTCATTTTTTAATGATTTAATGGTTTAGATTTTATCATGTCAGTATTCTACTAACAATAATCTTAATTGTTTTGTTTGCAACATTATTATATTATTTTAAGAGTATCATTAGTGGAATGCTGACATAGTAGAATTTAGACTCTTAAATCATAAAAGAATGGCTAACATTTAAATAAATCTAATGATAAAGTACCTTAGGAAATCTAGAGAATCTGAATCCATTTTATTTACCTAGCTAGTTTGGTACGTTATATTATATTTTACGCAGAGTCATTGCTATAAAATGTTTTTCAAGGGGTTGTGGTTATTTTATTTTCTATTTATATAATTCTATAGTTATAACTAGGACTATAAATTAACAAGCTAAGTCGAACCGAGCCGAGCCAAGCCAAATATTAAAAGTTTAGACTTTTTTTATTTAATTTTTAATTTGAACATGAGCCAAACTCAAGCTTATCACATAGAAAATACATGTTCAAGTTTGTTTACGAGCTTCTTTTTTTCATATATATAAAAATAATGACTAAAATATTTTACATTTTTATATATTATATATTTTTACTAAGAATATACTAATTATATTATCAATGAACTACGAATAATAATTTTTTTAAGTATATATAAATATATTTTTAGATAATTATACATATTAAACTATAATATTTTTTATAGAAAAAATCGAGCACCATGTTCACGATCATATTATTATATTTAAGCTTTAGTCATTTAATAATGGAACAAAAACTTGGGTTTAAACTTAGCTTTTTTCACGAATTGAGCTCGAACTGTTCATAAATAATTTGATTCATTTATAGTTCTAGTTAAAACAATGGGGTGAGAGAATTCAAACACCGACTCTCCTAATAGAGGAGAGTAGGTTATGCCACTAAGTTATAAAGCTTGCAGTTAATTTTAAACTTTTATATATATATGGACTTAAAAAAAAATTATGTTATGCCTAAGCCAATTGAAATGCTTGGTTTACAAAAATATAGGAGCCCCTACCCCTAAAATAGAGAGAGAGTAGTTCAATGGCCCTTTTAATGAAAGAAGTGAGAATTGGTTCATAATTATAGATACGTTATTTTTTATTTCACTTCTTGCTGTAAATTTTGTTCTTCCGTCTGCTAAAATTTTGGATCATTTGTGATTATAAGGATTTCATTGGTAGTGAAGTATGAATGACGTGGATGTGAAATGTTAATCTATATATGTAGATTATTTCAAGATTTTAAATAGAAATTGGTTGAACCGCCTAGGATATTTCTATCAGATTAATTATGCAATGTATCCTGCTTCAAACATTAAAAAGTAAATTTGTGATACACGTGAAATAGCCTTTACCTACATAGCAAGTTTCGGATAACTTTTGCCACAAAACTGTGTATGTTTCTATCTTTTGCATCAAGCATGGTATCAAGCATAAGTAAAACTGTTTATGCTTCTTTTTCACGGTTAACTTTTTCAGGGAAAAAAAGTAGATACTATGCTATTCGTGCTTTAGACAAAGGAGTTAAATATTCCAAGCTTGATATTGGGCAGGGACGGAACCATGTACAAGCTGAGGGAGGCTGTTAACACTATTCGTGCTTTAGACCAAATTCTTAACACTAAAATGTTAATCTTTGATATTATAAGTCATAAACCTTGATTGATGTAAAGATAAAGCATAAACGCTAGGTTAATCACGAAGGGGATCACATATCAAACTTGTTATGTAAATAAAGTCTGAAGGAACCCACTATTTCTTCTGTGTCAATTACTTCTTTTTTTTTTCAATTCTGGGCAAAGATGATCCCGACAATTAGCAGATAGCATAAAGCTAGTATAAAAACAAAGAATTCCCTAAAACTAATTCCTGTTCGATGGATAAGGACAAAAAACTAGTCATAATTTATAGTTTATTCAAAAGTTGTGCCATGTAATAAAATCCATCAGCTACTTTCACCTTCTTCTCTATTTTTTCCACATATCTTGTAGATGAATATATTCCATACTTGCGATGCTTATGACGTCATAAAATTTAGCTGCTTCACAACACTCTGTACATTAATTTAGAGCATAAGTCCTAAATTTCCCAAGCTAAAGTTTCCACGTACAATAAATGACTGTAAATATACTAGGATAACAAAGTTCCAAAATTCAATTGCCTTCTTTGGTGCAAACTTGTTATGCATGTTGTTTCCATGGAGCCCTGTTTGAAGATTAATGCTGTCACTAGAGAAGCTGGTGAAACAGGTAGCGGCGCCACTGAGGAGGCCCAGATTTTCAGCATTTCAATGCATACTAGTACCATGGGGGCAAGGTTTGAAACGGTAAAGAAGGCAGGAGAATATGCAAAGAATCACTCTATATCACCAAAGATACAAAAGATTATGTCCTCACTGCGAGATCAACAGGATTTTGAGATGTACTATGAGCCAAGAGTTGTATCACTTGGTCCCATCCATCATGGTAAGGAAAAGTACCAGCTAGGAGAGAGGTACAAGCTTGAGTTGACATATGAATTCGTCAATGGTAGCGGCAAGGAAATAGAATATTTATACAGGAAGATTGGGGATAACATCAAGGAACTGAGGGAATGCTTCGTGGAGGAGGTGACCAAAGCATATGATGATGAGGCCCTCGCTTGGCTGTTGTTCGTGGATGGCTGTGCAATACTACAATACATATACTGCGCTACTGAATACCGGTTCAAACAGTTGAACATAAAAACTGACCTTGCTGCATTTGGACAACAGGATTTGTTCTTGCTGGAGAACCAACTTCCTTATCGTCTCCTCAAATGGTTGATGGGCTTAAGTGAGATGAAAGAGGAGTTGGGGGAATCAATTGAAACTTACATTGCACAACACAGTATGGTACCAGAGGATCAGCAATTGAAGCAGCAACAAACAAAAGGCAAGAGAGGCAATGCGGTTCTTTCAGATGAGAAGATAAAAGAACAAATAATATCAATGGACAATGAGCCCATCCATCTTCTCGATCATCTGAGGACAAAACTCTTGGGTAAAGCACAACTGGATTCTTTTATAATTCCTAAGAGAGCAGACCAAGATTGGCAATCCTATCGCAACGTTCAGGAGCATCAAGTAGCAGGTATCCGTTTGAAACGTAGTTGCAATAGTTGCTTGCGTAACATATATTTTAGTAGTCGAGTCCTTGGTTTTGGGCACCTTTATCTTCCACCAATTATTGTGGATGAGTCAACGAGGCCGGTGTTCTTGAACTTGATAGCCTACGAAAGGTGCATGGATTTCGAAAACGACCATGGGGTCATCTCTTACATATTCTTCCTCAATTCACTAATCAGGGATGGCAACGATGTTAAGGAACTCAGAAAAGCAAGGGTATTCGAGAGCTTTCTTGCTAGTGACGATGATGCAGCTGTACTCTTCAAAGAGATAGCCACCAACTTGGTGCCTAACCCCTACATATATAGATATGTAAGAATCCAAATGAATAAGCACTCTAAAAACTTGATTAAGGCCTGGATAGCTCAATTCATTCACAACTATTTCAGCAGCCCCTGGACATTCTTGTCCTTAGTTGGCGCATTGTTGGTACTTGCTCTAACTGCCACTCAGACTTGGTATGCTATCAATTCTCCCCGTGACGACTTCTGCAATAACTTAATACGAAACTTGACATCCGAAAGGTAAAATTTACTTAATGTACTCTTTCTGAGTGTCTCTATTCTAGCTGGTGTACATGGTTTCTATGCCTTTGAAACCGTTGTTTTTCAAATAAAGGCCTTTAGAATTCTTCAATTCGTGATTTCGTATGGGCCATTCTAAGGCCATATCATTTTATTAAGTTCTTTAACTTTGTTTTGAAATTTTCATTCAAGTCTTTAATGAGTCCGTTGATTGTACTTTCTAATTTGATGTACAGTGTGGATTTTAAAAAGTGTCGAGTTTGTGCGTGATGTGTGATAAGTTCAATCGTATAATGCTCCCAAGCGGAAGAGCTGGTCCCATGACTCGCATGTGAAAGCTCACTAATTTAATTACAAGTACTAATTAAGACCAAAAATTTTAAATTACGGCTTTATTAGTTAAATCTACTCAAAACAATGCGGAATAAGAGAGATAAACGGCCTAATTAACCGAGACTATTAACAAGTGCATGGATAAACATAATTAACAAATAGGTAACAACACAAGTAGTAAGAAAAGAAGAAAGCAAAATGTGTTATCGAATATTGACACAAACTTATCCTTAACAGAAAAAGATCACACCAAAGGAGTTCAAACTGTTTGACAATCTGATTTTGCATCTCATACAAAACACACAGCGAAAGCAACAAACACGGATCTACTTCATTTATGAAAGATAACATGTAACCTTAAATTCTAGAACAAAAAATAGAAAGCGTATCTTAATGCAATGAAGTTTAAAACCAAAACTTGAGAATACCTCTAATCAACATCCCAATTCCACATGGTGCCCGAGAAGAGTGATCTCTCAATCAGTCTTTATGTACGCTGATTCTCAAAGAAAAGTTATTTTTTCAAAAGATGTTGTTCTTCTTGTTCCTAGTGTAGAGAAAAACTGTTTTCTTTTCTTTTTATCATACGTACATATTAACTACCTTGGTAGTTACTTTATTTAATAACTCTTATTAAATAAAAACTGATTATCTAATTGGATTAGCCTTTTAGGCCTGCTCAATTGAGTTTTAGTTTGTGGCTTGAGATGGGACCAAAGTAAACAAATAAAACTTTAGCTCCAATAGGCCTTGGGCTTATCTGTCAACTCTTGACAATTCGAAAATCACCATTAATTATATTTAACATTACTATATAAATATAATTACACTTTACAACTTATTAATAAATTATATCTCAAGACTCTAATGATATCATTTTACCCCTCTATGAAATATCCATAGTGAACAAAGTCATAATGAACTGTCACTTTGGAAATAACTATTTTATCCTTGAGTACCCAATTTAATATTTTAGTTATTCATTTTTATTGAAATTTGATTTCAATAAATATAAACTTTAGTAACTCTTTACTAAAGTGGGCGCCCTGAATAACTAGTTCCCATTAAACTTATCTCAAAGGGATATTTTGTTTCTCTATAAAAAGAGATTATGGATTCCATCTTGAGAATATGTGTCAATATTAGACTGTCAATATTAGATCTCACTCCTTATATATCAAAGTAACCTACATTTCATGATCGAATTCGCTATCTTTTCAGGATTGAGGGTCTATGAAATTAGAAGTCGTGAAATTAATCATTTAGATGACAGTTGTTGATTGAATAATTTATCTCACAGCAGTCTAGTTTAATATGTCTTAACACTTAAAACACATCAACACATTAATTAGAAGTCTCTATTTCCATAATTAAGACAAACCATCTTAGTTGATATGTTATAGTCTTCGTAGATGAAATGCCTAATTTTATCACTGACTACAAACTACGTTTTGAATTTACAAGGAACTTGTGATTTATATCTTTTGTGACTAAATTACATAAATCACATACAATGCATCTCATGAACTATGCTAATGTCTCATTAATTCATTTGCAAATAGTCTCATATAATTAATAATTTAATTATTTATGACATGCCAATAAATTAGATTTTAGGGCATAAACCCTAACACAAACCTCATCAGAAGATAAACACCAGTCAAGCCAATCTTTATCTCACGGAGATTAGAATAATCATGTACTCTAAAAATTCAAAATTAGATATAATCTAAATATTTAAATTCATTCTCTAATGTAGATCTAAATAGCAATATAAATACACAAAAGCTCCCAAGAATGTTTTCACGAGAAGCAATCGTTTTCAGTCTTTCAATTTAATTATTTCATTTTAATATCTCTCACAATGGCGTTACATCCTGGATTTACTTTAGAAAACCAATATGCATCAAGCAAAATTAGTCTCATCTCCTATGGCCTCTAGTACTTCATAAAGTAAATTTATTGGAGCTTCCTTATCAGATCCTAGTCTATATTGTGGTGTGGTGGGTTCTTTATAGCAAGTTTTTGAAACTCGGACCAGACCCGGAGGTCCGACTGGAAAAACCGGGAATCGGACTAAAATCCGGTTTTTTAAGCCAGAGAACTAGGTATTAGGATTCGAACCTGAGCTCTCACACCTTATAAGTAAGACTGAAGCCATGACCAACAGACCAAGTGCTCTTCTTGGGATCTAATATGCAATATTATTAAATTTATATTAAATTTACATGATTTATAGTTTCTAAACTTCTATGTCATCTTTCTCAACATATTAAATATTACTAAATTAACTTTTTATTTAATAATAATACCTATGCAATTTATGAATTTATTTTAAAAGTCGTTTTTAGTTAATTCAAATGATTTCTCTTAAAGGATTATTAAAAAAATTTCTTTTTATGCTTATTTATGTTGTACTATTTTTTATTAACCTTATAATGTACTATTTTATGTATTTTGTTTCAATTTTTAAGATATTTTTAGTAAATTTTGCTAATATTTGCAAATTTAATATATTTATTTATATTTAAATAATTATTAAATTAATTATGACGTCATCACGGTTCGACCCCGGTTTGACCTCGGTTCGACCTCAAAAACCTTAAACCTCTCCTTTTTATAGTTCAATGAACGATCCGGATCTGAAAACCTTGCTTTACGGTACTTATCCATAACACGACCATACATTGCTTTGCTGTGAACGAAGTTTGTCAATTTATGTCTTATCCTACTATAGATCATTGGAGTGCCGTTAAAATAATTTTACGGTATTTGAAGCACATTGTTAATTACGGTCTCCTTCTCCACCGTGACTCCTCTTTTAATATTCAAGCATTTTTAGATGCCAATTGGACTAGTTGTCCTGATGATCGCCATTCTACCAGTGGCTAATGCATTTATCTTGGTTGAAATTTGATTTCATGGTGCTCCTAAAAATAGAGTACTGTTTCTTTGTCACGCCCTAAACCCCAAAAGGTCCAAAGCATGAGAAAGAAGTCTCAAAGTACCTATAGATTTTTCCTTTGATCCACATAAATCACATTAAGTACCAACATCAAGAATTATCATAATAATTCCATTGAATATACTCTCAAAGTAAGTCAGAATTCTAAGCAATAATTACAGGGACCATTGGCCACAAAAGAATAGAGATCCGAATAAATAATTACATATAATCAGCTTGTCCCATCAGTGAGAATAATGTCACAACCACTATAATATACAAAAGAATGAAGAAGAAGAAGAAGAATAGGTTAATGGATGTGTAAAATAATATTAAAAAAAGAATATAAAAATATTATTTATATAAATTACAGTGTATAATAGATGAACTGATGTGGATGTTTGTAAAAATAGATGTGTAAAATAAAAAAAGTAGCTTTTTCTGTGTAAAATAGACGATAAGTTTACACGAGCTGGTGTGGATGCTCTTAGTGGGTTTATATGATTTTGCTAGAGGCTTTCTTTATCTAAGCTTTGATAATTATACCCACTAGTCACAGACCCACGCGATGCGCAAAAAAATATGAAACATAATGCAATAAAAAAAGTTATCTCATATTTTATTGTGTGAGAACTATTAGACCAAGTTGTAACCATATATACTTTGTTATTTACCATACAGATACATGCGAATCAACTCTTATAGGTATAATTTTTCTCCTAAACATAGATCAACATTTCGTTTTTTCTCGTAATCAATAAATCATATATCATAAAGTGAAAATATAAAATAAAATAAAATTCAATAAACAATTTTTTTCATCATGTGAACATTTGAATAAATCTCACAATATATAACTCTTCAAATTTATAAATCATATGATTACTTAGATTATATAGTAAAATAAGACCAACCTATCCATCATAACATTGCAATATCGTCTAGATATAATTATATAAAAGTCATGTTTTTTGTTGATCTTGTCTCATTAATCCAAAAGTAACATCTATATAGCTAATAAAATCTTTAGAGAGTAATATATGACGGTGAATTCTTAGTTTGAATAACCGATTATAAATATATATTCAAACATCTATTAGAAGATAGAATCAATAACTTTAATAAATAAAAATTTGGCAAAATGATTAAATAGTATACTACCTTCAGTTTAGTGATATTAAGATATTTTTTATAAGGAGTGTACACATTCAACCAAGAGGAATTAATAAAAGAATTTTAAATTACTATCAACTATGTTAGTTTGCTCTTTGTTTTTCATGGTTTCTCTTCAAAATGAAAGTGACATTGACAAATTTAAGTTTGTGAGTGATAGAAAAAAAAAATGATAAGTCCATATAATATTATAATAGTAACAAAAAGAAAATCACAATTTTCCATATATGATGGTTGTGGCAACTTGTGCATGAGAGTGTGGTACTAACATTATTGGAGTTTTATTTCACATGGATCATTTGTCTTCAAAGGCCACGTCATTTTATTATTTTCTTTACCTTGGTTTTGAAGTTTTCATGCCAGTCTAAAATAAGTCAGTGTGATTGTGCTTTCTAATTTGATGTAAATGTAAAGATAGGAAAATAATTACGAAAGTATGTGCGTGATTTGTGTTTGTCGTATTTAATCAACTTTAAAGGTGATTTCTGTTTGTCATATGTAATCAACTTTAAAGATGAATATATATACTAGATCCAATATGTCCTTTTTCTACAACAATATTAGTACAGTGCAAGCCAGTTGCATTGGCCATTGTCAATTGCATCAACTTTATGCCACACATTCTTGTCATTGCACAAAAGTCATGGCAGTTTGAGTAATGAGGGAGGATTATCTTCACTTCTGTTTCCCAATAATATATTCCATAAGCTCAACGACTTTTTTAATTTTTCATAAGTGAATGAAGGAAATGAATAGAAAAAACCTATTACTTGAAAGATATGTTGAATTATTTCAACTAAAAATTTAAATATAAAAGAAATAAAGTTTATATGAATTCTTATGATACGGCTAGCAAATGACATAAAACAAGTAAACTACTTATTCATGTTGACATTCCAAGCCCAAAAGCTTAACATCATTTCAAGAGTTGGCCTAATACAATTTTTGTAAGATATTCGTTGGAAAAGGAAAACTTCGTAATTAATTGTTGTTTGCAGTTGGTGATTTTGTTGCATAGAGTTGAATTTCTTGTAACCCAACGGCAAACTCTTTTAAGTAAGGGCAAATTATCACCCTAAAGAAAGCATTTTTAGCACACCCTAAAGTTAAATTATGTTTTCTAATTATTTTTTGTACTCAATTTCTTTGATACAATTCCGATTTACTAAATATATAAGGACAAAATGGGCAAATGCCCTTTTCTGGGAAACTAAGCAGCGTTTTGCCCCAGTTTTCAAACTAATCAGGGAAATGCCCCTATTTTGTAACTCGATATCAAAGAAATCGAGTTGTTATAAAGAACTCGATTTTATAGTAATCGAGTTAGTCCGACCGCTGTGCCACGCTGGCGCAGTTGACCTGGCATTTTTCAATTAAAAAATGGCTGTATAGTTATTCATAACTCGGTAACTTGAAAAGCGAGTTTTCTTCAGCGGTTTGAATCAATAGGACCCTAACGTCTCACAGCGCCTATTCGCTCTCTCTCTTTCCCTCGCGCTCTCTGCCATCACTCTCCCTCCACACTCGCCCTCGCTGGCTCTGCGATCAAGCTTCCCCACTCTCCATCAGTCTCTCTCTCTGTCCAGTCTCCATCAGTCGTCGTTGCTTCCCGTCGTCGTTGCTTCCCGCCGCCGTTGATTACAGGTACGGTTGTGTCCTCTGATATCTGTTCTGATTTTGGTTAATATTAGGTTGTGTTTTATGTGAGATTTTGATTACTTTGTGGAAACTTCGTAAAAAGTAGTAAATATACCAGTGAAGATGAGAATTTTGGTGTGTTTTATATGATGCAATGATGATGATCTAAAGTATTTCTTGCTATATGTCTGTGTC
This sequence comes from Lithocarpus polystachyus, assembly GCA_033629205.1. Lineage (NCBI taxonomy): Eukaryota > Viridiplantae > Streptophyta > Magnoliopsida > Fagales > Fagaceae > Lithocarpus > Lithocarpus polystachyus. The sequence continues at coordinate 8,707,381 of CM066168.1, read as the reverse complement.
TGTGTGATTTTCTCATTAGTGAGAATTTTGTTGTCTTTTACACGACGCAATGATTATGGACAGTGATTAATGAGTTTAAATGTGCTTGGGGTTTGGGGTTTTGATGGGGGGTTTTGGCAAATTGAGTGGTGGTGTTTCAGTGATGTCTCTGGGTTTGTGTAAAAAGTGTCTTATTCGATTGTAGGCCTGATTTTGTTATGGTTGGCCTGATTTTGTTATGGTTGTTGTAAATGGTGTCGAACTAATTACGTTTGAGTCGAAATAGTTGTTGTAAATGGTGTTGAAGTAATTACGTTTGAGTCTAAGTAGCTGTTGTAAATGGTGTAAAATGTGTCTCATGCCTCTCGCACCAACTGTTAGCTCTGAAGCAGAACCCATCTCATAAAGATTGGTTCTATTAGGTACAGAGGTTAAGAAAAAAATGATGAAAACTTTGAGACTCTGGTTGTTATGTTCTGCCCATAATGACATCCTATATACATAAATCTATGAAATGCAATACACATTCACATGAAACAGAAAGTTTGCTACTGTAAGTCCAGTTAAAAACCAGTAAGAGTGATGAAATGAAATGGTAGCATTTCGTACAGCAACAAACAAATTAAGTTCTTTCACATCCCGTAAAAGTTTTACAACTCATTGTTTTTGGTATATCTAGATTTTTATAAATATCATTATATCTAGGAATTGACACTACTTTTGTTTTGCATATCAGTCCGATGTAGAAAATTGAAAGTAACTTTACGGGAAGTTCTTTTGCTTGCAATACAACTCCTCTTTGTTTAAAATTGACCATAAGGAGGGGGAGAGGAATAATTGAACATTCAATGGTCCTGCACCCTTTGGTGAATTTGAGATGGGCTAACTCGTCAAATGTTGAAAATAGACCTAACAAGTGGGAAATGGGCTGACTGAGTCATGGTATGCTTACATGTCTAGTGGTAGAAATGTAGAATAATTAGTATAGGTTTCTAGATATGCTTAGGTTGAGAACCAAATGACCTGTAGTTGTAGGGATCTTAGTGGTCTATCGTAAACGGGCATTGCATAGGACATAAAACGGGGAGCTGTCAAGGATGACCTTATAGAGAGTGTTACTTTGTTGACATTACCAAGTTTGATTGAACAGGTCTGAGAATAGAATATCTAAACATTGAGTTGTTGCAATTTATATTAACTATGTGACTGCATTGGTCATAAGCCATAGAGTTGAATTTAAATGTCCTTTTAAATATCTCTTCCCTCCATATGCTGCCCCTAATAATTGTAATTGATATTTTCTCTGCTAAAATCCCTCTCAAAGACATCATAAACCAAAAAGAACTGTCACATTTAAATATTGCTCAAATGTTGAACATCTAGGTATCAATCAAGTTTCTAGCACATTAATTAGTGACTTGTTTGTGTTTTTTTTACTTCAATTACAGATACTAGGAAAAAAAGACGAAGAAGTGTTTATATTTAGGATTACTATGCCGGTTCTTATTTATTTAAGCTTTACTTTGATTGCTTTTGAATTGCATGTTCAGTGGGGGTAAGGAGTGATGTTGACAATCTTGTTGGGATCATAATATGTCAAACAAGATGTATCCATGCTTTTATTTTATATTAATTGTGGTTTACTTGTTAGATAATTGTTAACAATCTATTTGCTGCCATGTCAGATATGCAGGCACTAGATAGAGTGCAGCCTGGACCTGATGATCGTACCCAGTTGACCCGGCAGCCGGATCATCGGTCAACTCTGCTTTGGAGGTGCGCCGCCAATGAGGTATGTAGTTGTATTATTAATATATGTCTGTTTTATAATTACCTCGTGTGCACTACTTAACACCATACTTGTTTGTGTGCAGGAGGTGCCTGGCATCATAAAGGTTCGACGCCGTAAATGTGTATTGCCGCAGGGTGGGCTGGACCCACGTATCATGCAATACATAGATGCAGCAGGTTTGACTGGGTTATTCAAGGTTCCTGATATGGAGGTCGACCACGCGTTGATCACGGCCTTGGTCGAGCGGTGGCGTCCAGAGACGCACACGTTTCACTTACCCCATGGAGAAATGGGTATCACCTTGCAAGATATGGAGGTGATGCTGGGAATTCCGGTGGATGGGTTGCCTGTCACTGGGAGGACAGACATGCAATGGAACGTGGTGTGCCAAGAATTGTTGGGCCATGAACCTCCGCCCGTGATACCGAACTCAAACAGGTCTACCCTTACTGGGGCGAGGATAAAATACAAGTGGCTTGATGCACAGTTTGCCACTCCCCCAGCTGCGGACGCTGGTGACGAAGTTGTGCAGCAACATGCCCGCTACCACTTACTGGTACGAATGGGGGCCCTGTTGTTCATGGACAAGTCTGCGGACCGGGTCTCATTGTTGCCTCTGCAGTTGCTCAACCCAATTAGCAATGGGAGACGGTACAGCTGGGGCAGTGCAGCATTGGCTTGGCTTTACAGGCAACTTTGTAGTGCATCGAAGAAGGATGCCATGCAGATTGGAGGAGCACTCTTGTTGGTGCAGCTATGGGCCTATTCAAGGTTCCCACGAATATGCCCTATTGCGAGGCCGCCTCTACCGCCAGTGCACTCAGGGCCTCTTGCCATTAGGTACGTTACGCTCATTGAGTTCTCGTTATTCAAGCTAAAGTGTCTCTTCGGAATAATTATTTATGCGTAATAGTATAAAGTCCCATTTTATTTGTCTCTTTGATATAATTAAAAATATGTCAAACTAACAAACAAAAGAAACTTATCAATGTTTATTATATGGATGTGAAATATAAAGCAAAGTTTGTTAAAAGTAAAGTTCAGTAACGAACATTTGTCGAAACCCCATGTTTGCTAGGTGGAGCGGGCCAAAATGCACCGCAGAGCATGCCACACATGTCCTTGCTACGTACCGGACGTCACTGGCTACACTACGGGCAGAGCAGGTATTCGGTTAATTTACGTCCTCAACTTGAGGATTTTATTTTTGTTTGAATTCTTGGATTGTTGTAGGAATGAGTTGATTTAAGAATGTTGGTTCCATCCCATCATTTTGTCTATTGTGAAGTACTTCACATTAGAATTGAGATTTGCAGCACCTGCATGAATACGAACAAGCATAAACTCAAAATTCCACTTGCCAATGTTAAGGCCTTTCTCAATTTTTTTTTTAACCTAGCAGAAACAAATATTATATAATCCACCAATTTTACAACCTTGTATTTGGAGACTTCTTATTATCAAAAGTAGGGGTGTACATCATGGGTCGAGTTGGGTTTGATTGAAGGGTTTTTTCCAACTTAACCTAATTCCACCAATTCCTAACTCATTACATGTGTAGAAACCAACTCAACCCGACTCACGTGAGTTAGGTTAAGTTGGTTTGTTGGATTAATGGATTATATTTAAATTTATTCATATATATATATATTAAGTAGAATTTGGCTATATCCTTCATTATGTACGGAACTGTTTGTGATTTACGCCCAAAAGAGAAAGTACTGGTTTAGTCCCTTTTACAAGATGTCTGAATTGAATAAGTAATGTAGCTATATATATGTTGTTCAAAAAAGCACCAACATGCGCAAAAGATTGAGCATGAAGTACTGCTTTAGTGCAAGACAAAGTGTGTTCAAGCCTGTGTTGCAACAAAAAAAACTCCATCAGTTCTTACAAATGTCATTAAGCTGATGCAATGAAGAGAAGGCACACGTATTGTTCATATGTAATTGGTTATAATTCGATGAGAAATGAATTTACCTAAGACTATACCTAATATAATAAGATTTTTCTTTTGTTGTATTTGTGAGCTGAAGTAATTTATTTGATTTTAATGATGCATCTTCGAAATTTACGATGACATCTTTAAATTCTTCCCAGCTACTAACTTAATCAAAAGTTTGTGTTGATCATGTTACATTGTGTCATTATACATCGTTTTAACCTATTTAAGACAATAGAAAATAGATCTTTTAGCCTGCCATCAAAAGAAAATAAAAAATTTCAAAACTTTATATTAGCCGAATGATTGTAAACTCACAACATATTAATTAAATTATAAACAGAAGGCCTCGTACCATAAATTTGTACAAATATGGGTCTTTTCAAAACAAGGGAATCAAGGCATATTAGAATATAAATGATATTTCATAACTCAAACATTATATGCTAGAAATTTGATTAAACACAAAACTAAGCTTGTACAGTTCGTAATTAATTAATAAAATGTTGTGAGCTCGAAATGCTAGTTATTTCTCTACCTAATAGGTAGACAATTGAGTATTTCTTGTTCTAATTGTTAGAATCCAGGATTACAAACATGTATATAACTACAAAAAATATTGTTCCATTGTAAGTTATAAAGTACCTTTGCTGAATTGAAGGTTATAGTTTTGGCTTATGGGAGAATACTGATCGACTTCTGGACGCAATTCAAGTGGTATATTTTGAATTTGAACAGTAACATTCGGTTTAGCATAGTTAGTAAGCCACAATTGCCAATCAGTCGAAATATGCGAACACTGTAAGACTTTTGACACATTACCTCTTGTTGTTGACCTAAATGAAAAGTTGGTTCGTGCTCCTTGCAGCAAAGTTGTAGAGCACAATTTAATTGCAGCATGCAACTCCTTAAGATGTCCCCACTTAGGCTGCCTTAATAGGCCTAAAATTCGTAAAAGTTGTGGATTATTAATTACTACTTTAGGACCATAGGAACTTATGCTGCTTACCATATTCATCAAGAGGAGCTTGATCATAATAAGCTATGATGATATATGCAGAGCTTGTTCCACAAAATTTGTTCCACCATGGTACTAGGATGAGGAATGTAATTTTAGACATTGACACGATTAGTTTAACAAGAGAACAATAAGGCTTATGTAATTTCCAGCACTAAAATTGAGGTTGGTATGTTATTTAGATAGAAATATGAGTAGCCTTTAACAGTTTTTGATGAGAATTATAACTAAAATACCATACCATGTAATGATTTACATAGCTTCCATTTCTTGCAATACAAAGTGCTACATCAAATGCAATGTCTTCAGCAGACCAAATATATGTGTTTCCTCCGTATACTTGCTAGCTTCAAGAGAAAATTAAGTACAGTTAGTAGAATGCAGATTGATTAATAGTCATTTTGTTATGAAAACTATGCAACATTGTTAATGACTAATGCAATTAACAATGTACAAGTTTTCTATTACGGTCGAACGGTTTTGCGAAATCAACTTGGATTCATCTTAATGCAGAGCGGAGTTGACCGATGCCCCAGTACCCTCCTCTAAGTCTAGTTCATATTGAAATCCCTAGTATCTGATGGTGTCACTTAGCTTTGAACGTTATGCTGAAAATGCAATGTGGATCTCGGTCAACCTATATCTTTTACTATTTTTTGCAGATCAATCTTAATTGCTTGTTGCCTTCAGATTACCTGAAAAAAATTTTCAGACAATGTAACCACGTTCTTTTACTTTCTGCCCAATAATGGCTGCAGATTTTGTGTATGAATAGAAGCAACAAATTCCATGCTTTCCATATTACATATCACAAGCATAATCTGAATTGAACAAATATGATGTCTCACTATCACAAACATAATCCACAAACATAATCCACTTATGCAGATTGTATGGGAGCCGTACACACATACGCTGGGCTCCCTGCCCGCGTATTGCACTGCCGGGCAGCATATTTGGAGGGCCGAGGTGCCATTGATATACTTTTGGATAGTGGAGGGGCATCATCCCGAGCGGGTCTTCCGTCAATTTGGGATGAAGCAACCAATTCCACTTGTGGTGGATACGTCGATTGCCCTTCACAAGATATCCCTCCAGGGTAAATGGGAGAAGGATTGGGTGGTAGAACATCAACTCCATATTCAGCAATGGGCCAACCGAGGGGATGAAGTTCGCGCTGCCCCTCTTCTGGACGGTGATGATACGTACCTCGTTGAGTACATGACGTGGTACAATCGCAACACAAGGCGGTACATAACACCAGAGTCTGCGTACTGGGAACTCATGGTGAGGCAACACTTCCTTCCCCTTTGTTGAAACCATTGTTCAATTAAATATCTTCAGCAGGTTTATCATGCACCTTTAAACTCCACACTAATTATTGTCGTTACATCTCTACATCTCAATGACTTTTTCTTTCATTATGTTTTAAAGTCAAAAAATAGTGCATGATTTAACTTCTTCATAACTAAGTGAATTTGTCTTGATCCAATTGCTTTGCGCGAGGAATGGTTAATTGGCAATGACCACACCTTTGTTCATGTATGAAGTTCAAATTTTAAAAAGGGTGGGTTGGGTTTTATGCTTTTATTTTTATGTTTTCAATAACCTATTTTTGGTTGCCTTGTATTTTCAAATGGACATTAGTACATGACCTAAGATTGAACGCCAATTACATATTTTATGATATGCAACCATGACTACTAGATTCAAACATGATATATGTTGCTATTTATGGTACTTCCCTTAATTGAAACTTTAAGCTTGCATGATCAAATCACTTAATTGGATTGTTGGTGTACCTTAGGAAATAATAACTTCATAATATGTGTCTTGATTGCAGTATGATATTAATGGAGTTGTCACTCTGTTGAAGCCTACATACACAACTGGAATTCAGTTATTTTCACTTATGCTAAGATTCAACTTAATAACAACCAACCATACGTGTGTTTCGGGAGTATTATCTCAATGTTTAGATTGCATAGCCACAAACATAGCAGGAAATTGCAAATTTTTGAGTGTAAGACGTGGAACTATACATTTTTGCACAGTGGGGGGCCAACCCCGACTTTTATATGCTATCTTTTTAAAGATGTTTAATAATTATGAGTAATATAAGGATTTCATTCGCTATGTTTACTACTTTTTCTTTTGATTTTGGAACATATTTATCCATGTTTTGCATCATAGCTGCGTTCCTGCTTTTATGACGCCCTTGTTTTGTGGGTTCGGACAATGATTAGGTCTATACAAAGGTGCGATGAAGGTTCTGACATGCACAATGACCTTAAATATACACTAGAGCTTGTGGAGGAGCTGGGCCGACTTAAATTGGCGGATGCGCTCGCAGAAGCATCCGACATTGCTGCATAGGGCCCAGGTTGCGGTAGGCAAAGTGGTGGGTCTCGAGGGGGTGGACGTCATGGAGGTGGTCGAGCTGGTCGCGGCCGTACGACTGAGCCAGATCCTGTCTACGAGGAAGGGGATAACTCGGGTGCAGAAGAGGCATGGCTTGGCACTGATTGGGTTTTGTCTGACGATGGCGGTAGGACACCACGATGCACATCTGACGTTGGTGCTGGTCCATCCCACACTGCTGGTCATGAGGACACTGTTCCAGCCCAAACTACGCCCCGTGGTCCTAGCACGGACTATGAGGACCCTCCCCGTATGTCGCCCCCGGTTTTCAGTGGATCTGCCCATGATGGTGGATGCATATTTGTCCCCACACCAGGCATGCCCACCCCACCTCTAGTACACGTGGACCCCAGCATGGCAGCTTCATCTCCAACCCCGCACGACGAAGCTGTACAGATTGAGCAGATACCGGCTGAGGACATTCAGCCGGTGGAGGGTTTGCGGAGATCACGACGCCCTCCTGCGCATGCTCCTGATTGCGGGACCGGTGATGGTATGTACTCTGTCTACACTTCCCATCTTCGCGTGCTACTTGTACCATGCATTTGATTGAATATGTTAATTCAATTATGCTGTTGTGTCTGTTGAAACAGGTAAGATTAGACCTGTGAGGGCATATGGGCGGAAACGAAAAGATCATTAAATGCCTTGGTGTGTGCTATTCAGTTACACTTTTGAATCAGGTCTCAATTCTGATGTTTTGCGAACTGGTTGGCCAACAAATAGGATTTTATATGTGACCTGCCTCTTGTCAGTTCTTACTTTCATGGTTTTTAGGTAAATTGCATTTTTTCATTAAGCTGTACTGTTAGGTTTGTTGCTCCCCCCTCAACTCTAACACTAGAGCAATTACTTCCCAAATTTTAGGCATTGTGGAAAATAACTCTCTGCCATTAATTTCATTATATGTGCCTGTCACGCGCACACACACAAAATAAGTATAAGAAGAAGATCAAGACAAGAAGAAGGGAAAGAAATAGACTATATTTTTTGAAGGATTTTGAAGAAACCTCCAATTCCTTCTTCCTAACAGAACTTTGGTTTCTTGCCCCTAGAGTTCTGCACAATGCCACTTTCATCATCACCACAACCTCTTTGCTCCCAAAACCACTACAATCTACCCATTGTAACCATCCCACCATCCTTGTTACTGTCAATAACTTGAAATATATTGATCAACTGCTGCACCCATCTTTCACACATGACAAACCCTAGTTTCACCCAAATGCTCCATTCACAATCTCATCTCAATCCCCATCACCACCAACTTTATAAGCCAAAGGAAAATATATATAACCTTATCGAGAAGACAGTCTGTTTTCCATCCCCGCTTCTAATGCTGATTATTGTCTACAAAGTGGACATCCCAGACAACTTCCCATGGTTTAGGATTTGGGATATGTCTTATTAGTCCATGATCAAACAGGAAATCTGCATAAATTCTAATTCTCAATTGCAGATGTCTATGTAAGTTACTTTGTTTTTATTCAAATCTGTAGCATTTGTTCTTGCTACACTGATGCCAGTAATTTTCTCCAACTATTTCAATATCTACTCGAATGGGCAAATTTCTGATTTAATGCGAATCCTCTAAATCACATTACATGGAGTAGAACTTGGGAAATCAACAAATTATCACATTCTCTTATTATGAGGCAATGTTACACTTGAGCTTTACTCTCTTATATACGTGTCTTTACGCCCTACATTCTCTTGTTTCTTTGCTATTTGAATATTTTTTCCCCTAGGTTTTCTAGCAAGATTTATCTACGAAAATCAAAGCTGTTTCAAGTGGAGGGACCAGCACAAAAGTTGAAGAGAGAAAGAGTGTGGGAGGTGGCGAGGGAAAGTTTGGGATGGAAGCGAATGTTTATGAACGAAATGGTTATGAACGAAATGAACTGGTCAGGAAAATGGGTGGCTTGGCTAGGTATGTGTCTCTCCCCTAATTTTCTGATTCGCCTTCCCCAAAATTCCGAGATCGGCATATCCTCCTTCTCGTTCTCTTATTTTTAATCTCCTTCAAATCCCCTCCTCTCTAGAATGATTATATCTGTGTACAGTTGATTACAAGTTTCTTAGTAGATACTTTGGAGAATGGAATTTGTATTTGTTTTTTTTTTTTCCTTGTCTGAGTTCTAGAGCAGTTCTAGAGCAGCTCACAATATAACTTACCTACAACCCAATACGGCAAGTAATTATATGTTCTGTGGGCATGTTTTGTTCCTTTCGCTTCTTGGGATTTATAATTGATATTTAACATTGTATATATGTTTATGAACTTTTCATTTTGCTAGCAATTTGGGAACTTCCTAAGAAACAAAAATCTGTTTATTGATTTGTTCATCAATTAGCCTTCTCATTTTATGATTTTCAGTATATATATATATATATTGTGTGCGTCATTTGCTATCAATGAATCAAATCTTCTCTGTAGCTTGCTTTAATGAAATGATGGAGGGCGTTCATTGCTTGAACTGGGGATGAAACAGCCTAATGATTATGTTGAGGGCATGGAGAAATGAAAATGGCTCTGTAATTGAAATTTCCTATTCTGGTTGTGGACCAATTATAGGATTTAAAGCTGCTCACTCCTAGACTGCAATACGATGGTTGTAAATTATTGCTTCTCTGTTGGCATATATTTGGTTTTTCATTGGAAAATTCGTTATTGCTATGGGACTTTATGCGGCGGCTTGCATATGAAGGGTTGAATATACCTCTAGCATGGTTCATCTGCTTAGCTTGTACTAGCAAATGGTTGTTGAAACTCTGAATTACCAATTCTTGGCAGTGATATGTACATACTAGCCGAATAGAAAAACCAAGATAATAATATGTATGTATACGTCTTCGTTGAGCTTCCTTGAGCTATGAAACTGAAGCTCTGTATCTCTCCAAATAACAATCACATATACTACAGGTAAGTGTTTGTAATTGATTATTCATGTCATTGTTCAACTTCTAGCTGCTGCGGTGAAGTTAGAATGGATGATACAACTGTAGGAAATTTCCCTATAAATTAGCTTGGATACTTATTTGAGAAGGATATATTACTGTTTCATTTGCATATAGTAAAATTAATGTATTTTATTTTTTGAGAATTAATGTCTCTTTTGATTTGATTAATGTAAATTCTATATCCTTTACAAATCAAATTATTTATATCTATGTTTTTTGATATAAATCATTTGATTTTTGTCTGTATATAACATTTAGAATTATCTTAACCATTACTCTTTTTTCACGGCAAGTACGTGTCTTGCACGTGCTGCCCTAACTAGTGTACTAAAAAAATGGTGGTGTAGCTGCCTTCCCTTTCTTCCCGTTGGATAGTATTCAATGGTATCTTCGTTTTTGTGTTTGATTAGCTGAACTACCCAGTACAACTCTTTTTCTCAAGTGCATAATATTTTAGACTGGACAGGATATAGTGTGACCTAAGCTTATGTGCCATGTAAAGAAGCAAACTTAGATATAGCTTAGCCCCATACGTGGTGTTTCAGAGGTAGCATATGGGATCTAAAGCATTGGTTAAGCATGCATTGAATATCATGGGAATTGGTTAAGCATGCATTGGTTAACCTTTATAATCATTTGTTGCTAATGCGATTATTGTCATATATATATATGTATGGCAAATGCTTGCTTCAGTACGAACCTGAGACATTTCCCCCTGATCTGAAGGCAAAAGGACTGTTGGGGCATTGCACCAAACCTCTTGAAGAATGTTCCCGTTAGAAGGGAATCGGCCTCCAACAAATTGGCCATCTGTGTTTTGCAGGTAAATTGGTCTCGATTTAATGTTAAAATTAAAGAGAAGGCGAATAAAATCGTAGCTTCTAACAATATCAATGTTAAAACATATCAGCTATAGGCCTAGTGCACCACTTGTTCTTCGGGGGATCAGTTGCACATTTGAGGGAGGGCACAAATTATGTATTGTTGGCAGAACTGGCAGTAGGAAGACCACTCTCATAGGTGCTCTATTCCGTCTACTCGAGCCAGCTGGAGGGCAGATTATAGTCGTTGGGATTGAAACCTGTACTACTCCACTGTGCCGTTGCAGTCCTTAAACTTGAAGACTAAGACATGTGCTTCGTATTTGGGCTGTCGTTCACTAAACTGATCATGCTCCAAAAGTTGGGAACTATATAGGTCTCATGCACTAACGTTTGGCTCTTGGGTTTGAGGAAAGGTATATCATGCACTTAGATTTAACAGTTAACTTTTGAAGTTGAAGTGCGACATTTGTATAACGTACTCTCTGTGGTAGAACAATATTATATATTAATTTAGAATAGTATTACAAGTCACGTCATCGTTTTGGGGTTTTATTTAGTGCGTTTGGGGCTCCAGAATCTATAGCTGTGTTACTTGTTTTATTAGTTGGTCGGTGTCAATTTTTATTCATATGGTTAGAAGGTTCTTGACTTTGTATATTTTTGGTATTAAATTGTCAGAATTGACTTGAAGAATCTTCACTCATTTTTTGGTGTATTTGATTTTTCATGTATGGAACATTCCAATAGTGTGGCGTTTAAAGTTTGAATTTTCTTTTATTGGTATGGATTGCAATGAATCCTCTCAATGGATTTCGAAATCATCCGTCCAGAGGTTTTGCATTCATTGTTGTTTTTAATGTCATTTACATTCGTTAATCGTGACTCATTTTGTAACTACACAGTAATGGACTTAAGTGATTGTGATGGTTGGGTTACGACCAAAGCATTACACTAATATAGCTAATTGAATGTACTAGACCGACTAGGACCAAAGGGGACCGAATAAGACCAAAGCAGTGCACTTCAACAAACTCAAGTATTATAGTTACTTCCCATACATACATTCGTTAAGTACGTCCCATTGTGTATGGGCTGCTCTTGTGACACTGAAATACACACTTTCATGTACTTAAGTGAAGCAATTTTTTTCCTCATACGACCAAAGCATTACATTAATATATCGAATAAAATGTACTAGACCGAATAGGACCAAAGGGGACCGAATATGCCTATGATGATACAATGGACCGAAGGGGAACAAATAAGACCAACGTAGATACAATGGACCGAAGATGACCAAAGTAGTGTACTTCAACAAATTATTTATTACAGTTACTTCCCATATATACATATCTGCCAATCAAACAGTTGGAAAACGATGACACTTTTACATGCATCAAACCACACACACAAAACTACTTACTTGACATATATATCTTACTAAATACCACAACAAGAGGTCATACTTTTGCATTCATTTACCCGTACGTTGTCTCATGGGTGCATCAACTTCAGCATCCGCCACAACATGGCCCACCACTTCGTTCAACATGTTCGCATTCAAGGTTGCAATCCTCCTTGCGTGGTCACGCTCCTCAATGGCAACTTCCAACTGAAACCTTAACAAGGTGTGAGTAATGTCTCCACTGTCGTAGTTGGTGCTTTCGCTTCGAGAAGTGCTCGGTGGAGTTGAGGTTGATATGTTTGGAGTTGCCCACGATGCGGACGCACCACCCTGCGCATCCATACCATTACAATGCAAATACTCCATGTATGCGGCTTCTGCTTCCCTCCGATCTTTATATGATTTGTGATTAGCGTTTGGGAACTTATTAACTTGTCTGCTTGCATCTAGCCAGCTGTTGTATATGCCTGGAACACGACCGTTAAACACAACGTAGGTACGTCCCATCCTGCTCTACAATGATGGTGGAAAGTCCTTGCACCAGAAGGGAGAATGCACCTTTCTTACCAGTGGAGTGCGTCTGTTTCGGAAGTAGGAATAATGGAAAAAGAAACTCGATATCTGTAAAATCGAGTTTCTTTGATACCGCCTTTAGCATATAAATGAGTTACAAGTAACTCGATATCTTGTTTACCGAGTTTCTGAATTGCCGTCACATCAACGTAGTGCGTCAACAGCAACTCGAGCACCTGCATATCGAGTTAGTACATAACTCGATTCCAAATGTATCGAGTTAGTATATATTGATCTAGGCCCCATGCACGTGTCCCGCTCCTGCTTGGTGCTGAAAACCTTATATGTGTGGGGTCTTGAAAAACAAACTCTGCGAGGTGAACACATTTTGCTGACCCCAAAGACAGTTTTCTTGTCACTATTGCATCCGATCCAAGCGTGCTACAACTGTGGTCCCCTTCATCTTGGTTGTGGCACTTCTCCCTGACAGGTATATCTTGTCTTCTGAAGAACTAGGATTACACTTAGATCGACACTTTAGTATACTTTTGATTACCTTCTTACTATTGTTCTTTGTGGATGTGTATATATAGATTTCCTATACATATATATATATATATATGTAGATACACACATATTTATAGATATACGTCTGTGTACATATATGTATATATAAAGACATGGGACAACAATATACCTGTATGATTTTCACACACACACCTAGAAAAATATGTATATATATATATATAAACATATACGTATGTTTATATATAATGTGTGGAATTGCAAACATTTTGTTAGGAACACATAGGTATGTTTATATATAAATGAATAGCATTATGTATAAACATAATGCTATTCATTTTCGAAGACATTTTGTTCGAAATTGCAAAAACTGTCAATATTGTTCAATTCGAACTGGTAATTTTTCTTACAAAATAAGTAATTATTGTGTGCTAGTAGGACACACATTAGCAACATCCTATACCACTGAAATGCTCCACTATATATATATGTGTGTGTGTGTGTGTGTGTGTGTGTGTGTGTGGTAGTGACGCCAGCCTATATTGTTGGCCTATATGTATATATACATGGGAACATATATATATATACAAACACTGTAGGGTAAATGCCTAATTTTGGCATTCATTCATCCATCGATATCAACAATGATGTTACAAACAATTAGAGGTTTAAATTGTACGGCTCTTTCAGTTCTGAAAGGCTTCAGTGTGTGGGTTTTGAAAAAGATAACCTGCGAGGTGAACAAGTTTTGCTGACCAGTTTATCATTTTCGTCCTCACTATTGCATTCTCACCAAGCGTGCAATAGTTGTGGTCCCCGATGTGAGAGTGTACGGGGGAATCAAGTTTGTGAATAATACTTAGGATATCATTTTAATCTCCGTAATCGAGTTATTTATTGCTGCATTAACATAACCCCCTATCTTCTGCATGATAACCTCAATTAATGGTCCTTATCCAGGTCTACCATGGGTCGTCATTGCTTCTACATTTACTACGATGGGGAGCAGTATTTCCATGACTTGCATGGGCTATCCTATAGAGGCGAGTCAGTGAAGCAGAAGTTCATTGAGTTGAAATGCGGAACACACTTGAGAAAAATGCACCGGAAGATAGAGAAGGCTATTGGGTTGGACAGGGAGTCACACAAGATGTCCATTGTGTACCGTGCCCCACAGCTACTTGTGAATACTCAGGTTGTCTACAACTCAAATCCGTTGGGTTGCGATGCTGACGTGGACATGATGTGGACAGTGATTAAGCGGACCCCCCAGTTCATAGCGTCCGACTTGTATGTAACCGTTGAGGCGGTTGGGGTCCATGCTGGTGCAAGTTCACAACACGGCAGTGGGGTGGAAGAGCCACAATCATTGCCGCATGGCGTGCATGCTTCCTTCGTTGATGCCACGCCTATGCCCTACAATAGTCAACCATGCAGTTCGGTTGCGTTCTTCGACAACACCCAGGTGTTGGGCGCCACCCATACAGATGACGTGGGCGGGTCTAGTCACGCATATGAACATGTCCAATCCTATATGGAGGGGGGAATTGATGTTGATGCCAGCCGAGATATGTACGAAGAGTTCATTGATATTGATGGACCGGTGGACGATGCCGCGGTATTAGATGCACCACAGATTGAAAACAACGAGGAGGATTGCCCTAATACAGTGTCGATCCCAGGATGGTTCACATCAAACACATGGGACAATGTGTTTGACCCATCCCCGGCATTGGGTGCAGAACATCTTACAAGTTGGCATAAAGGGGACCAGCCAGTGAAGGGGATGCTATTCAAAATAAAGCCTCCGTGAAGTACGTGTTGACCCTCTACTCTGTCGAGCACAATAAGCAATACAAGGTCATCAAGTCTGACACCAATAGGCTGGTGGTGCGGTGCATACACGAGGCATGTCCATGGTCAATTCGGGCCAGTTACAGCAAGAAGCACGGGATGTGGGAAACCAGTAAATGTAAGGGTCCCCACAGTTGCACATCCCTCCAAGTAGCGACTGATGGGCGGATGATGGATTCAAAGTTCATCTCCATTGCGCTTGAGAAGTATGTACGAGAGGACCTAACCCGAAAGGTAAAGGACCTACGTAGTATGCTGCATGCGAAGCACGGGCATGATGTAACTATGTACAAGGTTTGGGAAGCCAAACAAAAGGCAGTTGCGCGTATTTACGGGGATTTCGACGAGTCCTACGCGGAATTGCCGCGGTTTCTAGCGGCATTGTCCGATGCAGATCCAGACACTGTAACCACGTTAAAGTGCGACCCCCGTGTCCCGGGGTCTTGTATATTCAACTCCGCGTTTTGGGCTTTCGGTCCGTGTATTAGAGGGTTTAGGCATTGTAGGCCGGTGATAAGTATAGATGCAACACACCTCTATGGCAAGTACAAAGGAAAGTTGTTGATAGCAATGGCAACAGATGGTAACAACGAGGTTTATCCACTAGCGTTTGCCGTTGTTGAAAGCGAGAGCACGGAGACATGGGGATGGTTCTTGGCATGCCTGCTGACCTATGTTACGGACCGGACCAATTTGTGTATAATCTCCGACAGGCATCGTGGGATACAATCATGCTTCGATGACACCACTAGGGGCTACTTGCAACCGCCCTTAACCCATCACCGGTATTGCGTCCCCCATTTAGTAAGCAATGTTAACACTAACTTCAATAGTGTGGCGTTGAAAAACTTGGTATGGAAGGCAGCAACTGCAAATCAAGTTAGGAAGTTTGAAAACACCATGGATTGCATCAAGAATGTCAACCGGGCTGCGTACGACTATCTTAAGGAGATAGATCAAGAAAAGTGGACACTTGTACATGACCATGGCCACCGATATGGGGCAATGACAACCAACCTGTCAGAGTGCTTCAATGGGGTACTTAAGGGCGCACGTAGCTTGCCCATAACTGCCATGGTGATGTTCACATTTTACAAGGTGAACTCGTACTTTGACGATCGTCGAAACAAAACCCTAGAGCAGTTGGAAGAGGGGCAATTGTGGTGCAAATATGCCTATGACAAGTTCGAGGCAAATCAAGAGAAGGCGAAGCTCCATATGGTTAGAAGGATGAGCGCGCAACAGCACTTATATACAGTGGACACACAGTCTTCACTGTTGAACACTGGCGGGGGAGCTCACACCCATAGGGTTTCCCTCATTGACATGACATGCACGTGCGGGAAATGGGAAGCAAACAAGATCCCCTGTTCACACTTGATAGCAATTTGTGCCAAGCACAACCACGATGCCACAGAGTATATGGATCGTTTCTACCGCATGGAAGAACGGTATCGCAGCTACGAGCCGATATTCCAACCACTTAAAGATAGGTTAGAATGGCCCGAGCCAGAAGAAAGGAGAATCGTGATGCCAAACCCACGGTTGATCCGAGAGAAAGGTCGGCCGAAGTCCACGAGAATCCGCAATGAGATGGATGACGAGGATAGGGAGTTGCCAACGTCATTGTGGATTGAGAATGGACCAAAGTTGAAGTGTGGGCTGTGTCGCCAAGAGGGTCATAACCGTCGTAGATGTCCGACTCAAAATGTGGCATCAACAAGCCATGGTGGTACGTAGCAGGTAACAATTACAAGTCAATGAGGTATGAGGGGGTAACAAGATCCCCTATTCTTCATTAGTGTTGTGAATTAGTGTTGTTACAAGAGGTCTAAACAGTCTGAATTGAAATGGGTGGTATAC
Organism: Lithocarpus polystachyus; assembly: GCA_033629205.1. Classification (NCBI taxonomy): domain Eukaryota; kingdom Viridiplantae; phylum Streptophyta; class Magnoliopsida; order Fagales; family Fagaceae; genus Lithocarpus; species Lithocarpus polystachyus. The sequence goes on along the minus strand of CM066168.1, from coordinate 8,690,284 downwards.
ATGATGTTGTATACCAAATTGAAATGGGGTGGTATTCATCGGGTCTTTATTTCCCTAACTGTATATGTTTTGCTTTAGATTGCTAATTTTTGGTGAAGGTGTAACTTTAGATGCATTTGCATTTAAGCAGGCAAGCTTGAAGGGTTCTTGAATGCCTTGTCAATTCAATTTATTAATTAATGTGGGTTGTATACTTATTGTTGGTCTGGTTACTCCTCAGAAAGGAGGCAGCCCTGCAGCAAAGGGAGGTTTGTAGTTCCAATACTGTTGCCATGTCCTGTGTGGAAAAGGTGCCAGACTTGAGACGTACCATGGATGAAGTTGTCAGAACGAATGAAGAAATCCGGCAGTCATACTCAGAGAACCGGCCATCTTTTGAAGAGAACAAAGTCATGGTGTCAAATGTGCAGACACCATGACTGCCTAAAACCATTGTTGGCGACGGATTTCCAAGTTTGAAGTTACAATTGTGAAGTATCAAAATATCTGGGCTGGACATTTTATTTTTGTACATCTACAGTCGTTAAATGTGTAGCTTTACTTACATGGATGATTTCCCTAACTGTATTCGAAACGAGGACATGAGTTGTTTGATGCATGTCCGAAATTGTTGTATAGACGATTTGATTATGGAAGTGGTTGGAAGTAGATGGATGAGTTGTTGTGTATAGTTTGATTGTGAACAGGTCCACTTTTATGATGAATAAACAGCCCAAATGAGCTGTACGATTAGGTGTGAACAGTGTTGCAGTAGCTGTAACTCAATGCAGGAAATATATTCCCAAATTATACGCTATCTTCAAGCTACAGAGATTTCCGCAAGAAGAAATGCTCCCAAACCCACTACAATCTGCCCATTGTAACCATCCCACCATCGTTGTTATTGTTAAAAGGTAAATATTGCTCAAATGCTTCACTCACCTATCTTTCACACCTTTAAAGCATGGTTTTCACCCAAATGCTCCACTTACCATCTAATCGCAAGAAATGCTCACTACCAACTGTTATAAGCCAAAGGAAAATATTTACCCAATTATGGAGAAGACAATTTGTTATCCATTCCAGCTTCTACTACTGAGTCTTGAGCAATAAGAAATGGTCACAAATTCGTTGTATATAACTTGACAAACGTCAGATGAACGTAACTCGATTACCAGTAATTCGAGTTATGTGGAACATCCTCCTGGTCCTTTGGATTCCTCTTGGACTGCAATTGGATCAGTCCAATATCTGGGCTGGGCGAGGGAGCCCAGTAAAAAGTAACTCGATTTACCTATAATCGGCTAATGTGAACGTAACCCGGCACATATGGAATCGAGTTATGTGAACTGGCTCGTGTTAGTTACAGTACACTTTACTCGATGTATTGATAATCGAGTTACGGGGAAGAACCTTCTGGTCCGTTGGACTCCTCTTGGACTGCAATTGGATCAGTCCAAAAATATCTGCGCTGGGCTAATGTGGATGTAACCCGTTACAGAAGGAATCGAGTTATGTGAACTGGCACGAGTAACTCGATTATCAATAATTCGAGTTATGCGGAAGACCCTTCTGGACAGTTCGATTCCTGTTCGACTGCAGATGGATCAATCCAAATTAGAAGTCATTGGGCCTGAGTAGGAACATAACTCGATTACCAGAAATTCGAGTTATGTGGAACATCCTCCTGGTCCCTTGGATTCCTCTTGGACTGCAATTGGATCAGTCCAAATATCTGGGCTGGGCGAGGGAGCCCAGTAAAAAGTAACTCGATTTCCTTATAATCGGCTAATGTGAATGTAACCCGGGACACATGGAATCGAGTTATGTGAACTGGCTCGTATTAGTTACAGTCCACTTTACTCGATGCATTAGTAATCGGGTTATGTGGAAAACCCTCCTGGTCCCTTGGATTCCTCTTGGACTGCAATTGGATCAGTCCAAATATCTGGGCTGGGCGAGGGAGCCCAGTAAAAAGTAACTCGATTTGCTCATAATCGGCTAATATGAACGTAACCCGGTACATATGGAATCGAGTTATGTGAGCTGGCTCGCGTTAGTTACAGTACACTTTACTCGATGCATAAGTAATCGGGTTACGTAGAAGAACCTCCTGGTCCCTTGGACTCCTCTTGGACTGCAATTGGATCAGTCCAAAAATATCTGGGGATCGGTGGGGGGTCCAGTACGAGTAACTCGATTTCCAGTTAATCGGGTAATGTGCACGAAACCCGATTTATATGGCATCGAGTGATGTGAACTGGTCTCGTGTCAGCCATCCGGCCCAACATGGATTCCTTTCAGCTTCTCTAGAAGACAACATGGATTCCTTTGACGAGAACAAAGCACATAACTCGATATTCGGTTAATCGGATTATGTGTAAAACACACTCTTTAGTACTGAACGTATGAAGCATCAACAGTTATTTACAGTTTGCTCAAAAAATCGAAGTGAGGATTTGCAGAACGATGACTTCTCAATGGCGGAGAGACAATAAGGATGGTCCCCCTAATCTGAAGGTGAAGGCCCCCCACTTTTTCAAGATTATTTTGCCAGAAACTATTAGAGAAGGAAAGCTTGTAAGTATTGTAGCAAGTTCGGTATATTTTTGTCTCCTCAATCATACTTTTATATGAACGGCGTCCACTTGATATATGTTTGTTGTGATTCTTGAAAATAGTTACAGTTGTTGATGACCAAAGTGATGAAAATCTGTGAACATGATTGAGCAGTATTATGAACTCGTATTTTGATGTGTTTTTGTGGCGTCGGGTATAATTATAATTGGGTAAGAATTCCTGCACTTTGATGGAAAATACAGGTCAAGAACTTAGTTCAAGAGAATAGGATTCGAATAGGCAATGAGAACAGAGATGTGAACTGGGAAATTAGTGGAAATAGTAGATACAATAATTAGAAGCATCAACATAAGGGGCAGAGCCATGTTGCTCCTTGGGGGTGCCATGGCCACTTTAACCAATTTTTAAATTTTCTGAACAGCATATATAGCAAAAAGCCAAAAGGATATAGGGCCCCTCAGATAATTATAATCGCCCCCCCCCCCTCCCCATTTGTTCAGAATACTTAAATTTTGTCTAATGTTGTCTAACAGGTAAAACTTCTCCTCGAATAAAAGAACCCTGACTAATGCAATTATTGAAAGACTTGTAGTTAATCCAGTGGACAATGACCTACTCTCTACAAATAGTAATGTATATAGTAAGTATATAGTAATATTAGGGAAAATTAGGGAAAATTATTCCCATCCCAAATCCCAACTGTGCAGTCATGCAAGCATGATAGCCTTTTCTCTTTTCCATTATTCGCTAAAGCATGATATCCACATTCATAGATTTTTAGGTTTTAGTTATACAATTTTTGTGTAGTACATCAGATTACCTGGTTCACATCATATGTATTGAATTTAATTGTCGTTAAACATAATAACCCGTAATGTATGTATGTTATTGCTCATGTTAAACATGTGCTTGAAGTTAATGTTTGAACCTAATGTAGTTTACTTATAATATTATACTTACGTTATGGAGATTTGTTTTACAGCAGATTCCAAGGAAGTTTATTCACGAATATGGAGTTGAACTGTCAGATATGGCCGTTCTTACACTTCCAAATGGTACAACATGGAAACTGAAGTTGACAAACCGTGATGGGGAGGTTTGGTTTCAAAATGGTTGGTGCGAATTTGCAAGCTGTCATGCTTTAACCCTGGGGCACTTGCTAGTTTTCAGATATGAAGGCAATTCACACTTTCATGTACTGATATTTGATGCCACTGCAACAGAAATAGACTATCATTTACATGACCAACTCCAACTTTGTAGAATGGAAGACAATGACAGTGATGATAACTCTGTTGAAATCATGGACGGCTTTACTAGGGGAGAGGGTTCAGGTGTGAATCTTACACAATAATTTTCAAATTTTAACTGGTTGATTGTGTAAGCCTGTTTACTATTAATTTCATGTGCATGACTTCATATTTTAATGTCATGTCAGGATCAGGTCATGGTGTTGGACCGGAATCTGCTTGCAATAGGAATGGTGGGCCATCACATGACCAATGTCCTAAGAAAGATGGTGGAGTAGATGAAAATCTTGTGAGAGCCAGTGCTTTGAAATCGGAAAATCCCCTGTTCACGGTTATCATTCATCCGTCATATGTTAATGGCAAGGATCATGCGGTAAGCTTCGAAATTAATGTATTTTGTTGGGTTTCCTCAATGCATGATAACTTTGATTTTTCATAGATCAATTAGGAAGCATGTAGCAGATAGTTGATGGGTATAGGTATTGTTGGTAATGAGTTGGGTCTTTGTGTTTTTAGGGGAATTGAAGTTTCATCTATATTTAACAGTGTCGCCTACATATGAAATAGTATCATCTTAGGTGGTAGACGGAAATCACATGCTTCATGTAGAGTAGATGGATGAATAACATGATCAAATCACTGGCATCCGCATAACTGCCCGTCAACCATCAGCATAACAAATAATAGTATTGCATCATAACTGCTTTAATGAAGTGTGGGTTCAACATTAATATGAAATATATATTCAATGACTTATTTGTACAGAGTTTACCCCATGACATTATCAGCTACTTACCGACAAAAGGCCCTACGAAGGACTACACCAAAGGAAGTATACACACTGTGAAGCTCCAGGTTGTGGACCAATTATGGCCTGTGAAGTTATATGTGTATAAACGAAGCGGGGGTTCATCATGTGTCGTATCTGCTGGTTGGTCTGCATTTGCGAGGGGAAATGGCTTGCAAGTAGGAGATGTTTGCGTATTTGAGCTGATCATGGGGGACGATGTTGTGTTCAAAGTCCACATTTTCAAGTAATTATAAGTGGTTACAAACTCTAAAGACCAAAGTATATAATGTAGATTGTATGGGAGCTTCTTACTTGGTTGTTTTTTGTAATATGCCCATAGTTGTGACGATCTAAAGTATTTACATATATATGTTTATGTCTCTGTGATTTTCCTATTACTGAGGATTTTGTTGTCTTTTACATGACATAGTAAGAGTATGGACAGTGATTAATGAATGAGTTTAAATGTGCTTGGTGCCAAATGATTGATGGGGGGTTGCAATGATTTTCCTAGCACAACAATATACCTCTAGCACTTTCATCAGTTTAAAGGTCATTGAAAAAGTTGATAGATCTAAAATTTAAAACAACATATACTAGCCCAAAAACATTTGTGCAACAACACAAAATCACCAATAAAAAGGCTAAAAAAAATTAAGTCCAATTAACCAAATTTACTGAAACAAACAACTAGCTCTTTAAAAAGTAATTTGTGAATAATTTTGCCTTTACCCAGCAGACGCACACGTCAAAAACTCAAAAAACAACAAACTCTCAGTGGCTAAGAAGCTGCCGAGCTAGAGGGCAGAGTCACCTCCCTTAACTTAAAGTCGTAGCTCCATCCCTATGCATTGGGTACGTTGTAAAAGTGATTTCATAGTAGCGTTCAGTACAGCAACAAACGCTATTATTAAGTTGAAAGATATAATAATTAGTATACGTTTTAGAGATTAAGCTAAGAGAACTCGAGATCAACCAAATTAGTGACACTAGTGCAAGACAAACTGGACTAAGCTTGGATACGTAACTCGAGTATACGGTAATCGAGTTATTCAGAGAACCCCTCTGCAGACTTGAATTCCTCTTGGACTGCATATGGATCAGTCCAAATATCTGGGCTGGGCGTTGGATATGAGTAATTATAACTCGAGTCTTAAAATATCGAGATTTGAGTAGGACCCCTCTGGACACTTGGATTGGTCTTGGACTGCATGTGGATCAGTCCACATATCTGGGCTGGCCGTGGTGGGCCGTTGAACATAACTCGATTTCTAAGTAATCGAGTTATGGCAGCAGATATCCCGGACCCTCTGGACATTTGGATTGCTCTTGGACTGCATGTGGATCAGTCCACAAAACTGGCGGCCCGGTGAACATAACTCGACTTCTTAGTAATTGATTTGTTCCTTTACTCGGCTTTCCGATAATCGAGTTCTGTGGACGGCCCATAGGTCCCATTTGGACTGCATGAGGATCAGTCCAAATGTCTGTCGGAGTAGCCTGGACATAACTCGATAGATTTGGAATCGAGTATTTTGATAACTCGGTTACTCGGAAATCGAGATATGTCATTACCCACCTTTATAAGCTCTCCCCCAGTTCTGCAGCATTTGCAGCTGTCCGAAATTCCATCTTCGATTGCTCTCGCTGCATCTGGCTAGAATCGACAAATTTTCGCACAAATTCTTTGAAGGCTTGACATAGTAAGACTCTTTTAACTGTTATTGTCTTTAAAATTACACATTGGTGGTGCTACGTTAAGCATCAATTTTTGATTCATGCTTCAAACTTCATTGTCTGTGTAGATTGTGATGAAATTTGTCTAGTCAAATGCTTTGTTGTTACTAAGGTTACTTGTCTAGTCATTGTCGTAGGTTGGCTTCAACTAGTCTCCTTCCACAAAATGAGCTTGCCAATGGCTCCATATATGTTTTCAACATCCTTATGCTATTTGTATGTCTGAACTGTACATTGTGCAATTTAATGTTTTTTGGGCAAAATAGGTGAAACTTACTACATGCATAATATTATGTTTCCTGCATAATATTATTGCTGTTAGAATGCTTTCTATCGGTGTGTGACATTATTGAACATTTTGACAAAATTCAATATGTTAACAATTTGCATAGTATTACGAAGCTTGAGTTCAACTAAAGCTTAGTAATGTCTACGGCTCTGTCTTCAAATTATTGAGTCGGACCAAAATGCATTACAAGTATTCCACCAACTACACAACCTGTGAATTTATCATGAAGTTTTTTCATTGTGTTGTTGCAAACTGTATATCAAGTATGTTGCATGGATAATTTTCTACACATGCTAGTCCATTATTCTCCAAATTTCGTTATCTGCTTCAAACTTCATTGTCTATGTAGATTGTGATGAGATGATCTGTTTGGATATGAAAATATCAATGGGTTAGGTAGTATGAATGTTCTGTGTATCTCGATTTCGTAATGCAACAGTTTGTTCTGTTTTTTTATGAGCTCATCGTGATTCCTCTACTGACCGTCAGTTAGTTATGGCTCGAAAGAGGGCTAAGAGGGCAAAATCCAAAGCTGCATCCGAACCTGAAGTGGTATTTGATCAATTAAGGTTCCTCACGCCCGAAAATGAGCAAACCTTTGAAACCTTGATTAAGCGTAGGTGTATTTGGGGAGAAAGGCAAATCAATCTACATGAACTGCATCCTTCTATCCGTGAGAATCTACAGCGTAGGCATTGGCTGTCCCTGTGTACAAACATACAACCCCCTCCAGCTGACTTGGTTAGAGAATTTTATTCGAATCTCTCGGTGCATGAGGATCTCGGTGGTCACAGAGTGGCATTGTGCATACGTGGTGTGCCGTTTACAATAACTCGGAATCTTGTATCTAAAGCTCTTGATGTACCTATAATTGATACACCTATTTATCCATACTCTAGGTCTCCTTGTATTGATGATGTTATGGATGTCCTTTGTGGACGATCAGTCACTCGAGGTTCTGACCGAAGTATTAGCTCGAGTGAGTTGACTGAGCTTAATTATATATTCTTTAGGATAGCTTGTCACAACATTTTCCCTATCTCTCATATCCATACAATCCCTGTAGACATGTGTTTCTTTCTTTACGCCCTCGTCACCAATAGTTCCATTTGTTTTCCTTCCCTTTTCATTGAAACCATAGTGGAGGTGCGTAGGAGCAAGTATAAGAGGCATGGTTTGTTTTTTCCGGTTCTCATCCATAGGGTCCTCAAATATTTAGGATTAAATAACTTTCCTTCCCAAGAGTTGGTTCACATCCAAGCCCCCATAGGAGCCACATTTTTGAAACAGCGAAGTGCCCAAATGAAGTTGGTCGAAACCAGTGTTGGTTCATCCAAGAGACCACGAGTACGGTCTACTACTGGAGATGTTCCAAATGAGGACATGCATGCGGATCCCACAGCTACTACTGCCGAGGATGGCGATGATGAGGTAGATGTTGACACTGCTGCTGCAGCACATACAAGCCCTCCTCCTCCCTCTTTTCGTGCAATGATGGAGACCATTATGACAACTCAGGCAGCCCAGGGGCAGCTTCTCGATGGTCTTCTTGCCGAGGTTGCAGCTCTGCGAGCGGACTTAGCTGACTATAGACGTCCTCTACCACCTTCTCCACCGCCTGACTCTTGATGATTGCCATTGTTGTTGCTGTAGCATATTTCGAGAATTGTATGACAGTTTTATGAAGTGGCTGTAAGGCAGTTGAAGATTTTGTTATTTTAGTGGCAATTTGAAAAACATGGTATGAGTTACAAGTAATTTGTGAATAACATGTATGATGGTTATTTTCCTGCCCAATGTTACTATTATTAGTATTATTTAAAATCCTGTTCATATAGTGTTTTTCCAGCCTGTATTGACATGAAAAACCCTGTATGTAGTCAATTGTAATGCTTGGACCATGAAATGAGGTTATAAATGCACCACAACGATGACATTCTTTCTACCCCGCTAACTTCGTAGGTTCATTAAGCTATGAGTCGCAATGCCTCAACATCAAATCGTACAATGTGAAAAAAGTTTGGATCTACTTCAACAAATGGATCATCACAAGTTCCAACAGATCAACAACTACATACATACACAGACCACTATGGAGGGAAATGGGTTGGGAAGAAGAGAGATTTCGTTAATATGCCAATATACACGTACGACAGTCTTGGAAGCGTTGGGCACATCATGGTTGGCAAACCTACAAAAATAAGTACAGATACCACCACAATAGAGTTCACAGTAGCAGAACCGTTATGGTCAACCCTTTACGAGAAACGGTGTGAGTTAGAGGTGTATTGTCGATGGCACGGGTTACGAGTTCCTAAGGCACGCTCAGCCGAGTTACCTAGAGATCAACCTACCAACATACTTGCTCGTCTTGAACAAGAGAACAATCAAATGCAAAGGCGACTAGACCGTTTTCACTCAATCCAAAAAGCTAGGAAGCATCTAAAGGGGAAGGCGCAAGAGCGAGTCATCAAGTCTATTAATGAAATTACTGCATTAGATGATGAAAGAGATATTTCAGATTTCTCAGATTCAAGCAATGATGATTTCCAAAAATTTCTACCTACGAACATTAGACGTTGTTGTTAATGTCTGGCAAATGATGATTATGTATGTTTAACTTTTGCAGCTCTAAAGATGAACTGTTCATTACTTTTGGCTAAGTTTATATGACATCAGTTTCTCATCTTTTCTCTGCTGTTCTTTGTTGCTACATACGATTCATGTGCGGAAGGTTGGACAATATCCATTGCTTTGTAATGTAGGAAAACCCTTAGAAAGTGAAATGACTATCAGAACTTAGATTTATTGCACATTACTTGTAGGAAAATTTAATAGATCCAATACATACAGACTCATCCAAACCACGCAAACCAACCACACATATGATTCAATAATACGAATAATTCATTTATATGAGTTGTTTTAGTCGCGGACTCATATACACGTATCCGTGTATCTTAGTTCTGATAGTGTACTACTTTATATAGATACATTACATAAAGACTCATCCAAACCAGACTAACCACTCACTCACCTAGTAATCCATATGGCTCACACAACACACTGTCACAACAATATTTGGTTTGCTTAGAAGTAGGGTAAATGCCTAAAAGCCTGAGCAGCCTTTAAAATGTTTCATTCAAGTTATTGGTTTGTTGTAGCATTGATCCATATTTGTCCCTAACGTTGCGATTGTGATAATCGGAACCCATTGATGTAAACCTTGGAAGCATAGTTCTCTTCATGTAATTTTAAAAGGGAGGTTTGAGAAGTATGTAACTACAGCGCATATCCGCAAAAACTCTCTGAAAAGTTTGTAAGAGCATATTTATGTAAACCCAGTGTTGCTACACTCATTGCTCCTAATAGTAGGATTTGGCAAGTGAGGTTGGAGAAGGCTGACACAGCTCGGCACTGTTCAGCCAAGACGAGTTCATAGTTCTGCATGTGCTGCTCAACAGCTCGGCACTGTTGAACCTTGTTCAGTCATATCATCCATGCTCACGTGAATACACATGTATTCAACCTTTTGCAATGCAGTGTTTTCGAGGATGCAGAGGATCCCTCAAAAGTGTAAGCAGGGTGGGTTGGGGGTGAGCAGTTCCACCATTGCATTACTGATGTTCGCAGTTCTGCATGTGCTGCTCAACAGCTCAACACTGTTGAACCTTGACCACAAGTACCCATCCTCACTCACGTGAATACACAGATGTGCCACCCTTTGCGATGCACCTTTATTTCAGGAGGCAGAGCATCCCTGAATTGGTTATGCATCAATGTTGGGGGATGAGCTGTCCACCATTGCTACACTGATGCTCGCAGTGCTGCATGTGCTACTCAACAACTTTGCATTGTTTTACAAGATGTCCAGTCATATCACCTACACGCATGTCAATACACAGATATGCCCTTTTGCAATGCACCGTTTTCAAAGATCCACAGCATCCCTACAAATTTTATGATACATTTCACACAGCTTGACACTGTCTCGTCAAGTCATCGTATGAAGCACAGGAATGCTGAATAGTCTTCAACAAGACATACCAAACTGGTCAGAGGAAAGTATTAAAACCACTTCCATCAAATATAAACCATACCTGTGATCAAAGTCCCTAATTAAATATAAGCGTAAACATCACTAGTTAAAAATTTAAATAGGTTATCCTAGTATGAACTCTGATGGTCAACGACGTGAAATATTGAGACACTAAGCACAACAGGCTTCCTCTTGATCACCTCAAAGACATAGACATCTCCGTCTTCTAAATTATTATCTTCGAAAATGCAACCCATCCCTTCCCGAATCTCATTGCTGAACATAACCCGGTTTTGATGGGCGATAATAGCACAAGACATTGAAGTGTGACAAATTGCATCCCAATAATATACGTGGTAGAAAATTCAACAGGTACCCATGAAAGAAGGATTTTTTGGCTTGAACTTTTCGGCTACTTGGATTGCTCTCTCTCCTTACTCAAACATTATATGCTATTCCATTTTTTCATAACAAACTTTGCTCTGACTTCATGCTTTGTGGGTTTGTACATTGAGGGAGATATGTTTGTATCATCTTCATCTAAGTCTATTATTCCTACCTGATGATCTTCCAATTTATAGTTCTTGCTAGGTGGATATTGAATCTCAGTGCCACTCTTAGCAAATATAAGAACATGGAAGCTTGAATTTCCTTCATATCTGAAGACTACAAAATAACCGTAACAGATAGAATAGTATTGAACGAAATTCTGCGGACCATTACAAAACCAAATGTTGTTATTAGCTTTCTTCAATCCCACTTGCCAAATACCACCATAGGGAGCAATGAGTGTAGCTACGGTCGATAGCTCAACACTGTTGAACCCTAACTACAAGTACCCATCCACACTCATGTGAATACACAAAGCATCCCTGAAAAATTTACGCATCAATTTTAGGGGTGAGCTGTCCACCATTGCTACACTGATGTTCGCAGTGCTGCATGTGCTGCCCAACAGCTTTGCACTGTTGAACCATGTCCAGTCATATCACCTACATGCACGTTAATACACAAATATGCAGCTTTTTGCAATGCACCGTTTTTAAGGATGCCTCTGCATCCCTGAAAAGTTTATGATACATTTAACACAGCTCAACATGTCTCGTCAAGTCATGTCATATGAAGCACATGAATGCTGAATAGTCTTCACAGGAATAACTACGTAACCTCTTTTGTAGTACACATCACTAGCCCATTGCTATAGCACGAGCTATAGCCATATCAAACAGTTATCTCAGCAAACCACATGCACCAACAGACGCCACTGTACAACCAAGTCATGTTCTCCTTAACAACTCGCCACTGAACAATACACTTTTCAATCATATCATCTTTATTCACGTGAATATTTATCCTTACATATGATCACATCCATGTGAATACTTGCCCTTGCAAAACCCCTATATAAAGTCCCACTTACATCTGTGTTGCAAAACAACTACACATACTCAAGTCCCATTTACATCTACCCTTGGAAAACATCTACACATACCAATCCAAAGTCACATTTTCCAATGTCAATGCGCAATTGGATGCTACCTCATTTTCCAGATGACTATAGAAGGGAAAGAGATTCCGACGAGAGGGAATACTATGCCGGACTACGGCGGGAGTGGGACTTTCGCGTGAACGAATCCAACGCTCTGCAGGATGATCTCGTGCGACTTGGAGCACCTCTTGTCGACCGTAGCTCGCTCACACTGCCACGGCGAAACATGCACCAGTATGAGCGTGCAGTGACTAAAATACAAAAAGAGAACAATCTTATGATACTCCGTAGGTCAAGGTATCACATGCTACAACTGGCGGAGGAGCTGGCCACCGCAACGAATAGGCAACTCACTCCAGTAGAACGTAACAATGTCCTCAACTACGAGGACTACCTGTCAGAATGAATGCCTATATGGTGTGTGTCTTATGTCTACAGGTTAAGTTAATAATGTTAGTATCGTTAGTGTTCAATATGCAATGCATGCATATTGGTGGCATCGTGTCAGAATATTTAAGTTTTTTGTGTTATGTCGTAGGTGCAGCCACCACAGCCAACAAGCAACTCACTTCGATGGAACCTGACAATGTCCTCAACTACGAGGATTACCTGTTTGAGTGAATGCCTATGTGGTGTGTGTGTTATGTCTAGGGTTAAGTTAATAATGTTTGTAGTGTTAGTGTTTAATATGCAATGCATGCATATTGGTGGCATCGTGTAAGTTATTTTAAGTTTTTTGTGTTATGTCGTACGTGCTTATTGAAAAACAATGTATGTGGGAATATTTAACTTTTCTGCGTTATGTGAGAATAATCTAGGTTACAAATAACATGCATACTCCTCACAATCAATAATAAGGTTTACGTAGTACAAATGCAACACCAATGACACACATACATATAAAACATAGTTATGAAAAATAGTTCTCCAACAAAGTCTAATTACTCTTCGGCATAATTACTCTTCATCTGACATCTCCACATCTGACTGATAAATGGGATCAGCAAGAAGTGTTTGCATGAACTGAGCGTGCTCGTACCACCCTCCCTCCACTGACTCTCGAATTTCGACTTGGGTCCGATATCGATTAAGATGTATCTTCATTCGATTATTTTCTTCTCTTATGCGATTTAATGCTTTACGAAGTTCGTCAATCGTGTCTCTTGGCATCTGTGATGCGAGTCGCCGAGGCACTGGCAACTTAAAACCAACCAACTCATCATAAAACATTTTCTGTTCGCGAAATAACCAAGCCCACTCCTGTCTCATGGTATTGTGAACGTAAGCACTATTTCGCAGATTCGGATTGATTGGATAGATGAACTCATCTTCCAATACCCAACAACGACCCATAGCAGTGAACACATCATGAGGCCTGTAGAGTTGTGGATTGCCAGAACCAGACATTGACGCTAAATACAATAACATCAAATAACCAAGTTCACAGTGTACATCAACTGTTGGAAAATAATGTAATTATGCATAAGATGGTACACGATAAAGACATTCATAAATTTGTGTACTATTACATGCTAAAAATGAAATACTAACACTAACATTTTACCATAAACATTAGACGTTGTTGTTAATATCTACACATTGTGTGCAATACAAAATGTTGTTGTTAATGTGGTGTGCCAATGAATAATGATAATTATGTACACGCCCCTATATGATTATGACTAATGCTAATTATGTGTAATACCAACGTTTACTGCAACAAACATTCGTTCTCTTATAGTAAACATTTCGTTCTCTTATAACCAACGTTTACTGCAACAAACAACCAAAACCACACCAATGTACTTACTTCACACTCATTCAACCAAAAAAAAAAAATACAATATCAAATGAACATACCATTGCCCTAAAATTCTTGTGACTAACGTTTACTACAACAAACAACCAAAACCACACCAATGTACTTACTTTACACTCATTCAACCAAAAAAAAAAAAAAAAAAGATCAGTACAGTATCAAATGAACATACCAATGTCCTAAAATTTTGTTCTGAGTTTTTTACCTGAGGAGATACAAATTTCAGTTGAGTCTAGAAGCAGCTGTGGATTTGTGGAGCAGATTGGAAATCAGTTCAAGCAAAGAAATCAGTTAAAGCAAGACGCTCTGAAAGTGAGGATATGTACTGCTGTTATAAACCAGTAACTCGATTTTTAAAGCTTCGATTATGGTCCATAACTCGATTGTTATGTATTCGAGTTATGTTAACAGACAGTACCCTACGCCTGATGAAAAGACAGTGTATACCAAGCGCATAACTCGATACAAAGGTACTCGGTTATATAACTCGATTTTAAATTAATCGAGTTATTTAGGGATTCAAAAAAGAAAATGCCACGCTGGAAGGTCCAATGTGGAAGAGAGCTTAATTTAACTCGATTAATCGAAATTCGAGTTATTTATAAAACTCGATGTCATGTATATCGAGTTACGAAAGAGGGGCATTTCCCTGATTAGTTTGGAAACTGGGGCAAAACGCTGCTTAGTTTCTCTAAAAAGGGCATTTGCCCATTTTGCCCAATATATAATTATGTATGTGCCTTTAAGACAACACTTTTTCAAATTATAATTTTTTTAAGCCTCGCCTATTTTTTCCCCAAGCACAACAGTTTCAAATATTGCATTTTCAAGAAACTTAAAAATTTTTACTTTTCAAATTAAAATATATTTTTCCAAAGAAAAATTCCATTTTTTATTTTGGATTTGGAGAATTAGAGATAATACTATATAATTTTTAGAAGAAAATAACAGTTGCGTTTTTTTGGTTACGAATTAGGCATCTCTATTGTATTTCTCTTTTATGAATACATTTCCCCTGTAGTTTTTATTATTTTTTATATTTTTGTTATGTATATATTTAGACTTTAGATATTTAAAAAGAAATTTATTATTTTAATTATACTCTCAAACTATTATTATACTCTAAAAATATAATTTCCAGTTTATTTAATAAAAAATAGAAGGTTGTATTTAATGCGTAAATAATCTTCCATTTTTGCAAGGTCTCGGAAATGCGATTAGTAGCCCACCCAAAATTTTCTTTTAGAAAGGTTAATTCTATAGATTCACAAGCATTCTAATTTATTTGAAGATTAACTCAATGTAATTTTTTGTTAGATATTAAATAACATTTATTTAATCATTTTAATAATATTCTTTATATTTAAATTATATATATATATATATATATATATATATACATAGAATCGTATTGTTTGTATATCTTGTAAATACTAGGCTTGCCTTAGTAAATGGTGGAAATAAATAAAAATAAATAAATTAGTTCGTTGCTCATGCACATATATTCGTTGTACCCTTGTAGGCACCCAAAGTTTAAAGAACGCGAACATTGGCCCAGTACAAGTGAATTTGGGCTTGAATAAGCATAAGGGACCCGCAGGTCAACAGAACAAGCCCAGGAAATGGGTGCAGCCGAAGGAAACCTAAAGCAAAGGGTACAAGGCCCAAGAATTAGAGCAAGGCCTTTTTTTTTTTTTTTTTTTTTTTTTTTTTTTTTCAGAAACACTTAAAGCAAGACCTAAAACATCAAAAAGGTGCTAATGGAATTTAAGCAAAAACAAACGTGACGTTAAAAAACTATAAAAGGGCAAATAGTTACGAATGAGCCTTCATCCTTATGAGAAAACTAAGAAATAATGATGAGTAATTCTACTGTACCCCAAAAAAAAAAGGGGGGGTACGGTACCTACTAGTAGGTAACCTGCTACAACAGGTTACTTTTTTTCTCACATTTGATAGTTTCATCCTCACATTGGGTAGTTCTAACATCACATGTGACAGTTTTTTTCTCACATTTGGTGGTTCCTTTACTTTTTTCTCACATTTGACGGTTCCATCCTCACATTGTACAGTTCCAACATCACATATAACAGTTCTTTTCTCACATTTGGTGGTTCCCTTACTTTTTTTTCTCACATTTGGCGGTTCCATCCTCACATTGTGCGGTTCTAACATCACATATGACAGTTCTTTTGTCACATTGGGTGGTTCCCTTACTTTTTTCTCACATTCGACGGTTCCATCCTCACATTGTGCAATTCTAACATCACATGTAACAGTTTTTTTTCTCACATTTCGTGGTTCCCTTAATTTTTTCTCAAATTTGACGGTTCCATCCTCACATTGTGCAGTTCCAACATCACATGTGACAGTTTTTTTGTCACATTTGGTTGTTCTCTTACTTTTTTTTTTCTCACATTTGGCGATTCCATCCTCACATTATGTGGTTTTAACATCACATATGACAGTTCTTTTGTCACATTGGGTGGTTCCCTTACTTTTTTCTCACATTCGACGGTTCCATCCTCACATTGTGCAGTTCCAATATCACATATAACGGTTCTTTTCTCACATTTGGTGGTTCCCTTACTTTTTTTTCTCACATTTGGCGGTTCTATCCTCACATTGTGCGGTTTTAACATCACATATGACAGTTCTTTTGTCACATTGGGTGGTTCCCTTTCTTTTTTCTCACATTTGACGATTCCATCCTCACATTGTGCAGTTCTAACATCACATATGACAGTTCTTTTATCACATTGGGTGGTTCCCTTACTTTTTTTCTCACATTTGACGGTTTTATCCTTACATTGTGCAATTCCAACATCACATGTGATAGTTTTTTTCTCACAGTTGGTGGTTCCCTTACTTTTTTCTCACATTTGACGGTTCTATCTTCACATTGTGCAGTTCCAACATTATATGTGACAGTTCTTTTCTCACATTTGGTAGTTCCCTTACTTAATTTTTTTTCACATTTGGCAGTTCCATCCTCACATTGTGCTGTTCTAACATCACATGTGACAATTCTTTTCTCACATTTGGTGGTTCCCTTACTTTTTTTTCTCACATTTGACGGTTTCAACATCATATGTGACAGTTCTTTTGTCACATTGGGTGGTTCCCTTACTTTTTTCTCACATTTGATAGTTTTATCCTCACATTGTGCAGTTCCAACATCACATGTGACAGCTTTTTTCTCACATTTGGTGGTTCTCTAAATTTTTTCTCACATTTGACGGTTCTATCCTCACATTGTGCAGTTCCAACATCACATGTGACAGTTCTTTTCTCACATTTGGTAGTTCCCTTACTTTTTTTTTTCTCACATTTGACGGTTTCATCCTCACATTGTGTGGTTCTAACATCACATATAACAGTTCTTTTGTCACATTGAGTGGTTCCCTTACTTTTTTTTTTCACACTTGACGGTTTCATCCTCACATTATGCAGTTCCAACATCAGATGTGACAGTTCTTTTCTTACATTTGACGGTTCCCTTACTTTTTTCTCACATTTGAAGGTTCCATCCTCACATTGTGCAGTTTCAACATCACATGTAACAGTTCTTTTCTCACATTTGACGGTTTCATCTTCACATTGTGCAGTTCCAATATCACATTTGATAATTCTTTTGTCACATATAGTGGTTCCTTTTTTTTTTCTCAAATTTGATGGTTTCATTGTTGTATTAAGCAGTATCAACATAGCATCTGTTCTATTTTTGTTACATGTGACAGTTCTTTTTCTCACATTTAGTGGTTCTTTTTTTTTTCCTCACATTTGATGGTTCCATTGTCACATTAAGTGGTACCAATATCGTATCTGACTCTATTTTTGTCACATTCAGTGGTACTCTATTTTTTTATTCTTAAATTTGATCATTCCATTATTACATTGGGCAGTACCCACGTTACTTCTAATCGTACTTTTGTCACATTCGGTGGTACCGTATTTTTTTTCTTACAATTGACAGTTCAATCGTCATAGTAAGCATTGCCAATATCACATTTGACCATAATTTTACATTTAGGCTTCTCACTGAGGTCACTTTTTTACTTACTAATAACCGCTCATCATAAGAGTAAATTTTTTAAGTTATTACAAAATTTAGATCTAAAATTGAAAACCAAAAAAAAAAGCATCCTATGAAATTAGCCCAACCACAATAATTACTCTTGTTCACAAAAAAAAAAAAAAAAAAAAAAAATTAGCTGGAATTATCTTGGTTTCTTCCACAAATATTTGAATATACCAATTAACTTCCTATGTATCTCCCTTGGTAGTAAGGGTCGTCAATGGGCTGGGTCGGCCTGACCCATTTTTACTTAGCTCATGGGCACAATGGGTTGGGCATAATGAGATATTAACTAGTTAACAGGCCGGGTTGGGCTGGGCCGAAAGAGAAAACCTCATCCTATGACCCTGCCCATGGGCAATGCCCATTTTGTCTTTAGCGAGCTGGACTATCGGGTTGGGCCTAATAAGCTACCCATGGGCTTGTATTAGCATATTATTTTATTATTTTTATAAGGAAAGAGTCAATTTTTTATAAAGGAATAATCAATCTATTTTTTTAAAGGAAAGAATTAAAGAATTTAATACTTAATTACAAAATTTTTTATAGTAAAATCTATTTTAATTTTTTGTTTTGTTGTTGGAAACCTATTTAATTTTTTTTATTAAGGCTTTAAATAGTTTTTTTTTTAATAAAAAAATGACAAATGGTTAATTCAAATTTGCTAGACTACTAGAAAAATTTTCAAAGTAATCTATATCTAAAAGCTTATGATTCAGACCACGTTTTACTATTCTAAAGTAGAAGCAAAATTCTTATTCATTGCTCTAACTTCCCACTAAGTTCTTAACTTCTGATGGCAGTTGTAGAAATTAAGTCTAAACTTTCTAATTTCCATCCACGTTGAGGAAGTTACTAAACAAGTAACTACTTCAAAGCTCACTATAAAAGGACTCAGCCATTTGAAATCAAAGTAAGTTTTTCACCACTTATAGAGTTGAAATTCTTGATTTCAAGAGAGAAACTAGTAACTTAAGCATTGGAGGGTTCTTGGTCAGTTCATCCCAGTCACCTTAGATCTTGTGCTTCTTTCTTTTCAGACTTTCTAAGTAATCTCAAGCCCATTGAAACCCGAAACATTCAGCCTACTGATTTTAAATGCATCATCAATATATACTATAAAACAGAAGATGTATAACCTTATGTGCTCTCTAATTGTTCTTATGCAACATCTGCAACTTAATCACAGTTATGTGTTTATTGTGGTGTCTAAGGTTGGAAATAGATGACTATACAATTAGCAAATTATGCAAAAAATCCAATACAAAGATTGTTGACAATTTTAAAAATTTCAGTAAACTCTTGAATTGACAATTTTAAAATTTTAACAGCCAATTATGTTCAAATTACATGTTCCACTAGCTAAGTTTGCAAAGAGCCCTAATAGCAATGAAATGTTTCCGTTGTTGACAACTTATTGGTGCCACAAAGCGCTTCTCTCTCTCTCTCTCTCTCTGGGTTTCGCAAAATTTATACAAACTCGTCATTCTAAAGCCATTTGATATTTGTTCCTATAAATATTGGAACGTGTAATTTGAACATAATTGGCTGTTAAAAGGTCAATTTTCATTTCTATACTTTGTTCGAATTAGCATGGTGGCAAGTCTGTACATTTTTTGCCGAGTAACTCTGGTTCAAATCCTTCACACTTGCAATTTTATTTTTTTGAATTTTCAATTTTCGGTCCATAAGCTGAAAAGCCCACAAGATCCCACGCCCAAGAAAAACCCTAGTTCATCCCAAATCTTCTTTCCTTCAATGTCAGTGATAACAACCACCGATTTTCCTTTCTTTCTCTGCCATTTTGTTCGAAGTCTCCACTGTTTCTCGTCACTAAAATCTCAGTACGTCTCATCCTTATTCTTTAGTTTTTTATCTGGGGTTTTTGCCATTTGGCTTTTGGTTTTGTTGGGCCAGGGATAGACACAAGTGGGGGCTCGAGCCCCTTTGGACCTTTTTTTATTTTTTTATTTTTAAAGTAGGTTAATTTTTGAAAAAAAAAAAAAAGACTTGGCCCCCCTTACAAAAAGCTTGGGGCCCTCTAAAATTGTAACCTAGTCGGCTAGCCCACAGGTAAAAAAAAAATAATAATAAATAAATAAGGTGGTTAATTTTCCTAAAAAAAAAAAAAAGGATTTGGGCCCCTTACAAAAAGCTTTCATCTTTGGAATTTTTTGTGCTAGTGAGTCCGACCCATCACTATCAATCCTTGAAGGTTCAAACTGAACAAGTAGATGCTCTCATTGGGTTGCAAATAAGAAAAAATTACGAACAGATGTCGGTCTTGGGCCACCAATTCAATGCATATGAGGTATTTGCTGCATGCATGCCTTTTACAATGTGAGCCTCACATTTGTGAGATCCACTTGTAATGAGAGGCCCTTTGCATACAATGGATGAGATGATTATTGTGCATATCATGCAATTGTAACAAAACCCATTTAATACTAATAATGAGCCTCTACCTCTTCAGATTGATTACTGTGTCAGAAGCATGATTGGACACAGGTATTAAGTACCAACCTTAAATTAGGGGGTAAAAATCAACATTTCCTATACTTCAAACACAAAACCTTCTTGTTTCTGCTTAATAATTACTGCTACAACCTAAAACTATATATACAATGAAAATTGATAAAAAGCCTTTTCAGTCAGTTTTCTTGTAAGATGAAGCTGGGCAAGGGTCTTGGGACAAAGCTGTCTGCATCACCATTCCTCCATCAATGGTAAAGACCTGCAATAAAGCAATACAAGCATTAGAACCCCTAAACGGGAGTAAAATATCAAATGGTGGCCAAGAGAGAAAATATCATTTGCTAAACAATACTTGCCCAATAATGTAACTGGCAGTTGGATTAAGCGCCAGGAATTCCACTAGTCCTGCAACTTCTTCAGGTTGGCCATATCATCCTACAAGGACAGTTAAAAATTTAGATAAGCAAGCATAGTATTAAGATCTGAAGCATTTCAATTTCACATAAATGATTGAATACTAATAGTAAAATCAAAAAAGCACAATCATCTTATAGGATCTTGCTTCAACTATCAATTAGTTTATACCACTGGAACAAATGCAGAACAACAAAAACATGTGAAACTCTTATCCTGACATCCCCCCCCCCCCCCCAAAAAAAAACAAAAAAAAAAAAAGGAAATTCTTCTGTAGTATTAATTGAACCTCCATGTTAAAGTTTTCCAACTGACTGAACTAAAATCAATGGACGACTGGGGCAAATCTGAACGGTATGAGCTACAGGCTTTATCAATGAAATCACATCATAGTTGTTCCATTGCTTATAAATTTTCTCTTATAAATAATTCTTAAGTAATTACAATAGATTTCATAATAATGCTCAAACAAAAGTAGTGATATATGCAATTTTAATGATAAAGCAATACCACCATTATAACCTTAAGAAGTTATCTTTTCATCTCACCTAAGGGGATGGTCTCCAAAATTTTCTTCTCTATGTCTTCTCCAAGCTTGGCAGTCATATCAGAGGAAATAAACCCAGGAGCCACAGCATTAACCTACAGAAAGAGAAGTTTTTCTTAGTTGCAATAGTCAAGTGCATGCAACATAAACCTGTGAATAAATGCTAACTAAAAGAATAAATTATACTTGAATAGCACAGGAAGTAGCATTGGAAGTGTGTTGGAATATATCTTGTAACTCAAACATAAAGGTATTCATCCTAGATACTTACATTGATATTCCTGCTTGCATATTCCTTTGCAACACTCTTTGTAAACCCAATTACTCCAGCTTTTGCGGCACTGTAGTTAGCTTGTCCAGCATTGCCAACCAGACCAACAACAGATGTTATATTGATTATTCTTCCCTGAAAAACAAAGAGCATAATGCAAAGGATGTAGAAGCAAAAGAAGAATGACCTGGACATATAATTTCAAGTAAAATGTATAATTACTCAGACAAATAAATTTCAACTGCATTTATCAACGAGAAAAGTCAAAACTATATTGATTGAGCTGAAGCCTAATTTAAATGCATGAATCACCAGATGAGGCTTTTAGTCTTGGTTTTTTCTTCTTCAGTGTTTGTTGTTGAAATGTGTAAACAAAGATTAGCCTTTTGTTTTTTTTTTTTGTTTTTTTTGTTTTTAGATATTCACAGTTATGAGGTACCTTACAAATGCTTGGCTTATGGGCGATGACCATATCTAGCTCCATCACCCCATTGAAGGACCTAATTCCACCATTATCCTCGCTACAACTTGATCTATACATATTGAATCTACAGGTGTGTACTTTCTATGTTACAATTGTACCGTTTCAGAATATTATGAAGTTGTGACACCCTATTGGTTTTACATTGTGCCAATTCATTTGTTTAAATCATTTGGCTCTATTGTCAAAAACGAAAGCGCAGGTGATGCATACCTTTTTCTTTTTTATCATAATTTTGGTGGCAGCCTGCAAAAAGTATTAACAATGTAGGTCAAAAAACACAGAACCAAGCTTGAAAACACAAAAACGCGACAATCAGTCTCCTGAACACACACCTGTGTGCAAAGAATAGGTGAAATAATATTATACCTGAAAGATCATTTGGCTCTATTGTCAAAAACGAAAGCGCAGGTGATGCATACCTTTTTCTTTTT
This sequence comes from Lithocarpus polystachyus, assembly GCA_033629205.1. Classification (NCBI taxonomy): domain Eukaryota; kingdom Viridiplantae; phylum Streptophyta; class Magnoliopsida; order Fagales; family Fagaceae; genus Lithocarpus; species Lithocarpus polystachyus. The sequence continues at coordinate 8,667,612 of CM066168.1, read as the reverse complement.
TATCATAATTTTGGTGGCAGCCTGCAAAAAGTATTAACAATGTAGGTCAAAAAACACAGAACCAAGCTTGAAAACACAAAAATGCGATAATCAATCTCCTGAACACACACCTGTGTGCAGAGAATAGGTGAAATAATATTATACCTGAAAGATTTGCCAAACAATTGGTGGAAATTACCAAAAAAGAAAAGAATAGGTGAAATAATATTAACCTGCATTATTTATCAAGAACCAAGCTTGAAAACACAAAAATGTGATAATCAGTCTCCTGAACACACACCGCCTGTATATATGACAGTTGAGTGACATTGCAATGCAAACAGTAATTGAAAGGCATTTCCATCACTGTAAAATGCATTTTCTTACAGTTTTAATCATCGATTCCACATCTTCTTCTTTTGAAACATCACCCCCAAAAGTAAGAGCCTGACCACCACATGCCATTATCTGCAAGAAAAGACAAGCATTTACTCTCTTGTGTAATCTCATGACTGAGTAACAACTTGGTGTAGTGGTGTAGCCACTTATTATTTATAAGCACAATTTTTTATTATAGAATGATATAATGGAACAGTTACAATTAATAATCTGGCATATCCAGATTACTGAAGCAGCAGTAAGTACACACAGCCACAAACCAAAGTGGCTGGAACTTATAAGCAATCAAAAATGGAGACAGCGAACCAAGAAATATATATATATATATATATATATATAAAGAACGAAAGAGAAACACAAACAGAAACAGAAAAAGAGAGCACACCTCCTTTGAAACTTCTTCAGCCTCCTTTGATGACCTTGAATAGTTTACGAGGACCTGTAACATGACGGAAATGAAACGTACAAGAGATATTCACCACTACAACTCTTATAAAGCTTGACAATGAGCATGATTGACCACCTTCACCCGTATACCCAACCTACCCGTATACCCAACCTTTATTATAACTAGCAAGTAGTAACAATCTGAAAGCCAAACACATTTGAGATATGTACCTTGTTCAGATTGAAGCTCTAGAAGCATAATATTCAAACAAATGGACATATATACTGATTAGAATAAAGCAATACATGAAGCATTCTCATCATTTCATTTACATTATTTAGATAAAATAGATCAACATACAATTATGCTTCTTGGCATGCAACATTGTAACTCAAAGATGTGGTAAAAGCATAAAATCCAGTAATCTGAGAAAGCTAAGTATAGTCGCCAGAGAGAGAGCTGCTCACAGTGCAGGCAAGTTTTTCTTTTTTCTTTTAAATACAAGTCATGCTGGAGCTCACGTTATGTACTCAATTTTATAAATATATTCTAAGCTCTCTTCCTCAGCTAAGAAATTTAATTCCTGATATATATATATATATATATATATATATTTCCTTCTAAAGAGCTCAATAAGTGCAAATAAACATAACCTAAGAGAGGGAAATTCTTAGCTTCACCCCCAGCCTACCCTGTAAGTCAAAAAGTCATCAAAAAGTTTTAGGAATTAAATGCACTGTTAACATCTTTAGGTCCTGAAAATATATCCATTAGGACCTAGTCACATCAGCATGCAAATGCATTTCAACTTAAAATGTTAAGTGTCTGTGCATTAAAATAGTATATAAAACATCATTCATTCATTTCAATACAAACGGGCCCTGGACCTTCAACAACAAAGTTGCTGACAAAGCGCCCTCTGTAGGAGCTTCCAGTAAACAAAAGCCAATAACCACATTACATTCAGGGGAAAAGTTACAGGCCATATTCAATCTACAAGTAAAGTCTTTTCTTTGATAAGTCAAGTAAAGTCATTACATGGCCTAAAGAACCACAAAACCAAGCTCTAGGGAAACTAAGCCGGGGCAGAACTGTTAGGATATGTGCCCTTAAATCCTATTGTATGATGCTATGTATAATATTATGTATGACACTATTTGAGAAATGATGTATGACTTAATATTGTGTTTAATAAAGTTGTTTTATTCTTATCTAAAATAATGGTAACATGAATATTCGGACATTATCAAATAGTCCATGAGATGCATAGTATGTGATTTATGTGATTTAGTCACAGAAGATATAGATCACAAGTTCTTTGTAAACTCAGAATTTTGGTTCGTAGTCGGTGATGAAATTGGGCATTTCATCTGCGAAGACTATAACATATTAACTACGATGATTTGTCTTGATCATGGAAATGGTGATTTCTAGTTAATATGTTGATATGTTTTAAGAGTTAAGACATATTGAACTGGACCGCTGTGAGATCTATTATTCTCCTAACGACTGTCAATTGAATAATAAATCTCACGACTTGTATTCACATGAACTCTTAATCCTGAGAGAATAATGGACCTGATCATGAAATGTAGGTTGCTTTGATATATCAGGAGTGAGATCTACAGTAACGGTCAAAACCTCAGTATATTGGGCAGCCACATATAGTGTTGATGGAACATATATTCTCAAGATGGAATTCATAGTCTCTTAACGGAGATATAAAATATTCCCTTGAGATAAGTTTAATGGGTACAGTTATTCAGAGAGTTAGGCCTAACCACTTTAGTAAGACTAAAGTATATATTTGTGAAATTGGATTTCATAAATATATGGTGAATAACTCATAAGGATTAAACCGGGTACTCAAGGATTAAGATGTAGTAATTTACAAAGTGGCAGTCTATATTCATGACTTTGTATTACTACGAATATTTTATGAAGGGGTTACATGTATAATAAAGTTTTGGGATATAATTTATTAATAAGGCCTAGAGTGCAATTATATTTATATAGTGGTATTAAATATAATTAATGGTAACTTTGGACTTGTCAAGAGTTGACAGAAAAGCCCAAGGCCCATTGGAGCTAGTGTCTTATTTGTTCCCTTTTGGCCCCACTCCAAGCCACACACTAAAGCCCAATTGGGAAGGCCCAAAAGGCTAGCCCAATTAGATAATCAGTTATGTGGAGAGAAACATACAGAATTTTATATAGAATAAAAATGGTTTTGTATGTTTCATAAGAATAAGATATTCTCTCTAGAAACAAAGAACTGATTGAGAGACCACACATCTTGGGCATCGAGTGGAATTGGAGTGAAGATTGAAAGTATTCCCGAGTACTTCTTCATTCGGTTTTGAAATTCACCGCATCAACGTACACTCTCTTGTTCTTATATTCTGAAACTTACATAGTGCATGTTATCGTTTTCGAATGAAGTAGATCCGTTTATTTTTCCGCTGCGTATGTTTTGTATTGGATGCAAACATGATGATTTCCCAACATTGGTATCAGAGCCAGGTTTTCATTTCAAATCTGTATAACATGTTTTGTTTGTTTTGGAATTAGAGATTATAGTTTCAAGTTGATAGATTTCTGCATGGTTGTTGAAACTATGATTTGATAAAAACTGATATTGATGTTATGATGTTGTTTAAATATGAATTTAAGAATGTTAAATTGATCTTTAAGGCTATAGCATCAATAAATTTCAGTTATGATATCAATTTCTGTCTATCATTTTCGTATGATGGTTGTTTGTTCATGCAAAACGGTTGAAAACTGCCTTAGAAGATTTTCTGGAAATTCGAGTTTCACGAGTTTCGATCGATCGAGATTTACTTTCGATCGATCGAGTGAAACAGAGACTTATCCTTTTGAATTGATTAATATTCGATTGCTAGTCGATCGATCGAATTTTATTTTCGATCGATCGAGAGGCGATCGAGTATCAATCGAATCAGACAGAAGGTTTAGGTCGAATTATTTAATTTTTTCGATCGATCGAGGGGTACATTCGATCGATCGAAAGAAAGAAAATCAGAATTTTTCTAAGTGTTTTCAAACTTAAATTTTGTGTTTTTGCTATTTTTTCTTACGCCTTTTTCGTAAGAAAAAGTGCAAGGTTGTGTATAATTAGTTTATGCATGTTTAAAAGATAAAAACCTTTATTTTAAAACATCTTGTGGGAGAGAGATACAAGGGTTGGATCTCACGGCCTCCATTATCGATTCATAGTAGTGTGGGCTAAGCACCTCGTCTTGGCGTATATGCCTCGTGATCCCAAAGGAGGGTGTTTACTTCATAGTACTACAAGATTGGATTTACCTGTTTAAAGTAGTGTAGACAAGCACCTCGTCTTGGCGTATATGCCTCGCGATCCCAAAGGAGGGTGTTTTGTTCTATGGTACTACAAGTTTAAACACCATAAAGGAAGATGAAATGTGGCTACACATGATTCTAGATAATGGTATACACTAGACTAAGTTTAATGTTAACCTCCCAAAGGAGCTATGTCATTATTACTTAGAGGCTAAAGATAATACGGCATATTATTAGTGTTTGATAAGAGTTATCATGATAGCACTAATAATGAGAATAGTTCTCAACTGATTGATGTGTTTATAATAAACTTGCTACCAAGGAATTATAGACATGGATTGGGTTGTCGTTGCATATATTATTTTATGGTTTTATTAAGGTTCCATATTATATGCTTATATGCTAAATTGATAATGTCCAGTTTACTTATTATATTCATGTTTATTATTTTCAGATTTGAACATGGCATCATTTAGCCCACTTGTTAGCATTCTTAATCAAAACAAACTGACTGGAACCAATTATGTTGACTGGAAAAGAAACTTGGACATAGTTCTCACAGCTGAAGAGCACAAATATGTGCTTACTCAACCATGTCCTAGCTTTCCTTCATTAGATGCTCCTCCTGAGGAAAAACAACGATATGATCGTTGGCAGAAATCTAATGAAATGGCCAAGTGCTACATCCTAGCGTCCATCTCAAATGTTCTACAGCATCAAATGCAGGATGTAGAACTAGCTTCGGACATTATGCAAAGTCTGAAGGAGATGTTTGGTGAGCAAGGCCGTTCTGCAAGGCAAGAAACCATGAGACAAATTTATAATACCAAAATGGCTGAAGGTAGTTCAGTGAGAGAGCATTGTCTTACAATGATCTCTAATCTGAATACTTTAGAAGTTTTGGGTGCCGACATTGATGGAGAATCCCAAGTGGATATGATACTCCAGTCACTACCGGAGTCATTTAAGGAATTCAGACTTAACTATAACATGAACAAAAAGATTTATACTTTGTCTGAATTACTGAATGAGTTGGTAGCGGCGGAAGGCATCCTTGGTACTTCTAATGTTGAAGCCAATGTGGGTGAAGCTTCTACTTCTCAACCTAAGTCGAAAGGCAAGGGTAAGAAGAAGAAGAAGAAGGACTTCACTAAGCAAGAGGGTAAACAAATTGTCTTAGGGGTTGCCGACAAAGGAAAGAAGCTGAAAGGAAAATGTTTCCATTGTGGTGAAAAAGGACATTGGAAGAGGAATTGTCCAAAGTTCAAGGCTGCCGTTAATAAGGGTATGAATAGCTCATTTCTCCTTGAAATATGTTTGGTACAGAATCCCACGGATTCCTGGTGTGTGGATTCAGGTTGTACTAATCATATATGCAATTCTTTGCAGGGGTTCCAGGAGACCAAAAGACTTAAAGAAGGAGAGTTGTTTCTGACCTTGGCTGATGGGAGTAGGATTCCAGTTGTAGCTATTGGAGTTTTTAATTTATGCTTTGAAACTAGAGTTTTAATATTGCAAGACTGTCTGTATGTACCTAATGTTCGTAGGAATTTAATTTCTGCAACTTATTTAGGTAAAAATGGATATTGTGTTATCCTGAAAGACAATGTTGTAATAAAGAAGGGTAAAACCTTTATTTGTTCTGGCAATATTGTGGATGGTCTTTATATTTTAATTCCGGATAAGCATGAATTATATAATTCTGAATTAGATAATAACTCTCATGTAAAATCATTAAAGAGAAAGTTTCCTTCTACTAATGATGCATATCTTTGGCACTTGCGTTTGGGTCATATTAATCCAAACAGAATTCAAAGACTGATCAAAGATGGTCTCTTAGAGCCATTGGACTTTGATGAATTTCCAGTTTGTGAATCTTGTTTGGAAGGTAAAATAACCAAACGACCTTTTAATGCAAAAGGTAGAAGAGCCCAAGAGTTGCTAGAATTAGTTCATACGGATGTTTGTGGTCCTATGTCAACCCAAGCAAAAGGAGGTTATGAGTACTTCATCACTTTCACCGATGATTAATCTAGATTTGGTTATGTGTACCTAATGAGACGGAAGTCCGAAACTTTTGAAAAGTTCAAAGAGTTTAGGGCTGAAGTTGAGAATCAATTGGGTAAACACATAAAGGCCATTCGATCTGATCGTGGTGGCGAATACCTTCTTGGGGATTTCAAGGATTACTTAACTCAAAATGGGATTGTATCCCAATTGACTGCACCTGGAACTCCCCAACAAAATGGTGTAGCAGAAAGAAGGAATAGGACTCTTTTAGAAATGGTTAGGTCCATGATGAGTTACTCAACTTTACCAGTTTCCTTTTGGGGATATGCACTAAAAACTGCAATGCATATTTTGAATTTAATTCCATCAAAATCTGTTCCCAACACACCTATGGAATTGTGGAGTGGGCGCAAGCCTAGTATGAAATATCTCCACATTTGGGGATGTCCAGCACATGTGTTGAAAGGGAAGTCTGATAAGTTGGAAGCTAAAACGGAAGTATGCATGTTTTTAGGGTATTCAAAGGAAACCAAGGGTTATTTATTCTATAATCATAAGGATAACAAAGTGTTTGTTAGCACTCATGCCAAATTTTTGGAAGATGATTATGTGAATAGTTTTAACCCTAGAAGTAGAGTTGTCTTGGCTGAAATGAATGAACCTGTAATTGAACAACCAATAGTTCAAACTAGGGATGATGTGGTTGTATTGGATACACCACAAGATACTACTCATGAGATGTCTAGTACACAGTTGCCTCGTCGTAGTGGGAGGAATGTTAGGCCACCTAAAAGATTCATAGGTCTTGGAAAGACTTATGAGGCTATCTCAGAGGAGGCCGAAACTGATCCTTACACTTATGAAGAAGCAATGAATGATATAGATGCACATCATTGGGTCCAAGCTATGAAATTAGAATTAGATTCCATGTATTCCAATAAAGTTTGGGATCTTGTAAAGGCGCCTAGCGGCATTAAACCTGTTGGTTGCAAATGGGTTTACAAGAGGAAGAGAGGGATAGATGGAAAGGTTGAAACCTTTAAAGCAAGGCTAGTGGCAAAAGGGTATACTCAAAAAGAAGGTATCGATTATGAGGAAACCTTTTCACCAGTAGCAATGCTTAAATCTATCAGAATTCTCTTATCCATTGCTGCTCATTATGATTATGAGATTTGGCAAATGGATGTCAAGACTACATTTCTCAATGGCAATCTTGAAGAGGAAATCTATATGAAGCAACCAGAAGGTTTCATAGCAAAGAACCAAGAGCATATGGTATGCAACTTGAATAGGTCCATTTATGGACTTAAGCAAGCATCTAGGTCATGGAACATAAGATTTGATCAAGCAATCAAATCATTTGGTTTTGAACAAAATCTTGATGAACCATGTGTGTATAAAAGACATCAAGACAAAGTAGTAATGTTCCTAGTGCTTTATATTGATGATATTCTACTCATTGGAAACGATGTAGGTGTAATGTCATCAGTAAAGGTTTGGTTGTCAAGCCAATTTGATATGAAGGACTTGGGTGAGGCTAACTTTATTCTAGGGATCAAGCTTTGGCGAGATCGTAAGAATAAGATGTTAGGCTTATCACAAGCTGGATATATAGATAAGGTTCTAGAACGGTTTAGCATGCAAAACTCCAAGAAAGGATTACTTCCTTTCAGACATGGGGTTCCTCTGTCTGATGACCAAAGGCCTAAGACTCAAGAGGAAGAAGATATGATGAGACAAGTTCCTTATGCTTCTGCAGTAGGAAGTCTCATGTATGCCATGCTTTGTACTAGACCGGATATCTGTTTTTCAGTTTGCATGGTCAGCCGATATCAATCAAATCCAGGACCACAACATTGGCAAGCTGTAAAGCATATTCTCAAGTATCTACGGAGAACGAGAGATTATATGCTTGTTTACCGTTGTGAGGATTTGATTACCATTGGCTATACAGATTCAGACTTTCAATCAGATCTAGATTTCAGAAAGTCCACGTCAGGATGTGTTTTCACCTTGGGAGGTGGAGCCATAAGTTGGAGGAGTGTTAAGCAATCTTGTATTGCGGACTCCACCATGGAAGCTGAATATATTGCTGCTTGTGAGGCAGCAAAGGAAGCTGTTTGGCTCAAGAAATTCCTTTCTGATCTTGGTGTAGTGAGAATGGAGCAAGTTCCTATCACATTGTTTTGTGACAATAGTGGAGCGGTTGCACAATCCAAAGATCCAAGGAATCACAAGAAAGGAAAGCACATTGAAAGGAAGTACCACATCATTCGAGACATTGTTGCTCGTGGAGATGTGGTGGTGGCAAAGATTGAAAGTGCAAATAATCTAGCAGATCTCTTTACCAAAGTCTTGCCTCAAAGGACCTTCGAGTCACATTTGGAGGGAATGGGAGTTAGATTAGTGCACAATAGTCTTTAGGGCAAGTGGGAGATTGTTAGGATATGTGCCCTTAAATCCTATTGTATGATGCTATGTATAATATTATGTATGACACTATTTGAGAAATGATGTATGACTTAATATTGTGTTTAATAAAGTTGTTTTATTCTTATCTAAAATAATGGTAACATGAATATTCGGACATTATCAAATAGTCCATGAGATGCATAGTATGTGATTTATGTGATTTAGTCACAGAAGATATAGATCACAAGTTCTTTGTAAACTCAGAATTTTGGTTCGTAGTCGGTGATGAAATTGGGCATTTCATCTGCGAAGACTATAACATATTAACTACGATGATTTGTCTTGATCATGGAAATGGTGATTTCTAGTTAATATGTTGATATGTTTTAAGAGTTAAGACATATTGAACTGGACCGCTATGAGATTTATTATTCTCCTAACGACTGTCAATTGAATAATAAATCTCACGACTTGTATTCACATGAACTCTTAATCCTGAGAGAATAATGGACCTGATCATGAAATGTAGGTTGCTTTGATATATCAGGAGTGAGATCTACAGTAACGGTCAAAACCTCAGTATGTTGGGCAGCCACATATAGTGTTGATGGAACATATATTCTCAAGATGGAATTCATAGTCTCTTAACGGAGATATAAAATATTCCCTTGAGATAAGTTTAATGGGTACAGTTATTCAGAGAGTTAGGCCTAACCACTTTAGTAAGACTAAAGTATATATTTGTGAAATTGGATTTCATAAATATATGGTGAATAACTCATAAGGATTAAACCGGGTACTCAAGGATTAAGATGTAGTAATTTACAAAGTGGCAGTCTATATTCATGACTTTGTATTACTACGAATATTTTATGAAGGGGTTACATGTATAATAAAGTTTTGGGATATAATTTATTAATAAGGCCTAGAGTGCAATTATATTTATATAGTGGTATTAAATATAATTAATGGTAACTTTGGACTTGTCAAGAGTTGACAGAAAAGCCCAAGGCCCATTGGAGCTAGTGTCTTATTTGTTCCCTTTTGGTCCCACTCCAAGCCACACACTAAAGCCCAATTGGGAAGGCCCAAAAGGCTAGCCCAATTAGATAATCAGTTATGTGGAGAGAAACATACAGAATTTTATATAGAATAAAAATGGTTTTGTATGTTTCATAAGAATAAGATATTCTCTCTAGAAACAAAGAACTGATTGAGAGACCACACATCTTGGGCATCGAGTGGAATTGGAGTGAAGATTGAAAGTATTCCCGAGTACTTCTTCATTCGGTTTTGAAATTCACCGCATCAAGGTACACTCTCTTGTTCTTATATTCTGAAACTTACATAGTGCATGTTATCGTTTTCGAATGAAGTAGATCCGTTTATTTTTCCGCTGCGTATGTTTTGTATTGGATGCAAACATGATGATTTCCCAACATTGGTATCAGAGCCAGGTTTTCATTTCGAATCTGTATAACATGTTTTGTTTGTTTTGGAATTAGAGATTATAGTTTCAAGTTGATAGATTTCTGCATGGTTGTTGAAACTATGATTTGATAAAAACTGATATTGATGTTATGATGTTGTTTAAATATGAATTTAAGAATGTTAAATTGATCTTTAAGGCTATAGCATCAATAGATTTCAGTTATGATATCAATTTCTGTCTATCATTTTCGTATGATGGTTGTTTGTTCATGCAAAACGGTTGAAAACTGCCTTAGAAGATTTTCTGGAAATTCGAGTTTCACGAGTTTCGATCGATCGAGATTTACTTTCGATCGATCGAGTGAAATAGAGACTTATCCTTTTGAATTGATTAATATTCGATTGCTAGTCGATCGATCGAAATTGTGTGGTAGTAAATTCAAAACTGAACTCAACTACTGGGCTGGCCAGCATTTTGAGCAAGACAGAATTGGTAGCCAGTACAGAAAATTTTGGCCACCTGGCTGATACAAAATGATATTCATAACTTTGGATCAATGTATTTTCTCCAAGAATTTATTCTCTCTAACATTCAGCAACATTTGCTCTACAAATAAGAACCTCACATAACATTTTCTTCTCAATGCGGTAATTTTTCTTTATTTCAATCTTTTGTTTGCTGCTGTATTGGTGGTGTAGAGAGAAATAGACAATTTGGCACGGTTGATCTGTGTAGTTGCTTAAGGCCTAACTGACTGGTGCAGAGGGAAATACACAATTTTTGTTCTCTAGAAATAGACAATTTTACATATAAGCAAACCCATCATTTGTTTTTATATTTAATAGCTGAACTATATTGTTCTTTTATAGTATTTGATACAGCTCACTGTGGAAAATTTTCATATTGTTCTTTTAACATATGACATATATGGTTTACTTGATTATTGTAGGCTATACTTTGCCAAACTTGGGCTTGGATCCCCCCCAAAAGACTATTATGTGCAAGTTGACATAGGAAGTGACATTCTACGGGTGAATTGTGTTGGCTGCAAGAGCTGTCCAAAGAAAAGAGGTCTTGGTGTATGTGCATCTAACTTTTCATATAAATTGAATTTCTGACTCTTTGCTAAAAGATAGTTCCTTAATTAGGTACTTTTAATGAGCTCTCCTTAAAATTGCATGTTAGATACCATCGTATTACCATGTGACTTACACACACACACACACACACACAACACAATCTGATTGTATTAAAGTTTGAGATTATTTCAATGACTTGTACTGTCTTCCAATCTTCACACTTGTACTTTCCAGTTCTATCTTGTGCCAACAAAATCAGATGCCCTTGTGATTAAATTTAGAAAGTGGCTAAACAAGTATGCTGGTGGTCAAGTTGATTGGAGAGGCAAGTCCAGTGGAGTTCTTCCCCCAACTCCTCCTAGAGAGCAGCTGATGGACAGGTAATTTATGCAATTACCAATGTGAATACAATTATCAAGCTAGAATTTTATACTTTTTTGATTATCTAGAAATAGAATAATTTTTTAGAACATTATACAAGAGCATGGTAGATCTTTGTAGATGCATATAATAAATAGCTAAACCTGTTTCTTGTGATCGGCAAGATATCATGTGCAAACTTTACATACATCAACAGCTTAAACAGTTGAAATTGTCATAATACCTTGAGACTTCTTTCTTTTTCTGTCTATGGAAAGCTAAGGACACTAGAAAATATGGCCTAATTTGAGACCTTTTGGAAGATTTAGAAATGCCTTATTTAACCAATACACACATATTCACCAGTCAATTGGATATATAGCAATACCACAGCAATTTCGAGAAATTACCCTTTTTTTATAAGTAAGAATGATATATACACCAAAAGGCTACTCTATGCAAAAAAAGCACATAGCATACCAACAATAGCAAAAAAGAAGGGAAAGAAAGAAAAATTACCTCGTTGCCAGCAACTGGTAGAAGCAAAGCTAGCCAAAGAAAGTCTGATATTATAAGTAAATTTGGTAGCTGACTCTTGGCTTCGAAACAACAGTTGCGAATAGTTCCAGAAACCTGTAAGCAAAAAATTTTTTTTAAAAAAATATTACTTCACATAAGCTGCTCAACAAAGGATTAAAGCTTAATTTGGTTGAATAGGCATTCATGTTAGCTACTCAAATGTGGCCACAGAAAGCTTTATTACACACTGATATAGGACAAATTAGATATTTGTCTACGTTTAGTTGTGGTAGGTTTAGGGTAGGAAAGAAGAAGGATTAGAGAGAAGCTAGGACTGTTTAGGGGCTGTGTGAACGGTAACAAGTGAACAGTAACCCTTAGATTTGCCCCTCAATCGTGGTTGATCTAGGAAAAATTACCACAATGACTTTGATTTACCTTATCGGTTGTCTTCCCCTTTACTTGTGTTGAAAATGTTGAGGCTTTTTCATTATAAATATTTGGCCATGTTTGTTTTACAAATGCAAATATAAAGCAGATTTGGTTCCCACTAAACTCACTATTTTTTTAATCAAATACCTGTCTACTGTGATGGTAGTGTGCCAAGTTTCTTTATTCTGAACCCCACTTGTATTCCCCCCCAACTTTCTGGCTGAATTGACAGTAATTATGGACTCTGTGGAGCACAGATTGATCAGCTTCAATGTTTCAGATTGTTACCAGGTATTATGTTTGAATTATAGTCGTCAAAACACTTAGCAAAGGCTAGCTGATGGGCCTACCAATTGCCTAGGCAGTTTCCAAGTTTTCAATTATGTGATTCTAGGCAACTTGATCTATAAGAAAAATATAGGGCAGAAAATATTTGTTGGAAGTGTTCTATCAAATTGGAAGATCTTGTATTCAGCCAAGACAAAAAGGAAATTTGATTGGAATTCTCAAGTAGATTCTGATATGCTTGGCCAAACAGAGTTCTTCAAGGAGGTAGATCAAAACAAAAGGAAATCAAATCAGAATCTGTGAGTACTAAGTACATAAGACAAGCATGAGAGGAAAAAGCCAATAATTCTAAATTGTACACATTCGTTAAAGATGTTCTATATAAAGAACCTGTGGGGTAGAACTAGGATGAAGTGAAAAGAGATGCCATTACACAGCCAAATAATAATATATGTCGCTGAGATGAACCATGCAATTTATTAAGCCTTCAAGTTTTGCTCCAGATTGAAGATGATGTGATGTAATTTTTTGATTAACCAAGTGTTGCAGGTAGTTGGATTTTTAATTCAGAAAGGGCGATTGAGCCAATCATGATGGTTAGTCATTTATTTGGTATCATCTTGATTCAGAGTACCTCACCTCACCTAGGAAAAACCAAAGCTAAAATAAACTCTCAATGAGAAATAATGTAACCTGATTTTTCACAGCAACTGGACTAAAAAAGAAAAAGATAAATAGTTATCTAATCCTAATTTGAATGTAATCACTGGGCTGAACCTGAAACTATCTGTGTAGTGGTCTGTTGTTGCTATTCAGAATTGGAGATGACCTTACCCTGTACTCTGTAATTGTTGTTGAGGTAAATGTGTCAGAGTTGCTATATCTTTGTCCAACAAACAAGTGGGTTTTCGTTTTTGTCTCTTGCTACATTCTCTTTCTCTAGGTGCAGTGCTGCTCTACAACTTTTGCGGTAATGTACAAATGCTTTGGGAGCTGGGGGACCAACTATTTGTTATTCAAGTTCAGAGATCGCTGTGTTACTGACTAATTCCCAGTTGAATCATTGCCTTTGGCACCAATTGGCTCTATGCAAAGCCACACTGCTAAAAAGTAGAAAGTAGAAACTAATGCTAAAAGAGGGACACAATTTTGATACAGGAGATGATCTAATTAGGAAGGCTGTTTTTATTACAACTTCAACTTATGGTGAACATCATCCAAATAAAATATCTGCTCCTGAAACTTTGAGCAAACTCACCAGGCTTCTTTCAAAATCTAAATTTTAGAGAAACCAACTCTAAAATTGGAAACCAACTATAAAATATAGCACAAAACAACACTAAAATTGGTGTTCTTACTGCCAAGGTGGTTGAAAAAAAAATAATAATCTCCTAAGTCCATAGGTTCATAGTATCTTGTCCTCCCCACACTCCCAACCAAATCTAATCTTATCCCAACTTATGGATAAGGGTTCCCATGTCTCACTCAAGTTTCACGTCTCACATCCCAAACTCAAAAGTGTAAAGATTTTTTTCTCTTTTTTTTGAGAAACCAGTCTGTGAGACAGAGCAATGCTTTTATTAAAACATACGAAAACTAATCAAACAAAGCAAGGGGGATAATGTCCCCAGGTAAGTCTTCAACCCAAACCTGACGTTCTAATTCTAGCCCAACCCAAGATTAATTTGTCAAATATATAACAACCGAAGCTCAAACAAAACAATAATATCATAAACCCACAAAGTTTAGAGAAATAATATAAACCCATATCAGCGTTAATCATATGTAAAGAGAGAACCTGAAGATTGTGGGTGGCGCCGCCGATTTAGAATGGAAGAGAAGAAGCGCCACCGAGTCGTCCGGGAAGAGATGAAGTGCCGCCGAGTTGGATTTGATATGAGTGCACCGCTGATTTGAATATGGATTGGAAGAGAATAAACTAGAGAGCGGCGCCGGGAGTGGGTTGGATGAGAAGAAGAGCCTCCGATTTGAGGTTGTGGGTGCGTTTGGCTCTGATTTGTGGGTGCGCCGCAGATGTGGTATCAATGGTTTGATTTGAGGGTTTTGTTTAGAGAGGGAAACAGAGCAAGCGAAGTAGGAGGTAGAGAGGTAGACGTGAGACGGGAGACGGGAGAAGTGTGATGTGTGATGCGTGTTTTATTTATTTATTTATTTTTTTTTTTGGTTTATATATAAAACCTGTTTAACCGGTAACCAAAACACTTTAAAATTACATCAATGGACAAGATCAAAATCATGGTAAGTTAACGGCTCAGATATAGGTGGGTACCGTACCCCTCTTTTTTTGAGGGGGGTATGGTAGAATGACCCTTATTTTATATGATTTGGTTTTAACCAAAGAAACAGTTGTCGAATTAAGATTTCGTTTTAACCTTATCAAAAAAAAAAAGATTTCGTTTTAACCATTTTTTTTTATTGCCATTTTATTATAAAGTATGATTGGTAGGGTGCGTTTGAGGGAGAATTATGATATGCCTGTGCTTCTATGGTTTTTTGCTTTTTTGATTCGTTCAGGTTGGGGTGAAATTAGTTGGGGGATCAGGTGCTAGAGTTATATTGTAAATAGAAAGATCTAAAAATTGTATGATAGGTGTAAAAGGCTGGATTTCCTCATAGAGTTGAGGTTTTTCAGGGTGCTGCAAGTATTTCTAGTACCACATAAAAAGCAATAACTATCTTATGTGATAGACTGTGATTGATTGTCTATCATTTTCGCATCAACTCATTACTTTTTCTTCATTATTCACAATCTGTCACATCAAAAGTTGTGACAATTTTAATTTTTATTTTTTATGTCGTACTAGAATTTTTTATGGAGCTACAACTTCTTTACCTACTCGACAAGAGGATAGCAAGTTACAAATTTTGTATTGGTAGGACATGATCTTCTTTTACTATGAAATTCATAAATGAAGTAGTCAATGGTGGGATTACCATTATTCTTCTTGTAGTGAAAAATCCTATACATGTTCCTATTATAAAAGAAACTGAATCTTTCCATTTTTTGAGTTCTGTCCATTGTGTTAGTGTATTATTAAGATTGTATAATCTTAATCATTTATTATAAAATGGAAGTCAAAATTATTCTCGGTCAAAATCATTTACTATAAATTTCCAAAATAAAAAGAACTCTTCAATGCCATGAGAAATTATTCTCCAAAAGCGTATCATAAAAAAAGTAATTTTTAGTAAAAAAATAGTAATTAAAAAATTTATTTATTACATTGATGAACGAAACAAGCCCCCCACAATTCTTACCCTAGCTGACATGTTGTGCAAATGCATAGAATGGGATTTTATCCCACATAACACACCCTTCCTCTTGTGCCACAGTGCAAGACCAACACATGTCTAGACGTATCTTGTAGTTTTATTTTATTTTATTTATTTATTTATTTATTTATATATATACATAGATGAGATAAAAATTCTACTCTAGTATAATCTAAATGTATATGTGTGTGAAACTCCCTCCTAAAGACTTGAACTCCGGCCCTTGCCTTTTACACTTAACTAGTATTTATACTTGTAGAGTTATCATCGCACTAATAGTGTGCAGTGATCTTGTAGTTTTATTTCTAGCTTAATTGATATATGTTTATCCATCATAAGGTATATTTGCTTTAGGAAAGTTCCTATATATATTCAAATAAGAGCAACACAAATTTGTAAAGCTATATAAAGTTTCCGGGTAGTAAATACGAGGTAGGATAGCAAAATTACAATATTCAACTGCCTTGTTTCGTGCAAAACTACTATGGCCAGAAGAGAAGCCGGTGAAACAATCAGCGGTATCACTGAGGACCCGGAGCTGGATCAGGCGAGGATTAAATCTGTAGAGCACGCAAAAGAAAATGTGAAGCCACCCCCAAGACCAAAGATACAAAAGGTTATATTCGTGCTCCGAGATCGCGAGAATTACCAAAAGTACTATGAACCAAGAGTGGTATCATTCGGTCCTATCCATCATGGTGGTGAGAAGTACAGGCTAGGAGAGAAGTACAAGCTTGTGATGACAAATGAGTTCGTCAATGGCAGCTCAGAGAAGATAAGCGATTTGTACAAAAAGGTTGGGGAGAAGATCACGGAACTGAGGGACTGCTACGAAGAGGAGGTGAACAAGAACTTCAGAGATGATAAGGCCCTCGCATGGTTGTTATTAGTGGACGGCTGCGCAATACTACAATACATATACTGCGCAGTCAACACAGCCAACCCAGCCGACCCAGCCAGAGCAGATAAGAAGTTCGAAGATCTGAATATAAAATCCGACAGTGTAGCCTTTACACAACAGGATTTGTTTTTGCTTGAGAACCAGCTTCCCTACTGTCTGCTCAAATGGTTGATGAGATGGAGTGGGAATGAATTCGGGTTGAAGAAATAGATTGAAAATTATATTGAAGGACACGTTAGGGTACCACAACCAGAACATCTGTCACTAATTCTCAGCTGCGCATGGCTGAGTTCGTTATCATGGAATTGGTCGCAACAATCTGAGAAAAAAGAAGGCCGCCACATCAAATGTTGGCTGCGCATGCCTAAGTTTGTTATCATGGTGTCTCTCGCAAAGACGTAAGCGGCGACAAGAAGAAACTAAGCTTCAAGAAAGTGGTCACTTGTCAATACCAATGGATGGAAATGAAGATCCCATCCATCTTCTCGATCTTGTGAGGACTCGACTCTTGGGTAAGCATCAACAAAACATGCCAAATCAACCAAAAGTTGAAACTAGGCAATCCATCGCAATGCTCAGGAGCTTCGAGCAGCAGGTATTCATGTGGAACGTAGTAAAAAGGAAGATAGTTGCTTGAGGGACATATCTTTTACTGAACTCTGTTGTTTGGGATACCTTTTGCTTCCTCCAATAACTATGGATGACTCAACGAGACCAAAGTTCTTGAACTTGATAGCCTATGAGATGTGTCTAGATTTCAAAAATGATTTCGGGATCACCTCTTACATATTTTTTCTTGATTCACTGATCGATGAAGCCAACGATGTTAAGATGCTAAGGAAAGCAGGAATACTCTACAACTGCCTTGGCAGCGATGAAGAAGTGGCTCAAGTCTTCAATGAGATAGGCACCGACTTGGTGCCTAACAACGAAATATATGGCAATATCAGATTTCAAATTCAGAAGCACTACAAGAACAAGTTTATGACCTTTTTGGCTCAATTCTATCACGACCATTTCAGCAGCCCCTGGACGTTCATGGCTTTTGTTGGTGCATTGTTGGCACCTGTGCTAACTATCATTCAGACTAAATATGCCGTCAACTCTCCCCCAGGACCCTGCGATAACTTCTGCAAGAAATTCACCTGAAACTAATTCTCGACAAGGTAATACTTTATTTGCTGTTTTCTTTCCAAGTGTATCTAGCTAGCTAATAATGCCGTGGTTTTTAACGGTGCTCTACACTCTCATACAGGGATGGATCCCACAAGTCAGTCCTACCATGGGATCAATCCCTATTTGAGAGTTCAAAATAGTGCTACGAAACTACTTAAGTATTAACCTTTTTACACGACTTTCTCCAAATAATAAGGTCAAGGGTCATCCCAAAGCCACGTCATCTTATTAATTTGTTTAGCTCGATATTGAAGTTTTTCTTGCAATAAGTGAGTGTGGTTGTACTTTCTAATTTGATGCAATCTGTTTGGATTAGATATAATAGTAAGAGTTTGTATGTGATGTATGTTTAAGTGTTAATAGTGCATAACCCGTGCATATGCATGGTATAATTAAAAATAATGAAAATTACACATATATAGGTTCAAATTATACATAGTATAAGAGTTACACATTTTTTAAATCATTGATGTATATCAAAAATAGACTTGCCTGTACATGATAAATGTTGATTGATTTAAATTAGTCCTTGATAAGAATAATTTATTAATTAATAATTTTAATTTTCATTAGTCGAAATCAAGGAATAGAAATAAACATGCATACATGTGACAATTACATTTTTTTTTTCTTTTGAGAGTTCATAAAAGGAATGGAAAGAATTTACAATTATTAAATGTAATTTTTTTTCTTAAATGAGTAAATAATTTGATAATTCAAAAATCAAATTACTTTTAGGGTCACATTAATCAAATGAGGACATAATTATTTTTAAAATCATGCAATTGTCCCTTAAAATTTTCAAAAATTCTCATTTCATCAAAAAAATAAATGTCTCCCTACTTTAAAATGTACAAATATTATGCCCAGGATCTTATAACTCATGATTCAAATATCCCTTTTCTTGTTATTATAACTATCAAATTATATTTAAAAAATAGAATATTAATTTCTCCTAATTGCCATGCTCACTAGTTCCACTATCCTCTGTGTTTGTATTCTTTTACTCCCATGCCATTTTTGTCATTCTGGCCTTGTCTCATTCTGCTGCATGTTTATTTTTTTCTCCACAGTGTGAAGAGCGTGGGCTATTGGGCTTGCACCACCTCCCTTTATTCCCTTTGTGGGCCTAGACACTGTCTTGGCAAAAGCCCCTACCTGTCCAACCCATTGGGCTTTTATTTCAGTTGTTCCTTTTCTTGCCATGCCTATGGGCTTGCCATGTTGGCCCATTGGGTTTATTACTAATTATTTTGGGCTCCTACAACCCATTTACTTTCTTTTACCTCTTGTTGGGCTCATGGACCTACTGGCTGTTATTCCTACCATGCTGGCCCATTGGATTTATTACCTCTCTTCTTGAGCTTTCACGGCCCATTTAATTTACTTTTGCCTCTTGTTGTGCTCATGGGTCTGCTGGCTATCATTTCTGCCATGTTGGCCCATTAGGTTTATTACCTCTTTTCTTAGGGCTTCCACGACTCATTTGCTTTGCTTTTACCTCTTGTTGTGCCTATGGGTCTGTTGACTACCATTCTTGTCATGTTAGTCGGCTTCCACGTCCCATTTACTTTACTTTTATCTCTTGTTGTGTCCATGGGCTTGCTAGTTGTCATTCTTGCCATGTTGGCCCATTGAGTTTATTACCTCTTTTCTTGAGCTTCCATGACCCATTTATTTTGCTTTTACCTCTTCCATTTCCCTTTTTACTCTCACCTTCCCCTATTGTTAGGCTTTTTCTGCCATTGAGTTTTTTGTCAAAAATGGACATCAACACTAGGTAAGATAAAATTATTTTGTTTAAAATTAGTTGATTGGGCATCTTTTTTTTTTTTTTTTGTAGCTAAACTGCTAGTAATTTTTGTTGTTGGGTTCTTGTATATTCTGTTTTAGAGTTTAGCTCTATAAAATTTTTCATGCTCTTTAAAAGGAGGAAAATTCTAAACAAATACGGCACTAGAACATACACCCTTCACACATATGGCACAAGGTGGTACACGTGCGTGATCAAGATATTATATTTTGTTGAAATAAAATGAAATATACTAAAGCATAACCCATGGACTATATTTTCTAAATTAGAAACAATTAACTTTTAAAAGAATTTTTTTAAAGGATTTATGAATTAATCGAAAATTCATGATGTTAAAATTGCTGGGGAAAAATCCTAATCCGCTCAATGTCTATGTGTGAATTAAAATATATAACTACTAAGTAATAGCAATATTATGGAAACAAAAAAAATTCTTGCAAACACCACAAAAACACAACCACATAAGAACACCAAATTTTATGTGGAAAACCCTCCAGTGTAGAGGGAAAAAAACCACAGGGCAGCTCTGAAAAATATCCACTATGAAGTAGAGATTACAACTCTCAAGTTTGTGCTAAGCTTGAGTCTACAACAAATTGAATATACAACAAATAAATCTCAAGGAGTAAATACAATCTCACCACAAAACCAGTAGCAAAATCTTCCTTTGAATACTCTAACTCTCCATGGTTGTAGCACTCAAAAACTCCATGAGAACTCCACCAATTTATCTTCCTTGTGTGTAACTTGAGCAAAGAAAAATGTCTCATTTTTCTTTTTCACTCTTTCACACTCTCACTGTGTTTCTCTTTATCTCTTGGGACTGCACCTCTCAAGTTGAAGCTCTCTCTTTCTCTAAGTCTTGCTCTCTCTAGAACTCAAACAAATGGCCAAAAAAAAAAATGGCTTTCTTGCTTCAGCACTCCACAAGACCGAATGGCCTTAGTTTCTTTTTTTCTTCTTCTTTTCTTTTCCTTCAGCGTGTCTCACACTCCTTGCATCACTTCTTATTAAGAGAAGTTAGACCTCTCCCAAGCTTTGGTCATTTCTCAATAAATGAGAAAGCTAGCTTGAAGACTTTTGGAACAAGCTCATAAATGAGCTTTGACAAATGTGTGTGATGGAATCTAAAGGGTGTCACGTGCACCCAACAATCTCCCCCTCCAGCACACTACAGAGGAGATCTTCAACCCAAGTCTTTAGTTAGAATTCATGCCGGCCAACCTAACACGAAGCTTTAGCTTCTCTCTAGACACAACCTTGGTCAACATGTCAGCTGGATTTTTGTCTGTGTGAATCTTTCTAATTTAAATGACTGTTGCTCAACAACTAGTCTCAACCAGTGGTATCTCACCTAAATGTGCTTCGAGCATGCATGGTGCATAGAATTTTTGCTCAAGTCTATGGCACTCTGACTATCACAATTAACTACATGCCCATCTTGCTTCAAAGCCAATTCTTGGAGAAACCGTTTCAACCAAAGCGTCTCTTTTCCTGCTTCATTAGCTGGAATATACTCAGCTTCAGTTGTAGATAAGGGAACACACTTCTGCAATCTTGACTGCCATGATACAGTTCCCCCTGCAAAAGTAAATAAATATCCTGATGTAGATTTCCTACCATCAAGGTCACTAGCCCAATCTGCATCTATATAACCCTCCAAAACTGGTTTACAATCACCAAAAAGTAAAGCACAATTTAGAGCTACCTCTCAAATACCTGAAGATCCACTTCACTGCTTCCCAATGATCTTTGCCAGGATTTACTGTGAACCTGTTGACAACACCAACTGCATGAACAATATCTGGTCGTGTGCAAACCATAGTATACTTCAAACTCCCAACTATTGAGGAATAAATATTTGATGCTATGTCTCCTTTCTCTTTCTTTGATGAAGAACAAGATCTCTTTCTTAACTTGAAATGAGAAGCAAGAGGTGTGCTGACTGGCTTGACATGCTTCATATTGAACTTTTAAAGAACCTACTCAATATATTTCTTTTGTGATAACTATAGCTTCTTAGCTTTCCTATTACGTAGAATCTGCATACCTAAAATTTGTCTTGCTGGACCCAAGTCTTTCATATCAAATGACTTGAACAAGTCTTTCTTCAAATTTCTAATCACACCTGCATCTTGTCCTACTATCAACATATCATCTACATATAGCAGAAGAATAACAAATTTACCATTGAAAAATTTCTAACATACACATAATGATCTGCATTTGTCCTTATGTACTCGTGACCCACCGTGAATGAGTCAAACTTCTTGTACCACTGTCTTGGAGCTTGCTTCAAGCCATACAAACTCTTCTTTAACTTGCAAACCATGTGTTCTTTCCCTTCCACTCTGAATCTCTCTGGCTAATCCATGTAGATTTCTTCTTTCAAATCACCATGAAGAAAAGTTGTCTTCACATCAAGTTGCTGAAGCTCAAGATCCAAGCTAGCTACTAATCCTAGAACTACCCAAATGGAACTCATCTTAACTACTAGAGAGAATATCTCATCAAAGTCAATCCCTTGTTTTTGACAAAAACCTGTGACCACCAATTGAGCTTCCAATTGAGCTTTACACTTCACTAACTTGTCACCATCTTTCTTTAGCTTGAACACCCATTTGTTTTTCAATACCATTTTGCCTTTACGAAGTTCCACCAAGTCATAAGTCTTATTCTTGTTCAAAGAATTCATCTCTTCATGCATAGCCATCAGCCAGCTTTGCTTATCCTTATGAGATTGGACTTCCTGAAAACTTTCTAGATCCCCCTCTTCAGTAATCATAGTATACCTAGAAGTAAGATATCTAGTCAATGGACGACGCTCTCTAATAGACATTTTCACCTGAGGTTCTACCATCTCTAGTGGAGGAGGTTGCTTCCTTTACTCAACACCATCTGTATCTGTCACATCGTCACTATCAACACTAGCTAGCTCATCAGCATCAAATTCAGTTGGTTCATCATAATAATTCTCATCTTGTACCTCTTCCCTATTTGTGGCATTATCTGAGGAAGAAAAAGTAGGTGTAAAATCAGGAACACCTTCAATTGTTGCTTTAGGCTTTTTAGTTTTCTCAAAGTCTGCTAAGTTTTCATTCTCATGAAAAACCACATCTCGACTTCTGATCATCTTCTTTTCTTTTGGATCCCATAACTTGTACCAAATTCTGCATCTCCATATCCAACAAATATACAAGGAGTGGATTTGCTATCAAGTTTCAATCTTTATTCCTTAGGCACGTGAATAAATGTCTTACACCTGAATACCTTCAAGTGAGAGTAAGAAACATCTTTCCCTGTCCATACTCTTTCTGGAATATCAAAATCCAAAGGAACTGATGGAGATTTATTAATTAGGTAGCATGCAGTCACAACAGCTTTACCCCAGAATGACTTAAGCAGATTAGCCATTCTCAACATACATCTAATCTTCTCAACAATAGTACGGTTCATCCTTTCTGCCACACCATTTTGCTATGGGGCACCAAGAACTGTCTTCTCATGTCTGATACCTTTTTCGGAGAAGTAATTTTTAAATTCATTAGACTTATATTCACCTCCGTTATCACTATAGAGACACTTCAAAGACTTCCTTTTCTCTCTTTCTACCATGGCATGGAATTTCTTGAAGTGCTCAAATACCTGGTCTTTTGTTTTCAAAACATAAACCCATACCTTTAATGAAGCATCATCAATAAATGAAACAAAATATTTATTGTAACCTAAAGTCTCAACATTAATGGAACCAAATACATCAGAATAAACAAGATTTAATACATAGGGTTTTCTAATAGAGGGTATATTAAATGAAACTCAATGTTGTTTACCAAATAAACAAAAATCACAAGGATTTAGTGACATACCTTTGGCAAATGGAATAAGAGACTTCTTTGCCAAAATCTGCAACCCTTTTTCACTCATGTGAGCCAGCCACCTATGCCACAAGTTAGGCGAAGAATCCTCCTAAGCTGCACTAACAACATCCTTGCACAACTTTACTTGTGTCTTGTAAAGTGTACAATAAATCTTCCCTCTAGCAAACACCAATGATCCTTTGGTAAGCCTCCATTTTCCATCACGGAAATAATTGCTATAACCTTCTTTATCAAGAACATGAGTGGAAATCAAATTCAAGCGAATATTCGGAACATGTCTCATATCCTTCAAAATTAGGGTGTATCCAATGTTAGCCCTAACACAAATATCACCAATTCCCACAATGTCGGCATAACTATCATTGCCCATCTTCACTCTCCCAAAGCTTCCTTCTTTGTATGAAGTGAATAACTCCTTTCTTGGAGTGACATGGCAGGAAACAGCTGAATCAATCACCCATTCAACATAAGGATCTGAAATTGTACAACAATCATCTTGTCCTATGGCTAAGACCTCATCTTCCAATACTAACAGCAGCAATGTTCTCATCATCCGCCTTTCTTATAATTTTTATCCTCTTTCTATTTGTTCTTCTAAGTCTTGCAGTTTCTTTTTATGTGACCTTCTTTATCATAGTAAAAGCACTTGAATTTTCCTTTTGACTTTGACTGACTTCTAGATTTACCTCGCCCTTTAGAATTTCTACTCTTACTTCTCCCCTTGTTCTCTGTGACAAAAGCATGTGCAATATCCTTGCCCATATCCTTTCTTCTAGTTTCTTCATTAAGCAAACTATCTTTAACCATGGCAAGTTGTAACACACCATTCGGAGTAGAATTACCAAGTGACACTACCAAAGTTTCCTAACTGTTAGGTAAGGAACTCAGAAGAAACAAAGCTTGCAACACATCATCTATTACTAGCTTCATTGTAACCATCTGATTTACCAAGTCTTGGAACTCACTAAGGTGCTCGGCAATGGACTTACCCTCCTTAAGTTTCAAATTCACTAGCTTTATAGCAATAAAAGCTTTATTTTAAGCTATCTTTCTTTCATAAAGACTTCTTAATTTTTCCAAAAGAGCCTCTGCATTTGTTTCTTGAGACACATGATGAAAAACACTATCATCGATGCATTGTCTAATACACCCAATAGTTTTTCTATTTAATTTCTCTCAATCTCTATCAGACATATCACTAGGCTTAGCACTATCACCTTCAATAGGGTCATGCAAATCCTTGCAATAAAGGACATCCTCTACCATTGGCTTCCATATAGAATAATTCGATTCCGAGAGTTTAACCATAGTATTCATATCTTTGTTCTCCATTTAATCCAAAAATAGACAGTCAAACCCAAGCAACCAATAGCTCTGATACCACTTGTTGGGAAAAAATCCTAATCCCCTCAATATCTTTGTATGAATTAAAATATATAACTACCAAGCAATAGCAATATCATGGAAACAAAAAAAAAAAAAAAAAAAAATTCTAGCAAACACCACAAAAACATAACCACATAAGAACACCAAATCTTATGTGGAAAACCCTCCAGTGTAGAGATAAAAACCACGGGGCAACTCCAAAAAATATCCACTATAAAATAGAGATTACAACTCTCAAGTTTGTACTAAGCTTGAGTCCATAACAAATTGGATATACAACAAATAAATCTCAATGAGTAAATACAATCTCACCATAAAACCAGTAGCAAAATCTTCATTTGAATACTCCAACTCTCCATGGTTGTAGCACTCAAAAACTCCATGAGAACTCCACCAATTTATCTTCCTTCTATGTAACTTGAGCAGAGAAAAATGTCTCCTTCTTTTTTTCACTCTCTCACACTCTCACTGTGTTTCTCTCTATCTCTTCGAATTACACCTCTCAAGCTGAAGCTCTCTCTTTCTCTGTGTCTTGCTCTCTCTAGAACTCACTCAAATTGCCGGAAAAAAAAAATGGTTCTCTTACTTCAACACTCCACAAGACCGAATGGCCTTAGTTTCTTTTTTTCTTCTTCTTTTCTTTTCCTTTAGCATGTCTCACACGCCTTGCATCACTTCTCATTAAGAGATGTCAGACCTCTCCCAAGCTTTGGTCATTTCTCAATAAATGAGAAAGCTAGCTTTGAAGACTTTTGGAACAAGCTCATAAATGAGCTTTTACAAATGTGTGCGATGGAATCTAAAGGGTGTCATGTGCACCCAACAAAAATGTGTCGATTCAAATGAAGAGCCATTACTATTTATTAAGGACTGAATCAATACACAATTTTTGTAAGAAATTTTTTGAAAGAAATTGTTACATATCAGTGAATTTCTTGTAACTAACAAACTTTTTTGAGTATATAGACAGATTATCACCTTGAAAAAAGTATTTTTAACACGCCCTAAAATCGAATTATGTTTTTTAATCATTGTTCACTACTCAATTTTTTTAACACAATCTTCTCAAAAAAAAAATTTTTTGTTGAAAATTTAGACCCCTTAAACCCAAACAGATTAACCTAGATATTTAGCCAAGTAATTAACTTAGATAAATTAAGCAAGTTCTAGGTTAACACAAATATATCATATCATGCAAAGCGCAGAAAATAAAGAACACACGATATGATAACCCAAGAAAACCAAACCGGTAAAAAACTAGGGGAGGATTTAACCTAGCTATCCTCAAGGTAAAACAGAATTCACTATGAAAGAATTGAAGTTTACACAATAGCGACTTAGACTACTAATATCCTATTGCTACCTCGAGTAGGAAACTTATTACCACGGCCACGTGACATCTTCGAGTCCACGGACTACTTCTTTCTTGAATTCACAGCAAGCACAAGCACTCCTGCTTGTATATCTTTAAGTTCTTGAATTTGCAACTGAATGATCACCAAGCTCTTGACATCAATCTTGAGTTTGGAAACCCTAAGTGTATGTGAAGACAAACACCTTTAGATCTCACAAAAAGATTCACACACATAGCATTCAGCATCTTGAAAACGTGGCTAGGGTTTTTCCTTTTATACTTAGGGCAAAACATAAAATCCTACAAATCAAACGGGCTTGGGTTGAGTTGGAAATTCTACAGAAAAAACAATTTGCATGAGTTTCGATCGGTCGAGTCTAATTCTCGATCGATCGAGCCTGGAAGATTTGCATATAACTTCTACAGTAACTCGATTCCAACTTTACATAAAAAGTAATACTTTGAGCAAGACTTAACAAGACTTAAACCGTTTTGATCATGATTTGCCAACCTTTCAAAATTAAGTTCTAATACATTAGTTCCTAATTCTTTAGAACCTAACAAACTCCCCCTTTGACAATCCGTGACAAAACACAAACTAACAAAATGCTAAAAGTTTACAAAATAGATTGCCCATAACAAAACAATAGCCCAACTAAACAAATTCAACCTAATTACTATCTATCAGTTGCAAGTATAGACAGTAGCACGACTGAATCAACCTTTATATTCCTGTAACACTTAACAAACACATAAACGCATGTGTGCAAAATACAAGTAACATAGAAAATAACTTCTTGATTTCATAAAACACAAAATAAAGGCATATATCATGAATAACCTCATAAATATAAATCAATAAGCAATGTAGCACAATGCGAAACAAGAAACATATACAATAAATGTATCTCATATATCTCCCCCTATCATGAGCCAAAAAGATAAATACACAATGAAGCACCTAGATACAATCTAAAAGCTCCACAGCTCCACAGAATCACAAAAAGAAATAAATTCTCCCCTTAAGACAAAAAACACCTCAACTACAATGTACCAACTCCACTACAATGCACTCCCCCTTTTTGTGATGAATTGCCAAAGGGCACTCACTCATCACCAAAAGGAAGTGGCAGAGGAGAACGTCAAAAACTCTCCAAAGCTGCCCGCAACGCTCGAATCTCATCAAGCATATCCACCAGAAGCTGACCATGAGCCGCCTGGACAGTCACGACAGTATCCAACATCCGACGAATGTCTAAATCATCCGTAGGTGAAGGTGGAGGAACAGTAGCAGCAGCAGCAGTCGGATCAACAGACGTCTCTGCCGTAGGACCACCTGCAGAAGAGGAAGGAGGAGGAGTGACACCGGAAGACTCAACCCTAAGACGCTTAGAGCTAGCTCAAAGCTGAGCAGCCCTTTACCTAAGAAAGGTGGCACCAATGGGAGCAACGATATGAATAAGCTCAGAAGTAGGGAAATCACCGAACCTTAAAGGAAGAAGAATCCTATGAATAAAAATAGGGAAGAACAAAGCATAAGCAGTAGAACTGCTCCTATGCACCTCATTCAAAGAACGAAGAAAAAGATAAGAAAAACTGATAGGAGCATCAGTGACAAGAGCATATAGGAACACGCATCGCTTAATAGGGATAGTGTGTAGATGAGAGATAGGCCACAAGGAATGACAGGCAATCCTAAAGTAAAGATAGTGGATCTCAAAAAGCTCAGCAGTCGTGATTCGAGAATCAGAACCCCATTGGATAGAAGACCCAGTGATGTATGACATAACATCGTCAAGGGGAGGAGACTCATCATAGGGATAGATAGGATGAGAAACCATGGATACCCTAAGAGCATTAGACACTACCGAAGGAGTAATGCGATACTCTACACCTCGTATCGAACTCTTTACTAAAGTGTTGGAGTCATAGGTATGGATAGAGAAGTTCAAATAGACCTCTCTAATCAGGGTAGCCGGAGGCGGATGATCTATGTCTAACAAAGGTAACCAACCCTTACGCTCAAAGTTACGCCTAACCTCATCTAGAAGAACCCTACGCTCACCCCAAATATTCCTCCTAAGGTTAAGTGTCTCATAGGTCTCCTAATGTTTCTCACTCAGAAACCTATCACTATCGAATGATGGTGAAGAAGAAGAGGTCCTATGAGCTCTAGTTTTCCTAGGCATGATTCTACAGACCAGATAGAGAGACATAGAAGGAAAGGAAACAAAAGAAAAATCAAGGGCAGACTGTAAGTTAGCACAAAAACAATATAGAAATAACAATTCTATATGATGCATTAACAGAATATTCAAATGATGCATGGTTTAATGCAATGAAAACAGTTCAATTATGTTCCAAATATACAAAATTGGCTTAAGCATGAATGTTATATAAAAAATTCCTAAATTTGAAAAACCCATTTTTACAAAACCCAACAAATTGAGAAATTGATCATTGATCAAATAAGTCAATCTGACAAGCCAATTTCATTAATTTACATCAAATTGAACAAAAACCCCAAATTCGGCATTTTTCAAGCCCTAGAATTTTCAATTTCTCACAAAACATCAAATTGATCAAATTAAACCATATGGATCAATTATATATAGTGTTCCAACAAAAACCCAATGTTCAATTCACAAAGAAAAAGCTTGTAACATCAAAAACCCCAAATTTGCATAGGTCCAAAAATTTCAAAGAAAATGCATGATTTAATGCATGTGAAATGAAAATAAATGCAAAAGGAAGGGTAAAATGGACATACCGGCCCTAAAGGAGAGAAACTATGCAAAAGATTCGGAGGAAAACGACAAAAAATCCTTGTTGGAGCCTTGACCGGTCGGTGAGAGAGAAAAGATAATTTGAAATTTTTTGAAAAGGTGAAGAACACGTGAGAAAAAGTCCTTTTAAAAAACTCTCAACACGATTTTCGATCGATCGAAAATTAGATTCGATCGGTCGAAAGTGCTTCGATTGATCTAAAACCAATCGAGCATCGATCGAAACAGACAGAGGCTCACCAAAGGATTTAAACTCAATTTCGATCGGTCGAAAAACAGGGTCGATCGATCGAAATTATGAAAAAATCAATTTTTTGAAAAACAAAGCAATTTTTGTGTAGAACCTCCTCAAAAAGTTAAATTTTATGAACAAAATGCATGAGTATGAGCTAAAATTCTTTTCAAAAACACTTGTTTTGATCCCAGTTTCCCAAAATTAAGATTATCACCCAATTCTCCTCAAGATCTCAAACATCAAACATGTTTGCATGCAATTCAAGGAATTTTCAAACTTGGTTAGTCAGACCAAAAACACATAGTAACATGTACAAAGTTTAGCAAAGAGTAACTTGTGTAGTATGTGCAACTAGCAAAAGCTTGAGAAACATGTGTGGTGATATGTGAATAGAAATCAATCACAATTTCTATAAAATTCATCACATAAATTTGAAAGAGTCACCTAAAGAGTTACATCATATAACTCTCACATCTCCTAGAATAAAAGCTTGCAATCATGTAAGTTTCTTGATTTTGTCTTATAATGTACACACCAATTTTATTTAATTGTGAAGTTATTATAACCCAATAATGTACACACCAATTTTAGCATTTAAACCGAGGTTACACCTTTTTTTTTTGTGTGCATGTGCTACACTTTCTTGAGCACAAAATCTTATGATATGCACTAAGGTGTTCATGATTGGCTAATAAACAGTGGTGAGATGGTTATTTATGCCTTTCTCAATAAGACCAATTCCGACAATAAAAAACATGTGACTTCAAGATTAAGATCATGTGAACAAAAATTATAAACATCTTCCCACACAACATATACTACAAAGCTCAAACTAATAAAGTACAATAAAATAAGCTCATCCAAGCTAAACAAGGTACATAGATATGTTATGTAAAAATAGATTGACCAAACTTATTTTCAAATTCAAGAAAAATACTGCAAAACACAATTTGCAAAATACAATCTTGTTACCCTTTTTTTTATAAAAAATAAAAAACATCCTAGAATGAAATGCATGAATATTATGCAATACAAATCCTAGAAAAAAAAAAATTGGTCACAAGAGATAAAGTAATGAAGAACAAGGATCATGTCAGAAAGACTCAATTAGATCGAGCCTTTTGCATCCAAATCATTTTAGTTGCAACTCTAGCATTGGAGTTATTATTCACATTAGAATTCTAAGCAACTCCAGGATTGGAATAAAGGTTTAACGTCTTTACCAATTCACTAATAAGTACCATAGGATCTTGTGCTTGAGGCACAGGTACTTTTGGTTTATTTACTCGCTTAGCAGCTTGCAACTTGAAACATTTTGGACGAATGTGCCCAGGCTTTCCACAAAAATGACACACCCATGCAGGCTTATCAAGTAACTTGCCCTTAGAAGAATTAGAAGCCTTAGATTTAGACTCTTAAAAATCAACCCTAATTTTCCTAAGAGGTGTAACTTCTACAGATTTAACAGCTTCACTCATAGAGGGTTTGACAACCTCACTCTTAGGGAGTTCAGTAGAAGGAACAAAGTTTGTGGAATGTAATTCAGGCATAGAGATGCTTTCCACAAAACCTAAACCAGTTTTGTCAGAGGGAGACTTTTGAACACAGCATGTGATCAAGTTTAGAGCTTGCAGACCTATTAGTTTGTTCTCTAGCAATAGACAATTCAAGTTCCAAATTTTTAACTTTCTCAAGTAAAAGCATGTTCTCAGTCTTCACATTATTCAATCGTTCATTAGCATCAAACAGTTTCACAAGCAAAGTTTTCTTATCAAGTTCAAGAGATGCAATTTTCTTTAAGCCAATTTAACATTCATTGCATCCTTTGCAACAACTTTGCAAAGTTTGTTATAGGTTTTTTGTAAATCTGCATCTTCAGAGAGTTCCCCATCAGAAGGGTTCTCTTTAACAGATACACTTTCATTGACTACAGCAGTAGCAGTGAAAGCAATGAAGTTTCTATCCTTATCCCTATCGGATTCATTGCTAGAAACTTCATCATCACTAAGAGTTACAGCCATAGCCTTACCCTTAAACCTCAAGTATGTAGGACATTCAGATTCCACATGACCATACCCTTGACATCTAAAACATTGTTGTCCCATAGAATTATTAGAAGGTTGACCTACTTTCTCTTTAGGTTTTTCAGTTTCATTAACCTTAATGGGATCATTCCTCCTAAAATTTCTAGGTTCAGCAGTGTTTTTACCTCTTGCCTTTCTGTTATTGTTTTTAAGAAAATTTCTAAAGTTCTTGGTAACGTAAGCAATCTCTGTAGCAGAGAGCTCATCATCAAATCCACTAGCATCAACATCATCAACAGACTTAAGAGCCATTGACTTGGATTTGGTAGTCTTAGGTAGGTCCAACTCATAGGACTGAAGAGATCCTACAAGTTCATCAACAGAGATGGAATCCACATCCTTACTTTCAGTGATGGCAATCACTTTGGGTCTAAAACCCTCAGTCAAAGATCTAAGAATCTTCCTAACAATTTTAGGTTGATCATAGATTTCACCCAAATTATATGCAGAGAATTAAGAATATCATTAAGTTTAGCATAAAATTCATCAAAAGATTCATCATCAGTCATTCTAATGCTTTCAAATCTAGTAGTCAATTGCTACAACTTGTTAATTTTAACTGTCTTTGTGCTTTCATGCACAGTCTGGAGGATATTCCAAGTAGTATGAGCAACCTCAACATTAGAGATTCTCTTAAATTCCTCCATAGAGACAGCATTAAAAATAGCATTCATAGTTTTGCTATTAAAAGCGGCTGCCTCTTTTTGAGAAGCTTGCCACTCAATCACAAGAATAGTGGGCTTCTCCCATCTATATTCAACAGAGTTCCAAACTTTCTCATCAATAGATTTCAAGAATGCTTTCATCTTTACTTTCCAATAAGCATAATTATTCTCATCAAAATGAAAGGGAATAACAAGAGAGTGTCCGTGTTCCATGACGGGGTCAAGGATCAGTTTTTAGATCAAAAGATCTATAATAAAAAGCTACTCGCTCAGATACCACTTGTTGGAAATTTAGACTCCTTAAACCCAAATAGATTAACATAGATATTTAGCCAAGTGATTAACTTAGGTAAATTAAGCAAGTTCTAGGTTAACACAAATATATCATATCATGTAAAGTGCGAAAAATAAAGAACACATGATATGATAACCCAGAAAAACCAAACCGGTAAAAAACCTGGGGAGGCTTTAACCTAGCTATCCTCAAGGTAAAATAGAATTCACTATGAAAGAATTGAAGTTTACACAATAGCGACTTAGACCACTAACATCCTATTGCTACCTCGAGTAGAAAACTTACTACCACGACCACGTGACTGCTCCGAGTCCATGGACTACTTCTTTCTTGAATTCATAGCAAGCACAAGCACTCCTGCTTGTATAACTTTTAGTTCTTGAATCTGCAACTGAATGATCACCAAGCTCTTGACATCAATCTTGAGTTTGAAAGCCCTAAGTATATGTGAAGGCAAACACCTCTAGATCTCACAAAAAGATTCACACACACAGTATTCAGCACCTTGAAAACGTGGCTAGGGTTTTCCCTTTTATACTTAGGGCAAAACATAAAACCCTACAAATCAAACGGGCTTGGGTTGAGTTGAAAATTCTACAAAAAAAAAAAAAAAAAAACAATCTACAGGACTTTTGATCGGTCGAGTCTAATTTTCAATTGATCAAGCCTGGAAGATTTGCACAGTAATTTCTACAGTAATTCGATTCCAACTTTACATAAAAATCACATACTTTGAGCAAGACTTAACAAGACTTAAACCATTTTGATCATAATTTGTCAACCTTACAAAATAAAGTTCTAATACATTAGTTCCTAATTCCTTAGAACCTAACAAAATTCTTTAACACAAAATCGATTTTAGATTTCAATATATAATCATGTACTTACTTGGTACAGTGCTTTAAAAACTACGTGCTATCTAAATTATAATTTTTTTAAGCCTTACTTTTTCTTTTCTTAGTACAACTTTTCAAACATTGCATTTTCAAGGTACTTCAAAATATGCACCTTTTCAAATTACAATATATTTTTTCACACAAAAAATCCTATTATTTTACGTTTGTAGAAGGGCAAAGTACAAATTACCCACTTATGGTTTTGCTAAAATTTAAGTTTCCTACCCATGGTTTGAAATTTGACACTTTACTCACCTGAGGTTAGCTTAGATAGGGTTCCGTTACCTATCTTTGTTAAAAATGAGGTTAAATATATATTTTTGCTCTCTTTTATGTCTCTCTCCTCTCAAAACATAAAAAAAATATAAAAGAACAAAAGAATAAAAGATAAAGGTAAGAGTTTTGTAAAAATTAAGAAACCAGATTATTGGTCTAATCAATATATATATATATATATATATATATATAAAACCGAAACCTCTAAAACTTCCTTAATTTTCCACGTCAGCACAATATTTAAAAAAAAACAATAAAAAAAAACTTTTCTAAGACTTAAAAAAAAAAAAAAAAAAAAAAAAAACCGGCATTATTAAAAAGAAAAAAAAAACCCAAAAATTTCAACTGAAAAAAAGCTAAAAGCCTAAAACCAAAAATTTCATTCTCCCAAAACCAAAACTCGATTTGACAAAAAAACAAAAACAAAAACAAAAACACTCTCCCCCTCAAACGCAAACACGGTAACACAAACTCAACAAACTCCCTCTCTTCTTCTTCACGCAGTCCCATCTCCATCTTCAAACACACAATTTCCTCCATGCCTCTCTCTAAATACACGTTCCCCTGCCTGCAATCTTTTTCCCTTCTCTACCTTCAAACCCCTAAACTATAGTCCATGGGTGCCAACCACCCACTCCTTTAGTGGCAGAAAGTTTTTGATTTTGAGACTTTACCATCAGACCAGATTTTCTCTGCAAACATTACCAGTAAGTTTTTTATTTTGTTCAATAATTTGGGTTGTTAAATATGATTTAGGGTTTCGTTTGGGAGTGTTTCTTTTGAATGATTATCTTAGATTGATGGGTTTAGAGCCCATAGTGGGTTTTATTAATTTCAATTATTGGCCGTGAGAAAATCCATTTGGGATTTTAGAGTTGTTATTCTATTTAATTGTTATGTTATTCTGTTTCATTATAGCCCAATTTAATAGGTGTGTCTCTTTTCTTATCTTTAGATTGCTACTGACGGCTATAATAAATTTTTGGACTTGGATATGTGACTTTTTGTTAGAATTATATACCTATTGGTATTTGATGCAAGTTTCCTAAAGTTTATTTTGGTTGAAACTTGGATTCTTATTGTTGTTGATTGTTCAGTTGACAGGGAGCATTTTAATTTTCTTGGTAGGATTGCAAAAATATGTCTTTAACTTAATGGAATTCCCTGTGGGATCTAATGATAGTGTTGGGTAGTTGGGGAAACACCACTTTTGAAATTTAAAAATCTTTAAGCAATATTTAAAAAAAAAAAAAAAAAGGCTTTAAGCCATGGGTTTTTTTTCCCCCCAGCAAGTAGTGGTTATTATAGTTTATGATGGAAGCCATGAGATCAAGCTAACTTAAGTTACTCAAAAACAAGTTCATAAAACACTCTTAAATTTGATCAAGAGTGTATGTCAACCGTTTACAAAGTGAAACAACTACTGTTGATAGTGGTTTCAATATATTTTCCATAGTTTGTCAACAGATTAATATTGAGAGATTTTATATTGCCATGGATACCTACTGACAAAAGATGTTAACAACAAAAATTTGTGTTAAATATTATTTAGGTTTTGTTATTTTGGTTTAATTTTTTTAATTTTGTTATTTGGGTTATTGGTTTTAATTAAGGTTGAATGATGAGAAAAGCAGAGCATGATAGAAGACATCTACAACACCAAGAAGCAAAAAAGGTGAAGATATAATTGAAAGGGTTTTTTGGTGTTGGTTTGATAGTCTCCCTCAAATGTGTGGGACTCTTTGATGGTGAGCATGCTTAGATTGGAGGATTTTGTGTTGATAAAGGAATTTGGGTTAGGGTATGGTGGCAAACCTATGTGTTTTATTTTTATTTTTATTTTTTTTAATGGTTTTTTCTTTGTTTCTTAGATTTAGATGGTTTATCCTTGAGCACCGTTCTGTAGTTGAAGCTTGAATGTTGGAGCGTAGTCATTTGACAAATGCAAATGAATTGTTGTTTAATTTTGTTGCTTTAAATTTAAAGGTGTTAAAATTTATTGAATAAGTTATAATGATCATTGCAATAGAATAAATGCTTTCTAAATCAAACGACTACAAGATTGTGCTTTATGTTAACTTGGGATTTTCATTTGAATAAAGCAAATTGATTTATAAGGCAAGCAGTGTTATGGTCAAGGGTGAAAGTTTTTAATTTAAATACTATCTTGGCTTTTGGATCCTTGGGGCATCTTTTGATATGATTAGGCAAGGTCACTGTGTAGAATCCATTGTGTCATTTAGAGTACAAAATATTTACATTTCATACTCTATGAAAATTGAGTGCAGTTGATTTATGCTTGGTAAAAAATTTATGTCTGCTCTGTGAAAGTCCTCTATTGTTGTTCGGATTATTTTTTGTTTCTTTTCATGCCAACATGGTTTGTGCTGTGACTGATGGAATTGAGATAATTTAGTTGAATTCAAGGTGAAAACCCTCCTAAACATTATTAGACAAGAAGAGAATAGTTTTTTATGGAATAATATTTGCTGCCCCTTATTGCTTGAGCCATAGCTTAAATAGAACCGTGACAAATTCATTTAAAGCTATTAAAGCTGTGTGTTTGAGACTTATTAAGTTATGTTACAAGGTGAATATTTTATATCAATACCTATTTGTTAGCATGTGTTTGAAAATTTTAGGATAAATGAGTTAGTGAACTATAATTTGTTATTTTTTGCTTTCCAAATTACAAGTAGTGATTTATCTTGTTAAATTGGTACTGCTTTCTTCTTTTTTATAATAAATAAAAAAATTGAATTTTTTTTCTTCAATTGGACCTTTAAAGCTTTCAATTTGAAACTTTTGTTGTGAAAAATAACTAGTAGTGATGTTTGTGGTAGATTCAAATTCAGGATTGTGGTCAATCTCGATGCCATGGTTAGTTTTCTATATCGTATGTACTTTGCGTATTGTTTATTGCTTATTATGCTTTGTTTACTCACCTATTTAGAGTAATGTTCATGTTACAGGCACATCTAAGAATTTGGAAGCCCATTTTGAAGAATGCTAGCACTCTAGTAGAGAAGTTCTCCATGGAAGTCACACAAGATCTATGTCTATCTGTACTCCCTCAAATAGCAGCATAATTAGGTAGGATTTCTTACGATATATGCAGATTTCTAACAGCATGATTAGTATGCCTACAAGTTGCGTGAGAACTTATTTGGAAATACATGGTAATGGTGGAAGCATCTTTTAGATAGAAATTATGGGAAAATTTTGCTAATAATAGATAATTTTTTTGGGTGGTGATTGTTTAATTCAAATGTTTACCAAAAAAAAAAATTGTTGGGATGGGTTTTAGGGCCAAGAAAGTTGTGAGTTATGGACACAAACATGAGTTATGCAAGGTTACATGTATTGGTAGAATTGGTTGCGTGTTTAAGTTTGGAATATGAGTGTATCATAGTGTTTACTAATTGAATTTGAGACATTAACATTAACTTGGCATTTGTTTAGAGAAATTAAAAAACTACATGGAAGATTACGGGTTTTGTATGTTTGCTTTTGTTTACTGTGTGTCTTAATATGGATGCAAGTGGGATAATAAATTTGTGCAATCCTACTAGGCAAGAAGCAAAGGCAACCATGAGATTTCAAAGGGTGGTTGGAGATGATAATTTAAATGGAAGTTTTAGCTAGATAACATGACTAACAATTCCTAATAAGAAAAGTGTTTAGTAGTTCCATTGGTTTTATTATAGTCACTGTTTTTAATGATTTTTTTTTTTTTTTTGTTAAATAATGCAACAAGTAAACCGTATATCAATGATATGTTTTCAATGACTAAGTTTGGTTATATATATAGAAAAAAAAATTGTAAAAAAGTCATAAAGGTTGGTACTTAAGACATAATGAAACAAAGGAAAATTGAAAAGCTACATACTGATGCAGGTTGGTACTAAAGACATATAGAAACAAAGGAAAATCGAAAATCTACATACTGATGCTTTTGTAATTACTCATTTGAACTTCAAACCGATTTCAAAAATATAGTTTGTGTTTTAGAGCATTTTCTGTTTTCACTAATTGTGTTTTTTTTTTCCATGTACTTGTTTTTAAAATTTGGTTTGTTTCCATGTACCTATTTTTAAAATACATGTAAATTTGGCCAAATATTAATTTTTATGCCTTATAGGGCTTTGAGGAGTACATAAATTTGATTTTGAAAGATGTTGGAAAAGTCAACATCAAGAGGGAGAGCAAAAAACTTTAGATGGATTCATTTTCTTATTTTCCTTTACTTTTAATCTCAGAAATGTGCATACTCTAAATGTGGTACATCTATTTTGTTATTTGTCGATTACATATCAAAAAAAATGTATAGGGTAGATTCTTCTTAAGAGATGCAACACAATAGCCACCTCTCTCTCTCTCTCTCTCTCTCTCAATAATGGAAATAATGATTTTAGAAATTGTGTAAATTGGCATTATGTTGCCTTTTCAATCCCATTGAGGTCTAGCATCTTTGTTTACTGGCAATGTTAGAATTTAGATACATCTTAGACATCAAAAACGATTAATGTAATTTATGAAAGATATTTGATTGAATGAGTATGGGATTAACTATATTTGTGTAATTAATTGTATTGGAGTTTACTTATATCCGTTATATATTTTCTAAATATGATCTCATGATATCTCATTGTATGTGATAGATTTTATTATTTTGTAGGTGATAGATTTTATTGGTTTGATATATAATTTATACGATAATATTGATTTTTTTTTTTTTTTTTCACATTAGAGAAGTTATTAATAGCTTTCTCGTGCATCGTATGGGTTAACGACTAGTGATTAAAAAACCAGGAGCTCAATTGAAATAATGAGAGTCATTTGGCACGCATGTAGTCAGCTTTCCTCCAAGGCGGAGAGTGCATCCCCTTCTTCTTCAAACTCTGCTTCGCTGCCTCTGATACTATTGAGTATCGACGCTATTTGCCCCAACCAATAAGCTTTTCCCACATATATGTATGGTAGAGATTGCAATATCGCCTTGTTCGTCCCAGTCGATCTCGCTATCTCAAACTCTGATTGAAAATCTATATCCATCAACAATCTGTCCCCTTCCACTATCACATCTATATATTCATATTCCCTTGAACAACAACGTCACCATACAAACAATCTTAAATAATTCTTCTTCTTTTCTTTATGAATAATCAAAACACAGAAAAGTAAGAGAATACCTGCTGGGTAAGAGGGAGATTTATCCCATTTGGATTTGCAAATAGAGGAATTATAGCCAAGAGATGACAGTTCATCCGTCACTATTTTTCTCAGATCCTCTTTACTTTTGTTAATTTTGTTGTTCCTGTCTATGATTTTCGCCATGTCTACTAACAGGTTTCTCTCCGCAACGCTAGCACAAGGGGTTAAACTTTGTTCCACAAACCACATAATGATTCTTTCCCTTTAATAAAATTCAACAAAAAAAAAAAAAAAAAATTTCCTTCAATTGAGCTTCTGGTTTCTTAATCATTAGACCAATAACTCTGTCCCAGCTTTGCAAAACAGGGATACACCATGCCACTGAATTCTTCTATTTAAGCATGCATCCTAAACTTCAACACCAGACCATCATTACTACATTTGTTGGGTAGAAGCCAACTCCTTTCCACTTCCTTACTCTTAATACTTATGGTAGCTCAAAAGGGAATACAGGCCATGCTGGAGCGGGCAGAATTATACAAGATCATTGGGGTAAATGGATAGGAGGCTTCTCAATTAACATAGGTATCACTCATAGAATGATGGCAGAACTGTGGGCAATTAGAGAAGGTTTAAAATATGCTTGGAATAATGGATACAAATATATCAACCTTCAGGTGGATTCCAAATTGGCACACAATTGGATAACGAACTTGAACTCCTTTTTTCCTTTGGAATATTCTAACTTGATCCATGATTGCAGGTCTCTCCTGGAGCGACCTTGGGTGGTCAAAACTAACCACATTTGGAGGGAAGCTAATGGGTGTGCTGACTTGTTGGCGAAGAAAGGAGCAGATCAATCTGAGCGTAAAATTTTCTATGACATCTGTCCTGCGCTTTTTGACACAATGCTATTTTTGGGACTCACAGGGATTCACCTCGCCTCGATCACTGGGTTGTATATACCAAGGAAGCTAAAATCTGGCTATCGAAAGTCTCTGTGTGTTATGTCCTTTCCTGTTGTTGTGTTTGTCTTGATTCTGTGTCATGGTCATTGTGGTGTTATTGTATGTTTGACGTGTATGTAGCGATGGTTGTCAAGTTATGTTGTCTGTAGTTTGTAACTCTTTGAAGTCTCTGTTCTGTACTTTCACTTTGCAATAAAATCCCTTTTAACGCCAAAAAAAGAAGAAAAAAAAAAGACAAATAACTCTAGTTTCTTAATTTTTACAAAACCCTTACCTTGATCCTGTATTCTCTTTGAAGTCTTTGTTATGTACTTTCAGTTTGCAATAAAATCCCTTTTAACGCAAAAATAATAATAAAATAAAATAAAATAAAATTAGACCAATAACATTGGTTTCTTAATTTTTAGAAAACCCTTACCTTGATCCTTTATTCTCTTATTCTTTTATGTTTTTTTTTTTTTTTTTTTTTTTTTTTTTTTTTTGTTTTGAGAGGAGACAGACATAAAAGAGAGCAAATATACATATTTCGTCTCATTTCTAACCTCAAATGAGCAAAATACCAAATTTCAAATCATATGTAGACAACTTAAATTTTGACCAAACTATAGGTGGGTAAATTATAATTAACCCTTTATAGAATTAGAGATGATACCTTTAGAATTATGGATGATACTATATTATTTTTGAAGAAAAGAACTATTGCATTTTTATGATTAGGAGTTTATGAACTTTATTGCATTTTTCTTTCATTAATACGATTCCACTCCAGTTTTTATTTTATTTATATTTTTCTTATATTGACTTGCATGTGTTAGAGATGTAAATTGACATTTATTATTTAAACTATTTTAAATTAAATAATTCTTTATATGCTTCAAAGTTTTAAAACTATCGCTTCTCAAAAAAAAAAAAAAAAAAAAACTATTATTATACTCTAATCATGTAATAAGTATTCTTTGTAGTTGTACTCTGGTTATATAATGTATTATAAGCTCGGTTTAAAGCACTATTATTATTATTTTCATATGTGTTCTAATAAATATTACTGTTTACTCAAAAAGAAAATAATCATGTAATTTTTAATTTGTTTAATAAAAAAATAAAAGGTTGTTTTCAATGCACAATTCTCCTACTTTTTCAATGTCTGCAAAAGGCGATTAGTAAACAACCCAAAATTTTCTTTTGGAAAGATTAATTTTTTAGCTAGGCTCAAATCCACAACATTTCTAATTTATTTAAAGACTAACTTGATGTAATTTTTTTGTCAAATATAAAATAACATATATTAAATCATATTAAAAAATAATTTATACATAAATAATATATTTGTTATAATAGGTTATTTTTTACATTTAAATGTTGATATATTTACCTTCGCCTCCTATAAAAATTTCTGACTCCAACATATTTTTTTTAATATCAAATACCAAGCTTGCTTACTATGGTGGAAAAATAAATAAAAAAAAATTGTTTGGTTTGTGCTCATGCCCAGCTTCTTCAAACTGGCTTACTTCTAGTGGTTTATCTTGAATAAGTTAAAATTAAGATTCTAAATACTTCAAGCTAGAGTTTCAAAATTTTCATCGCAATCAATCTTTCGTGTATCACATTTATTCAACTCATTTTGTCTAAAGCAAGAATGGAATAAATCGTTCTAATTGTTTTTCCTAAAAAAGATTACTGTGAATAAGAAACATAAACAGTTATAATTATGCTTGATCCCTGATGCAAAATATAGAAACATAAACAGTTTTATCGCAAAAGTTTATTCGAAACTTGCTATATGTGGCTAGGTAGAGCAGTGGCGGAGCCAAATGGGGCCCCCCCAAATTTTTTCAAAAAAATAAAAAAATATTCATTTATATATATGAGATCCCAAAATCTATTAAACCAATCTCCCAATATAAGCTTCGGCCCCCCCAATCTTGCTATTAAAATTATCTTCCTTTCTAAATTTTCTTTAAAAATAAAAATAAAATGCCATATACACAACATTTTCACAATAAATCTAAGTTGTAAGTTATTATTGTTTCTAATTTAAAACCACCAGTTATATTACTATTTTACCCACCACTTAAATCTAAAATAACAAGTTTATTATAAAAATGTTGTAAATATAGCGCTTCAAAAACACAAATATAGTAATTACCAGGATATTTATACAATAAAAGCACATATTTATTTTTACAATTATCTCATAAAATAAAAGAGACAAAAAGGGGTTTCAATTTTTTGCTCTTCCTCATTAACAAAAATTTACTTGGCTTACTTTGAAATTAAGGTGGAAGGAGCCTGTGTTCCGTGAGCTTGTCTCCTTCGTCTTCAAAAAACAAAACCAGTTTATTTGTATTTGGGCTGATAGATGGGTTTTTAAAATCTTCAGTTTCTCTCCTTTCTGGCTTTATCTCTCACTGCTTATTAGCTTTTTGTTGTTTTATTCTACAAGTTTTTCAGTATTGATTGCTAAGGACCCGTTTGATACATATGTTTAAACAACAGTTTTTAATTTTTTTTTTTAAATACGTATGGGTGAAAAAGTGTGTAAAAATACATATAATCTATATATATAATAATAATAGGTAAAGCAGAGAGAAAATCCAATTAGATTTCAAATTGGAATTAAATTAGAGTCTAATTTTACGCCATGTGTCCCATCTAATTTAAGTTTTTAAATTTTTGTGCCAAGTGAATTAATTCAATATAAAAATTAGATTTCAATTAGAGTTTAATTTTGTATCATGTGTCTCATCTAATCTAAGTTTTTTAATTTTTGTGTCAAATGAGTTAATTTAGTGTAAAAAACGAGGAGTCCAATATAAGTAAACTGTAAAAAATATAATTTTTAAATAATTTTATATTTATGAGTCTTTTTTTTGTATAACTAAAAACAATTCAAGTTTATAATTCATATATATATATATATATATATATTTTAATAGCCAAAGTTAAGAGAAATCTTAATTAAATTCTAAACTAAAGTCTAATTTTGTGCTATATGTTTCATCTAATTTTTAAATCTGTATGTCAAGTGAATTATTAGGTGCAAAAATTAAAGAGTCTAAATTCAATTAGATTCTAATTTGATTTTTAATTGGAGTTCAATTTTGCGCATGTGTTCCATCAATTTTTTTTTTTAATTTTTGTGGCAAGTAAATTATTGAATGCAAAAATAAAAGAGTTTAGATCTAATTAGATTTTAAATTATGTATATATATATATATATATATATGTAATTGTGATTGTTTTTAAATGTATCCGTACATATGCATGAAATTACACGCTAATATTATTTAAATACTAAAAACATGTATTTAAACAAGTCTACTAAATTCTAAGAGGATGACCTCCACGA
Source organism: Lithocarpus polystachyus (assembly GCA_033629205.1). NCBI lineage: Eukaryota > Viridiplantae > Streptophyta > Magnoliopsida > Fagales > Fagaceae > Lithocarpus > Lithocarpus polystachyus. The sequence continues at coordinate 8,624,477 of CM066168.1, read as the reverse complement.
GTGTGGTGAAAAAATTAAACACTTCAAAAGGCAAATAGTAAACATTATTTTATCTACTCTCCATGTGGGTGATGTGACTCCTCTTCAATTTCTTTTTCTTTCCTTTTCTTTTTTTGGTTTTTTTTTTTTTAAGATCATTTTTTGTTTTGTTTAACTGTATATATTTGTTCTGTTTAATTGTATATGTTCTATAATGTAACATACAAATCACCTAATATATCATGTAAATAAGTATATAACCATAAGTATACGTAAAATAATAATTTCACAAAAAAAAAAAAAAATTGACATCTTCCGAATTGGCAAACTATTAATAGTTGGTAATAAAATAATATTAGTGGTTGGTCTAGATAAAAATTAATAAGAGCTTACCATTTCAATGTTATGAGAAAAGTTGTGTAAATTATTGTGTCTGTAATATTATTTATCATATAAATATAAAAATGTCATATTTGACTTGTTATTTAATTAATTTTTAGATATTCACTGATTTTTTTTTCTAATTTTTAAATATCTTTTTTCATTAATAATTTTTTAATCTTCATTAATCATGATACTTAATAATAAATAATTTAATTTAAAAAAAAAAACAAAATTTATGGACAATTTAAATAATATTGATTTATATAAACTTATAAAGTACTTAAACTTGTTCCTTCTCCAAAAAAAAAAAAAAAAAACTTAAACTCGACAAAAAATTTTGAGGAAAAAAAATTAATCATTTCATTTTCTAGTTGCCCCCCCTCCCCCCCAACACAAAATCCCGGCTTTGCCACTGGTAGAGTATTCACATCTCATATCTTCAAACTATTCTATTTTACCATCTCAAAAGCTACTTTATCTATTATATCATACCATTTGACATTACCCTCAATATCCCAACTTTTATTTTACAACACAATACATTAAAATAATATAAATTATACAATAAAATAATAAACAAATTCTCTCTCTCTCTCTCTCTCTCTCTCTCTCTCTCTCTCACACACACACACATTTCTGTCCATCCTTTTTGCCCCTCTCTCAACAGCCAAACAACCCAATCATCACCACGCCACCACCATGCCCACTACGCCACCATTGCCCACTGCTCACCAATATCCCACCAAAACCAAAAACCCAAATTAAAAAAAAAAAAAAAAAAACTAGCAAACCCATAGCAAAAACAACCCAATCACCACCACGCCACCCTATTGCCCACCATGCTAACCCAAACCAACCAATCCAAATCCAACCCAAACCCCATCAAAATCCAAAATCCAACCCATCCGAACCCAAAAAACAAAAATCAATCCATGCCTCACTGCAAAATACACACACATAAACACACCAAGCATATTCTAGAGACGAAATAGACCGCCAAAAAAACCCAGCAATTTATCCATGCGTCACTACCACATCTAGCCACCCCCGCCGCTAGATCAATGCCACTACCATCACACCACAACACCCAAAACCCAACAACCCATAGACCCCCAAACCACCCACACACCACAACCCACCACCGAACCCACGCCAGAAAAATCACAGCCCATCCTCCGTGAGCTTGAGTAACCCATCATTGGAGGTGAGGTTGAGCGCCTCCATCAAAGGACCACGCTGCCGAAACCACCAGATCCACGCCGCCGCCAGACCCACGACCTACGCCAGAATATGCAAACCGTGAGAGAGAGGTCAAAACGTTGTAGAAAAAGAGAGAGGAGATGAGAAACAGAGAAAATGAAAAGAAAGAGTCAGATATGTTAAGTGAATGAATAAAAAAAATATTATTTCATTTTACAATTGTGCTACAATACCATCACAAATTTGTGACGGTATTGTAGCACAATTGTAAATTTTTTAAAGATACAAGACTGGATAATGAGACGTTTTTGTATTTCAATGGTAAAAGACTATTTCACGTGTATCACATTTTTACTTTTTACTGTTTGAAGCTCGATACAATATTGCACAATTAATCTGGTCGGGTAAACCAATACCTTGTTAAACTTTTTAAATAATCTTAACAATAATTCAATACCTTTAACATTTAACATTCACGTCATTCATACTTCACTATTTTGAGGCGAAAAAATTTCCTTTAATGGATATATAGAAAGTTAGAAACTAATCTAGATTAATTGTGCAATATTGTATCACCGTTTCCCCAATTTTGATCGTACTAGCTCTTATTCTTTGAATTCAATACCACCGTTTCTCCAACTTTGGTGTAGTCAAATAACATTTCATTCCGTTTTCACTAAAAAGATGACCCCAAATGGATATATCATTAGATAAGTACCTTAGCACAGAATATGACAAAGTATATATTTTTTATGGCAAGAAAAATTATGAAGACTAGGTTTATTTCAAAAGTGTGTCATAAAATTTTGCAATCTAAATCAAGTCAGGAGGAACAGGTTGTGTTCACTGTATCATTGAACTGTTGTAGGGGAGGTTTTTTGCGAAAAGAGCCAGAAATACAAGAATGACCCAAATCTTTCCTCGGGTTCTTTAGAAATTGATTTTTTGTGGAGAGTCAAGCCCAAAATTTCAATTAATTTTATGAAGAACAAATACTAATAATGCTTTAATAAGAGAAAAATCAAAATGCCAATAATTGAAATCCAAAAAAATGCTTAGAAACATTAAAACAACAGGTCTGAAACTTCAAACTACAAATAACAGGAAGAGGAAATTAAGAGAAGTCATGAGGAAGAAAGGGAAGGTTCTCCTGTACCAATATTTACACCCCTAAGCTTCAAAATGGTGAGAATGTTGGCTAGCTGAATGAGTTTTTGTTCTAAAGTTTCAGCTCCAAGGGTAAAAAGTAGCTAGTCATCTTTGAGCTGATGAGAGGCATTTAATATAGAGTTTGGGCCTTTGAAGTGCAGCTAATGAATGGTTTTTAGGTAGTAGAAGAGGTTTTTATCCCCCATGACACTAATTTTGTGTCTTGGCTTAGGTTGCTTTTGTTTAGAGAAGAGTTTGGCATACAAGCATGATTTAGGAAATAAAATAGCCCTAACTCAAGGGTTGTTTCTTGATCATTGCAACTCTTGGGTATTGTATTTGGTGGCCAAAATAGCTAAGCTAGGCTAATTATGGTTTAGTAGTTTTTTTTTTTTTTGGTGGAAAAAGAGAGCAAGGCAGCAAACTTTGGCTATAGACAGCAAAAACATAAGACCTCATTTTGGGGTGGAAAATTTAGGTACAAGACTTCCTCCATAGCCTAAGATTCTACCAACGTCCCTAACTCACTTGGTAGCATGCATGGGCTAATAAGCTCATGCAAAAGTTCTAAAAAGAACCAACCTATACCCGCCAAACCAAAATCCCTCAATTTTCACAATATATTACATGGGACTGGGTCATGCATAAAAGAATAAAATATAATATAAAACATGAATTGAGCTTGTAGAAAATGCATGTGTCACAAAAATGAGTATTAACAACTCTAAAATTATCAATTTTTCCAAAATCTTGAGCTATTGGAAAATAGTAAATTTAATTATTTAACCATATAATTTTATTATTCTCCATTATGTGTGGGCTCAAACTACCTTTTAATAAGTGAGACCTAATACTTGAGATTTTAAATTGGAGATAGGGTGGAGAACGCAGTGATCAAACTCAAAACCCCCTACTTTGATATCATGTTAAGTAACTAATTGTATATTAGAAGAATTGCACAAAATGTTTTTTTTTTTTTTTTTTCCTTTTTTGAGAGAAGGGTATCATAAAGCTGGTATAAAGGCAAAGACCAAAATAAAACTATGCATGTTTAAATACTGGACCTGTTAAATGGATAAAGACATAAAGGTAGTCACTATCAATACCTTATTTAGAAAAGCGTACCATATATATAATGAAACCCAAAAGCAGGTTTCTTTTTCTTTTTTTTGGTAAACAACCCCAAGCAAATTTCAGTTTCTTTTATATCTGTTTCAACATGTCTGGTAGATTAAATTTTAAACTTGTTATTTTATCAAGTCATAAAATATAGTTGATTAAGAAAAGTCAAAAGTGTGTATATTTATTCCCAACATTTAAATATTCGAATAGAACATGTTGGCCTAAATTACATGCAGTAGTTGGTTTGTGATCTAGACAGTATCTAGACAGTAAGAAGTGTTTGCGACTGATCTTTTCATAAGCTGCTTGTTCATTGTAATATCTTTGTATTTGTGTTCCAAAAATTCTTGCTCATTCATCAAAAGAAAAAAAAAAAAAAAAATGTAACAGTCTTAAATTTCTCAAGCAAAGTTTCAACGCACTATCAAGTACAGATAAATTAAATTCTAGAACATGCAACGTTGTCTAAGAGAAGCAGGGGAAACCAGCAGTGACCACGACCAACCAGCTGAGGAGGCACAGTTAGAGGGTTTCATTCCCAAAGCGCTTGCTGGAAACCAGGAACGGGTCTGTTTGGATATCGCTTATGGCTGAAAATTGAAAATTGAAAAGACTGTAGCAAAATAATTTTTAAATGTGTGAATAATGCCGTAAAACTCAGTTTTAAAGTTAAATTTGCATTTTTCCCAAGTTGTGGGTCCCATGAATAGTGCTCATGGACCCACAGAAATGAAACGCAGAGGCATTGAATAGTGCAAAATGCGCTATCCAAACTCACACTTAAAACGGTAACGGAGGCAGGGGAAAATTTGATGAATTAATATCCAATCACAAATATATAGAAGGTTATAGGAAAAATTACACTTTACCACCCTAAACTATGTACTAAATTACACTTTGCACCTTAAACTATCTCGCTGCACACTTTCTACCCTAAACTATCACGTTTATCACACTTTGCAACCCGGTGTTATTTGTGTTGTTACATTTAACAGAATCTTGCTACATGTGACAAGCACATGCTTTTTGCTTAGGTGAAACAAAGTTAAAAGAAACACCCTTCTTCAAAATCAATTTAAATAAAACCTAAATTTTTTTCACATCTCCCTCTATCTCACGTGTCTGCCATCCTCTTCCCCAGATTCGGTTTCAAAATATTTAAACTTACCTCTCTAATTCCATGGCAGAATTCATTCCCAGTACCCCATCTACCTTCCTGGTATTTCTTATACTATCTATAGCTTTCTATTTATTAAAATAATTAAAAATCCTTGGTAAGGGGAGACTAGTCTGTACAACAACTGATAAATTGGCCACATATACGTCAGTTTTTTCGCAACTCTAGCTGGAGGTGATGCATCTCGCGATGGGAAGCTCTATGAATTGAAGGTGAGCACAGCTAATGAGGCATAGTTCCTGTCTGCCGCGCCACTTAGGATTTGCTATTTTAACTTCTTTTATACCATTTCATTAGTGATTGAATCAAAAAGTATTAGATTGTATTTTATGAATATGGGGAAGAGGATGGCAGACACGTGAGACAGAGGGAGATGTGGAAAAATTTGGGTTTTGTTTTAATTGATTTTGAAGAAGGGTGTTTTAGTCTTTTAACTTTGTTCCATTTATGCAAGAAGCATGTACTTGTCATATGCAACAATATTCTGTTAAATATAACAACAAAAATAACACTGAGGTGCAAAGTGTGATAAATGTGATAGTTTAGGGTGCAAAGTGTGCAGTTGGATAGTTTAGGGTACAAAGTGTAATCTAGTGCATAGTTTAGGGTGGTAAAATGTAATTTTCCCATGATTATATTCTCTCTGTTACATGGCAAGAATTAATTTCATGATGAACTATGAACCATGAGTGCCATTATTCAATTCGGTTTGTTAGGACATATGTGTTTCACTTGTTAAGAACATATGTCATTCTTTTATGTAATTGGCTAATCCTTTGACAAAACACACTTTACTTGTAATTGGGTAGATTTAGGATGTGTTTGATATTCCAAGAAACATGTTTCAAGATGTGTTAAAGCCATTTAAGTTTGTCCAAGAAATAAGCTGAATAGTGAAAATTCATTAAAGCTTGACAGCTATCTCGACAGCTGCATCTATCGAGCTTCAGTAAGCCATTCTAACCCATGTGCTCGACACCTGCTCGACAGCTCCTATCTGTCGAAGTTTAAGAATTTCAAAATTCTGATATTATTTTCTTGGGATCCGTGAATATGTTATTGGGCCTTCCTTTCTTCTAACCCTAGACATATAAAAGGATTATTTTAAGGGCCGTCAAAGTGTTCACAAGTTGCACAAGCATTGAGAAAAGTCTGTTCAAGCAAAGTTCATCTCTTCTGAAGAAGTTGTTGTGTATGTGCACCAAAGGGTTTTGTGACAAGCATCTTCTGGATCTTCATCGTGTGATGAACTGAAGAACTTTGCAGCCAACAAACTTCCCTAGTTGGTGATTGAAGTCACGTACTGGGATCCGCGCAATTGGTTAGTCACGTACTTGGGAGCCGTGCATCAAAAGGAGAAATTGTCACTACAGACAAGTCCAATTATGTATTGGGGTAAGGCTTTAACTGTAGGTTGGTATAAGGTACTAGAATTCCTTTACTTGTAATCGCTTGTTGTGATAATAGTGGAATTTTGGGAGTGGTGACCTTAAAATCACCCGGTGGGATTTTTGCTGTGTAGGTTTTTCCCATTCGTAAACAAATCATCGTGTCTTTTATTTTCCGCTGCATATTTAGTTAATTAGTGATTTTTTTGTGCTGCCACGCGTTTATATGTAATTGAACCTAATTAATTCACTTGGCTAATTAATTGGTTAATTCATCACAAGGGGTCAACACGTTTTTGGCCTATCTAGTGGTATCAGAGTAAGCACACTCTGATTAGGTTTAATCTTTGTTGTGTGATCCGTAGACCCCTATTGTCATGGATAGAGGACGGTCATTAGTTATACCTCCTTTATTTGATGGCACTAACTATGCATATTAGAAAGTACGCATGAGAGCTTTCTTGCAGTCTTTAGATGAGAAGGTGTGGCAAGCCGTAGAGATTGGTTGGACCAAGCCGAAGGAAGCGCCGGCTGATTGGGATGATGCAAAGATAAAGGCGGCAAACTTCAACAGCAGAGCATTGAATGATTTATTCAGTGTAGTCACTAATGAGGAGTTCAAGAAGATATCCTCCACTGAAACTGCTAAGGAAGCATGGACCATCCTCTAGACAACTTATGAGGGAACAAAGGCTGTCAAGGATTCAAAGCTTCAAAGGCTCACTACAAGCTTTGAAGAAATAAAGATGGAGGAGGATGAGTCCTTTGATGAGTTCTATGCCAAGCTTAAGGACATAGTGAACTCAACCTTTAATCTTAGAGAAACCATTCCTGAACCCAAGCTTGTGAGGAAGATGCTCAAATCTCTACCCGAGAGATTCCATGCCAAGATCACGGCTATAGAGGAATCAAAGGATATTGATAAGATTCCTCTGACAGAGCTGGTTGGAAACCTACAGACCTACGAGCTAGGGTTAACAAGGATTGGCAAGTCAGGTAAGGGCAAGAGCATGGCATTGAAGGCCAAGAGCAGTGAAACTGATGAGTTTTCAGATGATGAGGATTTTAAAGTGAAATCCTACAATACAAGACAATTTAAGAAGTTCATGAAGAATGCAAATGGTAAAGGCTTCGACAAGGACCGTAGGCAATCTAGTTCTTCTCAGTTCAAGAGCCAAGATAAGCGGAAGAAGGATGCTAGGGATGACAGCCAATACACTGTTCCCGCAAGACCTAAGTGCTTTGGGTGCCAAGGCTTCGGTCACATGAAGCAAGAGTGTCCTACATATCTCAAGAGTATTGGGAAGAGCAAGGCACTTGCTGCTACTTGGAGTGATACTGAGCCCGAGGATGATTCTGACAATGAGACGACGGAATCTTGAATGTCTTCACTGCCACTATTAATCCTACTGAGGGGATTGTTGAAGATGTGGATGAAGAAGAAGAATCGGTGGAGTCAAAGTTTGAGAAGATAGATGATCAAGATGACATCCATATAACCTATGAGAAACTCTACAAGCTTTCTTAGAAACATGAGAAACTCTATAGGCTGGCCACAAAAAAGCTCAGTGATGTGGAACTTGATCGTGAAAAGCTTTCCACAAAGTTTGATGAAGCAAATCAGAATATTGGAGAACTAAGGTTTGAGAATAATTTCTTGGCTGAAAAGACCAAGAAACTTGAAGCAGAGCTGTTTCAAGTTAGAGCTCAATTGGAGAGGACTTCAAGTGCAAAACTTGACGAGATGCTTAGCATTCAGAATTCCGCTTCAGATCAAACAGGTTTGGGGTATGGTTTTTCTTCATCTAATGTTGCATTTACTAGTACTACTGTTTTTGTTCCTTCTACTAATAATGATGAAATTGAGAACAACATTGTTAAAAATGAATTAGCTAGTGAGAACTTAGACAAGGGTACATCTATTTTAGGAGCACCTCCTAAATAGGATAAGAAAGATGTTAAAAACTCTAGGACTAAGAAGGCTAACTCTCAAAAGCTTAAACAGAAGAAGCAGCATCTCTGTCATCATTGTGGTATTTCCAGTCACACTCAACCAAATTGCTATAAGTGGTTAGCCACTCAACAGAGCAATAGCATGATAGCATCTAGAAGCCAGAATTAGCTTCAATCCTCTCTTGCTCCTCTTGGAGATCTTCTCAAAGCCCTTATGTTCCTTTCTAACTTGAACGGTTTTAATTCTTCCCCCTCATTGCCGGTTCAAGGATTTAATCAGAGGAAAGGTTCTTCCAAAGTTTGGAAGGAAAAAGGTTCCAAGTGATTCTATCACTTTCTTCTCTCTCGTCGTATTTTTGTTTTTGCATAACTTATGTGTCTTCAAGTTTTGAGTCTATCTAGTTTTTGTTGCTTTGCTTTGCTTAACATGTTTTTGTTTGTTTATTTTTCAGTTTTGTTTTATTTTGTTTTGTTTTCAAAATAAAATTAAAAAATTGAAAATACAAAAACAATGTGTGTTTTGTATACATTGGTACTTGTGTACCTTGGATGGCCATTGAAACAAAGTTTTCTAAACTTTGTATCTTTTGTAGCTTAGATGAGCATCTCTATGCACAACTAAGCAAGTGAGCTTTGTGGCTCGTGTTTGTGATGAGTAAGGTAAAGTGATCTCTTGTACTTAACACTCATATCACTCTTTTTGACGGGTAGGACTAGAAAATCCTAAAAGAAAGGCATAAATAACCATCTCATCATAGTTACCCGCTAATCATGAAATGACATTCGTATGCTTCGGCATAGCAAAAGTGCAATGTCAATGACATCTGTATGCTTCCACATGGCAAAAGTGTAATATCAAAAGCTTAACATCGTTGGGTATTTCTTTTCTTTCTTATATATGCCCATGCATGGTTTGCTTAAAAGAAAAATGTGCAAAGAAAAATTAAAAAACAAAAAGATCAAAAATGTTTTTAAATATGATTGCAAGCTTGCTTTCTAGGAGATGTGGAAGTTATAGGATGTACCTCAAAGGTGATAGTTCCCATCAAACAGTTATGATTATGTGTGAGTTAAAGTGATTTTTTCATATCTCAAACCGTCATAACATGCATACACATTTGCAATCTTGCGATGTTCTTCACACACAACACGCAATATTCTTTGCTACTCTTGATACATGTACAGGTACAATGTGATTTGGTCATCACAAGTTTTACATGTGCTAATATATGCTCACTAAACTGTCTTAACTTATTTTTGAAATATAAAATTGGTTAGACTTGTTTAGTGTGTGTGTGTGTGTGTGTGTGTGTGTGTGTGTTTTGGGATCCACGTGCTTAGAATTGTTCATTGAGAGATGATTTTGAGAGTTCAAAATGTTGATTGGATCATTGGTTGAGTTGCATGTCTGATTGCATTCATGTCTGTGTTTTTTTCTTCTTACAAAACTACTTTTAAAAGCTATCTCGACAGCTCCACAACACCTCCTCAATACTTAGCTGTCTGTCGAGCTTCTTAGCTTTTTCTTATCGCAGTCTCGACAGCTTCTTAACACCTGGTGGATTGATCGAGAAAGTGTCTGGACCCTCGATAGCTCCTCGACACCTGATGGATCGATCGAGCTTCTATTCTTGATTTGAAGGTGTGTTCCTCGACATATTCTCGATACCTGCATCTATCCAAGGCCAAAATCTTAATATCCACCTCGACACCTGTCTTGATACCTCTCGACACCTCTATCTGTCAAGAATTACTGAGATCCTATATATAGGTTTTGCACAATCCAAAGCTCATTTCTCTCGATCTCTCTCTCGATACTTCTACCTTTTCACCTCCCTTTTCACTCTTTCCCATTCCAAACCTCTACCCAAGTGATTTTCAAGTGTTTTCAAGGATTTTCTTCACTTGGTAAGCCTCTAATCTCCTTCATCTACATGCATTTCATGTTTTGAAACCTAGGGTTTGGGATTTTTGAAAATTTTGGGGTTTTTCAAAAATATTGAGGTTTTTGTGAAATTTTTGAGATAGGTTTTGAAGATTTGATCTTAAAAATTTCATGCATTGCATTTCATATGCATTATAACTGTATTTTCATGCATTTAGTTGTGTGTTATACATGTTGAACAAGCTTGTGTGCTAGTAGGATTGGATTGGACTAAGCCCATGATGCAATTTCTCTTGCATGTCACATGTTCATGAATTTCCCATGCATACGTACTTTTCTTTCCTACTTGTTACTTTATTAAACTGTGTTGGAGCTTTTCTAATTGTCTCCTCTTCTCCCTTTCTTTTTGTTTATGTTAGTAGTGTCTATGGCACCCAAACGTAAATTTGTTTCGTCTCGAAACCCTCTTCGTTCCGGGGCATCCTCCTCTACTGATCCTACCCCCTCCTCTGTTCGGTTCCGTGATGAGGATGCCCGTAAGAACTTCTCGGAGAACCTCTCTAAACGAGGTGTTCATTCGAAATGCTGAATTATCTTGTCGGACTTCTCCGACACTGACCTACCCACTGTCATTTACAGTAGGGGTTGGGAGTCATTATATGACGTCCCGATCACATGTCCATCTGTGCTTATTCAGGAGTTTTACTCCAACATGCATGGATTTTATTTTTTAGTACCTCTCTTTCATACTCGTGTTTGAGGTACGCACATTGTGGTCACACCGGAGTTGGTTTCCGATGTGCTTCATATTCTGAGGGTAGCGCATCCTGACTACCCCGGTTGTGAGTGTTTGTGGATTGTGTCCAAAGAGAAGATGATCTCTACCTTCTGTGAGTGCCCTTCTGACTAGGGTGAGTGTCAGTTCACATCATGTAGGCCCTTCGCTAAAGGCCTTTGGTTCTTAAACATAGTGATGACTTTTGTTTTGCATCGTCTTTCTCATTATAACTCTATCATAGAGCCTCGTGCTCGATTTTTGTTGTCACTTTTAGAGCACCTCATTATAGACTTTCCCTCTCATTTTATTTTCTCCATTCTAGATGTCTATAGGGATATGGCTACCCGTGATAAGCTTATTTTCCCTTCAGCTATCATGCAGATTTTGAGCCATTTTCCATTCTTTTTCCCTCGTCCAACCATTTTCTGTTATGTGTGCCATAGATGCCGCTACTGTTAAACGTAGCGAGGTGCAGTTTAGGTTGCGACAGATTGGGTCCGCTACTCCTTCCTCTCGTTTAGCTCCATCTCGATCTACTCCATCCATATCCGCTCCTTCCTCTTCTATGGGCGATGTGACACTAGGAGACATCATGGCGCAGCTTCAGCGCAAGGATGCTCACCTTGATACGCTCTCTATGGAGTTGTATCAGGTGAACGTTCGTCTCGGTCGTATTGCACGGCGGCAGGTGGTCATGGGTGGCTTTACTTCTGAGGCTTCTCCTCCATCTCCTCTAGTGGTTTCTAAGTCTGAGGCTAACGATGATGGTGATAACGATGATGCTTCTAATGATGATGATGATGGAGATGCTAGCTCTATCGATGAGATGTCTACTTGACACTCTTCCCTTTGTCACTCGTGACAAAAAGGGGGAGTAATTTTGTGATGAAAGTAGTCATACTTAGGGGGAGAGTTAGTATAGGATTTTTTTTTTGTCAAGGGGAGAGTGTTGATATCTTGAGGGATGTAGTGAGGTCATTCTATATCTTTACTTTTCTTTTCTTTCTATTTTAGATACAATGCTCATGTACCTTTGACATACATCGTAAATACTTTCTTTATATGTTGATGTGTGTTTTCTTCACCTACCTTTACATGTGTTGTTTTTTTTCTTTCTTTATACACATGCTTCTTATATTCGTGTATGCAATCTATTATTTCTCTTTCACACTAAGATGCCTTGATGAGTTTTTGTTTAAGTGTTTCAGAAATACAGGTTGTCAAAGTCTACTTGCCATAAACTCTCTTCTTGCAAAGTTTTTCAAGAGTTTGTGTTAGGATAGATTTTATTGTATTCAACAAGTGAGTATGAGTTAAGTGATCTATGACTTCTCTCATATGTTCATTTATTTGTTATGGTTTTGTCATGGATTGCCAAAGGGGGAGATTGTTAGGACATATGTGTTTCACCTGTTAAGAACATATGTCATTCTTTTATGTAATTGGCTAATCGTTTGACAAAACGCACTTTACTTGTAATTGGGTAGATTTAGGATGTGTTTGATATTCCAAGAAACCTGTTTCAAGATCAAGTGTTAAATCCATTCAAATCTGTCCAAGAAACAAGTTGAATAGTGAAAATTCATTAAAGCTCGACAGCTATCTTGACAGTTGCATCTATCGAGCTTCAGTAAGCTGTTCTAGCCCGTGTGCTCGACAGCTCCTATATGTCAAGGTTTAAGAATTTCAGAATTCTGATATGATTTTCTTGGGATCCGTGAATATGTCATTAGGCCTTCCTTTCTTCTAACCCTAGACATATAAAATGATTATTTTAAGGGCTGTCAAAGTGTTCACAAGTTGAATAAGCATTGAAAAAAGTCTGTTCAAACAAACTGTGACTGGAGACAAAGTTTTTCCATAGTTCATCGCTTGTGAAGAAGTTGTGTATGTGCACCATAGGGTTTTGTGACTAAGCATCTTCTGGATGTTCATCGTGTGATGATCTGAAGAACTTTGCAGCCAACAAACTTCTCTAGTTGGTGATTGAAATCACGTACTGGGATCTGCGCAATTGGTTAGTCACGTACTTGGGAGCCGTGCATCAAAAGGAGAAATTGTCACTACAGAACGAGTCCAATTGTGTATTGGGGTAAGGGTTCAACTGTAGGTTGGTATAAGGTACTGGGATTCCTTTACTTATGATAATAGTGGAATTTCGAGAGTGGTGACCTTAAAATCACCCGGTGGAGTTTTTGCCGTGTAGGTTTTCCCCATTCGTAAACAAATCACCGTATCTTTTATTTTCCGTTGTATATTTAGTTAATTGGTGATTTGTTTGTGCTACCACGCGTTTGTATATAATTGAACCTCATTAATTCACTTAGCTAATTAATTGGTTAATTCATCACAATGGATCAACACGTTTTTGGCCTATCACGTTCCTATCCATCATGGTAACCCAAATTACCAGCTAGGAGAGAAGTACAAGCTTATATTGACATATGAGTTTGTCAGAGGTAGCGGAAACGATATACTTAACACTATCTACTCATTTCTTTGTTTTATTTTTAAATTTTTGTAGTTTTATATACATACTAGTTATTAACACAAAATAATAACAATAATAATAAGTTTTTTGAAAACTTAACCAAGTCTCAAAAAGGGTTCTTCAGAGAATTTGTTATTAGCAATGAACACAATATGATAATAGTTTAAAAAAAAAATGAAAATCTAAAAAAGAGAAATTAATAAATTTTCTTAAAAAGGCCTTAAGAATTCTCCGAGAGTCGTGAGTTCACATGGGTCATCCCAAGGCCACATCATTTTATAAGTTCTTTAACTTGGTTTTGAAGTTTTCATGCAAGTCTAATAGAAGTTAGTGTGAGTGTACTTTCTAATTTGAAGTAATGCATGTGGATTTTAAAATAATTGTGTCAACTAGAGTTTGTGCGTAATGTCTGTTAAGTGTTATATGTAATCAAGTTAAAAGATGAATATATACTGGTTTTTTTGTTTTTTTTTTTTTTTTAAATATAGATGAACACATTCTTATCCAAAATGCTTCCTATTAATAATTTTAATCTTGCAACCAAAAAAAAAAAAAATTGCGTTAGGTGAATTGCATCAACTTATTGCTATATCCTTATCATTGTACAAAAGTCCTGGGCTCTGATCTAACTTATCAAGGGGAAAATGATGGTCTTCATTTGAAATTGATCTATGATTCAAATTAAATTTTATAAATTTAAAAGTATACAGATTACCAATCACTTAAAATTTTAAATGACAAGACAATCTATAGAACGTTAAATCTAAAATCAAATTGTGCAATGGAAAGAATAGAGAAAACTTGATATTGAGAGGATCCTAGGAGCACGCTTTGAATACCGACGGTGGTTTATCTTTATTTATGTGGCCTATTAAGCACAATGGCTATTTTTTTTTTCTTTTCAGAGAACTGAACGAAGTAGATTAGTAGATGAAACTTATTATCCAAAAGAAATGTTGAATTATTTCAATTAAAAATCCAAATGTATATTTTTTAATTTCTGAAAATGTAAGCCCTCCATACTGGCTCGATGCAAAGAGGCAAAACAAACGAATAGGAAGAAGTGGTAAAAGAATTAAATCTATTGGCTTGATTCCAGTGCTATTATTACTAACATAATCTGAGTTTTCTTTGAACCAAAAAAAATAATAATAATAAAATTTCTGGCAGGTTTCAATCGGCATAACAGAACTCTTCCTCCTATAACAAAATGACCGGCTAAGTCCGGTATTTTCATCTTTTTTTCAAAAGATAAGGCTAGTTCTATGTTCTTAGGTTTTAGGTTTGAGGGCTAGGTAATCTTTGAAAATTCAACCTCAATTAAATCATGGTCGCTAAAATCAGTGTCTTTGTTTTACATTGACATTCGCTTTTCAAGCTCTATCAATGAGGGCCATTCTGTAGACACCTAATTTTGCACCCATGATTTAATCTAGGAGAATGACTTGAATTACCAATTCATGTACCCCAAAAATCATAATTACATTACATGCATCAACTTGTTCTTGCATTAACATGCATCATTTTGTCTTTGCATTACATGAATTAATTCATTCATTGCATATCATAAAAATGATCTTGTGATTCTAACGGTCGCAACGGTGTTTCCGGTTTTCAAATCGAACTATCGGATCGAAAGATATTGCATGATCAAGTTTGCACAGTCCATGTGCATTGTGTATAAGAGGAGTCAACCACGCACGATCAATTTAAATTCTAATTGATCAAACAATTAGAATTAATTAAATAATTTTGTGATTGGTTGATAATTAGTGTTTAAAATAGGGATGCATGCATGTGAATAAAAAGGGTGATTGGATAACAATAAAATTGTGGATAATCTGAACTTTATCAAGATTTATTTTAAGGGATTTATCCACAAGATAATTGTTTAAGATCATTGTTCTTAAAAAGCCTGAATTATCTAGAAAAGAGATAAAAAAAAAAAAATCATAAACGGAGGATGAAAACATGTATAGGTACAAGGACTAGCCAAAAAACCCTAGAAGAGGAGTCTAAACGGCACTTGAACATGAAAGTGCATTTGGAGCCATAGGGCCAATTCGGCCCTTCTAGAGTTTTGGAGTTCTAAATGGCACTCTAAAAGGGCTGAAATTCCCTGATGTGGTCTTTGGCCCAACAGCATTCAGGTGATAATAACGCATACCCTTTTCGATCTTTTCTCAAAAGGATGCGTTTGGATTCAAACCCTAATCATCTGTACCTATTTTTTAGGATCCTCAGACCTCTATAAATAAAAACCGAACCTCATAATTCAGCACCCTTTTTTGACGCTCTAAGAGGCATACGTTTTTGACTTCCAAAGAGCTTATATTTTCTGATCCCCTCTCTAAGTCTTGCTGCATCAATTAGGGTTAGGGTTTTTAGGTTTCAAAGAGAGTTGAACAAGTTTCTTTGAACCCTAAAAAATCTTTTCAAGAACAAGGAGTGCTCATGCAAGAGGTTGCTTCCTTCACCCTATCTTTCTTATGTTCTTTTTTATATTGATGAATGCTTGTATCCATAACATGAATGATTCATCATTGTTTTGTTTAAATCATGATTGTTTTTTTTTTATGTAATTGATTACAATCTTTTTCTTGAATGTCAATAAATTTGCATGTGAACAATTATTTTTCTTAAAACAAACAAATCTACATCTTTATAAGATATAGATTTGAATTTTTCCACAACAAAAACAGATTTACATCTTTATAAGATATAGATCTGAAATTTTCCCACAACAAAAATAGATCTGCATCTTTCTTTGATGTAAATCTGAATTTTCGCAAACAAAAAGAGATCTGCATCTTTATGAGATGCAGATCTAAATTTTTCTCAAATCAAAAATGATTTGCATCTTTTCTAAGATGCAAATCTGATTTTTTAATATATGCAAATTGTTGAAATAAAGAAAGAGATTGTGTATTATTGTGTTTGTGTTTATTTTAATTCATGTTGCATAAATTTGGATTATGAGTGAAACTTTCTTCTTAAAAAATATTTTTCATTTTTTTAAAAACATATAACAAAACATATCTGAATTTTTGTCATCAAAAATCATTTTTACATATAACAAAATAGATCTGAATTTTTATCATCAAACACCACTATTTCTAAATACTACAAAGCAGATATGATATTTTGGCAAATCAAAAATCATTTTTTTTAAACAGTAAAAACAGATCTGGTTTTTCAATAAATAAAAAAAATAAAAGAAGAGACTTCATTCATAAATTTGGGTGGTTTAATTTTTCATTCACATTTTCAACATATCATACATAACATGTACAACATAGTACATTGGTCACAAGAGTCTAGAATACCAGACTCTATCTGGGCGGAATGGGTGCCTAACACCTTCCCATTCCGTAACCTAGCCTTCGGATTTAGATTTTTTGGTTTAGTAGATCTAGCCTTGTCTTCATTTGTTTTGGGTAGAATGTAACTAGGACAACAAGCCATGTAAATATTTGGTAGATTGTAACCAGGACCTGAAACTATGTAACTTTTTAAATTTTTTTCAGATATGGAAGTTTATTCAATCAATGAATGGAACTATTCAGTCATGTATTTTGTAATTAGTTTTTTTCTTATTTTTTTTGTATAAAGAAAAAATAAGTGGCGACTCCTTACCACTTACCCAAAAAGAGAGGTGCCCTAGAAAGGTAACTGAATATCTCTTTTTTGAGGGACACCGTCTCTCACAGGACTTAATGATGAACTCGTCTACTTATGGACTTAATGACTTAATAATTTCAAGACAAACTCATGGGATGAACTCATCTAATTGTGGGCCAAATAGTGAACTCGTCCACTTGTGAAAGTAATAATGAACTCATCCACTTGTAGATTTAATAATGAATTCATCAACTTGTGGACTTAATAACTTAATAACTTAATAAGACATCCTCATGGGATGAACTCATCCATTTGTGGGCCAAATAATAAAATCGTCCACTTGTGGATTTAATAATTTCAAAGCATCCTCATGGGATGAACCCGTCCACTTGTGGACTTAGTCACAAATGTAGTTTTGTAGAGACATATACATACACAAGTCATATCTGAATAACTCCTCTTATTATGATAAATGCGTCATAAGTAAAAAATTGTTCTTGAAAGAATAAAAACCTGCCCTTTGGGCTTAAAAAGTACTGTAGATAGTAAAGATTAACTAAAAGGAAGTAAACTAGAAATGAGAAGTGTTATTCTTCATGCCATTGTTTATTGATAGTATTTCTTCAAGTGCTTCGTGTTCCATGGGTGATGCAACTTTTGTCTGTCTAGCGTCTCCAGGTGGAGGTTCCTTTCCTCTGCCATGAAGCGATCCTATAGGGTACTTCCCAATTAGGTCCTAGCTTTCCCTAGGAGGGATCTCTTGTAGCGCCAGTCACTTTTCTCAATGCGAGATCTCTAACCTAGAAATCTATGTGTCTAACTCTAGAGTTGTAATGCTTGGCCATGAGATCGTGGTATTGTGCTAGCCTTTGTTCGGCTGTTGCCTTGACTTCGTCCATTAGGTCAAGCTATAGACGCATGGCCTCGTCATTTCTACTTTCGTCATGGGTGCCCATTCTATAGCTTGTGAGTCCGACCTCAGCTGGGATAACAGCCTCACTTCCATATGCCACCTGAAATGGCGTCTCCCCTGTAGGGGTTCTGGCTGTTGTCATGTATGCTCATAATACGCTAGGCAACTTTTCTGGCCATATACCCTTTGCCCCCTCAAGCCAAGTCTTGAAAGTTTTGAGCAAAGATCAGTTTGTGACCTTAACTTGCTCGTTGGCCTAAGGGTGGGCAGGGGAGGAGTAGTGGTTCTTGGTCCCTAACTGTGAGCAAAAGTCCCTGAAGGAGTAGTTGTCGAATTGCTTTCCGTTATCGAAGACCAAGACTCTAGGGATCTCGTACCTACAAATGATGTTTTTCTAAATAAAGCTTCGTATGTTTTTCTCTGTGATGGTAGCCAAAGCTTCGACTTCTACCCATTTGGTGAAGTAGTCTATACCGACCACTAGGAACCTCAGCGTCTCACTGCAATTGGGAATGGGCCCATGATGTCCAATCCCCATTGAGTGAAAGGCCATGGGGCCGTCATTGGGGTGAGCTCCTCTGTCAACTGTCTAATGACGTTGTTGAACCTTTGACATTTGTCGCAAGCTTTGACGTAAGCCTAGGTATCTTTTTGCATAATAAGCTAGTAGTATCCAGCCCGAATCAATTTGTGCACTAAAGTCTTTGACCCTAAGTGGTTCCCGCAGACCCCTTCATGAACTTCTCTCATGACATAGCCCGCTTCTTCAGGGCTTAAGCATCTTAGGTACGGGCGGGAGAAGCCTCTCTTGTACAGGATGTCCTTTATCAGAACGAATCGTGCTGCTTGGTCCTTCAGCTTTCTCACGGCCTCCTTACCATGAGGTAGTTTGCTGTTTTTCAAATAAGAAACTATTGGTGTATTCCAGTTGCTTCCCAAGTTTATTTCCTACATGCCGACGTCATCTATCAAAGGTGAAAGTTGAACAAAATAAAGTACCTTACTAGGAATAAGCATGTGTTTTGCTGATGCGGCTTTAGTAAGGCGATCAGCTTGCTCGTTCTCTTCCCTAGGGATTTGGACGAACTTGGCCTGCAGTTCGCTTACTCGTTTCCGCACCTGCTCTAGATACTTCTTCATCCTTTCCCCTTTGCATTCATAGTCGTCGTTCACCTGACTGGTGACCACCTAAGAGTCGCAATGTATGACCACTTTTGTTGCCCCTACGGCTTTGGCGAGGTCTAGTCCTGCCACTAAAGCTTTGTACTCTGCTTCATTGTTTATTGCAAGGAAGTCGAGTCGAACTATGCATTCGATCTCGTCCCCTTCTAAGGAATGGAGTACTATACCGGCTCCGCCAGCCTACCTGTTAGATGACTCATCCATGTTGATGGTTCACTGTGTTCTTCTGCCCCTTGGCCTTCTATATGGGTGATTCTGCAATGAAGTCGGCGACCATCTTTATGGCAATACGTGGGTAGTATTGTATGTTGAACTCGCTCAATTCTATCGCCCATAGCGCCATCCGTCCAACAGCTTCAGGATTACTCATTGCTCACTGTAAAGGCTTGTCAGTCAAGACGACCACAATGTGGACTTCGAAGTATGGCTTGAGCTTACGGGCTACAGTGACTAAGGCAAAGGTGAACTTCTCTATTGGTGGGTATCTTTCCTCCGAGCCTCGAAGTGCTTGGCTAGTGTAGTATACGAGTTTTTGTACCTTGTCTTCTTCTCTGACTAAGGCCGCGTTGATAGCAACCGGGATACAGCCAAGTAAAGGAATAGCTCTTCCCCTGGTTTTGGAGGGACTCGGCAACGGCGAGTAAAAGAGGTAGGCCTTCAAATCCTCAAATGCTTGTTGGCACTCGGCCATCCACTCAAAAGACTTCTTCAACGTGCAAAAGAAAGGTAGGACCTTGTCCGTTGCCTTTGATACAAACCTATTTAGCGCATCTACCTTGCCGTTGAAGCTTTGTATTTCTTTCACATTTCTTGGTGGTGCCATCTCTATTATGGCCTGGATCTTGTCTAGGTTGACTTTGATACCTCTCTAAGACACCATGAACTCTAGGAACTTTCCAGGCGTCACCCCGAACGCACACTTGCTCGGATTAAGCTACATGTTATAGGAGCTAAGGGTGTCAAAGGTCTCCCTGAGATCGTCCAAATGGTCGTCCTCCCTTCAGCTTTTTACCAACATGTCGTCAACGTAGACTTGGACATTCCTTCCAATCTGATGTTCAAACATTTTGTTCATGAGCCTCTGATATGTTGCGCTCGCGTTCTTGAGACCGAACAACATTACTTTGCAGCAGAAGAGGCCTTGGCTGCCTTAGTTGGTGACGAACGAAGTCTTCTCCTAATCAGCTTCGTCCAGTTTGATCTAGTTGTAACTAGAAAAAGCATCCATGAAGCTCAGTAACTGGTGTCTAGCTGTAGAGTCTACCAGGACATCAACTCGCGGGAGGGGGTAGCTATCTTTGGGGCATGCTTTGTTCCAGTCAATGAAATCTACATACATCCTCCACTTTCCATTGTCTTTTTTTACCATTACTATGTTGGCCAGCCAGTCGGGTAGTACACCTCCTTAATGAATTATGCATCTTGCAATTTGCGAGCTTCTTCCGCTATGGCTTTGTCCCGTTCTTGGGCGAATACTCGCTTCTTTTGTCGAATAAGGGGGAAAGAAGGTGACATATTCAACCTTTGTACCATGACTAAAAGGTCGATCCCATGCATGACTTCATGGCTTTAGGCAAAGACGTCTTGATTTTCTTTTAGGCCTGTCATGAGCGCCTGTCGTATCAGCAGATCGGCGAGGGTGCCGATCCTGGTCTTCCGTTCAGGGTTTGAGTTGTCGAGGGGTATCTCTTCCAATCCCTCGACGAGTTCTAAAATTGTCTGCTGCTCTTCTATGCTCATGGTCTGTAGATGGTCGTTCATCTCTAACATTGCTATGTAACACTCACGTGCCACCATTTGATCCCCACATACTTCTCCAACTCCGTACTCGGTGGGGAACTTAATCATCAAGTAATAAGTTGAAGTCACAGCCTTCCATGAGTTAAGGGTAGGCCATCCTAGGATGGCATTGTAGGCAGACAAGCAGTTGACCAAAAGGAATGTTATATCCTTAGTGATTTGTTGAGGGTAATCACCAACCATTACGGGCAGTTTGACTGCACCGAGGGGATATACTCTTATTCCTCCGAACCTAACGAGTGGGGCGTTGGTCAAAACTAGCCGTGTCCCCATCTACTGGAACACCATGTAGTAGAAGATGTCAGCAGAGCTTCTGTTAGCAACCAAAACCCGATATGTGTTGTAGTCCCCTAGCCGTATGCTAACAACGAGTGCATCGTCGTGCAGGTGGTGGAATCCAATGATGGGGTTGTTGACTCGCACCATCTTTAGGATAAAGCCCGTCAGCTGGACGTTCTGAACCATCCTTAGGTAAGTCTTATGGGCCTTTTTAGATGAACTAGAAGTTGTAGGGCCTCCCTGTCATGCCCTGCCCCTATATGCATTATATTGTCCTCTTTGGGCAGCCCAAAGGCTCTTTTAGTCCCTCTAGGTTTTGTTCTTCCCTAGGTTGTGCTGGGGAAAAGACCTCATACACAACAAGAGAGGGCATTCTTTATAAGCACATCCACATGTGCTTCCCTAGGCGATGTGGGATTCCATGAAATACAAGACCCCTTTTTGGGTCACTACAATTCACCCCCCTTACAGGTACACGCATCCTCTCGTGAGGGAACCACACTTCCGGTTAGGGCATGGCTCTGGTACCATCTGCCACGCCCCGCCCTCGTCTGCATGATATTATCCTCTTTAGGCGGCCTGAAGGCTCTCTTAGTCCCTCAAGGTTTTGTTCTTCCCCACGTTGCGCTAGGAAAACGGCTTCATACACAACAAGGGAACACATTCCTTATAAGCACATCCCCATGTGCTTCCCTAGGCGATGTGGGATTCTATGAAATGCAAGACCCCCTTTTGGGTCGCTACACTCCCACAATCATTCTTTTGTCTCCCAGGGGTGGCCTGGGACGCTTGTTCTCCCTTCAGACAGCCTGTTCTTATGGTGGGTCAGTTCTTTCCTTACTGAAGAACCTTTATAACTTTCCTTGTTTGATAAGAGCTTCTATTTGTCGCTTCAAGTCGTAGCAATCAAATGTATCATGACCGGATCATGGTGAAAACAGCAGTACTTGTCTCTGGACCTCTTATTGGGGTCTCCCTTCAGCTTGCCAGGGAATGTCAAGGCTCTTTCGTCCTTGATCTGCATCAAGACTTGATCGATTGGGGGATTTAGCGAGGTAAAGCTCATAAACCTTTCAGTAGGGGGTTTGGAGTGCCTATCCTCCTGTCGATCCCCAGTCCTTATTGTCTTCCGTCTCCTGTCTTACTGTGCTTCCTCCTATCTTTCCCTTTTCTTAGGCTTCTCTTCCAAGGCCAGCAGCACATATTCCATGTTCATGTACTTAGTAGCCTTGTAGAGTACGTTCGACATAGTCTTTGGGTCATTTTTGTATAGAGAAAATAGAAACTTGCCCTTCTGTAACCCATTGGTGAATGCAGCCATGAGTATCTTGTCATCAGCTTCATTAATCTAGAGGGCTTCCTTGTTAAAGCGAGTTATGTAAGACTTCAGGGTCTCATCCTCCCATTGTTTGATACTCATCAAGCATGCAGTGGACTTCTTATACCTATGCCCCCCGATAAAGTGCAAAGTGAACTGTGCGCTCATCTCTTTGAAGGTGCTAATGGAGTTTGGCGTCAACCTGTTGAACCATACCCTTGCAGGACCTTTCAGCATAGCTGGAAAGGCTCGGTACATGATCTTGTCTGCCACTCCTTGCAAGTGCATCAAGGTTTTGAAAGACTCCAAGTGATCTATGGGATCCTTGGATCCGTCGTAGGCCTCTACCTGTAGAATGTAGAACTTCTACAGAAGGGGGAATGAAGTGACGGATGCTATGAAAGGTGAATACGTCTGATGGACCAATTCGTCGAGGTCGCTAGACACCCATCCTCTGAGAGCATTCATCATGAAATCCATCCGCTCCTTCATCATTTGCATCTTCGCGACCATGTATGGTGGAGCCGTCTCTGCAGCGGATAGATGGCTTATGTCTTGTCGCTTTGGTCTGCTTAGGGTATTGCTACCTTTTAGCCCTTCTTGGTCCCTTCTCTCAACGCTGGTGCCTTCTTGGTCCTCCTCTTGAATGTTAAGCCCTGCATTCCTTTGGTGCAGTTATTCCTCTAGATCATGGTTTTGCTTGGTGAGGCGTTCTACAGCCGTGACAAAAGTCTGAACCTGCCTCTTGAGGGCGATGGTACGTGGTTCGTCTCCATGATTATTGTTGGTGGTCACCATCGAGCGAGTAAGTACCATGCAACTTTTTATCTGGGAAGTGGTAGTATGGCTTACAAGTTTCTCACAGACAGCACCAACTGATGATGCTGAAAATCGTAAGTAAGTCACACAGTCCTCACATACTCAAGACCAGACCTCTGTAATACAAAAAAAGAAGAAAACCTTACAGGGAGTATTGGTGTGGTACTAGAAAAATACTCTTTAAAGGTTAAGTTAGAGAACTTTTCACAACTCTAGAGTGTCAGAGTTAGGGTAAATTATGCGTACATTGGTTTGTGAGGGTTTTGGGGTTTTTATAGTAACGTAGAGCTGACATTCGTTTCTTGACGAGGAAGGTCTTTCCTTATAGGGAATATCCTCATTAATACTCGTATCTTGCTGGAACCTTTCCTTGTGGGGACTCTCTTGGTTAAGGTTAATCGCGGGGTGCAAGATATCTCCTTGTATAGACATCCGTGGGGGTCAAGCAAGGCCATGCTGGATCTGTTAGCCTCTCCTCCCTGTCAGGCCCTTAGGCCGTCCGATGATTTCCCGTCGGCTTTACATAGGTGCCCGTCGAGTTTCATTGTGGGGTTGTCATATTTGGTGTCGTCAGCCTAAATCTTCCATTGGTTTCCATGAAGCTGGTACGTGGGTGCTGTCGACCTTCTTTGTGCGATGCTTTGGGGGTATTAAATTTATGGTTAAAATATCCCTATCAATTATATTCCAAGCTTGTTATGTTAATCCATCATAAGAATAAGATATAGTTGCTTTAGGAAAATTTCTATATTCAAATAAGAGCAACAGTCCTAATTTCTCAAGCAAAAAGTTTCCACGTACTACGTCAAGAATAAATCACAGTAAATACGAGTTAGGACAAAACTTACAAAATTCAACTGCCTTCTTTGGTGCGAACTTTCAATGGCCGGAAGAGAAGAAGGTGAAACGAGCATCGGCATCACTGATCTCAAGGCAAGGCTTGAAGAAGTAAGGGAGCCTAATCAATCTCAAACACCAAAGATACCAAAGGCTATATTCTTGCTGCGAGATCACGAAGCTTTCTGCAAGTATT
The DNA here is from genome assembly GCA_033629205.1 of Lithocarpus polystachyus. Lineage (NCBI taxonomy): Eukaryota > Viridiplantae > Streptophyta > Magnoliopsida > Fagales > Fagaceae > Lithocarpus > Lithocarpus polystachyus. The sequence continues at coordinate 8,600,006 of CM066168.1, read as the reverse complement.
ATGAGCCAAAAGTGGTATCACTCGGTCCAATCCATCATGATAATCCAAAGTACCAGCTAGGAGAGAATTACAAGCTACTGTTGACAAAAGAATTCTTTAAAGGTAGAGGTAAGAGTGTGGAAGATGTATTCAAGATGATTAAGGAAAGAATCAATGAACTGGGGACATGCTTCGAGGAGGAGGTGACCAAGAAATATGATGATAAGGCTCTCCCTTTGATTTTGTTAGTGGATGGCTGTGCAATATTACAGTACATATATTGTGCAGCTAACAACAAGAAGTTCAAAGAGTTGAATATAAAAACGGACAGTGTAGCATTTGGGCAACAGGATTTGTTCTTGCTGGAGAATCAACTTCCCTATCGTCTACTCAAATGGTTGATGAGCTCGAGAGTGAAGGAAGAAGATTTGAGGAAATCAATTGACATCTACATTGACTCGCACGTTAAGGTACCAGAGGATCAGCAATCGAATTGGTTATCGTGGAGACTCTGCCAAAGATCGAAGCCACAACAAGCACAAGGTGCGAAAGAAGTAAGCCACGATGAGGAGAAGGCACAAGATCATACCAGCTCAGTGGCTCCAGAGCCCGTCCATCTTCTTGACTATCTGAGGACACGAATGCTTCATGGACCAAAGTGCAGTCATGATGGACAAGTTCCAATAATCAACCAAAATTTCCAAGAGTGGCAATCCTATCGCAATATCCAGGAGCTTAAAACGGCAGGTATCCATTCGAAACGTGGTAACAATAGTTACTTGTGTAACATATCATTCACTAAACAATTTCTTTTTCGTGGACAACTTCACCTTCCTCCAATTGTTGTGGATGACTCAACCAGGCCTAAGTTCCTGAACTTGATAGCATATGAAATGTGTCTGGATTTTGAAAATGATTTTGGGGTCACCTCTTATATATCCTTCCTCGATTCACTAATCAATGAAGTCAACGATGTTAAGATGCTAAGGAAAGCACGGATACTCCGCAATGTCCATGGCAGCGATGAAGAAGTGGCTAAACTCTTCAATGAGATAGGCACCGACTTGGTGCCTAACATCGAAATATACAAGGATGTCAGATCAGAAATTCAGAAGCACTATGAGAGCAAGTGGATGACCTGGATAGCTCAAGTCTTTCACGACCATTTCAGTAGTCCCTGGACGTTCATTGCTTTCATTGGCGCATTGTTAGCACTTGCTCTAACTATCACTCAGACTTGGTATGCTGTCAACTCTCCCCCAAGACCCTGCGATAACTTCTGCAGAAACCTAACACCAAAGTAAATATGCAAAAGGTAAAATTTTATATGCTGCTCTCTTTCTAAGTGTGTCTAGGTTGCTGAGAATTACATGGTTTAATTTCTATGCTTACATGGTTTAATTTCTATGCCTTCCAGACAGCCGTTTCCAAATAATAAGGTCATCCCAAACCCATATCATCCTGTTAATTTGTTTACAGCTTGGCGTTGAAGTTTTCTTGAAATAAGTCAGGGTGATTGTATTTTCTAATTTGATGTAATATGTGTGGATTTGGAATAATTGTGTCTGAGTTTGTGCGTGATGTGTGTAAAGTTTCATATGTAATAAAGTTTCAAGATGAATATACTTGATTCAAATTCAAATATGAATAATTTTGCAAAGCAAGGTGGCAGTAAACACAATTGTTTCTGTCCTTTTTCTGCAACAATATTAGTACATTGTAAGGCAGTTGCAAAGGACACTGTCAGTTGCATCAACTTTATGCCACATTATCGTCATTGCAGTAAGCGTGGCTGTTTAAGTAATGAGGGAGCATTATCTTCAGAATATATTGTTGGCCCAATACAATTCTTGTAAGAATTCTTTGGAAAAAAAAAACTTCAGAATATGTTGTTGTTTGCAATTGGCGATTTTGTTGCATGGAGGTGAATTTCTTATAACCCAACAGAAAACTCTTTAAAGCAGGGGCACATTGTCACCTTGAAGAAAGCATTTTCAACAAGCCTTAAAGTTGAATTATGTTTTTTTATCATTGTTTTCTACTCAATGTCTTTGATAAAACATTTATTTACTAAATGTATAATTATATTCCTACTTGACACAGTGGTTTAAAGCTACACTTTTTCAAATTACAGTTTTTGAAGCCTCACTTTTTTTTCTCTTAAGCACAACAATTTCAAACAATGCATTTTCAATAAACTAATAAATATTCACTTTTTGAAATTTAAAAAAAAAATTCAAAAGTAAAATCCCATTTTTTATTTTGCATTTGGAGAATTAGAGATGAAACTATATTTTCCTAATATATTAACTTGTATATGTTTAGATATGTAAAGTGACATTTATTTTAGGCAAAAATGTAAAACATAAGTCTGAATATGACCAAAATTAATTTCACTTTCAGCATTCTAACTTCACTTTTTAATTTTATTCAATTCAATTCTCTAAATTTCAACATGATTCAAATCAGTACTCCCATTAGTTTCTGTTAGAATTGTGCCATTAGTGACCTCAAAACTACATCGTTTTAGGTTTTACAATTAAAATAAATCCAAAAAGCTAACAAAAAATTTTCTTTTTCAGAATAAATAAATTAAAAAGATATTGATATATTTTACCAAAAACATCCAGCAAATTTTCCCTAGCAATCCAAAAAACTTTCTAAACAACCAAAAAAACTATAGAACAATCCAATCACAACACGAAAAAATTTAGAAACAAAAATTTACATCGCCAGTCAAAGAAATTAACACCATCTAACAACAAGAACAATACTAAAATCAGCCAAAGAAACCCAGATCTAGAACAATTATATATATATATATATATAGTGGGTACAGGGGCCTAAGATTGTGTATCTGACCGCGAAAAGGTTAAGACCCCAAGACCATGTATTGGGCCTTGTAGGGTTAAAGGCACAAACTCGTGCATTGGACCTCTAGCCTTGTCCAAGGACGAGGTCAAGTCCGTGGAGAAGCAAACGAATACGTAGAATCCCAGATCGTAACCCATTACGTTTGGGACAGATAAGGACGGTCTGAGGAGTGATCCTAACACTGAAGGATGTATCTACCCAAAATATCTAAGGAAAAGCTGCCACCACCGCATTAAATATGTCGCACCTACTCTTCTGACCTCATTTATGTGGAGAAGACCCCTGAACAATGTAATCTTGGCCACCGCAACTCACAGAAGGTCAAAGAAGATACATGATAGGACAGGCACTTAAGTAGAGACTTAAACAATCGACAAGTGTAGGGTGTAGATGATCTGAAAAGAGCTATATAATATAAAGGAATCCTTCTTAGATGGGAGAGAGAGGGAGGAGAATTGAGATTATATCTAAACCAAAAACAGTGAATACTGAAGTTAACCTCCTCTGACTATTGCAAAGTACAGTCAATTGCCACTTAGATCTTTTGTTTTATCCTGCTTGCACTCTTATCTCATCCAGTTGATTGTCTAATCCAATCTAGCTCAGCTTTCTTTTCTCACTCTCTACAAATTCATTGTTGTTAGGCCTTTTGGGCTGATCCATACACTTTGGGCTGGAGTGCAAAATCATGTCCCTCGGACCACCTGCTTGGGAAAAATTAACACTCCACACAATTTTTCTAAGTATTAAACAGATCCTAAGTTACGCCTGGCCCTTCAGACCACCTGCTTAGGAAAAATTAATACTGCCTACAATTTTTCTAAGTGTTAAACAGATCCTAAGTTACGCCTGGCCCTTCAGACCACCTGCTTAGGAAAAATTAATACTGCCTACAATTTTTCTAAGTGTTAAACAGATCCTAAGCTACGCCTGGTCCCTTGGATCAACTGCTTGGGAAAAATTAACACTCTACATAATTTTTCTAAGTATTAAACAGATCCTAAGCTACGCCTAGCCCTTCGGACCACCTGCTTAGGAAAAATTAATACTGCCCACATAATTCTTCTAAGTATTAAACAGATCCTAAGCTACGCCTGGCCCCTCGGACCACCTGCTTAGGAAAAATTAATACTGCCTACAATTTTTCTAAGTGCTAAACAGATCCTAAGCGACGCCTGGTCCCTCGGACCACCTGCTTGGGAAAAATTAACACTCCACATAATTTTTCTAAGTATTAAACAGATCCTAAGCTATACCTGGTGTAACACCCCAAATCCATACCAAGGATTTAGATGCATAACCTGTCTTAGAAATAATCAACAATAATATAATGGAACAGAGCGTAATTAATTATCCACAAATAACTTCTATCCAACATCAACTTTTCTATAAAATCTATAAAAATACGAAATCCTTCACAATAAAATCTCCAAATACAATCTCAAAATAGTTCCACAAATTGCAAACTCATTGTCCTGAAGAAATTTTATTAAAACAATTCACCAACTAACATAGCTCCAAACGAAGTCATCAATCTAAAGCTCCACTGATTTGCCACCAAAAGACACTCCATATCTCTAATCTGAAAGGGTGGAAAAAGGGGTGAGCTAGTGGCTCAATAAGAGACTACATAACATGAGGATGTCTTCCAAAACAAAACATTAGTATCATTGACAAAATATAGTCTTCACGATACATTTACAGATAGTTTAAACAGTAATATAATATATTCTATAAAACTGTTAAAATAAAACATTTCACTATAACGCTGTAATCATGAATAAAATAATAACCACGTTAATATGCCAATATGCACCAAATAGGTGGAAACAATTTATTATGAAAAGTAAACAATTTTCCACTTACACAGATCAGTAGCAATAAAACAGTGGTTCAATATGGAAAATATTAGTCAAACACAGACGAAAGCTGCTAAACACTCGGTGGGTGATTCCCATGGGAACAATAACACTAACCTCCAAGAGGCAACACTAGCTCCAAAGAGCAACAATAACACTGCACCACACCACACTAACACTACTTCGGCCGAAGACCAACACTTAACCCTGTGTTGGCAAAGGTTGCAGACTGTCTAGTTGACCATTTGAAACAATTCTTGACAAATACAATTTCATAATAACATACAATAGATAATAAAATTCAAGTATGTGCAAAGCACTAACAATAGTATAAGTTTTTGGAACTTCACCTTTGCAATTATATACATATATAGATAAATATATATTTTTACCACGTGTATATATATATATATATATATAAATATGTATGTCCTGAGAGACGTCATGTGCTGAAGTCTACTTACCTCAAATCACCAAAACACGACAGATCTCAACTATCCAAGCCGATGTCACTTGAACCTAAAACACAAATAGATGATTTTGCTGCGTTAAGCCATACTTACATCATTTATATAAACCATTCATGCTATCCCTCTTCCAAAATCACACATGGACCCTTTATACATCATAATTATATATATTAGATCCTAACAATGCTTCTAACCAAGGGCCTAACATTAGTATTTAATATATTACCACTACTATTTAATATATTACCACTAGATCCAAGAGTCCACAAGTATCAATATGACTACATTCATGACAATCTATGTAAATTGGATGTAAGGAATTTGTTTTCAGTGGGGTATATTTGATATCATGAAGTGTATGACTCATCATTCAATAAATATATATATATATATATATATATCTATTGTTTCAATTCTTTACTATCTACATATGAGTACACGTAGAGCATCTATACACCATCCAAGGACAACTATAACCGCTTACCCATATAGCATGAGATGCTACTCCACGGACTTAATTGAGGTTCCAATACAAAAATCGAATGGTGCATGAATATAATAATGATTCTATGATACTTTTATTCTATGCCATTGTTAGTATAATACCAATATTTCAAACAGCATATAGACGAAAGTTCCCTTAATCAAATGTGTCCAACGAAATCAACTAGGCTTGCATAGATCAATTGTTTACCTCAAATACAGAATAACATTTGCTGGCTGCCCTTGAAGCGCACGGCCTTCAATCCTTTTGGTTTGAGAAACCCTAAACTCTACTCTAACTCTTTATACGCTAATCACTAATTTAATTAATTTTTTTTTTCTGCCTTTCACGTAGGAAGCCCTAACTTACTAGCACGTTAAAACTGTTTCACTTGGGCCGCAAAATTTAGAACCCACTAAAATCTAAAATAAGCTTCTAAGACTTTCATTCCCACTAAAACTCATATTAAGGTTGTTTAAATAGGCTAAAACCCTAAAGAATTCCAATAACAATTAAACTCCTAGTCCAAATAGGTTTTAGTCTCTTATCCTTTTCCTTAACTGATAAGGAGACTAAAGGTTAAATTTGAATAACCCACAAAATAACAATTCACGTTACCCATTATTATTATTATTATTATTATTATTATTATTATTATTATTATTATTATTATTATTATTATTATTATTATAGAAATCATAATATAAAATAATATTTCCTCCAAATTGCATCAGCCACAACATTGGCTTTACCAGGATGGTAATTTATGGAACAATCATAGTCTTTAATTAATTCTAACCATCTCCTTTGCCTCAAATTTAATTCTTTCTGAGTGTATATGTACTTCAAACTTTTATGGTCAGTGTATATTTCACATCTCTCACCATATAAATAATGCCTCCAAATCTTCAATGCAAAAACCACTGCTGCCAATTCCAAATCATGAGTTGGATAATTCTGTTCATAATTCTTTAGTTGTCGAGAGGCATAAGAAACCACCTTCCCATGTTGCATTAGAACACAACCAAGACCCTTACGAAATGCATCACTATATATCACAAAACCACCAGAACTAGATGGAATAGTCAATACTGGTGCAGAAACCAACCGTTGCTTCAACTCCTGGAAACTTCTTTCACATTCCTCTGTCCAATCAAACTTTGCATGTTTTCGAGTTAATCGAGTCAAAGGAGTTGCAATACTAGAAAATCCTTCCACAAATCTTCTGTAATAACCTGCAAGGCCCAAAAAACTTCTTACCTCACTTACATTAGTAGGGACAGCCCAATTAACTACAGCTTCGATCTTACTAGGGTCCACTGTAATTCCATCTCTAGAGATCACATGTCCTAAGAACACCACTTGATTCAACCAGAACTCACACTTCTTCAATTTAGCATACAACTGCTTGTCTCTTAAAATTTGCAAAACCATTCTCAAGTGTTCCTCATGCTCTTCTTGGCTTTTTGAGTAAACCAAGATGTCATCAATGAAAACAATAACAAACCGATCCAAGTACCCATGAAATACCCTATTCATCAAATCCATAAAAACAGCTGGAGCATTAGTTAGACCAAAAGGCATCACTAAGAACTCATAATGACCATACCTAGTTCGAAAAGCTGTCTTTGGTATGTCATCCTCCTTAACTCTCAACTGATGATAACCAGATCTCAAGTCAATTTTAGAGAAGACTTGAGCGCCTTGAAGCTGATAAAACAAATCATCAATTCGTGGCAAAGGGTATTTATTTCTGATGGTTACCTTGTTCAACTCCCTATAGTCAATGCACAACCCCATATTACCATCCTTCTTCTTAACAAACAACACTGGAGCACCCCAAGGGGAAGCACTAGGCCGAATAAAGCCTTTATCAAGCAGGTCTTGCAATTGCTCCTTCAATTCATTGAGCTCTGTAGGGGCCATTCTATAAGGGGCTTTGGAAATTGGGCCAGTACTAGGTACTAGGTCAATAGTGAACTCAACCTCTCTGTCAGGGGGTAATCCAGGTAAGTCCTCAGAGAACACATCTGGGAACTCTTTCACCACTGGAATGTCTTCAACTTTTAGTTCTATTTTATCACCCTTCAAAGCACAAACAAGGAACCCTTCACAACCCTTCCTTAGCAATCGCCTTGCCTGCATAACTGAAATCAATAAAGGTGGTTTCACCACACGATCTCCCTCGAAAAAGAATTCTGGCTCTCCAGGAATTCTAAACACTACCTTCCTCCCAAAACACTCTATGGAAGCATGAAAAGCAGATAACCAATCCATCCCTAAAATCACATCAAACTCAAACATATCAAGCAACATAAGATCTGCTTTTAATTCCCTCCCAGAGACTAAAACATTACAAGACTTGTACACTTTATGGGTAATCATTTGTTGTCCAGAAGGTGTAGCAACACACAATTCATAATTTAAACTCTCAGGTTCCATGTTTAGCCTTTGTGCAAGTCTACGTGAGATGAAAGAATGGGTTGAACCAGAATCAAATAACACTTGTGCATGTTGACTGGAAACAAGAAGTGTACCTGAAACCACTGATGGGGAGGCCTCGGCGTCCTGTTTAGTTAAAGCAAAAACTCGACCCTGAACCTTAGGTTTCTATTGGCTCCCATTTGGATTGGTAGTTTGTTCAGCTCGCAAATCTGGACAATCCTTGATGAAGTGTCCAGTCTTGCCACATTTAAAATACGCCCTTGACTCCAAATAACATGTTCCACTATGAGCCTTTCCACATCTTGGACAAGTTTTGTATGCCTTCTTATTTGAATTAGGCACCCCTTGCTTCTTGAATGAACTTCCACTAGACTTTCCCTTAAGAAAGTTATTCTGGTTTGGCTTCCTCTCTTGATCATTGGCCCTTGAGAGATGATTGCAATTTATCTCTGCTATGAGAGCTCGATCCACCACTTCTGCATATGTTTCCAATTTGAACATGGAAACGGGTCCCTGAATTTCCTCCCTTAAACCTCTTTCAAAATGCCTAGCCTTCCTTGCTTCCGTGTCAACCATGTGTGGAGCAAAGCGGGATAATTCAGCAAATTTCCGCTCATACTCATACACTGATTGAGTACCTTGTGCTATGCGAACGAACTCAGCTTCCTTTTGCACCATCAAACTATCAGGAAAATACCTCTTACGAAATAGCTCAACAAAATGCTGCCAAGTTATAACTTCTCTTCCATGTGTCCTCTCTGTGGACTCCCACCATTCCAATGCATCACCTTTCAGTACAAAAACAGCAAGGATAACTCATTGCTCATCACTAACTTCCATTGCTCTAAAGAGCCTTTCTATCTCCTTAAGCCAGTTGTCAGCCTCAATTGGATCCTTTGTACCCTTGAAGGCAGGAGGGTCAAGCTTTCTAAACTTCTCCAAAGCACTAGTCGGATTGGTGGCTCCTACTTGATGTTGCACTATGTTGGTTAAGCCCCCAATGGCTTCAATAATAGCCTGAAGATTAGTGGTTCCCCCAGCACTCGGTTGATAATTCTCTGGGTCCCTCCTTGGTGGAGCCATCTCTCTAAGCAATACAACAAGATATCATAAGTAAAGATTTCAAATATTCCTGAGGGTCAAAACCAAACACATAGATAGTACACAATCATTCCTACACACTCTAGAATAAATAAATAAATAAAATAAAACCGCTATGAAAGGTCAAATAATCCTAACACTAAATTCCTTGTAATCACACTCTTGTTCCAAAATAATCTTAAGATTAAACCTTTAAGTCTACAGAATCATAAACCTATGCTCTGATACCATAACTGTAACACCCCAAATCCATACCAAGGATTTAGATGCATAACCTGTCTTAGAAATAATCAACAATAATATAATGGAACAGAGCGTAATTAATTATCCACAAATAACTTCTATCCAACATCAACTTTTCTATAAAATCTATAAAAATACGAAATCCTTCACAATAAAATCTCCAAATACAATCTCAAAATAGTTCCACAAATTGCAAACTCATTGTCCTGAAGAAATTTTATTAAAACAATTCACCAACTAACATAGCTCCAAACGAAGTCATCAATCTAAAGCTCCACTGATTTGCCACCAAAAGACACTCCATATCTCTAATCTGAAAGGGTGGAAAAAGGGGTGAGCTAGTGGCTCAATAAGAGACTACATAACATGAGGATGTCTTCCAAAACAAAACATTAGTATCATTGACAAAATATAGTCTTCACGATACATTTACAGATAGTTTAAACAGTAATATAATATATTCTATAAAACTGTTAAAATAAAACATTTCACTATAACGCTGTAATCATGAATAAAATAATAACCACGTTAATATGCCAATATGCACCAAATAGGTGGAAACAATTTATTATGAAAAGTAAACAATTTTCCACTTACACAGATCAGTAGCAATAAAACAGTGGTTCAATATGGAAAATATTAGTCAAACACAGACGAAAGCTGCTAAACACTCGGTGGGTGATTCCCATGGGAACAATAACACTAACCTCCAAGAGGCAACACTAGCTCCAAAGAGCAACAATAACACTGCACCACACCACACTAACACTACTTCGGCCGAAGACCAACACTTAACCCTGTGTTGGCAAAGGTTGCAGACTGTCTAGTTGACCATTTGAAACAATTCTTGACAAATACAATTTCATAATAACATACAATAGATAATAAAATTCAAGTATGTGCAAAGCACTAACAATAGTATAAGTTTTTGGAACTTCACCTTTGCAATTATATACATATATAGATAAATATATATTTTTACCACGTGTATATATATATATATATATATAAATATATATGTCCTGAGAGACGTCATGTGCTGAAGTCTACTTACCTCAAATCACCAAAACACGACAGATCTCAACTATCCAAGCCGATGTCACTTGAACCTAAAACACAAATAGATGATTTTGCTGCGTTAAGCCATACTTACATCATTTATATAAACCATTCATGCTATCCCTCTTCCAAAATCACACATGGACCCTTTATACATCATAATTATATATATTAGATCCTAACAATGCTTCTAACCAAGGGCCTAACATTAGTATTTAATATATTACCACTACTATTTAATATATTACCACTAGATCCAAGAGTCCACAAGTATCAATATGACTACATTCATGACAATCTATGTAAATTGGATGTAAGGAATTTGTTTTCAGTGGGGTATATTTGATATCATGAAGTGTATGACTCATCATTCAATAAATATATATATATATATATATATATATCTATTGTTTCAATTCTTTACTATCTACATATGAGTACACGTAGAGCATCTATACACCATCCAAGGACAACTATAACCGCTTACCCATATAGCATGAGATGCTACTCCACGGACTTAATTGAGGTTCCAATACAAAAATCGAATGGTGCATGAATATAATAATGATTCTATGATACTTTTATTCTATGCCATTGTTAGTATAATACCAATATTTCAAACAGCATATAGACGAAAGTTCCCTTAATCAAATGTGTCCAACGAAATCAACTAGGCTTGCATAGATCAATTGTTTACCTCAAATACAGAATAACGTTTGCTGGCTGCCCTTGAAGCGCACGGCCTTCAATCCTTTTGGTTTGAGAAACCCTAAACTCTACTCTAACTCTTTATACGCTAATCACTAATTTAATTAATTTTTTTTTTCTGCCTTTCACGTAGGAAGCCCTAACTTACTAGCACGTTAAAACTGTTTCACTTGGGCCGAAAATTTAGAACCCACTAAAATCTAAAATAAGCTTCTAAGACTTTCATTCCCACTAAAACTCATATTAAGGTTGTTTAAATAGGCTAAAACCCTAAAGAATTCCAATAACAATTAAACTCCTAGTCCAAATAGGTTTTAGTCTCTTATCCTTTTCCTTAACTGATAAGGAGACTAAAGGTTAAATTTGAATAACCCACAAAATAACAATTCACGTTACCCATTATTATTATTATTATTATTATTATTATTATTATTATTATTATTATTATTATTATTATTATTATAGAAATCATAATATAAAATAATATTTCCTCCAAAATAAATTAAGCAATTCATCAAATCCACTCTAGAAGCAAATAAATTAAATTTTAAGTGAGACGGGTGTTACACCTGGCCCTTCGAACCACCTGCTTAGGAAAAATTAATGCTGCCTACAATTTTTCTAAGTGTTAAACAGATCCTAAGCTACACCTAGTCCCTCGGACCACCTGCTTGAGAAAAATTAACACTCCACATAATTTTTCTAAGTATTAAACAGATCCTAAGCTACGCCTGGTCCCTCGGACCACCTGCTTGGGAGAAATTAACACTCCACATAATTCTTCTAAGTATTAAACAAATCCTAAGCTATGCCTGGCCCCTCTGACCACCTGCTTAGGAAAAATTAATACTGCCTACAATTTTTCTAAGTGTTAAACAGATCCTAAGCTACGTCTGGTCCCTCGGACCACCTGCTTGGGAAAAATTAACAATCTACATAAATTTTCTAAGTATTAAATAGATCCTAAGCTACGTCTGGCCCTTCGGCCACCTGCTTTGGAAAAACCAACACTTCACCAATTTTCCCTAAGTCTTGATTACGCTTGACATCTTATTACACGTAATGTCACTTCGCTTAACAGTTTCCCCATTAAGCTTAGCTTCTCGGGCAAGTATACTAGGGCACATAGTGAATTGAACCAACAACTACTTGGAACTTGGAAAATGTGCAGTAAATTACATTTTTAGTCCTAGAACTCAATGTGTCGTGCTAACAAACATTTTCTCGGAATAGTTGGAAGTAGTGAAACATAAAGCATAGCAAAGAAACATGCGAAAGACAAAAAAGAAGTTTCTTCATTCATAGAATCAAAAATTACATTGGAGGTTTGCAACGACATACATACACTACAAAGCGAGACTACAAAAACAAAAACGAGAGAATAAAAATCCTAAGTACTAAGCCTTGGAAGCAGGAGGATCTTCTTTCTAGTTCGGCTGAATGATAGAAGCATCCTTGGCCTTTGATTCATCACCTTCAACCTCGGCCTCCACTTTTTTTGCTTCCACAGCTACACTTGGAACCTCAGAGCCCACGTCCTTGGCCTCGGCGTCCTTAGCCATAGCAGCATTCGGGGCTTCCGAGAGGGGGTCATCTATGACCTCGCGAATGTGCGGATGATAATACACCCTCTCGGAGCTCCTTAGGGCCGAATCTGCAAGAACTCCGGCGGTGTTAAGGGCTTCAGCCCATGTCGCATCGTAGAACTGAGCCTGGTTTGCGTCTCCTCCACGCCGAGTTGATAAGACGCCTGCTTCTCAGCTTCGGATGCCTCCTTAGCCAATTGCACAGCCTTCTTGGCTCCTTGTAGTTGCGCCTTCAGATCCAGCACAAGTTGCCTAGACATTGCTAGATTCAACTCAGTCTTGTACAGAACTTGCTCTGATCCTCGGCCTGGGCTTCAGCATTCTTCAACCCTGCTTCAACGTTTTTTCTCTCCCTCTCCTCAGTCATCAACTTTGTTTGGAGCTCCTTATTCTCGGCCTTGATAGCTCCTAAGGCATTCTCTGCATCATGGCGGAGGAGCATTTCGTTTTTTGCTTCTCCCCGGGCCTCCTTGACCCATTCCTCTGCCACAAAGACCTCCTGGGTGATCTGCATAAAAATAATGTAACCATGTTAGTAAAATATAGGTGGAGAAAAATTCACATAGACAAAGGGCAAAAAACTTAAAGCTCACCATTGCGAGATCCATTTTCAAGCACAAGAAGAGGTCTTGCTGCTTCAAGGTTCTCACCGCCTCCATATCCTTAGGCAGAAGAAGCGGCTGCTCCAACGCCTCGGCCACGTAAGCCGCCTGGCCCCTCCTGTACTCTCAGACTGAGGCGTCCCAGGCTATGCCTGCCCCGTCAACCTCTAGCCGAGGAGACCAAAAACGAGGCGCTATACGCACATCAACCCTGTTCGGGCCCTCTCGGCTGTCTACGGAGGAGGACCTCCTGTCCTTAGGCTCCTTGCCCGTTTTTTGCTGCTTGGCCACCTTCTGCTGGCCGATCTCTCCCTCTTCAAGGACTATGACCGGCCTCTTCTTCTTTAAATCTGGATTAGCCTTCAGGCCAAGGTCTGTAGGAAGAGAAGGAGGAGGAGGGAGTGAAGATGGGACCTTCGATTTGGGGGCCTCCTTTGAAGTTCCCCCTTTACCCTTCCCCGCCAGCAGCTCCTTCAGGCCCTTACCCTTCTGGTTCGAGGCCATCTCTTCTTTGGACGTGCTCTCCAAATAGGTTACTATGGCCGCGGGTGCGTATACGCTCGAGCGGTCACCGGTCTCACCCTCAGGGTTAGGAGAATGAGCTGGCTGGGTATCGGATCCTTTTCCTCCTCAAACCGAAATCGGTCTATCTCCTCTTCTAGAGACAGACGTGATGAGGCGGTCCCCTCCTCGGCTGTTACCGCTGCTCTTAATGGAACTTGTTATAAGGGAATTACGAGTCGTGGAGCGCTCTAGTGGATTAGCAACACGGCTGGGGGAAGATCGTGAGGGGCGAGGAAGTCTGGCCTCGACACGTCAATCCTTCTGAGCCTGGGATCACCCGCTCTTATACTATTGCCAATCTCTTAGTAGGATCTCAAAAGGGGTTCAAAATCCAAAATCTTGTGAACGGCTCGCAGTTGCCCGTCCTCGTTCACGAAGATCTCAGAGCGAAGCAAGAAGTTCAGGGCCGGGATGTTAGTGTGGCTGAGCCGAGGAGCTACCATATTTTTATCTACACACAGTCGAGATACAAACATTGTCAGAAATTCAAAGTTCACCATCAAAAGAGAATGAAAAATGAAAAGGAAATGACAACATGATCATTGTTAATGAATCTAAAACTACTGCTAAGGAACCTAACTCCGAGGAATCCCACTTGGGTCCCCCTCTTAGACAGGGCAATGAACGTTGTCATGCCAAGCTCCAGAGACTATCAGGTAGTCGTGTTTCATGTTTTTGTTAGATCTGGGAAAGCATGAAATGGGCCTAAAGATGGGCGATCTGGATTTGAGGTAAAATCCCCCATCGGCTTGTGAGTGGCCCTCATACAGGTGTACCACGTCATACCAAGTAAGCCCCAATCCTAGATGCTTATTCAAAGCATCGATGCTACCCAAAATCCTAAAGACATTAGGGGTGCACTGCTGAGGGCACAACCTATGGTGAAAGAGATAGTCATGGGTTATGTTACCCATAGGAAGCGTCATTCCTCCTTCAATAAACGCTATCATCGGAATAACAACTATCCCCTCCCTCCTATCAAGATCTATTCGGTCTGGGTGGCAATACCGTAGACTTACTTCTAAAGGGATTTGGT
Organism: Lithocarpus polystachyus; assembly: GCA_033629205.1. Taxonomy (NCBI): domain Eukaryota; kingdom Viridiplantae; phylum Streptophyta; class Magnoliopsida; order Fagales; family Fagaceae; genus Lithocarpus; species Lithocarpus polystachyus. The sequence goes on along the minus strand of CM066168.1, from coordinate 8,584,996 downwards.
ACTTATCCTTAAAAAGTTCTATCTTTGAAGAGGAGTCCACTAATTCTTTAAATTTGCCCATACGGACTATCTTAAAGGAAGTAGTTCAACTGACTGATGGGATTGGCCAAAGAGAAAATTAACTACTGGAGACAAACCTACGTTTCAAAAACTTACGAGAAACAGGAACACTAACCTTCAGACTCTTAAATGGGTAAGGTAAGTTTCGTTGAAAGGGGAAAAAAGCGTGAGAAGTCTGTATACGCAGGAAATCTTAGGGAGAAAGTGTTTGGATTCTCTTAAGAGTTTGAAGATTTGAAAGGTAGAGCGAAATGATTTCTCCTAGGGGCTATTTATAAAGAGAGAGTGGGAGTTGTCCCGCTCAAAATTCAAGGTAAAATGACCACCGTTAGATCTGTCCCTCACCGTTGAATGGACGCGACATAGCGCCTCCTGGAGTAATCAATGACACTTTGCGAACTTCGAAGCATCAATAATGCTCGTGAGGTGCACGAGACGGTAATCTGACACATGTTAGGAAAGGAATGAACTGACGCTTCTCTGGGAAGTCAAAACCCCACTTTTTCTCCTCGGATAGGAGGGAAAAACCGAAGTTTTGAGGGGCTATTGTGGGGACAGGGGCCTAAGATTGTGTATCTAACCGTGAAAAGGTTAAGACCCCAAGACCATGTATTGGGCTTTGTAGGGTTAAAGGCCTAAACCCATGCATTGGACCTCTAGCCCTGTCCAAGGACGAGGTCAAGTCCGAGGAGAAGCAAACGAATGCGTAGAATCCCAGATCGTAACCTATTATATTTAGGACAAATAAGGACGGTTCGAGGAGTGATCCTAATATTGAAGGATGTATCTACCCAAAATATCTAAGGAAAAGCTGCTACCACCACATTAAATGCGCCGCACCTACTCTTCTGATCGCATTTATGTGGAGAAGATCCTTGAACAGTATAATCTTAGCCACCGCAACTCACAGAAGGTCAAGGAAGATACATGATGGGACAGGTACTTAAGTAGAGACTTAAACAATCGACAAGTGTAGGGTGTAGATGATCTGGAAAGAGCTATATAATGTAAAGGAATCCTTCTTAGATAGGGGAGAGAGGGAGGAGAATTGAGCTTGTATCTAAATTAAAAACAGTGAATACTGAAGTTAACCTCCTCGGACTATTTCAGAGGATAGTCAATTGCCACTTAGATCTTTTGTTTTATCCTTCTTGCACTCTTATCTCGTCCTGTTGATTGTCTAATCCAATCTAGCCCAGCTTTCTTTTCCCACTTTCTACAAATTCATTGTTGTTGGGCCTTTTGGGCTAGTCCATACACTTTGGGCTGGAGCGCAAAATCGTGTCCTTATATATATATTATAAAAATTGCTTCCCACATCGAATCTGACAATGCTGAACCCTGAAATGCCTGGATCAACCTCACTTGGCTGCAAATCTTAAAGTAGTCGAGTACAGGAACACACAAATCTCTGGTATGTTTTGTAGAATTGAACCCATTCTTGTCGACCCATTTGTCAAGTTCAATGGCTTCGTCTCCCCTCTCTTAGCGTAAACCATTCAGTTCATGCTTATGGTGTAGAGAAAATTTTTTCTTCAAGTGCTTTGGACTTTGGCGAATGGATTTTGGTTTGAGTGTGCAGAAATTGTGTATATAGATTTTTTTTTTTTTTTTGTTTTTAAATTGTGTGTATATATTAGTTATTATGACTTTGATGCTTCTGTGGAGCATATTTTTGAGTCCTTTTTTTGTCTTTATTTGTCTTTTTTTTTTTTTATTATGGTGCGAAAATGAAAATGATTCTAAAAAATATAGTTGGGAAAATGTTTTTTTATTTTTTTTTATAGTTTCTGGAATTTTTTATAGTTAAAGAATTTTTTTTTTTTTTTTTGAGAAAGTATAATTAAAGAAAATTTAGAAAATCAAAATAACATTGTTTTGGGAGTTACTAATGGGGAAATTAATAGAGGACTTAACATGTGTTTTTTTTTTTTTTTTTTTTTTGCATTTTAGCCTCTATTTTAAGTTAATAAATCTATTATCTATATATGCTTTTAAAGTTTTAAAACTACTATCATACTCTAATGATGTAAGAAAAAAAAATAGAAGGTCTTATTCAAGGCATAAATCTTCAACTTTTGCAAGGTCTAAAAAAGTGATCAGCAGGCCACCTAAAATTTTCTTTTGGAAAAATTAATTCTATAGCTTCGTTTATGTGATCTTTCTAGTTTATTTAGAGACTAACATGATATAATTTTTTGTTAGATATAAAATAACATATATTAAATTAGTTAAGGCGTAAAGAGATGGAAGTGGTATGGTGGAAAAACATGCTTTTATGGTTTCCTCAAGCAATACAAAAACATGCTTATATGGGGTGGTTTACTTTGAAAAATAGGTTGACTACAAAAAATACATTGATGCAATGGGGTTTCTCCGAGATAGTTATTGTGCATTCTATAGAAATAAAATAGAGAGTAGGGAACATTTGTATTTTGAGTGCTCCTTCACCAAGAGAATTTGGAAGCATATTATGGGGCTTTGCCTAGTGACTGATGTTCCTATTATTTGAGATGAAATAGTCCAACGGGGGTGACTATTTTAAAGGGGCAAAAGTTTTAGAGCTACCTTTTGCAAACTAGTCTAGTGGGCTACAATTTACCATATATGGTTGCAAAGAAATAGTAGATGTCATGGAGGAGTTGTTTTGATAGAGGAACAAATTATATAGAGAATTAAATGGGATATTAGAGCCAAGATGGAGCATGTTGTTATGGCGGGAAATATCATTCTTCACAAAGTTTTAAGCTCGAGATGGGACATACTTCTTTGATATGATAATGGCTCTAACGGCCAAGGCCAATTAAGCTTACTAGTGTTTTTTATAGATTAAGTTGTTGCTTTAGTCAGTGTATAATAGTAACGTCAAGGAAGTTACAAGAAAACAAACACGTTGCTTTTTGAATGGAAAAGAAACTAAAAATGTTAGCTTCTAAATGAAAAAAGAAACAAAACACGTTAGCTTCTTAATGAAAACCTTGAATTCACGAGGGGTCTATTAAATTCACGAGGTGATAGGTTTCTAGCTAGAATCATCAGAGAGAAATAGACAAAGTTTGTATTTTTTATAAATCTGAAAACTAAACTACTCTGGAGGCTACAATATGTTTAAATAGTAAAAAGAAACCCTAGGTGGCTAGGAAAACGCTCAAAAACCCTAATTTGCACTAATCATGTAATTAGGTGGCAAAATAGTAGTTTTTGCCAAAAATAGCAAAATTGAAATAATAGCAAAAATTGAAAATACTGTCTCTAAGAAACATCCCAAAACAAATGAGACTTTATTTTGACTTTTAAAATAAAAGTTATTAAGAAAAAAAAATTACTATAAATAGCAAAAACACTATTTTCTAGGCCTTAACGAAGAAATTTATCTAAATTTAGGAGATGCTCGAGATTTTGAGTCTGGATCAAAATGTTGTTTCCCTTCAACCTACCAAATTTCATGCAATTCCAATATCGTTGCTCCGATGGCCTCTACTGGCACTCCCCTTGATCTTACTCCATGACTTTCAACACCCTTGCTACTCCAGGAAAGACTATGCTATCTGTTCTACATCAAATAGGAGTGCTAGATGGAATTTTGTTGTTCTCTTGTTTGCGAGTTGTAGCCTGAGGAGTTGACTCCGTTTTTATCTGAGTTGTGTAGACTTATTGTCATTTGTTATATGAAATTGAAATTACCGAATTCTCAATAACAACAACAACAAAAAAAAAAAAAAAAAAAACATATATTAAAATCATTTTAAAAGTATTCTTTATATTTGTATTATACATAACATTATTAATTAGAGGTTATTTTTATACTTAAATTTTGATATATTTACCTTCGCCTCCTAAAGAAATTTCTGACTCCGACACATTGTTCGTTCAACTTGAGTAATAAAACAAGTTAAAACTTCACAAAATTGTGTACACTTAATTAGTTCTAGTGGTCTATCAATAAGCTCAAATTAAGATTCTAAATTTTTCAAGCTAGAGTTTCAATCCGTCACAATCAATCTTTTGTGTATCACAATTAACTCGCATTGTCTGGAGCACGAATGGCATAATATATATCGTTCTACCTTTTGTTCCCTGAAAAAGTTAACCGTGAATAAGAAGCATAAACAGTTTTACTTGTGCTTGATGCAAAAGATAGAAACGAAAACAGTTTTGTGGCAAAAGTTTATCCGAAACTTGCTATGTAGGAAAAAGGCTGCTTCACGTGTATCACATTTTTACTTTTCATTGTTTGAAGCAAATACATTGTGATAGGCCCAATAAATATCATTGTCCAGACAAGCCCATCAAGTACCATTGTCCACCCAGACCTAGCTTGAACGATGGTAGAAGAGCCATAAAGAGGAACATTCGATACCTCGGACGGTTACAAATCAGCAAAGAAGACCGTTGCAGACCCATCAAAGCCCACATTGAATGAGCCCAGAAGCATTACCAAAGAGACACTTATGCCACCATAAATAGGGTACAATGGCTATAAGAAAAGAGAGAGAGAGAGAGAGAGATATATATATATATATATATATATATATATATAAAAGATACACTTCAGGACTAGAGAAGGTACATACATGTACACTGAAACACTAATACTTTCTTTATTTACTCTAACTCTCATAAGCCCTTTCTGCCAATTCTATTCACTGACTTTACCATCGGAGACTTTGTGGCCGGCACCACACCAGTGACTACTTAGAGAGAGTTCCATCCTTAACCTTGTAGGTACAAAGACGAAGCCCATGCCAACCTATCTGGACAAACCTACTTGACTGACGATCTCGGCATCATCACATTGCATAATTAATCTAATCAAAATCTCCTGGCTGATTCAACCAATTCCTATTTAAAATCTTTAAACAATCTAAATATAATCCTATATATATCTTAACATTTCACATTCACAAATTCTCAAAAAAAAAAAAAACATTTCACATTCACCTTCACATCATTCATACTTCACTAATAATGAAATTCTGATAATCACAAGTGATCCAAAATTTTAGCGGATGGATGGACAAAATTTAAAACAAGAAGTGAAATAAAAAAAAATAACGTATCTATAATCATTAAACAATACTCACTTCTTTCATTAAAAGGACCATTGAACAACTTTCTTTTTTTTCTTGGGTAGGGGCTCCTACATATATTTTTGTAAGCCAATCACTTCAATTGCCCCTAGGCATAACATAATTTTTTTTAAGCCCATATATATATATATATATATATATATATAAGATTAAGATTAACATCAAGCTTTATAACTCAATGGCATAGCCTACTCTCCTCCATTCAGTGTTCGAATTCTCTCTTCTCATTGTTATAACTAAGATTGTTGGGTTAAAATGAATTAACCCCTTGCAAAGTAATTAATTACCCAAGTTAATTAATTAGTCAAATTACATGCAATAACATAGTAGCACAAAAAAATCACCAAATAAATAAATACAATGGAAAATAAATTTGACACAGGTGATTTGTTTACGAATGGGAAAAATCAACGTGGCAAAATCTCACTGGGGGAATTTAAGGTCACCACTCCCGAGAATCTACTATTATCAATCACAAGCGGTTACAAGTATAAGGAATCTTACCAAACCCTACAGTCTATCCCTAAATACCAACCTACAGTTAAACCCTTACCCTAATACCGAATTGGACTTGTATTGTACGGCAATCTCTGTTCAATGCACGAATTCCAATACGTGACTAACTTCTTTGCACAAATCCCAGTACGTGACTAACTCACCAACTTGAGGAAGATGCTAGCTGCAAAGTTCTTTAGTTCATCAACAATGAAGATCAGGAAATTCCTTGGTCACAAAACCCTTGGCGTAAAGACACAGTAGCTTCTCCAAAGAAAATGATGAACTAGGTCACAATATGCTTGTATTTTGTTTGCATCACCTTTGCATATTCTCTACATAATATGACGGCCTTTAAAATAAGCCTTATATATGTCTAAGGTTGTGAGAAAAGAAACCCCACACAAATATATTACAATATGCGTGTAATCAAATATGAAAAGTCTGATTTCGTAATTCTCGACAGATATAGCTTGTGTCAAGCTTGTGTCAAGCTTGTGTCGAGCTCTAATGAACAACACTTCCTTCATTTGTTTCTTGGTCAGACTTGCATGGCTTCAATACTCAACTTGAATACTTGTTTCTTAAAGTACTAAACCCATCCTAGATCTACCCAATTACAAGTAAAGTGCGTTTTGCCAAAGGATTAGCCAATTACATAAAATATGTCCTAACAATCTCCCCCTTTGGCAATCCGTGACAAAACCACAACAAAACAAATAATCATGAGAGAAGTCTTAAATCACTCAACTCATAACCACTTGTTGAAATACAACATAAATATAACCCTAACATAAACTCTTGAAAAACTTTGCAAGAAGAGAGTTCATGGCATGGTAGACTTTTACAACCTGTCTTTTTGAAACACGTAAACAAAACTCATCAAAGCATCATATGTGAAACAGAAGTAAAGATTGCATACATAAATTAACATGTGTATAAAGAGAGAAAAGAAACAACACATGAATAGATAGGTGAAGAAAAACATACATCATCATATATATAAAACTAAAGTACAATGTATGTCATAAATGGTCACAAGACTAGTATACAAGAGGCTAATGTAAAAAGATAAAGAAGAAAATACATGTAAACCTCACTACATCCCTTAAAGAATATAAACACTCCCCCTATCAAAAATGTCTTATACTAACTCTCCCCCTAAAAACAAGACTACTCCCAAACCAAAACTACTCCCCTTTTTTGTCATGAATGATAAAAGGCAAGTCACCGAAAGGTCGTCATCTCGTCATCACCGGAAGAGCTAGCATCATCGTCACCATCACCATCATCACCATCTAAGGCCTCTAAAGAAGGAGAGGGAGAAGGGGCAAAGCCCATGCGAGCTTGTCGGCGGGCAATGCGACCAACTTTGATGTTCATTTGACATATCTCATCAGTGAGATAGTCAAGACGACCACCAAAGTTAGCCTCCATCCACTAAAGCTGCGCCATGATGGCCTCTAAAGTCACTCCACTAACTGCGGAGGTAGAAGTAGCCGAAGAAGAAGTAACAGCAAAAGTTGCAGGATCGGTCGTCTCCACACATGGCCATATTGGATAAAGCTGGGCCTCACTCAGCTGAACAAGAACCGGCGTTGATGGCACCCATAGTGGTGAAGTAAGGAGAGGAAGGAATTGATAGGCCAAGAATGTATTGACCCCTTAGGTAAATTAACCAATTGATTAGTCAAGTGAATTAATTAAGTCAATTTAACATGCAATACGCGTGGTAGTACAAATAAATCACCAAATAATTAAATGCAACGGATATTAAATTTGACACGGGTGATTTGTTTACGAATAGGAAAAACCACCAATGCAAAACCCAACCGAGTGAATTTAAGGTCACCACTCCCGAGAATCCACTATTATCAAAACAAGCAATTATAAGTAAAGGACCAACCTATAGTTGAACCCTTACCCCAATACAGAATTGGACTTGTAATGTAGTGACAATCTCTCCTTTCAATGCACGGCTCCCAGTACATGACTAACTAATTGATGCGCGGATCCCAGTATACGGCTTACTCCTTTGCACGAATCCCAGTACGTGACTAACACACCAACTTGAGAAAGATGTTGGCTGCAAAGTTCTTCAATTCATCCATACGATGAAGATCAAGAAGTTCCTTAGTTACAAAACCCTACGGCGTACAAACGCAACAGCTTCTTCAAGAGAAAGATGAACAAGGGAAAATTGTCTCCGGTCACAATTTAAGTGAATAATCATTTTGCATCAAGTTGCATCACCTTTGACAGCCCTTAATATAATCCTTATATATGTCTAGGTTTGTGAGGAAAGAAACCCTACACAAATAGCTTAAATATGTGTGAAAAGCACATCTAGAAATCTGAGTTTCGTAATTCTTGATAGATAGGTTATCTGTCGAGCTGCTATAGAGCATTGGGCTAAAATTCCCTTTTAAACCTTGATAGATAAAATCTGCCGAGATATTTGTTGAGCTTTAAAATACAGCACTTCTTCACTTGATTCTTAAACAGATTTGCATGGCTTGGCTTGAACAATATGCTGCTTGAAGACTTAAACCATCCAATTACAAGTAAAGTGTGTTTTGTCAAAGGATTAGCCAATTCTAAATGACATATGTTTATAACAAGTTCCACATATGTCCTAACTAGAATATCAATGGAGAGGTGTCAAAGGATCCACGTGATAGCCGAAGGAAAGATGAGCTTATCACGGGTGGTAGTGTCTTAATAAACATCAACGATAGAAGTGATAAAGTGAGAGGGAAAGTCTATAGAGAGATCCTCCAAAAGAGCAAGAAAGAAACGAGCACGAGGTTCAGTGATGGAGTTATAGTGAGACAATGGAGTAAGAGTAAATGTCGTCACCATGTTAAGGAACCTCGTTCCTTTGGCAAAACCCGAGCATGGGGTGTTTAGCTTACCACCCCATGTGGAAGATGTCTCATAGAAGTGAGAGAGAAGCTCATCTCTAGACATAGTCTAGAGACGCTCACAGCCAGGGTAGTCAAGAGGCGCCACCCTGGGTATATGTAGTACCTTAGATATAAGATCCAGAGTAACTACAATACGTGTATCTCGAATGTAAGTAGCAAACTGAGGCACAGAGGTATCGATGTCATGTATATTGAAGTAAAACTCCTGTATAAACACGATGGAACACCTCAAAGGACTCTCACAGAGAGAAGCCTAACCCCGAGTCCAAATGACGGTAGGGAGAGAAGTGTCAAAAAAGTTCGACTAGATAGCCTGACGTTCCGTATGAACACCACGTTTCTGGAAGTTCTCCAAGAAGTCCTTCTGGGCCTTCTCATCATGGAACTGGATGTGAGAAGGAGGATTGGAAGAGGAAGAAGACCTAGAACCATGAAGTGGGTTCTAAGCCGGAGTGGATTTGTGTTGTTTAGGTGCCATAGCGCAGTCTATCCAAGAGAGAGAGAGAGAGAGAGAAACAGAACACATCACAACTAGAAAAAGAAAGAAAAGAAAGAACCTATGCATGAGGAATGCATGAACATGTGACGTGCAAAAATAAAAGCATCATAGGCAAAACTCAATCCAACCTAACAGCACTCACAATTTTTAATCAAGCACACAATCCTAAAATGCATGAAACATAGTTATAATGTATAGAGAATGCCATGCATGAACATATAACAACAAAATCACAAAGCCCAACCCAAAAATTTCAAGAAAATCTCAAAAACCCCAAAAATTTTGAAAAAACCCAAAAACCTAGGTCAAAATGCGTGAAATGCATGAAAAAGAGAGATAAAGAAGACATTCCAAGTGATTCTATCTTGGATTAGGTCAAAAAATTGATGGATATAACGATTTTAGAGTGAAAAAGGGTTTTGGGTGGAGAGAGAAAAGTTTTTTGTTGAAGAGAAAAGTGAGAAATGAAGTCTAAATTGTGCCTGACCTTTATATAAAAATCCCAGCTCAATGAATTGAAGATGGTATCGCGATCTGTCGAGCACTAAATCTCAGCATAAATGAATCAGTCGAAATGCTGTCGAGGATCTGCTGACGGCAAAACACCTTGATGGATTGAGAAGCTATCGAAAATCTATCAGTCAAATAGAATGCTCAGAAAATTTGGCTCGATGGATCGAGAAGCTGTTGAGATTCCGTCAAAAAGAAACCCAGAAATCTCGATGGATTGAAGATCTGTCGAGATTCTATCGAGGCTGAAGAAAGAAAGCTTGATAGAGGAGAAATCTGTCGAGGATCTATCCAGAAACCGTCGAGCTTGAAGAAGAGGAGTTTTTCAAGGAGAAAAAACACATAAAGATGAATGCAACAAGCAAGCTACTCAAACAAAGATCCCAGCAACATGTTAAGCTCTCAAAACATCTCTCAACATATAAGTATAGCATCCGTAGATCCAGAAACACACACACACTAAATAAGTCTAACCAATTTTATATTTCAAAAACAAGTTAAGATAGTTTAGTGAGCATATATTAACACATGTATTCCTTGTGATGGCCAAATCACATTGTACTTGCACATGAATCAAAAGTAGCAAAGAATTTTTGCGTGTTGTGTGTGTAAACATAATAAGTGTGCACAAGTTTCTCATATTGTGACGATTTGAGATATGAGAGAATCAAAAACACTCACACACAATCATAACTGTTTGATGGGGACTATCACCTCTAAGGTACATTATATAACTCCCACATCTTCTAGAAACACGCTTGCAACCATATTTGAAAGAATTTTGATTCTTTTTACTTTTATATTCTTTGCATATTTTCTTTGAACATATCATGTATGGGCATATAGAGAGAGATGAAGAAGAAGAAATACCCAATTATGTAAGCCAAAACATCACAATTTTGCTATGCCGAAGTACACAGATGTTATACATGATTGGTAGGCTATAGTGGTGAGATAGTTATTTATGCCTTTCTCTTAGGATTTTCTAGTCCTTCTTGTTAAAAAGAGTGATATGAGTATTAAGTGTAAAAAAGACAAACTTAATCGTACTCATCACAAACACAAGCTATATAGCTTACTTGCTTAATTTTGCATTAAAGTGCTCATCTAAGTTACAAGAGATACAAAATTTAAAAAACTTTGTTTTAATGGCCATCCAAAGTACACAAGTACCAATATACACAAAAACACACTGTTTTTGTAATTTTCTTATTTTTCAATTTTTTTTATGAAAAAAAAAAAAAAAACCAAAGCTGAAAACAAACAAACAAAAACATGTTAAACAAACAAAGCATAAAACTAGACTGACTCAAAAACTAGAAAGCAAGACAAACAAGTAATGCATAAACATAAAGGGGGGAGAGAAAGAGAGAAAAAGTGATTGAATCACTTTAAGCCTTTTTCCTTCCACACCTTGGAAGAACCTTTCCTTTTTGAGAACCTTTGATCTTGAGGAGATGGGGAAGAATTGAAACCATTCAAGTTCGAAAGGAACATAAGGGCCTTGAGAATATCTCCAAGAGGACCCAAAGATGGTGGAAACTAACCTAGACCACCAGATGATAGCACACTATTGCACCATTGAGTGGCGAACCACCTATAGCTATTTGAAGTGTGTCCCGAAGCTCCACAATGATGACAGAAATGCGGCTTCTTTGGTTGAGGCTTCTTATTTTTAGCCTTATTGTCTTTCTTACCCCTAGGGGTTTCTAGTCTCTTTCTTCTCTATCTTAGGGACTGCTCCTAGAATAGATTTATCTTTGTCTATGTTCTCACTAGCTATATCAGTTTTAGGTTCATTGTTCTTAGAATTAATATTATTAGCAGGTGAGATAAAAATAGTTCTACTAAAAGAGGCAATATGAGAAGAGTTAGAGAGTTCATACCCCAAGCTGGTTCTATCAGAAGTTGATTTCTGGAGCTTCAGCATTTCATCTAGCTTTGCACAAGAAGTCCTCTCCAATTGAGCTCAAACTTGGAACAATTCTGCTTCAAGATTTCTTGGTTCTTTCAGTCAAGAAATTTTTCTCAAAACCCAGTGCTCCAATGACTTGGTTGGCTTCATCAACCTTGGTAAAGTGCTCCTCTTGTTCCAACTCCACTTCTCTAAGCTTCTTAGTGGACAGCCTATACAATTTCTCATACTTTTCAGACACCTTGTATAACTTTGCATAGGCTGTATGGATATCATTTGGATCATCCATTTTCTTGAACTTGGATTCCACCAAGTCCTCTTCTTCATCCACTTCTTCTATGATCCCTTCAGTAGGACCCACTGTGGCAGTGAAAGCATTCAAGATTTCCTTGTCATCACTGTCATTTGACTCGGTCTCAGGCTCGGTATCATTCTAGGTAACAGCAAGAGCCTTATTTTTCCCAATCGACTTGAGATATGTTGGATATTCTTCTTTCATATGTCTAAGACCTTGACATCCGAAGCACTTTGGTCCGGAGGGAATAGTATATTGACCGCCATCCCTAGCATCCTTCTTCCCTCTGTCTTGACTTTTAAATTGAGAAGAATTGGATTGCTTACAATCCTTGTCAAAACTTTTCACATTTGTGTTCTTCATGAACTTCTTGAACTGCCTAGTGATGTAGGACTTCATCTTGGAATCTTTATCTTCTAAATACTCATCAGTCTCATTGCTTTTAGCCTTCAGTGTCATGCTCTTACTTCTAGTTCCTTTCCCAAGTCTAGTCAAACCTAATTCATAGGTTTATAGGTTGCCATTCAGCTCCGTCAAAGGAATGGTGTCAATGTCCTTTGATTCTTCAATTGCTGTTATCTTGGCATGAAACCTCTCAAGCAAAGACCTTAGCACCTTTCTTACAGCCTTGGGTTCGGGAATAGTTTCCCCAAGATTAAAGGCTGAGTTGACTATGTCTTTGAGTTTGGCGTAGAACTCATCGAAAGACTCATCCTCCTCCATTTCTATCTCCTCAAAGCTAAACGTGAGCCTTTGTAGCTTTGAATCATTGACAACCTTAGTCCCTTCATAGATTGTTTGGAGGATAGTCCATGCTTCCTTTGCAGTTTCAGTCAAGGATATTTTCTTGAACTCCTCATTCGTGACCGCACTAAATATGGTGCTCAATGCTCTGCTGTTGAAGTTTGCCACTTTGATCTTTGCATCATCCTAATCAGCCAGCGCTTCCTTTGGCTTAGTCCAGCCAATCTCAATAGCTTGCCACACTTTCTCATCTAAAGACTACAAGGAAGCTCTCATGCGTACTTTCCAGTATGCATAGTTAATGTCATCAAATAAAAGAGGTATAATAAGAAACTGTCCTCAATCCACGACAAACAGGGATCAATGGATTACACAGCAAAGATTAAAACCTAACAGAGTGTGCCTGCTCTGTTACCACTTGTTGGGTTAAAATGAATTGACCCCTTGCAAATTAATTAATTACCTAAGTTAATTAATTAGTCAAATTACATGCAATAACGTGGTTACACAAACAAATCACCAAATAACTAAATACAACGGAAAATAAATTTGACATGGGTGATTTGTTTACGAATGGGAAAAACCACCAAGGCAAAGTCCATTAGATGAATTTAAGGTCACCACTCCTGAGAACCCACTATTATCAATCACAAGCATTTACAAGTATAAGGAATCTTACCAAACCCTATGGCCTATCCCAAAATACCAACATACAGTTGAACCCTTACCCCAATACCCAATTAGACTTGTATTGTAGCAGTAATCTCTCCGTTTAATGCACGAATCCCAGTACATGACTAACAATTGATTCACGGATCTCAGTACGTGACTAACTCCTTTGCACAAATCCAAATACGTAACTAACTCACCAACTTGAGAAAGATGTTGGCTGCAAAGTTCTTCAATTCGTCAACAATGAAAATCAGGAAGCTCCTTGGTCACAAAACCCTTGGCATAAAGACACGATAGCTTCTCTAGAGAGAATGATGAACTAGGTCACAATATGCTTGTATGTTGTTTGCATCACCTTTGCATATTTTGTGCATAATACGACGACCTTTAAAATAATCCTTATATATGTCTAGGGTTGTAAGAAAAGAAACCCTACACAAATATATTACAATATGCGTGTAATCAGATCTGAAAAGTTTGATTTTGTAATTCTCGACAGGTACAGCTTATGTAGAGCTTCAATGAACAACACTTCCTTTACTTGTTTCTTGGTCAAACTTGCATGGCTTCAATACTCAACTTGAACACTTGTTTCTTAAAGTACTAAACTCATCCTAGATCTACCCAGTTACAAGTAAAGTGCGTTTTGTCAAAGGATTAGTCAATTACATAAAATATTTCCTAACAAAGATTGTAAATGAACCAAATTATTTATAAACAATTCGAGCTTGTTCGTGAAAAAAACTAAGTTTAAACCCAAGTTTAGGCTCAATTATTAAATGAATCAAGCTCAAACATAATAATGTGATTGTAAACATGATGCTCAATTTGACTATAAAAAATATTATAGTTTAATATGTATAATTATCTAAAAGTATATCTATATATACTTGAAAAAAATTGTTATTTGTAGTTTAATGATAATATAACTAGTCAATTCCTAGTAAAAATTAATCATAATATATGAAAACTTAAAATATTTTAGTCATAATTTTTCTATATATGAAAAAAGAAGCTCATGAACAAACTTGAACATGTAATTTTATATGTGATGAGCTTGAGTTTGACTCATGTTCGAAATAAAAAAGTCTGAACTTAATAATTGGCTCGACTCGATTTGGCTTGGTAATTTATAGCCTTAGTTGTAACTATGGAATTATACAAAATAAAACAACCACAACCCTTGGAAAAACAATGTATAACTTTGGCTCTGTGCAAAATATAATATATCATACCAAAGTAGTTAGATAAATAAAGTAGGAAGGAATCAATGTGTGTATATATCATGGTTTTAAAAACATGCATGTATGGTCAAAGAGCCAGTTTTGGCTTCGGTTTTCCGTTTTTGGGGATTTTACTAGATCGAATTGGTGCCTAGTTCCTAGTTGAACCGGCTGGTCCAATCCAATTTTTAAAATATTAATACATATATATATATAGACACACTTTTCATAGAAAAGATATCCCCAACTTGGTATATTAGTAAATAGCATAAACCTTCTTTTTTAGGAATGAAGAATTGAACAATGTAAAGTGTAGATTTTTCTCCAAAACAACATGTAAAGTGTAGATTGTACAATTTATATATACAAATAATTTTCCTATTCAGAAAAGTGTACTGATGATGCCAAAATCGTCAATTAGGTCACTCGTCCAATCCTAAACTCTTGATGATCTTGTAGTACTTGTAAAATAAAGGAGGGACTGATTGAAGAGATAACCAGGTTATGCCCGGTGGGGGAGCCTCCGATGCTCAAGCTAGTATCAGCCCATATCTTTCGCACGTAGATAGCATTTTGTAATAGTTTTTTGACATACCTTAGCAAATGGACAGACTGTCCCTTTTATAGGTGACTTAGGTAGCTGTTGGACATAAATGAGAGTGATTATAACCCTAATTGTAACGTTCTTTGTCTTAATGAGAGAGTTTAAGGCCTTTGATGGTCGTTATTGAATGTGTTGGGTGGTTACTCGTCTATCTTTGATGGCCTACTAATGATGCAATGACTGTCCATTAAGATGGATGACCTTAACGGTTTTTATGGACTCATCAATTGCCCCCCATTCCCAAGTCTGATTTTGCTTTATGCTAGTCAGGCTTTGGGAATATTCTTGACTTGTTTAGATTCGGACTTCTTTATTTTCTTCCTTTTGAAGGTCTTTTTGGACGTTCGAGGGATCATAGCTTGATCTTGAAAGTGAGCTAATTTCCTTGGACGATCATTTTTTATCACTGTTGAAGAGCAAGCTAATTTTTTTGGGCGACCATTTTTAATCACTGCTAAAAAGCAAGGTGATTTCTTTGTATGACCATTTTTTATCATTGTTGAAAAGCGAGGTGATTTCTTTGGACGACCATTTTTTATCACTTCGATGCTTCTTCTTTCATTCATTTTCTGGTCATCACGTTTGATATTCTTGATTTGCGTGTGACTTGTGTTTGCGTGAGAATCCTTGTCTACTTTCACTCGTCTAAGGGTATGAAGTCACTTAGCCACTTTTAGGTGGCTTACATCCAATTACGGAGCTTCGTTATTTAGACTTCATCAGCGATTTACATCGGTCTAGCGGAATCTTGTCCTTTTTTTTTTTTTTGTGACTTACATTCATTTAAGGAATCTTCTCACTTAGGCTTCATCAGTGATTTACATTCATCTTGGTGGAATCTTATTACTTAGCTATTTTTTGGTGACTTACATCCATTTAAGGAATCTTATCACTTGTTGCTGGAAAGATTCCTTGACGCTATGTCGTTTTGGACCTTCTTGAGGCCATGTTGATATCTGCATTAAGTTGCATATGCATTTGTCAAGACTTGGTTAAACAAGAATTTTAGAACAATTTATATATAAATAATAAGTTACCAATAGCCCAGGTGGACCTTTTTCTTATTTCCTTGTAATCCTAGAGTTTTACCTCTTTTGTGATCTATCTAGTAATGCATATATTTTTGAATGAAACCTTACCAGGTGTAAATTTTTATAGACGAGTATAAAAGAGACAGAGATAAATGTGTTACCTTAAATGACGATATTATTTTGTCACATACCTCGATCCTTTTATTGATGGACTCTTCTTGACAAGCTCTTCCTTTTTAAGATGATGAGCTATTCTCTTTTCAAGATTTTTTTTTTTCAAGCTCAACATGATACTTCATGTCGAAGACTTCTTTTGCTTCAATATTTTGAAGGCATAAAAACTAGGCCATGTTTTTGCCCCCGTTCAAATGTGAAAAGTACAATTCTCGTTTGTTGACGACTAGAGGAATAGTCTATCACGATTGGAACCTTTTTTTTTTTTTGGCATAATTTGATGACTATGGTCATTGCCGTTTGTAATAGCAATTTCCTCTTCCTTCTTCTTTAGTTGTAAGCTTAAGTCACTTCAACAGTGCTAGCCACATGACAATGTACAAATGTGCAATTGCATGCTATATGAGACGAAGTGCATTCTATATGAATCATAGAGAAGTATAAAAATTGAAGCTATTTGACTATATGCTTCTTTAAACTGGTCTTTGTTAGGTGCATGCACCATATATGATTTTCAAAGCAATTTAAGAAGATTTTGGTGAGTTGATGGAGATAGTGGAAATTTAGTAAGACTTATTCATGAGCATATTGTGAACATGATCATCTAGCATTTTGAGTTTAGGAAACTTAATAGAATTTCTCAGATTCATGACGATGAAACATATGCTACTAATAATATAGTCATATTGATTGTGATAATTGTAACAATTTTATAGCAATATTTTCAACATCTTCTACATACACATTTGTAATAATCATGCAAGCTTGATATTTATTTAGTTTCAATAAAATGATCTCATGGATAAAAAAGAAAGAAAGAAATGACTTGCCTCAATAGATGACCTTAAATCTCAATACTATTGTGTACATACCTCTGTCTTTTCATTGTTGTAGTCTTCTTGACGAACTCTTCATCATTGAACTCTTACTTATAGAGCTCTTCTTTGTTGGATTTGTAAAACCCATGATTTACAGGAGTTAAACTCGGCATTTTGTGATGTAGATGGAATTTTCACAACTTTTAGCTATATCTCTATTTTCTTCTTAAGGGTTTTTCTTCATCAAATTATGACATCCCCTTAGAAAATTTTGAACATCTATTTTTGGCATAGCTGAAGCTAGTAATCTAGCAAACCTCTTATAGGTTTACATATTATAAGAAATTTTGGATGAATTGATATAGACACACTTAGTGAGGACTAAAACCACACTTAATGCCATGCGATCAAACCGAATTGTCTTATTTTATGTATGAAGCACATGCTCTATAGGCAATTCAACCATTTCCTCTTTTTTCTTTGTTTTAACGATAGTAAAAGAAATGGACGAACTTAAGATCATTTCATCAGCTAAAGATAAAAGTCTAAAATAAGTCACACTAGCTAGAGCAGATATTACTAGTCAAGCCTTTTAACTTTAGCAAGAGATTATCTAGCCTTTTGTGTCAATTGTGCATGTTTGTTCTAATCTTGTAATTTAGCAATTTGCCTTTCCAACAATTATCTTCATAACTTGTACCCTATTCTCGTGCAACTAAATAACACTTGGCAAAGTGTTTAAAGAGTGTTGGAATTCGATGTGTTTAATGATATTTACAATTATGATAGACAGTCATTATATTTATCATGGTAAAAAATTTTAAATTTTTTAAACAACTAGGTTTTTATTTGGCAATAATGATATTTGTCATTATGCCTAACGCTTGACTTCAATCGTTGTTGCAAATACTTGGAGAATTAAAAGGGAAGAGAAATGTGTAAATCTGACCTTTGAGGACCAAGAATTGGGCTGCATCATTGCTATATTTCGTTCCTGGCAAGAAAACCTCTCTAACATTCTCAATAGTCGTGCCTACTCCATGACCTTTTTCTGCTAGATGATTTTTCTTATGTCGAGCTTTTTGTTGATCCATTTTGTCAAGCTTTACTAGGCTCATTTTGCTCCAAAAAAATACTAACAAATTAATAACCTCGATTGTTCTCAAATGATGAGCTTAATATACATTTTGCCGACTGCTTTGAGGAGCATTCACAGGGTCCTTAACTAATTTCCATTTAATAAAATCATGTGGAAATAATTTGATATTATTTAGTATTTAGAGACAGTAAGCTCTTATATCATATATGTGAGTAAGTACTTACTCTAGTAATGTCACTAGTGCGAGCATAAAATGAAAACATTGTACCTGTATGGTCGCCTTTATTAAATCATACATGTGGATTGTGACACAGTGAGAATCCCACATTTTTTTCCCTTTGAATGCTCGAAGGCATGGTCGGGTATAGATGGAACCATTTAAATTCTCCATTCTCAAAATCAAAGCAATATATATTTATACATGGAAAAGTTTGAACGATAAATTTTGTTCGTTCTATTGGGGAACATTTCAAGACACAAAATTTCATAATATTTTGAAAATGATTTATGCTTAACTATTGTCGTATTTCTATAAGGACTGAAGTTTGTAATTCTTTGGGTCTTTCAACCCTAATCCTACCTTGCATTCACTTTGAAAACTATTCTATGTGCAAGGCCGAATAGGCCATTTTTGCATTTTATTCCTAATGCTCTTTTTATTATAAATCTTTTCAAATTGTTCTTTGAAAAACAATATGTCATTAGTCAATTGACGAACTAATAACTTGTGCATAACTATAGAGCATATACTTTTTCTATTCCTATATTTATCTTTTACTGTTGTCATCAATAAATACAAATATAAATTCGGAGGATGACCTTATGATACAGCTTTGCTACTTGTGAATATCAACCAAGATATTATCAGCGTGCTGTGTACCATTTATTTTCCTCCTTTAGTGTACCATTAATTTGACGCCATTAAAAGGACACAAACAGTTTGTTTTAGTTATAGTAGGAAACAAAACTTTTTATAGGCCACAACAAAGATATCAAGGTCATAGTGTTTTACTTATATTTGGGCTTTAATGGTGGGGGATATTAAACAGAAAATGGTGAGATTCTTTGGTGTCTGATCTCTTTACATTCTCTTCTCCCTTGCCATATATAACATATTTAAATAGATACGTTGTATTCTTTGAACATATATAGGCTGTAGCTATAAATCTTCACAGTTGTACAACTGTTCAAATTAGACTTTAACACCCAAAATTGGAATCTTAAATTCATCAATCAAGGCTATTTTAAAGCTAGTATGTTTTTTCTTGAAATATTTCTAGACTTTATATTTTTATTTTTCCTCAAATTGATTCATTCTAATTCACGCTATTCTATTGACTACCATAGTTTTTTTTTTTTTAACACTTAACTTGGAGCTTAGTAGTTACAAAGTTGTCTAGCCTTTTCCTTTCAAGCAAAGAAAAATGTCTAGTAATTTCTTTCATTAATTCTTTTAACTCCTTCACCCATAGGTGTCTTTTGAGAATAGTGTAGCATGAAATAAACATAAATTATGTTTGCAAATAATGAGATGAAAATAACTCATCTGACCTGAAAGACCCAAGAATTGGGTCACATTTTTGTGATTTGTCTAGGCTGCTTCTAGAAATTTGGAGATGAAAATTCTATAATTCATTCAAAAGGTCATTCAATGCTCCTTTTGATGGTGCACTTGCTACTTGACAACGACCAGGGTGATGGCCTGGAGTCACTCGATCTTGAGAGGCTTTCGGGTGATCCTTATTATTATCGATTGGTTTCACCAAATATTGCAACTATGGTCATGCTTAGGTTTGCCTTGTGTCGAAGACATTATTGATCACCGCTTTTCTCTAACTTCAGCCGCTGCCACTTGAAATGGTAGTTTTCCTAGGCCTTTCTCGGCTCCTTTGTACTCCGTATTTCTTGATTTCTTTCCAGATAAGGGAAGAATGACAGTCCCCCTGAAAGAGACAATGATGAAAGGGGTTTCATGGAGGAGATCTTGCAAATTTTCGACTAAGCAACCCTTTTGTTATGGGAAGAGCTAGATGACTAATCTTCCCCACAAACAGCACCAAATTGATAATGTCAAAATCGTCAGTTGGGTCACTCGTCCAATCCGGAGCTCTTGACGGTCTTGTAGGACCAACAAAATAAAGGAAGGACTAATCGAAGAGACCACCAAGTTGTGCTTGGTGGGGGAGCTTCTGATGCTCAAGTTAATATTAGCCCATATCTTTCATACGTAGATAGCATTTTGTAATAGTTTTTTGACATACCTTAGCAAATGGACATATTGTCCCTTTTATAGGTGACTTAGGTAGCTGTTGGACATAAATGAGGATGATTATTACCCTAATTGTAATGTTCTTTTTCTTGATGAGAGAGTTTAAGGCCTTTGTTGGTCATTATTGAATGTGTTGGGCGGTTACTCATCTATCTTTAATAGCCTACTAAAGATGCAATGACCATCCATTCAGATGGACGACCTCAACGGTTTTATGGACTCATCATGTACCATGTTAATGAAAGTGATAAGCACAGTCTCATTTCCTTTATTAGTATTTTTTAGAATATTGTATTTTAAATCCCAATCCCAGTATATTTATTCATCATAAAAACTAGTTAGTTTAGGAATGTTTCTACATTCAAATAAGAGCAAGAGCCATAAATTTCTCACGCTAAAGTTTCCCCATAGTAAACTAAATACGAGGAAGGACAGTAAACTTACAAAATATAATTCTCTTTCTTTGGTACAAACTTGCTATGGTCCGGAAAGAGCATGTTGTTTCTATGGAGATATTTTTCAGAAGAGAAGGCGGTGAAACAAGCGGCGGTGTCACTAAGAATGCCTAGACGTACAACATTTCTATTGAATCTACTACCCTGGACCTGGAGGCAAGGATTGATGCAGTAATGGAGGCAAGAAAAAATTTGACACCATCCCCTACACCAAAGATACAAAAGGTCATATTCTTGCTGCGAGATCACAAGGATTTCCAGAAGCACTATGAACCAAGAGCAGTATCACTCATTCCTATCCATAATGGTGGTAAGAAGTACAAGCTAGGAGAGACGTACAAGCTTATGTTGACATATGAGTTCGTCAAAGGTAGCAAAGAGATGATAAACGATTTGTACAAGAAGATTGGGGAAAAGATCAAGGAACTGAAGGAGTGCTTAGAGAAGGAAGTGATCGAAGCCTATAAGGATGAGGACCTCATTTGGTTGTTGTTTGTGGACGGCTGCACAATACTACAATACATAGACTGCGCAGCTAACAACAACTTGGAAGTGTTGAAGATAAAACCCGACAGCATAGCCTTTACACAACAGGATTTGTTTTTTCTTGAGAACCAGCTTCCCTATCGTCTACTTAATTGGTTGATGACCTGGAATGCGAATGAAGACAAATTGAGGAAATCAATCAACGCTTACATTAAAAATGTCGTTATGATACCACCTCCATATGAGCAATCAGCAATTTTCAACTGGAAATGGCTAAGTTCGTTGTCATGGCATTGCTTGCAATACGCAGAAAACAAAAAAGAAGAAAGCCTTCAATCAAAGGTGAAGCGACAAGGGGACCTCATCCATCTTCTTGATCTTCTGAGGACACGTCTCTTGGATAATCATCAACGAAGAAACAACCCAGAGAAATCAAATGAGAAAGTCCAGACCTAGCAGTCCTATCACAATGTTTAGGAGCTTCGAGCAGCAGGTATTAATGTGGAAGGAACTAAAAAGAAAAATAGTTGCTTGAGGGACATAGATTTTACTGCACTCGGTTGTTTGGGATACCTTTGGCTTCGTCCAATAACTGTTGATGACTCCACACGGCCAATGTTCTTGAACTAGATAGCCTACGAGATGTGTCTAGATTTCCAAAATGACTTTGCAATCACCTTTACATACCCTTCATCGATTCACTGATCGATGAACCCAGCGATGTTAAGATGCGAAGGAAAGAAGGAATACTCTACAACTGCCTTGGCAGCGATGATGAAGTGGCTCAAGTCTTTAATGAGATAGGTACCGACTTGGTGCCTAACATCAAAATATACAATGATGTCAAAAGAAAAATTCAGAACCTCTACAAAAAGCAGGGTAGGACCTGGATAGCTCAAGTCTTTCACGAACATTTTAATAGTCCCTGGACGCTCACGACCTTCTTTGGTGCATTGTTAGTGTCAGTTCGTTTAGACCCCTGTAAACTTAGATTGTTTAACCTAATTAATTAACCAAGTGAATACTTAGGTTTATTATTCAGATCTAGGTCAAAACAATAACAATCATATCATGTAAAGAAGCGGAAAAATAAACAACACAACGATATGATGACCCAGGAAAACCAAACTGGTAAAAAACCTGGGGAGGATTTAACCTAGCTATCCTCAAGGTAAAATAGCAAATCCACTAGAAAGAATTGAAGTTTACACAATAGCGACTTAGACCACTAACATCCTATTGCTACCCGAGTGTAGGAAACTTACTACCATGACCCCATGATAGCTCCGAGATCCATGGACTCCTTCTTTCTTTAATCTTTGCAAAACACAAACACCACCGTTTGTGACTTTGAGACTCCACTCAAAGGTTTTAGCAACACAAACTCTCCTATTTGTGACTCCAAGACCACCCTT
Source organism: Lithocarpus polystachyus (assembly GCA_033629205.1). Lineage (NCBI taxonomy): Eukaryota > Viridiplantae > Streptophyta > Magnoliopsida > Fagales > Fagaceae > Lithocarpus > Lithocarpus polystachyus. Next base: position 8,562,215 of record CM066168.1, on the reverse strand, counting down.
GAAGGTTTAGATCATCAGCACCTTTGATGACTAGAGAAGGCAGCAACTTCAGCAATACCGGATCTTGAGATTCTTCAAGGAACAACACCGGTAGAAGTAATAAGAGAGGTTTTAGGAACAAAACCCTAAAAATAAAAGAGGCACACCCTTCTCTCTCTAAAAAGTCTTTTTAAAAAACGTGCTTAGGGTTTCCTTTATATAGTGGGAGAAGTAGATCTGAAACCCTAATCCTTAATGGGCTAGAATTGCTGTTTGGGCCAACTTAAAATTCTGCAGATACGATTCTCGATCGATCGAGCCTGTTTTTTGATCGATCGAACTAGGCAGATTCTGAAATCTTCTTTCTGCAGCTTACATGTTCTTGTGTGCTCACGATTTGCCAATTGTTCTAAACTTTTAGAACCTAACAATCTCCCCCTTTGGCAATTCGTGACAAAACTTTCATACAATATAAAATGTTAAAATACAAGAACAACCCAATACAATAAAATGCCCAATTACAACACAAATCCCAATCTAAGACTCTTAACCTAGAAGTTGCCAAGAAGAGGTAGAAGGTCTTGATCAGAATGCACCTGTCTTTCCTGAAACACTCAACAAACACATCACCGCATGTGTGGAAAGAAAGACATATAAACAATAATATGAAACAGAATATAAAAATAAATTCTAACTCTCCCCCTAAGTTAGATACATCAAAAAGTTTTTATATTCTCCCCTTTTCAAAAACAAATTTCTCCCCCTAAACAAAACAATCAGGATTCCCACATTTCATAAACAAAACAATCAGGATTCCCACATTTCATCTATTTCTCCCCCTTTTTGTCACGTATTGACAAAAAACAACTCAAACAAAGAGTAAACATGAGAGAAAAAAGAGAACCAAGGGAACATAAAACAAAGTAGCTCTATAGAAAAAAGAGATAACTCCCCCTATAAAGAGCAACAACTCCCCCTATGAACAACAAAGGCCAAAAAAAAACTTTTCTCCCCTTATAAAAATAGGAAAAACAAAACAAGTTTTAGGAAAAACAGTTTTGGGAAAAATTTAGGAGGTGGGGAAAAATAAAAACACACAAACCTAAAAAAATTGAAGTTGAAGAGACACATGAAGAAAAATATTCTCTCTTTCAATAAATGCAAACTTGACACTATGTGACCCATAAACAGTTGCATGAGTAGAGAAAATATTTGCACATTGATTATCCATCATATCTCTTAAGAAAAATATTTTCTGCAGTTCACACATCAAGAAAAGTAGCATATACTAAAATGTACAAAGGACTCAAAAATTAATCGACCAATTTCTAATTCAAGTTGAGTACCCAATTTAGCAAAGTGTATGCATGTTATGTGTGAAAACAATAAGAGATATGACTACAAAACTGCAAGATGGATACAAAAACAATGCAACTCATGTGAATCCTAACCATAAATGATGCATGAAAAAATTTGGTCAAAACTCTAAAAACTGAAAAATTTTCAGTTTCGATCGATCGAGCATCGATCGAATACCAATCGAGTCAGACAGAATCAAACCAAAAATTTTTATCGCAATTTCGATCGGTCGAGAAACACCCTCGATCGGTCGAAATTCTGGAAAACTTAAATTTTTGAAAAACATAGCAATTTTATGCAGAAACTCCTCAAAGCATAGTGATTCATGAATGAAATGCATGAGTATGAGACTGAAAGTTTTTCAAAAACACTTGAATACAACTCAGATCTTTCAAAAACAAGTTTATCGACCAATTTGTCCTCAAAACTCAAATTTTGCATCAAAATCAAGGAATTTTTAATCTTGGATGACCACAACAAAATCACACACAATAACATGTACAAAGTTTAGCAAAGAGTAACTTGTGTAGTGTGTGCAACTAACAAAAGCTTAAGATACACGTGAGGTGATATGTGAATAGTAATCAATCACAAAGTCTACAAAATTCATCACATAAATTTGAAAGAGACTATCACCTAAAGAGTTACATCATATAACTCTCACATCTCCTAGAATAAAAGCTTGCAATCATGTAAGTTTCTTGATTTGCCTCATTATTCAATTTAATTGATTAGAAACTTAATAAAAGCCGGGATAATGTACACACCAATTTTATGAATTGTGAAATTATTATAACCCAATAATGTACACACCAATTTTAATAGAGGCTACACCTTATGTTCTTTTTGTGCATGTGCTACACTTTCTCGAGCACAAAATCTTACGATATGCACTAAGGTGTTCATGATTGGCTAGTAAACAGTGGTGAGATGGTTATTTATGCCTTTCTCGATAAGTTCAAGTCCAACAATCAAAGGCATGTGACTTCAAGATCAAGACAAAGTGATCAAAAACTATAAACATCTTCCCACGCAACATGCACTACAAAGCTCACACTAGTAAAGTGCAATAAAATAAGCTCATCAAAGCTAAACAAAGTACATAAACATGTTATGTAAAGATAATATGGCCAACCTTAATTATAAATCCAAGATATATAATACAAAACACAAAAATCTTTTTGGTTTTTAAAAAAATTTTATGACCAAAAACAAAAAGCACACATTATGCTAAATGAACAAAAATGCAAATGTAATGCATGATAGTGTTCAACCAAGCTATAGAGGGTACACAAACAAGAAATATCAATTTTTTAATTAACCCTTGAATACATGTACAAACTAGTACATACTCAAACAGAATAAAATAGCTTATCACTTATATAACACATGCTATTCAAGTTTCTCCACAATATCAAGCATGTTCTAAATCAAGAGAGATATCATAATTCATGTAATCCTCAAGAAAAATAATAAAAAAAAAAAACAACCTAAAACAGAAACAAAACATGTCCACAAATAATTGAAAGAATTAAATCAGGGACAAGTCGACAACACTCACCTTAGAGAATCTTTTCTCACCCATATAGCACGAGTCTTCGGCTTTGTAGGTGAAAATCCATGTGAAGTAGAGTGTGTTTGAGGGATTACACCAATCTTCTGAGAAAGACTGAAATCCTGCAATTTCCTTTCACAAGCCAACAAGCTTAAATTTTTCAAAAGCATATGAAATAATTTATTTGGACTTATGGCGGGAGAAATATCATCACATATCCTAGATTGAAACACAGAATTTTTAAATTTCAATTCATGACAATTAGGACGAATGTGACCGGAGACACCACAAAAGTGACAAACAGGAACAAATTTAGGAACATCAGTATTCCTAACAGCAAATCTAGTCTCAGATTTTGGTTTTTGCCTCAACAAAGAACAATTTGGTCTAATATGACCAACAACACCACAAAGGTGACAAGTAGGCACAAAAACAGATTTCTTATGCTCTCTAACAGTAGGTTTAGACTTAGGTGTAGAAACTTCAGCATCAACATCAGAACTTTTACCTTTGTCTAACCTAGCAAAATAAGCCTTTTCTTTATTATTCCTCTTGAAAGGAGGGATATAAACTTTTTCAGCTTTAGGCTTAAGAGAAACAGAAACACTTCTGTTAACAACAGCAGGCTTGGTACTAGTCAAATTTTCAATTTTAGCTTTAGATTCAGCTAACTCTTGTTCCAAGCTTTTCATCTTCTCATCTTGAGAGGAAATTTGATTTCTCAAAAATTCATTCTTTTTATTAGATTCATCTAATCTAACAATCAATTCCTCTTTTTCAAGATTAGCCAATTTTAACTCTTCTTTAAATTTCTTAGCAATTTTCAAAGACTTAGAGAATTCCTTACGAAGAGTTTCAAAGGCATCAATAAAATCAATAGAAACAACAGTGTCCTTTTTATTCAAATCATCATAATCAAAAACAGTAAGACACTTAAAATTATCCATGATAACAGGGATCAAGGATCAACTCTTAGATCAAAGGATCTACAACAGAAGAGCTACCCGCTCTGATACCACTTGTCAGTTCGTTTAGACCCCTGTAAACTTAGATTGTTTAACCTAATTAATTAACCAAGTGAATACTTAGGTTTATTATTCAGATCTAGGTCAAAACAATAACAATCATATCATGTAAAGCAGCGGAAAAATAAACAACACAACGATATGATGACCTAGGAAAACCAAACTGGTAAAAAACCTGGGGAGGATTTAACCTAGCTATCCTCAAGGTAAAATAGCAAATCCACTAGAAAGAATTGAAGTTTACACAATAGCGACTTAGACCACTAACATCCTATTGCTACCCGAGTGTAGGAAACTTACTACCATGACCCCATGATAGCTCCGAGATCCACGGACTCCTTCTTTCTTTAATCTTTGCAAAACACAAACACCACCGTTTGTGACTTTGAGACTCCACTCAAAGGTTTTAGCAACACAAACTCTCCTGTTTGTGACTCCAAGATCACCCTTGAAGGTTTAGATCATCAGCACCTTTGATGACTAGAGAAGGCAGCAACTTCAGCAATACCGGATCTTGAGATTCTTCAAGGAACAACACCGGTAGAAGTAATAAGAGAGGTTTTAGGAACAAAACCCTAAAAATAAAAGAGGAACGCCCTTCTCTCTCTAAAAAGTCTTTTTAAAAAACGTGCTTAGGGTTTCCTTTATATAGTGGGAGAAGTAGATCTGAAACCTTAATCCTTAATGGGCTAAAACTGCTGTTTGGGCCAACTTAAAATTCTGCAGATACGATTCTCGATCGATCGAGCCTGTTTTTCGATCGATCGAACAAGGCAGATTCTGAAATCTTCTTTCTACAGCTTACATGTTCTTGTGTGCTCACGATTTGCCAATTGTTCTAAACTTTTAGAACCTAACAGTTAGCACTTGCTCTAACCATCACTCAGACTTGGTATGCTGTCGACTCTTCCTGCGATAACTTATGCAAGAAATTGACTCTAGACTAAATATGCAAAAGCTAAAATTTTATTTGCTGTTCTCTTTCCAAGTGCGTCTAGCTAGCTGAGAATTACGTGGTTTCTACGCCTCTCGGACCACTGTTTCCAAATAATAAGCCGGATTCTACGAGCAAAAATAATTAGTACCACGCACTTTCACATACAATTTGTCACAACTTTCTTATATGTCATAATATGAATGGTTGTTTGTCACTTTTACGGTATTACATGGATCTACTATTTTTTCTGTACCATTCAGAACTTGTCATATAGTATTGTTGTAACAAAATATGTGTGAAAATGTGTAGTACTAGCATTATTGCTGTACGAGTCATGATTTCCATGGGTTTTCCCCATACAGAGTCATCTTTCTAATTTGTTTAACTTGGTAATGTTGTTTCATTGCAAGTACAAAATAATTGTGCGCTGATGAATGGAAATAATTGTATCAAAGTTTGTGCGTGATAAGTGGTTAAGTGGTAAATGTAATAAAGTTTAAAGATTAATATATACTTCATCCAAACATGTGTCTGGCTCAGGGATAGACCCAGGTGGAGGCGAAAGGGGGTCCAGGGCCCAAAAAAAAATTTAGCTAGTAAAAATTTCAAAAAAAAAAAAAAAAAAAAGGCTCAGGCCCCCCCTAGTTTTTAGCTCAGGCCCCCCTCCCAAAAATCATGAACCAACCCTAGCCCAACCCAGCCGGCTAGCCTAGGAGGCAAGAGCCCATAACCCATGTAAATCTAAAAAAAATGTAAAAAAGAAAAATAAATAAATAAAACTATGCAGTCCAAAAACAAATGGAAAAAGCAAAAAGCGAAGGGAAAAAAAAAAAGAAAAAAAAAAAGAAAAAGAAAGGAAAGTGAGAGGTGAGACAGAGAGATAGAGAGGCGGGGGACTTATTAGAGAGTACTCAAAGAGACCCACGCCGTGACACCGTCACCCACGTCCATGCAAGAAAGACCCATCTTGCTACCCAGTACCCACGACGCCATCGCGCGAGACTCGTCCCTGTCGCATATGGCATACCCAAACGGGAAACAGCCACACTAACGCCGCCACGCGAGACCCATCTTGCCGCCGCCATCAGTTGCTCGATTTGCCCAGCCCATCTTCGTTGCTCTAGCCTCACAGTTCACAGGTATTTAATGTTAGGAACATATGTCATTATAGAATTAGCTAATCCTTTGACAAAACGCACTTTACTTATAATTGGATAAATCTAGGATGTGTTTAACGTTTCAAGGAACAAGGTTTTAAGTTCAAGTGTTAAAGCCATACAAGTCTATCCAAGAATCAAGTTAAGAAGTGCTGGATTTTAAAGCTCAAACGCTAGTATCTATCGAGGCTTAAAAAGCTGTTTTAACCCGAGGCTCAACAACTACTTAATAGATAGGGTATCTATCAAGGTTTATGAAGATCAGTTTTCCAGATCTGATTTCACTCCAATCCGTAAATGCATGTTTGTGTTTTCTTTTATCATAACCCTAAAAATATATAAGGATTATTTTAAGGGCTGCCGCAACTGATGCAACTTAATGCAAAAGTTTTTCACAAGCATATTGTGAACCGGAGACATATGCCCTACTTCATCTTTTCTATTCAAGAAGCTGTTGTGTTTGTACACCGTAGGGTTTTATAACCAAAGAACTTCGTGATCTTTATCGTGTGATGAACTGAAGAACTTTGCAGCCAACATTCTTTCTCAAGTTAGTGACTAAGTCACGTATTGGAATTTGCGCATCTATTGGTTAGTCACGTACTAGGAGCCGTCATTAAAAGGAGAGATTGTCATTATAGAATAAGTCTAATTGGGTATTGGGGTAAAGGTTCAATGTAGGTTGCTATAAGGTACTGGAATTCCTTTATTTGTAACCGCTTGTTGTGATAATAGTGGATTCTCAGGAGTGGTGACCTTAAAATCTCCTGGTAAGGTTTTTGCAGTGTAGGTTTTCCCCATTCATAAACAAATCACTGTGCCCATTTATTTTCCGCTGCTTATTTAGTTATTTGGTGATTTGTTTGTGTTGCTACGCAAATTGTATGTTAATCTGATTAATTAATCAACTTCGTTAATTAATTGGTTAATTCATCACTAGGGGTCAATACATTCTTGGCCTATCATTTAATATATCCTTTCCATCAAAACCTAATAAAATTTTTGTGAATCTCAAAATCTAACAATATGTGCTTGTGGACTTATGGTGTTTGTGTTTTTACTGATAAGTGATGAACTGATGTTGGTGATTGTGAATTGAAGTTGTGCTGCCTGTGGTGTTTTTTTTTTTTTTTTTTTTGGGCTTTTTGACTCTGTGACTCTGTGTTTGTGACTCTCTCTCTTGTATTATATAGATGAGAGAGAGAGAGAGAGAGAGAGAGAGAGAGAGAGTGTGTGTGTGTGTGTGTGTGTAGAGTTTGTAGAGATTACTCAGATTAGAGAATATATTAGTGTAGTATTTGACTATTTATTCTTTGTTGACTGGTAGTTTGGCAATAATAAGGGCAAGTGACCAAAAAAAAAAAAAAAAGGTAAAGTTAAGAAAAGTTTTTGTTAGTAGTGCAAAATAAATTTATAGTGTTGGTAATGGGATTGGGTTAGTGGGTCAATGTCAGAAATATGAAGACAACACTAAGACAAAGAGTTAAATAAAGGCAAAGACCAAAGACAAAAAGAAAAAAACAAAACATATAATATAGAAAATTTTCACACAAATTTAAGAAAATAATAGTGATTCACTTGTGCCTAGTGTTAACTCATAATGCTAAATTAGATAAATTTATAAATTGAAAAGAAGTAAGAAATACTAAATTTATAACTAAATGCATCATGCATATTACCTAGATTCTAGTATTTGTCTTTAGTTAGTAACAACAACCGTTTGTGAGATAACATATATGACTCTTATTTTATTCGTAGATCATGAAAAAATCAACTACAATGTTTGATTTTTTCAAAAGAAAATATTCAAATTTTTCAGAAGTCAATGTGGGATTGCAAAGAACTAATGTTGCTATTCCAATACCAGAAAATGTGAATGTTCCAATTCTAGAAAATATTCATTCCCCAATTCCAAAAAATGCCGATATCCCAATTCCGGAAAATAACCATATCTCTCAAACACAATTTCAAAAAGTTGATCTTGATTATTTGGATTATGATCTCGGAATACACAAACAAACATGGGAATATCATGTTAATCAACGTGATGAAATTTGATGGGCTTACATTAAAAATGGTCCACACCAACCTCCTTTAAAGACATACAAAAAAAGTGGAAAACACAATCGTAACTTTCAAGCTTCTTAGTTTGAATATTATTCAACATGACTTGAATATTCTCCTACGAAAGATGCAGCTTATTGTCTACCTGCTTTGTCTTTCATAATCCAAATGGGGTTATGGGACAAAATACATTTACTGTTGGTGGATTTAGAAATTAGAAAAAAGTTGAGGGCAAAAATTGTTATTTTCAAGGTCATATAGGAAAAGATCCTAACTCAGCTCATAGAGTTGCCGAGCAAATGTGTAAGAATTTAATGAACCAATGGCAGTACAAAGGGTAGTTGATCATTTCACTACTGAACAAATTGCAAATAATCGGTTGCAACTAAAGGCCTCAATTTATATTGTCTAACACCTTGCCTTTCAAGCTATATCGTTTAGAGGTCAAGATGAAAGCTTTAGTTCATCTAATCGTGGGAACTTTCTTGAAGGATTGAACATTGTCACTTTTTGGAATGAGAAGGTTGCTGACATAATAGAAAAAGCTCTCAAAAATGCAACCTACACATCACCTAAGATCCAAAAGGAAATTCTACATGTTTACTCAGTCAAAGTGAAGAAGGCAATTCGGGAAGAAATTGGTGATGCAAAGTTTTGCATAATGGTTATTGAAGCTCGTGATGAGTCCATGAAAGAGAAAATGGCTGTGGTTTTTAGATATGTTAATAGAGAAGGCTTTGTGAAAGAACGTTTTTTTGGACTTATTCACGTTGTTGACACTGAGGCTTTGACTCTAAAAAAGGGGATATATTCTTTGTTATCTCAACATTGCTTAAATATACAAAATATTCGAGGGTAGGGATATGATAGAGCAAGCAACATGCGAGGTATGTGGAATGGATTACAAGCTTTGATTTTGAATGATTGTCCATATGCTTACACCATCCATTGTTTTGCAAATCACTTACAATTGGCATTAGTAAAAGCATCAAAATAAGTTGTCCCCATTAATGGGTTTTTCCTTAAATTGCTTTTGGTGATCAAAACTGCTAATGCTTCATGCAAGCATAATGAGCAATTGAAAGTTGCCAATGCTAATGAAATAGCACATTTGATTGATCTTGAGTGCTTAAGACTGAAAATGGACTTAATCAAATTGGCACTTTACAACGACCTGTAGAAACACATTGGAGTTCACATTTTAGATCAGTTTCTAGCTTATTAAGGATGTTTATTTCAATTATTGAAGTTTTACTAAATATAATTGATGATGCAAGTGATGGAGAACACCGGGCAGAAGCAGAGTCAGCGTATGATGGTTTAACTTCATTTGAATTTGTCTTCATCTTGCATCTTGAGAAGGAAACTATGGAGATTACTGATAAACTTTGTCAAGCTTTGCAAAGCCAATCTCAAGACATCTTAAATGCCAATCATTTAGTTTCATCTACTAAAGCACTTATCCAAAAATTTAAAGATGATGGATTGGATAGCTTACTCACCACTGTGATATCATTTTGTGAGAAGCATTGCATTGATGTCCTAGATATGAATGTTTGTTATATTGGGAGGCGAAGTCAAGCTCATAATTAGCAAGATAACATTACAATTGAGCATCATTATCGAGTAAATATTTTTTATGCTGCAGGAACTAAATCATCAGTTTAATGAAGATGCAATGGAGTTACTTAGGCTTAGCTCAGCTTTAGAACCTCGAGAGGCATTAAAATCTTTCAAAAGTAGTGATCTTTGTTTGTTGGTAAAGAATTTATATCCACAATATTTCACAGATTATGACAAACAAGTGTTGAAGAAGGAGTTTTATCATTTTGAGCATAATGTAGTCCAGGATCCAGAATTCAAAAAATTGAACAGTTTATCTGAGTTGTGTCAATGGTTAGTGAGAACTGGAAACTCAAAACATTACAAACTTGTTTATAGAATGGTGAGACTTGTGCTTACTCTTCCAGTTTCTACTGCTACTATAGAGCGAGCATTTTCAGCTATGAAAGTTGTCAAAACTAGCCTTCGAAACAAAATGGAAAATGATTTTTTGACGGACTCTTTGATGTTATACATTGAAAATGATATAGCTTCGACATTTAGTTTGGATTCAATTGTAGATGATTTTGAAGATTTGAAAGGGCGTCTAGTTCTCTTTTCATAGATGATTGTATTAAGAAACAATAGTATTTCATATCTTTTGTTTTTGTTGATAGATAATTGTATTAATATATTAAGAAACAATGATTTTTGAGTATTTGTCTTGATTGATAGTTTATTAATACCATACGGATGCGAATTTGAATTTTTTTTTTTTCACTTATCTCCAGCCCCCTCAGCTTGAAATCCTGAGTCCGTCCCTGATCAGGCCTATATATGTTATGATCTACTAATTTTGCAAAGCAGGGTCGAAGTAGACACAGTTCTCTCGGTCCTATCTTTTTAATTTGCAGCATGCAATATTAATACAGTGCAAGGCATCAGTTGCATTGCCTACGGTCAAATGCATCAACTTAATTAATGCCACATTCTCGTCATTGCACAAAAGTCGTGGCAGCTGTTTGAGTAATGAGGGGGGATTATCTTCATTTCTGTGGCTAAGCTCAGTGAGTTTTTATTATTATTTTTCTTTCTGAATGAAGGAGATGAATAGATAAACTATTACGTACAAGAAATGTTGAATTATTTCAATTAAAAATCCAAATAGAAAATAAATAAATAAATTTTCATGTGGATACTCATGATAGGGATAGCAAATAACATAAAACAATTATCCTTGTTGACTGTCCAATCCCAAAGGCTTAATGTCATTTTAAGCAGTCATTTAACTTACAAGTTGTCCTAACACAATTTTTGTAAGAACTTCTTTGAAAAAAAAAAATTCAGAATTGATTATTTATTGTATATATAGGTATATACAAGGATAGGTTGTAATAATGAAGGTTGAGTTTGGAGAATATGGTTTTATAACGTGAAAATTTTAAGTTCTAGAATTTTCTAAGTGAAAATTTGAAAATCTGAATTTTCTGGAATTTTCTAGAATTTTCTGCAGAATTTTCTGGTGACTATTGAGAAAGATTGAAGAGGTTTCAATCTTTGTTAACCGTTTTATAAAAAATAACTAACTTTCCATACGTGCCTTTTCATGAAACATGTGTCTTTTTCATGAAACATGTGTCTTTTTCATGAAAAGAGGCTTATGTTCACTTGAAAAATAACTAACTCTCCATACGTGCCTTTTCATGAAACATGTATCTTTTCATGAAAAGAGACTTAGGCTCCGTTCGTTTGGAGTGAAAACAGGGAGGATGGAAAACATAGGAAGGAAAATAGGAAAGAAAATACTGTTTTCCACTGTTCGTTTGGGGAAGGAAAATAGGAAGGATGGAAAACTCGAGAGAAAATTTTCTCTCCTGGCCCACTTTTTTTTTCCTTCCAAATCGAAAGGAAAATATGGAGAGAAAAGTTCTATAGTAGTACTTTTACAAAAATACCCTCTTTCCATCTATTTTTTTTCAACTTTCTCTCTCTTTTTTTTTTTCTTTCTTTTTCTTAACATTACCTGAATTTTTTTTTTTTCCTGTTCAACAACGTTACTTTCAGTAACGTTGTTGTTGTTGTTGTTTTTTTTTTTTTTTTTTAAATTCTTTTCAACGTTACTGTGAAACAGTAACGTTGTTGAATTTTTTTTTTTTTCTCTCAATGATACTGAACTCAACGTTCTTTTTTTCTTTTTTTTTTTTAACGTTACTTGCATTTTTTTTTTCTGTGCAACGTTACTTTCAGTAACGTTGTTGTTGTTTTTTTTTTTTTTTTTTTCTTTTCAACATTACTGTTTACAGCAACTTTTTTTTTTTTAATAATTCTTTTCAACATTACTGTACAGTAATTTCTTTTTTTTTCAACATTATAATAATATAAATTTATATATATGATGTGATAAATTTTATATTAATTAATGATTAGAAATAAATTTATTTCTTACATATTATGTAACAAGGATATAATAGTCAATTTATATAAATTACATTTTCCATCCTTTCCTTTTTCTCTCCAACCGAACACAAAAATTTTCCATCCTCTCACTTTTCCACTCCTCCAACCGAACACACAAGAGGGAAAACTAAATATTTTCCATCCTCCCACTTTTCCATCCTCCCACAATTTTCCATCCTCTCACTTTTCCACTCCTCCAACCGAACGGACCCTTATGTTCACTTGAAAAATAACTAACTCTCTATACATGCCTTTTCATGAAACATAACCTTATAGGTATAAATAGAGGCTTTTGTTCTCTTAAAAATAACATAACCCACAGAGGAAAGTTGGAGAGAAACACAAGAAATCCTGCAGTTATTCTCCAGAATTGCTATCTGAAGAACCTAACATCTTGGTTGTATCCTGAAGACAAATTTACGATAACCCTTTAGCAACAAAAGTGTGGGGGGCAAATATTGTCTAAGGAAAACGATATAGTGCCTCCAAGATATTTATTTTCTCTTTGTCTTTTCTGTTAATCTTGTTCTTCTATTATTACTTTGTGTAATTTTCCCAACATTATTGTTTACAGTTTGTGGTTTTATTGCATAGATATGTGACTTCTTGTAACCCAGCAGCGAACTCTTTAAAGTAGGGACTGATTATATATCACCTTGAAGAAAGTAATTTGAACACGCCCTAAAGTCAAATTATGTTTTCTGATTGTTTCCTACTCAATTTCTTCGATACATAACATCAATTTAGATCTAAATATATAATTATGTGCCTACTTAATACAATTGTCTAAAACTACACTTTCAAACTACAGTTTTTTAAGCCTAACTTTTTTCTTTTTTTCTAAGCAAAACACATTACATTTTCAAGAAACTTAAGAATATGCACTTTTTCATAAGCAAAATCCTTTTCTTTTTTTCTTTTTTCTTTTTTTTTTTTTTTTTTTTTGCTTTTGGAGAATTAGAGATGACACTTATTACTTTGTAAAGATAATAACAATTGCATTTTTTGTGATTATAAATTAGATATTTTATTTCATTTGTCTTTTATATAAAGTGATTTATTATTTAAATTATTTTAAATTAAATAAATTTGTATATGTTTCAAAAGTTTTAAAACTATTACTGTACTCTAACGGTGTAGTTTCTAATTTATGTAATGAAAAATAGATAGTTGTATTCAATGCATAAATCTCTCATTTTCGTAAGGTCTTGAGCGCACACGCCCACAGAGAGAGAGAGAGAGAGAGAGATCAGAGGTGAAGCTAGGCGGGGCTAGGGAGCCATGGTCCCTATAAAATTTTGCTACATCAATAATTTGTAAAAGTATTGTAAAATAAGTTGTGATTATGGCATTACTCTTAAACTTATTGCCCCCAAGGATTTTGAGGAAAAACAAATAGTATTGATGTAGTTCTTAAAATTGCTTTGGGCTTCCCTCAAATCTCTGAATAAATTTATTAAAAAAAAAAACCATAAAATAAATATTGAGAACCCTGAAGAAAATAGCATCTAGTCCATTTCTTGGCCTAGCCCCTCCAAATACCAACTTCAATAAATTTCCGAATCTGCAATATCCAAAAATATTTCTTTGTATAAATTAAGACTCCTTAATAGTCATAACTCCTAAATAAATTTCAAAAAAAAAACTCCTCTAACATATATATTTGCACTTTACCTAAAAAGATAAGTCTGACTAGAAACAAAAATAAATAGGATCATTTGGCCTTTGTAGTCTCCACACTACAATTTGCCTCTAAGACTAGTGCAAGCTCTCCCTTCAAATCAGTGATGGAGCCAGAAATTTTTTTCCTTTATATTTTGCCTCTTTAACAGTTCATGTTTCCCCTCAGAAAGATAACTGTGAATAAGAAACATAAAAATAATTTAATAATTTAGATATTAATAATATATTTATTATTAATAGGTTATTTTTTACATTTAAATGTTGATATATTTACCTTCTGACTCCAGCATACATTTTGCATATCAAATATCAAGCTTTGTTTACTACGGTGGAAAAATAAATGAAATAAAATTGTTTGGTTCGTGCTCATGCACCGCTTCTTCAAACTGGCTTACTTCTAGTGGTAAATCAATATATCATGAATAAGTTAAAATTAAGATTCTAAATACTTCAAGCTAGAGTTTCAAAATTTTTTATCCGACACAATCAATCTTTCGTGTATCACATTTATTCAACTCATTTTGCCTAAAGCAAGAGTGGAATTAATTGTTCTACCTTTTTTTTCCTAAAAAAGATAACTGTTAATAAGAAACATAAACAGTTTTACTTATGCTTGATCCCTGATGCAAAATATAGAAACATAAACAGTTTTATCGCAAAAGTTTATTCGAAACTTGCTCTATGTAGCTAGGTAAGAGCAACCACTTCAGCTCTTCTAAAAGATTCCATCTATTTTACACAAAAAAACTTACTTTTTCTATTTTACACCATCATTTTTACAAAAAACCCATATCAGTTTATCTATTTTACAAGATATTTCAATAAAATATTCATTCTTCATCAATTTTTTATTATTTTCCCTAGTGGTCATACTTTTTTAATTTAAACTTATATTTTAAGTAAACTATCAATACCAGTGATTCGACCAATAGAGCCGCTTGTGGTGGAGGTCCAATTGTCAAACTGTCGAAATAGTGTTTCCGACGACTGTCGCTAGATTGGTGTCTCCGCCCCTCGTGCTGCCAACACTGGTGGCTAGACCACCAAAATAATGGCTTCGGCAACAATTGACAGATCGGTGTCTTCAACCATCATTCTATAATTAATAAAATATTTCGATATATCGTTTTAGGGTTACATATTGGAGAGAGAGAGAGAGAGAGAGAGAGAGATATTATTTACAATTAGTATGATTTTAGTTTTTTTTAAAAAGGCACTGATTTGAATTAAAAATTGTAATATAAACTTTAATAAAATTCCAAATAAAATCATGCTTTGTTTGAAAAAAAAAAAAAAAAAACTCAATTATAATTATTTTATAATTAAATTATATTGTAAAAATGTTTACAAGTAAGGAAGGTTCCTTGAAGCTTCCTCTCCCCTCACTTTTAACCCCCACCACTAAAACACTTTCAACCCCCACCACTAATCTGACCCTCTTTTTTATTTTATTTTTTCCTATCTCACAAAATCCCATCTTTTCTCTACTTCCTCTTCCACATTCCTTTCCCTTCATTTTTTATTTTTTGATCTTTTCCTTTGTCGTAGTTGTCTTGCACTTGTTTCTCTCTTCTCTAATGGTAGCAACAAGCTCTCCATGAGCAAAGAGAGCAGCAAGCTCTCCATGGCAGTGGTGACAATGGCTTTGATTTGAGTTTGGGTTTGAGTTGATGGGTTTTTTGTTGAAGTTTTGATTTTTGGGTTCTAAGTTGTTGAGTTTTCCATTGAAGGTTTGATTTTGGGTTTGGATAGATTTTTGGTTTGATTTTTCTTTGTTTTTGGTTGATTTTGTGATTGGAATATCATGGGTTGTGATGGGTTTTCCAGTGGGTTTGAACTGTTTTTGGGTTGGGTTTCCCAGTGAGTTTTGGTTGATTTTTAAGTTGGGTTTTTTAGTGGGTTTGTCTTGATTTTGAGTCGGATTTCTAGTTGTTTTTCCGTTGATTTTGGGTTTATGTTCTGTTGATTTTGGGTTATTTTTCTGTGCTAGGTTGCGGTATTTGGTGGTGGCGCTAGGTTTGGGAGTTGGGTGGTTATTTTCTTCTTTCCTTCTTATTCTGCCGTGCTAGTTTGTTGTAAACGTTTGGGGGAAGAGAAGGAGTTTGATAGAGAAAAAAAAAATAAAAAATAAAAAAAACATTTACACGGTAAACAGTAACTGTGTATATATACACGGTTACTGTTTATTTACACAGCCATCATGTATATATGCATATTTTTACAAAGAATGATGTGGGTGTTTTTAGGGTTAGAATGTGTAAAATTGTGGATTTTTTGCATTCTACACATTTTTAAAACCACTGATGTGGTTGCTCTTAGATAGGTAAAAGACTATTTCATGTGTGTCACCTTTTTACATTGAGAACTGTTACATCCATAATATTTTTCATAATATTTTCACAGCAAATTCTAGTTGGTAGGTTGTTACAGGTTTTAAATTTAAATTTAACACTAAAATTACTTTCGTACCTCCTAATAACAGCAAATAACAACTTACCAACTAAGATTTGTTATGAAAATGTTGTGAAAAATGTTGTGGACGTAGTATTTCTATTTTACTTTTTACTGTTTGAAGCTTGATACAATATTGCACAATTAATATGGTCGGGTAAACCAATACCTTGTTAAACTTTTTAAATAATCTTAACAATAATTCAATACCTATAACATTTAACATTCACGTGATTCATACTTCACTATTTTGAGGCGAAAAAATCTCCTTTAATTGATATATAGAAAGTTAGAAACTAATCTCACTGATCGTACTAGCTCTTATTCTTTGAATTCAGTACCACCGTTTCTCCAATTTTGGTGTAGTCAAATAACGTTTCTTTTGTTGTAGGGGATTCTTTTTGCGAAAAAGGCCAAGTATACAAGAATAGCCCAAATCTTCTCTCGGGTTCTTTAAAAGTGATTTTTTGTGAAAAGTCAAGCCCAAATTCCAATTAATTTTATAAGGTTCAAAGGCTAATAATGCTTTAACAAGAAAAAAATTGAAATGCCAATAACTGAAATCTAAAAAAAATGCTTAAAAATAAAAGGTCTGAAACTTTGAACTACAAACAACAAGAAGGGGAAATTAAGAGAAGTCATGAGGAAGAGAGAGAAGGTTCCCTTGTACCAATATTTCTACCCCTAAAGTTTCAGTTCTAAGAGTAAAATGTAGTTAGTCATTTTTGAGCTGATGAGAGATATTCAATATAAAGTTTGGACCTTTGGGGCGCTGCTAATAACTGGTTTTTGGGTAGTAAAAGAGGCTTTTTATCCCCCATGACACTAATTTTGTGTCTTGGCTTCGATTGCTTTTGTTTAGAGAAGAGTTTGGCATGCAAGCATGATTTGAAAAATAAAATGGCCCTAACTCAAGGGTTGTTGTTTCTTGATCATTGCAACTCTTGGGTATTGTATTGGTGACCAAAATCGCTAAGCTAGGCTAATTATAGTTTAGCAGCTGTTTTTTTTTTTTTTTTTTTTGGGTGGAAAAGAGAGCAAGGCAGCAAACTTTGGCCACAAACAGCAGAAACATAAGACCTCATTTGAGGTGGAAAATTTAGGTACAAGACCTCCTCCATAGTCTAAGTGCTACCAACGTCCCTAACTCGCTTGGTAGCATACATGGGCTAAGCTCATGCAAAAGTTTTGAAAGGAACTAACCTATACCCTCCAAACCACAATACCTCAATCTCCCTAATATATTACATGGGCTTGGGTCATGCATAAAAGAATAAATGTAATATAATAAATGAATTAAGCATGTAGAAAATGTTTCATAAAAATGAATATCAACAACTGTAAAATTATCAGTTTTTCCAAAAGTTTGAGCTATTGGAAAATCGTAAATTTAATTTTTTTTATCCATACAATTTTATCATTCCTTGTTATGTGTGGGCTCAAACTACCTTTTAATAAATGAGACCCAAAACCTGAGATTTTAAATAGGAGGTAGGATGGAGAACGCAGTGATTGAACTCAAAACGTCTTACTCTGATATCATGTTAAGTAATTGATTGTATATTAGAAGACTTGCATAAAATCTTTCTTTCTTTCTTTAATCTTTTTTTTTTTTTTTTTTTTTTGCAAAGACCAAAATAAAAGTATGCATGTTTAAATACTGGACCTGTTAAATGGATAAAGACATAAAGCTAGTCACTATTAATACCTTATTCAGAAAAGTGTACCATATATGTAATGAAACCCAAGCAAGTTTCTTTTCTTTTTCTTTTTTGGTAAACAACCCCAAGCAAGTTTCAGTGTCTTTTATATCTGTTTCCACATATCTGGTAGATTAAATTTTAAACTTGTGATTTTATAAAGTCATAAAAAATATAGTTGATTAAGAAAAGTCAAAAGTGTGCATATTTATTCCCAACATTTAAATATTCGAATAGAACATGTTGGCCTAAAGTACATGCAGTAGTTGGTTTGTGATCTAGACAGCATCTATACAGTAAGGAGTGTCTGCGGCTGATCTTTTAATAAGCTGCTTGTTCTTTGTAATATCTTTGTATTTGTGTTCCAAAAATTCTTGCTTATTCATCAAAAGAAAAGAAAAAAGCAACAGTCTTAAATTTCTCAAGCAAAGTTTCAACGCACTATCAAGTATATATAAATTAAATTCTAGAACTACATGGAACGTTGTCTAAGAGAAGCAGCAGAAACCAGCAGTGACCACGACCAACCTGCTGAGGAGGCACAGTCAGAGGGTTTCATTCCCAAAACGCTTGCTGGAAGCCAGGTTTAAACCGATAACGGAGGCAGGGGAAAATTTGATGAATCAATATCCAACCACAAATATGCAGAAGGTTAATTATATTCTCTCTGCGACATGGCAATAATTAATTTCGAGATGAACTATAAACCAAGAGTGGCATCGTTCGGTCCTATCCATCGTGGTACCCCAAACTACCAGCTAGGAGAGAAGTACAAGTTTATATTGACATATGAGTTTATCAGAGGTAGCGGAAACGATATATTGAACACTGTCTACTCATTTCTTTGTTTTATTTTTAAATTTTTGTAGCTTTATATACATACTAGTTGTTAACACAAACAAAATAATAAGTTTCTTGAAAAATTAGCTGAGTTTCAAAAAGGGTTCTTAAGAGAATTTGTTATTAGCAATGAACACAATATGATAATAGTTTTTAAAAAAAAAGTGAAAATCTAAAAAAGCAAATTAAAAAATTTTCATAAAAAAGGCCTTAAGAATTCTCCGAGAGTCGTGATTTCACATGGGTCATCCCAAGGCAACATCATTTTATAAGTTCTTTAACTTGGTTTTGAAGTTTTCATGCAAGTCTAATAGAAGTTAATTAGTGTGATTGTACTTTCTGATTTGATGTAATGCATGCGTGTGGATTTTAAAATAATAGTGTCAGCTAGAGTTTGTGCGCAATGTCTGTTAAGTGTTATATGTAATCAAGTTAAAAGATGAATATATACTGCTTTTTTTTTTTTCCTGAATTTAGATGAACACATTCTTCTTATCCAAAATGCTGCCTATTGATAATTTTAATCTTGCAACTAAAAAAAAAAAAAAAAAATTGCGTTAGGTGAATTGCATCAACTTAATGCTGCATTCTTATCATTGTACAAAAGTCCTGGGCTCTGATCCAACTTATCAAGGGCAAAATGATGGTCTCCATTTGAAATTGATCTATGATTTAAATTAAATTTTATAAATTTAAAAAAAGTGTACAAATTGTCAATCACTTAAAATTTTAAATGACAAGACAATTTGTAGAATGTTAAATCTAAAAAAACAAGTTGTGCAACGGAAAAAATAGAGAAAACTTGATGTAGAGAGGATCCTAGGAGTACAATCTGAATACCGATGATGATTTATCTTTATTTATGTGACCTATTAAGCCCAATGGCTGTTTTTTTTTTTTTTTTTTTTCTTTCTTTTTTCAGACAACTGAACGAAGTAGATTAGTAGATGAAACTTATTATCCAAAAGAAATGTTGAATTATTTCAATTAAAAATCCAAATATTTTTTTTTTTTTTTTAATTTCTGAAAATGTAAGCCCTCCATACACGGGCGATGCAAAGAGGCAAAACAAATGAATAGGAAGAAGCGGTAAAAGAAATCAAATTTATTGGCTTGATTCCAGTGCTATTATTACTAACATAATCTGAGTTTTCTTTGAACCAAAAAAAAAAATTCTGGCAGGTTTCAATCGGCATAACAGAACTCTTCCTCTTATAACAAAATGAGTAGCAAAAGAGAAAAGGCCAATGAAAATAACCTTAATAGATTTGAATGACACAACGCTCATCCTCTTCAATGCTTTTCACTTTTATGCCCAGGTGCCTCAATCTAGCCACCATTCTTTCCTAGATATCTTCCAAAGGCACTCCAGGCAGAGCAACTAGGGAAGTTTCCTAAAAAAATTAATATCCTGTCAGCGGAAAAGGGAATTGTATATAGAAAAGTGGGTGTTAGGACTCTGTTTAGAGATAGTGCAGTGAGTGCAGGGAAGGGTGCTGCTGTGTGCTGTGTTGGCAGGGCAGTGAAGGGCTTGTACATGCAGATAGGGAGAGACGCAAGGGAGGCTTGTACAGAGTCAGTTACAAGTAGTTTCAATAATTGCTGCTGCATTTAGTTGTTGTACTTAGTTAAGGCTGTGTTGTATTGTACTTTGTTAGTTAGTAAGTAGTATATAAGGATCAAGTCAGATTGTAACAAGGATCATTGATGAATAGTACTTGAGATAGCCAATTTTCTGGAATTGCTATTGGAGGTTGATTCCCTCAAAGAATCAAGGAAGCCTAGTTCCCTCGAAGAACTACTAGAATTGAGAGTAATAGAAATTAAAACCATTAGATTCTTATCAGTGGGGATCCTACAATTTCTCTCTTTCAGCTCCACATTGTGTTGGGGAAAAAATCCTAATCCCCTCAATGCCTATGTGTGAATTAAAATATATATCTACCAAGCAATAGCAATATTATGGAAACAAAAAATTCAGAAAGCACCACATAAACACAACCACACAAGAACACCAAATCTTATGTGGAAAACCCTCCAGTGTAGAGGGAAAAACCACGGGGCAGCTCCGAAAAATATCTACTATGAAATAGAGATTACAACTATCAAGTTTATGCTAAACTTAAGTCCACAACAAATTGGATATACAACAAATAAATCTCAAGGAGTAAATACAATCTCACCACAAAGCCAGTAGCAAAATCTTCCTTTGAATACTCCAACTCTCCATAGTTGTAGCACTCAAAAACTCCATTAGAACTCCACCAATTTATCTTCCTTGTGTGTGGCTTGAGCAAAGAAAAATGTCTCCTTTTTCTTTTTCACTCTCTCACACTCTCACTGTGTTTCTCTCTATCTTTTTCGGACTGCACCAAGCTGAAGCTCTCTCTTTTCTGTGTTTCTTGCTCTCTGTGGAACTCACACTAAGATGGCCGAAAAGGCTTTCTATTTTTCTTCAGCTCTCTTCAAGGCCGAATGGCCTTAGTTGCTTTTTTCCTCTTTTCTTTTCCTTCAGCGTGTCCCACACGCCTTGCTTCACTTCTCAATAAGAGAAGTCACACCATGCCATGCTTTGGTCATTCCTCGTAAGAAGCATGGCTGACTTGAAGACTTTTGGAAGCAAGCTCATAAATGAGCTTTGACAAGAGTGGCAAGCAAGTGGGCTGGACAACAAGGGTGTCACGTGCACCCAACACATTGTTGTTCAGGTTTGAATCTCTCTGGTCCATGAAAACCATTTTGTCTACATCAAATGGTTGTTCTTCAACCTCAGCCAAAATCCCATAAGCCACCCGGTAACCAGGATTATAGGGCTTGTTATACTGAACAAGGCATCTAGAAAAGCCAGTCACAAGAAGAACCATGGCAGCCTGAACTGTGAAACTATCATTGCAAATCAACATAGATTTAGGCTCCTCATGAATAACCTTAATAACTTTAGCTTGGTGAAACTTGACACCATTTGATATGCATTTTTGCAGTATTTTTTACTTCAGCTGCTTCTGAATAACCCTTCCACAAAGGGCTATCGAGGTCCTTCTCTGACTGATCATCAATAAACACAGCAGCTCCAGTCTCCAGAATAGGTAGTTGCAAGGCAATCAAGCAAGTCCATGCACTCCTAACCATGTATGATGACAGCGCATGTGCTAGGCTAGAGTACACGAAGTTCACACAATGATTTACGCAATATGAACTTGTGTGTGGCATTCTAATAAATAGTTTGTGCGCAATACTGAATGAAAGCAATTTCAAGAGAATTGGATAATGTAATTTGGGTGCTGTACCCGTGTCGTATATGTGTCGTAAAAAAAAAAAAAAATCACCAACAACACTGTTTCGATTCTTCAATAAAGCTTTGAGACTGAATTTCTCGTGAATTTGGTCTTCTTGAAAACTTGGTGTTAAAAATGAGAGGGAATGTCCTCTATTTATAGGGGTTTAAACTCCACTTTGAATTGATATACTTGAAGATATGTAATAGACTCTGATTGGTCCAAATTTTGCTTAGAGATAATTAATTCTATTTATCTATTTTGATAAAGATCATATTTTCATAAAGATAATAATCAACAAAAATAAATAATGATCTCTATTTTATTTATTTATTTTAATAAAGATAATTATCCATAAATTGTGAATAAGAAATTTATCTTTATCTTATTTATTTATTTTAATAAAGATAATTATTCATAAATTTTGAATAGAAAATTTATCTTTATCTTATCAGCTAAATGACAACACATGGCAAATTTCAATATACCAATGTGATGTCAACTTGGATGACACATGTCATCATTTGTTTAATTCATTTAATGACACATAAATTTGGAATTTGTCACTAAATTTTGACTTGGCATATTGTAATTGGCTTGACAAATTTTTGGCTCCTACAAACATTTTTTTAGCTCTACCTTTGCTTCAAAATAATACATCATGCCATGCCAAACTAACGAGGTAAATAAAGTAAGAAGAAACAAGCCTATTCACTGTATCATTCAACATTTGTGTATTGTCTTTAATTTAATAGAATAGATGATCCATGTCCCCCAACTTGGTATATTAGTAAAAAAGATGTTGAAATTACGCATGTTCAACATCAATCTTTCATAATGGATAAGGACATAAAGCAAGTTTCAATTTATTTTGCATTTTTTAGATATATCTTGTAGATCATATTCCAAGCTTGATATGTTAAGCCATCATAAAAGATAGTCGCTTTAGGAAAGTTTCTATACTCAAATAAGAGCGACAGTCCTAATTTCTCAAGCTAAAGTTTCCACGTACTATGTCAAGAATAAATTACAGTAAATACGAGTTAGGACAGCAAACTTACAAAATTCAATTGCTTTCTTTGGTGCGAACTTTCAATGCCCGGAAGAGAAGAAGGTGAAACAAGCATGAGTATCACCGAGGAGCCCCAGGTGCCCAGCACTTCAATCGGAATTACTAATCTCAAGGCAAAGCTTGAAAAAATAAGGGAGGCAAAAAAAAATGTGATGAATCAATCTCAAACACCAAAGATACAAAAGGTTATATTCTTTCTTCGAGAACAAGACGATTTCCACAGGAATTATGAGCCAAAAGTGGTATCACTCGGTCCGATCCATCATGGTAATCCAAATTACCAGCTAGGAGAGAATTACAAGCTACTGTTGACATATGAATTCATTGAAGGTAGCGGTAAGAATATGGAAGATTTATACAACATGATTAAGGAGAAAATCTATGAATTAAGGACATGCTTCGAGGAGGAGGTGACCAAGGCATATGATGATGAGGCTCTCACTTCGATTTTGTTCGTGGATGGCTGTGCAATATTACAGTACATATATTGTGTAACTAACAAGAAGTTCAAAGAGTTGAATATAAAAACGGATAGTGTAGCATTTGGGCAACAGGATTTGTTCTTGCTGGAGAATCAACTTCCCTATCGCCTACTCACATGGTTGATGAGCTCGAGTCTGAAGAAAGAAGAATTGAGCAAATCAATTGAAACTTACATTGACTCGCACGTTAAGGTACCAGAGGATCAGCAATCGAATTGGCAATCGTGGAGACTCTGCCAAAGATCGAAGCCACAACAAGCACAAAGTGCGAAAGAAGAAAGCCACGATGAGGTGAAGCCACAAGAAGCACAAAGTGCGAAAGAAGAAAGCCACGATGAGGAGAAGCCACAAGATCATACCATATCAGTGGCTACAGAGCCCGTCCATCTTCTTGACCATCTGAGGACACGAATGCTTCATGGACAAGGGTACATCCATGGTGGAAAGGTTGGTAAAATCAACCAAAATATACAAAATGTCCAAGAGTACTGGCAATCCTATCGCAATGTCCAGGAGCTTAAAACAGCAGGTATCCATTTGAAACGTGGTAAAAATTGTTACTTGAGTAAGATAAAATTCACTAAACAATTTCTTTTTCGTGGACAACTTCACCTTCCTCCAATTGTTGTGGATGACTCAACCAGGCCTAAGTTCCTGAACTTGATAGCATATGAAAGGTGTCTGGATTTTGAAAATGATTTTGGGGTCACCTCTTATGTATCCTTCCTTGATTCACTAATCGATGAAGCCAACGATGTTAAGATACTAAGGAAAGCACAGATACTCCACAATTTCCTTGGCAGCGATGAAGAAGTGGCTAAACTCTTCAATGAGATAGGCACCGACTTGGTGCCTAACATCGAAATATACAGGGATGTCAGATCACAAATTCAGAAGCACTATAGGAGCAAGTGGATGACCTGGATAGCTCAAGTCTTTCACGACCATTTCAGTAGTCCCTGGACGTTCATTGCTTTCTTTGGCGCATTATTAGCACTTGCTCTAACTATCACCCAGACTTGGTATGCTGTCCACTCTCCCCCAGGACCCCTGCAATAACTTCTGCAAAAACTTAACACCAAAGTAAATATGCAAAAGGTAAAATTTTATTTGCTGCTCTCTTTCTAAGTGTGTCTAGCTTGCTGAGAATTACATGGTTTAATTTCTTTGCCTTCCAGACAGCCATTCCCAAATAATAAGGTCATCCCAAAGCCATATCACCTTGTTAATTTGTTTATGGCTTGGCGTTGAAGTTTTCTTGAAATAAGTCAGGGTGATTTTACTTTCTAATTTGATGTAATATGTGTGGACTGGAAATAATTGTGTCTGAGTTTGTGCGTGATGTGTGTTAAAGTTTCATATGGAGTAATAAAGTTTCAAGATGAATATACTTGATTCAAATTCAAATATGTCTAATTTTGCAAAGCAAGGTGGCAGTAAACACAATTGTCTCTGTCCTTTTTCTGCAACAATATTAGTACATTGTAAGGCAGTGGCAAAGGACACTATCAGTTGCATCAACTTTATGCCACATTATCGCCATTGCAGTAATCGTGGCTGTTTGAGTAATGAGGGAGCATTATCTTCAGAATATATTGTTGGCCTAATACAACTCTTGTAAGAATTCTTTGGAAAAAAAAAAAAAAAAAAAAAACTTCAGAAAATATTGTTGTTTGCAATTGGTGATTTTGTTGCATGGAGGTGAATTTCTTATAACCCAATAGAATACTCTTTTAAGCAGGGGGCACATTATCGCCTTGAAGAAAGCATTTTCAACACGCCTTCAAGTTGAATTATGTTTTTTGATCATTGTGTTCTGTTCAATTTCTTCGATAAAACATTTATTTACTAAATGTATAATTATATTCCTACTTGATACAGTGGTTTAAAGCTACACCTTTTCAAATTACAGTTTTTGAAGCCTCACTTCTTTCTTTTTTTTCCTTAAGCACAACAATTTCAAACAATGCATTTTCAATAAACTTATAAATATTCACTTTTTGAAATTTAAAAAAAAAATTAAAAAGTAAAATCCCATTTTTTATTTTGCATTTGGAGAATTAGAGATGAAAATTATATAATCCTTATATTAACTTGTATATGTTCAAATATGTAAAGTGACATTTGTTTTAGGTAAAAGTGCATAACACAGGTCTAAATATGACCAAAATTAATTTCAATATTCTAACTTTACTTTTTAATTTTATTCAATTCAATACTCTAAATCTCAACGTGATTCAAATCAGTACTCCCATTAGTTTCCGTTAGAATTGTGCGCTAGAGACCTCAAAACTACATCATTTTAGGTTTTACAATTAAAATAAATCCAAAAAGCTAATAATTTTTTCTCAGAAAAAATAAATTAAAAGATATTGATATATTTTACCAAAAAAAACATCAAGCAAATTTTCCCTAGCAATCCAAAAAACTTTCCACTCAACCAAACAAATTATAGAACAATCCAATCACAACACGAAAAAATTTAGAAACAAAAGTTTACATCGTCAGTGAAAGAAATTAACACCATCTAACAACAAGAACAATACTAAAATCAGCCAAAGAAACCCAGATCTAGGACAATTTTATATATTTTTATATATAAAAATTGCTTCCCACACCGAATCCGACGACGCCGAACCCTGAAATGCCTAGATCAACCTCACTTGGCTTCATTCTTGTCGACCCATTTGTTGAGTTCAATAGTTTCGCCTCCCCTCTCTCAGCGTAAACCGTTCAGGTCATGCTTTTGGTGCAGAGAAAAAATTTTCTTTCAAGTACTTTGGACTTTTGCGAATGGAGTTTAGTTTGAATATGCAGAAATTGTGTATAGATTAGTTATCTATACTACTATTTAAGGAGCTACACCTGTTTGGACCGGATTTTTTTTTTTTTTTTTTGTTCAAAAATACCCCCAACACTCCTAAGTTTAAGTGGAAACAAAAGTAAAGGATAGTTAAGTAAAAATACATGTTTAACTTGCACTAAAATATTGCCTAAAAATTAAAAATACTATCTGTTAAGGTGTTTGAAATGCTTCAACCACCTAAACTCAGGTCACTTTTTATTTTTACCGTTAATAAGTCTTAACTGTTACACATCAACCAAAAAAAAAAAAAAAGTTTTAACAATCAAAAAAATGTTTATTATGATGGATGAAAATTATTAACTTAACCAAAAAAAAAAAAAAAAAAGCCTCTATATAAGATCCACTCGGTCAGATTTATTCCTTAAAACTTTTTTTTAAGTCATTTGATTTTGAGTGTTGTGTAGTTACTTCAGTTTTCTCCGAAAGAATCTCGTATTTTTTTTCTCTGTGACCAAAAATAGAGAGAATAAAAAAATCTGAAAAGCAGAGACAGCCAACAGCCATAGAGCCATAGCCATGGAAGACCCAGTCAAGGAACAGACCCAGACTCCACTTCCCGGTATTCAACAACATCACCCTCTCTCTTTATCTGTATTTTTTTGTTTTTTTTTTTTTTTTGGGAACTGAGGTTGTGGTGTTGTATGTTTGTTTGAGGAGACATTGTAGGATCGGGGAAACTGAAGCTTCAACGTTACCCATTGCGTTCAGGGACTAAACTCAAGGAAGAAAAGCCACCGGCCTCTGAATTATCAAACCCTTCTTCTACGTCTGTATCTAAGCCACTGTACAATTTACTTATTGTTACTCTCTTTCATCATTTTTTGATGCTGTTTGGTATTGAATTTTTTTTTTTTTTTTATATGACTTAGAATATATATAGTATTCATTTTCTATACTTCACCGGGAAAAAAAAAAGGATAGATTAGATATGCCTACAAATATTAGAGTGAATTCAGTACTAATAATAAAAATGAATAGATATGGACTTATAAAAATTTTAAAGGAGTAATATTATATTATTTAAGCATATTTTATATTTTAGGTATTCATGTTAAAGTTATAGTGGATTATTTAATTAAAAAAAAAAAGTTATAGCCCTCTAAGAGCATGTTCAGGTTGTTCTATTTTTTAGTAAATATTAATAATTTATATTTATTATAATTTTAGATTGGTACATTTTTTTATCATAAAATACTTAAGGGTTAATTTAGAGTATTTATTATACATTGGGATTATTACACTTTTCAATCACAATAAAAATCTAGAGGTGTAATGAAAAATTATTTCACCATACATAATACTCATCACACCCTTAAATTTTTTTGTGATTGGAAAATGTAGTAATCCCAAATTATAATAAATGCTCTAAATTAACCTTTACCCAAAAAATAGAAGAGCTTCTAAGCACGCGTGTGATGAGTATTATGTGTGGTGAAACAATTTTTTCATCACACCCCGAGGTTTTTTTTTTTTTTTTTATGTGATTGAAAAATGTAGTAATCCCAAAATATAATAAATGCTCTAAATTAACCCTTATCCAAAAAATAGAAGAGCCTCTGAGCACACGCATGAGCGCGTGCTCAGAGGCTAGTTATGAGTATGATGCTTCTGTGGAGCATATTTTTGAGTTCTTTTTTTGTCTTTATGTCTTTTTTTTGTTTTTATGGTGCGAAAATGATTCTTAAAAAAATAGTTGGGACAATGTTTTTTTTTATAGTATTCTGGATTTTTTTTATAATTAAAGAAAATTTAGAAAATCAAAACAACAAAGTTTTGGGAGTTACAAACAAGGGGACTTAAAAAGGAATGAATTGAACAAAAATGAAATTAGAAAACTAAAATGAATTTTGATCAAACTTAAAATGTGTTTTTTGCATTTTAGCCTCTGTTTTAAGTTAAATAAATCTATATTGTTGTAAATGTATGAATTTACAAGAATGTGTGATGTTACTTTCATAAAGGAATGGAGTTATATTCTTTAATGCATGGCGTTGCATTCTTAAGAGTTCTCTCCATCTTATTCTGAACATGTGTGTGTGTGTGTGTGTGTGTGTGTGTGTGTGAGAGAGAGAGAGAGAGAGCTAATTACAAAGGAAGACACACTTGTATTCAAGATAGATAATAATTTATGTGAATGACCACTTAAAGAATAAAGTTTATATAATATCTTCTCTATGCATTTCTTTATCTTTTTAATATTCATTTTAATTTATAACACATTATCATCACAAGTCTCTATTCAAATTTGAAAAAGAAGTTGTATTTCAATTGTTTTTCAAACATCAAAGATTATTTGTGTAGTTCTCTTAATTCACTATAAGTTTTCTTTCTAAGAATTAATAATTATCCTATTTATTTGTCATCACATTATGTTATGCTTAAAATTTTTAGTGTTTATTTAATGGATTGTAATCTTATTGGTTTCTTGCTATATATAAGATTATTTTTATTTTTATCTTAAGCATATTAAATTTTAATGTGACACATGTCTATTAATTTTTTATATAAATTAATAAAATAATTATGTATCAAGGATCCTTGATGAGATCCATGTTGATATAATAAATCTTGGAAATATTATTATGGATGGCAACCAAGAATCCCAGCAAGATCATGTAAAAACAATGATTTTAATTTGCCATCATCTCCATGAAAAGTGAGTAATTTATAATAAAATATCCCATAAATTTTTGGGAGAAATACAAGTTCCAGAAGAACTTGATCATCATAAAAGCTCAATATCATGTGCACTTGAAGTTGCAATAATCCAAAAGTGCAAGTGATTAATAATTTGGCAATTTAAAATTAGTCCACAGTTAAATTATGTGACAGAAGACACATATATCATGCCTCGAATGTGCTTCTGCAATAGCAATTTCAAGAGCATAAGTTCAAAAAGTATTATGAACTAATTTTCTTCTAGTGGCTGAATAAGATAATGAGCTTTTGCTAAAAAAAACCATCAATCTCACCCAATCAATTCTACCCCATTCCCTGAAGCGAATGAAACCTCATTTGAAAAACATGGAGGAAATAATAATCGTGGGTGTGGATGTGGACATGGTTGGAACAACCAATATAGAGAGTGTAGTACTCATAATTCTTCAAAAAGGAATAACACACCTTACCATCAGAAGAATCAAAATGGCAAGGGTTTACAAAATAAACCATCAAAGGGCCATGAAAATAAGTGTTATAGGTGTGGTATGGAAGGTCATTGGTCACGTACTTGTCGTACTCCTAAACATTTGGTAGATCTGTACCAAGCCTCCATAAAAGAAAAGGGAAAGAGAATTGAAATGAATTTTGTTGATCATAATGATCCTGAAGATCCCATGAATTCTCTTGACCTTTCACGTGAAGTGGATATGACTCATCTTGATATCTATGATTTCTTTGAGGATGTTGATGGAAATGCCCATACCAATTAATTAGGCCTTGTTTGGTTGCAACATCACTCATCACCCAAATATCATCACTTACCACTCATCACCTGTAACTCATCACTCAATAATTCCCAAAACAAACCCAAGACTGTTTGGCAACTAAACCCGGTTAACTTTTCCTTCTTAAAAACACAAAAAACTCACCATTTGTGGGACCCATTTACTGTCCATCTTGCAGAGGGCATAGAACTGCTACTCGCGTTGCTATTTTAGTATTGGGTTTCCATTTCTTTATCTTTTTTTTTTTTGGTTTCCCAATTTATTTCCAGTAGCCTCTGTCTTCACCTCTCAAACCCCAAACTCAAAAGACCACCCAAATCTGTTTTCTCTTTCCATTTTTTAAGCTTGTATTGCCTTTCTTTAACACTTGCATTATTGTCTTTCTGTTTTTTCATTGACACCTTTTTCTCTTGTGCTATTTATTTCTTCAATTCTCCAAAAACAAAACCAAATATGTAGGGGACCCATTTGTGCTTCTTGCAAGCTACTTTAAGTTCTTGTGTCTTCCATTATGTCACGCACTTTACTTTGATGTATATAAAGTAAAATACATGAGTTGCTATATTGACTAGTTGTTCTTAACCAAGCATTCATGGTGAAGAAATGGAGGAACATGGGAAAAAAAAAAAAAAAGGCAAAACCCAACAGCTTCGGCCATATCTCAATACAAAATTCGAAAAAATCCTTGACCATCAAGATCTTCTTTGATCTAATCTTGACCTCATTTTAAACCCATAAGCCAAAAAAAAACACCAAAGCTTTCAAGCTTCAACCTTTTTTAACAGAGAGAAAAAATAAAGAAGAAAAAGAAATCACAGAGTTTTGAGGGAGAGAGCCCCGCCCGGCCACGGATCAAGCCTCCCTTTGATCAAGCCTCTCTTCAGTCAACAACTTCCTCAGCTGGATGGGCTCTCTTCGGCTAGCCAAATGTTTCGGATGCTGCAGATTTTTGAGAGGAAGAGAAGTGAGAGGAGGAAGAAAGAAGTTTATGGGAAAAAAAAAAAAAAAAAAAAGAGCAAAGGAGGAGGTTTGAAAATGAAAAAGGAAAGAAACAAAGAAAAAGAAAGGAATAAAAGCCAACAATAATAAGTAGATGTGACAATACACTGCCATTGGGGGCCACCAGTGCCCTATAATTACACTTTTGCCACTAAGTTAACAAACTCATAACTTAAAAACAAGCCTGAGCTGTTTCCAAATTTGCTAACTCAAAATCCAAAAAACTCAGTTTTGTTAACTGAGTTAACACCCGTGAAAATCAGCCAAACAAACATTATACATGTGGAGCCCATGGTTTTTGGGTTATGAGTTAACAAAACTCAGTTTTGTTAACTGAGTTTGACAAAATCCAAACACCACCTTATTTTCTTTAATTATATTATCCCATTATAACAAGTATGATTGGTGATGGAAATGTCCATACCAATTAATTATTTTCTTTTAATATATTATCACATTGTAATAAGTATTTTTATTCTGAAATGTTTTATTTACGTTTAAATTAATAAAGTTTAATTTATGTTTTGCATATATGAAGATGCATGGGTCTTACTGGTAAAATCAATTCTAAGATGACTAGTGAAGATTTTTGTCTAGCAGACAGTGCAACAACTCATACAATCCTTAAAGATAAAAAAAATATTTTCAAAATTTAAAATTATGCAAAGCCAATATCAATACCATATCAGGTTCATCAAATTTAATTGAAGGCTCTGGAAGAGCAATTATCATGTTGTCAAAGGGCACAAAACTTTGTATTGATGATGCTTTGTATTCTTCTAAGTCAAGTAGAAATTTACTTAGATTTAAGGATATACGTTATAACGGTTATCATATTGAACCAATAATGGAGGTAGTGAAGAATTTTTTTATATTACTTCAATAGTATCAGGTCAAAGCTCATATTAGAAAAATTCTCTATTTTCTCTTCTGGGTTATATTATGCTACAGTGAGAACAGTTGAAACAAATGTTGCAATACACCAGAAGTGTTTGGACCCAAAGGTTTTTATGCTTTGGCATGATCGTCTTGGACATCCAAAATCAATAATGATGCGTCAAATTATTGAAAACTCTCACGGACATCCTTTAAAGAACCAGAAGATTCTTTTACCTAGTGATTATCCATATAGTGCATGTTCTCAAGGTAAATTAATTACTAAATCATCACATTCAAAGATTGTTGTTGAATGTCCATCTTTCTTAGAAAGAATTCAAGGTGATATATGTGGACCTATACACCCATCTTGTGGTCCATTTAAGTATTTTATGGTTTTAATTGATACATCAACCAGATGGTCACATGTGTGTCTACCTTCTACTAGAAATGTTGCATTTGCTAGGCTTCTTGCTCAAATAATTAGGTTGTGAGCAAAATTTCCTGATTATCCAATTAGGAAAATTCTTTTAGATAATGCTAGTGAATTCACATCTCAAGCTTTCAATGACTATTGCATGTCAATTGGAATTGATGTTGAACATCCTGTTGTCCATACACATACTCAAAATGGTTTAGCTGTTATCAAGAGACTTCAAATTATTGCTCGACCTTTGCTTATGAAATCAAAATTACTAGTTTCTGCTTGGGTTCATGCTATTTTACATGCTGCATCATTAGTTTACATTAGACCAACTACTTATCATAAATTCTCACCATTGCAACTTGTACTTGGCCAACAACAAAATATTTTTCACTTGCGCACATTTGGTTGTGCTGTATATGTACCTATTGCACCCCTACAACGAACTAAGATAGGTCCTCAACGTAGACTTGGAATTTATATGGATTTTGATTCCCCATCTATCATTAGATATCATGAACCTCTAACTGGTGATGTTCTTGAGGCATGTTTTGAGGATTGTCATTTTAATGAAACAATCTTCCCGCCATTAGGGGGAGAAAAATCATTGCCTGAAGCACGACATGAGATTACTTGGAATATTTCAACATTATCTCATCTTGATCCTCGTACAAGTCAATGTGAGCTGGAAGTTCAAAGGATTAATCATTTGCAAGGAATTGCAAATCAATTACCGAATGTATTCACTGACAAGAAGATAATAGTGAAAACTCACATTCTAGCTATTAATACTCCAGCACAGATTGAAGTCCCTGTAGGACAATAAGTTAATATAGCAGCAAATGAATCAAAGCCACACTTGAAGCGTGGAAGACCAGCCGATGCTAAAGATAAAATCCATTGAAAAAGAAAAGTACAAGAAAAACAAGTCGCGACCAGTAAAGAGGCCATACCCAGGAAACAGGTCACAGAAATAATTAATCTATCCAAAATTTATGAACAAAAATCTCTTGAAAATGAACCTCTAGATGAGTTATCCCCTGAAGAGGATCGAGTACCTGAAAATAACGAGATCTCGGTATATTATGTATATATAGGAGAAATATGGGAGAAATAAAATTGTTGTCGACAACATATTTTCATATAAAGTTGCCCTTGATAGTACCAGAAGTAATGATAATGAATATGAACCACAAACCATCAATGAATGTCAACGTAGAAATTATTGGCCAATGTGGAAAGAGGTGATTCAAGCAAAATTAAATTCACTAGTTGAACGTTAAGTTTTTGGACCTGTAGTCCGAACACCTGAAGATGTAATGCCTGTTGGATACAAATGGGAATTTATGCGTAAACGAAATGAGAAAAATGAAATTACAAAGTACAAACTGTGACTTGTAGCACAAGGTTTCTCGCAAAGACCTGGTATTGATTATGAAGAAATATATGCTCCTATAATGGACGCAATTACATTCAGATTTTTTATTAGCTTGGTAGCAAAAGAAAATTTGGATATGCGATTAATGGATGTTGTTACAAAAGATTTGTATAGATCATTAGATAATGATATCTACATGAAAATTCCAGAAGGATATAAAATGCCTAAAACATATAATCCTACATCCCGAAGTATGTATTCTATCAAGCTACAAAGATCCTTATATGGGTTAAAACAATCCAGACGCATGTGGTATAATCGCCTTAGTGAATATCTTTTGAAAGAATGATTTGAGAATAATCCAATTAGTCCATATGTTTTTATCAAAAAATCAAAATCTAGATTTGCTATCGTCGCAATATATGTTGATGATTTAAATCTTGTGAGGACTCCAGAAGAGTTAACAAAAACAATAAATTATTTAAAGAATGAATTTAAGATGAAAAATATTGATAAGACAAAAATTTTCCTTGGCCTGCAAATTAAACATCTTCCAAATGGAATTCTTGTTCATCAACCAATGTACACAGAAAAAGTCTTGAAGCATTTTTACATGGATAAAGCTCATCCTTTGAGCACTCCAATGATGGGTCGGTCACTTGATGTCAAGAAAGATCATTTCGACCACAAGAAGATAATGAAGAAAATCTTGGTTCTAAAGTACCATATCTTAGGGCAATTGGTGCTTTGATGTATCTTGCAAATTACACAACCTGATATAGCATTTGCAGTTAACTTACTAGCAAGGTATAGTTCCACACCAACTCGAAAACATTGAAATGGAATTAAGCATATTTTACATTATCTTCGTGGAACGACTGATTTGGGACTGTTTTATCCAAATGGATCAAATCCACTATTAGTTGGATATGCTAATGCAGGTTACCTTTCTGATCCACACAAAACCCAACCACAAACAAGATATTTATTTACTTATGGAAATACTGCTATTTCATGGAGATCTGTTAAGCAAACAATTTCTGCTACTTCCTCAAATCATGCAGAGATTATTGCAATTCATGAGGCGAGTCATGAATGTGTTTGGTTGAGATCGGTAATTCAACATATTCGTGAGAACTATGGATTATCATCAATCAAAAATAGTCCAACGATATTATACAAAGATAATGCCGCTTGTATTACTTAAATTAGAGCAAGCTATATCAAGGGTGATAGAACCAAGCATATTGCACCAAAATTCTTTTATACACATGAGCTCCTAAAGATTGGCGATATTGATGTCAAGCAGATACAATCATGTGATAATTTGGCCGATATGTTCACTAAGCCATTACCAACTACGACTTTTAAGAAGATGGTGCACAACATTGGCATGCGTCGACTTAAGGATATTTTTACCATGAACAATGAAAGTTCTATGTACTCATAAGGGGGAGTATTTCTAAAGGATGTGTGCTGATTGTACACTTTTTCCTTCACTAAGGTTTTTTCCCACTGGGTTTTCCTTTGCAAGGTTTTAATGAGGCAATCCTAAGGCACTAGAAATTATACAAGAATATTGAACTCTTTTTCCTTAGCCAAATTTTTTTTGTCCCCACGGGGTTTTTCTTTGGTAAGGTTTTAACGAGGGATATTCTTAGTGAGTGGTCATCCAATGGGGAGTGTTATAAATGTATGAAATTACAAGAGTGTGTAATGTTACCTTCATAAAGGGATGGAGTTATATTCTTTAATACATGGTGTTGCATTCTTAAGAGTTCTCTCCATCTGATTCTTAACATATATAGACATGTGAGCTAATTACAAAGGAAGACACACCTGTATTCAAGAAAGATAATAATTTACGTGGATGACTACTTAAAGAATAAAGTTTATCCACTATCTTCTATATTTATTTCTTTATCTTCTTAATATTCATTTTAATTTATAACATATATATATATATATGTTTTTAAAGTTTTAAAACTATTATCATACTCTAATGGTGTAAAAAAAAAAAAAAAAATAGAAGGTCTTACTCAATGCATAAATCTTCCACTTTTGCAAGGTCTAATAAAGTTATCAGCAGGCCACCTAAAATTTTCTTTTCGATAGGTTAATTCTATAGATTCGAAAATGTGATCTTTCTAATTTATTTTAAAAACTAACATGTTATAATTTTTTGTTACATATAAAATAAAATATATTAAATCAGTTAAGGCGTAAAGAGATGGAAGTGGTATGGTAGAAAAACATTCTTTTATGGTTTCCTCAAACAATACAAAAACATGCTTTTATGGGGTGGCTTACTTTGAAAAATAGGTTGACTACAAAATATAGATTGATGCAGTGAGGTTTCTCCGGGATAGTTATTGTGCATTCTATACAAATAAAATAGAGAGTATGGAACATTTGTATTTTGAGTGCTCCTTTACCAAGAGAATTTGGAAACATATTATGGGGCTTTGCCTAGTAACTGATGTTCCTCCTATTATTTGAGATGAAATAGTCCAACGGAGAGTGACTATTTTAAAGGGCAAAAGTTTTTAGAGCTACCTTTTGCAAACTGGTCTAGTGGGCTACAATTTACCATATATGGTTGCAAAGGAATAGCAGATGTCATGGAGGAGCTGTTTTGATAGAAGAACAAATTATACACAGAATTAAATGGGATATTAGAGCCAAAATGGAGAATGTTGTTATGGCTGGAAATATCATGCTTCACAAAGTTTTAAGCTCTAGATGGGTCATACTTCTTTAATATGATAATGGCTCTTATGGCCAATGCCAATTATGTTTACTAGTTTTTTCTATGGATTAAGTTGTTGCTTTAGTTAGTGTGTAATAGCAATGTCGCGGAAGTTACAAGAAAATAAACATGTTGCTTTCTGAACGAGAAAAAAAAAAAAAAAAAAAAAAAAAACACACACACACACACATTAGCTTTTGAATGAAAAAAGAAACAAAACACGTTAGCTTCTTAATGAAAACCTTTAATCCACGAGGGGTCCATTGAATCCACAAGATGATAGGGTTCTGGAATGCACCAGAGAAAAATAGACAAATTCTGTATTTTTATAAATCTAAAAACTAAACTACCCTGGAAGCTACAATATGTTTAAATAGTAAAAATAAACCCTAGGACGGCTAGGAAAACACTCAAAAACCCTAATTCGTATTAATCACATAATTGGGTGGCAAAATAGTAGCTTTTGCAAAAAAATTGCAAAATTGAAATAATTGCAGAAATTGAAAATACTGTCTCTAAGAGACGTCCCAAAACAAATGAGACTGTTGTTGTGCAAATAGCAGCTCAGGACTCAAATCAATAATAGTAAATAAGTGGAAATTAAATAACAAGCACACACAAAGAACACAAGAATTTATGTGGTTCGGCAAACTGCCTACCTCCACGAGGACGACGAAGAAATTTTATTATAAAAATAGGGAGATAATATAGTGCACAATAATACTCTCTAGAAATCCAAATCCCAATACACCCTAACTCTCTCTCACCCACAAGACAAGAAAACACTATTCTTCTTCTTATGCGGCTACTGCTAGGTTTTTAGGAATAACTCTCTCATACGGCTGCCCTTCGTCTCAAACCTAATATATATATATATATATATATATATCATAGGTCGGCAACACTAGGAGATACATTCCTAGTTGTACTTGGTCATCCTTGACCGACTTACAAGAATGGGCTTGGGCTTCAGTGGCAATTCAAGCCACCCACGTCAACAAATCTCCACCTTGGTTTGAATTGATCAAGTTACACGAGCAAACTCCTCCATCGCCTCCACTTTAGCCCTTAAGGGCTTACAAGTTGCAAACACCAATCAAGTCCAAGTAGTGCTTGAACTTGTTTGTTGGAACTGGCTTTGTTAACATATTAGAGGCGTTCTCACTAGTGAGAATCTTTGACAAAGAAATATCACCAAACGAAACCCATTCTCTGATCTTGTGATACCGCACAGCAATATGCTTTGTTCTTGCACGATATACTTGATTCTTCGCCAAATGAATTGCACTCTGACTATCACAATGTAGCACCATGCTATCTTGCTTGAAACCAAGCTTATTAACCAATCCACTAAGCCAAACGGCTTCTTTTCCTGCCTCTATCATCGCCATATATTCTGCTTCTGTAATGGATAGAGCAACTACATCTTGTAGTGTAGACTTCCAACAAATTGGACCACCAACAAACCTAAACACATAGCTTGTCGTGGACTTTCTAGAATCAATGTCCCCTACATAGTCGGAATCCACATAACCCATAGCTTCTGTACTAGCTCTCTGATCAAATAGGATACTGAAATTACGAGTGCCTGTAAGATATTTAAAGATCCACTTTACTGCATTCCAATGTTCTTTGCCTGAATCTACCATATACCTACTAACCACACTGACTGCATGAGAAATATCAGGCCTAGTGCACACCATTAAATACATGAGACACCCAACTGCATTTGCATATGGCACTTTAGAAATATACTCTGACTCCTCATCTGAACTTGGACATAACTGTGAGGACAATTTAAAATGGGCAAAAAGCAGTGTACTAACAGGTTTTGCATCAAGCATACTAAACCTCTCTAACACCTTCTTAAGATATCCCTTCTGAGATAACCATAATTTACCTGCCCCTCTATCTCAATAAATTTCTATCCCAAGGATATTCTTGGCAGCTCCAAGATCCTTCATGTCAAATTCACTACTCAACAAAGACTTCAACTTCACAATTTCTTGCTTGCTCTTTGCAGCTACTAGCATGTCATCAACATATAAAGCAAGAAATATATAAGAGCCATCAGCAAGTACTCTAAAATAAACACAACAGTCATACTCACAGCGCATGTACCCATGTGTGACCATGAATGAATCAAACCGTTTGTACCATTGCCTGGGAGACTGCTTAAAGCCATATATTGATCTCTTCAACAGACAAACATAATCTTCCTTGCCAGGTTCTTTGAAGCCTTTGGGTTGTTGCATGTAAATCTCTTCTTCTAAATCTCCATGGAGGAATGCGGTCTTCACATCTAGCTGTTCTAACTCCATGTCATGCATTGTCACGAATCCTAGGATTACTCGAATTGAGGTGTGCTTCATAATTGGTGAAAAAATTTCATTTTAATCAATTCCTTCTCTCTGTGAGTAACCCTTAGCCACTAACCGTGCCTTGAATTATTCACCTTCCTTTTCTGACAATGCTTCTTTCTTGCGGAATATCCACTAGCAACCAATAGCCTTCTTTCCCTTGGGCAATTTCACTAATTCCCAAGTCTTATTCTTCTGTAGTGACTCCATCTCTTCTAACATTGCTACAAGCCATTTATCATTGTCATTCCTATTTGTAGCCTCCTTGAAAGTGAATGGATCTCCACCGCTAGTTACGAGAGCAAAACTAACCATGTCTTCAAAGCCATATCTCTGTGGTGCTTTGTGAACCCGCTTCTCTCTACCTTTAGCAATTGAATAAGGCTCTTCTTGTTGCTGCTATGGATCAATCTCAGCATCACCCTTATCACTAGGTGAACTATTCTCGTCAAAATCTACCTCAATAGTTAATTTCTCCTGTGGACTATCATCAAATGTCTCTGCTTCATTCTGTTTCAACATAAGGGCTTCATCAAATATGACATCTCTGCTGGTCACCGTTTTCTTTGAGATTGGATCCCAAAGCCTGTAGCCTTTAACACCTTTTTCAAAACCAAGAAATACACATTTTCTTGACTTTGAATCCAATTTAGAACACTCTCCACTCTGCACATACACATAAGTTGGAAAACCAAATATTTTTAGACTTGAATAATAAATTGATCTACCTGACCAAACCTTTTCTAGAATCTTGAAATCTATGGCTGATGATGAAGATCTATTAATAATGAAGTTTGCTGTGTTAAATGCCTCTGCCCAGAACACCTTAG
This sequence comes from Lithocarpus polystachyus, assembly GCA_033629205.1. Classification (NCBI taxonomy): domain Eukaryota; kingdom Viridiplantae; phylum Streptophyta; class Magnoliopsida; order Fagales; family Fagaceae; genus Lithocarpus; species Lithocarpus polystachyus. The sequence continues at coordinate 8,522,709 of CM066168.1, read as the reverse complement.
GCAACCCTACATTCAATCTCATGCATTTGGCTCTTTCTGCTAAGGTTCTGTTCATTCTCTCTGCAACCCCATTCTGCTGTGGAGTTCCTTTAACTATGAAGTGACGAGTAATGTCTTCTAATTCACAAAATCTTATGAATTCTTTATCTTTATACTCTAGTCCATTATCTGTTCTAAGGTATTTTATTTTCTTGCCAGTCTGATTCTCAACCTGTGCTTTCCACTTTTTAAATATGCCAAACACATCAGCCTTATGCTTCATAAAATAAATCCATACCTTTCTAAAGTAATCATCAATGAAACTAACGAAATACTGAGCATCACTATGAGAAGAAACTGATACTAGATCCCAAACATCTGAATGAATGTAGTCAAGAACACCCTTACTTGTATGAGAGCCTGTCTTGAAACTGACTCTATGCTGCTTCCCATACACACAATACTTGCAGAAGTCTAACTTTCATGTCTTCACCCCTTTCAATAAATTTCTCTTGTGCAACTCTAACATACCACGTTCACCAATATGGCCAAGTCGCATATGCCATAATTTTGTGTCATTAGTGATGGACTTCACCGGAGTGGTGACTACAACTCTTCCTACAACTGTGTTCCCAATCAATCTGTAAAGCGTGCTTACTTTTTGTCCCTTCATCACCATCAAAGCACCTTTGGTAATCTTCATGATTCCTCCCTTTGATGAATATGAATAGCCCAAATCATCCAATACTTCTAAAGAAATTAAATTCTTTCTAAGACATATCTAACATTACTAAGAACTCTCACAACTCCGAGCATGTATCATCATTACCCATTTGGACCATACCACCGTTGTAAGGCTTATATGTGTCAAACCAATCTTTCTTTGGAGTCATATGATATGAGCATGCTGAATCTAAAACCCAAGATTCCAATAGAACATTGTTACTTGATGAAACTAAAAAGTAGATCTGCACCAACTGCACTGTCATTTGATGTTTCTTCAGCAACACTAGCTGATTCTAGGGGCTTCTTTCCATTCTTCTTCTCCTTTAAATGCTCTTTCAACTCTTTACACTGATTCTTGTATTCCCCTTTCTTGTGACAATAAAAGCACTCTACATGTTTCTTTGCACTCGATTTAGACTGTGATCTGTTCCTGTTGGAGTTCCGTCCTCTTGACCTACTTCTACCCCTATTACTCGACTCAGACTTTACAATAAGTCTATCAGCCTGAGAACCATCACCATCTTGCTTCATCTTTATGCATGACAAGAGAGCACTAGTCACCTCCTTGAGTACTATAGTTTCTTTTCCGTACATCAACGTAGTCACTAGATGATCAAAAAAAGTAGGAAGTGACGCTAATAAGAGTAACGCTTTATCTTCGTCCTCATAATTCACCATAAAACTTTACAGTTGGGTGTTCAACATGTTAAACGTGTTAAGATGCTCCAACAAATCTAAACCCTCATTCATATGCAAACTATACAGTTGCTTCTTCACATACAACTTGTTCGTCAAATTCTTTCTCATATAAAGACCTTCTAGTTTTTCCCAAACCTCCTTTGCGGTCTTTGCTTCTAGGATGTTGTGAATGACCTCATCACCTACGTTTAGACGAATAGCGCTAGCTGCTTTCTCATCCATCTCTACCCATTCTACATCCTTCATTGTTTCCGGTTTCTTCTCCTTCCTAAGCAAGGCCTTGTGAACTCCTTGTTGAATTAGGAGATCCTTCATCCGCCTTTGCCAAAGTGAAAAATTTCCTTTACCACAAAACTTCTCTACATCATATTTTGTGCTTGACATCTTTACTGTATTCAAAGGATTGACTCCTAACCTAGCTCTGATACCACTTGTTGTGCAGATAGTACCCCAGGACTCAAATCAATAATAGTAAATAAGTGGAAATTGAATAACAAGCATACACAAAGAACACCAGAATTTACGTGGTTCGGCAAACTGCCTACCTCCACGGGGATGACGGAGAAATTTCACTATAAAAATAGGTTGATAATATAGTGCATAATAATACTCTCTAGAAATCCAAATCTCAATACACCCTAACTCTCTCTCACCCACAAGACAAGAAAACACTATTCTTCTTCTTATGCGGCTGCTGCTAGGTTTTTAGGAATGACTCTCTCATACAGCTGCCCTTCATCTCAAACCTAATATATATATATATATATATATATATATATATCATAGGTCGGCAACACTAGGAGATACATTCCTAGTTGTACTCGGTCATCCTTGACCAACTTACAAGAATGGGCTTGGGCTTCAGTGGCAATTCAAGCCACCCACATTAACAACTATTTTCTAACTTTTAAATTAAAATTTATTAAGGGAAAAAAATACTATAAATAGCAAAAACACTTTTTTCATAGCCTTAACGAAGGAATTTGCCTAAATTTAGGCAACGCTCAAAGTTTTGAGTTTGGATCAGAATACTGTTTCCCTTCAACTTGCCAAATTTCATGCAATTCCGAAATCGTCACCCTGATGGCTTCTACTGGCACCCACCTTGATCCTACTCCGTGACTTCCAGCGCCCTTGCTGCTCCAATAAGGTCTGTGCTATCTGTTCTACATCAGATAGGAGTGCTAGATGGAATTTTGTTCTCTTATTTGCAGGTTGTAGCTAGAAGAGTTGACTCTGTTTTTATCTGAGTGTGTAGACTTACTGTCATTTGTTATATGAAATTACTGAATTCTCAAAAAGAAAAAATAAGAAAAAAATATATATATTAAATCATTTTAAAAGTATTCTTTATATATATATTATATATAACATTATTAATTTAGAGGTTATTTTTATATTTAAATTTTGATATATTTACCTTCGTCTTCGAAAGAAAAATCTTACTCCGACACATTGGTCGTACACCTTGAGTTATAAAACAAGTTAACACTTCACAAAATTGTGTGCACTTAATTAGTTCTAGTGGTCTATCAATAAGCTCAAATTAAGATTCTAAATTCTTCAAGCTAAAGTTTCAATCCGTCACAATCAATCTTTTGTGTATCACAATTAACTCGCATTGTCTGAAGCACGAATGGCATAATATATATCGTTCTCCCTTTTGTTCCCTGAAAAAGTTAACCGTGAATAAGAAGCACAAACAGTTTTACTTGTGCTTGATACCATGCTTGATGCAAAAGATAGAAACAAAAACAGTTTTGCGGCAAAAGTTTATCCGAAACTTGCTATGTAGGTAAAGGCTGCTTCACGTGTATCACATTTTTACTTTTTATTGTTTGAAGCGGATACATTGCATAAATAATCTGATCGAAATCTCCTGGCCAGTTCAACCTATTTATTTAAAATCTTTAAATAATCTAAATATAATTCTATATATACCTTAACATTTCACATTCACAAATTCTCAAAAAAAAAAAAAAAAAACATTTCACATTCACATCATTCATACTTCAGTAATAATGAAATTCTTATAATCACAAGTGATCCAAAATTTTAGCGGATGGATGGACAAAATTTAAAACAAGAAGTGAAATAAATAAAAACATAACGTATCTATAATCATTAAAAAATGCTCACTTCTTTTATTAAAAGGACCATTGAACGTAACTACTTTCTTTTTTTTCTTGGGTAGGGGCTATATTTTGTAAGCCAATCACTTCAATTGCCCCTAGGCATAACATAATTTTTTTTAAAGTCCGCGCGCGCGTGTGTATATATATATATATATATATATATATATAAGATTAAGAATATTAACAGCAAGCTTTATAACTCGGTGGTATAGCCTACTCTCTGCTATTAGGAGAGTTAGTGTTCGAATTCTCTCCTCATTATTATAACTAGGATTGTAAATAAACCAAATTGTTTATAAACAATTCGAGCTTGTTCATGAAAAAAAACTATGTTTAAACCCAAGTTTAGATTCAATTATTAAACGAATCAAGCTCAAACATAATAATATGATTGTAAACATAATGCTCAATTTGACTATAAAAAATATTATAGTTTAATATGTATAATTATCTAAAAATATATCTATATATACTTGAAAAAAAATTATTATTTGTAGTTTATTGTTAATATAATTAGTAAATTCTTAGTAAAAATTAATCATAATATATGAAAACTTAAAATATTTTAGTCATGGTTTTTCTATATGTGAAAAAAGAAGCTCAAGAACAAATTTGAACATGTAATTTTCTATATGATGAGCTTGAGTTTGGCTTATGTTCGAAATAAAAAAAATTATAAAAAAAAAAAAAAAGCCTCAACTTAATAATCACTCGACTCGACTTGGCTTGGTAATTTATACAAAACAAAAAATAAGACAACCACAACCCTCAGAAAAAAAAATGTATAACTCTAACTCTGCGTAAAATATAATATATCATGCCAAACTAGCTAGATAAATAAAGTAGGAAGGAACCAACCTTTTCACTATACCATTCAACATATATATATATATATATATATATATATATATATATATATATATATATATAGACACACTTGTCATAGAAAAGATGATCCCCGACTTGGTATATTAGTAGATAGCATAAACCTTTTTTTTTTAGGAATGAAGAATTGAACAATGTAAAGTGTAGATTCTTCTCCAAAAAAAAAAGGTAAAGTGTTATTTATATATACAAATAATTTTCCTATTCAGTAGTGTATATTGTATTTTAAATTCCAATCCCGGTATATTTCTCACGCTGAAGTTTCCACGTAGTAAACTAAATACGAGGAAGGACAGTAAACTAAACAATTTCAGTTCTCTTTCTTTGATACAAACTTGCTATGGCCGGGAAGGAGCATGTTGTTTCTATGGAGGGATTTTCTAGAAGAGAAGGCGGTGAAACAAGCAGCGGTGTCGCTGAGGACGCCCAGACGTACAGCATTCCTATTGAATCTACTACCCTGGAGGCAAGGATTGATGCAGTAATCGAGGCAAGAGAAAATTTGACACCATCCCCACCACCAAAGATACAAAAGGTTATATTCTTGCTGCGAGATCACAAGGATTTCCAGAAGCACTATGAACCAAGAGCAGTATCACTCGGTCCTATCCATAATGGTGGTAAGAAGTACAAGCTAGGAGAGAAGTACAAGCTTATGTTGACATGTGAGTTCGTCAAAGGTAGCAAAGAGATGATAAACGATTTGTACAAGAAGATTGGGGAAAAGATCAAGGAACTGAAGGAGTGCTTCGAGAAGGAAGTGATCGAAGGCTACGAGGATGAGGACCTCATTTGGTTGTTGTTGGTGGACGGCTGCGCTATACTACAATACATAGACTGCGCTGCTAACAACAGCTTCGAAGTGCTGAAGATTAAACCCGACAGCTTAGCCTTTACACAACAGGATTTGTTTTTGCTTGAGAACCAGCTTCCCTATCGTCTGCTCAGTTGGTTGATGAACTGGAGTGCGAATGAAGGCAAGTTGAAGAAATCAATTGACACTTACATTAAAAATCTCGTTACGGTACCACCTCCAGACGATCAATCAGCAATTTTCAGCTGGAAATGTCTAAGTTCGTTGTCGTGGCGTTGCTACAATAACGAAAAAGAAGAAACAACCCAGAGAAACAACCCAGAGACACCGCTGCAAGAGGACCCCATCCATCTTCTCGATCTTCTGAGGACACGTCTCTTGGGTAAGAACCAACAAATCAAGCATAAGAAACGAAATGGGAGTGGCCAAGTAACTTGGCAGTCCTATCGCAATGTGCAGGAGCTTCGAGCAGCAGGTATTAATGTGGAACGAACTAAAAAGAGAAATAGTTGCTTGAGGGACATAGATTTTACTACACTCGGTTGTTTGGGATACCTTTGGCTTCCTCCAATAACTGTTGATGACTCAACAAGGCCAATGTTCTTGAACTTGATAGCCTACGAGATGTGTCTAGATTTCCAAAATGACTTTGAGATCACCTCTTACATATCCTTCCTCGATTCACTGATCGATGAACCCAGCGATGTTAAGATGCTAAGGCAAGCGGGAATACTTTACAACTGCCTTGGCAGCGATGATGAAGTGGCTCGAGTCTTCAATGAGATAGGTACCGACTTGGTGCCTAACATCGAAATATACAGTGATGTCAAAAGAAAAATTCAGAACCTCTACAAGAAGCAGGGTAGGACCTGGATAGCTCAAGTCTTTCACGAACATTTCAGTAGTCCCTGGACGCTCACGGCCTTCTTTGGCGTATTGTTAGCACTTGCTCTAACCATCACTCAGACTTGGTATGCTGTCGACTCTTCCTGCGATAACTTATGCAAGAAATTGACACCAGACAAAATATGCAAAAGCTAAAATTTTATTTGCTGTTCTCTTTCCAAGTGTGTCTAGCTAGCTGAGAATTACGTGGTTTCTACGCCTTTCAGACCACTGTTTCCAAATAATAAGGCCTTAGAGATTCTACGAGCAAAAATAATTAGTATCACGCACTTTCACGTACAATTTGTCACAACATTCTTATATGTCATAATATGAATGGTTGTCTGTCACCATCACTGTATTATATGAATCCACTATTTTTTCTTTACTACTCATAACTTATCATATAGTACAGTTGTGACAAAATATGTATGAAAATGTGTAGTACTAGCATTATTGTTGTACGAGTCATGATTTCCATGGGTTTTCCCCATACAAAGTCATCTTTTTAATTTTTTTACTTGGTATTGTTGTTTCATTGCAAGTACAAAATAATTGTGTGTTGATGAAGGGAAATATTTTTGTGTTAGAGTTTGTGCGTGATTAGTGTTTAAGTGTTATATGTAATAAAGTGTAATGATTAATATATACTTCATCCAAATTCACATATGTCTAGTGATACGACCCCCTTCACAACCGCGTGCAAATCCTCTTTTCCCTTGAGGTGCTATGGTTAGATCTAAAGATTTTCAGCAATAAAACAGTAGACAAGAGAAAATTTATGGTTATACTTTGAGGGATAACCAAGACCTCCTCAACAAGCAAAGCTTGATTTTTACTAAAATATTCTCATACCTCTTTATTAATCATAATAGGCCTAATATAGGCTTACAACTGAACGTAAAAACAAATCCAACACCTAAACAATAGAAACAATTCCTACAATTGCTAACCTACTAATCTGATAAGGATAAAGGCAATTGCCATCCTACTAAATAGCAAATACTTGAAATATTAGATAACAATCAATAGCTAAGATAAAGATAAACTCCTAAGCAAATTCAAAAGTAAGAACCAATCTGGTATGGCAGCTGGTAGGTAACATCTTGCCTATATATATATGCTATGATCTACTAATTTTGCAAAGCATGGTCGTAGTAGACACAGTTCTCTCGGTCCTCTCTTTTTAATTTGCAGCATTCAAATTTAATACAGTGCAAGGTATCAGTTGCATTGCCTATGGTCAATTGCATCAACTTAATTAATGCCACATTCTCGTCATTGCACAAAAGTCGTGGCAGCTATTTGAGTAATGAGGGGGGATTATCTTCATTTCTGTGGCTAAGCTCAGTGAGTTTTTTTGTTATTATTCTTTCTGAATGAAGGAGATGAATAGATAAACTATTACTTACAAGAAATGCTAAATTATTTCAATTTGTTAGAAATACTAAATAATTGTATTGTATTTCTCAATCAAAAAATATACATGAGTGTGCCTTTATATAGGAGGCATATGAGTGTAGTACAAGTAGGAGTGTTGTACAAGTAATCTAGTGTGCTCTACAAGTAAACTAGTTAGGCCTAAAGCCCACAACACTATACACATTAACAGCCCCCCTCAAACTCAAGGTGGATGTGAGACCAGCTTGAGGTTGTCAACTAAATTACGAAGGCGTCCTTTAGGATGTGACTTGGTGAAAATATTTGCAAGTTGATCTTTGGAGGAGACGGAGAAGAGCTGGAGAGCACCATGGACAAGATGAAAACGGATAAAATGACAATCAATCTCGATGTGTTTAGTCCGTTCAAGGAAGACATCATTATGAGCAATATGAATGGTACTCTGGTTGTTACAATAAAAAGGAGTAGTAGTGGATGTGGACACACCTAAGTCCTTAAGAAGCCACCGTAGCCAAAGGAGCTCAGATGTGGTATCAGCAAGGGCACGATATTCTGCTTCAGTACTGGAGCGAGCCACATGAGTTTGTTTCTTACTTCACCAAGAAATCAGAGAAGAATCAAGAAGAAAGCAATAACCAGTGGTGGACCTGCGATCAGTGGGATCTCCTGCCCAATCAGCATCAGAAAATGCACGGAGAATAAGAGGAGACTGAGCAGAGTAGAAAAGACTATGGAAGAGAGTGCCCTTTAAGTATCGAAGAATGCGTAGAACAGCAGCATAGTGAGTCGATCGAGGAGCAGACAGATATTGGCTCAGCTGGTGAACACCATAGGAGATGTCTGGACGAGTGACAGTGAGATAAACTAGGCTGCCAACCAAGCGTCTGTAAAGAGAGGGATTAGGCAATGGTTTTCCTCCTGAGGGAGTCAGATGCGCATTAAGCTCAACTGGAGTGTCAACAGTCTTGCTATCAGTGAGTCCAGCTCGAGACAAGAGTTCAGAGGCATACTTGGCTTGAGTAATATAAAGTCCATCTGTAGAATGAGTGATTTCAAGACCCAAGAAGTAGCTGAGATGTCCAAGATCTTTCATCTCAAATTGCTGACTGAGAAAGTCCTTGAGTTCTTGAATGCCACTGAGGTCATCACCAGTTATGATCATATCATCCACATACAGGAGAAGTAGAATAGTGCCTTTGTCAGTGCAACGAAGAAATAAGGCAGAATCATAATGACTGGCGATGTAACCCAAGCGAGAGATGGTAGAGCTGAATTTGGCAAACCAAGCTCGTAGAGCTTGTTTAAGGCCATAAAGTGCACGTCGAAGGTGACAAACATTATTTGATTCAACAGAGAGACCAGGAGGAGGTTGCATATAAACATCTTCTCTTAAATCCCCATTAAGGAATGCATTTTTGACATCCATCTGGAAAAGGTCCCATTTACTGGCAGCAGCAACAGCTAAGAGGGCACAAACAGATGAGATATGAGCAACCAGAGCAAAGGTCTCTTCATAATCAATCCCATACTCTTGTGTAAAGCCTTTTGCAACAAGACGAGCTTTGTAGCGCTCAATGGACCCATCAGAGCGAGTCTTTATCTTGTAGATCCACTTACAACCAACCACAGATTTCCCAGGAGGGAGTGTCACCAAATCCCAAGTATGGTTTTTAGATAATGCATCAATTTCCTCTTTCATTGCAATCTGCCATAAAGGGTCAGTGGAAGCCTCACGATAGATGTGAGGCTCGTGCAGTGTAGCAAGGGCAGTGTAACAATGATAGTCAAGTAAATGTGCAGGAATGGATCTTACCCGAGTTGAGTGACGAGGTGGAATGTCTTGTGCAAGATCTTCAGGCGGAGCAGGAGCAGGGGACCCAAGCTCAAGGTTGGGTTTGGGTTGCTCGTCTTCAACCTGTTCATCTTCCACCTGTTCATTAAAGGGTGAACTAGGAAAGGGATCAATGATATCTCGTGGTTAAACTGAGAAGTCTATATGAAAATCAGGAGCAACTACAGGAGGATCAGGAGCAGCTACAGAAGGAATATGTGCCTCATCTAGAAAAAGATCTAAAACAGAGGAGGAAGATAGGGAGGCACGAAAGTGAGAAAGCTCGACAAAGAGGCGATGTTCCCAAAAGACAACATTATGGGAGACACGAAGACGATGAGAAACAGGATCATAACACCGATACCCCTTTTAAGTTTCGCCATAGCCAAGAAAACAATAAAGCCTTGACCGAGGTTCAAGTTTGTTATGCTCATGTGGCTGAAGAAGAACGAAACAGGCAAAACCGAAGGAGCGAAGGTGATGATAATCTGGAGATGACCCAAAAAGGCGCTCATATGGAGTTTGATTTTGGATGACAGGACTGGGAATGCGATTAATAACATGAACAGCATGGAGTGCAGCTTCGCCCCAAAAAGGAGCAGGAACTTTGGCAGAGAGAAGGAGAGCACGAACAGTATCAAGAATATGAAGTTTTCGTTTGGCTCTACCATTTTGCTGAGAGGTACCTAGACAAGTTAGTTGATGAACAGTGCCATAGGAATGCAAAACAGCTTGGAAAGCATATTGAGTGTAAGAGCATTATCAGATCGAAAATTTTTGATACGTTTGAAAATTTGAGTTTCAACCATTTTTGCAAAATTAGAATATACTTGCAATAATTCAGAACGATGTTTCATATGCAAAACCCAGCTATAACGGGAATAATCGTCAACAAATACAACAAAATATCGAGATCCACCAATACTAGAGACAGAGGAAAGTCCCCAAACATCAGAATGAATTAGGTCAAAAATATCAGTGGACACTAATTCACTAGTATTGAAGGGCAAAGCTGGTTGTTTTCCTAATTGACATGAAACACAATCAAAATTTTCTGTGGACACTGAGCCTAACAAACCTCTAGAAGCCAAGTGTTGTACCCGAAAGGAAGATGCGTGACCAAGTCGGGCATGCCAAAGTGCAAGGGAAGGAATAGAAGAAACTGCAGCAGCTGCAGCAACAAAAATAGGAGCAACAAGTGGAAGACGAAGGTTGTCTACGGGAAATATAGGTCCAACTCTGGGACCGGTCCCAAGCTCCTGTCCCGTCCTCGGATCCTGCACAATACACCCAGAATAATCAAAGATAATGCGATAACCCAACTCAGCTAATTGTCCCACAGAAAATAAATTGTAAGAAAGGTCAGGAACATTAAAGACCCCAGAAACTGAGAGGTTGGAGGTCGAAATAGAACCTATATTATGACCAGACATTGTGGAACCATTTGCTATGTGAATATTAAGAGGGTGTGGTGCAGGTTGAAGTTCAGAGAATAAGGACGAGTGAGGTGTCATGTGATTGCAACAAGTAGAATCCATAAGCCAAGAGAAAGGAGACATACCAGATAAAGATGAGAGAGAAGAGGAATAAGATGCATTACCAACCATACGAATGGCATTTGCGATGACATTTATAAGGTCATCTCTAGAAATGGTGAAAGTAGATCCAGAAGACTGAGACTGTGCAGTGACGGGAGCCATTGGTTGGACATTCTCAGTGTTAGCAACAGTAGCAGCAGGATTTGAAACAGCTGATTTGTTGCGATGATAGCAAGTCTCAATATTGTGGCCAAGACGTTTGCAAAAATTGCAAAAACATTTGCTGGATTGTCTGCGACGATTATTGCAACCAAAAGAAGATCTGTCCTTATTCTTCATTTAGAAGCAAAATATGCAAAAATAGACTGCAAAAATGAAATCTACGCGACAAACTGGGTAAGGAGCACCTAGACTGCAAAAAGTCAACTCTGGTCAAAAGTCAATGGTCAAACCTGGTCAAAGTCAATGGTCAACGCGGTTCAACGGTCGACGATGACGTCAGCAAATGAGTGGAGGATGACGTCAGCATATGAGTGGAGGATGACGTCAACATATAAGTGGAGGATGACGTCAGCATATAAGTGGAGGATGACGTCAGCAGATGACGTGGCGTGATGACGTCACCTAGGGCTGACGTCAGCAGGTGACTTGAAGCGCGTGAGAGCGCGTGCAGGCGCGTGGTGCTGCAGACGTGGCGCGTGGGAGCGCGTGGAACACCAACCGATCTGTGCAGTGGCGCGTCGCGGCGCGTGAGCTGCAGAGCAGAACCTTTGGGTGGCACGTGAGGGGCGTGAGGTCTCCGATGGCTTCGAGGCTTCCACGGATTTGTAGATCGGCGCAAGACGATCTCAGTGGTACCTTCAGAAATTTAATCGGAGCAATATTCGCTGCGGTGACACAAAGGGCAGTGGTCTTCGCAGTGTGAAACTCCTCAACGGCAGCGGCTGCAGGTCCGGAACCCAAGGACGATGGCTGGATGATGTCGAAGGGTCAACGGCAAAAGGCTGCGACAGCTACTGTGACGGCGGAAGCAATGTTGGGAATGGAGTAACACCAATAAAGAAAGGACTGCTAAGAAAGGGTCAGAGCAGTGGCTCTGATTCCATGTTAAAAATACTGAATAATTGTATTGTATTTCTCAATCAAAGCATATACATGAGTGTGCCTTTATATAGGAGGCATATGAGTGTAGTACAAATAGGAGTACTGTACAAGTAATCTAGTGTGCTCTACAAGTAAACTAGTTGGGCCTAAAGCCTACAACACTATACACGTTCACACAATTTAAAATCCAAATAGAAAATAAATAAATAAATAAATTTTCATGTGGATACTCATGATAGGGATAGCAAATAACATAAAACAATTATCCTTGTTGACAGTCCAAGCCCAAAGGCTTCATGTCATTTGAAGCAGTCATTTAACTTACAAATTGTCCTAACACAATTTTTGTAAGAACTTCTTTGAAAAAAAAAATTCCGAATTGATTATTGTTTGCAGTTTGTGGTTTTATTGCAAAGATATGTGACTTCTTGTAAACCAGCAGCAAACTCTTTAAAGTAGGGGCTAATTATATATCACCTTGAAGAGAGTAATTTGAACACGCCCTAACGTCAAATTGTGTTTTCTGATTGTTCCCTACTCAATTTCTTCGATACAACATCAATTTAGATCTAAATATATAATTATGTGCCTACCTAATACAATCTTTTAAAACTACACTTTTTCAAATTACAATTTTTTAAGCCTAACTTTTTCTTTTTTTTCTAAGCAAAACACATTACATTTTCAAGAAACTTAAGAATATGCAGTTTTTCATAAGCAAAATCCTTTTTTCTTTTTTCTTTTTTCTTTTTCTTTTTTTTTTTTTTTTTTTTTTTTGCTTTTGGAGAATTAGAGATGACACTATATTACTTTTAGAAGATAATAAGTGATTAGGAATTAGATATTTTTATTGCATTTGTCTTTTATATAAAGTGACTAATTATTTAAATTATTTTAAATTAAATAAATCTGTATATGTTTCAAAAGTTTTAAAACTATTACTGTACTCCAACAGTGCTGTTTCTAATTTATTTAATGAAAAAATAGATGGTTGTATTCAATGCATAAATCTTTCATTTTTGTAAGGTCTTGAGCACGCATGCCCAGAGAGAGAGAGAGAGATGAAGCTAGGCGGGGCCACGGGCCATGCCCCCCCCCCCTAACTTCTTGAAATTCCTATTTATGATGCACTGCAAAAAATTCGTCCTGTCCCAGCGTTTTTTTCACGGCACTTTTATAAAACGCCGTAATAGATACGCCTGTACCAGCGCTTTTTGAAAACGCTGGTATAGGTAGTACCTATGCTGGCATTTTTCAGAAACGCTGGTATAAGAAGCCCAAAAGCGCTGAGATAGGGTTACTGAATTCCCAAATGGGAAAAGCCCTATCCCGGCACTTTTGTAAGCGCTAGGATAGGTGGACCCTATTCTAGCGCTTCCAAAAGCGCTAGGGCAGGTCACTTCCCATAAAGGAATGGAGTAACCTATCCCAGCGCTTTTGGAAGCGCTGGGATAGGTCACTCCATTCCCTTATGGAGAAAGACCTGTCACAACGCTTTTGGAAGCGCTGGGATAGGATCACCCTGTTCCAGCGCTTCGAAAAGCACTGGGACAGGATCATTCCATTCCATAATGGAGAAAGACCTGTCCCAGCGCTTTTGGAAGCGCTGGGATAGGTCACCTTGTTCCAGCGCTTCTAAAAGCGCTGGGACAAGTCAATCTCCATTTCGTATAGAGAAAGACCTATCCCAGCGCTTTTGAAAGCACTGGGACAGGTCACCTATAAGGATTTTTTTATTTTTTAAATCATAACCTTTTGCGATGAAATCATCCCATTAGCGACGAAATGAAGTCGTCGCTAAAGGCCATATATATATATATATATATATATGATCACAAAACATTTCAATACCCAAGAGCCATTTCGGTCCAAAAAAAAAAAAACCAAGAGCCAACCAAAAAAACCAAAAAACCCAAACCGCATTTGAAGCCACCGTTGCCGATGAGCTCAACCCGTCGCCAATCCACTTCAGCTCGCGACGGTTCGCGACGCTTCAGCTCGCGAAGGTTTGCGACGGTTCGCGACGCTTCAGGTCGCCGGCCGTTCGCGACGCTTCAGCTCGCTGGCCATTCACAACACTTCAACTCGCGGCCGTTCGCGACGCTTCAGTCCTTCGCCGACCGTTCGTGATGATTCAGTCCTTCGCCGACCGTTCGTGATGATTCAGTCCTTCGCACAATCTGTGACGCTTTCGGCGATGCTTCAGTCCTTCGCACCATCGGTGACGCTTCCGGCGACCCTTCGCCTTCCACCCAGCCGGCGACTCTTCGCCTCCCACCCAGCCGACACGCTTCCGGCGACGCTTCAGTCCTTCGCACCATCGGTGATGCTTCCGGCGACCCTTCGCCTTCCACCCAGCCGGCGACTCTTCGCCTCCCACCCAGCCAACAAACCTTCGCCTTCCACCCAACTGGCGACCCCAAACGTGTAATGGGTATTTTTTTTTTTCCTTTTGAGTTAATTTTTTTGTTAATTTTTGTTTAATGATTCTAGTTCCTTTGGGTATTTTTGTTTAATGATTCTAAATGCTTGATGTTAATTTTTTTGTTTAATGATATTAGTTCCTTTAGGTATTTTTTTGTTTGATACAGTAATGGGTATATGCATTTTTGTTTAGTTTGGGTATTTGATATTTACTGTGTAATGGTTGTGAATTGTGAATTCCTTTTCTCTATTGAATAAAACCTTGGATGTTTCCTTGCACATTGATTATGCTCCACGATTAGGAGGATCCGATTTCTACAGTGCAAGATCTCAAGTACTCTTTGGTTTCACTGATCCCTCTCACATTTACCTAAATTATTGTAAGTGACTAATGGGTATTTTGAAAATTCTATTTTTGTTTCTAGGTTGTGTGTATTAATGTATATAACTATTTGTATGTGTGTATTTTCATCTAGGTCTGACTTGGTTATGCATTTGAATTTGGATTTATGAGTGTAAACTATGAAGTCTTTGTGGGTTTAGATATTTGTTGAACCAGATCTAGGACAAGTTTGATTTGTGTGAAGTTTGGGTTTCTATTTTAGTTCAAGAGCTTGAATTTTTTTGGGGCATTTGGTTTTGGAGTTGTTCTTTGGGATTGAGATCTGTTGGGTATTTTCAGTAAGCAATTTGGTCAAAAAGTTTAGTAGGTTTTAGCCATTTATCATCCACTTTTTTAATTTGAACTTATTTTAAGTAATCCAGTTGGATTTGAAATGTGGATTACCATAGATGATTCCCTTATTTGAGTTGAATAATTAAAGTTTCTCACCTCTTTACCGAAAGCTCATCTGGGTATATGAATAATTCAGAGAAGAGCTAATTTAGCAATAGTAAGGGGAAGATGAAGTCTGACATGCCTCTTGATTTTGATGTGTTCCAATTGTCACCAAAACGTTCACAATGAGGATAACTATTACTGGGTTTTATATTTTATTATTCTGTCTTCCTTGTGCAGTATATGGAAGTGATCCTTGTGCAGTATATGGAAGTGAATCTTCTTTTGTATTTTATACTGCAACTTCTGCAAATCCTCTTGAGCATTGTATGGTAAAGATTTATTGAATTTAAATACAAACTTTGCATTTTTTTTATATTAGGAAAATTTAGATTTTCCTGGTGTTATTTATTTTCAAAAACTGCCATTATGTGTACCTTTTCTACATTTGTTTCCCCCACTAGCCTCCACAAGAATCTTAGGCTGATAGGAATTATGTTAGTCACTACATCTGTAATATTCTTAGAAATCTACACTAGCTTGGATTTTGTAGTGGCATGTCTTGCCCTAGATTTACAATTTATAAGTTGTAGACATGCACATATCAACCCAATTTTTATTAAGAGAAACAACCAATTGTAAGGGGGGAGGGGTTGTTTCTTTGACATGCTAAGTTGGCCTGAATACTGGATATGAATAGCTTCTCAGCATTATGCACTTGTGCATAGCCAGCTAGCTTCTTGATGGATTTTTCAGTTTAGGTGTACTTCACTTCAGCTGCTATACAAATTTTTTGTTTGAACTTTTCTTTCCTCAGCATATGTTGTGGACTTTGGGAGTCCCTAAAATGTTTCTCTTTGAAACTTTTAGAGATTGAAGTTTACCTATGTGAGGATGGTATATTTCTGATATGAAATGTTATGATTTTTTTTTTTTTTTCCATGTGTTGGGTTTCATAAATAATTTTTGGATTTTTTGAAAAATTATCTGGGACATGAAATGAAATTATGGATTTGACAAATGATTTTATGATAATTCAGGAGCTTGCAAATCTACCAACCTTGGAGCCAATTCAGAGTGATGGAAGTCCCTCTACTAGAAAGCTTTTCATCCTTTGGAATCCAGTTGTGTCCCCAAAAACCGTATGTGCTTTGCTACAATACATGCTTTACTTAGAGTAACTATGTGGTCAAGACATATCTATTTACTTTCTAGTGCTATTTAAGTGCAGATTTTGAAGGAAGCACAGAGTAGTGTGGATACTAGTGGATCTACAAATGTAAATTCTAATCTTAGACATTCTAGCCACTATCTTCTTTCTAAGAGGGGCAAATTAAATATAACAAAATTATTGAATTAAAAAAAATTCAAGACCCAATAAAAATTTTTATTTTATAAATTAATATTTTAGCTTAATAATGTTGTGTCCTATGTTTTTTTATTGTATAAAACTCATTTATAATTATTCACTCAAACCAAATATATAAATGCAAACAACAGTACATTGTAATAACTAATGATATATAGCGATATTTTATACTTTTATATATTATTATATAAAAGAAACTCAAAAATATTATAACATATTATATAATTAAAGTGAAAGACAAAAATCCACACTTGTCAAATTTACAGCCACAAAAACGTCATTGTGAAGTTGTTCTAAGCTGTACGTATGTCACATCATTATCATGTTTCAGTACATCAATGCTATGACATTATTTTTGGCATTTTTGGGACTTGTTTTCGTTGTCTTGCCTGGTGTAGATTTTGAGATTAGAGTTTAATGTATATTAGTTTATTGAGTAAGAAAATGATACAATTAAATTGATAAAATTGTGACAGGCATGAGATTCTTCAGGATACAGGACCCCATTTGGTTGATTCCATATGTGTTTATCGTGCCGGCTACATTGCTGAGGTCAAAACTGTTCTTTGATACTTTTTGTTATCTGACATTGGCCCCTCTACATCATGGTACATAATTAAATTACTTTCATATAAGTTGAAATACAAGGATAGGTAGATATGAATTGAAGAAAGTCCATTAAATATACGGGTGTCTCTCATTGATGAAAAGATGAGGGAGTATTTTTTTGTTTATATCCAAGGTAGAGTAATAAATGCATCATTGAGGAATATTAATTTATTAATGTTGAGGGAATGAAAATAGATAGAGGAAGACTTAAAATAACATTAGTAGAAGTAATTAAAAAGGACATATTAATTAAGAAAGTGATAGAAAGTATGATTTTGGATAGCATAGAATGATAGAAAATAATACATATGAATGACCTTGACTAATCTGTGAGGATCCATGGCCAACCCCATAGTTTTGAGACTAAAGTTTTGTTGTTTATTGATGATGATGCTCAATGTGTAAGACAAGTCTTTGTATGGATAACAATTTTGATGCTCGAATTTCAAATGTGGCATAAAAGTGTGGATTAGTAGAGTTTGGTAAGTCTTCAGTTTTTCGTAGGCTGAATCAACAAAGCCTAAAAAAGTTAATGACTTTATTTTCTTTTCTTAAGATGGATAGCTGACTTGGATTTAGATAGCTATAATGTATATTAGATTCTTTCACAGTAAGGGCATAAGCCATCGACATATACACACAAGCAAAATATATAGTTAAGTGGTTTATGGAAATGATTAAATTCTTTCTTAATACTTGTTTGATGTCGCCCATTACTTTCTTAGAAATCTAAACTTTTTAAGTATTTTTCTCTGGTGCCGCCCATTACTTTTTAAGTTTCCAGTTTTCCACCCATTATAGTGAAAGTCAATCATCTACTCTATCTAAGTCTCTTTCAATTGAAGTTTGTCCAATTTGATTCATCATATTCGATTGACAACTCCTTGGTCAAACATTTTAGTTACTCTTAGCATCTTCTTGGCAAATAGTACATGACTACCCTGCCAAAAGGTCAAAAGCAGGGAAAAAAGGTGATGGCTTTATTTTGTAAGTTGCTATTTTATTTTTATTAATGTTGGTAGAAAAAGTTTCAACAACCTGCTATCAATGCCAATCCAATGGCCCTGATCATAAATGGGGGCTTAAACTTCTAGTCTTAAGGAGGACTTGACTAGGGAACCTATACGTGATCATTAACTAGGCTTGAACTGTAGGAAGGGCTTGAGAGGCTAGTAATGAAGTCAGAAGTGCCCCTAATGAAGTCAGAAGTGTGCTACTTGAGGCTTGAGAGGCTAGTAATATTATTATTTTTTAAAGTTGTGCCTATTGGATCAACTTAAAGTTGAACTGTAATCTTGTAGTGTTTTTTCTTAAATCATTCATGTCTTTTTGGACTCTATGAGTCTATGGCTGTCTACTAAATACTACTTCTTAATCTAAATACCACTTCTTAATCTTCTTCTCCCATCCTAGTAACTTTGTTGTTATCATAGATTTAGTGCTCGCCATTTACAGGTAATATCTATCTTCTTCATCATATAATACTTACTTTTCTTTGCCAATGTTATTTATGTCTTTTATGGTAGTACCCAAAAAAAATTTCCTTCTGTGTAGGGAGTCCCAACATCATGGCATCAAATATGACTACCAATAGTTTCAAGGCTAATTTTCAATTGTATATCAAAACTAAAACAAGCCTATACCGTGGTTCACTTGTTACATGGTTTTGGACAGGAATTGACCTAATTTACGTCATTTG
Source organism: Lithocarpus polystachyus (assembly GCA_033629205.1). NCBI lineage: Eukaryota > Viridiplantae > Streptophyta > Magnoliopsida > Fagales > Fagaceae > Lithocarpus > Lithocarpus polystachyus. The sequence goes on along the minus strand of CM066168.1, from coordinate 8,503,833 downwards.
AGTTATCATAGTAGTGAGTAATGGTCAATTCGCTTTTGCAGGAGTGGCAGCTTGTTTGAAGTTTACCTTCTTCTTTCCGTGGGCAAACACTGGGATTGCTAAAGGGCGAGTAAGATTGGCTTCTTAATTCCCTTAAATTGTAAAATAATGTGTTTTACATTACTGCTGTGGTGGGTTATTGTTTTGGAGCAAGCGGGTGGCTTGCATGAAGAGAAAAGGTTGTGTATTTTATATTGGGAGTGTTGTTTGTTTTGTGAATGTTGACATAATTTTGTCTAAGTGAATACATATAGTATGTTGTGGTGGGTTGTTGTTTGGGAGCAAGCGGGTGGCTTGCATGGAGAGAAAAGGTGGAGTATTTTCTATTAGGAGTGTTGTTTGTTCATTTTTGAAAGTCAATGTGCAATGGTGAAATCGTAGTGTAGGTGCGCCTCATAACATTCTAGACACTTGGGATGTATTATTTTGTGTATATATAACATTCTAGACATTTGGAATGTAATTATTGATATGGTGTAATTAAATATATTTAGTTTCTTGGTTTAATGTGGTATTGTATTTGCTATTGGAAAATATGAATTGTGGTTCATTACAGTTGCTATAAATTAGGTATTGGAAAATATGTATTGTAGGTACATTACAGATGCTAAAAAAATTAAATTTTTTTTCCAAATTAAATTTTTTTTTTTAAAAATGACCTATCCCGACGTTTTGAAAACCGTTGGGATAGGGTTTGGCATAGGGCATGGGCATATGCCCTATACTAGCGCTTTTCAGAGCGCTGGAATAGGTACTGCTTATGCCAGCACTTTCAAAAGCGCTGATATAGGCCTTTTTTCATTATATTCACTCAAGACCTATGCCAGCACTTTTCAAAGCGCTAGCATAGGTAGTACCTATGCCAATGCTTTTAAAAGTGCTGGTACAGGTCCGCACGACCCTATCCCAACATTCAAAATGCGGCGGTTTGAAGCGCCAGGGAAAAAAACGCTGAGATAGGAATTTTAACCCTATCCCAGTGCTTTTTGGGGCTATCCCAGCGATTTTGAAAACGCTGGGATAGCCCCGTTTTTTTGTAGTGATGCAGAAAATTTCACAAATTTTCTATAAATTATTTTTTGTAATTAAACTTAAAAATGTTACAAACTCAAACTATTTTACCACATTTTTAACAAACTACTAATGTGGAAATATGACGTTAGTGATGGACCCATATTAGAACTAGTAAGATTTTGTCACATCAATAGTTTGTAAAATAGGTTGTGGCGATAACATTACTCTTAAACTTATTGCGCCCCTAGGATTTTGAGGAAAAACAAATAGTGTTGATGTAGTTCTTAAAATTGCTTTGGGCTTCCCTCAAATCTCTGAATAAATTTATTAAAAAAACCAGAAAATAAATACAGAGAACCATGAAGAAAATAGAATCTAGCCCATTTCTTGGCCCAGCCCCTCCAAATACCAACTTCAATAAATTTCCCAATCGGCAATATCCAAAAATATTTCTTTGTATAAATTAAGACTACTTAATAGTCATAACTCCTAAATAAATTTCGAAAAAAAAATTCCTCTGACATATATATTTGCACTTTACCTAAAAAAATAAGTCTGACTAGAAACAAAAACCAATAGGATCATATGGTCGTTGTAGCCTCCACACTACAATTTGCCTCTAAGACTAGTGCTAGTGCTCCCTTCAAATCAGTGATGGAGCAAGAAATTTTTTTTCTTTTTTTTTTCTTTATATTTTGCCTCTTTAACTGTTTATGTTTCCCCTGAGAAAGATGACTGTGAATAAGAAACATAAACATTTTTACTTATGCTTGATACCATGCTTGATGCAAGAGATAGAAACATAAACAGTATTATTGTAAAAGTTTATACAAAACTTGCTATGCATGTGGCTATGTAGGTAAAGACTATATCACGTGTATCACAAAAGAGCACTACAAGCCTTAGCACAACCACTCCTACCCCATCTCATAGGAGACCTCTTGGGACCAAATCTAAACTTTACCGTTTTGAAGAGCTTGAATTGCCAACTTTTTTCGGAAAAGCCAAGAAGTGAATTCAAACATTCAAGCTTGTTAGGTATTTTAGGTAAAGTACCCATGAAATTCCAATAATGGTTAAATATATCTCCTCAAAATCTTAAGTGGGTCAGCACAAATTTCTGGAAAGATAATTTGGGTCAAAGGGATATCACAAATCCAAACTCAAACCCGGATATTGAAATTAAATAAACATGAAGTAGTCAGCAGTGGAACTCAAACCCATTACCAATTTACCAAATGGTTGCAAGACTCCAAATAAAAAGGAAAGCGAAACGGGTTGAAAGTTGAAACTCCAAAGGGTATATAGAGTTTCTGGATTTTCATGCAAAGCACGAGAATTTCTACGAAGAAGTGCAAAATTATATATCAACTTTCACACATATATTACCATTTTCTTCAAAACTTCTAATAAATTTTATTTTTATTTTTTAACGTATTAGTAAACGTTGTCAGGTTATTTTTTACACATACAATATTCTCAAGGAATTATTAAAATTATTCTAGATAATGATCATACTTAGTGACAAGGAGAAAAATCACCTTGTCCAAAAGAAGAGAAAGCCAACTTCGTCCATCAAGCCAGCATCATCCATGTGACGAATGACTATAGCATACATTAAATGAGTTCCCCATAAATGACATGAGTAACGGTTAACGCACCAGACAAGAAAAAGCGTAACCGACAGACCAACGGATAGAAGACCATTAAAGTCTATTATGCCTCCGCATTTATTACTGATAAATTATTAAGATTGTCCATCTCTCGACAGATGAATTAAACGCTATTCAAGTAAAAGCATTGCGTACGGACATCAATGACGGACAAAGCCATAAAAGACATTCAATGCTTAAGACAGTTATGGAGTAACATACAGGCACCAACAGATGAATAGCCGTTGGCAGACAATAAAAGCCAGCCATTAATACCAATGGCTCCATATCTCATGAATGCAGATATTCATTCAGACAATGAAGACAATGACTATAAAAAACCCACACAATCCAAAGGCAAAGGTACACATAATTCTGATCCCAAAAACTATTCTCAAGTTGAATTCTTTTGCAATATACTTCAATTGAATCTCATTCTAACTTAATTGTCGGAGCATGTTTGGCAAACGCCACACCGGTGTATTAATATTTCTCCATCTCATATCTTATTGCAAGTTCGTCTCTGGATAAAGCCAACAGCTTCATCCATCCGTATTGACAAGGAGAGAAGAACAACATTAAAAACTATAAAGCCTAAGAAGAACAGCACCAACAGGTTCGTCATTGGACAAAGCAAACGCCTTCGTCCATCTGTATCAATGAGGAATTCAACTAACGATTTTTTGCATCATAAGTTTGGAGCCATCTGTGGGAACGTTTGCAAATCCATATATTTTCCCTTTTCTTGACGAAATAATTCCTCTCAATACTAGTTGGATTCCACAACACAGCAAATTTGCAGGGTCTCACAACTGCTGTGTTGAAATCATCCATCTACACAGACGAAGAACTCAACTGAGGATTTCCTGCATCACTAGTAGAGACTAAGTAATTAGCCATCGCTTTACTCCTAAGATAAAAGGCCATATGGTCCAAACTCGATCAATGATATCAGTCAATCCAGAAATTGGAAATCCCCCCACCACCATAGAAAAGCAACTACAGACGCTTTCGGCTGCCATTGAACAACTTACCCAACAGAAGGAAGCCCTAGTGCAACAAAATCAAGCGCTGGAAGTACGAATCGAACAACTGCGAAAGCCAAGACTTGAAGCCAGCAACCACCAAGTGCGCAGCTGTTGGATATATAACATGTTTGTATCGCATACAGAACATACGTAGCGGAAAATTAACGGATCTACTTCATTCGCAATAGATAACATGTGCAATGTAAATTTCAAAATATAAGAACAAGAGAGTGTACCTTGATATGGTGAATTTCAAATCAAAGATTAGAAGTACTTGGGAACACTTTTAATCTTCACTATAATTCCACTTGATGCCCAAGATGTGTGGTCTCTCAATCAGTTCTATGTGTTTTTTCTTGAGAGAATATGAAAGAGCCTCTTACACACCCACATACAAAACATTTCATCTTGATTTAAAATACTGTATGCTCTCCACATAACTGATTACCTAATTGGGCTAGCCTTTTGGGCCTTCCCAATTGGACTTTAGTGTGTGGCTTGGAGTGGGACCAAAAGGGAACAAATAAGACACTAGCTCCAATGGGCCTTGGGCTTTTCTGTCAACTCTTGACAAGTCCAAAGTTACTATTAATTATATTTAATACCACTTTATAAATATAATTGCACTCTAGGCCTTATTAATAAATTATATCCCAATACTTTATTATACATGCAACCCCTTCATAAAATATTCGTAATAATACAAAGTCATGAATATAGACTGCCACTTTGTAAATTACTACATCTTAATCCTTGAGTACCCGGTTTAATCCTTTTAAATTATTCATCATATATTTATGAAATCTAATTTTATAAATATATACTTTAGTCTTACTAAAGTGCTTAGGCCTAACTCTCTGAATAACTGAACCCATTAAACTTATCTCAAGTGAATATTTTATATCTCCGTTAAGAGATTATGAATTCCATCTTGAGAATATATGTTCCATCAACACTAAATGTGGCTGCCCAACATACTGATGTTTTGACCGTTACTTTAGATCTCACTCCTGATATATCAAAGCAACCTACATTTCATGATCAGGTCCATTATTCTCTCAGGATTAAGAGTCCATGTGAATAGAAGTCGTGAGATTTATTATTCAATTGACAGTCGTTAGGAGAATAATAAATCTCACTGTAGTCCAGTTCAATATGTCTTAACTCTTTAAACATATCAACTAGAAGTCTCTACTTTCATGATCAAGACAAATCATCTTAGTTAATATGTTATAGTCTTCACAGATGAAATGTCCAATTTCATCACCGACTACGAACTATAATTCTAAATTTACAAAGAACTTGTGATTTATATTTTCTGTGACTTTTCACATAAATCACATACTATGCATCTCATGGACTATATGATAATGTCCGAATATTTATGTTACCATTATTTTAGATAATAATAAAACAAATTTATCAAAAACAATATTAAGTCATATATCATTTCTCACATAATGTCATACATAATATCATACATAGCATCATACAATAGGATTTAAGGGCACTAATCCTAACATTCTCCCACTTGCCCTAAAGACTATGGTACTAATCTAATTATCATTCCCTTCAAATGTTACTCGAAGGTCTTTTGAGGTAAGGCTTTGGTAAAGGGATCTGCTAGATTTTTTGCACTTTCAATCTTTGCTACCACCACATCTCCACGAGCAACAATGTCTCGAATGATGTGATACTTTCTCTTAATGTGCTTTCCTTTCTTGTGATTCCTTGGATCTTTGGATTGTGCAACCGCTCCACTATTGTCACAAAACAATGTGATGAGAACTTGCTCCATTCTCACAACATCAAGATCAGAAAGGAATTTCTTGAGCCAAACAGTTTCCTTTGCCGCCTCACAAACAGCAACATATTTAGCTTCCATGGTGGAGTCCACAATACAAGATTGCTTAACACTCCTCCAACTTATAGCTCAACCTCCCAAGGTGAATACACATCCTGATGTGGACTTTCTGAAATCTAGATCCGATTGAAAGTCTAAATCTGTATAACCAATGGGAATCAAATCCTCACAACAGTAAACAAGCATATAATCTCTCGTTCTCCGTAGATACTTGAGAATATGCTTTACAGCTTGCCAATGTTATGGTCCTGGATTTGATTGATATCACCTGACCATGCCAACTGAAAGACAGATATCTGGTCTAGTACAAAGCATGGCATACATGAGATTTCCTACTGCAGAAGCATAAGGAACTTGTCTCATCATATATATTTCCTCTTGAGTCTTAGGCCTTTGGTCATCAGACAGAGGAACTCCATGTCTGAAAGGAAGTAAACATTTCTTGGAGTTTTGCATGCTAAACCGTTCTAGAACCTTATCTATATATCCAGCTTGTGATAAGCCTAACATCTTATTCTTGCGATCTCGCCAAAGCTTGATCCCTAGAATAAAATTAGACTCACCTATGTCTTTCATATCAAATTGGCTTGACAAGTAAACCTTTACTGATGACATTATACCTATATCATTTCCAATTAGTAGAATATCATCAACATAAAGCACTAGGAACATTACTACTTTGTCTTGATGTCTTTTGTACACACATAGTTCATCAAGATTTTGTTCAAAACCAAATGATTTGATTGCTCGATCAAATCTGATGTTCCATGACCTAGATGCTTACTTAAGTCCATAAATGGACCTATTCAACTTGCATACCAAATGCTCTTGGTCTTTGCTATGAAACCTTCTGGTTGCTTCATATAGATTTCCTCTTCAAGATTGCAATTAAAAAATGCAATCTTGACATCCATTTACCAAATCTCATAATCATAATGAGCAGCAATGGATAAGAGAATTATGATAGATTTAAGCAATGCTACTGGTGAAAAGGTTTCTTTATAATTAATACATTCCTTTTGAGTGTACCCTTTCGCCACTAGCCTTGCTTTAAAGGTTTCAACCTTTCCATCTATCCCTATCTTCCTCTTGTAAACCCATTTGCAACCAACAGGTTTAATGCCGTTAGGTGCCTTTACAAGATCCCAAACTTGATTGGAATACATGGAATCTAATTCAAATTTCATAGCTTGGATCCAATGATGTGCATCTATATCATTCATTGCTTCTTCATAAGTGTAAGGATCAGTTTCGGTCTCCTCTGAGATAGCTTCATAAGTCTCTCCAAGACCTATGAATCTTATAGGTGGCCTAACATTCCTCCCACTACGACGAGGCACCTGTGTACTAGACATCTCATGAGTAGTATCTTGTGGTGTATCCAATATAGCCACATCATCCCTAATTTCATCCATTGGTTGTTCAATTACAGATTCATTCATTTCAGCCAAGACAACTCTACTTCTAGGAGTAAAGTTATTCATATAGTCATTTTCCAAGAATTTAGCATTTGCACGAACAAAGACTTTATTATCTTTATGACTATAGAATAAACCTCCAACAGTTCCTTTTGGATACCCTACAAAGAATACCACTTCTGTTTTAGACTGTAACTTGTCAGACTTCCCTTTTAATACATGTGCTGGACAACTTCAAATATGGAGATGTCTCATACTAGGCTTACACCCATTCCACAACTCTACAGGTATTTTAGGAACAGACTTCGAAGGTACTAAATTCAGAAGATACACTGCAATATTTATGGCGTATCTCCAAAAGGAAATTGGTAGAGTCGAATAACTCATCATGGACCTAACCATATCTAAAAGAGTCCTATTCCTTCTTTCCGCTAGACCATTTTGTTGTGAAGTTCCAAGTGCAGTCAATTGAGATATAATCTCATTTTCAGTTAAGTAATCCTTAAAATCTCCAAGAAAGTATTCACCACCATGATCAGATCGAATGGCCTTTATGCGTTTACCCAATTGATTCTCAACTTCAGCCCTAAACTCTTTGAACTTTTCAAAGGTTTCAGACTTCCGTTTCGTTAGGTACATATAATCAAATCTAGAGTAATCATCAGTGAAAGTAATGAAATACTCATAGCCACCTCTTGCTTGGATTGACATAGGACCACATACATCTGAATGTACTAGTTCTAGCAACTCTTGGGCTCTTCTACCTTTTGCATTAAAAGGTCGTTTGATCATTTTACCTTCCAAACAAGATTCACAAATTAGTAATTCATCAAAATCCAATGGCTCTAGGAGTCCATCTTTGATCAGTCTTTGAATCCTATTTGAATTAATATGACCCAAACGCAAGTGCCAAAGATATGCATCACTAGTAGAAAGAAACCTTCTCTTTAATGATTTTACATGTGAGTCATTATCTAATTCAGAATTATATAATTCGTGCTTATCAGGAGTTAAAATATAAAGACCATCCACAATATTGCCAGAACAGATAAATACTTTACCCTTCTTTATTACAACATTGTCTTTAAGGATAACACAATATCTATTTTTACCCAAATAAGTTACAAAAATTAAATTCCTACGAACATTAGGTACATACAGATAGTCATCTAATATTAAAACCCTTGACTTAAAACATAAATTATAAACACCAACAATTACAACTGGAATCCTGCTCCCATCAGCCAAACTAAGAAACAACTCCCCTTCTTTAAGCCTTCTGGTCTCCTGAAACCCCTACAAAGAATTGCAGATATGATTAGTACAACCTGAATCCACACACCAAGAATCCGTGGGATTTTGTACTAAACATATTTCAAGAATGAATGAAATTTTTATACCCTTATTGGCAGCCTTGAACTTTGGACAATTCCTCTTCCAATGTCCTTTCTCACCACAATGGAAATATTTTCCTTTCAGCTTCTTTCCTTAGTCGGCAACTCCTAAGGCAATTTGTTTACCATCTTGCTTAGTGAAGTCCTTCTTCTTCTTCTTCTTCTTCTTCTTCTTCTTCTTACCCTTGCCTTTCGACTTAGGTTGAGAAGTAGAAGCTTCACCCACATTGGCTTCAACACTAGAAGTACCAAGGATGCCTTCTGCCACTACCATCTCATTCACTAATTCAGACAAAAAATAAATCATTTTGTTCATGTTATATTTAAGTCTGAATTCCTTGAATGATTCTGGTAGTGACTGGAGTATCATATCCACTTAGGATTCTCCATCAATATCAGCACCTAAAACCTCTAATGTATTCAGATTAGAGATCATTGTAAGACAATGCTCTCTCATTGAACTACCTTCAGCCATTTTGGTATTATAAATTTACCTCATGGTTTCTTGCCTTGCAGAACAGCCTTGCTCACCAAACATCTCCTTCAGACTTAGCATAATGTCCGAAACTAGTTCTACATCCTGCATTTGATGCTGTAGAACATTTGAGATGGATGCTGGGATGTAGCACTTGTCCATTTCATTAGATTTCTGCCAACGATCGTATCGTTGTTTTTCCTCAGGAGGAGCATCTAATGAAGGAAAGCTGGGACATGGTTGAGTAAGCACATATTTGTGCTCTTCAGCTGTGAGAACTATGTCCAAGTTTCTTTTCCAGTCAACATAATTGGATCCAGTCAGTTTGTTTTAATTAAGAATGGTAACAAGTTGGCTAAAAGATGCCATGTTCAAATCTAAAAATAATATACATGAATATAATAAGTAAACTAGACATTATCAATTTAGCATATAAACATATAATATGGAACCTTAATAAAACCATAATATAATATATGCAACGACAACCCAATCCCGCAATTAATATTCTTCAGCATAGAGTGAATATAAAATACTACGATTGATTGAGAACTATTCTCATTATCAGTGCTATCATGATAACTCTTATCAAACACCAATAATATGCCGTTATACATTTGGCCTCTAAATAATTATAGTAAGAACTCAGCTTAGAAGATACTATAATATTTAGTCTAGTGTATACCATTGTCTAGAATCATGTGTAGCTACATTTCATCCCTTTAACAGGCTTATTTTGTAGTACCATGATACAAAACACCCTCCGCATGAAATGTAAAGCTCAAGGCTAAGACAAGGTGTTTGATCAAACTACTATAACCCAAGAAATTCAATCTTGTAGGACCATGAAATAAATACTCTCCGCATGGAATGCAAAGCTCGAAGTTAAGACAAAGTATTTATTTCACACTACTATGAACCAACAATGGAAGCCATGAGATCCAACCCTTGTATCTATCTCCCACTAGATTTTTAAATTAAAGGTTTTTATTTTTAAACATGCATAAACTAATTATACACTACCTTGCATTTTATACATGTGAAAACATTTTGAAAAAACTTCAAAAATCTCTTCAAATGCATTTTCGCGAGAATACCGCGACTAAGCACTTCCCGCAAAAAAAGACGTAAAAAAAAATAGTGAAAACACAAAATTTAAACAGAAACTTTCGCAACTGTCTCGTGGGTAACCCGTGACTAAGCGCTTCCCACGAAAACAAATTAAGGAAAAAATTGAAAATACAAAAAATCAGACAGAAACTTTCGCTACTGTCTCGCAACTGTTTCATGAGTAAAGCTTACCTGCGAAAAGTTTTTGTCTTCAAAATCATTTTTCGCGAGTAACTTCGTGGGAAGTTAACCCACGAAAAACCCATGTTTTCAGTTTTTCCAGAATAGTTTCAAACAGTTTTCAACGATTTTTCATGAACAAACAATTACTACATGAACATGATATGCAGAATTAGATATTAAAACTGAAATCTATTAATGCTATAGCCTTAAAGATCAATTTAACATACTTAAATTCAAATTTAAACAACATCATAACATCAATATCAGTTTTTATCAAATAATAGTTTCAATAACTATGTAGAAAATTAAATGCATATAAAATTTTCTAACATCATGAAACTATTATCTCTAATTCCAAAACTCACAAAACATGTTATACAAATTCGAAATGAAGACCGCTCTGACACCAATGTTGGATAAATAACATATTTGTATCACATACAGAACATGCATAGCGGAAAATTAACGAATCTACTTCATTCGCAATAGATAACATGTGCAATGTAAATTTCAAAATATAAGAACAAGAGAGTGTACCTTAATATGGTGAATTTCAAAACAAATATTAGAAGTACTCGGGAACACTTTTAATCTTCACTCCAATTCCCCTTGATGCCTAAGATGTGTGGTCTCTCAATCAGTTCTATGTGTTTTTTCTTGAGAGAATATGAAAGAGTCTATTACACACCCACATACAAAACATTTCATCTTGATATAAAATACTGTATGTTTCTCTCCACATAACTAATTATCTAATTGGGCTAGCCTTTTGGGCATTCCCAATTGGGCTTTAGTGTATGGCTTGGAGTGGGACCAAAAGGGAACAAATAAGACACTAGCTCCAATGGGCCTTGGGTTTTTCTGTCAATTCTTGACAAGTCCAAAGTTACTATTAATTATATTTAATACCACTATATAAATATAATTGCACTCTAGGCCTTATTAATAAATTATATCCCAAGACTTTATTATACATGCAATTCCTTCATAAAATATTCGTAATAATACAAAGTCATGAATATAGACTGCCACTTTGTAAATTACTACATCTTAATCCTTGAGTACCCGGTTTAATCCTTTTAAGTTATTCATCATATATTTATGAAATCTAATTTCATAAATATATACTTTAGTCTTACTAAAGTGGTTAGGCCTAATTCTCTGAATAACTGAACCCATTAAACTTATCTCAAGTGAATATTTTATATCTCCGTTAAGAGATTATGAATTCCATCTTGAGAATATATGTTCCATCAACACTAAATGTGGCTGCCCAACATACTGAGGTTTTGACCATTACTTTAGATCTCACTCCTGATATATCAAAGCAACCTACATTTCATGATCAGGTCCATTATTCTCTCAGGATTAAGAGTCCATGTGAATAGAAGTCGTGAGATTTATTATTCAATTGACAGTCATTAGGAGAATAATAAATCTCACAGCGGTCCAGTTCAATATGTCTTAACTCTTAAAACATATCAACATATCAACTAGAAGTCTCCACTTCCATGATTAAGACAAATCATCTTAGTTAATATGTTATAGTGTTCACAGATGAAATGCCCAATTTCATCACCGACTACGAACTATAATTCTGAGTTTACAAAGAACTTGTGATTTATAAATTCCGTGACTTTTCACATAAATCACATACTATGCATCTCATGGACTATATGATAATGTCCGAATATTCATGTTATCATCATTTTAGATAATAATAAAACAAATTTATCAAAAACAATATTAAGTCATACATCATTTCTCACATAATGTCATACATAGTATCATACAATAAGATTTAAGGGCACTAATCCTAACAGCAACAACCATCACTAGTTAGGGAATGATTGACGTAAAGAAAAAGAGGCTGAGAGCACCACAACCAGTAAGCAGACCAGAAGAGGAAATGCATCACCCTCGCGAAGCAGAAGCTAGCAAGGCACGATGGAAGGTTGAGATAAAGGTAATGAAGGATAGGATGGATCATATGATGAATGCCATGAAAGGACGAACAGCAATGCTTGACGACCTAGTACATCGCATTGACTGTCCTTTCACAGCACAAGTCATATCTTGCCTTCTACCGCCTAAGTTTTGGATGCCGTCCATGGAGACTTATGATGGGACGAAAGACCCACTTGACCATCTTGAATCTTTCAAGACTCTCATACACCTCCAAGGCATCCCTAATGAGATAATGTGTCGAGCCTTTCCTACCGCGATGAAAGGGCCAGCGCAAGTTTGGTTCAACAAGATCAAGCCAAACTCTATGTCAACCTTCAAAGAGTTGAGCAATAGCTTCGTCACCCACTTTATCGGGGGGCAAAGGCATAAATGCTCAACACATGCTCTAATGCAAATCAAGCAACAGGAAGACGAGAGTCTGAGATCGTACGTGGCCCGATTCAACAAGGAAGCCCTACTGATAGACAAAGCAGACGAAATGGTCCTTGTGACAGCTTTCTCTAATGGGCTCAAAGAAGGAGAATTCCTCTTCTCTGTGCTGAAGAATAAGCTGAAGACCATGGCTGATATGCTTTTTAAAGCCACCAAGTACATGAATGCGGAAGATGCACTAATTGCTCGTAAGGACGAAAAAGGTAAGAGGAAAAAAGAAAGCGTAGAAGACACCCAACCTGACACTAGAGAGAAGACCTCTTAGTATGATAGGAAGAGAGACAACAGGAAGGCGAGGCCTCCATCCGAGTGAATTATCAACTTCACCCCACTGAATACTCTACTAGATCAAGTACTGATGCAAATCAGTGACGACCCCGAACTCAATTGGCTAGAAAAGCTGAAAAGAGACCCAGACAAACGATCTAGGGAAAAATATTGCCGCTTCCATCATGACCATGGGCACAATACTTTTGAATGCTACGAGCTGAAAAGTCAAATCGAAGCCCTTATTAGAAAAAGAGAAGTTGTAGCGATTTATTAGAGGTGGACTTGGGATACAACCTCTACAAGGGTCGGAGCAACTAGGTAGAGTGAAAGAGTGGTCTAGAGCACCCCTTGGAGAGATAAGAATGATCACAGGAGGCACTACAAGATCGATGGCAGAGCGGAAGAGCGACTTAAAGCACCCCTTAAAGACCAAAGATTGATGGTGGAACCAAAAGAGGAACTGAAAAGTCTCTTTAGACAACAACCATCGACAAGAGGCACTTGACGGGTAAAAGCTACCTCGTCCTCGGAATGCCAAACACTTTGATACTAGTAGTTCACTCCTTCACTCCTTGCAACCATGTTTACTTTTATTTAGTTTGCATTTCCTTTGCATACATTGCTTATAAGTGTCATGTTTTGATGCAACTTATAGTTTGATGTTATTTTCTTATTTGAGACTTAACTTACTTTTTTGTAAGCTTACCATTTGAATAAAAACATTTTCTCCACTTATGATGCATTAGGTAGAAGGAACCAAACGACCAAAGTTGCCTATGGGTGGACAATCTAAACATAAAGTCGCCTACGGGTAGACGGATAATGAAAGTCGCCCACGGGTGGACGAATGACCAAAGTCACCTATAGGTGGACAATCTAAACAAAAGTCACCTACGGGTGGATGGTCTAAACAAAAGTCGCCTACGGTTGGACGAACAACCAAAGTCACCTGCAGATAGACGGTCTAAATAAAGTCGCCTACGGGTGGATAGACAACCAAAGTTGCCTACAGGTGGATAGTCTAAACACAAAGTCGCCTACAAGTGGACAGACGACCAAAGTTGCCTACGGGTGGATGGTCCAAACACCATTATTATTCTCTTGCAAATTTTAGACTCATTCACATCAGATTCTGCCTGGATGAACCTATCAACTAACGAAAGTGGCTTCATCACCTTTCATATTCCAACCATGCCTGTACAGACAATGGTAGGAATAGGGGGGCAACTGATGAGGAGAAAAATCACCCTCGTCCAAAAGAAGAGAAAGCCAGCTTCGTCCATCAAGCTAGCATTGTCCATGTGACGAATGACTACATCATATATTAAATGAGTTCCCCATAAATGACATGAGTAACAATTAACGCGCCAGACAGGAAAAAGCGTAACCGACGGACTAACAGGCAGAAGACCATTAATGTCTATTACGCCTCCGCATTCATTACTGATGAATTATTAAGATTGTCCATCTCTCGATAGACGAATTAAATCCTATTCAATGCAAGGCATAACGTAAGGACATCAATGACAGATGAAGCCATAAAAGACATTCAATGCCTAAGATAGCTAAAGAGTAACGTATGAGCACCAACAGACGAATAGCCTTTGGCAGACAATAAAAGCCAGCCATTAATACCAACGATTCCATATCTCATTAATACAGATATTTATTCAAACAATGAAGACAAGGGCTATAAAAACCCACACAAACCAAAGGCAAAGGTACACACAATTCTAATCCCAAAAACTACTCTCAAGTTGAATTCTTTTGCAATATACTTCAATTGAATCTCATTCTAACTTAATCATTGGAGGGTGTTTGGCAAACGCCACATCGATGGATCCATATTTCTCCATCTCATATCTTATTGTAGGTTCATCTCTAGACGAAGCCAACAGCTTTGTTTGTCTGTATTGAGAAGGAGAGAAGAACAGCACTAAAAGCTTTAAAGCCAGAGAAGAACAGCACCAACAGGTTCATCTCTAGACGAAGCGAACACCTTCGTCCATTTGTATTGACGAGAAGTTCAACTGACGATTCTTTGCATCATCACTTAGTATTAAATTCATCTATTATCATGCATCTCCAAAGTGAATTAATTTCTTAAAAAAAACTTCATTGTTAATATATATATATATATATATATATATATATATAATCAAATTGTCTCCTAAAGTACATAATAAAAACTACAATGGAACCAATGAAATCTTTAAAATCACAAATGATCTAAAAACTTTAGCAAATGTAATAGCAAATGATCTAAAAACTTTAGCAAATGTAAGAGAAAATTTTACAATAAGAAATGAAATTGAAAATAAAATTAACTTTTCTCTTTAATAACTTAGCCAATCACTCACTTCTTTAATTAAAATGGTCATTGAACTAATTTTTTTTGTTTGGGGGGTGGGGTTTGTGCATGGGCTCCTACTTTTGTAAAACCAAACCTTTCAAATACCCCAGGCATTACGCAATTATACACCTATAAGATTAAGGTTAATCATGATCGTCAAAAGCTTTATAGCTTAGAGGAATAAATTAAGAGTCATAGTTCATGTTAGAGATAATATTATTATGGTTGTTGTGTAAAGTCCCAATAGGCCTAATTTGGTGAAAAACTCTATTAGCTACATTGTTATTCTACTATGATGAAGCGAACAAATTAAAATGACCCTAATAGGGTTTATATACAACTAGTAAAGTTTAGGGTTAACTCTTGTACTCCAACTTTTTCACTAGTGGATCATGTCGACTTGAAGAGTCGCGGAGAGGTTTTTCGCCAAGTTCTTCGGCTTCCTCTTCAATAACATATCGCTATGTTATCTTGGGTTTGCTATTCTTTTACCCACTACCCTTTCCATTATAGCATTGCACTTATTTGTTCATCCATGCAATTATTAAATGAGTCGATTGATTAATTTGCTTATCACGTATATTCCGCATTAAGTGTGTTAAACATAAAATTAATCAAGCGGTAAGTTTAAAATTGGGAGTCTAAACAAGTTATAGTATTTTACACTATTTGAGCTTTCAAGATGTATGTAACTTCTTAAATTAAGCTTGTCTAAGACAAATAAGAGTTGGATTGTGTCGTGAGTAATATTTCTTTCTTATTTCACAATTGCTACAGTTGTTGAGTGATTGAAAGAGTAAAATGAGAAAAGTCAATGAAAATATTTGTTATAGTTCAGTTGGCAGCTTAAATCCAAGGAAAAGCCCTTGACAACTTCATCTTTGCTATTTTCTTTTCAATTTGATAGATGTAATAAATTTTCAACCTATGGCATTTACTTCATTATAATTGCTCGACCTTTATTATCCGGCCAAGACACTAATTAGTTTTTAATGTAGACGAACTTCAAACCCATTGGGTTTTTAGTCTTTTTATATTTTATTTTCATTTATATGATAAATTAAATTTTAATTGGTAAAGTATCTTCTCATCAAATAATAAATTTAAAATTCAAACTTGATGTACATTAAAAACCAATTAGTATTTTGGTTTGATAATAAAGAGTAAATATTACATATATATATATATATATATATATACACAGTATCCAGGGGACCATTTGTGCTAGTCTGCTAGTTGCACTTGCACATCTATGAAAAAATTAAAAGGCAGTAGTTCCCCAAGATAATTAGTGACATTTCCACCACCCCTGTTCGCCATACTCTCCAGCTCAATTATGCAGATTTCTGGACTTTCTTATCCTAAGATGTTTGCTCAAATAATTTTGTGGCTTATAATTTTATCTGCATTAATACTTCATCTGATATATCATACATACAATTCCTTTGGAAACCAACCAGTAAGTACATCAAACAGCCACTAAGTGCAGGTAAAAGAAAACACAGTTCTCCTTTCAAATAGATTCAGTGTGTATATTGATAGTTATAGGTAACTTCTTTTCTTTTCTTTTCTTTTTTTTGCTGGGTAAATGAGGGGGATTGAACCCCCTAGCTAAAGATTACCATTGGAACCGGATGCCACTAGGCTACAAAGCCCAGTGGCAACCCAGTGGCAATAGTTATAGGTAACTTAGAAAGTTAGAAAACACCTCCATGAAATAAATATTTTTTTATAGTAAAAAAAAAGCATAAAAGAAATGGAGTCTTCCATCTCTATTATCTTGTATAGTTGAACTATGCTTTTCATCATGTCTACCAAAGGAATAGCACCCTTTGGCCTTTGCTATAAAATAATATTGCTAAGAAGCCGAGAAACAGAGGACGCAGGTAGGCTTTTTAAGCAAAAAGGCAAAACAAATGAATAGGAAGAAGTGATAAAAGGAATAAAATTTATTGACCCGATTCCAATTTTATTTAATATATAATAATAAATTAATTAAAATTATAAATAAATAAATAAATAAACAAAGAAGAAGAAGAAGCGAAGAGGTTTATAACTCAATTAGTTGTCACCTTGGTGCGATAGTCACTCTACAAATATAAGTGTTTGTGGGGTGTGAATGGCGGAATCGAAATTTAAGTTCAGGGAGGGCAAAATTAAAAGACAATATTAAAAATGCAATTAATTTGAAAATTTTAATTAGTATTAATATAAAAAATAAAACAATTTTACTTAGTGAGAAGGGTATAAAGGTAACTGGGTCAAAATAAAAATCAAAGAGATATGCTATCAATAGTGTCAATGAGTGTTTTGTTGCTTTTTATTTTCCAATGATAGTTTGTAGTTGTTAGTGTGGACGTGGAGTGTGTTTTGTTCTTTTCTATGTCAGGTGGAGCAAAGAAGCACACTTTTGGCACGATACAGGTAGAGTGCAGAAACTTTTAGAGGAGTCAGGGGGGTTAATTGCCCCCCACGCCTGGCTTCGCCCCTGAAGGGGCAAGGACCAAGGAAAAATCTCTAAGAAAAAATTTCACACATATATACAGTTAAATTAGGCTAAAATAGAATTTCTATTTTGTATAAAAAAATCAAAATTTCAAATCTTTCCTCCCATTATAACTATCGAATTATAAAAATTTAAAAAAAAATTAAAATAAAAGAGTGAGAGATTGAAGTCCCAACACTTCGATGAACTGAGACTAATGAACCACCGCAACGCTTTGACGCCAATAGATACAAACAACTGTCTCTGTCCTCTTTTCTGCAACAGTATTAGTACAATGCAAGGCAGTTGCATTGGCCATTGCCAATTGCATCTACTTAATGCCACATTCTTGTCATTGTACAAAAGTGGTGGCAGTTTGAGTAATGAGAGAGAATTATCTTCATTTCTGTGGCCCATAAACTTGTTTTTTTTTTTTTTTTTTTTTTTTGGTAAAGAGGAATTTCATTAAAAGAAGCTAGAGGCAAAAAGCCAAATCAGGGATAGCCCTGTTACAAAAAAAACCTTCCTTGTCTGCACTAATAAGATCTAGCAGGTCCACAGGAGGATCCTGATATACACAAAAACAACAATCTTGGAACACCCCTTTCCTAGCTAAGAAATCAGCACAATAATTCGCCTCACGATAGCAATGCCCAATCCGGACTTGGCCAAATTGGGATATTAGTTGTCTACAATCCTCAACAATAGGCATAACAACCCGGTTAGAATAAGAAGGATTACTGATAACATCAACAACTGCTTTTGCATCTATTTGAATATCAACAGCTTGAAAATGCATGTTATGACAGAGGTTAAGGCCATCGCGGAGAGCCCAAAGCTCAGCTATAAAGCTTGTGGTGATTCCGATGCATCTAGAGAAACCTCCAAGCCAATCTCCAAGGTCATTCCGGATGATGCCACCGTAGCCAGCTCTACCTAGGTTTCCTAAGGCTGATCCGTCAATATTTTAGCCAGCCAGGTGAAGGCTTCTCCCATCTGATCCGAATCATCCTTCTGCTACCTGAAATTTTAGGATTCACAACACAATGCAAAAACTCAAGAGCCTAGAACACAGCTTCACTGTGAACACCAGGCCGAGAGTTTTGGCCTCTGAACACAACATTGTTCCTTTCTTTCGACAACAACCAAATGACAAAAGGAAATAGGATTCTCCTTGGAGGCTGATTTGACATTCTACACCCATTAACTTTGCAATTTTTCTCAAGCCAAATGTGGAGGCTATCCTCAAAAAAGATGCTGTTTGGCTGAACCCCCAGGCTGGTCCAAGTTGTTTTTGCCATCTCACAATCCCTAAGCCTATGGATAATAGTCTCAACTTCCCTTAAACAGATGGGGCACCTGTCCAACTCACTAAGGTGCCTTTTAACAAGGCAATCTCCCACACCAATGCTATTATGCAAACATTGCCACATAAAGGATTTAATACGCGGTAAAGTATCCACCTTCCAAACCCAAAACCCCATGAACTCCTCTTCTTCCTTGCTGCATCTAGTGGCTAATGAATAGGCTGATTTAAGCGTAAAGTCCCCGTGCTTATCACCATTCCAAATCAACCTATCTTCCTCAATAGAAGCTCTTAAAGAACAAGGCATGGCATTAATTTCCATAAGAATATCATTTGGAATTTGGACAGAAATTTTTGACCAATCCCATCCGAGAGGCCCAAAAACCTCTTTAACTTGGAGACTCTCTTCTTCTTCAAGGTGAGGACCTTGGATTAAAGTTCTTAAAGGGGCCTTTGCAAACCATGTATCATGCCAAATGCTCAAACTACTATTATGCCCTGGAATCCACCGAATGCCTTTATGGAAAACCTCACCACCTTTTTGAATTGCTTTCCAAACTCTAGAGCAAGGAAGCTTATCCTTGGCTCTAGCATGCAACCGACGACTATTGCAATTCTTACTTCTCAAAACCTTTGCCCACAAAGCATCCTTCTCCGACCGGAATCTCCAATTAAGCTTGGCAAGAAGAGCTTGATTCCTTCCCCTAGCCAATTGAATTCCAAGACCCCCTTGAGCCTTAGCTTTGGTCACTTTGTGCCAACCCACCCAATGCGTTCTTTTTGAGGAATCCGAGGACCCCCAAAGAAAATTACGATTAACTCTATCAATATCATCTAACAACTTCTTGGGTAAAGTCGTGCATTGCATGACATAGGCAAGAATAGTAGAGGTGGAAGCTTGAATGAGCACCGTTCTACCTGCAAGGGATAATAAATTAGCCTTCCACCCCGCCAACTTCTGCTTAACCCTATCTAGAATGAAATTTAGATCTTGATTGTTCCCTCCCCGATGCTTCAAGGGAAAACTAAGGTACTTTCCAAGATTTGGGGTAGACTTAAAACCCAAAATATCACACAAGGATTCTCTTGTATCCACATCTACATTTGGGGAAAAATAAACTCTAGACTTACTCTCACTGATGGATTGACCCGACCTACCACAAAAATCATCAAGCACATCCCTTATTGTAGAGCAATTCACATGGTCCACCTTCGCAAAGAGGACCAAATCATCCACGAAGAACAAGTGAGAAAAGGCCATCCCACTTTGGGAACTTTGACAGGAACCCACCTCTTCTTACTGCACTTATCTTCAATGAGATGCCCAAGAACTTCCATACAAAGAATGAAGAGGTAAGGTGATAATGGATCACCTTGCCTAATTCCACGCGAGGGGAAAATAGGCTCAACATTTCCACCATTAAAGAGAATAGATGTGGAAACAGAAGATACACAACTCATGATGAGATTTACCAAATTGTGGGGTAAATTTGCATTAATTAAAACTTCCCGAATGAAACTCCATTCAATTTTGTCATAAGCCTTTTCAAGGTTCACTTTAATCGCCATGTAGCCTTCACGCCCCTTCTTGTTACTAATAGTATGAATCAACTCTTGCACCACAATAGCATTGTCTACACTTCTCCTCCTTGGCACAAAAGCTGATTAGAGAGGGCAAACCAACTTATCAAGATGTGGTCTAAGCCTTGCTACAATGATCTTTGTGACAATCTTGTACACCGTATTGCAAAGACTAATGGGGCGATAGTTCCCCAAACTTTCTAGGCCCGCTATTTTAGGGATTAGAACAATATTGGTTCTATTGAGGTAATCAGGGATTCTACTTCCTTCAAAAATTTTCATAACTTCATTCCTCACAAATTCCTTCACAGTAGGCCAAAACCTTTGGAAAAACCCCGCATGGAGTCCAGCCGGACCAGGGGCTTTAAAAGGTTTAAGAGCCCACAATCCCTCCCTGATTTCATCATCAGACACCGGCAAATTCAGGCTGCCCTTATCCTCTTCCGACAAAACCGCTTGCCACCTGGAGGGTTGGGGAATATGTAAAGGAGAGCAATCAAGGGTAGTTGAAAACAATTTGCGAAACCCTTCTCTAATGAAAGACATAGCCCCACCCTCATTAGTGATCCATTCTCCCAAATCATTCTTTATACGCGAAATACGATTGTGTCTTCTCCTTACAATTGTAGACATATGATGAAACGCAATATTTCTATCACCTTCAATCAGCCGATTAATGCGAGACTTTTGCACCCATAACTCCTCTTCCTGACAGAGAATATCATTTAACTCCTTATGCAAGGATTTCTCCATTTCGACCAAAGAATGCGAAGGATTTTTTGCCAAAGCTCTCTAAATCCCATTCAGCCGGGCTAAAACTCTCTTCTTCCTCCCAAAAATGTTTCCAAAATGGTGTTTATTCCAATCTGAAGCCTTCTTGGAAAAGCAATCAATAGCCACTTGGAGAGGCCGAGAAAAACCCCAGGCTTCCGAAACAATCCCAAGAAAAGATAAGTCCGACAACCAAAAGCTCTGGAATTTAAAAGGCCTAGGAAGGCGAATTTCATTACTTGGGTTGGATTCAAGAAGCACCGGGCAATGATCAGAAACACATCTTGTGAGATGAGTCACCCTCGCATCGGGGTGGGCTGCACTCCAGCTTGGGTTGGCAAAGAAACGATCAATTCTTTCTTAGACTAGAGCATTTATATTACGTCTGTTCGTCCAAGTGAACCGAGGCCCAGTGAACCCCATATCTATCATGTTGCAATAGTCAAGACAATCTTTAAATAGTAAAGACCTATTTGAATTAACAGCTCTAGCCCCAAACTTGTCCCCATCAGCAAGAACTTCATTAAAATCTCCAGCAATTATCCAAGGCTTTTCATGCAAATCAGCAGCATTTTTAAGATTGTTCCACAAAATGCATCTTTCATGAAATCTGGGACTAGCATAAATAGCGGAAAAAATAAATTCAAAGGAAGATGAGGTTACCTTCACCAAAACGTGAATCTCCTGCTCTGACATAGCTAATTGAGTAATCTGCACCTTGTCTGAGTTCCAGAGCAGCCATATTCCACCAGAAAAACCAATCGTGTCTGAGTGGATGGCCTCATCAAATGGCAATCTATCCGAGATATCCCTAGCTCTATCACCCCTAATTTGGGTTTCCATAACAACCATAATAGCCGGATCGTGGTAATGAACCAGCTCCCTAACATGATTTTGAAAAGAGGGCTTTAAAGCTCCTCTACAATTCCAAACAATAATACTCATCATTAACCAAATTAAAGGAGATAAACAAACATCAAATGGACGGACCAAAGCCACTTCCATCATCAACATCCAACCGATCCACCATATCATCTCCATCGTCAGACCTCTGCCCAGCCTTGATGATACACAAAGCAGCAGCACACCCATCCATTTCTCCAGTATTTTTTGTTGGATGCTGACCACCCTCCTCCAACGGATGATCAACCTCATTGCTGCCATTCTTAACCAAGCCGGTTCTGTGGTCTTCCATACCCATTGAAACTTCAGCCTGAACCGAATCATAGTGAGGATGAGGCAAGCTTCCAACTCCACCGAAGTCGCTCTCAGGTCCTCCACAAACCCGCTGCCCATGTAGATCAATCGTTTCCTTCCCTGCAGTAGCTCCAAACTTGAACTCACCATTTTTCCCTGCCTGGATCGAGCAGATGCTTAGAGTCCACTCAATGCTGCTTTTGTTGACCTCCTTAGTGCGGCCAGACTGAGGGGAGTTTAAGTGGAGGGCCCTACTCCTTGCAAATTCTTTTTTCCCCTTGACTGAATTGGAGTTGGGCTTACCTTTAGCTGAGCCATGAGTAAACTGGCCTTGATTCCCAAGCCCATCACGTCCTAATCCCGTGCTAAAAGCCTCCTTATCACTCACTTGCTCCTTGGTTACCATATTCAGGCCTGATTCAATTTGGGCTTTTCTTTTAACTTCATTCTTGCTCATGCGGCTCAGCCCATCTCTATTATTTAAACTCCTGCTTCCCAACGTCTCCTTAGAAATCACGTGATCTGAAGAAGACCTCGAATCCGCTACATGGTTGCTATGACTTTTATTACCTAGTCTGATGTCTTTCCTTTTCCATGAAACTACCACCCAAGGGCCGAAAGCAGCACCACTGTTCTCCTCCTCCAAGGTATCTCGATTTACGAGTGTAGCCTCGGGTTGTGTACCAGTTGATGTTGGCGCTTGATTCCCTCTGTTATCGCTATTGGCCGCAGAGGCATCACGAGGACCCGCCGATGAGAATGGCTTGATGGTGAACGGGCAGAGCTCCCATCGATGGCCTAGGCGACCACAGTCAAAGCACAGTTGATTCACCCCTTCATAAACAACAGGCTGACACCGCCGTCCTATTCGCACATTGGTGACTAACGGCTTGTTCATGTCCACTTGAATGCATAAACGTGCGTATCGTCCTCTAGCTTCCAAGGCAGTATGCTTATCCACCCTTAAAATCGTCCCTAATGCTTGCCCAATCTGCCTAAGTACAGTGGCGTCATAGTACTCTATAGGCAATTCATTCAGCCTGACCCACAATGCCACTGAAGAAACTAGCGCTTTCGATGGCTTGAAGTTTGCTTCCCATTTCCGGATGGATAAGAAATGGCCCCCAACAAACCAAGGACCTTTCTTAAGCACCACTTCAAGATCCTCATCAACTGAAAATCTAAGTAGGAAAAAATCTCTACCAATATCCACCATGTCCACCCTCCCATTCGGTTTCCAGAGATCCAGCAACTTAGAGTGAAGATAGTTGTATCCCACATTTTTGCCAAAAACCTTTTACGATAATCGCATTTGTCCATGGAGCCCGAATGCGTTGTTTAGTTTCCTTCGACAAGCACACCGACGCAAATCCTTCCCAGAGCCCCTTAAGCTCTTCATCCGAGTCAGAATCCGCCTCCATTTGATCTGTAAAGCTGAATGCTTGGGAGTAAGCTCCCGGTATTTCCCCAACCAACTTATCCTTGAAAGAAAGCTTGGTTGGGTGGCTGGGTTCCCCACCCTATGGAGATCTTCTTTAATCTGAACCATGATGTGAATCTTTCACTTTTTTGGTGCTGCGGGCTAGTTCGTTTTCCTCCTCCAGAGAGCGAGAGCGAGAGCGTTCCATACCTTACTTGTCAATTTCTTTTGCCCATAAACTTGTTACTTACAAAGAAATGTTGAATTATTTCCAAATAGTATCAAAAAAAAAAAAAAAAAGGATTCTCCTAGGTCTAGCAAACAACCGCTTATCTTTGTTGGCATTCTATTTTGCCACCAATGAAAAATTCAATTTGTTGGCTGAAAATTCCAAACCCAAGGGCAAAATGTCATTTTTATGCCATCACTTAGCTTAAAAGCTAGCCTTATCCACACAAAAAAAAAAAAAAACCTGTAAAAGGAAGTGATGGCAACTTAACACATAATAACGCATCAAATTATAAAGAGGAAGTGATGGCAACTTGGCAACATTAAAAACTGGATTGAATCGAACCTGTTTAACTAGTTGAATCAAGAACTAGACCTGGAACCAGTCTGGTAAAACCAAAATAACCTGTAAAAATTAGTCAAGAACAAGGAAAAACCAGGAACCACACCCTTTCTCAATTCTTTGACCGTTCCTATTTTTAAAACCACGGATGTAGTTCTTAAAATGTTAGCAACATGACAAACAATCCTTTTTGTCCATGAAGTAGGTCTCAAGAAATCAATTATGAAAGGAGACTTTGAAATTGTCATCAATTCTCTTCGGAATGGTGATATGCTTCATTATAGTTTTAGTCATTTAGTAAAGATCACTATGTCTTATGTCAACTCTTTACATAGCTTTTGTTTTTCTCATACTTAGGCAAGGTAATTCTGTTGCGGATGCCTTAGCAAAGAGAGCTAGGTTTTCTTTTCTGTTTTCAGTTTGGATGGAGTCTATTTCTTCTGACATTAGTAGTCTTGTAACAGCTAATTTACCTATTTTTTGGTTAATAAGACTTTGAAATGTTTCTCAAAAAAAAAAAACCCATAATACGCATCAAATTGGACTCTCAAGGGCAAAATAACCACTTCTTGCCCAAAAATTATAAGTTTAGTTCAAAAAATACCAAGTCTTTTTTGATAATTTAATAACTAGTGGAGAATTTGAACTTTGACATCTCAATTGGTTGAAGAAGATCATTTAGATAGACTTGAGCCTACAATGACAATTGATTTTTTAGTAAAAGGCGAAAGAATATTTCACTCTGTGCTCACCATGTGGCTGCGTCAATGTTAGTCACGTGGTTGCGTCAATGTTAATTGATTTTAACTGGTGCTTGATAAGAATAATTTTAATGAATTAAAAATTTTAATTTTCATAGGTCCAAATCAAGGAAAAGAAATAAACATGCATACACGTCACATGCTATAGCAACCTAAACGATTTTTAGGAATTCACAATTATTAAATTTGTTTTTTCTTCTTAGATGAGTAATTAATTTGAAAAGTCAAAAATATAATTCTTTTTAGGGTTACCTTGTATTTTGACTAGGGAAAACCAAAATCTTCTTTTCTAAATGAATCCTTACCAACGCATAATTTCCCCATCCATACACCCATATCCAATCAAAACCCCCACCTCAGTTTTGATCTTATTGCAAAATTGCGTACAATACCAAACTTGCTATGCGTAAATATACGATGAAGGAACCAGCTTTTTTTTATTGTATTATTAACAAAAAAAAAAAAATTTGGGGTGTTTTATGGGAAAAAATTATCCCAGTAGGATTCATTTGGGACAGCTTATTTTTTATTTTCTTCAAAAATTAAGTTGAATAAAATTACAACCACACATGAAATAAATATGGTTTTAAAAAGCTATAGTGAACCCTTTTTTTTATAGGAAAAAAACTATAATAAACTGACGGTGAAAATAAGTTAGATTTTTTATATTAGCACAGAGCTAGTACAAAAGCAAAGATTTACATGAAATCAAGCATGTTAAATACCTAGCTTGCTCAATAGATAATTAAGACATAAAGCTAGCCATTAGCAATAGTTTATTCATCAAAAATTGTGCAATGTAAATGAAAGCTACAAGCAAGTAACACTTTCTTTTATACTTTTGTTCTACATATCTTGTAAATTAAATTCCAAGCTTGTATGCTTATCAAGTTATAAAACATTGCTGCTTCAGAATAAAAGCAACCGTCCTAAATTTCTCAAACCAAAGTTTCAAAGTACCATCAAGCATGTATTAAATACTAGAACAAGAACTTAAGTTGCTTTGGAGGGAGGTTGTCAGAAGAGAAGCTTGGTGAAACAAGCAGCAGCCAAGACCAACCTGTCATTGCCGCTGACGATGCCCAGACGCAGAGCAGTTTAATACAAATCACTGCCCTCCTTGGAGGCAATGTTTAAAATGGTAATGGAAGCAGGAGAAAATGCAAAGAATAGATCTCCAACCACAACACCAAAGATACAAACTATACAAAAGTTTGCATTCCTGCTGCGAGAGAACAAGGGTTCAAGAAGTACTCTGAGCCAAGAGCAGTATCACTTGGTCCTATCCATTATGGCAAGCCAAAATACCAGCTAGCAGAGAAGTACAAACTTATATTGGCCTCTGAGTTCATCAAAGATAGCGGCAAGGTTATAGACGAATTATACAAGAAGATTGAGGACAACATCAAGGAACTGAGGGAATGCTACGAGGAGGAGGCGACTAAAGACTATCCTGATAAGGCCCCCGCTTGGATTTTGTTTGTGGATGGCTGTGCAATACTACAATACATATTCTGCGCTACTACTAACAAGTTCAAAGATTTGAATATAAAAAACAACTGTGCAGCCCTTGGACAACAGGATTTGTTTTTGCTAGAGAACCAACTTCCTTATCATCTCCTGAAATGGTTGATGAGGTTGAGCGTGAAGGCAAAAGAGTTGCAGGAATTGATTAAGTTTTTCATTGAAGCTTGTCCCATCAGCAATCAGAGGCACATCAAGCAGAAAGCAAGAAAGGGGAGAGCCTTCATTCAATGGAGATCCCACATGAACAAAGATTATCAATGGATAGATAGTCGAAGCCCATCCATCTTCTCCACCTTCGAGGACAACTCTCTTGGATAATCTAAAAAAGGTTAATAACAGCAGCCCAAACAATTCAAAGAAGCAAGATTGGCAATCCTATCGCAATGTGAAGGACCTTAAAAATGCAGGGATCTGGTTGAAGCCTAAAACTACCTTCTTAAATGACATTTCTTATAATCCTTCATGTTTCATTGGATATCTTAACCTTCCTAAGATTTCAGTGGACAACTCAACAGGGCGAAAGTTCTTCAACTTGATGGCCTTTGAAATGTGTCCAGACTTTGACAACAATTTTGAGATCACTTCTTACATATGCTTCCTTAATTCACTCATGAATCATGCTGACCATGTTATGGAGCTAAGGAAAGCGGGGATACTCCACAACTTCCTTGGCAGCGATCAGGCAGTGGCTAAACTCTTTAATGAGCTTGGCACCAACTTGGTTCCAAACCTCAACTTATATTCAGATGTAAGAGCAGACATCCACAAGCACCATCAAACATTGATGAGTCGTATGTTTCGATTCCATCATGACTATTTCAATAGCCCCTGGTCAATTCCAGCCTTTTTTGGCATATTATTAGAGCTCGTTTTAAGTGTCATCCAAGCTTGGTTCACAGTCAAGCCAACTTCGCACAGCTACTGAGGTAACTTATCTGTAGTATCTTAATGATAAACATTACTGAAAATTTGTTGTGCTGCTGTTGCATGCACAGATTCTTACACCTCTTATACATGATTTCCAAATAAATGGTACCTGAAGAGTTTCTTCAGTCTTTTCTAATGACACTTAAGAATGGGATGCCTAAGGTACATCCAAAGCCATGTCATGCACTTTTTCTTGCTTTAATCTTGTGAGTTTAAATAAGTCAAGAGAATGTATGTAATTTATTAAATTATGTAAGCGTGTCTAAGACAAACAAGAGTTGGATTGTGTCATGAGTGGTATTTCTTTCTTATTTCATAGTTGTTATAGTTGTTTGAGCGATTGAAGTGATTGAAAGAGGGAAAAGAGAAAAGTGAAAGCAAATATTTGACATGGTTTGGCTTGACAACCTACATCCACAAGAAAAAGCCCTAATCAACCAGTTGACTACATCTTTGCTATTCTTTTTCCTTTTTGATAGACATAATAGAATTTCAACTTATGGCGTCTGCTTCATAATAGTTGCCTTTTATCATCAGGCCAAAATATCAACTGGTTTTTGGTGTATAGTGTAGGAGTTCAAACTCCAAATCTTTTATTCAATAACAAAAGATTTTACTAGTTGACCTAATTATAACCAACACATTTTTTCTATTCAAGTTGTATCATAATGAGCCCAATATAAAGTTTATAAACTAAAGAACCCTAGGCTTACCCTAGACTAACCTAAGGTTAGTTTCATTGTTGTAGAGGTTGTAGAGTACTCGGGCCGACAATATGTATGCCCCCCCCCCCCCTCTTCAACTTAAGATGAAACCTTGAGTTTGTAAGATCTTGAATGTATATCAAACATTAAAGAAACAGACACTGGTTGTCTTTCTTATCTTGTTTGGTTGAACTACACTGTCAATAATGTGCTAAAAATATTATAACTAAGAAGCCAAGGAACAGAGACATGTAGGCTTTCCAGCAAAAAGGTAAAACAAATGAAGAGAAAAAATAAATGGTAAAAGCAATTGATTTTATTGACTTGTTTCCAATGCTGTTACTAGAATAATCTGATGGGCTTCAAATCATATAACAGAACTTTTACTCAACAAAATGGTTATCCAAACAACAACAAATAAAAATAGCCTCATTTGATGTGAAGGCATCAAACATAAACAATGTTTGCTCACATGTATGAATACACTAAACAAAAAACAGACCTTGGCTCATCTCGCACAAGGAACCACCACAAGCTAAGAAATGCACATGAGATAAGTAATGGCACAGCAGCAGGTCATCATATTTACAGTATAGAGAATTATAGGCAATGGAAAGTAAACTTTAAGGAGCAGCTACATCAATATAATTAGCATAGAATGTATGGATATCCAATTCCCAGTCATCTTAACTACTGTCCTTTACCAAGTTCTTGATCATGTTTACCAAAGGAACAGTTCCCTTTGCCATAATCTCTACTCTAGACATATTAGAAGCATGAGAGAATAGTGAAAGCCCAAAAACTAAAAGCTCAGGAAGAAACAGTCGAGATGATAAGAATCCATGCCAATAGTGAGGTTCTAGATCAAAAAATGCACTAAAAAACCTCCTTGTACCTGGTAAATCAAGCTTGAGGAGAATATCCATACCAAAACAGAAGAACTCTCTTTGTCTCCTCCTTTGTATGGGCCACAAATCTTTCCAAATTTCGGCAGACAAGTCATTTCCTGAAAGACCATCAGAACCAAGGTATTGAACTATGGAATTCGCTACAATTGGAGCTGCTGCTAAAGTCCTTGCTACCATATACCCAGTTGAGGGGTGCACCATCCCGGCAGTACCACCGATTCCAGCAACTCTTTGGGGGAGCACCGGAAGGGGCCCACCCATTGGAATGACACAACGCTCATCCTCTTCAATGCTTTTCACTTTTATGCCCAGGTGCCTTAATCTAGCCACCATTCTTTCCTGGATATCTTCCATAGGAACTCCAGGCCGAGCAACTAGGGAAGTTTCCTCAAGAAATATCCTGTCAGAGGAAAAGGGCATTGCATATAAAAAAGTGGGGATCCTACTATTTCTCTCTTTTAACTCCACATTGTTGTTCAGATGTGAATCTCTCCAGTCCATGAAAACCATTTTATCTACATCAAATGGGTGTTCTTCAACCTCGGCCAAAATCCCATAAGCCACTTGGTAACCAGGATTATAGGGCTTGTCATACTGAACAAGGCATCTAGAAAAGCCAGTTGCATCAAGAACTACGGCAGCCTGAACTGTGACACCATCATTGCAAATCAACAAAGATTTAGACTCCTCGTGGATAACCTTAATAACTTTAGCTTGGTGAAACTTGACGCCATTTGATATGCATTTTTGCAGCATTTTCGACTTCAGCTGCTTCCTATTAACCCTTCCATAAGGTCTATCAAGGTCCTTCTTTGATTGATCATCAATGAACACAACAGCTCCAGACCAGGTAGTGTCAAGGCAATCAAGCAAGTCCATGGCCTCAAATTCATCCACCCAAACACCATAGTTATTGGGCCAAATCAATTTAGGCCACGGGTCAATCGCGCAAACTGAAAGTCCTGCCTCTGAAACTTGCTGTGCAACGGCTAACCCAGCAGGGCCACCCCCCACAACTGCTAGGTCCACCACAAGGCCCTTTGAAGGGTCATACAAAGGAAGCTCAAAGTCAAGATTCTCCTTTTTAGTTTCCGGAACAAGCTCTAAAAGAGCACTACTACTAGCCTTAACACAACCACTCCTACCCCATCTCATATGAGACCTCTTGGGGCCAAATCTAAACTCCTGGTTTTGAAGCTTTAAAGAGCTTGAATTGCTAACTTTTTCAGAAAAGCCATGAAGTGGGTTAAAAAATTCAAGCTTGTTAGGTGTTTTAAGTAAAGTATCCATGAAATTCTAATAAGGGTTCAAGATATCTCCTCAAAATCTTAACTGGGTCAGGAAAAAATCCTAAAAAGACAATCTGGGTCCAAGGAATATCACAATTCCAAATTCTCAATTCCAAGTAAAATCAAGCCCGGGTTTTGAAATTACACAAACATTAACTAGTTTGCAGTGAAACTCAATTCACTACCAAATAGTTGCAAGACTCCAGGCAATAAGGAAAGCAAAACGGGGTGAAACTGAAAAGGGTATACAGAGTTTCTGGATTTTTGTACAAAGCACAAGAACTTCTACAAAGAAGTGCAACAATTGAATCTATTAATCAAAAGAAACATAGTAAACAAAGCGGATGGCTTACCTTTGAGTTAGAAAGAGAGAGATAAGTCAGATAGAAAAGGAAGCATTTTTGAACTTCGAAGCCTAAACCTTACAGAAGCTAATAAAAAGGGAAATCTAAGAAGAGATTTGGTGATGGTAAAGCATGTGTGGACTGTCCTCAACGACAAACGGAAGTGGGTCTACCTGAATTCTCAAATGATACAGCTCCAAACATAAAATAATTATCTGCTGCCTAGAGAAAATAAAAATTAATAAAAAGAGAATAATACGACTACAATATTTTTACAACAAACCTTAATTGGTAGATTATTATTTACTATTACTAGTGAGTAACAAAGTAATTTTAATGTTGGATTTAAATTTAAAATCTGTTACTAGTGAATAAGAAAGTAATTTCAGTGTTGAATTTAAATTTAAAACCTGTAACAACCTGTCAACTAGAATTTATTGTGAAAATATTATGAAAAATGTTGTGGACATATCAGATAAAAATGGATTAATGGTGTGACTTGTGACTTGTGACTGTGACTGTGAGTGCGGCTATGATGAGGTGGCCTCTTTCCTCTTCTGTGAGTTCAACTTGGGAAAAAATTAAGCCTAAATTTCTATTTTGCTCTTTAAATTTTGTCAAAAAGTTTTTTTTTTTTTTTTGTCTCTAAACTTAAAAAATATATATATTCCTAAATTTTGTAAAAAAAATTATAATTTAGAGACAAAAATAAAAAAAAAATGAATTTTTTTTTCAATAATTTAAGGATGAAAAATAAAATTTTAGTAAAATTTAAGAACACAAATAAAATATTTTCAATATTTTTGGAATGAAAACAGAACTTTTTAATAATTTAGAAATGAAAAATGAATTTCTTAAAATTTAGGGATGAAAATCAAACTTTTGATAAAGTTTAAAGACCAAAATAACATTTTACCCAAAAATTAATATGTGTAAGAGTATTAGTTTAAGAAATATTTTTTTTAAAATTATAGAAAAAGAAAAAGTAATTATTTTTTTAATGATTTTTTATATTTCTCCTAATGTTAAAATTTTTTTTAAATTGTTTATTAATAATTGCCTTAGAAGTATCTGTTAATCAAACCCAACCAAAAACTCTATGGACATAACTTTTATCACACAAAAAAAAAAAAAAAAAAGTCTAAATGTCGGTACATGTGATTGAGAATAGTGAATAAAAAATACATGTGAAAATGATATTAAAGCATGGTTTATAGTCTATACATAACAAAAATAAGCTGACAACTATATTGATTTTTTTTTTTTTATGAAGACAACTATGTTGATTTGAATCTTAAACCTCTCAAAATCAGGAATTTATTCTATTTTTAAAAGTGTTGTAAAATAAAATATTAGAGACATTGCCAAGAAATTTAAAAATGACATGGTATATAAAATTAAGTTCTTCAAGTGGTCATCTACAAAAATACTATAAATTTGATTGACACGAGTCTCTCAAAGTTTTACAACCTAGATTAAACGAGTGCTATAAGAGCATAAGAGGCTGATTTTTATTAGAAATAAATAATTATTTCTTATACAATTGAAAATTAATGGTTAAAATCTTTTTAAATCACTCCTTAAAATTGTTTGTAATCGTAAGCCATTACGTGGATGTTTATGTGGGGATGTTTTGTGGGAGTAAAATTTGATAGATAATGAATGGTTTTAAATTTTTAAATTTTACTTTTGTATCTTTAATTAATTAATTTGTCTTGTTGATAAATAACTTTTACTTTTTGGTAACAATTTTTTTTTCGGTTGGAAAGTATAAAAAGTGGATAACATGACTTCTATTCTCTTAATAGAGAAAAGTTAACAGAAACATTAAAATAATTAGTTTAGAAAATATTTTTAGAAACTTTTTGTAAGGACACAACTATAGAGAGTGGGCCTATCAACAAAATAGCTGGAGACCCAGATTGTATATGATATCCTAACAATGAATTTATAAAGAGAGTGGGTTGAAGAACACTTAATTGTACACGCATGGGTTGAAAGCCCAAGTATGGTAATGACCAGATATGTATTGATAAGATGATTAAGGAATACAATATTCTTCTCGACACTGTCCGAGGAGTGTGTTCATACAGATATTGTGTGGGTTTTTATCTTTCTTTCTCTCTATCTCTTTTTTTTTTTTGCCCTCTTCCTTTTTTTTTTATCCCCCCCCCCCCTTTTTTTGTTCTCTCTTCTTCTATTTATATGCCATCTTCCCTCACATGGGCTTTTCTTGATACTTGTCCCATCCACCCTCATCTTGAGCCTCCCTGGGGCAGCTGTAAAGGATGGAGGCCACTATTCAGGAGTCTTTTCACATTAATGCGGCCATGATGTTAGCTGCAGGACCATAAATGCGGTGGCAGCAGCCTTTTGCTTAATATCTGATCTTCGCCATCTGTCCTTACGGTCAACACAAATCGGGGGATTCTTTGGGAGGGCTAAGATTGAGATTGGTGCACCCATCTAGGACACCTTTTTAACAGTCCGAGCAGGAAGTCTCCTCGGACCAGGCTTTCTCCCACGGGATTCACACTTCAGCATCGAATCAGGCTGGGCAAATTCTTCAAGAGATGTTGTCCTTGGATGTACAAGTCTCCTCGGACAGGCCCACGGCCCAGGATCTGATGTTGGGCCTTTTACCCCCATAATAGCCCCTCAAAGTTCCAGTTTTCTCCTTTTATTCGAGGAGAAAGGTGGGACTTTGATTTCTACAGGGCTGAAACTCATCAAGCGCCCCAACAAATCCACGTGGATGCGCCGTTTCGCAAAATTTCCACTTTCCAAAGACGCTTTGGAAGTTGTAGCGCATCCTTTATTGCTCTAGGTGGCGTTCTGTCTCCATGATCAACGGCTGGAGGTAGATCGTGCGGTTGGGATTTCTCTATGAAATTTTGAGCGGGATAGATCCCACCACTTTCACCTGCTATATATATAAAAGGCTGTGAGAAAGTGAGTTTCTTCACTTTGCATTCGTCTAAGTACTCTAGTATTCCAAAGCATCCCACCGGTACACGTTTCACTATTTTTAGGCGTTCCGAGGAGATTTTTATAAAGATCCCTAGGTGTCTAAAAGATTTCCGAACTTAAAATACCACCCTCTTTCGTAAGTATTCGTTTCTTTTGTTCATTCCATTTTGGCCAAGCACCTCGGCCACCTTCTTCTTCTCCATTTTTGCTTTTAGGGGAGTCTCGTAGCAAACCTTTCGATATCGATATGGGTAGGTTTAAAAACTTGGTCGAAACCCCCGTAGCCATAGAGCGTTTTAAGGCGAAGTACAATATTCCCGAGGGGGTTAACCTCCGTTACTGTCCACCGAAGAACATTTTAACTTCTAGAATGACCGGGGAGGTGGTTATCCCTGTGATCGCCTTCTTAGAGAGGGGAATGTCCATTCCTATGGGTAACGTCACTAGGGAGTACCTTAGGAATCACAGACTCTATCCACACCAATGTGCCGCCAATATGTTTAGGGTTCTGGGGTGTGTAGACGCCCTTAACGAAATGATGGGTTTACGACTCACCTGGCATGACGTCGTACACATGTACGAATGTCATTCCCTGAAGGAGGGGGGGTACTACTTGAAGTCCCGATCTCCGGTCGTGAGAATGATATCGTGCCTCCCAAAATCCAACAAGGGCATGAAGGACGATTACGTCATCGTCTCGGGGGCGTGGCATGACGGCCGCCATTGTCCGACCACTGAGGGGGAGCCAGGTGGGGTGCACTAGGATTAGATTAAGATAATTGTAGGGTTTGCAGTTTAGATTTCACTTTATTTTACTGTATATACGTTTGGCCTTAGAAGTGTGATGACTGATTTTGTGTGTTTTCCTTTTGATTGACATTACAGATAGACAGTTCGTCTCCCCCAAGCTCAGCCTCGTGAACGTGCACGGTCTAAATCACCTACTGCGCTCAGAGGTGTTCGCTCATTCAGACGGCCAGCTACGCGCCGTTCATCTGATATTAGACTTCACTCCAATATCAGATAGCTTCCAAGAAATCGGGAACTCTATCCGGGCAGGGGACAAAAGACTTCGACGGATAGACGTTTCTCGGCCAGGCTTTTTAGCGAACAAGGACCTTCCCCCTGTTCCCTGGCCGCTCCAACAAGTTGCTCCTCAACCCAGCATTCAAAGGGAAGAATCCGCCTCGTCTCGGCCATCATTGGATACGGAGATAGACCAATTCCGATTCGAAGAAGAGGAAGAAGTCCAAACCCAACCCGTTGCCCCTCAAGGTTTCGAGACCTCCGAGGATGAGGACGAGATGCCACTACAGCAGAGGAAGGGACTGAAGGCCCTCGTGGCGGGGCGAAACGCAGGGTCATCTTCCAAGGATGCCCCTAAAGAGAAGGGTGCTGACCAGCTGCCTCCTCCTCTTCCTCCTCCTCCTTCTCCGACTGGCCTTCTTCCGATCCCAGACTTGAAGAGGAAGAGGAAGGTTGTAGATATAGACGTCGAGGAGGGTGAAGTGTCCCCTCCGCAGCAAAAAGGTGCAAAGCAGCAAAAGGGGGGGAGAGACGATCGTAGGGCTTCCCCGTCCAGGCACAGAAGCGACCCTCATCCCAGGGAAGTTCAACAACAATCTACATGGGCTCCGTGGCTGAACCTGGATGGGGCTCCCATCCCTGTCACCGCCTCCATTCGGGAATTCCAAGACGACCACTCGGCCTATATTGCCGAGGCCTTGGAACGCCCCTTGCTCCTACCCCGAGACATGGACACGGTGAGGTCCTGGAGGCAGGCCGACCTCTTCATGTCCATGAAGAGGGACTTAGCCATTGTGAGTTCTTCCTCATTCCTGCATACTTAGGATTTATTTACGTTTGAACTGTGTAGTTTCAATTTCTGTGCTAACGTAATTTTGTCTCCCTTTCCGCGCAGCTCATCCAGCAAGTATACGTGGCAGAGGATTGGGTCAGGAACGCCCGTAATTTGGCCAGGGCCGAGACCCAATCTCGCAAGGAGGTGGAGAAAAGTCTGGGGGAGCTGAAACACCAGAAGATGGAGTTAGCCAAGAAGCTAACCATCGAAGAAAGAGAGAGGAAGAGTGCGGAAGCCGAGCTAAAAAGCGCCCAAAATCAGGCCGAAGACCAGTGAAAAAGGCTGCACATGACTGAAATAGAGCTGGCCACTGAGAGGAGCCTGGTCTTGGAGTACAACGCCCGAGCTGAGAGGGCCGAGAAAGCTGAAAAGGAGGCCCGTGAGGCGTTGAAGGCTGCTGAGGCCGCGAAAGAAGCCGAGTTCATCCGCGGCATAGAAGAGACCGAGAAGAGGCTCGCGGAGGAGGTCGCCGAAGTATGCAGGGAATACTGCCAAGTTTCTTGGCAAGAAGCCTTGAACTCGGCTGGAGTCCCTGCAGATTCCGATCTCAGGCAGCCGGGGAGGATCTATTTCCACCCGGATATCGCGGAGAACCCAGCTGATCCTGCTCCTCCGCCACCTCGAGCCCCGGAGCAAACGAACCAAGAACTCATTCCTTTTGAGGCCTCCCATGAGACTCAAAAGGAACAGAGTGTTCCCGAAGGGCGAGCCACTCCAGAGGCCACTTCTATGACTGCGAATCAAGAGAAGGCCGATGAAGCAGCTACTTCGGCAGCCGAGCCGAGCTTGCCTGGCGCAACTCCTCCTCAGACTGATTAGGCTTGAGGCTTTGGCTTCCGTACTTATAGTTATTCGTTGTTTCCTTTTCTTTCTTGTTAATGTAATAGTTGTTTTTGGATAACAAGCTCATGTACCCCAACTTTCTATTTAATGAGAATGTTTTGCTTGCCTACTCTGTTTCCAATTTCACTACTCTGTCTATTTTACTTTGAAGTTTCTAAACTTACAAAAAGTTTAAGTCCACAGAATATTACCGTGGTAGAATCAAATCTCTACTTACACATAATGAAGAGGTTATCATGGGTAGGACAGTAACATTCCGCGGTTAATAACAAGAAAACCTTAACGATTATATTAAAATCAATTCCGTTAACTCGATCTTGTCTTAGCAAATATGGATGAATTCAGACAGACATGACCCATGGCTGATCCGTTAGAAACAGCAAAAATTGAGTAAGAAGACTAACTCGAAGTGTGCAACATGTAGTTACAGGCTTGAAAAGGTGTTATAGTTTTGAACGAATGAGCCGAGGGGTCTGGAACGCTTGGGGTCCAAGATGATACTTCAGACTAATGTAGAGGAATGCTAATTTATCCAAGGTAGGTGGTCCGAGGGGCCAGGCCTGACCTAGGTTCTATTTGACACTTAGTATTAATTTACCCAAGGTGTGTGGTCCGAGGGACTAGGCACGACCAAGATTCTGTTTAATACTTAGTGGTGTTAATTTACCCAAGGTAGGTGGTCCGAGGGGCCAGGCCTGACCTAGGTTCTGTTTAACACTTAGTATTAATTTACCCAAGGTGTGTGGTCCGAGGGACCAGGCACGACCAAGGTTCTGTTTAATATTTAGTAGTATTAATTTACCCAAGGTGTGTGGTCCGAGGGACCAGGCACGACCAAGGTTCTGTTTAATACTTAGTAGTATTAATTTACTCAAGGTGTGTGGTCCGAGGGACCAGGCACGACCAAGGTTCTGTTTAATACTTAGTAGTATTAATTTACCCAAGGTGTGTGGTCCGAGGGGCCAGGCACGACCAAGGTTCTGTTTAATACTTAGTAGTATTAATTTACCCAAGGTGTGTGGTCCGAGGGACCAGGCACGACCAAGGTTCTGTTTAATATTTAGTGGTGTTAATTTACCCAAGGTAGGTGGTCCGAGGGGCCAGGCCTGACCTAGGTTCTGTTTAACACTTAGTATTAATTTACCTAAGGTGTGTGGTCCGAGGGACCAGGTACGACCAAGGTTCTGTTTAATACTTAGTAGTATTAATTTACCCAAGGTGTGTGGTCCGAGGGACCAGGCACGACCAAGGCTCTGTTTAATACTTAGTGGTGTTAATTTACCCAAGGTAGGTGGTCCGAGGGGTCAGGCCTGACCTAGGATCTGTTTAACACTTAGTATTAATTTACCCAAGGTGTGTGGTCCGAGGGACCAAGCACGACCAAGGTTCTGTTTAATACTTAGTGGATTAGCAGTGCAATAAACTTTAATGAGAGAATGGAAATTTTCATTAGTAATAGTACCTTTTTAGGTTATTTACATTCCAGGGGTGTGGTACAACCTTTTCATCTAAATCTTCTAGATAAAAGGCTCTTATTCTAGCTACTGATAGAATACGATAGGGGCCTTCCCAGTTAGGTCCCAGCTTCCCCCAGGCCGGATTCTTCGCGGTGCCCACGACTTTTCGCAAAACCAAATCTCTTAGTGCTAGTGGTCTTAGTTTGACATTGGCATCATAACTCTGCTTGAGCTTATACTGATAATAGGCTAATTGAACTGCAGCGTTTTCCCTACGCTCAGCGATTAGGTTCAGATTGCCCCTTAGCTGTTCGTCATTGTTGGCCGAGGCGAATGAACTGGTTCTAAGTGTGAGGAACCCAGTCTCTATGGGGATGACAGCCTCAGCACCATACGTCAGGGCAAAGGGGGTTTCTTCGGTAGACCTCTGAGGAGTCGTCTTGTAAGTCCATAGCACATGTGGTAACTCTTCCACCCACTTTCCTTTGGCGTCGTCCAACCTCTTCTTAAGACCGCTTACTATGACTTTATTAACTGCTTCAGCTTGGCCGTTTCCCTGAGGGTACGCAGGGGTGGAGTACCTGTTGGTGATGCCTAGTCCACAACAGAATTTTCTGAATACTTTACTGTCGAACTGAAGGCCATTGTCCGAGATGAGAGTATGCAGCACTCCAAATCGTATAACGATATTTTTCTATACAAACTTCTGGACATCCACATCCCTGATGTTGGCTAACGACTCGGCTTCAACCCACTTGGTGAAGTAGTCTGTTGCAACGACCAAGTATTTCTTGCTTCCGACTGCCTTAGGAAAAGGACCAACAATGTCTAAGCCCCATTGAGCGAAAGGTCATGGACTTGACAGAGGATTCAGAACTCCTCCCGGTTGATGTATATTCGGGGCAAACTTCTGGCACTGATCACACTTCTTCACGTATGCCTGTGATTCTCTTTGCATGTTTGGCCACCAGTACCCCTGAGTTAAGGCCCTGTGTGCTAGGGACCTTCCTCCTGTGTGACTGCCACAAATCCCTTCATGTAGCTCCTCGAGGAGCAACTCCGTGGCATCAGGGTGCACGCATAACAGATAAGATCCGGAGAAAGAACGTTTGTATAGTTTATTGTCCCCTTATAGCCAGAACCGAGGAGCTTTTCTCCTCACCTTGTCGGCTTCAGTCTTGTCTACCGGTAAGATATCTTCTCGGAGATAAGTCACCATAGGGTCCATCCAGCTTGACCCTACCCTGGCTTGACAAATACTAGGCCCTTCAATTTCCTCAGAATGCCTTTGGACATCTTCCACTAGGATAAGCCGGGGCAGTCCCTGAGCCGAGGTGGTTGCGAGAGTAGCTAAGGAGTCCGCGTGCGTGTTACCACTCCGAGGAACATGTTGCAAATTGAATAACTTGAGTCGCGATTGCAACTGTTTGACCTGCTTCAGGTATTTCTACATTCTTTCATCGCGAGCTTCTAATTCTCCTCGAACTTGGCCGACGACCAAAGCTGAGTCCGAGAACACTTCTAAGATGCTGCCCCCCATTCTTCTGACCATTGCCACCCCGATCAGCAATGCTTCGTATTCAGCCTCATTATTAGTAGCCGAGAAGTTTAGTCTGAGGGATTTTTCGATGATAACGTCCTCGGGAGATATTAAAACTAGCCCCACTCCTGAACCTCGTTGATTGGCTGCACCGTCCACATATAATTTCCAGGACTCGGGATCTTGCACAGCGATGAGGCCAACTGAATTTTCATCCATGGGCATTGCTCCAGTTACCCCTTCCAACACAGGCTCAGCAAACTCGGCCACTAAATCGATGAGTACCTGCCCCTTGATCGAGGTGCGAGGCATGTACTTTATGTCGAAAGCCCCCAGTATGGTACCCCATTTAGCAATCCTTCCCATATAGTCTACACTCCGGAGCAGTGACCTGAGCGGGAGTTGGGTGAGGACCACAACCGTATGTGATTGGAAGTAATGAGGGAGTTTACGAGTGGCATGTATTATCGCAAAGATAGCCTTCTCAAGTGGCAAGTAGCGGACCTCGGCCTCATGAAGAGATTTACTCACATAGTAGACAGGCTTCTGGATGCCATTGTCGACTCGTACGAGTACTAAACTCACAGCATGGGTGGCTACCGCAATGTAGGCGAATAGGACCTCGTCCGTTGTAGGGCTAGACATGATGGGTGGCCGAGCTAGGTATTCTTTCAGCTGTTGAAAAGCTAGAATACACTCTTCATTCCATTCAAATCCCTTCCATTTATTCAACAGCTGGAAGAAGGGCCGACACCTCTCTGCGGATTTGGAGATGAATCGGTTGAGAGCGGCAGTCATCCCGGTCAACTTCTGTACTTCTTTTGGGTTCCGAGGAGGCTGCAGACTGTTAATTGCCCTTATTTGATCGGGGTTCACCTCGATTCCCCGATGAGTGACCATATATCCCAGGAACTTTCCCGATCCCACACCGAACGAGCACTTCGAAGCGTTGAGACGCAATTTGTGTTTCCTCAAGATCTCAAAGATGTTCTCAAGGTCTCCGATATGGTCGGACTCCAGCTTGGTCTTGACCACCATGTCATCAATGTAAATCTCAATGCATTTCCCCAGTAGTGGTTCAAACATTTTAGTCATCATTCTCTGGTAGGTGGAGCTTGCATTCTTCAGACCAAATGGCATCACCTTGTAATGATAGTTCCCAATGGGGGTCACAAAGGCTATTTTCTCCTGATCATCCAAGGTCAGGGGAATCTGGTGGTACCCTTGGAAGGCGTCCAAGAAACTCATTCGTGGATGCCCTACGGTTGCATCCACTAGTTGATCAATCCGTGGCATGGGGAAAGGGTCCTTTGAGCAGGCTCTGTTTAGGTTTGTAAAGTCCACACATACACGCCATTTCCCATTCTTCTTCTTTACCACCACTGTGTTAGCCAACCATTCTGGATAGAAAACCTCCCTGATAGCCCCTGCCTGCTTGAGTTTGTTCACCTCATCCTTAACGGCGTCAGAATGTTCCCTGGATGAACGCCGAGGTGGCTGCTTCTTAGGGAGGGCAGCTGGGCTCACATTAAGGCGATGACAGATGAACCCGGGATCCACTCCTGGGGCCTCGTAAGAGTTCCACGCAAACATGTCTATGTTTCTCCTAAGGAAAGATAGCAGCTATTCCTTTTCCCGAGGAGGTAGCTGATCCCCAATCTGGAAAAACTTGTCTGGATCTTCCCCGATGACAACTCTTTCTAACTTTTCACATTGCTCCTCGGATGGATCCTCGGCCCCGGGGGGAACCAAGAACGTTGATTGCTACGAATGCCCGATCGAGGCGGTTACCAGCTCGGCATCATGCTGATGTGAAATGGCAGCTATAAGGCACTGCCTTGCCATAGGTTGGCTTCCTATGATCTCCTCTACTCGTCCCCCAGACAGAAATTTAACCTTTAGATGCAAGGTCGAAGAAACGGCCCCCAAAGCATGGAGCCAAGGTCTGGCTACGATGGCCGTGTAGGGGGAATATGCATCCACAACGATGAAGTCAACTTCAACTACTTCAGACCCTGCTTGTACGGGCAGCCTAATTTGACCCTTAGGGATGACGGTCTTCCCATCAAAGCTAACTAGGGGCGATTCA
Source organism: Lithocarpus polystachyus (assembly GCA_033629205.1). Classification (NCBI taxonomy): domain Eukaryota; kingdom Viridiplantae; phylum Streptophyta; class Magnoliopsida; order Fagales; family Fagaceae; genus Lithocarpus; species Lithocarpus polystachyus. Next base: position 8,462,082 of record CM066168.1, on the reverse strand, counting down.
TACGCGGTCAAATCTTCAAGCCGTAGGCCCAATCCCCTGTATAGGTCTGGATACATGATTTCAGCTCCACTCCCTTGATCAACCATCACCCTCTTCACATCGTACCCTCTTATTCTGAGGGTGATGACCAAAGCATCATCATGGGGCTGTACCGTCCCCACTTTATCTTCGTCCTAGAAGCTCAAGGCTGGTCGGGACTCCATTCTTGCCCGTTTCATCTCTTGATTGACGTCCTCGGCAGATGTTCTGGAAACAGACATTACCCTGGAGGGGCAGGATCCAGTTCTTCCGGGGGCCACGAAGATAACGTTAATCGTGCCCAAAGGGGGCCTTGATGAGGCGGTCCTTGAAGCCCCTAGCCTACCATGATCTCCTTGGTTATTAGGCCGACAAATGAACTGCTGCAGCTTTCCTTCCCTTGTAAGTTGTTCCAAATGGCTCTTCAACGTCCTGCAATCCTCAGTGGTGTGCCCTCACTCCTGATGATATTGGCAATGAAGGCTCTGGTTGCGCTTCATGGGGTCTCCTCCCATCTTGTTTGGCCATTTGAAGTACGGCTCATTCTGAATTTTCTCCAGAATTTGGTGAATTGGCTCTCGGAATACGGTATGGACAGCTTGCAATACAGCAGACCCAGACTGCACACTGTAGTCCCTTCGCGGCCTGCTATTGCTGTACCTATCCGGCCTGAAATCCCTCTTCTCCTGAGGGACAACCTTTGCCTTTCCCTTTCCAAGCAACTGGTCCTCCTCGACCCGCTTGTACTCGTCTATGCGATCCATTAGTCGGCGCACGCTCCTCACAGGCTTCTTGGTCAGAGACTTCCTCAGGTCATGCTCGGCTGGCAAGCCGACCTTGAATGTTCTCACAGCAACATCATCAAAACTGCCTTCGATCTCGTTAAACATCTCCCAGTATTTGTCAGAGTAGGTCTTTAGCGTCTCTCCCTCCCGCATGGACATGGACAGCAAGGAATCCAATGGCCAGGGGACTCTGGTGTTCGTCACAAATCGAGAGCAGAAGGCTCTAGTGAGCGCCCGAAAGGATCCGATATAGTTTGCCGCGAGGCCATCGAACCACCTCATAGCCACAGGCCCCAGACTGGAAGGGAACACTTTGCACATGAGGGTCTCATTCCGAGAATGGACAGCCATTTTCTGATTGAAATGACTCACATGCTCCACGGGGTCAGTCCGTCCGTTGTATGCAGTGAAGGTAGGTTGAGTAAAATGCCGAGGAAGGCTCCCTCCCTCGATGCTGCGTGTAAAGGGCGACCTAGAAATTTGGTTGAGTGCCTTTGTCATGGCATCACTCCCAGTACCCTTTGAGTACGTGTTTCTGCTCCTACGGTCACGGTGATGCTCTTCCTCGTAAAAGAAAGAATCACTTGGAGGTGTCCTGGAGCGGGGTCTATAACTGGCATCCCCATCATTATCGTAAGAATCATCCGTGCTAGATGGACTACTGGACGGACTGCGCTTCCTCTGCGCGCGACGCAACTTCCTCTTGAGATGTTCGATTTTACGTTGCATGACTTCATGAGACTCGTCACCGTCATTCCGACGTTGACTCCTCGCAGTACGGCTCGTGTGCACGCTCCCTTCACGGTCTCTCTGGCGCTCAAGATGCAAAAAGTGGTCAATATGCTGAGAGTCACCTGACTCCGCTCTGTCTGATCTAACCATGGTTCAAGCTATAACACACAGGTACAATAGTAATCTTCCCACAGACGGCGCCAATTGTAAGGACACAACTATAGAGATTGGGCCTATCAACAGAATAGCTGGAGACCCAGATTGTATATGATATCCTAACAATGAATTTATAAAGAGAGTGGGTTGAAGAACACTTGATTGTACACGCATGGGTTGAAAGCCCAAGTATGGTAATGACCAGATATGTATTGATAAGATGATTAAGGAATACAATATTCTTCTCGGCACTGTCCGAGGAGTGTGTTCATACAGATATTGTGTGGGCTTTTATCTTTCTTTCTCTCTATCTCTTTTTTTTTTGCCCTCTTCCTTTTTTTTTTGATCCCCCCCCCCTTTTTTGTTCTCTCTTCTTCTATTTATATGCCCTCTTCCCTCACGTGGGTTTTTCTTGATACTTGTCCCATCCACCCCCATCTTGAGCCTCTCTAGGGCAACTGTAAAGGATGGAGGCCACTGTTCAGGAGTCTTTTCACATTAATGCGGCCATGATGTTAGCTACAGGGCCATAAATGCGGTGGCAGCAGCCTTTTGCTTAATATCTGATCTTCGCCATCTGTCCTTACGGTCAACACAAATTGGGGGATTCTTCGAGAGGGCTAAGATTGAGATTGGTGCACCCATCTAGGACACCTTTTTAACAGTCCGAGCAGGAAGTCTCCTCAGACCAGGCTTTCTCCCACGGGATTCACACTTCAGCATCGAATCAGGCTGGGCAAATTCTTCAAGAGATGTTGTCCTTGGATGTACAGGTCTCCTCGGACAGGCCCACGGCTCAGGATCTGATGTTGGGCCTTTTACCCCCACACTTTTTATGGAAAAATTTGTTTTTAATTTTTTGACAATTTTTTATATTTTTATAAAAATGTTATCAAAATTTTCTTAAAATTGTCCATTAATAAATACCTAATGGCCGTTAATCGAACCCCTCTTAATAATAGTGTGTATATATATATATATATATATATATATATATATATTGTTACTCCAAGTTGAGTGGCAAACCTAATGTTTAACCCAAAACAAATATTGATTTGTTGGTGACCCTTAATCGTGTGTGAGACAATTGTGTCACCCAAGCTTCGCAAGACTTCTCCTTAGATGACTGTTGGCTAAGAATTTGTCCCATTAAAATTTTGTGAATAGGAAAAATTTGGTGGGAACTAAAATCTATGGCGAAGGGGGACAAAAAGTACAATATGCCTTCACATATCTCTCTCTCTCTCTCTCTCTCTCAACTAAAGCAATAGTCATGCTAAATTGAAGTAGCTATATATTATTTGTTACATGAGATACAAAACTTTGATGTTTATAGACATATAGTTGCGATATTATGGTAACCACATATAACATATTATATTCTAAGAGGCCCAAATCAGTTGTAAGCTTATGTATTTGTAGAACAACAAAAGTAATCTTTGGTTAGTTTATAGTCAGCCCATGATTAGTTTGAGTTTTCTAGTACATAAATCATATATGGCACAAACCATGTAAACCTTTTTGTTTACTCTTTTTTTCATGTTTCCACTCATCGTTCTTGTTAGAGATATATCAGCACACTAGGTAGGATTGGGCTTCAATCACACAACAACATTAACAATAACAATAATCAAGAGTCAGGATTAATTGTTTTGTAGGTTTCTTCTCATTCCATCCATAGTACCTTTTTTTGGTAATCAAAGAAGTCCAAACTAATTAACAAGCATGGTGAATTTTAATTTTCCTTGTACAAATTGGAGGCTCGTTCTAAAGGGGAGTTCGCTACAAGTTGTGTCCATAGCCTTGAAGGTTGAGTTCATGGCCTTTGTAGATGCAAAAACTCAATTTCCCTCAACTTTGAACAACCGTATCTCACTAATTTCTCAACAAGAAGTTCAACACAATTTTGAATACATTCTGATTCCCAAACAAATTACAACTTCGGGTGTGCAACCAACTCACCAATTAGTTAAAATCGACCCAATTCAACCCAACTAACTCGTGCTGGTTATGTCAGTTTTTAGGAGTTGATGAGTTGGGTCAAGTGCAGGTTAGCAAATTCACAGATCCGCCTACCCCAATCCAACCCACATATATTTTATATATATGATATGGTTTTATTGTTTAATTAGTATATGGTTTGATTTACTAATAAAATAGTTTCTATTGATTTGGTGCTATGCTTAAGTTTGTAAGGTTATAAATCTGTTGTTATTTGATTTGACTTGGTGCTATGCTCAAGTTTGATTAGTGCATCAAACTAGCATAAACAAGATTATAAATCTGCTATTCTAATGCTCATTTAAAAAAAAATTATGTATATTTTAGTATAAAAACCTATTTTTTCTATTTTATATAACCGGTTTTAAAAAACACTTATATCAAATAATCTATTTTACACAATATTTCAATTAAATTTTATTTCATTATTATTTTTATTATAATTATCTTAAATTATCCCTTCCTATTTTGTGTATATGAATAAAGAAGTATAAAAAAATTGCATATAAATAGTAATTATGTAAATATATATAATTATTATAATAACAATGTAAATATACACATTTATAAATTAACTAATTTGGGTAGTTTTTCGACTTTTTTTTTTTTCAATTTAGAGGTAAATTTTAGACTTATATGTATAAATTTAACAAAATTTTCTATTATACACACATTAACAGGAGTGTTTTTTTTTTTTTTTTTTTGAAAGAGTTGACAGGAGTGTTTTTTATGTTTTTTTTTGATAGGGTACACCATGGATATATATAAATATATATAGATAAAATAAAATTTTAACCTTATCACAACGGGCTTTCGGTCTCAATATTTGGACTATTCCTCCACAGTATTCTCAGCCAACCCTGTATCCAGACGTGCAAATTCCACGTACGATTAGCCCACAATCCTATTCCTTCCCAAAAAAAAAAAAAAAAAAAAAGGCGAGACAGTGAAAGAAACCAGAAATGGCTGCCTCATCGGACGATTTCTCGGTGCTGGTCCTGGCTTCGGATCTTGGCGTAGATGCTCGACCCTTCTTGTCTCACAGTCAAGGAGACAAAGAAGAAGAAGAAGAGCAAGAGAACTGGCATGATTGCTCTGACCAGTACCTCTCTCCCGACGAAGACTTCTCCGATCTCGATCTCCTCCAGTTCTTCCGCCTCCAAGGCTCAGACAAGCACGGCAACCGCATTTTCCGTGTTGTGGGAAAGTACTTTCCTGGTAAACAAACATGACCAAGACCTCTCTCGCTTGTTGCTTCACTTCGTTTTGTGTTTTTGTTATTTGGTTTTGTTTAATTTGTGTATCTTTTTTTATTTTTATTTATTTTTATATGATGATTGATATTGATTCTTATTGTTTTTAAGCAATTTGAGCTAGTTTGGCATCTGGGTTTTTGTTGGTTTTGAAAAAAAAAAGTTCCTCCTTTTTTGTGGTGTTGTAATTTGATTCGAATTTAAGTGATGTTGTGAGTAACTTTTAGGTTATTTTGGCATCTGGGTTTGTTTTGTTTTCATGTTTTATATGGAAGATAGCTTATTTTTGCTTAAGTTCGGTAAATCAGGTAAGGGGTTTGTTTGGTTTTATCTGAATTATTAGTTAGTGAAATGGGTTCTATGTGGTCTTTTGTGGAAGCTGACTAATTTTGAAAGCCTTTTCTTTTGCCGCATTTGTGTGATTTCTATTCAGTTCTCCATGTTCCCAAGACACAAACAGTGAGTTTGATACGTTCAATGTTGAAGCTTATGAAAAACTCTAAACAATGGTGAAGGACTTGTGAGAGCACCTAGCGTTCTCTTGATAATGTTGAAAACTTTTCGTGTTTTGTTTTGTTAATTGCTTTAATAGCTGAAACTGGTGCCTGGAAATTACTTTTCTTTACAGGAATTTGTTACCTTAGTTCAATATATTTTTACTTATGGAAAGGATTATCTGATGTTTCTATAATATTCAAAATACTAGTTAAATAAAGTAATAAATTTCGAACAACTTGAGGACATCTGTATGAATTCTTTTCATTAATAATTAAAAAAAAAAAAAAAAAAAACTCTATATTAGGGGCTGCTGTACAGATTCTTTTCAGTCAAAAAAACTATCTTGGGTGCAGCTGTATGATTTTCTCATCAACGTTTTCTAGATTAGTTGTAAGATATGAATCTATTCTCTACGCCTCATTCTTTGTTTTTCTTCTCTTTCATTTTCCTCTCTTTTTTTGTTTTGACCCCTTTGTTTCCATCTAAGTTCTTGTGAGTTGTGGCTTCTTCACATTGAACCCATAGCACTTCCTTGCTGTTGCAGTCTATGTTCTTGATGATATATATATATATATATATATATATATATATATATTTATTTAATTTATTTATTTATTACCATTTTTTTTCCAATTGATTTTTACCGTATTCAATGATTTTTTGTGTCACTGCTTATTTTTCTTATCATTCTCATTTTACTTGTTCTTACGTTTAAATGCATGTTACATCTTGAATAATCAGTATTCTTTGAATGTTTACGCATGTTGCCAACAAAATTGAGAGGTTGCAAAGGGATTTCTTATGGGGGGACTCCAAGACTCATCTGGTGGGCTGGGATAAGGTGTGTGCACCTTTGGATCATGGGGGGTTAGGAGTAAGGAAATTAACTACGTTTAATAAAGCCTTACTAGGAAAATGGTTATGGCGGTTTGGGGTTGAGGAGACAAGGCTTTGGAGAAGGGTAGTAGCTCTAAAGTTTGGGGAAGAATGGGGGGGTTGGACTTCCAAGTTAGATAGAGGGGTTCATGGGTGTGGTGTGTGGAGAAGCATCCGTATGGGATGGGAAGTTTTTAGTAAAAATATTCGGTTTGAGGTAGGGGTGGGGGATAGAGTGAAGCTTTGGACAGATCAATGGTGTGGGGATTCTCCTCTTCAATTGACCTTTCCGGTTGTGTATAGGATAGCCTCCAATAAAGGGGCCTCAGTGGCCTCTTCTCTAGAACGGTTGGGGTTAGAGAATCGGAGAAGCTAGGATGTTCGTTTCATTCGGAGACCAAATGATTGGGAAATGGGTGATGTGGATGCATTTCTTCATACCTTGGGTTTTAATTTACCTCCATCTGAGAATGGAGATCGCATGCGATGAAAGTTGACGAAGAATGGGGAGTTTGATGTCCGATCATTTTATAATAAGTTAAGAGGCCCTTTCCCCATTGTGTTTCCTTGGAAAAGTGTCTGGAAGGTTAAGGCCCCTCGTCGTGTTTCTTTCTTTGTGTGGACTGCTGTATGGAATAAAATTCTTACAGGTGACAACTTGAGGGGTAGAGGATTGGACTTCGTTGATTGGTGCATTATGTGTCGTTGTAATGGGGAAACGGTTGATCATTTGCTACTGCACTGTGGTAAGGCTTACCGGTTGTGGAGTTTGGTGTTTAGATCTTTTGGGATTTCTTGGGTTTTACCAAGATCAGTTGCGGATACTCTCTTTGGTTGGTGGAATTGGCTTGGGAAGCACTCGTCTAGCATTTGGAATTTAGCTCCGCTTTGCTTAATGTGGTGTTTGTGGAGGGAGTGAAATTGGAGGACTTTTGAGGACTTGGAAAATTCTGATGATTAGTTATTGGCTTATTTCAGTGGTTCCCTTTTTGATTGGTCTAGGGCTTGGGGACTCACCTCTAGTGATTCTCTCCCTATGTTCCTTAGCTCCCTTCTTTGTATTTAGTTTCTTTTCCTTTTGTTTTTATCTTCTTTCCTTGTACTTGTTTCTGCCTTATGTTTTTTCTGCATATGGTAGTTTTCTTGAATGAATTTCTTTTTACTTATAAAAAAAAAGATATTTTCATAATTTGTTCCCATTGTCTTACAATACTTTGAATGCAAGTTTCCTGTTTATTTTTTGTTTCTAATTATATTAGCCGCAACCTCCTCAACTTCTTCTTTGTTTATGTTACATTAAAGTTATAGAAACCATACTTATGGATTTTGGTTATTAACTTTTACTGCCCCCCCATGTCTACTAATTTATTTCTCCATAGCTTTTGTTTTTATACCTTAGCAATAATTTATCAGCTAAAATGATTTTATTGATGAATAAAAACAGCGTGGGGGCAGTGTTGTAGATGTTTGTTGTGGTTCACATCGGACCATTCAAAACAAGGCTTTTGTTCATAAAATCAGTTGTATGCCGTGAGTGATGTAAGAGAGTATCTCCTGTTTCTATAAGAAGTTTAAAAACTTAAAATTTTCTTGTTTGGGCAGTTTTATCTCCTAATGATGTTGGATAACCTTTTTCTAAATGACATATTTTAATTATTTGACGCCCTTATGAGATGCCTCTTTCTTTTATGGAGCAGCTGTGGTTGTGAGTGGAGAGAGGCTGAAGAAGTATATTTTCCACAAAATATGCAGTGAAGTGCCAGAAGGGCCATTCTGCATTGTTTACATGCATAGTACTGTGCAAAAGGAGGACAACTCCCCCGGAATGACTATCTTGAGGTGGATTTATGAAGAACTTCCCTCGAACATCAAGGAGAGGCTTCAAACTGTTTATTTTATTCACCCTGGGCTTCGCTCAAGACTAGTTTTTGCCACTCTTGGCAGATTCTTCCTTAGTGGAGGGTGAGTGGTTTTGTTTTGTTTATGAATGTTATAAAATTATTTGGCAACAGGGATAGCTTAAAATTATAATATCCGGATTTGGAACTGTTTTATAAGTTGAGAGAAAAAGTTGAGCAACTTATCCAAAAAATTCTGCATTATACTTAAATTTTCAGTAGGGTATGTTTTAAATAATTAGGAATGTTGACTTCTGATGGCCATCAGATTTAAGCATGCAATATGCTTATTGATATCAGACCACAGTTGAATTAAAAGTTACAAGTTGCATGGGCATCGCCCTTGTCTAATTCTTTAGCCAAGTTTGTTAAAGTAAAAAGGTCTCATGTTAGAGATTGTGAACAAAGTATGTTCTAAGCTAGACAATACTCCAGATTCTTATACTTACAAAGGTCTCTGAAATTTTAAATTTTTTATTTGAATGCAAATACTTTTGGTGTTTCTTTGTTTATTTAATGCACATAAATCAACAACTGCAAGTCATACAACAATTCTAATGTAATTTGTAAAACAACAGTCCTAGAAAGTTGGGTGAGCTGCAGTTGATGATGATAGAATATGGAAAGGAAGTAATTCTGGGGGACTTACGTTTCTCAGGTCATTAGAGATCATTCAAATGCGTACCAGTATCCATTTTGCTTGAAATTGATTTGAAATACATATTAAGCCTCAAACTAAAACTTTAGCATGTAGACAACAAGTGAATTGCTGTCTGATTTGGTAGTTAACATGTGAATTATGCAAAAATAACTCTGGTGTTGCAAATGGCCTTAGAATTTCTAGTCCCAAATTATTATCAAATAAAATTAAACATGCATGGTTCCCTGGCTTTGATATCTTAAATACATGTCACTGTTGTTTCCAAATTAGATCTGTGTCTGAGCTATGCCCATCAATGGTTTTGGGTGCATTTTTGTTTCATATTCTCTCTTTTTGTTTGTAGCTTATATTGGAAAATCAAGTATGTGAGCCGCCTGCAGTACCTTTGGGAAGATATTAAGAAGGCAGAGGTCGAGATTCCTGAATTTGTGAAAAACCATGATGACATTCTTGAGCATAGACCACTAACAGACTATGGCATTGAACCAGACGCTTCACACTTGGCTGAAATTCCTTCCATGGCCTACTCATTTGGGAGGTATGAAGAGAGATGGACATCAAGGGAGTATATGTCATAGTTTAGCTATTCTAAGAAGTAGACAGTGAGGTCCATGAAATTGGATTGCCGTTGAGTTGTTGCAAAATCTTATGTATATACAAGCTCTCTGTACAGACTACTCCCTTGTATTGTGTACTTCCTCTTGGAAAGCCTGTAGCTTTCTATTTCTGATCAAAACTTATGTTGAGAGATATTTAGTAACTCTTCATGTTTGCTTAAAACTGTTAAAATTTTCTATGATTACATGTTTGTTTAAACAACCCATCCTGGATTCATCCTAGGTAATCATAGTGCATCCTTCATAAAACCATGGTACTTACATTTTCCTGTCATAATTCTTTTGAACCTCTGGTTTTGACCTCAACCATAGAATCGAAATGATGGATTGGATGATTTACAGGATGATGTTTCATTGAACGGTAGCCGTTTATTCTTTAATTAGTTTTCCGCAAAATTTGGTAAAATACAATGAATTCTGTCCAAATAATAGATAGTCATCATACAAATTATGTTCTAAAAACCTTCCTGATTCTTGGAGTCTATGGAGCAAGTTGTGGTGGCGGGAGCTAGGGGTGGGGGAGAGAGGAGGATGAGGTTGTGGCAGTGGGGAGTGTTTTGGGGAGTCTGGACTCTGGAGAGTTTGGGATGTGGGGAGGAGGAGAGGTGCCTAAAGGGAGAGAAGGAAACTGTTGCTGAGATTTTAGGAGACAGGATGGTGAAGATGAACAAGGAGTGTAGTGTTCGATGAGTTTTTGGGCTTGTTAATATGGATGACTAGCTGTTTTTGCTTGCCCCTTGTAACAGGTGCTGGTCTTGGGAAGTGAGAACAAATAACATACACAAAGGATTTGTTGAAATGGGGTGTCTTAATGGTCTCTGCGCCTGGAAGCCATAGATGGCACAGAGGTTTTTCCTTGGTTTTGTCATCTACAAATTAATGAGTATAATAAAGAGAGAAATAATATTAAAATTTGACAAAATTATCCTGTCATAATTAAATTTCGGGCTAAAGTAACGCAAAATGTAATGCCCCAATAAGATCATTATGACCAATATTAAGAAGAAAATAAAATCACAACAATATCCCTATGTTATCCTCAAATTTAGAAGTTTAGTAACAAATAAAACAAAAAATTTAAAACTAAGGTATAATATACCTATGCACGTTTCCAGATAGCTAATTTTCTAAGGTACAGTTAATATTAACCATTATAATCCAAGTGTTCGATCTCTCTTCATGTGCATAGCACGTCCAGGTATGCATGAATATGAATCAATAAATTTGCCTAATTGGATTAGTGAATGCCATTGATCATATTCATATCATTACCCTAGGGAAAGTACCATATCAAGAACCAACCTCTATTTAAAGCTCCAATCACTATTTGGGTGTACTTGTGTGTCTATCTCATAGAGAGAGTCATGGGCTGCGGCAAATCAAAGAACACTGGTCAAGGTAGTTGGCTATTTATAATTTTTTTTTCTTTTCTCTTAAAATTTGTTTCTCTTATTTTGCATGCACATCTTCAAATAATTTCAAGTGCTCCTGCTGCCTATTAGTAATAACACGATGTCTTCTATTATTTTCTTCAGTTTTGCACCAAAATAATGTCATCAGAAAAAAAAGTATAGACGAGAAGAATGGTGCTTTTGAGAAAGAGATGCCACCTGTAGATAAGGAAGAGAGTGAAACAAAGGAACACGATGCAGAGGAGCCTATGTCAGATAAAGAAAAGCCTATTGCAATGGAGAAGTCTGATTCAGATGATGAAATTTTCTTTTCAGCAGAGGAAGAAGAACCAGAATCTGAACCAGAGGATGAAGATCCAACTCTGTGAATTAGAGAATTCCTAGGATCCTATAGCATAATTATCTTGTTGCTAGGTGGTGATCTCAACAGTTCTTATGACAGTTGTACCTAGGAAATTTACCATTTTCATGGGGTTGATCAATATGGCATGGATCATGTAAATTTCCAATGTTGCTATGTTACATTATGGAATTGGATTCTTAACAAAATCCAATAAATGTGACCAAAGAAATATTAGGAAATGTATATTGTTTGAACTAGATTATTTTGTCTAAGCTGTGTGTGGACTTGGATTTGTGATCGATAAGGATATCCTTAAGATTTATTTTGAGAATAAATGCTCTGGTACTAAATATGACATGGTTTACTACCATCTTCTTCTATGATAAAGGGTACGTTTATATAAATTGTTGCAAAACCATATTTTTGGTTTAAAATAAGTGTTCGTAAAAAAATTATTAAGAATTGTTGTTACAAAATAGAATTTTGAGTTTTCAAAACTCGCTTTTAAAGCTTCCAAAACACCCAATCAAACGGACCCAAAGTTTTCTAGTTTTTATAATTAAAATATTTAAGATTCAAATCCCTACCTCGTTGTGAAATTATTATAAAATAATTTTTTTAAAGAAAAAACCCATAACTACAAGTGATTATCAAGAGACTTGTTAACAAATACCAAAATGCACGCTATGAAGGTTATAATAATTGTTATTAAGAATCTTTTAAGATTCAAAAAATTGACAATGTGACCTTCCCTCAGTGTCTCCTTCCTCTAAATAAATTATAACAACAAAAATTTATAATAAAAAGAGAGAGAGAAAAGATATAAGCTGCCAAGTTAAAGAAAACAAAGCATTTGCCCTTTTCTTTTTACTTCTAATAATTATATCGTAAATAAATGATCGCAAACTTTTTCTTAGTATAAAAAAACAAAAACAAAAAAATAACAACAAGCTGGCAAAAAGTCTGAAAATTTCTACCTTTTTTACTCCCTACGTTAGGTATATTAATGATGAGAGAAAGAGGAGAGCATATTAAAAACACAAATATACTGCAACACCGAAATTTCCTTTTTCAAATATATTAGGAAGATTTAGTACACATTTATAGTTTATGAATTACCAACTAGTGAGTTTAAGGAATTTTTCTAAGTGATATTGCATTTTTGAATGGAAAATTTTTAAATATTTATAGCAATAATTTTTTTTTAATTTTATAAATTTCTTTAATAATAAAATTTTGATGAAAATAATACTTTTTAAAATTTTGAAACTTTAATAATAAAGTACATTTATAGCAATAAAAATTTATTTTATTTTATAAATATTCTTAGTAATAAAATTTTAATATTTTAAAATTTGTTTTGGCTTCGTTAGGAGAAGGTATATCATGCATCGAATGCATGTTTTCTCCTTCTTACATAGAAGTGGACTCCATACATGATGTATTTGCTCATTCATTAGGCTCTCATGACTTTGCTTCTCTCCTTACTTACCATGGAAGGAAAAACACTAGTTACAATAAAAAGTGACATCTCTCCATAGGAACCAAACTCGGGACACCCACTTAAGCAACGTAGGATTCAACTTCATTAGGACTAAAAAGGGTTTTTAAGTCCATGATCAAATTCTCTATTTTTTTTAGAGATAATTACAATATAATGCTAATTCCGCAACTCAAATATTTTTCTCTCCTAAAACTCTAAGTACTTAGTACATGGAAATGTGTCAATTCAGCTACAAAACCTTTGGCTATTTATTTATCTTTTAAAATTTTAGTAAGGAAGCTCTTTTTAGTATTAATTGGAAAAAAAAAATCTCAACTCTTTCAGTTTTCAAAAAAAAAAAAATCCAAATTTAATTTTTTTTTTTTTTAGAAATACAAATTTAAAGCTTTAAGAGACACTATTTAATATTTATTAGTGTAATTTACCAAATAAAACACTACACAGATTTAAACCTATGCTAAACGGTCACTGCACAATTTTTACAGGTATCTCTCACCAAAAGAAAATGATAAAAACCCATCTCCCCTTTTCCTGAAACCACTCCTAAACCCCACACACACAGACACTCACAAAAATGCTCAGAGCTCTCATTCTCAAACGCTCCCACCCTTCTTCTCTCCACCACCACCACCACCACCTCCTCAAACCCCTCACCTCCTCCGCCGCCACCACATCCAGACGCCCCTTCTGCACCACCACCCCAACCCCAACCCCAACACCCATCGCTTCCTCCACCACCTCAGAGCTCCGCAAATACCTCGGCTACACAGCTCTCGTCCTCTTCTGCGGCGTCGCCACCTACTACTCCTTCCCATTCCCCGAAAACGCCAAACACAAAAAAGCCCAATTCTTCCGCTACGCCCCATTGCCCGACGACCTCCACACTGTCTCCAACTGGAGTGGGACCCACGAGGTCCAAACCCGGGTTTTTCACCAACCAGAGAATCTCCAACAGTTGGAGAATGTGGTTAAGGAAGCTCATAAAGCTAAGACCCGGATTAGGCCGGTCGGGTCGGGGCTTTCTCCGAATGGGATCGGGTTATCCAGAGCTGGGATGGTGAACTTGGCGTTGATGGATAAGGTTTTGGAAGTGGATAAAGGGAAGAAGACTGTGAGAGTTGAAGCTGGGATAAGGGTTCAGCAATTGGTTGATGGGATTAAGGATTCTGGGCTTACTTTGCAGAATTTTGCTTCCATTAGAGAGCAGCAGATTGGTGGCATTGTTCAGGTGGGATTGTTTTTGGTATTGGGTTTATCTGGGATCAAGGTTTTTTGGGTTTGTTTCATATATTTTTGCTTGTTGGGTTTGCTGGTAAATGAGTGTTTTTGTGGTTTCAATTTATTTATATATTGCTTTCTTGAGATTGATTGAAGGTAGCCTTTAAAAAAAAAAGTTCGCTGTTTTCTTATGCTTTTCCTATTTGGTTTGTGTTAGTTTTGCATGTTGGTTTTGGTGAGAAATGAGTGTTTTTGAGGTTTCATTATTTTGCAGGTGGGCTTGTTTATGGTATTGGGTTTGTGTTTGTGTTGGTTTTGATTTATTTGCGTGTTGGGTTTGGTGGGAAATGAGTGCTTTTTTTTTTTAAAGGTTTCAATTCATTTATATAGTACTTGCTTGAGATTGAAGGCAATTCAAAAAAAAAAAAAAAAAATTAAAGGTTGCTACTTTCTTATGTTTCACCTATTGGGTTTGTGTTAGTTTCATTCATTTGCATGTTTGGTGGGAGATCGTGTCTCTGTTTGGCTACTCTTTTTTTGGCTTTCTATCTTATAGTTTTAAAGCCGCACTTTTTTCTAAGTATAACTATACTTTAATCAACATTTGCAAAAATCAGCTTTCAGAAAAAGCTACATCCCAGGATTGACTTATATAGTGCTTGAAATTGAAGGATTTATTAAAAAAAAAAAAAAAAAGTTTGCTCGTTGTATATCTTTTCTTGTCGTGGTAGGAAGAATGTATTCAAGTTGACCAGATTCTCAACTTGTACAATCTCTCCTTAGCAGCTGTTTACTTTTAGTATTGGCACATGTGTATTAGCAAATGCATGTTGAAGGTGAGAATGAGGAAATGTATTAGCAAATGTATTGGCACATTCTATTAATATAATGGAAGGTTTGGGAAAGAAATGGATCTACTATTAGAAAAGCTGGGTTATTAGCGTAGGAATGTGTTTTAGTCATCAACTCTGGGAACACACACTGATGTGATGTTAGTGCCCCTTTTCACTTATGGAACTTTTCATGTTTAAAAAGAATGATTGATCGTGTGAGAAGCATTAACTGTTTTGTAGAGCATGTGAGAACTAGGGGACTGAGGAAGATAGCTAAGAAAGAATTGAGAAGCCTTTGAATTTAGTTTCCTGTTTGCTGTTCTATTTGTTTTATGTTTGTGCTTTGCTGTTGTTCATCCTCATGAACGCATTGTATGTTTCTTTTTTATTATTTCATCAATAATAGTACTCCTATTACCTATCAAAAAAAAAGAAAAAAAAAAAAAAGAAAAAGAGAAAAAAGAGAATCCTTTGAATTTATAGTAAAATAAATTTTTTGATAAGTAAGAATTTTTATTGATATAAAAAAATGGAACACCCTAGCACACAGGGAGTATACAAGGGGTCAAACAAATCAAGAACAAAAATTACAAGAATCTAGGAAATCAAGAAAAGAAAAGAATGATTGGTTTCGCATAGCAGCCATCCAATCTAATAAAATTCTAAAGAAAAATAACTTGAGGTCCGGTATGGATCTCTCATTATCTTCAAAACACCTTCTATTTCTCTCCCTCCAAAGACACCACAATAAGCAATGGAGAACAAACAACCATTTATACCCATTTTGATGACGACCAAACCTGCCTTGCCGACAAGCTAGAAGCCCTACAATAGATTGCGGCATAACCAAGCTTACTTCAAATAAACCAAATTCCATAGACCACAAATCTGTAGCAACCGGACAATGAAGAAAGAGATGGTCAACTGATTCACCATTACACTTGCACATGTAGCACCAATCCAATATCCAAACTTTCCTTTTTTGTAAATTGTCAATTGTTAAGCATTTCCCTAAAGTAGTAGTCCAAACAAAGAAAGCCACTTGAGAAGGAATCTTCTATTTCCAAATACTTTTTCAAGGAAAACAGTAGTCATTAGATCCCACTAAAATACTATAATAATCCTTAACCATGAACCCCTTATTTCTAGCAGGTTTCTAACATATCTTATCCTCAGCATACCCCCTTACTGAAAAACCATATGTGGTATCCAAGAAAGCTAACATAGCCTCTCCTGAGCATGCACACCCCTAAAGAAACTTACATCCCAAAAGAGGACTCCATTAATGGACTTCATAAACTTAGCCACACTAGCCTCCTTATCTCAGCAAAATCTAAACAATTTAGGATAACTAACTGCAAGAGATGTCTCACCACACCAACGGTCTTGCCAAAACTTCACCCTAGAACCATCTTCAATATCATATAGAATGTGACAAGAAAAAGAAGGCCATTCCCGACTAATATTTTTCCATAAACCAACACCCCATGGACCATTAACAGACCTAGTACACCAGCCACCCCATACGCTGCCATATTTCTCCCCATACGCTGCCATATTTCTCCTCTATCACTTGCCTCCAAAGGGCAGCCTTCTCAATCCCAAATCTCCATTGCCACTTCCCAAGCAAAGTTTCATTAAAAAGTCTTACCTTCCTTCTCCCCAAGCCACCCGAAGAAATGGGAGAACAAGCAGTAGCCTATTTAACCAAATGAAATTTGGGTTCATCACCAATGCCACCCCATAAGAAATTTTGCGTTTCTCAATTCAGTCCACAATAGCAGGTATAGGAAATAAAGATAGAAAATAAGTGGGTAAATTAGATAGAGTGCTTTTCATTAAAGTGACTCTACCTCCCTTGGATAAGTACAAACGTTTCCATCCCGCTAATCTCCAGTCCATCTTCTCCAGAATTGGGTTTCATATTGTCTTATCTTTGAATTTAGCTCCCAAAGGAAGACCCAAATATTTCTTTGGAAGAGTACCTTGCTTGCAGCCAAGGACATTCAACCAGTAAGTCAAAATTATGCACCACATCAATAGGAACCAACTCTGACTTGCCCAAATTTATCTTTAGACCAGAGACCGCCTCAAATCAAATAAGGATCATACAGAGAAACAAAATCTGATCTAAATCAACATTACAAAAAATTAGAGTGTCATCCTCAAAAAGGAGATGAGACATTGCCAAGGATCTTCCCTCTAAATTATCCACGCTAAAGCTTGACATGCGACCTTCATGGACAGCTGTATCCAACATTCTTCCAAGGGCTTCCACAACCAAGGCAAATAGAAAAGGAGAAAATGGGTCACCTTGTCTCAACTCTCTAGACATCTCAAAAAACCCACAAGGGGAGCCTTTAATTAGAATAGAGAAGTGAATCGTAAATAGACCAAAGAAAATCCACCGCCTCCACTTAGCAGAGAACCCACCCCGTTCTAGCAATTGCATAAGAAATTCCCAGTTTACATAATCTAAAGTCTTCTCAACATCTAGTTTGCAAATTAGCCTTGGAAAACTGATAAAAAAATGTATACAGGAAAGTCTTCTCAACATCTAGTTTGCAAATTAGCCTTGGAAAACTGATAAAAAAATGTATACAGGAAGTATACTAAAAGTTAAAAAAATAAAAATAAAAATAAAAATAAAAAAGCAGAGAGAAAACAAGAACGTAGCAAGAAATATCACAGCCTTTGTATCAACGACAAATGCGTAAAGGATCAAGAAACTCCATTAAAGAGTACATAGAGAGGGTAAGAGACTGTGATGCCCCTTTGAATGGAATCTTCAAAAAGAGAAACTTGAGATTTGACAGAGGTAGCTTCTTTCCCTCAAACGTGCGACAATTTCGTTCCCTCCAAATACACCACTATGACATGCCGGAACTTCCCTCCAAATTTTCACGCATCTTTGACCTCCCCTTAATCCATCCTAAGATTTCAGCATGGCGGCAACAGAATTTGACATGACCCAATCAATCCCGACTAGATAAAAAATGATCACCCACAAATTAGAAACAAAAGGATAATGCAGCAACAGATGACTAACAGATTCCCCATCAGATTTGCATAAACAACACTAATCTGCAATAACAAAACCCCTCTTCCAGAAGTGGTTAGTCACCAAAATTTTTCTTAGGGCCGCCTCCCCAACCGAAAAAAGGAAACTCTAGGAGGGGAGATAGACTTCCATGCACACTTCAAAGAAAATGGGGAAGTAACCTCAGTAACCTCATCACCTGCTTGAAGCACCCTATAATAGCTCTTTGTCTGAAATCCTTCTTTGGAAGAAGAAGTCGAAACCAATTTATCATAAGCATTAGGAGTAACCTGTGCAGCATACAGATCATCCAAGAATTGAGCCATTGACTCCAACTCCCAGTCGTGTGCCTCTCTTGTAAACATAGGTTTCCAATGTACTTTATCATTTACCCACTCCATATAATCTGAAACCCGAGCATTTCTTATCTCTAAAAAATATGAATAACTCCAGATATCTTCCTTGAAATGTTTTACTTCCATCTCAATGATGTTTCCAGAATAGAATTTGGGAACCATTTCCCACCTCAAACCAAATGAAAAACGCAAAATGGTTCCATCCCATCTTGATGTGCTTCCAAAGCCCCACCCCATGCGGCTCCCCAACCACACCAGAGTGCGATTCACATCTGTCTGTGCATATATTATAGCCCTGGTTCTGATACAGACTGGGTTTATCTTCTTACAGTAGTGTGTGTGTGTGTGTGCGCGTTATTCTCAGGAAACTTTCATATCCCGTCCATTTCTTGAAAATGAAAATCCAAGAACGTGAGGCTATGGTGACTTTATTTTTCATAGGAATCTTGTAGTTGTCTTTCATCATTAAGAATGTACTTGTGTTTTGAACATCGGAGTTTGAAACTAATGAGCAGTTTTAATTTTGTGGCACTGCTATGCAGAATAGAGTTTGAGATTGTCAACATTCACACTTGCAATTTCTGGTGATAAAACAAGGAAGAAAAGAAAAACATATAAAAATAAAAAAGGGGGTGAAGACAGAATTTAGTTGACAAGTAGTTAGTCTATAAAAGCATATTGCAGTAAGGTATGTCTTTTTTGTGTAGTAGTTTGGTTCTAAGCTTTTTAAAAATGCACATGTCATTAGGTTGGGGCACATGGTACTGGTGCAAGACTGCCTCCCATTGATGAGCAGGTCATCAGCATGAAACTGGTAACTCCTGCCAAAGGGACAATAGAGGTTTCAAAAGAGAAAGATCCGGAGCTGTTTTATTTAGCTCGTTGTGGTCTAGGCGCTCTTGGTGTGGTAGCTGAAGTCACAATCCAATGTGTTGAGAGACAGGAGCTTGTGGAGCACACAACTGTCTCAAATGTGAAAGAAATCAAGAAAAACCACAAGTAATCACCATCCTGTTTAATGTGCAAATTCTTTCTTTCATTCATTGTAAGAACATTGTGGTTTGTGGATATAGCTTGCAACTAGCAACTAAATGATTGAGACCTAACAGTACTTTGAATAATTAATCTAGTACTTTTGAGCATACGACTTTACCATGATGTATTGAAAGGTGAAATAATCTGGAGCAAGTGCTGGAGAAATGCTTTGTTCAATTAGTACAAGATTAAATTATTGTGATGACTTGTGAAATGAGGATTTTGAAGTGCACCTAGGGTTTAGTTGTGCATCACAAAATTGAATTATTATGATGGCTGTGGGCTGGTGCTAAACAACCTCTATTTCTGTGATAAGGTTCAGAGGCAATATGCTCTCTTATTTCATCTTTCGTTATGGAATACTCTCTCTCTCTCTCTGTGTTTTTGTGTGTGTGTGCATGCGTGCGTGCGTGCGAGTGTGTGTGTGGGTGGGTGTAGCATAATCTATAATCAATTATTGGATGAGGGAGGATTAAATTTGTTACTCTCCAACTAATAATCCTGATTCTTTCCTTTTGCAGGAAATTGCTATCTGAGAATAAGCATGTGAAGTACCTACATATTCCATATACTGACACTGTTGTGGTTGTGACGTGCAATCCTGTTTCAAAGTGGAGAGGTCCCCCAAAGTTCACACCCAAATATAGTAGTGATGAAGCCATACAGCATGTTCGTGATCTCTATAAGGAATCTCTCCAGAAATACAGGTAAAGCTGGTGTCTGCTTTTGTTAACGTGTAAAAAAGAAAACTTATTCTAGCTTGTTGAGTCTGAATCATAAGTGATGATTTTACTGCTTCTCTCCTTTTATTTTGATGTGATCTTTTCTACTTGCTGAGATTTAATATAGTCCTTAGTGAAGGGCCTAGAGAGAGTAGTTGATCATATATGTGGGAAGAGTGCTGAAGTTATTTGGCTTAGTCAGAAGAAACTAAAAATTTTTAGAATTTCTTATATGGATGATTGCTTGTTTCCTCTTCCTTTGCGAGTTTGCATTTGAAATTTTTCTTGATCACATTGGTTAAGTTTGCTAACCTTAAATCACTACCTACTATGATTTGGGTTAAGAGTGTAAACTAAATTGCAATCAATTTTATTACTTCTCATTTTTTTTTCACTTATCAAATTTTTTTAGTAACTTCTCATTTAACTATCCTGGAAAGGTTGGCAACTAAGTCTCTAAGAATTCATGACAATTTGAAGAAAACACTCCAGAGATATATAGATATATTGCTATCTAATATTTGAAAGCTTGGCTTGAAAAAATAATTAGAAAGGATTTCTGTTCAAGTTCAGCTTGATTAATATAGAAGCGAGCAGCTAGACAAGCCAATCACAATCTGAACTAGAAGAGCTTAGATCAGTTTGCAGCTTTATTGTTTTGTCTGTTTAAAAAAAGCTTGAGCTAAGCTGTTCTATATGTTTATTTTGTCATCTTTTGTCAATTTTATTTACATGTTAGCATTGCTACTGTGTGCTACTTGGATTCTGTCAATTAATTGCTTACGTTAGTTATTTGCAGAAAAATTACAACTGAATCTCCAGACAGCAATGAACCAGACATAAATGAGCTATCATTTACAGAGTTGAGAGATAAACTACTTGCCATGGATCCTCTCAACAGGGACTATGTTATAAAGATCAATCAAGCCGAGGCTGAGTTCTGGAGGAAGTCTGAGGGATACAGAGTGGGATGGAGTGATGAAATATTGGGCTTTGATTGTGGTGGCCAACAGTGGGTTTCTGAAACATGTTTCCCTGCAGGAACGCTAGCCAAGCCAAGCATGAAAGACCTTGAATTCATAGAAGATCTGAAGCAGCTCATAGAGAAGCAAGATATACCTGCACCTGCACCAATAGAGCAGCGTTGGACAGCTCGCAGCAAGAGTCCCATGAGTCCGGCTTCAAGCTCTGGAGAGGATGATATATTCTCATGGGTAACAGTTCAATTGCATCTTTGCTTTAACCCCATTTGTTACTATCTTTCTTAATTTTGAATGTTGGTTTTATGTTAATATGGAACTGGTTTTTTTTTTTTTTGGGGGGGGGGGGGGGGGGGGGGTTTGGGGGGGTTCATTTAAAATTTTGTGAAGTAAATGTATGTACTTGGTATGGTCTGGTTAATGTTTGAATTGTATAATTTTTTCCTGAAAAATCATACAAAAGGAGGGCTTTGGGGTGACCGTTGCTCTCTTAAAATCCGTGCCAAAATGTTCCAGTTTAATTTTGTTATATTTTGAAATTTTGACTCTCTTCTTGAACATACCCTCAGCATAATTTGAGATATTTTTTGAGGTTTTGGGCAGCGTTTCAATTTATATGATGATGCATAAATTGGTGATATAATGTCATGTAGTTGTAGTCTGTTGCATATATTACTATTTTTTTTATACCTCTTAGATGTCTTACTAGTGAGTGACTGGGAACTGAATGCTAAATTTTACATTGTTAAAATATTTTGACAGTCTGCTCTGACTAGAATGACTCCAATTTCTTGACAAGCTGAGATTTTGACCCTTCTGCAATAGAAAATTTTAAGAGTTTGAACAGTAAGTTGAATCCAAGAGTCTTCCTGATCTTATCTGGGTGAGGATTATTTGTCAAAATATTATGACATTGCTTAGACATGAAGTTCACTTGTGGTAAACCATAAACTGGCCTTGTTCGAAATTACAATAGATTGTAAATATTTCTGGAATCGATCAAATGAACAAATTACACTTCCAGTTCCTTCTCTCTTTCTAACAAAGTTTAGTACTTATGAAATAAACCTAAAAAATTATTGAACTTTCAGGTCTCCAAATTTAATGAAGAAATAGATTGTTATAAATGCTTCTTCGTCTTCTTTTTTTATTTTTATAATATATGTAAAAAGAAATTTATTGTAAGAAACAGAACAAGATACAAAGAAGGTTACACTGTCAAATTTAAATTATATGGTAATTCTAAGAAAGAAAAATAAGTAACCTGTCAAAAAAAGAAAGACCAATAAGTAATATTTTCTAAAGCAGCCATCCAATCATACAGAAATCTTAAGTCGTAACATTCTTTGTTATAATATTCTTAATTGTTGCTAAATTTGTGGGGTTAAACTGACCGATAAAAAAAGTGGTGTTTAAGTGATGTTTCATCCTGTTTAATATAGTGGCATGAAGCTTTACTTTTTATAAACAAAAATAGTCAATGTACTTTTTTTTTATAAGTAGTCAATTTACTTTTGATCGTGCATCAGGTTGGAATTATCATGTACCTGCCTACAATGGATGCCCGCCAGAGAAAGGAAATAACAGAAGAGTTCTTCCACTACCGGCATCTGACCCAGTCACGATTGTGGGATCGGTATTCTGCTTATGAACATTGGGCTAAGATTGAGGTACTAATCATGGAAAAACTGCACTTTTGACTAATTTAAAATAATGAAGAGTCACCCACTTGGTAACTTGGAAGGAAATGAGCTTATTGTCTGGCTTAAATTTATTTCAAACTTTTTGATATTCCACCAAGTCTAGTAGTGTGAACCAACTTGAAATGTACAAAACATGATACCTTTGAGTAGCTCATCAAGTTTGATTCTTCAAAGGATTGCACTGATTTAATCTTGGTGAACCAACTATCGAAACAAGAGGGTGTTAAATTGCAAGGAATTTTCTTCTTTTTTGATAAGTATATAAGCTTCATTGATAGAAAAAATCAATACAAAAAGCCAAAGCACACAGGACATGGACTAAGGTAAGTGAGAGAACAAACATAACTAAAATGTATAAAAACTACATCTATCAAGCAGATCAGTCAAAGAAGTAAAATAGAAACACTCGATGCATTTGTCCACCCAAACAAAGTCTGGAAGAAATACATCTTT
The DNA here is from genome assembly GCA_033629205.1 of Lithocarpus polystachyus. NCBI lineage: Eukaryota > Viridiplantae > Streptophyta > Magnoliopsida > Fagales > Fagaceae > Lithocarpus > Lithocarpus polystachyus. The sequence continues at coordinate 8,438,988 of CM066168.1, read as the reverse complement.
AAATCTTGAATTGATCTTTTGGTTCCTACAAAAATCCTAGCATTCCTCTCCCTACAAGGATTTGCTTCTTCACATATATCCACACACAATACAGGTTCCAAAGGACAAAGAAGAGCTTGCAGCTCTCCAAGCAAGGCTAAGGAAGCGTTTTCCAGTGGATGCATACAATAAAACACGAAGGGAATTGGACCCCAACAAGATCCTTTCTAATAACAAGCTGGAGAAGCTGTTCCCATCATCAGACACCGTTTGAGAAGCATGCTATGATGGTTAGTTATTCATCTGTAGTTTTTGTTATTTATTCAAATACATCTTATTTTTGTTTTTCCTTGTGTCTGCTCATTGCTGTGAGGATCTTTAGCAATCCTGTATTGATTGTACATTAAATTAAGGGGAACTTTGAGATATAAGGATGTTTTCTGTTAGGTTTGTCTATGATAACAAAGAAGCAAGCATTTGGTCTTTGGTGCTTTCCTGCTTTATTGACAATATATTCTTTCTAAATTCTGTATAAAAATGCAGTTACCAACTAGTACTAGTTGTGCTGGTTTTTTGTTTTTTGCTATAATTTGCAACTTGTTAATTTTTCTAAATCAAAAATAAATAAAATTAAATGCAACTTTGGTTGAGTTCTGATGTGGCACCATATAGAGATTTTTACTCTAGAGATGCGAAATGTACATTTATTTTGCATATTGTTTTAGATGAGGCTCTACCCAAGTCACCATAAATTGGTGAATAAAATTCATATTCATCGATCAAGTGAAGTTAAAAAATTCAGCAAGTATTTAGTTGCTGCTAAATGGTGAGATTTTTAGAAAATTATTTAACAGTTTTTATTGAGTATTCCTATTTATTAATGTATAAAAGTTAGGTGACACAATCCCATTAAATACATGACACTAGTACTTTTTCAAGTGAATGTGAGGTGGTGACAAGAACTTTGGTCTAGTCTAGAAGAAGGGTTTAATAGGATTGAAGTTGGAACAATCAAATATCAATTTCTAGTTTCTAGGCTTAAAGAGCTCAAGAAATATTTAGATCTGAAATTTTATGAAAGGCTCAAAAGAGTATTCATAGTATCTGTTATTAACCCTAGAATCCTAGCCCTTCACTCAAATTTAACAATTAGATCCTAATTGTCCAACTTCATTAAAAGTCACATGCTGGTCACATAACCTTTTAAATTACTAAAGACATAATAATGACTAAATCATGACATAAAATAAAAGACAGTGGATTAATGGCCTCCTTTTTTGGGCTTAAATTTTCCTACATCAGATTTCTTTGTGTTGGAGAAGAACACGTTTTTGAGATGAAACCATTCCTACCTTGATCTCTCAGATGTCCAACCAATCCTTTTCATACTATTCTTCTATGCAAGACAAGAAGAATTAATATGCTATTTATCAATCTTTTTTTACTCATAATAAATCTTGCTGAAGTGGGATTTCAATCTTGAAGAGGAGAGTAGAAAAACCGGGTCAAGAAAAGTTTTAAGTCTATTTTTGAAGCAACAGGGAATTCGTTCCTTATGAAAGGATCACAACTTGGAATGATTAAGTAAATATAAGTGGGATATCAATCTTTTTAGTATGTGAGACAAATGGGCCAGTTCATTTGAGTATCACGATCGAACCGATTCTAAATGTCATCATTGCTATTGGATAGCTGTCTTTGTCCTTATAGACATCTCCACTTGGAAGTTGGATCTCAATTGGAGAGCCTCCTAATCTGAGTGCCCAACCTTCTGCCCTTCTTACTGATCCCTTGTGAACCTAACTGATCACTATATCAACGGGCCAGAATTGGTCAAAGATTTTCATCGCTATTACATATAACCCATCCCTCTTAAGAGGCTTTCAGTGAACTCAGATCCTATAGATCATCACAAGTTTATTTTCAGAAATGCTGCATATTACCTTACATAATTTATCACCAAGGACATAACAGTAATTCACCCAGCAAGGAAGAGCAGTTATGTTTTCCAATTTGCATGTATGCCTTCCCGTGAATAATAGGGATAATCAAGTATTTCTTTAAATTATCAGTGGGAGCAATATCAAGGACACAGGAAAGTTCTTCCCATTTGTTGTAGTCTAAAGTCTTACACTTTAAGCATCGTTTGGATTGCACTGAAAATAGGGGACGTCTGCATTTGGCGTTTTTTTTCTGAGTCCTGTGCACTGTTCACGGGACCCACAAGTACGAAATTCAGCAAATTTGACTTTAAAACTGAGTCCTACGGCACTATTTACACATTTAAAAATTATTTTGCTATAGTGTTTTCAACAATAAATTTTCGGTTTTCAGTAATAAGCGGTATCTAAATAGACCCTTACACTATGTTTGGATTGGAAGAAATAGAGTAAAGAGAAGAGAAGGGATTTAGTTTCCTTAGTTTGATTAGATGGGAGAAGAGAAAAGAGAGGATTGATTTGGAGTGATATAATTTCTATGGGGCCAACCCTTTTGCTATCGGCCCAAATTGGGTGGAAAGAGAGGGGAAAGGAGAGGGATTTTGGGGTTGTTTTAACTTTTATTATAAAACTAGCAGCGAACCCGCATATTATGCGTGATAATTATTTTTATGGTGGTTTTATTAATTTTTTTAAAACTAATTTAATAAAGAGTAATGTATTTTCGTAATTATATTTTTATTTGTTATAATAATAATCATAAATATAATATAGGAACAATCTTAAATATAAATTTTGTTGTACTAAAATGAAAATAATACAATTTTTCTCAGAAATTCAAGAGGCAAGTTAACAAAAATATTTATTTTTAAATAAAATTATTTATAACATTTTGTGAATCATTAAAAAGAATATAAATTTTGGAAATTAGACTTTTAGTTTTAAACAAACTTTCTCAAACCTTATTTTTTCTGCTTACAATCCAAAACACTGAAAAAAGTAACTAAAAAAATTAATAAAACTTAACTATGATTAATTGAACCAATTAGGAAAAGAATTTGTTGTTTATAATCTACTAAGGTTGTTTTCTTGAAAACAATTTGTTGTTTATAATCTACTAAGGTTATTTTCTTTGCAAAAATTGTAATTTCGCCCACCCAAAACATATTATGAAATAAACAATTATAAGCAAAATCTAAGAAATAAATTTCTATATATGCATTGTTATTAAATAATAATAATAGTAATAATAAATATAAAATTGCGAAAGATAAAATTTGTTACTCATCCAATTATTTTGTTTAGCTAATCTTTGCTTTTCTCTAAATAAATGGCATTATAGAGTACTTCTAATACAATTATTAAGAGTACTCTGTCCACCACAAAGGATTAAAAAATAAACAAAAATTAGTAAAATCTTATAGTTTAACATTTAAATTGAGCACTATAAAAAATCATGCTATGTAATGGAATAAATATCAAATTACAATAACTACCAAATTATCCAAATCATGCTATGTAATAGAATAATATTATATTTTTATATGCTATATTTAATTATTTATAACGTAATAGGATAACATTTAACAATCAAAGAGAATGATAAAAAAAAAAAACCACAACAATTAAAAAAACAAAACTAAATCGCACTAACCTAAAGTAGATTAAAGAATATAAAAAATTATTAACCTAAAGCTGAGATGTAAGAAAAATTAAAAAACAAAAATCCACTAAAAAAATTGTGTGTGTTTGAGAGAGAGAGAGAGAGAGAGAGAGAACCTTTTTTTTTTTTTTTTTTTTTTGTAAGGGAGAACTATGCATAGAATGAAAAAGATAGTGACAAACTTATAGTAAGAGAGTGTGAATAAGTAGAGAAAAAAAATAAAGGAAGATAAAGGAAAAGATGAAGAATGATATTAATGTAGAGGGTAGTGGGGAGATGAAAAGGGAAGGGAATGAGAAAGGTTAGAGAAGTAGTGGGGAGATGAAAAGGTAAAGGAAGGAGAGAGATTGGAGAAGTGTAAATATTAAATAAAAAAATATTAAAAATAATTATAAGAAAAATCAAAAGAAAAAAGACAATGATGTGGATGCTGACGTGGCTCAACGTGAGCACGGCAGTATTAAACGCTACGCTTCAACTTTTAGTAATATATAGATAGATTACCAATATGCCTTGTATTCTTCTTACAAGTTATATATTCAAGGGTATAAAAGTAAAATACTTATTTTGCTCTCCATTTTTTTGGAAACCAAACAAGGGAAGGAATTTGTTTCCGTTCCTTTTGTTCCTACATCCAAACACACATAAAGGAAGATTTTTCCTTTTTCCTTTCCTTTCGTTTCTCTTTCTCTTCCCTTTCCCTAGGTGCAACCAAACATAGTGTAAATTTCGACATCTGGAAGGAAATTGGCAAAAAACAAACAACCGAGTTATTTTTAGTGGTGGCACAAGCTTTGCCAATGGCCTTTCTAGAACTCTAGCCAGTGGGGAAGGAAAGGATATTATATTGAAAACTCAACCTTGTGGTTACTACAAAGAATCTAGTTCTACTTGTCGCATGATGGTTCAAATTTTTGCTTGGTTTTACCTAGTGTGCGCTGTTAAGTCAGATTTTACACAGAAATCTATCCAGATTTTACACAAATCTGTCCAAGTGGGATTGGTTTTGTACTCTACAATGTAAATCATATGCGTTTTACATTAAGTCAGATTTTACACAGAATTCTGCCCAAATAGAATTGATTTTGTGCTCTACAATGGAAATAATATGCCTTCTTATTTAATTTCTTGGTTTAGGATAATTGGACATCGTAAATAAATTTAGTAAAATCAGTCATCAATATCAATATCAATATATATATATATATATATATATATAAAAAGAGAGACCTCGTGTAGGAGAGCATAAAGTTCGGCTACGTGACACATTCTTTGCAAATTAAATATTGACTTCTTATTTCATTTGGTTCAATGTTTCAAGACTTTTCAAATTAAAAAAAAAATATTCATTGTTTCCTTTAGTTCATTATTTCAAGACTTTTCCTCCCTTATACGTACAAACAAAACTCTTTGCATTTCAATTCACTATTTTCACCTCTTGCACTTCTACTGTTTACCTTTAATCTATTGATGATACCTACCTAGCTCCAACATTGTTGTCCCATCTAATATTAACCTGTATGAGTTGGTTACAACTAGGGGAGTAGGCTTGCATTTTATATTAAGTGACAGCGGCAATTACGATTTTGATGTTGAGGACGAAGTTGTGGACTAGTGAGTTTTTTGAAGACTATCATTGACTGTGGATGTTTGAGATGTTGATGTGGGAAAGCCATAAGTGCATTTGTTTTAGAATTAAGGAGAAAGACAAAGACACATTTTATATTAACTTTTATTCTACAATATTTTCTTAAGTTTTTTTTTTATTGCTCATTACTTGAACTAAATAATTATAATAAATATGTGTATATAATTTATAATTGTTGCTTCTTATGAAGAACTCATTACTAACAAAGTTATATAACAATTATGTTATAATATAAGTAAAACATTCTTTAAAACCATCTTACATAAAATATTACAACATTATATCATCTTACATAAAACATTACAACATTATGCACGAGAAACTTACTAATATAAAAGAATGAAGGAAGAAAAGGGAGTGATGAGAGTAGAGAAATATGTCTCTACAATCAACATCAAGTAGCTGATGTAGGATCATATTTAGGTCTCAACTCACATGTTATTATAATATATAATCATAGAGAACAATAGTCAGAAAACCAATGATGAACAAAAGACAGATCAACACTGGTAAGCTAATATAATAGCTTTGCTTGATTGCAATCCTCTTTTACAACAAAAAGCATCAATTAGAAGCATTCTTCACAGAGCCAACAGCAGCAAAGAGCGAAAAGGCTGCACCAATAAGAATTAAATGAAACAAGATTAGTTTACGTGGAGATAGAGAAAAAAAAGTGGACTAAAAGAGGAAAAAAAAAAAAATTGGTAGGGCTGCAGCTTTTCAAATAACCATTGGAAGAAAGGGTTCCAAACCTGATGCCTTCTGGTACTCAATTGCTGTGTAAGCCAAAACTATTAATGGGAAGAAGATCCAGGACTTTTTATTGTAGTTAATGATACAAGTTAAAAACATTTTTGTTTACTATAATCCCCCCCCCCCCCCCCCCTCCCATTTTTTTTCCTCATAATTCAATAGTTACAATAGGGAGGGATGATTTGAACTTTAGATGTCTCCGTTGGAAACACCAAGTGCCAACTAGTTAAGCTACAAGACTCTTGACACTATACTCTCTTCCTCTTACTCCAAGGTGGTAGCATAATTGGCTGACTACGCCTCATGAAGTGGAGGTCATTAGTTCCAATGATCATCTATAAAAATTATCTAGTTAGAAAAGCCTACTTTGTCCTCTGATTTTTTTCTCATAATTCAATAGTTATAATAGGAAGGGAGGATTTGAACTCTGGATGTCTCCGTTGAAAATACTAGGAAGTGCCAACTAGTTGAGCTACAAGACTCTTGACACTATACTCTCTTCCTCTTACTCCAAGGCGGTAGCGTAATTGGCTGACTACGCCTCATGAAGCGGAGGTCATTCGTTCCAATGATCATCTATAAAAATTATCTAGTTAGAAAAGCCAACTTTGTCCTCTGATTTTAATTTTTTTAGGGGGTTGTGTATGTGACTGCTTCCATCTCATTACTTAAATTGCTAAAAAAGATGTTACTTACCATCCCTCTATGAAGCCTCTGTCTCCTTTCTTCTTGCTACCCCGAGTGCAGCATTTATTTCCTTTGGGGGGATTCCCATTTGGGTATCCTTTCAACAACAACCAAGCTAAAAGTGAGTTCTCTAATTGTATCCCTTGATGAATAAGAATCACTGAGAGAGAGAGAGAGAGAGAGAGAGAGAGATGTATTAGGAGGAACCTGCAGGTGGAGGCTCTTGTGTCTCTGACTTTGGCATTTGGGAAGAGAAACAGCTGCTAGTTAGTGATGTGTCTTATTCACTGGTATCAACCTTTATGTAGTGCTTAAATGGTAGTCACAGAGTCATTGTATATATACACTAGCTCCTATCTAATTTTGGAAGGGGCAATTGAATATAAAGGAAGATTTCTACTTTTAGCTAGTCGGCACTTAAAAGTAATGCCTTATAAGCTGGCTTTCTCTAGGGGAGTTAGCTAAGGGTTTCACGGTTGGCCTTTCAGTTTAATTTTGTTACATGTATTGCATTAGCGTGGTTCACTTAGCTAGTCCAAGCCTGTTCAGCTTGTTGTTCTTTGTGAACACGATTTAGCATTTATTCCTTTTGCTTTAAACTTGTTGAGTTGAAATAGCTTATGTTTACACGTGCACCCCCTTAGCTTTTTTCAATCTTAGTACTTTTTTTTTTTATATTTTTTAGAATTGGTTTCTATTTATGAATGATAAAGCTTATTGCATTGCACGCAAGCATGAGTTCTCCACCTCATAAATTATAAAGTAAAAGGAAGGCCTAATTAAAGGTTTGAGATCGAAAAAAGTGTATAAATCCAGCAGACGTAGACACTGTTTTTTTATTTGGGTTCTTTACTTAGTGAAGAGGGAATATCTTTGTCCAAAGAATATGTGCTTTGATTCCAACGTTGTCAAACAAACGCACTTAACGAACGCACTATTGGTGACACTTATGTCAACTATTACATGAATGTTAGAAAGCAGGATTAGAATTCTGCATATTATGCTGCATATGAACGCCACCTTGGGAGGCTATCAATCTGTTACGAATATAAAAATCTTCTCTTTTTGTTTGTGGAGGATGTCATATTCGAAAAGCAATTATTCGTGTTTGCTTGCAAATATTATTGGTTCTGATTTTCAAAACTATAAAGTTTTGGAAAAATGGATTGACTCATCTGAGATTATCCTTACCTATAACATATTGTAAAAAGAGTATTCATTTTTCATTTTCTTTTTTGATAGGTGGAAAAGAGTATTCATTAGATCACAAAAGGAGCATGGCATTATCTAGCTAAATTGGCCCCTCTACTGGAGTGGCTTTACGTTGCTTCATTCCCAGTTAATAACGCATTACCAGAAAAGTGTTTTGACAACTTCGCTAAATGGCTTTAAGAGGGTTCCTTAAAACTGAATTTTGAAGTTTTAGGAAAAATTTTACAATTCATTGTTCATGCTTTATAAATCTATAATCTTAAAGCATTATCCACTATAGTTTGTCAAATACTTGAAATGCTAAAGATCTTATCAGTTAAAGTTTTATATTGTAAAAACTATACTACTAAACTCTACAATCCAAAGCTCTACTTATTACAGCAATGTCAAAGGAGCAGTAAGAAGATTCCCATGTTTCACATTCCATACTCTAGTTTGGTTCTATAGCAAAATTTTCTTTTCAGTCAAAAAATGAAGTATGGTTTAAGGCAAAATTAAGTACAAAATAATCTGGGAATGTAATGTTCCAAGCACTCGCCAAAAGTTGGCTTACAACAAAATTAAAGGGATTAGAGTACAACACAAAAGCATCCCAACTATTAATTCCTGCCTTAGCTTGCAAATCTACATAATTGTTCTTTTTTATGGTGAGCATGTTGGAGTCGAGCCCTCAAAAATATTGAAGTAGAAATCTGCAATAAGATATTCTGGCATTGTACAAGTGGCAATTAAAACGCATGTTACTACAAGAAGTTAAGATGTCCACTATAAATTTGGCATCGACTTCTATAATGATTTTGAGAATGATCAAGTTGAATTCTAGTGTAAGAGCCCAAAATTTTGCCATTAGTGTGTTTGTGTGACCTGTGTTTATAGAGAAGTCACTGATCCAAGCTATCCTAATAAGTCTTGGATTTCCTAACATATAGCCATGGTACCCAGTCAACAAGTCTAAGGCTTTGTGTTTGTTTCCTTTGGGAGTTAGAGAGCGGTAGAGAAATCTATGGTTAGTGCTTTGATTCTTTTGAAAACTGTCATGGGCTCAAAAACATGGTTTTCAAGGACATCTATCTTTAAAAAAAAAAAAAAAAAATTATATCAGGTTGTTTAGATTTGCCACAAGACTATGGACCCCCTGATAATTGATGAAGGTTGATGAATCAGGGTTGGAGAGTTGTTTATTCCATTTTGTCCACGAATTGGAGGAAGAAGTTAGACCCACCCACAAGGCACCCAATCCTTTCTAGCACGGGAAGGGGAGTCTTGAGGTATATGGAGCAAAATCTTAGGAGCATTCTTACACGCAGGGCAAACATGTATACTCTTCTCTGTTTTAAGAAGCCATTAGTCTGAGAGACTTTAATACAAACTAGCCATTTCTGATTGGTAAGATTAGGTCGAGGAAGAGTGATTTGGTAGGTCGAAGCTATCTCGGGATATTTTTTTAGGACCTAATTCAAATTGTGTCCAAAGAAAATAAAACTTAGCCCTACCTTCATAGATTAGCCCAAACAACTTCACAATTAAACTCAAATAATATCACAAATTAGCCAAACAACAATAATTCAGATCATCAACCCAAAAATTTAACAAAAGCTTATTACAAAGATTATTAAAAGAAAAGGTAAAAATGACAACCAATAATCAGCCCATAATTGTTTTTGGTTATACTTTGCCCCCCTAACTTAAAATTCTAGCTTCGTCTTTGGATAGGGCCAAGTTAAACATTCCTACTGGTTTGAGATTAGAGGTTTTGAACAACGCTAATGGTTTTTATGAGTTGAAAATTTAAACTAAGAGAAGATTTTTCAAGACTTCGGTTTCCTTAGGCATTTTAGACATATATAAGTTTGAGTTTATCCTCCTTGTTGAATAGGCCCTTAATGGTCCCTTGTAGGGGTCCAATGCTAGTCCAATTGCCATTCCAAAAGCTTAAGAACATGTCATTTTTTATCAGCTAAAGCTAAAAGCATTAGTATTGGTAATGCTAAAAAGTTATATTGCTATTTTTAGCACCACTAAATACAAAAATATAACTACATTAGTGGAGCTAAAGCCAAATAATTTGGCTCCACAACTATAGTACACAGTTACTTTTGGCTAGCTCATAGGTAATATATATATATATATATATATATATCACGTGTTCTCTTTTTCTCTTGCCAGTGTTCACGTGTTCACATTGCCAGCTACTTTTATTCATGTGTTCACACTATGTAGGTTAGATTATTTATTGTAATAGATATATTATTTTATTATAGTACATATATTATTTTATTGTGTTGAACGCTAAAATAAAAATATTGATGTTGAGTGTTTTGTAAAGTAAAAAGGTAAAATAATTAAAATAGCTTTTTGCGGAGTCATTGCTAAATTTATGGCTCCACCAATGTCGATGCTCTTAGTGCAAATATTTTTTTTCTTTGCATTACTTATGCATGGGTGCACACAATTCACCAACCTGACAAAACCAATCTAACCCGACGCCTCAGGTTGGTTTTTGTGAGTTAGTGGGTTGACTTGAGTTGGAAGTTTATGTTAAGTATTAGGTCAAGTTAGATTCGAATTGATAGTTTTTCAACCAATCTGATCCAACCCGATGTATCATATATATAGATTTGTTTAGTTTGATTTATTTTGGCCTTTTACCATTTTTATTTGTTGAATTTGGGAATTTGTAATATAATTTAGGCATATTATATGAATTTTAATAATTTATTAAAAAAATAAATAGTTAATGAAAATCCAAATTTTTACAAGGTATGAAAAATGAAAGCACAACCTACCAACCCATCCCAACCTACTTGGGATGGGTTAGTTTTTACACATGCGATGAGTTTGGTTGAGTTAGAAATTTATTAACATGACAAGTTCGAGTTTGGTTGAAAAAACCTTTCAACCTTATCTATACACACACCACTAATTATTGAGATATTTCTTCTTTAGTGTTAAGGCCCAAATCTCCTCTAATCCTTGCCACAAGGTCCAAGCTCTTTGGAAAGGAGGGCCTTGTTACACCAATTGGACCTTTTAAACCCCTTTGAACCTTTAGTTTGGTGACAATATCTCATCCAATTCAGTATAGTTCTTATTTTTTGGATTCAGTTAATGTGTACCCTTAGAGCACACATTAACAAATTTATTTTTAGAAAAATTTTATTGAGAATTAAAAAAGTTGTCAAAATAAGTTCCTTTTGAGTTTATCAATCTTTTTGCAGGCTGTACTTAGGAGGACACAATGCATGGATGTTGCTGTTGTGACCAAATTTATGAGAACGATTCTGCCTGCTATAAGAGCGTTCTAGTTTTCCAGCCTAAAAAGCCTATTCCTAATTGTTGGAAACTAGTGTAGGATCTTGTCCCTCCATCTTTAATAATGGGAACTCCTAGTTATTTTCCAAATTCAAGAAAAGATTTGAAATCTAGTTCTGTCTTGAGCACACAAATCTAGCTATGTGCATTGACACATGAAGGAACTTTGAACTCAAGTCTCTTAATAATAATGTGTTAAACTAGCTTGTATCCTAATTTACTTGGCATCTTGAAGACCTTATTAAATTCTAGTTGCAGAGCTCTGTGCATAATAACTCTATGCACAAAAGCCTCTCGAATGGCACCCCAACTTGTTTCCTAGAGTTTTGCAGAATCAGCACAGCAAGTGAATCTGAGGTCTGGTACAATACACTGAAGTGCACTTCGTGGGGTCAAGTCATGGACTCATGGGGTGGCACAACTTTTGGAGTCTAGTGCTGCCTGTAAAAGATTTGTGTCATTGTTAAAGCAAATCATTCTTCAATAATTACATGCTTATATACAAGGGAGTGTTATTTCTTTTCATGATATAATTGCTTACACAAATTTAATGGGTCTGTGTGGGAAGTGTTACTTTTATCATACGTGGTCTCAGAGTCCAGACCGTATGAGTACGAAGTAAATTAAGAAGTGAAGTACTAGTTTTACAACAAATTCGAGAGGGACAGAACAGAAAAAAGGACCCTCAACTCACAATTTTTTAACGCCTTCCAAGAGCTGAAGATGATGAGACTAATGCCTAATTTATTTGCAGAATGTAAAGAACTTTGCCGGCCTGTCTCTCCATTAGCATACACTAGCTATTTTATCACTTGACTTTGGAACTCCAATAACTTCAGAAAGTAAGGCAAATGGGGTCAATGAGATGGGCATACTTGCCTAACTGACACTACCAGTACTACTTTATCAGTTTCAACTTGCATACCCACTTACTAAACAAAACAAAAACAAAAAAAACAAAAACAAAAAAACAAAAAAACCAAAAAACTTAAGCACCCAAAAATAGAACATTTCCCTATCTCTTTTTCTTAGCAGGTGCTTTTAAGCATTCGATAAGAAAGCATCAATTGAGTCTCATATGTATTAGGAATTAGAAGCAGTAAAAGAAGCAAAAGTTAGTTAAAATTTGGGCTTTTTAATTGGAAAATGCAAAAGTTAATTAAAATTTGGACTTTTATCAATTGTCTATAAAAACTAATTTGATTATATTGGGTTTCCCATCATTGGAGCCTTGATTATATTGGGTTTCCCATCCTTGGAAACCATCCTTGGAGCATTTGTTAAACGGATTCACATGAATGATTTTTGTTAATGGGTGAATGATTTGTAATATGTAGCTTGATTGAATTAGAGTTCCCATTTTAAGAGCATTTGTTAACCAGACCTTTTATTTCCCTTTTTTTTTTACCCATTTTATTTTGCTTTATAAAATTTGAGGAGAGGCTCATCCTTCCAATTTATATACTTTTTTCCCCATCTTTCTTATCTAACACATTTTCTCTTTTAAGCATCCAGATTGTCTCACTCACATGTATTGGGAAATGGCAAAATGAGCAACAGTTAATTAAAATTTTTAATTTTTAATTGAAAGTGACTGATTGTCTATAAAATGTAGCTTGATTACATTAAATTTTTCATCTTTAGAACATTCATTATCTGAACCCTTTCATTTTATATATTTTTAAGTGCTCTCTCTCTCTCTCTCTCTCTCTCTCTAACATATTTTATCTTTTTATCATAATATCTATGGAATCCCATTTTATATTTCTATCCTCACCTCCCTCCCAACTTCCATTCTAAATAACCTCTTCTTTTTCCAAGCTTGATTTTTAGCTAAGTAAATTATTGCTACAACCCGTTTGCAAATAGGTCGTACCACTAGGCCTGGCCCCCTCTTGAGATGCCTTGTGGGCCCATATTTTGGGCCTTGAAAATTCAGGCTTGTCTTGGTCCTCTTGGGCCCCGCTGAGATAAACTACATCTTAAAATTTCTCTTTCTTGGGTAAAAATAATCATCTGCTATTAACACCCCAATAAAAAATTTAAAAAAAAATCCAAAATCCAACAAAATTTTGAAAAGAATTTTTTTTTATATAATAATTTGACAATAACAGACTTTACATAAAAATTTTATGTATTGGTTGCGACCTCTTCTTTTATTTATTTATTTTTAAATTTAACAATAGCGTTAAAAAAAATTGTATTCAAGAAGTCTTGGCTTTCACTTTACTTTAAAAATCTTTATTACGTGGTTATAGTAATTATAACAATGGTAAATTGATTTAAGTAGTTAATCGATAGTTCATTAAAAATGGGATTGTGACTTTAATTAAGCAAACTTTTTACTGAGCTTACATTTATTTCAACATAAAATTAGTTAAGGAAAATGACTTGTGCTGCCTTGTTCGGCTACTATCACAAAATTTTTTATGTGATTCCAAATTATATAAAAAAACAAATTTCATTCACAACATAAACCCCAAAAACCCAATTTTAAAAAAAGAAAATAAAAGCCAAATTTCCAAATTTCAAAGTGAAATCAAACCAAAATTACCAAATTTATTGTGCAATGATTAACCTAGAGGATGGTGTTACCAAACCCGAAAGGTCTGAAAGTTAATGCAATGACTAGGGAATCTAGTCTTGAATTGTAAGATGTTTTGGCAATACAAGCTTATCTCGAGGTCAAGGTTGTTTCTCATCTTGGGTGTGGCGATGAAATGACACTGAATTCAGGACGAAAAGACTAAAGAGTGTAGTGTAGCATCTAGCAATGTGATGTAGGCATTGGAGCAATCCACACGAACCTTGGATGGAGAGTTGAGCATCAATGGTTAGGGTTGATAACTTGATAATGCAATCAATTTGATGCGATGGTACTAGGGAGAGACTATCAATGGGAAGCAAAATCGTGTATCACGGAAATGTAAAACATTTTACAACCTTTTTGTGTGACTTTAAAAAAAAAATGTTTCAGGTTGATTAGGATTATCAATTACACTTGCGGTGAGTTTTAATTAACTTAATTGTAATTTTATTTTAATTAACTTAATTGGTATTTTTTTTTTTTTTTTTTGTCATCGAGGAAGAGAGAACTTAAGTAATACGTACCTCAATCGACACGCTTTGAGACCCAACAAAAAATATTGGAATATTTGCTCAAGAAAGTTAAAGTTCATATTTTTTATAGAACCCTAACCCAACGTTTATAGGAGAAACACGAACTAAAAGTATAAGTAACAGACTTTTGACCCAATGATTATAATGGAATCACAAACTGAAGGTATAAAATTTGAACGCCACAAAAAAAAATCTCTGATAAGTTCATAGTTCTTGAAGAACTAAAGAGAAGAGCAAAACTTCACATTTTTCTGATTTTTTATTCAATAATCTCTCAAAAACATTTACAGACTTAGAGGCCTACTTAAGGGTTCCATAAAACTTGACAGACAAGAAAATATATTCTAAAATAGCTCCTAATTGATACCTAGCCATATCATGAATCAAATTTAACCTAAAAGCATTAAATGCACCTAAAAATAAGGAAATAAATCACCTAAATCTAAAATAACATTTTTTACATAAAAATATCAAAAATAAAAATTACAATAATTAAATAGTAAATTGTGTCCTATATTATCATTAAGCCTTGTTTGAGAAACCAGTTGTTGTTAGACTTTTCAAAACGTTTGTGACCATAATCCGTAACCTACATGTGACCATGTCATCACCTCCAAACCAAAGAATTTTAATCCACTACATTTGTTTCGTGGAGTTTTTTTAATCAACCATCAAGTCAAGACAATTCTAATCTGTTGTCATTAATTTAATTTAAAATTCATATAATAAATGTATCGTATTGAGAAAATATCAACAAAAGAGTAAATAACTTAAATATTAGTATTTTCATGAAGCTAGCTAAAAAGTCTTCCTTAAATTGATAAGGTTGTGACTCCAGGAAGACTCAGCTTAGTCCATTTCTTCTAATCCTTTTGTTTTTATCTTAAATTTGATTAGATTTGTACGGGAGCAGGTATCTTGTACATCTGTATAATGCAACTAGTGTTATGAGACACCCGCGCCATATAATGGGACCAGGATACATAAAATAATTGGTCTTTGATTGTTTCATATCTAATAATTTCTACATTCTTTCATGTTATGTATAAAATGTGAATATTGTACGAGATATTTCACAATCAAAAGTATGAAACATTAATTAGTCAAAATAATTATAACTTGCATTGTGGCCTTTTCATTGTCTATGTGTCGCAATCTAAATTTTAACTTACACATGATTAATTATGTTCTTTTAACACTAATGGTGGACTTCAAAATTGTCTTCTTACAATCACTTTCTCTCCCAACAGATGCTTCTTAGTTTTATGGTGACACAGATTGCAATGGCACGGATCAACATAGTGAAATTTTCGTTTTTGATATCATTATTGTAAGGACCTTATAGTGTGACATTGGAATAAATTCAAGGAGAAAATGTTTTTGACAGCCATTAGAAGTACATTGTGTAAAAGTGTTTGACCTTTCATAGTCTGGTATTATGACACTACTTTATGGACAAGATTAATTAAGGCAAGGAATCTATGTATATTTTCCAAAGATCTTATTCTCAATCATGATGTCTTTAACTTTGCTATTTTTAATTACGATAAATTCCACAAAGATTCCATACTTAATTCATGCAAATACTTCATTCTGACTAGGAAAATGCTACCGACGGTAGGAGTGCAAAAAATTATTATTATTATTGTTGTTGTTGTTGTTGTTGTTGTTGTTGTTGTTAAGGTTTGCTACTGGATAAAAAAAGAACAGCATTTTAATCATTGAGACATTGGTTTATAAAATATTTTAAAAAACTTGGAAAAAAAAAAAGTGGTAGTCACAAATATCTTAAGCGTACTTGTTAATTGAACCATTTTTTTAATCGATAATGGAGGGATGAGAGATTTAACCTTAAATTGAATGTTTTCATAGTAAAATCTAAAAAATGCTAATCAATTTAGTTACAAGTCTCTTGATAAATGAATCACAAATTTGATACCTTATAAAAGTTTCAAGTCAATAAATTGTCATATGACCAACAAATCTGTATTTGGACAAATAATTTAGAGATCACGTTAAAGTTGTTAATTGAATGCTATTAGGAATATTACAAATTTTATAATATACAGTAAGTCTTATATAAATTGTTGATTAGGTTGTAAAATTTAATTTAGTATTTTCAAAATAGATAGATAAGATTTTAAAATTTTCATCCTAAAATTTCTTTACAAATTCTAGAGGATTCTAATCCAATATTTTTTATCCTTACATATAATGTGTTTTACGGTTCTTATTAAAATTTATAAGAATGTATCACATGTCCCGAAGGAGGAAGGGAAACTCTATTCTAAAATCATGGTGTGAACGGGTAGTGGACTATCACCTTAGTATCCTTCTTATTTTTTAATGCTATTTGATTATAAGCATTAATTATCAGATTCTATCTAATCCATATCCATAAAAATAATTTTTTTAATCCAAATATAATTTTAATAATATCAATTTGCCAAACAATATTTTTAAAGTCAACAATTCAACTAAGCTCAACGGCCGAATAATAAGTAAGAAAATAAACTTGAATACTCATGTATGAACGCTATCTAAGATTTAAAAATTATACTGTTTTTTTTTTTATAATTTTTTTTTTTTTTTGGAGCAGTAGAGTTGTAATCTAGCTACTAGAGACTTTAGTCGAGTATTAAAAGATTTATCAAAAAATTTTTTTTTTGTTAGAGATATATTAGATATACTAGCCTAATGTAATAGGCCCAAGTCCATACTTACTATGTACTAGTAGTCAAGGGTTTAGTAGACTATATATACATATGTTATGGTTATTGTAACATAAGTTATTGTACTATACTCTTACATAATAAAGATGTAACCATTTAGGATTTTCTCCGTGGACGTAAGCCGACCAGGCTGAACTACGTAACCCTCGTGTTTTTTATATTCTTATTTTATGCTTCTCTTTCCGCAACCACTTTAGCATATACAATATGATATAACACATCACGCTGGTAATATATTTGACAATATTTAATTTTATTTGAACACAAATCATTAAACTATATTATATATGTTAAAGTATAGTTTTTTTTCCCTAAAAAAAAAAAGTTTTTAAATAAATTCAAACTTGCTTATGAGCTAATTTATTAACTTGTGTGTGTATTTTTTTTTTTTTCATATATAGTAAACAGTACTGTACCACTAAAGTTTTTTCTCTTTCACATAATTATATTAACTTATAATTAATAAAAATTATAATTGTTTTTTGAGAAAAAAATTTATAATTAATATTATATTATTGAATTATTTAGGTAACATTGTTTTTGTCTATTAAATTATAAAAATTAGATTGGTTAATCTTGTATTGTTAAATATTATTAGGGGTGTCAAATGGGTGGGTTTGGGTGAGTTTGGGGTGGGCATAATTGAGTTGGGTATATAAAACTCATTTACCCATTAAAACCCATTTAACTAATTGTTTTTAACCCAAATTTAATCCAACCCAATTATTATGGGTAAACCCCAACTCCCCAATTACCCAATTATCAAAATTACCAAAATGCCATTAAAGTGAAAACCTCAACACTTACGCTCCGTTTGTTTCAATGTAAAATATTTTTTTGAAAATATTTTCCAATTTTACAGTATTTGTTTTGCAGTAAAATATTTAGTCAAAAGTAAAATATTTTCAGTCAACTAAATCAATCTAAGCAAATTTATGTAAAATATTTTACACTTAAAATTTTGGGAAAACATTTTACATTTTGCTCAGTCCTTCGCACCCGATACTTATCATTACTGCACTTTCGCGCTAAAACTCTCCTCTCCTATATCTCTCCAAACAAATCCACCCAACCTCTCAGATTTCTCTCCAAAAAACCCAGACTCTTCGGTCCCCTCTCCAGCCAATCTCCGGCTGCAAGGTCCAAGGCACCACCGGCCAACTCCAGCTTCCGCTGGCGTCGCCCATCGTGGAAAAAACTAGGTACTTTTCTGCTTTTTTAGATTAGATTTCTCCTTTTCTGCTTGTTTTTCTTCATCTCTGACCCTTCTCTGGGTTTTCTTAGGTTCGATCTGTTGTTCAATCCGCTGTGTCGTATGGTTTTGTTTCATTTTGGCTTTGTGCTTGC
Organism: Lithocarpus polystachyus; assembly: GCA_033629205.1. Classification (NCBI taxonomy): domain Eukaryota; kingdom Viridiplantae; phylum Streptophyta; class Magnoliopsida; order Fagales; family Fagaceae; genus Lithocarpus; species Lithocarpus polystachyus. The sequence goes on along the minus strand of CM066168.1, from coordinate 8,420,595 downwards.
TGTTTGTTACTGGGTTTTGATTTTTGATTCTTAGTTAATACTATGTGCGTGCCTGTTTGAATTTTTCAATCTAAAAATGGATTGGTGATCAGTGGGATTAGAGTACAACTGATTTAGGCAAATGGGGTTTTTTTTTAAAGCATTTATAATGGAAACATTTGCTTCCATTTATTCTTTAATTTTGTACGTTTTGTTAGCTGGATGTGTGTTATATAATTGGTTTTTCATATGGGTCCTTTACTTTCTGTGCATTTGGTTGTCAGGAAAATGTGCTGGTCACACCACTAGCTACTTTCCTACAGGAAATATTTTTGCTCAAGTCTCAGTTGGCAGTTTTAACATGATTTTGCATCATTGGAAAATTTAAACTATTTTCCTACAAATCTTGCAAACTAAGCAATTAATTAAGGGAAAACTTGTAAAATCAAATTTTCTAAATTTACAGTTTACCTGTCTTTTCTTGTGAAATGTTTTGTAGCAGAACTTTCTCAGTAAATGTCATTTTGAAAACTTTTGGTAGATTACCTTCTTAATTTTTAGATCAGGTATATATAATTAGTGGCTAAACTGCTAAGATTTACCGTTCATATCATTTCACATCATGCTCTATTAGTAGTTTATTTGCTCTCTACGTTCCATATAATGTTACTTTTAAAGAAGTGAAGAAAAATAAAGTTAGAAAATCATAATGCTTTACCATTCTATATTTTTTGTAGGTTCCTAAACTCTTTACTATTGAGAACATAAAAAACAGTATTTGAATGTGTATTAAGGTTTTCCACATTAGATATATGATTTGCTGACTTATCCTCTTCTCTTGTTCCGTAGTACAACTTCAAGTGTCAGGACTGCAGTATTGACTGCACCAAAATTACCGTCTGAGATCACAGGGAAGACTGTTGAAGAGGTATATCAATTCACAAAGTTGTTTTCAAATATTGTCTTTAATGCAATACAATTTTATGAGTGCATGATGCAGCCAAGGGAAAGAGATTAGCCACTGTTTGCAACTATCTCTCAATGTTGGTAATATATAGTATTTGTTGTGTGAGACCCTTGTGTGATAACCAATTTATGTGAGACTTGTGTCATAAATATGGGTTGAGTCATAAGTGCTTTAGGATGGGAACAATTTTTAATTTCGATTTTTATTTTATAAGTGATATTTATATTTTAATGAGGGCAAGTGTCTAGTTTTTTGCAACACTTGTGAATTAAGGGTAGTTTGATTATTGTGTTGAGTATATAATTCCACAAGAGTTTCTAAGTGTATTGGGCTTATTTTCTGTGAGTTTAAGTTTGCCATTTTCAGTCAAAGTAGGAGTCTTAGTTTTAGTATATTTAGGAAGAGTGAGTCTGTGTGTGAATACAAAAACAACTCAGATTTTGCTATTGAAATATTGAGTATTTGGTTATAGGAGGCATGCGTGCCTAAAGTGTTACCTTTTTTTCCTCTTTGTTGGCTGGGCACTGGTAGAATGGTATTGTTCATGATACTGTGAACAGTCACCAATTCTCCCCTTTTCTTATCTTGTTTCAACCCTAAAGCCACCAATTCTTTTACCCTGTTAATTGTCTAAACCCCACATGTTTTCCTTAAGAATGACCCTTCAATTACCACTTCAAATCATACTCTAAACTCCAAACAGAGCTGTTGCCAGAATTTTCCTGCAATCTGCTTATTCTCTATTAAGCCCCCGCTCCCTCTTTAAATCCTATCTTTCCCAAACCTAATTCCTTTGACAAACACAAATTTTCCCATCGTAAAGCAACCAAAAGAACATGTAGAAAGGTTCTCCAAATCTGTCCTACATTAGTTTAATACCAATTATATTAATTTGACTTCATATGAAAAGCAGAGTCTAGGACAATTATACCTCTAAAAAACAGTTTTGCAGGCTGTACGCCTGCAAGAGGACAGTGGAGATGTTTCACTATACAGTGCTTTTTTTTTTTTTTTTTTGGAACTTAGAGAATTAGGAAACTAGCTCCTTGAATAAATATTGTAGAAGTGGTAAAAAAGAAACAAGGGAAGATTAATCTCGAATCCAGGCAGCCAAATTCAAAACTTGTTTAATATTTGCTCCCTTCTTGCCATAAAATTTAGCTACACGTTAGATGTTTTCATAAATTCATAATCAACTTTTATTTTCGTAAGAAGAAAGGTGGGGGGCTCTCTTTCATCATCAGACCATATTCCCCAATATTCTTGATAACCATTTTCTTCTGACTTGTTTCTAATTTTTGCCTTTTCCTCCCCCCCCCCCCCTCTCTCTCCTCTCTCTCTCTCTCTCTCTCTCTCTCTCTATATATATATATATATATATATTATTTAAAGATCATTAAGGAGTGGAATGCTGAACTACAAGATTAGATATTAAACGTAATTATAAAAATTAAATAAAAAAACAAAAACAAAAACAAAGCTTTAGTCCCAAATATTTTGGGGTTATCTATGGATGTTGTTTCTTCTAGGTGATTAATTCATAATTTTAATGTTAAATGCTAATTAATTAGTTTGCACTTTGCACATGAACTTATAGCTGACAGGGGGGGAATAAAACTTAGGTTTTGATCTATTATGGTCTTGACTCTAGACTCTCTATATCATCTAGATCTTTTAGTACATAAAAGGGCAAGAAGCACTTAGCATAGAACATTGCACATATGTGCACTTCAACCACTCACCTTTGATCACTTATTTGGTTGCTGCCTCTGCTTTTTGGTTGTGTGGTTGGCTTTTTCTATTTTGTTTTAGTTTTGTGTGGCTAAAGAGAAGTTAAAAGAGCCCATTTTCTTGATTTTGTTATGTAGATGGATAACCAAAAAATTCAAGCAGCAGTTTTTGCCACAGTTGCATCTGTCCTTGCTGTGGGAGCTATAATATTAGAAGATATTAGGTCTAGGAGATTTATAATTAGGCAACCTCGTGTCAACCGAGATTATGAAAGAGAAGGTTTTATAAGTGATATTCTTCATCGAGGTGACGCACGTTGCAGTTTTATGATAAAAATGAGACCTGTAGCTTTCTATGAATTATGTAGAATTCTTGTTGAGAGAAACTTGGTACGTGAGACTATCTACATGCCTGTTACAGAGCAGGTGTTGATGTTTTTGCATACTATTGGCCATAATGTTAGGTTTCGAGTCATTGCTGCCAGGTTCCATAGATCGATTGGGACAAGTTATCGATATTTTAAAATTGTCCTTAAAGCAGTTTTGCAGTTATATAGGCATGTTGTTAGATTACCTGACAACTCTACACCCCCAGAGATAAGGAATAGTAGAAGATTTTATCCTTACTTTAAGGTAAACTTTTCAAATTTTGTTTGTCGTTTTTTTATTTGTTAGGTGATTTTTTAAATGAACATTACTTAATATTGGTCATCATTAGGATTGTGTGGGAGCAATTGATGGAACTCATGTTCGTGCATCTGTTCCAATTGAAATCCAAGGAAGGTTTCGTGGTCGAAAGGGGGGGACAACACAAAATGTGTTAGCTGCAATTTCGTTTGACTTAAGATTCACCTATATGTTAGCTGGTTGGGAAGGCAGTGCTCATGATTCTCGTATTTTAAATGATGCATTTAGTAGACCAAGGGGACTTAAAATTCCAGAAGGTATTATATAGATAACTAGCCTTTTTGTTTGGTTTTATGCTGGATTTTTTTTTTAAAAAAAAATTGATTCATAATCTGTAGGTAAATATTATCTTGGTGATGCTGGTTATGGAAATAGACCTGGAATCTTGTCTCCTTATCAAAGTGTTAGATATCATTTGAAAGAGTTTAGTGATCATCCACTTGAAAATGCAAAAGAATTATTCAACCTTCGTCATTCTTCGTTGCGAACTACCATTGAGCGAGGGTTTGGAGTTATAAAAAAACGTTTTCGTGTCTTGAATGCAGAACCATTTTGGTCTTTTAATACACAAGTGAATGTAGTTTTAGCATGTGGTGTTATTCACAATCACATCATGGGGGTTGATCCTAATGACCCAATTATGCAATCTAGAACATGTGAGACAGAGTCTAGTGATCGAGTCCAACCTAGCCGACGTGAAGCTATAGTGGAAAGTAGAGAATGGAATAATAAGAGGGATGAGATATGTCAAGCAATGTGGGCTGACTACATAATTAGGAGACATGCATAAATTTATTCAATCTAAGCAGTTTGGAGTTATTTGTTAATGATGTATTACAGCTTTCTATGATTATTTGTTGTTAACTTTATTTGGTTTTGTATTTGGTTGCTAACTAAGTATAAGTGGATATCTTGTACACTTTTTAAAATGCATAATTGAATATTTATGTGCTGTTTGAATTTTTTTTTTAAATTAGTTCATAATCTGTAGGTAACTTTATTTTTGCTAACTAAGCATAAGTGCTGTCAACTTTATTTGGCTTTGTATTTGGTTGTGATTCATTAGATTATCCTTTTGGCTATAGCAATGTCCAAGAACAAGGGGAAAGAACCAGGATCTCAACTTAGGTGGACACAACCAATGTGTGACATGCTGTTTAAAATGTTGGTTGTTGAGGCTGAACAAGGCAACAAGCCCTCAGACAAATATAAGCCTCAATCCCTTGACAAAGCGGCAAAAGAAATTGGTGTGAAGTTTAATGTAGAGTGTTATGCATCACATGTGCATAACCGTCTTTGTACGGTTAGAAAAGAGTGGAAACTCATTCAGGAGATTCGGAAAAAAAGTGGATTTGGTTGGGATGATAATTTAAAAATGATCACATGTGACAAGCAAACTTATGATGCTGAAGTGCTGGTATGAAATTTATATTAATGAGCTTCTTTTTTCTTTTTTCTTTTTTTTTTGAGGATCAATAATGATTTATACATTTATTATATTAAATCATCAAATTTATTGACATTGTCATATTTCTTTGAACAGGCTCATCCTGCTCATGCACCATATTTAAATAAAAAAATTGAACAGTATGATGAGATGGCTATTATTGTTGGTAAGGACATGGCAACTGGTGGCTTTTCAAAGCAATGGAGTGAACATTCTCCATTGGTTGAAAATGAGACCCCACAGAATGACATCCAAAATCCAGAATTTGAAGGTGACTTTGATACATTGCCAAAAGATGCCCATGAAGCTTCCAATGGAACTTCATCTAAGGGAAGAAGCCATAGAAAGAGAACTTATGCAGCCATGAATGAAGATGGTCCTTTTAGTGAGATGACTGAACAACTCAAACAGATTGCAGTAGCTGTTACAGCTCTTAGTCATGGCCCAGTAAATACAAATGAGCTTCATAAAGTAGTGATGAATGTTGAAGGCTTTGAGGAAGACATGCTTGATGAAGCTTTTGATCATTTGGTTAGTGATGAAAAGGCAGGAAGGGCCTTTATGGCTAAAAATGATAGGATGAGAAAGCTTTGGTTAGAGAAATTTTTCAACAAAACCTTTTAACTTGAAGTTGCTGAATACGTTATGTTTGGTTTTAGTGGTACCACAGTATTCTTTAGGTTATTAATAATTATGGAACAATTCCATATTTTGGAAGGTTATGTGTTAATGTTAGCTATATGGTCATAGACTTTGGGTTTTGTTATTGTAAGTGTGTTTATAGATGATTATGCAACACTGATTGACATGTTTTGGAGTTATTATGGAATAATGTTATATTTTGGATTCATTAGTATTATGATAATGTTATATTTAACATACTGGTTTCTAAAGTATACGCAGGCTAGTTGTGTAATTTTATGCCTTGGTTCAATTTAACCATTGGTGATATCTTGGTACAATTTATCATAGTACCCCTTAAACGATCATGATCAATGTATATTCATTATTTTGAACTTGTATAAGTAGATTCAACATTTTTAGCCATTCCCTTGTCTCTATGTGTTTTTTGGAAGTTAATAAAAAAATGTTTTAAATTTTTACCGGTTTTTTTTTTTTTCCCATTTTACGTTGTGCCAAACACTGAAAAATATTTTACACAATATTTTCATGTACATTGCCAAACATTGTAAAATGAAAATATTTTCCTGCAAATATTTTACATGTAAAATATTTTACCTTTGCAAATATTTTACATCGAAACAAACAGAGCGTTACTCTCCATTCTTGGGATTAAAAAATTCCACATAAGCACATCCACATCAGCAATTATATTAAAAATCCAAATAAAAAAAATATTTTCTTTTCTTTTCTATTTTTTCTTGCTTTCTTGGCAACCAAACAGTGCAACAAATACAAAGAAATGTCACTTCAAGCTCAAAACGTAAAGTTCACAATTTTTTTTTTTTTTTGAAAACAGAAAAAAACTACCAGTTCAGCTGAAAAACCATAAAAAAAAAAAATCAAGTTCGAAATTTCACTTTTTGTTGCTTGTTTTCTTAACAAAAACAAGTCAATAATAATTTACTAAGCTCAAAGTCTGACTTTTCTTTTTTAACTTTCCTTCATTTTCTTAGTTGCCAAACGAAAAAGCTCATAATTTTTTGTCAAAAAACTACAAGAACCGTTAGATCTAAGCTCTCTCACCTTCGGAAATGGCATTCTGAATCTCAGCGCACTTAACGACGACGTTTTGGTCGTTCATGCCGTCCTCCTCTTCGATCAAGTACTCGCTGTAACCGTTCCTGTTGTTGTTTCCGGACAGAGGCGGCGCGTGGCACTCGGGCGTGACTTTCATGCGAGACTGGTATAAACTACACGAACGAGAAGGCGATCCCGATCACAGCGCAGACTGGGATCACGATCTCCGTCGCCAGCTCTGAGAGCAATGCCGTCCACAAAGTCCTCCGCGGTGGAAAACGTAATCTCTCTTTCTCTATTGATCTGTTTGTTTGATGAGAAAATGCAGGAAATTTTGCGCAAGAAATCGGTATTAGTTTATATGAAAATTTTGATTGCTTGGTTCTACGTTTTTATTTGTTTCAAGCGACAGAGAGAGAAGCGTTTGGATGCCGAGAAAATGAAGGAAACACTGTCTGAGGGCTTTTTTTTTTTTTTTAATAGGAATGGCTGGGTTAAATTTGGGTATTTTGTTTTTGGGTTAAATGGGTCTCAATGGGTTTTTAGTTAAAACCCAATAATTACTGGGTCTAATTAAGTTGATGTCCATTTAACCCAATTAATAATTGGGTGGGTTTTGGTTCAATTAGAGTGGGTAAGTTTGGGTTGGCAAATAGGTTTGGGCTTATTTTGCCACCCCTAAATATTATATAAGTTTTACTACGAAATTGAATAATTATATTATCAATAAATTATAACTAATAAGTTTGATATCCTACAAACTTAACACAATCTTATTTCAAGTCTATATAAATATATTTTGTACATGTATCACTGTATCATATAAAAATATAATTTTTTTAAATGTATACTGAGTTAGAATCTCATACTTAGAGCTTGTTTGTGAATATTACACTATTATGTTTGAGCTTGAAGTAGGTTTATTTTCTAAATAAAAAAATATAAACAATCTTTTTCCAAACTGGTCTCAAGTTATTTATGAGCCGTTTGATTTATTTAAAATCATCTAGTAAAAATAAAGTAGGCATACTCACTCCATTTTTCCCCATGCCTTGTGTTTTCTGTCTATATTATCAAAAAAAAAAAAGTAGGAATACTCATTTTTAGCTAATATCGTTACTGATTATGGCATTTTCCCCCTTCACCAGGCGCCCATTCATATGGTGTTTCTTTCTTTGTAATTTTTTTTTTTCAACTTACATTATTCATTGGATGGAAGGATTGAAGCAACCTCTTCATTTTGAGGTTAAGCTAAGTTCATAATAGCATAAGAGGTAAATTTTGTACATTTAACCCCAAAAATCACCCATATTAGTACATGAAAATTTGTGTAAAATAAACTGTGAGCTACAGTAATCGTGTAAAATATAGGTAAATATAGTGTACATTTAATCTCACACACACACACACACGTGTAAAATATAGGTAAATATAGTGTACATTTAATCTCTCACACACACACACACACACACACACAATGTGTAATAAAAATTGATGAAAAAAATATTTGAATGAAATATAGAGTAAAATAAATATCTAATATATTTGTTTTTTATTTTATTTTAGAGATAGTGTTGATTTATGATAAAAGGTTTTACCAGTTGAGCTATTTGAAACCCATTGATATATGTGTTTTCATTAAGTGGTTATGCAATTAAAAAAAAAAAAGGTTCTTATGTTAAAATATATAGAAAATTTTGTATGACCTAATACAAAGTCTCTAATAAATTGAAACAATGAAGCTTAACTTTTGAATAAAACAAGTTTGAAAGGGTAAATTGATCAATTCTTCACAGACAAGTAGGGTTGGCAATTTGTGTTTGCGGGTCGGGTTTGTGTCATGCCAAGACATGAGTATTCAGCTACATGGATTGACCTAAACCCAACTTGTTTAGTAAACGTATCAAGAATCCTCAACCCTAACCTGACCTACTTATTAAACAGGTCAACCTGACACGACACGTTTAACCCTTTTAATTAACAAGTTATGTAAATGTCAATACAAATGATCCGTTTAATAACTTGTTTGATTAATAGGTCATACTTAACCTAAATAATCTATTATCAATTCTCGTATATCTAAAATTAAAATACAATTACAACTATAAATATAGTAATAAACATGTAAGTATAACAAAAAATTAAGCAAAAATAAAAAAAAATATCAAAAGTTAATACATTTATAAGCTAAACAGGTCGGACGTGTTCACATGTTGAACACGAACACGACCACAACCCATTTATTAAATAAGTCAGTTGTGTTGACTTGAATATGACCCGAACCCGTTCAGCCTCAACCCATAACCTGTTTATAAATGGGTTAGTCGTGTCGGGTTCACAAATTGTATCAGATTTTGCCACTCCTACAGACAAGCTTAAAAAAAAGGTACATAAATGTTTGAATATACAAATATAAGTATGTATTACCTATTGAGTTTAAATAGAAGAATATATTCAGGATTTAATTTTCTTTCTAAAAAAAAGGGTTTAATTTAAACAAATATATTTATATAGAGTTTCCGCATGACAAATAAATTATAAAAGAATACTTAGTTAATAAATTACATGAACCATAAGTAATAAACTATAGTAAAGAGTTTTATAATTCAACCGATAGTTTCTAGTAATTTTAAAGAAGATTTTTAGGATTTAAATTCCCTTTCCTTATTGTAAGCATCAACTACAAAAATTAAGAAAGTAATAAGGAAGGCTAAAGTCAAATTTTGGTAGAAATCCGATGTTCTGGTAATAATGTCTAATCATTTGTCATTGACATTAAGGGAAAGACTCAATGAATTAAGCTAGTGACAACAATTAGAACTAGTTAAAAAATTTAATGAACTTAGTTTTCAAAGTTGTGCTAATTGTTAAGCTAAACCTTAACTCGTACTCTATTCATATAAAATTTAATAAAAATGAATCTTAAATAAGAAGTGTCTGCAGTTTCAGGGACAGAGAGATAGAGAGAAGGTGGATAAAGAGGTGTGCTTAGAAGCAAAATGTGACAATCCATGTGTTCTGAGTTGCAGACAAAATTAAAATTCAAAATTATGAGCTTTTAAGAATGTGAAACGTCCAAATCTCTGTCCCTCTCTTCGTGTACGTACATCTGGCAGACCATAAGAGATTCTTGCAGCATGTCTTTTTCTGGGTATTGGTTTATTTTATTTTATTTTATTAAAAAAAAAAACTATTCTCCATTTTAAAGTTTCAAAGAAAAATAGAACCAAAAAAAGAAAAAAAAATTGTGCCTAAGAACCGGAGGTTGCATGAAGCCCCATACATTTTTGATTGAATGAAATTATTACTGAAATAAATAATGCCTAAATGATGAACCAAACATATTGATATTGGATAAAATATGGGGTTAATTTTTATATATGATATAATTTTAGTAATTTTAGGTTTAATTTTATGATTTTATTTCCTTAATTTTAGGTATTTTAAAAACTTTCTTAGTTAATTTAGAATTCTATTATGATAATTTATTAATTAAGATCTAGTCAGGAATTTTTTTTTTTTGAGAGAAAAGATAGAAATTCAGGAATGTTTTAGTTGTGAAATAAAGGTTTTTTTCCCCCCTTTAAATAGGCCCACCTTCATAAAATGAAAATAACAATTCATTTACAATAAAATTGGCATTTTTACTTTTGGTTTTTTGTAGATACCAGAGTTCTTTCCTTGTGGTTTTAAGGAATTTATTACGGATTTAAGGATTTGTGTACGTCTAGCCTTTTCTTGTTTCCTGTTTTGCATTAATTGGTATTAGAGCCCATTATCATCTTGATATATATGGTAGAAGGCAATGATGAAAGTAATCACTTTGCTAAAGATGATCATAGCTAGGCTAGCCCTTAGAACAGTGATTCAAACTAATGATGAGAAAATAACTAGTGAATTCTACGAGATTCGGGACATGTTTATCAAGTTAGAGGGATAACTGTTGCAAAGATCTTGTTCACAATCAACCTATTGATAAGAATGATTCCTTTCATGTTATTCATGAGGATTATATTTTATAAAAGAATTGCAAAATTTAATTGTTGTTTTTATAATTAGGAAGATATTATTAATTAGTTACTAGATATAAAGGATTTCTTTTTTAATTATATGGATATTTTTGAGGAGAGAAAGGTTAAATTTGCTTTGTATAAGCTTAGTTGGTATGCCATAGATTGGTGGAGACGAAAATAGTTGCATAGTTATGTATAAGGTTAAGACAAAATTAGTTTATATGGTGTAATATTGAATAGTTGCATAATTATGTAAATAGTTGCAAAAATGCTTGTAATTGAATTTTTTTCCCTTGGATTATGCAATATGGTGTAATATTTTCATATCAAAATTATTGGTAAAAAAGTTTATACCCTAGAAATTATCTTGATGAATTCTACATTCAAGCATCAAGAGAATATATAACATTGAGGATCATAATATAGAGTGCAATTTGAATGAAAATCATGAAGTGGTTAGAAAAGATCAATTCTTTCAACAAGTTGATGTATTAAAGCTTGAAAATTATACTTTTCAAGAAATTGATGATGAGATCAAAGAGAAGAAGATTGAGTTCATTTAGGAGAATGTGTGAAAATAATAAAAAGGATATTCTTGAGAATATTGTGGAAGATCCAACTGATGTCAAATATGACAAGAACCCATAACTCCTAGGATCAAGTTGATTTGCTTAAGACTACGGTAACACAATCTATATTGATTCTATGGAAATTGGAAAGTTTAAATATTTTCTTTAATCCTTTGTTTTTGTTAGTTAATGTTGCACATCAGTAGAAAATTAAGTGAAAGGCAAAATTTTTGGTTATGCGAGTGTAAAATAATTCCAAACAAGTATTGAAGATTGTCAAGTATTCGAAGTATTTTTTTTATTTGGAGTGAAGGAATTGAATTTTCAAACAAAAATTTGAGGTTCAATTTCATTTAAGTGAAGGGATTTGATGATTTGATCTCTTTCGCTTCAAGACATGATCATATCCTAGGGCATACATCACATCGGCATGATATGTGAAAAAAATAATCACAAGAAGCATTCATTAATGTAATTGCTTATAATAAGCTCAAAAACATTCACACGATATGTGAAAAAAATAATCGCAAGAAGCATTCAATATTGTAATTGCTTATAATAAGCTCATAAACATTCACAAATAGAGACTTTACAATCTATATTTATTTTAGGATTTCATTGTGCTGTTGTGCCCCTTAAGATAATGATTACTTAAGAACTAAACCTCCATTTCATTTCCTTTCCCCTAAATTCTTTTCACTTTCTTTCATAATACTGAGTGAGTCCAGAAAGATGGTGGGTGAAGATGGACGAAAGTGCAAGAGGGTAGTTTTCACTTGGGTTTACATCTTGTCACTTTGTGCCAAATCCATATTTCTCATCAAATAATGGAGTAGATAATTGTCTACTTTCGATGACTCCATGCATGTGTCGGTTTCTTTTTCCCTCAGATATTGCATGGTCGCATATCGTCATTTTCAATCCCATGGAAATTCTCACACACGCCAAAGGTCCAATATACTTTTTTTTTTTTTTTTTTAACTTTTATTAATTTGATGGTTATTGGCTAGTTGAAAATTTGACTTCAGTCTAGAGGGGAAAATTCGCCTAAAGCCTCCAAAATAGGGTACGCTCTCTCATACTTGAATGTCGAGAACACAAACAAAGTGTCTTAAATCAATCACATGACAGGTCCAATACTTCATTGTCAAACAACTGGAAGCTGTCAAGAAATCTTCTATTTCAAATTTCACTCGTGTAAGTTAGGACTTGCGTCAAATCCATTCATTGAGGATCAAACTCTCTCTCTCTCACACAGCAAGTCAGCATTGTTGATTTGGAAGATATGGTTTAACAACAAACTTGACCATATCGTGTATGAATGGACTTGAGAGGACCCAAGTGCTGATTTGCAATAAGGTGTCGTTCTACATAAATATATATATATATATATATATATATAAATATATATATATATATATATATATTCAAATGAATAAAAGGTTTTACCAATTACCAAGAGAGAAGGATATTCTTATAAAAATAAAAATAAATAAAGAGAGAGAGAGAGAGAGAGAGAGAGAGAGAGAGAGAGAAGGATATTGAAAAGAGTAAATGGAAAAATCTCATCACCATTATTTCAACCTCAAGTAGTTATATATAAAACCCAACACCTTTATGTGACAGCAAAGACATCAACATATATTAGGTTTGCCTCATTTCCTACCATTACTTTGTTTCCTTCTATAGCAAGACAAAGCTAAATGCAACAGTTGTTAGCTTTAATTTTTTGCAAGTTATTTAAGATGCTAGCTAGCTAGCCAAACTCTTATTGGCAAAATGTAGCACTATTCTATAGCAAGAATGCGTACAATGGAATACCTATATTTGTTCTTCAAAAAAAAGAATACCTATATTTGCAACCGTGAAAATATAGTTAAGGGAGAAATCACATAATTCTACTCCTAATTAAGGTGAGCCACGAAAATTACTAAGTTATAACATTCACATCTAAGAATGGAATACCCCAATCTTTTATAGATGAGAACCTAATTTTCAATCCAAGAAATGATAACCATCTTATCTAAAAGAAATTTTAATACATAAAACAAGACTGAGACGACGGCAATCCCAACCAAAAAAAAAAAGAAAAAAAGAAAAAAAAAAGAGAAGGAAATTAGTTAATAGACTGAGACGGCAAAACAATCGCCCATGCTGATTTCTCTTTTTTTTGTTTTCTTCCTCTTATTTCCTTTTATATATATATATATATATATATATATATATATATATAAATTTTTAAGAATTAACCCGGTGCAGAGAAAACAGTCATCTCAAGACAGCTGCTGATTGCTCAATGAATTAATGACCTTAACAAAAGTAATAGTACTTGAAATTATTATTCAACAAAGCAATTACTGAATAGAATTATTTGGGAAGCAACATCAAGTCAACTTCAAACCATTTTGATTAAATTAGCATAAAAATTCCATTTTACACTCATTACATACTTATAGTTCAAAGAACATTAAATGTATATGATATTATTATAGAGTGATGTTAAGGAGAGTATAAATTTTACTACATAAACCTTAAGTTGATATCAATTTTTAAATACAAAACAAAAAAGTAACTAAGAAATTAATCTATTTTATATGTTGTTGATGTCACATTAATCACACACACACACACACAGAGATATATATATATATATATATATATATATATTGTCACATGTATTAATGATCATTTTATAGTAAAAGTGGTAGTAAGGACCATAGCCACTCCACATCATATGGTTACACTAGCTAGAAACCATGCACAACATTTACTTTAAGCATGTCTAGCAAACGAAGTTGCCGCAATATCAACAAAATGTGACAAAAGAAGATAACGTGAGGAAAGTGAGGATTTTAGATGCATCATCTTCTTCAAAACCAATAATGTTGCATGCAATGGCTCCCACAGATAAATTATCGTAGCAAAGGCATATCTAGTCAAGCAAGCAAAATAGAGAGAGAGAGAGAGAGAGAGAGAGAGAGAGAGAAAAGGATATAACATACATATCAAGTGTTAGTATTGCCTCCTTAAAAAAATGTGTTAGTATTGCCATGGCTAGAATCATTTCTTGATGAAATCCAAATATAAAGTTCTGTATTCCAAGCTAATATTACATATAACATACATATCAAGTGTTAGTATTGCCTCCTTAAAAAAATGTGTTAGTATTGCTACGGCTAGAATCATTTCTGATGAAATCCAAATATAAAGTTCTGTATTCCAAGCTAATATTACATATTAGAAGAGTGAGTACAGCTGGGATGAACATCTATGACCACTATATCTTTTTTTTGATAAGTACATCTATGACCACTATATCAACTTACCAAAATGAAGTTAAGGCAATTAAGTATACTAGGATGAAACAACAATTAACCAAGCATAATCAATAAAGTGGAAGCTTCGCTTAGATGCGTGCCTGCCTGTACATAACACTTCAATGGCTTTCCCAGGAGAAGAAGCTTTTAGACAATTATGAACAAGTTGGAGAGCACATTTTACCAAAAGTGTAACTCATTAGAACTCCTATATATTATGGGATCGGAATCTATTTAGAGACTAAGATATATGACTGAATCACAATTACTTGTTTTCATATAACTACCATGAACTTGACAAATTTCTCCTTAGGGTTTTTCAAAAGGCACTCAAGCATAATCAAGTAAATCAAAATTTCTCTGGTTATCATGGGTGAAGACAACCACACCAATTAAAAGTGTATTATTTGGTTTTTCATTTATGACATGCTCTAATAAAAGAATCTTGAGCCAAGCAAAATGAACAATTTGCATCAGTGATGATCATGATAAAATTATCATGCATTTATAGTAAGTATATGAGATTAAAGACTTCCTCCATTAATTCTCAATGACAAGTGATTATATTATTTCATAAATTCACTTATTTGCCTTAATAAGAACTTCAAAGAGAGAGAGAGAGACCATGCCCTTTATGCTAAAACACATCATGAAGATTCAAGATAAATTAGAAACAATACTTTAAAAGGCTTGGGGCTCCTTTTTCGGCTTATATACTATATTTTAAAGTTTTATTTTCTATGTACAATAGAACTTTCTCCAACTTATTTTTTAGGCCCAATCAATCAATGAAGATAAACTCAAAAAATCAGTCCCTTAGTACCATTAATCTGCCCGTTAATGGCTACGCCGTCACGGCAAGAGAGATTTACAAGTGCTAATTTCATGCAATAAGCGAAAATGGAACATTTTAGGACTAATGAATTCCATTGACCTGATAAATGTGAATTGAAACTTTAATAATTTCAACTCAATGTCGCTTTCATTTAAAATATCATAGGATTACATAAGGATTCTGAGAGAATAGGCCAGGTCTGACCTACTGTACATGAAATAAGATGAAGACAGTCTTCTCTTATGGAGTCTGAGAATAGGGTCCATGAAATATGATGAAGACAGTGTTCTCCGAGTGGGCAGCAGAGACTAGTGAACAAAATGCATGCCGCATTTGCTCATTATGGTTTATATGATTTATTTTAAGTTAACGAAGCCTCATCAAGTCAAAGAAAGAAAATAAGAACATCAAGATACACTGGAAAATAGACAATCTCAAGGATCAACAACATTTGTACCCACAGAGGTTAAGTGAAAAATGCATTAGAAAAGCTAGGGTTTTAACTGAGATTTTGGAAGTCTTAAGATCTGGCACAAAGTGGCAAGGGGGACAAAAAAGAGGATTGCATGGAGTAGATTCAGAATTAGATAGTAACAAAATATTTTTAAGCTGTCGTGTGTAGTCACACTCAATGTTGCATTCATGCAAGACAACCAATCAATGAGTCCATAGACATATATTTTATTAAAAAGATATAATAAGGAAAAAAAAAGAATCAGCCAAAACAATAGCCAATGAAGTTTCTCCAAAAGCCTATGGGTGCTATATAGAAAAGAAATAGGTAAAAAAATAGCAGAGACAGCTCATTTGCTTGATTAGAATATAAAGCACACCCATATCCAAACAAAAACCTTGAAAAAGGAATAACAACTAGAAAACCCCCCTTGCAAAAGAAACCAAAGATTTTTCCTGTGTATAAAAATATATATAATGGGGGTAACAACAAAGGTGGGTGGGGGGACAAGAAGTGAAATAAATCACAATAAAGAGGCCATGATATTAGATATTGATCAATAAATACAAAAGGAGTTTTGACAGGCCGGGGTGTGAAAAGATTGACCTGCGTCTCTCCTCTCCATCATGTACATCCTAAGCTGAGTGCAAAAAATCTCAGATTCTCCCTTGTCTCATCTCCTATCTCCAATGAAACTGCACTTCATATGATGATCATTGAAAAGCCTACAAGAAACCAAAAAAAACAACCCCACAGAACATAACATAGAGGGAATGAAAAAGAAAAGCAAGTAACTGACAAAGCTAGCTTCTAGCTAAACGGAAAATATATAATCCAATAATCCCCATGAGTAGTTTTCATGAACTTCATTCCTTCACCTCCTCCTTCATCATCCATGACTATATAATAATGATAATAATAATAGATTAATAAATATTATGTTAATTCAGCTTAATAGTCATGAGAGTGGTGGTACATTGTTGAGTCACAACCAGCTTGTGACCCATGCCTATTCATAGCAAGATGATGATGATGATCCCTTTGGCTATTGTGGCTGCTATCATCTTCTCCATCCATTCTTGATCCCATTTGAGCTGAAGCTGTGGCACCCAGATTGAGATAAACCAACCTTGAATCAAGGTTAAGGTTTCCCATGTTGTTCCCACTGCTACCACTGCTATGATCATCACTCATTGGTGGATATATAGTGGTGGAATTAGAAGGAGCATTTGCATTATTCCCTTCTTCACGTGAAAGAACAAGCGCAGCCGATTGAACAAGCTCCAAACAAAGCCTAAGCTTGTTAGGTTCAATGTGTGTTAATCCTGGTACAGCTCCTTTGAAGAGAAAATCTGATGTTAGGGTTCTGAGTACGTCAAGTGGAGTAACCCCATCAACGGTTCGAACATTTGGGTCAGCATGGTGGTCGAGAAGGACTGCCACCATGTCTGGAGACACCATTTCAGCTGCAATATGAAGCGGGGTTTTCCCAGCCGGGCCAGCTGGGTAGTTAACATCGGCTGCACCGAGTTCAAGTAAGGCTTTCACAACTTCTCGGCTACAATTCTCAACAGCGTAGTGTAAAGCCAATGCTTCATCTAGATTAAGCCCTTCACCCATGACCATGAGTTTGACAAGTTCAACATCGGAAGAGTCTAGTGCCCTTCTCATTCGACGAATCTTTTGGTCTTCAAGATCAGCTGCTGCACCAAGATCATGGTGATGGTGGTGATGAGGCATGAGTGAACGACGAGCAAGTGAGGATTTGAGACGAAGCTCTTCAATTTTGGCTACAACATCAATAGGAAGGTGCTTGGCTAAGACTTCTGGAGGGAGACCAGACTTTGCAACGAGGTGAGAACAAGTAGTCCAAAGTTGGTGCATGTCTTGTTTTCTTGAAGCTAATAGTACTTTCATGACATCTTCAATGGAGGCCTTCTCAACCATGCTTGCCAATTGTTTCTGTGATCCAAAGAGCCAAAAAAAAAAGACGACCAAAATTGGTAAGTTGAAATTACATCAAAATGAGAAATATTTGGGAAGGTTTTGGTTTTGCATAGTTGAAAAAAATGAAATAAAATGATGGGATGTTTGTGCTAAATTTGAGTCTAAGTCGTGGTTCTGTTGTAGTTTGTTCTCTTTTTCAATTTAAACCCAAATGAGGAAAGTGAATGTTTGGGAAAGATTTGGTGTGCTTACTGTTGAAGACAAGACTGGATATCGTGATCTAAATATAGAAACTCTTGGGTTTGCAGCATAAAGAAAAGAGGGAACCAATTTGAGAAACTTGAAAATGGTACATGAAATCAAGATGAGGCTTATTATGTCACACGAACATGTATTTTACATTTACCCGGAGGAAAAGAAAAAGAAAAAAAGAAAAGTTGTTCTTTTTCTTTTTCTTTTCAAATGTGAAACTGTAGAAGAAAAAGAAGACAACGAAGAGGATGAGGTAGATAGAAAAGAAGAAGAGTTGTACAGGAAAATTGAAACAATAATTGGATGAGAGTCTTCAGAGACAAACTGAATAACAGAAATTCAGTTACTCAGAGAAGAAAGCACTAATTCAAATGTGATAAGAAAAGAAGTAAACGCATGTGGTGGAGATCAAACCCAAGTTTTGTTAGTGGAAAAGATTAAGACAATTTGGAGAAAAGAAAGAGTTGAATTTTATAGAAGTGAATCCAATCTCACCCACTTCCCCATAAGATAATGGAAATCCCAAAATAATAATAAACAAAAACATTATTAAAAAAGAAGAAAAGAAAAAACACAAGCACAAAGGAAAAATCAAAACTTAACCCACATCCCAAAAACCAAAACTGTAAATTGTTTGTCCAAATTCCCAAAACCCACAAAACATATGACTCCTCACACACTAACACACTGACCAAGAGAGAGGGATGAGCTGACGGACGACTGAGAGACAGAACTCACAGAAGAGAAACACATCATCATCATCCCCACCATCATCATCATCATATTACTGTATGTTAGTACAGAACTAGAAAAAATTCAAGAATTCAAGAAAGCAAAAACCTGAGTGAGCAATGCGAGCTGTTCAACACCAAAAGATCTAGCGGCAGCAAGAGTGTCAAGAGCAAGATCAACGGCTGAGGTGCAATGCGTGTGCCAACACCCTCTCTCCCCACAATTAGGCCTAGGCTCATGTTTCTGAGGCACAATAGAGACTTGTCCACTGTACAAGAACTGTAACAGCAACAAGAAAACTTCGTACCCCACAGAGTTCACCGGAATAACACCGGGTCTTGAGCCTTGAGCCGAGCCACCAGAGCTGATTCTGGACCCAGCTGGGTCCAAACCCGAAGGTGGGTCTGGTCCACAAAAGAATTTCCTAAAGAACAGACTCCTCGCTGCTAAGATGCATCGATGAGCATGGACTAAGCGACCCTCTACGCTGAAGGTTACGTCGCTGAAAGCTTGGCCGTTGATCAGCAAGTTCAGGTAGTCTAGGGAAAGAGATCTTAAAGACTCATCAAGAGTCATGATTTATGGCTTTTTTTTTTTCCTCTTAGTTTTTTTTTTAGGGTTGAGTTTCTCTCTTAGTTTGAGAGAGAAGGGTTAGTAAGAAGTGGTGTAAGAAAAGATTAAGTAGAAAAGGAGGAGGATTGGGTTCATTTGAAAGCTATTCTTCTTTGCTCTTTGTTGTTGTTTTTGTTTGTTGATGATGATGGTTACTATTTGAGTGAGTTTTTGTTTGAGATTCTTTTGTGTGAAATGGAGTGGTGTGGTGTGTGTGGAGAGCTGGTGGTGTGTTTGTGTTGGTAGATATTTTGAGAGAGAGAGAGAGAGAGAGAGCAATATGGGTGGCTGTTCTGGGCGGCTGAGGTATTTAAAAAAAGAAAATCTAGAATTAATGAATAAATTATTGACAATTAAAAAACGATAGGGGAGAGGGAGAAAATGATGGGAGGGATATCAGGATATGAGAGGTTTGATTATATTACTTTTTTTTTTTTTTGTTAAATTTAAAAAGTTTGATAAGATAATTATTTATGATTATCCTGTTCATAAATGTATAATACTAAATAATTACCCTAGCATATACTTGAGTAAGTTTAGAGAAAAGAATTGAGGGGAAATAAGATGTACTTTATGACTTGGATGTGTTGACTAGCTAGGAAAACTAATATGGCCTTGACAATATATTCTCAAGGTTTCATAGTTTATATGGAGGTTTTGTGGGGGAAATTACAGTATGCCTTTAAGGGCACTTGTAACAGCAAAGTTAAATAATTATATAGTTATTTTAGCTCCACCAAAACACACAAATCAATCATACAGCAATAGAGAGTTAAAGGTTTTTTTTTTTTTTTTAGTTTTATTGCTACAGTGCACATCTATCTTTAGATGTGCACTGTAGCTCAAAGGTAAAAAAAAATTTTATTTTATTTGTTGTTGTGTGTGTGGCTTAGATGTTTATAATAAATATATTATTTTATTGTAGTAAATATATTATTTTATTGTGATATTTATATTATTTTATTATGTTAAAAGTTAAAATAGATCCACTACTGCAGCATATGTGTAAGTAAAATAGATAAAGTAACTTTTTGTGATGTCAAATAACTGAATTTTTAGCTCTACTGCTATGGACGTTTTAAGAAACAAATTTTACCTGGCTAAAACCCTTTAGAATTTCATGTCCTTCAGGCAAATACTGTTTGGGATAACTACTGTGTATTCTCTTTAAGCTCAAAAGAAAAGTTGAATCTGGAAAAAAGAAAACAAAGAAGGACAACTTCTTTGTCATGAAACATTAAAGAATGAACAATAAACCTTTCACTTTTTTCGTTTATAATTTTGGAAACAATTTTCTTCTAAATGTGTTTTCAACAAATGTCTTAGACTAGCTTCTTCTGAAAAATAATCTATTACCAAATATCATAAAAGATTGTGCATTTTATTTCTGGTTTCTGTTTTTAGTTTAGGAAAAAAATCATTGAAAATGTTATGTATTAGAGTTTTTTTTTTAATGAAAATTAAATAGTCTTTAAACTCTATTTTGAAAAAAATACAACAAACTCTTAAAATGATTGAGCTTTCACCATGATCCAGTGGATTTATCATTGAATGGATTTTATAAGTTCAATTTTATGTAATGGCCAAATGGAAAATTTTAGAGAACTTTTTGCTTTCTGCCAAACTCTTCTTCCATCACTTTCTAGCTACTATCTTGCTCCATGGAATGCAGCTTGCCATGCTTACTGAACAAGACTAAGTCTGATTTAACATATGGTTGGTTATATGACACCGCAGATGGACTGGATAAATGCGAATTATGCATGCACTTTATTCTCAGGAAATTATTGTGTACTCTCGAAGTACCATAAATGCATACTCACTCCTCTCACATGAATAGTGTGTCCCACTTATTAAATTTATGGTGAGACCTACTATTTATGTGAGAGGGAGAAGTACGCATTTATGGTACTCCAGGAGTACCTAATAATTTTTCTTGATTCTCATATCGTGCATTTACAGTCGATATGAGTTATATAAGTGATTGTGAAGAATCTTAATTATTATTTAACTTATTGTTTTTTGGCACAATGTAAATGTAATTATCATTTTTCTCCAAAGATAACAAGTCTCAGAGTTAATTTAAACGCTTTACGACTCCAAAACATTGTAATATAGGTGATGACGAGGACGTCAAAGATTTAATTTTTTTTGCATTCATTTTATGATGCCTAACCTCAAGTATATACCCAAGATAAACAAAACCTGAGAAACGCCCAACCACTTGGATGTATATTAAAATTGGAAACTAGAAGAAATTTTTTTTCTCATGAGAAAAGATTCTTTTGCAGCTGGGCTTGACTTCCTTACAAATTTGCCTTTATCGATGTTAGAGGTGTTCAATAGTTTCGGTCCTTGTCAATAAACAAGAAATTAATTGTGACCAACCATTTTATGAGTTGTGTTCATGTATAAAGTATTATAATGCTTGCAAGTACATTTCTTTTTACTTCCTGTTCATTTTCTAGATACCCGTTATAGAGAATCAAACTTGGGACCAACCTAAACCTACATACTTATGCTTCTTTATATTTATAAGTACAACACTCAGCTTTTTTCATTGCAATTTGCTGGCCAAATAGAAACAAGAAAGCAGAAAATTAAGAGAAACAAATAATAATAAAAACCCATCTATGGTACCACTGTACAAATAGTACTATACAGCTCATTAATAATTGTGGAGATAGAACCACCATCCATTTTGGATTAGATCGATTATAAATTAAGAGCAATTTCAATAACAAATTGCTTAATTGGGTACTATATATTCTATATAATGCACATTTGTAATTTGCAATCAGAGTTCAAACACATCATATGCATAATTATTTAAATTACCTACTGAACTTTAATATAATCGTTGATGTATATGAATACACAACTAGCAATTGTTTATACAGACCAAAATTCTGTACTTTAATATTTCCATTTGGCTGTACTATATATCTTAATCTCTGCTTTCAGATTTGGATGATTGGCTTCCATGATGTAATGCTACACGGCAAGTTTTCATCTCCTTTTCCTTCTATATAATTCGATTTTTTAAAGGAGATAAATATTTCTATTATTGTTGTAATTAAGGGTTTGATTTATGAGTGTCAGAATCACAGAGTTGAATTAGTAAAATATTTTGACATCATATTACAAATTTAGCTCACATGAGAGATGCAGGACTAAAAAGAGGTGGACAACTATACTGTTATAGAATCAATCATTAGATTTATTATTTTTTTCCTGAAAAGAAGGTTTTGATTTCAACTGGTCATTGGTCAATAGCGTGAGTCTAATGCAAGAGATTCTAAAATCAAATATAGGATAAACTCGAAGAATTTAATAATTGCACAACAGAGATCGAACACATAAAGAATTTAGTGGATATATATGTCAATGCAAATTTCGAGATGCATCTCAATTCAATTCCTATGTTTCCATACAAATTAAGAACTTAAAATATTTTCATTACAAAATTTAAAAAAGAAAACTTAATTATTAAAAGAATAATAACTCTCTTAATCTAAACTTTAAAATATTACTGTTTATAAACTCCATCCACTCAATTTCTTGGTGAATTTATAGTTAAGTTTAACACTTTTGGTTTTTAAATGAAAAGGGTTTATAACTCTTAAAACATTTCGAATAGATTAATTAAACATTATGCATGGAAGAGAGAGAGAGAGAGAGAGAGAGAAAATAAGTACATACATAGTACTAAGATTTAAATGAGGCAAAAACAACAAGATAGAAATTTAGAATGGAACTGAAACAGTAAGGTAGGGGGCTCGAGCTGAGTTTGAGAGCCTAGGGAAGCGTGTCGGCCGGGTCTAGGGGGTTCAAGATTCATATTATTGGGACTGGAGCCCAACAAAAACATGATAGGAGGGTTCAGATTAATTAATTTTAGCAATTTTTGTTTCTGTGGGGGACAATTATTCAAGCCGTATGTGCACGTGAGACAAGACTTTGCACGTGTAGAAGGAGGTATTGCCTTTTGATACATACGAAATCTATTGCGTCCACTCTACGATGATATACAATAAATTATTTATCATCATATTAAGATACTTAGAAGAATTTTTTAGTTCGATTTATAAACTTATTTTTTAGTTTTTATGTATAATTTTTAAAATGATTTGAAAAACTGTTTTCGATTTAGTTAATTAAACCCAAAAACAAGAATATTGCTAACTGTTCGGTGTCTGTTTTTTTCATGTTAATTTTTAGTGATAAGTAAAAATTAAGAAAAAAAGAAAGTAAGAGAGAAAAAAGAGAAGCTGTTGTTTTGCCCCCTTTCAAAAATAATTGAAAGAATTGAAAAAAAGAAAAAAAATCCCATTGATTGACAGCACATCCCACTGACTGTCTTATGATTTCAAAGACCCTCGATTTGACGTTTGACTTGTCTTTTCACTCTCTATCTTACTCCTTCCACCCCAACCCAAGAACCCACCCACCCTTTATATTCTCTCTTTCTCTCTCTCTCTCTCTCTGTATGACAGTCATGGTTGTGCATAAATACACACAATAATTTGACATCTCATAAGTTTTTAGCCAATTCTGTACAGTTAAAGAAAAACAAAAATGAAAGAACTTTTACATGTACCAAATTGAATGTATTAATATATATTTAATACTATACTCTTGCAGACACACGTGCTTCATGGCAGTGTGTGATTTCACTTCCATTGTAATCAGCTTCAGAAGATGTTATGATTTGCCCGTTGAAAAGGCTACGATTGCTTACCATAAAAAAAAGGCTACGGTCAATTGTCTTTTTTAATGAACTTCTTCGGCCTTTTTTTTTCATAAATATATAATGATAATAATAAGTAATTTTAGCGATTTGTCAAAGATTTTCCAGGGAGGTCAAAACATGCTTCTAATGGTTAAATAGAGGGCATAAAAAACAATCTTGTTTGGGGAGGATTAGAGCAATTTTTTTCTTTAATGGATATAATAGGAATTGATTTTATGATGTATGGTTTATGATAATTTGGTTTTAAGCTGTGTTTATGTACAAAAATATTTAACAATAGTGATGATGAGATGGTTTTTTTAGGTGAGAGGTGGTCATTTCAATTTTTTGCATTGTGTATTAAGAATTGGTCATTTGACACCAAAAAAAAAAAAAAAAAAATTAAAATAAACATTTTGAATTACGATTCTGCTTTGACATTAATATATTATATATTGTTGCTTCTATCAATATTTTTTAGGCAAGAGTTCATCCTGAATTACTTATAATATATATATATATATATATATAATAATAGGTAAAACAGAGAGAAAATTCAATTAAATTTTTATTTGGAATTCAATTAGTGTTTAATTTTACGCTACGTATCTCATATAATCTAAATTTTAAAATTTTGTGCAAAGTGAGTTAATTTAGGTAAAAATTGAATTGTAATTAGAGTTTAATTTTGCGTCATGTTTCTCATCTAATATAAATTTTTAAATTTTTGTGTCAAATTAGTTAATTTAATGTAGAAAACGAGGAGTCCAATATAATAAACCATAAAAAACATAATCATATATATAATATGTAATATGTAATTATGATTGTTTTTAAATGTACCTGTGCATATGCACGGGGTTACACACTAGTGTGTATATATATATATATATATATATAAATCATTTAAACTAATTGAAACCTACAAAATTTTAATATTATATATCTCGAGAAGAATTTGATGACTATCAATATACACTTTTGTTGGGTTTAAAATTGACACCAAACTAATTAACCAATTATCTAAGTTGATTAATTAAGTAAATTATGCATAAGTTTATATCAATTAATTGAGGCATAACCTCATCACCAATTTAGAGTATAATGTAGAGGAAAAATAAATTTGACAAAGGCGAAATGATCATGATGAGAAAAACCTAATAGAAGAACCTCAATGAGTGATATATAGGTTACCACACCTTGAAACAACAATAAGGAATATCCCAATCTCAAAATTGCTACCTATGGTAGAACTTACTAAACTATCCAGGTGTAGCCCCAACCCAATTAGACTACTCTTTATGTGAATCTCTATAGTAAAAAAATATATAATATGTGACTCACTTCACACAATCACACTTTGATTTTTGAAAGTGCAATAATCTACAACTATAACACACTAAACTTTCTAGCTCCGAACACTCAGATTGGTGCAAAACCCTAGGTGTACAAGGTTGAAATCGGTTCCTTAGTGTAACATTCTCCTGGATCTTGAAATCGTCCAGTATGAGGTCACACATGAGTTCTCTCAGATCTCAAATGAAGACACTTCCAAAAAGTACATACTATTAAAGTCGTCCTGGAACCTTAGTACACAAATCCCAAGGTTGCCACATTATTTAAAACATAACAGAAAATTTAGAATTCTCGAAACTTTATTGATTGACTAGTTTTGAGGCATAAGTTACCTCAATCAATCAGCTGGTGTTAAGACAGCAAATTCTTCACATATTTGAGCAGATTTCATGTATTTTTAGGTGTACTTCTTTACTAATTTCGAAACACTAAAAACTTATATAAAATACATCAAAAAGTGCGTTTTAACTCGGATTTACTAACAAAACAATATTTGACCATAACACACTTCAAATTCATTCTAAAAAGATGCACAAACTTTCAATATATTTTAGATGTCGGCCATTGTCAAGATAACAGATACTTCTCATATTTGAGCAAAACATTGAGCAGCTTTCTTGTGTTTTCAAGTGTACTTCTTTTCTAACTTTTAGACACTAAAAACTTAGACTCAATGAATTGAATTTACTAACACAACAATATTTCACCCTAACACACTTCAAATTAATTCGAAAAAGATGCTCAAGCTTTCAATATATTTTAGATGTTTTCGGCCATTAGTTATCCTTCATTATTCCTTCTCCATATGAATGCAAGCATATTCTTATTGTCAAATGTATTGTTTGTGAAAAAGAGGGCGAGAGAGAATAGGAAGGACATAGAGGGTGTAAGAGAATTTGGGTCCATGTGATGACTATTTTACGGTATCATTATTGGTGGATTACTTTATTATATTTGTATTTTTTATGTCTTTATAAGGTGGAAAAAGTAGAAGTGCAGGTGCATGTAACATTATCTAATTTATGATAGAGTTTCAATTGACCGGGTAACACATCTTTTTCAAGAGCAACCAAATGAATTGTAGCTACTCACCTTGACGAAAAATATTTAAAAAAAAAAAAAAAATTCAAGCTTGTAGTTATAGACTTGTAGTACCAACGGCTTTGTGCTAAACTAAGAAAGCCTCCATAGACTTGTCTTTGGAAAATTCTCTCAATGATAACGATTGGGATGGGATCACTCAGCTTGAGTGGATTTTTCTTTTTTCTTTTTTTGCTTTTAAAGAAGAACAAGGACTTGCTCGGTAGAGTTTGAGAAGAGGTAAAATATATTCACTTGTTTGTTTCTTTGAAAACAAAATTACCAAAATGTAAAAGGAAAAAAAAGAAGAAAGAAAATAAAGAGACGTGCAAAAATCAACGTGAATTTCTTCTAATAAAGAAAGTCAAAATGCTTTTCAGCTTCTTACTACATTACAGTGCAAAACAATAGTGACCCAATTCAAATTGATAGAAAGAGTATGTAAAACAGTCTATTCCATGAGAGAAATATGTTTTTTTTTATATAGTAGTTATTCTTTTAATGACATCAAGTTACTACAATTTCCCTCTCAACATTTTTTTTTTGGCCTCTTATTAGTGGTCAAATTTATTTCTGAATAATAATTTCTGAATTATTCCTCAAGACTTACCCCTTATTTTATTTGTGATGTCTATAATACCACAGTACTAAGTCCAAATTCTTTTTGGCCTAATTACACAAACTCTCCTTTAATTTAGAAAAGATTCATTATGAATCGAACATGTATAATCACTCTTTTACATAAGAATCACACCTATATAAGAAAAAAAAAAGAATTACATATATCAGATATACTATATACCATCTTTTTAACTTGTGGGTGTATAACTAGGTTCTTTGAACGCCGTAACAAAATTTGTAGAATTAACTTTACTTCTTTTTTTCCCCCTTTCCTTTGTCTAATGGGAGACATAATATACTACCTTTCCTACAAGATTTTTGATAGTAACCCTCTAAAGTAAAATGCTCAATACTTAACAATCTTTTTTGTTAGTTAAAGCCATGATTCTTGTGTTTGGAGGGTGCTTTCAAGGTTGAAGTGTTGAACGACATGGATTGGCGTGTTGGAGAAGAGGTCCAACTTACGCCGAAATAGATAATCCAAGCTAGCCGTTTATATGTCTCTACACATTCTTTATGGCTAGGCATCTTCAAGGTGCTGTAAAATTAGGGTGTAAAATCCTAAAATTACATGGGCATCACCAAAAGCAGATGTGATTTGGTCCTTTTTGTCTACCGAGGAGTCATTTCAAGCTTTATTAGCTAGTTTCTTACTTTATCCATGCTTAACTTATTGTGGATCCAGAATCGAACTGCCAGTGTTTGTTGTTGCCAAAAAAAAAAAAAAAAGACTGTCTACAATTAAATGGCAGCCTTGGTTTTGTTTCACTGTAACCTTTCAACCTTTGCGCTCTCCCCACGTTGTGCTTGACCCATATTTGTCGTGATTTTCTTTTTTTGCTGAATTATTTGTCGTGATTTTCTTTATCTTTCACCCAATTCTTTTGAAAATTTTGAAACTCTAACTAATAAGTCTTACTTTTTTTTCCTCATTTAATGGAATTCACATTTTGATGCCTAGATCAACTATCAATGTTGTGTGTTTGAACGAACTTCTTTTTGACAATTGAAAATTATATTACTTCAAATTAAAAGGTGACCCGTATCACTCTAAGTGCATGCAGATGTACTTGTATTTGTGAATATTGAAAATATTTCATAGATAACCTTCCTTGGCTAAGAACAATGTCTTTGAACTAATTGAAAGAAATACAGCCGTGGGAAACTGCCTTCATTGCATATCACAGTCATCTTTTTAGTTCAGTTTCAAAATGTGTGTACGGGTGGTAATGTAATTTTCTTTCTTTTTGGAAACTATTGATAAAAAATGAATTTAGTACAGAAAGATTAGACCATGGCCTAGAACTATTTTTCAACAGTGAAAAAACTGGCAATTAAATAACAATCAAGGAATTAAATGCAGTAACACAACAGTGATTTTGGCTTAAAAGCACGGGGTACGTAAAATAAACACAATTTTCAGAAGGTTTCAGGTTTCGTGATTAAAAGTTTACTGTGTTAGGCTGAGTAGTAATTGTCACAATAAATTAAAGGAGCCCCCTGGCAAGGAACTATTGACACTGGATTATATTATTTTATATGACTAGCATAAGACTCCTGCTTTGTTTGACAAAGAGTTAGGTTCTAGGTTTGGATTTGAATGAAATTTGACTCCCTGTCCTATAGGAGAACATGAAACGAGGCTGGCTTCATTCTCTTCTATTCTATCCAACTAGTGGTTGAGCCACATGTAGACCGCAGCAGCCGTGTGTCCAACCCAATTCTTTTGAAATTCTTTATAGCCCTACTATTCTAATCATACGTACTCACAAGTTAGACCTAGGAAAGTTAATACCTGATCCCCAAAATATTTTATAATTATGCACTTTTTACAGGTTATTTATAGACAATATCCAAGCAAATGAAGTCAAAACTTCTCAAAATACATGCCAAGTGGTGAACATCTATAGATCATATATTAAGAACACATGCTTTTCCTATTACAACCATTTAAATATTATAAAGAAGTATTTTATTTTGCTGGAAAAATATTGTATGGAGTATTAATTTGTAATGAATAAGCACTATAACTTTTTTAGCTAAATAATATACTCATATAGTTTAATATAGTTAGTTCCAAAACAAAACTTACTATATTAAAAATTAATTTTGTAATTTTGTGATCTTTTTCCTCTTATTTATTTATTTATGAAACATTCTTTCTCATCTTTTTAATTAGATGCAGAGGAACTGTTATGTATTTATGGAGTTTAATCATGTTGCTGGATCTACCACTTATATAAAATGGATCCAAACTATCAAACATAGATTACCGTTTGGGATAAGATCTCCTCCTATTGAATTCTTCAATTTTCTCCGATTTTATTTAGATACAATATATATTACATTTAAAATCAAATAAATACCATATATTTCACATTTAGTTAAAAGGAAATTGAAGGGGATCCTTTCCCGCACTGTTTTCATATGATAACAAATCGAGTGGTTCAAAATGTAGCAGGGTTTTCATGAACTGACAAAGCTTGTAGAAGCTTACACAATGTCCACTTCTCTCATATGTTACTAAGCAATTGAAAAAAAGAAAAAAAAAAAAGAAAAAAAAACCTACATACTATGAACTATGGTTATGTTTTACAATCTTAAAATATTATAAATTTTCGCCTAACAAAGAAAAATTATACATTGAATCTCATTTCTTTGGAAAGATTAAAAAAGTAGCTCAACCTCAGCTAGAAATTGACTTTGTAGGCCAATCGAGCCTATATATATATATATATATATATATATATATATATCCTGAAAAATCTTTTACTTGACTGGTTCATTTGAATTTTGATTCTTAAAATGCCAAATTGGTTAAGTTTTACTAAAAAAAAAACATGAAAAATATGTCTTTTTATTTTTGGTGAAACATGATAAATATGTCTCACTCCATAGAATGATACAAAGACAAATAAGTCAAGCCTAAGAAACCGATTTCTTGACTTGACTTAGCTCTTTTGCGGGGCTATGATTTTATGTAAATCTAATTTTCTTGAAACCACATACCCTACACAGCACATAGATTTTTATGCACTGCACTTGTGCAAGAGCCCTCACATCCTAGCTAGGCCAAATCTCAGTCAGGGATCTCATTTGTTAGGTTGGAAATAATGACACTGAAGTTAATTTTAGTAACATCAAGTCCAATATTTATCGAAACTTGTAAATTAAATAAGGAGAAAATAGTGCATTGTAGTAAGCAATAAATTTGGAAGGCACGTTGTCTTATTAAATTTGCTTTTTACTGTAATTGAACAGAAATTTAATTTCCTCCAAAGAGCAACGCTGTCCATTTCAACCCCTCTTAATCCAGCTCCTTTATGTTTAGTTGGAACAGCACCATTTTTACTCACTTAGGAATCAGGAAAACTATTTGAGCACTGAAGAATTTTGAGGAAAACAATGCAACATATACTTCATTGTAAGTAAATTATTGCTGAAGGTCATATAGTGACAATGTGACATAAGTGTCTAGTTGGATTAGACTTCATTACTCATTCAAATGAAGGCTAGTTTTTCAAAGTTGAAATACTCCTTTGAAAGCGTGTCCAATTTGTTTGTATTCAAAGTCTCAATCAAACATACTATTAAAGATCCTAGGCTTATGTCTATCGCTCCCCTGTTGAAAAACCTGAAAGGTGTATGATTCAAAATTTTTCTTTGAATACATCTCCCAGGTTAAAGGACAGCATGGCATAATTATCATAACATTTTCTTCTAGTACATTCTTTTTTTAAGAGAGAGAGAGGAATGGTAATGGCTAATGGGTAAGTTGTCCAACTAAATTATGTCTATTGAATGGTTACAATGATAGGATTTGGTTGACTTTTGACTAGGGACTCTTAGGTGGTGCCCATTTGGGTTGTAGGTCTCCCTTTATTTCACTCCTCAAGTTGAGATTGATGTTTGGTGAGTTGGTAATTAGATATTATGTTATTGGGAAAGGATGAGAATTCCATATATGGGAAGTGGGTGTGAGCAATCACATTAGGTTTTTGTGGTGTGTGTATGGTCAAAAATAACACAATTAATTTTCCTTAGGTGGGTGGTGGAATATTATTGGAGTCAGCTCAATGGCTTTCCATCCATTACAGAATCCTTCTTCTCTAATGCACATTCCACCAATTAAGGCTGTTAGGTTTCTCACCCTCACTCTCACAAAGTTCACAACTCTCATGGCTTCTCAACCCTTTGTGTTTTGGAGAAGACATTTTTTTTTTTGGGTTTTTCCAATGGAAGGTCGGCCAATTTTGACTTGGTGATATGATAGACCTAAAGGTGACACACACTAGGTTTTGACAACATGTGGTTTGCCACATGTCCACATGGTCTTAGCCAAAATCATTAGCCTTTGACACGTATGATTGACCATTCGATCACTATCAAATGATGTGGGAATGCAAGACATTACAAATTAAGGTTATTTTCCTACAATAATGCTAGCTAGAGAATTAAATTTTTGTTTAATTCCATACAAGATACCCAAATTTTAAATAATGAAAATGGCTAAAAGTTGGACCATGGCATTGGCATCCATAATATATGCTAGTTTAGTATAATCTAAGATGTACCCTAATTGCCAAACTTATATTTAAACTATGCAAATGGGACCAATATACATAATATAAAATATTTAATATTTAATTTGCTAGAACATATGAATTTTATAGTTTGTGCATACGACAAAAAAAAAAAAAAGAGAAAAATAAGATAATTTGTCCTCATCAATTAGTGATATGAATTATGGAGTGCATGAAAGGGCCACTTTCGAAATCCATGTGGAGGAACGTTCATTATATCAATAAACAAAAATGATCCCTTGTTCTGATCCTCAATTTGGCACTTATTAAGGTCGAGATTTCTTAATCTAAGATGCATTTTGTAGCAATAAAAAAAAAGCTATGTTTGAATGTTTTTTCTGTTTCAGTGTTTGATACCTGCGAATAAAGTTTTTTAATGAAGGAAGAGTCATAATTTGAAAATATATTTTTTTTTATGTGACTTACAACTACAAGTAATTGTTTACAACTTTTTAAATTCTTAGTATTAATTAATAGAAGTGTAACGACCCAAGGAAAAGCGCTAGCCATATCTGCGCTATACCTCAAAAGGACTAGTCACTATTGAAGTTCCTTGTAGTTGTTAATAAAGCCCAGATCTACCCAGTAAATACCCGATGTGGGACTCATCACACACCCACACACATCACACAATCAATCAATCAAATTGGGGTATCACAATCTCCCCCACTTAAATCCCTAACGTCCTCGTTAGGGCCCACTTTGTGGGGTAGTGTCTCCGAGCCCACACGGAGTTACCGGGCCGGCTCTGATACCATATGTAACGACCCAAGGAAAAGCGCTAGCCACATCTGCGCTATACCTCAAAAGGACTAGTCACTATTGAAGTTCCTTGTAGTTGTTAATAAAGCCCAGATCTACCCAGTAAATACCTGATGTGGGACTCATCACACACCCACACACATCACACAATCAATCAATCAAATTGGGGTATCACAAGAAGTATCCCTCCAATTTACTTTGGTTTTAACATTTTAAGTTGTACGCCTAGTCTTTGAGGGTCTACCTTTGGAAGGTACCAACTCATGAAAAATGACATGGAATATTTTAACACCTAAATGTTTTATTGGCTAAGGCACTACCCGAGCCACAAAGTGTTATCAAATTCGCTCTATAACATTGGTCACAACCTAAGGACAGCAAGTCACATGTACCTTATACCCAAAAAAAAAAAAAAGCTTTTTAGAAGCAAATATATTCCCAATTGAATGTTCAAGTAGTGTGTAAAACACCTTGAACGTTTAGACCTCAAATTACAAATTACCAATTCAAGCTTATTATCAAACAATGTATGTGCAGAATATGAAAATAAACTAAAATAGAATTGATAGAACAATCTAAATCAAATAAAATCATAACCACAGCAGAAATTAAATAGCAAAAATTAGAGAAAGAGAGATGCAAATACAAAGACAACACAACGATATGCTATCGAAGAAGAAACCGAAGTTCTCGGCGTAAAACATCTCTATCACCCTCCAAACAGTCAATAATCCACTAAAAAATGAAGTTGGGATACATGAACAGCAAAAGACCCTCCAAGCCTAATCTACCCAGTGTACCTAAGCCCTCCAAGCTTCTTACTCTAACGAGGTTACGCCGAACCTTTGTCTTCTCTAGCTTATCGAGTTCCGCTGTAGCCCATAGCATCAACCAATATCAATTGATCCCTTCCTAACTGCTTCCCAAGTTCCAAATAATCTTCTCACAAATATGAGTATGGTGAGAAAAGGATTTGGCTAAAGGTACCTCTCAAGGATGTAACAATGAAGAGGGTGAGAGTATAAGAATTTGGAGAATCAAAGGATGAAGATTGTGGATAAGTCAATCTTGTTTTTCTCTAGGGTTTTTCTCTGAAAATTTTTTTCTGGAAGCTCTCAACATTTCATAGGTATAAGAGTCTATATATAGTAAGGTGTGTATGGAATGCGAAGAGTCAGTTTTATAACAAACAGGGTGGTCTGGTGACTTGAACTCGCGACTAGAGCGAGTTGCGAGTTTGAGTCGTGAGCTAACAACCTGGTCAACTGGAAATTTTGTCCTATAGTGCAATAGCTGGCGTGACTCTTCGTCTCCTCTGCATGCTTCACATGTGTGCCTTCTTTGGCAACTTGCTAGCTACGAGCCAGTCGCGAGATCAAGTCGCGAGGCCCTGCTTGTAACACCCCAAACCCTTAAGAAAAGGATTTAGATGCAATAACCTATCTTAAAAAAATTTCAACAATGACATAATGGAACAGAGCGTAATATTTATCCTCAAATAAACTTCTTGAATATCATCAGATTTCCTTAAGAATCCATAAAAACAAAACAACAATAATATTCTTGAATGTAAAATCTCCAAATAACATCTCAAAATAGTTCCAAAATAATAATCTCATTGTCCTGAAACAATTTTTACTAAAACAATTCTGCAACTATCAAGCTCCAAACGAAGTCGTCCATCTAAGGCTCCACTGATCTACCACCAAAAGACACTCCATAACTCTAATCTGAAAGGATGGAAAAAGGGGTGAGCTAAAGGCTCAATAAGAGACTACAAACATGAGAATGTCTTCCAAAACAAAACGATAATATCATTGACAAAATATAGTCATCACGATACAATTAAAATTAGTTTAAACTGTAATATAATATATTCTATAAAGCTGTTAAAATAAAACACTTATCTATAACACTGTAAACATTAATAAAATAATGACCACATTTATATGACAATATGCACCAAATAGGTAGAAACAATTTTATTTTGAAAATAAGCAATTTTCCACCTAAAAGAACAGTAGTAAATAAACAGTAATTCAATATGAAAAATATTAGTCAACCACAGACAAAAACTGCTAAACACTCGGTGGGTGATTTCCCATGGGAACAATAACACTAACCTCAAAGAGGCAACACTAGCTCCGAAGAGCAACAATAACACTGCACCACACCACACTAACACTACTTCGGCCGAAGACCAACACTTAACCCTGTGTTGGCAAAGGTTGCAGACTATCTAGTTGACCATTTGAAACACTATTGACATATACAGTTTCACAATAATATACAATAAATAATAGAGTTTGAGTATGTATAAAGCACTAACAATGGTATAAGTCTTTGAAACTTCACTTTTGCAATTATGTGTATGTATATATATATATATATATAAATATATTTTTACCACAATTATATATATATATATATATATATGTAAAAATATATACGTCTTGAGAGACGTCATGTGTTGAAGTCTACTTACCTCTAGCGGCTAAACCAAGCTTCACTTCAATTGCTCGAAACAACGTCAACTAGAACCTCAAAACCAAGATGAAGTTGCTGGCTGCCCTGAAGTGCACAGCCTCCTATTCTTTTGTTTTTGAGAAACCCTAATTTTCTTTCATAATAAGCTGTTGCACTTGGGCTGAAATTTCAGAAGCCTATTTCAGGTTAAGGCTAATTTCACTTGGGCTGAAAATTTAGAAGCCCACTACTACTAAAATAAACTTCCAAGACCTACCTTTCCACTAAACTCATTATAAGGTTGTTTTAAATAGGCTAAAACCCTAAAGAATTCCAATAACAATTAAACTCCTA
This sequence comes from Lithocarpus polystachyus, assembly GCA_033629205.1. Classification (NCBI taxonomy): domain Eukaryota; kingdom Viridiplantae; phylum Streptophyta; class Magnoliopsida; order Fagales; family Fagaceae; genus Lithocarpus; species Lithocarpus polystachyus. The sequence goes on along the minus strand of CM066168.1, from coordinate 8,385,399 downwards.
GTCCAAGTAGGTTTTAGTCTCTTATCCTTTTCCTTAACTGATAAGGAGACCAAAAGTTAAATTTAAATACACCACAAAATAATTATTCACGTTACCCCTTATTATTATTATTATTATTATTATTATTATTGAAATCACAATATAAAATAATATCACCTCCAAAACAAATTAAGCAATTTATCAAATCTACTCTCTAGAAGCAATTAAATTAAATTTAAATGAGACGGGTGTTACATTCTCCCCCTCTTATAAAATTTTCGTCCTCGAAAATTCAAAACATACCTCACTGCAGAAAAAGCTGGGGATATTTGGATTGCATTTCGTCTTTACGCTCCCATGAAGCTTCTTCCATGGAGTGGTTCCTCCATAATACTTTGACCAAAGGTATAGTCTTATTACGTAGCACTTGCTCTTTACGATCTAAAATCTGAATCGGGACTTCCTCGTAGGATAAGTTCTCTATGACTTGAAGTGGCTCATAACTCAAGATATGAGAAGGATCGGGAACATACCTCCTCAACATGGATACATGAAAAACGTTATGTAACCTTGACAAGGTCGGTGGTAAAGCAAGCCGGTAAGCAACAGAACCAACTCTCTCCAAAACTTCAAAGGGCCCCACGTACCTAGGGCTTAACTTACCCTTCTTGCCAAACCTCATAACTCCTTTCATAGGTGACACTCGAATGAAAACCATGTCTCCAACTTCAAATTCCACTTCTCTTCTCCGTGGATCAGTATAACTTTTCTGTCTACTCTGAGCTGCACGCAACCTTTCCCGAATCACATCAATCTTTTCACTGGTCCTTTGAACAATCTCAGGACCCAAGATTCTCCTCTCTCCAACCTCATCCCAACAAACTGGGGATCTACACTTTCTCCCATACAAAGCCTCATAAGGTGCCATCTTAATACTGGAGTGATAACTATTGTTATAAGCAAACTCCACCAAAGTCAAATAGTCATTCCAACTACCCTTGAAATCCAAGACACAAGCTCTCAACATGTCTTCCAAAGTTTGGATAGTTCTCTCAGACTGTCCATCCGTTTGAGGGTGGCAAGCAGTACTAAAGTTCAACTTAGTACCCAAGGCTTTTTGCAAACTATCCCAAAACCCTGAAGTGAACCTCGAATCTCTATCAGATACAATAGAAGCTGGCACTCCATGCAACCTCACAATCTCATTTATATAAAGTTCAGCCAGTTTGTCAAGAGAGTAGTTCATTCTAATTGGAATGAAGTGGGCAGATTTAGTCAACCTATCCACCACCACCCAAATAGCATCATGATTCTTAGGTGATCTCGGTAATCCACACACAAAGTCCATGGTGATATTCTCCCACTTCCTCTCAGGAATAGGTAAAGGTTGTAACAACCCTGATGGCCTCTGATGCTCCACTTTGACTTGCTGGCAAATCAAGCATTGTTCCACAAATTGAGCAATTTCTCTTTTCATGTTAATCCACCAATAAACTTCTCGAAGGTCATGATACATCTTGGTACTACCCGGATGCATTGTATAAGGCGAACGATGTGCTTCCTCCAATATCTCTCTTTTAATCAATGAATCATTAGGCACACAAAGCCTATTACCAAACCTCAAAACACCATCATCAGAGATACTAAAATCAAATCTACTTCCACCACGTACTTGTTCCATGATCTTAAACAATTGAGGGTCACCACTCTGAGCAGCTTTGATCTTATCAATTAAGGTGGGTTGTACACTTAAACTTGCCAGGTAGGATTGGGAGTCTCCAGTCACTATGTCTACTCCAAGTTTCTGAAGATCAACAATAATATGCTTCTGAGTAGTTAATAAAGCAGCTGAAAAGCTATACGACTTCCAACTAAGTGCATCAGCCACAACATTGGCTTTACCAGGATGGTAATTTATAGAACAATCATAGTCTTTAATCAATTCTAGCCATCTCCTTTGTCTCAAATTTAATTCTTTTTGAGTGTATATGTACTTCAAACTTTTATGGTCAGTGTATATTTCACATCTCTCACCATACAAGTAATGCCTCCAAATCTTCAATGCAAAAACCACTGCTGCCAATTCCAAATCATGAGTTGGATAATTCTGTTCATAATTCTTTAGTTGTCGAGAGGCATAAGCAACCACCTTCCCATGTTGCATCAGGACACAACCAAGACCCTTACGAGATGCATCACTATATATCACAAAACCACCCGAACCAGATGGAATAGTCAATACTGGTGCAGAAACCAACCGTTGCTTCAACTCCTGGAAACTTCTTTCACATTCCTCTGTTCAGTCAAACTTTGCATGTTTTCGAGTTAATCGAGTTAGAGGAGTTGTAATACTGGAAAATCTTTCCACAAATCTTCTATAATAACCTGCAAGGCCCAAAAAACTTCTTACCTCACTTACATTAGTAGGGGCAGCCCAATTAACTACAGCTTCGATCTTACTAGGGTCCACTGTAATTCCATCTCTAGAGATCACATGTCCTAAGAACACCACTTGATTCAACTAGAACTCACACTTCTTTAATTTAGCATACAACTTCTTGTCTCTTAAAATCTGCAACACCATTCTCAAGTGTTCCTCATGCTCTTCTTGGCTTTTAGAGTAAACCAAGATGTCATCAATGAAAACAATGACAAATCGATCCAAATACTCATGAAATACCCTATTCATCAAATCCATAAAAACAGCAGGAGCATTAGTTAGACCAAAAGGCATCACTAAGAACTCATAATGACCATACCTGGTTCGAAAAGCTGTCTTTGGTATGTCATCCTTCTTAACTCTCAACTGATGATAACCAGATCTCAAGTCAATTTTAGAGAAGACTTGAGCGCCCTGAAGCTGATCAAACAAATCATCAATTCGTGGCAAAGGGTATTTGTTTCTGACGGTTACCTTGTTCAACTCCCTATAGTCAATGCACAACCGCATACTACCATCCTTCTTCTTAACAAACAACACCGGAGCACCCCAAGGAGAAGCACTAGGCCGAATAAAGCCTTTATCAATCAAGTCTTGCAATTGCTCCTTCAACTCATTGAGCTCTGTAGGGGCCATTCTATAAGGTGCTTTGGAAATTGGGCCGGTACCAGGTACTAGGTCAATAGAGAACTCAACCTCTCTGTCAGGAGGTAGTCCAGGTAAGTCCTCAGAGAACACATCTGGGAACTCTTTCACCACTGGGATGTCTTCAACTTTTAACTCTACTTTATCACCCTTCAAAGCACAAACAAGGAACCCTTCACATCCCTTCCTTAGCAATCGCCTTGCCTGCATCACTGACACCAATACAGGTGGTTTCACCACACGATCTCCCTCGAAGAAGAATTCTGGCTCCCCAGGAATTCTAAATACTACCTTCTTCCCAAAACACTCTATGGAAGCATGAAAAGTAGATAACCAATCCATCCCTAGAATCACATCAAACTCAAACATATCAAGCAACATAAGATCTGCTTTTAATTCCCTCCCAGAGACTAAAACATTACAAGACTTGTACACTTTATGGGTAATCATTTGTTGTCCAGAAGGTGTAGCAACACACAATTCATAATTTAAACTCTCAGGTTCTATGTTTAGCCTTTGTGCAAGTCTACGTGAGATGAAAGAATGGGTTGAACCAGAATCAAATAACACTTGTGCATGCTGACTGGAAACAAGAAGTGTACCTGAAACCACTGATGGGGAGGCCTCGGCGTCCTGTTTAGTCAAAGCAAAAACTCGACCCTGAACCTTAGGTCTCTGTTGGCTCCCATTTGGATTGGTAGTTTGTTCAGCTCGCATATCTGGACAATCCTTGATGAAGTGTCCAGTCTTGCCACATTTAAAACACGCCCTTGACTCCAAATAACATGTTCCACTATGAGCCTTTCCACATCTTGGACAAGTTTTGTATGCCTTCTTATTTGAATTAGGCACCCCTTGCTTCTTGAATGAACTTCCACTAGACTTCCCCTTAAGAAAATGACTCTGGGTTGGCTTCCTCTCTTGATCATTGGCCCTTGAGAGACGATTGCAATTTCTTTCTGCTATGAGAGCTCGATCCACCACTTCCGCGTATGTTTCCAATTTGAACATGGAAACCGGTCCCTGAATTTCCTCCCTTAAACCTCTTTCAAAATGCCTGGCCTTCCTTGCTTCCGTGTCAACCATGTGTGGAGCAAAGCGGGATAATTCAGTAAATTTCCGCTCATACTCATACACTGATTGAGTACCTTGTGCTATGCGAATGAACTCAGCTTCCTTTTGCACCATCAAACTATCAGGAAAATACCTCTTACGAAAGAGCTCAACAAAATGCTGCCAAGTTATAACTTCTCTTCCATGTGTCCTCTCCGTGGACTCCCACCATTCCAATGCATCACCTTTCAGTACAAAAACAGCAAGGACAACTCGTTGCTCATCACTAACTTCCATTGCTCTAAAGAGCCTTTCTATCTCCTTAAGCCAGTTGTCAGCCTCAATTGGATCCTTTGTACCCTTGAAAGCAGGAGGATCAAGCTTCCTAAACTTCTCCAAGGCACTAGTCGGATTGGTGGCTCCCACTTGATGTTGCACTATATTGGTTAAGCCCCCAATGGCTTCAATAATAGCCTGGAGATTAGTAGGTCCCCCAGCATTCGGTTGACTGTCCCCTAGGTTCCTCCTTGGTGGAGCCATATCTCTAAGCAATACAATAAGATATCATAAGTAAATATTTCAAATATTTCCGAGGGTCAAAACCAAACACATAGATAGTACAACAATCATTCCTACACACTTTAGAATAATAAACAAAACAAAACAAAATATAAAATCACTATGAAAGGTCAACTAATTCTAACACTAAAATTCCTTGTAATCACACTCTTGTTCCACAATAGTCTTAAGATCAAACCTATAAGTCTACAGAATCATAAACCTATGCTCTGATACCATAACTGTAACACCCCAAACCCTTAAGAAAAGGATTTAGATGCAATAACCTGTCTTAAAAAAATTTCAACAATGACATAATGGAACAGAGCGTAATATTTATCCTCAAATAAACTTCTTGAATATCATCAGATTTCCTTAAGAATCCATAAAAACAAAACAACAATAATATTCTTGAATGTAAAATCTCCAAATAACATCTCAAAATAGTTCCAAAATAATAATCTCATTGTCCTGAAACAATTTTTACTAAAACAATTCTGCAACTATCAAGCTCCAAACGAAGTCGTCCATCTAAGGCTCCACTGATCTACCACCAAAAGACACTCCATAACTCTAATCTGAAAGGATGGAAAAAGGGGTGAGCTAAAGGCTCAATAAGAGACTACAAACATGAGAATGTCTTCCAAAACAAAACGATAATATCATTGACAAAATATAGTCATCACGATACAATTAAAATTAGTTTAAACTGTAATATAATATATTCTATAAAGCTGTTAAAATAAAACACTTGTCTATAACACTGTAAACATTAATAAAATAATGACCACATTTATATGACAATATGCACCAAATAGGTAGAAACAATTTTATTTTGAAAATAAGCAATTTTCCACCTAAAAGAACAGTAGTAAATAAACAGTAATTCAATATGAAAAATATTAGTCAACCACAGACAAAAGCTGCTAAACACTCGGTGGGTGATTTCCCATGGGAACAATAACACTAACCTCAAAGAGGCAACACTAGCTTCGAAGAGCAACAATAACACTGCACCACACCACACTAACACTACTTCGGCCGAAGACCAACACTTAACCCTGTGTTGGCAAAGGTTGCAGACTGTCTAGTTGACCATTTGAAACACTATTGACATATACAGTTTCACAATAATATACAATAAATAATAGAGTTTGAGTATGTATAAAGCACTAACAATGGTATAAGTCTTTGAAACTTCACTTTTGCAATTATGTGTATGTATATATATATATAAATATATTTTTACCACAATTATATATATATATATATATGTAAAAATATATACGTCTTGAGAGACGTCATGTGTTGAAGTCTACTTACCTCTAGCGGCTAAACCAAGCTTCACTTCAATTGCTCGAAACAACGTCAACTAGAACCTCAAAACCAAGATGAAGTTGCTGGCTGCCCTAAAGTGCACAGCCTCCTATTCTTTTGTTTTTGAGAAACCCTAATTTTCTTTCATAATAAGCTGTTGCACTTGGGCTGAAATTTCAGAAGCCTATTTCAGGTTAAGGCTAATTTCACTTGGGCTGAAAATTTAGAAGCCCACTATTACTAAAATAAACTTCCAAGACCTACCTTTCCACTAAACTCATTATAAGGTTGTTTTAAATAGGCTAAAACCCTAAAGAATTCCAATAACAATTAAACTCCTAGTCCAAGTAGGTTTTAGTCTCTTATCTTTTTCCTTAACTGATAAGGAGACCAAAAGTTAAATTTAAATACACCACAAAATAATTATTCACGTTACCCCTTATTATTATTATTATTGAAATCACAATATAAAATAATATCACCTCCAAAACAAATTAAGCAATTTATCAAATCTACTCTCTAGAAGCAATTAAATTAAATTTAAATGAGACGGGTGTTACACTGCTTGAGTGTACACACTTGAGCTTTTCTTCACACTCTCTCACACACTACCCTTACATGATTCCCACAAAATACAGGGTTTCTAAATGCTGAATTACAAGCAAATTGGCATGAAATAAAGCCAACAAAATAATTGAATAAATTCAACCTTACACCAATAAAACTAGCCAAGTTACAATCAAGACTTTTTTTTTTTTTTTTTTGGTAATCACTTATATAGCCAAGATCTATCTAGTAAATATTTAATGTAGGACTCAACACATGTCGGTACAGTGCATACTCATGCAATTCAATCCAATCAGTTCATTTAAACAATCTAAGTTATCACAACCTATATGGATTACAAACATACTAAGCTAAACCTCATAAATCGCACTCATAAAACACACTCATAAAGTAACTAACACAATCTCAAGAAAAACATTAAGAAATTAATCTCACAAACACAAACTAACTTGAATCCCATTACACCCAAAACAAACTCTTCATATCTAGGGATGATAACGGGACGAAGCATGGTCAACTTAGGGGAGTCCCATCCCTTCTTTGGTGTGGAAGCATTGTAGATTGGGGACAAAAGCAAGTTTGAGGCATTTTGCTCTCTTTAATAAGGTGGTTCAACAATAATGAGGAACATATGAAAGAGAAAAGAGAGGGAAATTATGAAAGCTCTAAAAGAAAAAAACAAAAAAGTGTTTTTAGAATATGGCACTAAATTTTGTTCCAAATAAATAAATTGCAAATTGGTTATATAAATAAGATAAAATTATATGATAAATAATTCATATATAAATTTGTATTGATATTTATAACACACATTTGGGGCGGGGCAAGCAAGTCTCCTCCCTTCCCCATCACCTCTCCGTGGTGAGGAAATTAACCCATGTAGGGAAGAGTGCCGTAGAGCAGGTCAAGTGAGACAAGAAATTTTTGCCAACTCTATTTATACCGACTAATAAACACGTAGATAAGATATTTACAATCTTAAAACCCGATACATTTATTGATTTTCTCTCACTTTAATAATTATAAACTCTCATCCCACCCACATGGGTATTTTTTAATCCCAAAAGACTACAATTCCCAAAAAAAAAAAAAAAAACCTCTTTATGTTCTTCTAACTTTCTAAGAGTCTTCCTCTTTTCACATATATACGAGAGGAACTTTTTTGGCCAATAACACCAAATACTTTACGTCATTGTTTTATATAAGGTTTAACTACTTATTTTTCTTTGACTTGAAATACCTTCTTTCATTGATAAGTGATTCAAATTATTATTATTTTAAAAATAGAATTGATTTTCCTTCCATTTCAAAATAATAAATAGCCCAAACAAATCACATAAGAAAACTGAGACAATTTCTGACCGAAGGTGTGGGGGACGAGGATCCAAACAGCTGATGAAGTGGTTAAGGGCATTCATGAGGAGGAAAATCTCGGGAAACATTGGTGGGATGTCCTCGGAAAGTATACACCTAACTCATACAGAAGCTGAACAACCACAACTGGCAAGGGTGCTGAGGACATCTACCTAACCTCGGAAGGTCGAGGGTCAAAGTTAAAGGGAGCACGGCGGAATTCGAAGGTGGACAAAGGTAACTTGGCATTGAGCAAGAAAGAAAAGAAAAAGGAAGGACAATGTCAGTTCGTTTAGACCCCTTAAACCCAACAGATTAACCTAGTGAATTAGCCAAGTGATTAACTTAGGTAATTTAATTAAATCTAGGTTACACAGATAAGCAAAAATAACAAAGCAGCAGAAAATAAATAACACAAAGATCTGATGACCCAGGAAACCACACCGGTAAAAACCTGGGGAGGATTTGACCTAGCTATCCTCAAGGTAAACTGAATCCACTAAGAAAGAATTGAAGTTTACACGACAAGACTTAGACCACTAACATCTTGTTGCTACCCAAGTGTAGGAAACTTACTACCATGACCCCATGATAGCTCCGAGATCCACGGACTCCTTCTTTCCGGAATTCTTCAGCAAATCCACAAGCGCACCTGCTTGTATATCTTTGTGTTCTATTGATTCTGCAACTGTAATGATCTACACAACTCTTGACATAAATCTCAAGTTTGTAAACCCTAAGTGTATGTGAAGATAAACACCTCTAGATCTCACAATGAGATTCACAAACACAGCAAAACAGAACTCTAAAAACGTGGCTAGGGTTTTCCCTTTTATACTTAGGGAAAAACATAAAACCCTATACATTAAAACGGGCTTGGGCTGAGTTGAAATTTTCTGCAGAAAAACGTTCTGCACGATTTTCGATCGATCGAGTCTTATTTTCGATCGATCGAGTCATACAGAAAGTTAAAGGTAATTCTGCATAAAAACTCGATTCCAACTTTACATTAAGACCCATACTTTGAGCAAGTCTAACACACGACTAAACATTGTTTTGATCATGATTTGCCAACATACAAAATGAAATTCTAAATACATTAGTTCCTAATCTTTAGAACCTAACAAACTCCCCCTTTGGTAATCCGTGACAAAACACAAACTTAACAAAAAGCTCAAAGTTACAAATTGAAATAGCCCATTACAATAAATAGCCACTTAACAATTCAACCTAAACTACTATCTAACAGTTGCAAGGTAGACAGCAGCTCGACTGAAAACAACCTGTATATTCCTGTAACACTTAACAAACACATAAACGCATGTGTGGAAAAAAATAGGAAATACATAAATAAAAATTTCTTGATTTCACATGACACAAAATAAAGACATATATCATGAATAACATCATCAATATAAATCAATAAGTAGAGTAGTAGCATAGTGAAATAAGAAACATATACATACAAATGTATCTCAACAAAATAAATCTCCTAAACAAGAGCTAAAAATGAGAATACACAGTGAAGCATCTAGATACAATCTAATAACTCCACAAGCTCCGCAGTATCACTACCAAGTAAACAAAAAACTCCCCCTAAAATGTAAATCTCCACAAAAAAAACTAGATACAATGAACTATGTACTCCCCCTTTTTGTGACGAATTGCCAAAGGGCACTCACTCATCATCAAAAGGAGGTGGAGGAGATCGACGAGAGCTCGCCAAATCCGCCCGTAACGCACGTAGCGCATCAAGGATGTCCACCAAAAGCTGACCATGAGCCGCCTGAACGGTCACGACAGTATCAAGAGCCCGACGAAGGTCAGAAACCTCATCAAACGGTGGAGGAACATCAGCAGCAGCAGCAACAGCAGGATCAGAAGAAGTCCCAGCTGCATGAGTATCTGTAGAAGAAGAAGGGGGTGGAGTGACACCGGAAGGCTCTACCCTAGGACGCTTAGAGCTAGCTCGAAGTTGAGCAGCCCTCTGCCTCAAAAAGGTAGCACCGATAGGAGCGATAACATGGACAGGCTCAGAAGCAGGAAACTCACCAAAACCAAGAAAAAGGAGAATCCTATGAATAAAAACAGGGAAAAACAAAGCATGAGCCGTAGAACTAGATCGATGAACCTCGTTCAAAGAACGAAGGAACAGATGCGGAAAACTGATAGGAGCATCAGTGACCAAGGCATACAAAAAGACACACCTCTCAAGAGGAATGGTGTGGACATGCGAAATAGGCCACAACGAATGACACGCTATCCTAAAGAAAAGATAATGCAGCTCAGACAGCTCAGCAGAAGTGATCCGAGGATCAGAACCCCACTGGATAGAAGACCCAGTGATGTATGACAGGACGTCATCAAGGGGTGGAGACTCCTCGTAAGGAAAAACAGGATGGTCCACAATGGGCACCCCAAGAGCATCAGACACTACCGAAGGGGTAATGCGATACTCCACACCACGTAACCACACCTTTACTAAGGTGTCGTTATCGTAGACATGAATAGAGAGGTTCGAATAGAACTCTCTACTCAAGGTGGCAGGAGGAGGAGAATGCTCATACTCGAGCAAAGGTAACCAACCCCGACGTGAAAAGTTACGATGCACCTCAGGATCCAACTCATCTAAGATAACCCTACGCTCAGCCCAAATTTGACGCCTAAGGTTCAGAGTCTCATAGGTGACTTGGTTTGACTCACTAGGGAACCGCTCAGTGTCAAAAGAAGGAGAAGGATCAGAAATCCTATGGGCTCTAGTTTTCCTAGGCATAGTGCTAAGGAAAAGATAGGCACAGAAAGAAAGGAGCAAAAACAATACCAATGGCAGACTGCAAGTTAGCACAACAAAAAAAAATATATCAATTCTATATGATGCATGAGCATGAACATAACATGATGCATGTACTAATGCAGTGACATGTTCAATTGTGATCCAAATTAACAAAATAGGCTTGAGCAAGCAATATTTATCAAAAATACCCAATTTGAAAAACCTAATTTTTCAAAACACAACAAATTGATAAATTGATCAATAAAATAGTTAATTAACCCAATATAATGATCAAATTTACCAAACCAACAAGCCAATTTCATCAATTTCAATCAAATTGAACAAAACCCCTAATTTTCTCAATTGTAAGCCCTAGAATTTCAAATATCCTTCAAAACACCAAAATAATCAAATTAAACCACATGTAGAGCTTAGGTAAGGTGTCCCCACAAAAACCCATAAAAAATTTGAGAAAGAAACACTCAAAAACAATCCCAAATTTGCCACAACAATAATTCCGAAAATAACCCAAAAAATGCATGAAAAATGCATGAATTTCGAAAATAAATGCAAAGGGAAGGGTATAAAGGTCTTACCAGCCTTGGGAGAGAGAGATTGTGCAAAAGAATCGGAGGAAAACGACAAAATTTCCAAGAAAAGCTTTGACCGGTTGGTAGGGAGAAAAAGAAGTTTTTGAAAAAGTTTGAAAAGTGAAAAGCCACGTGAAAAAGCTCCTTTTTAAAAACATCCAGCATGATTTTCGATTGATCGAAAATTACATTCGATCGATCGAAAATACCTTCGATTGATCCAAATTCAATTTGGATCGATCGATCCAACCAGAGAGTTTTCTGAGCATTTTGAAACATTTTCGATCGGTCGAAAATCAGTTTCGATCGATCGAAATTCTGGAAAAATCATAATTTTGAAAAACCAAACATTTTTTATCAGAAACTCCTCAAAGCAACAGATTTTATACTTCAAATGCATGAGTATGAGATGAGATGTTTTCCAAAAACATATGTATTCAACCCAGATTTCTCAAAGCAAAAATTTTCTCTCAATATACCCCAAAGAAAACAAGCAAACATATTCTGCATCAATTTCTAGAAATTCTCAAACTTGGTTGGTCAGGCCAAAAACACACACAATATCATGTACACAATTCTAGCAAAGAATAGCTTGTGTAGTGTGTGCAACTAGCATAAGCTTGAGAAACATGTGAGGTGATATACACATAGAGATCAATCACAATTTCTACAAAATCCATCACATGAATTGGAAATAGACTATTACTTAAAGAGTTACATCCTATAACTCCCACATCTCCTAGAATAAAAGCTTGCAATCATGTAAGTTTCTTGATTTGCCTCAATATTCAAATTTATTGATTAGAAACTTAATAAAAACTGGGATAATGTACACACCAATTTTATTTGAATTTGTGAGATTATTATAGCCCAATAATGTACACACCAATTTTATTTAGAGGCTACACTTTATGTTCTTTTTGTGCATGTGCTACACTTTCTCGAGTACAAAATCTTACGATATGCACTAAGGTGTTCATGATTGGCTAATAAACAGTGGTGAGATGGTTATTTATGCCTTTCTCAATAAGACCAAGTCCGACAATCAAAGACATAGGACTTCAAGATCAAGATCATGTGATCAACAATTATAGCATCTTCCCACACAACATGCACAACAAGACTTTAGCTAGTAAAGTGCAATAGAAATAAGTGCATCAAAGCTAAACAAGGTACATACATATGACATGTAAATTTTGATTGACCAACCTTGTCTTCAAATTCAAAGAAAAATAGCAAAACACAATTTGCAAAAAAAAATTTTTTTTTTTATTTAACAAAGAAACAAACAACCTAGAATGAAATGCATGAATGTAATGCAATGCAAATTCTAGAAACAAAGGTCACAAAAGATTGAGCAATGAAGCACAAGGACCATGTCAGACAGACTCAATTAGATTGAGCCTTTTGCATCCAAGACTTCTTAGATGCAACTCTTGCATTGGAGTTATGATTCACATTAGAATTCTGAGCAACTCCAGGATTGGAATAAAGGTTTAACGCCTTTACCAATTCACCAATAAGTACCATAGGATCATGTGCTTGAGGCACAGGTACTTTAGTTTTATTTGCTCGCTTCGCAGTTTGCAACTTAAAACAATTTGGACGAATGTGTCCAGATTTTCCACAAAAATGACAAACCCATGCAGGCTTATCATGCAATTTGCCCTTAGTAGAAGTTGAAGCTCTAGAATGAGAAGCATGAAGATCAACTCTAATCTTTCTAGGTGGAGTAACATTAACAGGTTTGACAGGTTCATTCACCAAGGGTTTAACGATCTCACTCTTAGGAGGTTCAGAAGAAGGAACAAATTTAGTGGAAGAAGGTTCAGGCACAGAAATACTTTCCTCATAACCTAAACCAGTTTTATCAGACGGAGACTTTTGAATACTCAGCATGTGATCAAGTTTGGAGCTTGCAGACCTATTAGTTTGTTCTCTAGCAACAGATAAATCAAGTTCCAAACATTTAACTTTATCAAGTAAGAGCATGTTCTCAGTTTTCACATTATTCAAAAGCTCATTTGCATCAAACAATTTAACAAGTAAATTTTTTTTTTCAAGTTCTAAAGATGCAATTTTCTTCAAGCCTAACTCAACATTCATGACATCCTTTGCAGCAACTTTGCAAAGTTTATTGTAGGTTTCCTGTAAATCTGCATCCTCAGAGAGTTCCCCATCAGAAGGGTTCTCTTCAACATATATGCTTTCATTGACTACAGTGGTAGCAGTGAAAGCAATGAAGTTTCCATCCTCATCACTAGCGGATTCATTGTCGGAAACTTCGTCATCACTAAGGGTTACAGCCATAGCCTTACCCTTAGACCTCAAATAAGTAGGACATTCAGACTTTAAATGACCATACCCTTGACAACCATAACATTGTTGTCCCAAAAAATTATTAGAAGATTGACCTACTTTCTCCTTAGGTTTTTCAATGTTATTAACCTTAGTGGGTTCATTCTTCCTAAAATTTCTAGGTTCAACAGTGTTCTTGCCTCTTGCCCTTCTGTTATTATTCCTCAGAAAGTTTCTAAAGTTCTTGGCAAGATAGGCAATCTCTGTAGCAGAGAGTTCATCATCAAATCCACCATCATCAACATCATCAACAGACTTAAGAGCCATTGATTTGGATTTGTTAGTCTTGGGGAGGTCTAACTCATAGGACTGAAGAGATCCTACAAGTTCATCCACAGGGATGGAGTCCACATCCTTGCTCTCAGTGATGGCAGTCACTTTGGGTCTAAAATCCTCAGTCAAAGATCTAAGAATCTTCCTAACAATTTTAGGTTGATCATAGATTTCACCCAAATTATAAAAAGAATTAAGAATATCATTCAATTTAGCATAGAATTCATCAAAGGATTCATCATCATTCATTCTAATGCTTTCAAATCTAGAGGTTAATTGCTGCAACTTATTAATTAACTGCCTTCGTGCCTTCATGCACAGTCTGGAGGATTTTCCAAGCAATATGAGCAACCTCAACATTAGAGATTCTCTTAAATTCCTCCATGGAAACAGCATTAAAAATAGCATTCATAACTTTGCTATTAAAAGCGGCTGCCTCCTTTTGAGAAGTTTGCCACTCACTCACAGGAGTAGTGGGCTTCTCCCATCCGTATTCAACGGAATTCCAAACTCTCTCATCTATGGATTTCAGGAAAGCTTTCATCCTTACTTTCCAATATGCATAGTTGTTTCCATCAAAGTGAGGTGGAACAACAAGAGAGTGTCCGTGTTCCATGACAACAGGGGTCAAGGATCAGCTAAAAGATCAAAGGATCAAACACAAAAGCTACCCGCTCTGATACCACTTGTCAGTTCGTTTAGACCCCTTAAACCCAACAGATTAATCTAGTGAATTAGCCAAGTGATTAACTTAGGTAATTTAATTAAATCTAGGTTACACAAATAAGCAAAAATAACAAAGCAGCGGAAAATAAATAACACAAAGATCTGATGACCCAGGAAACCACACCGGTAAAAACCTGGGGAGGATTTGACCTAGCTATCCTCATGGTAAACTAAATCCACTAAGAAAGAATTGAAGTTTACACGACAAGACTTAGACCACTAACATCTTGTTGCTACCCAAGTGTAGGAAACTTACTACCATGACCCCATGATAGCTTCGAGATTCACGGACTCCTTCTTTCCGGAATTCTTCAGCAAATCCACAAGCGCACCTGCTTGTATATCTTTGTGTTCTATTGATTCTGCAACTGTAATGATCTACACAACTCTTGACATAAATCTCAAGTTTGTAAACCCTAAGTGTATGTGAAGATAAACACCTCTAGATCTCACAATGAGATTCACAAACACAACAAAACAGAACTCTAAAAACGTGGCTAGGGTTTTCCCTTTTATACTTAGGGCAAAACATAAAACCCTATACATTAAAACGGGCTTGGGCTGAGTTGGAATTTTCTGCAGAAAAACGTTCTGCACGATTTTCGATCGATCGAGTCTTATTTTCGATCGATCGAGTCATACAGAAAGTTAAAGGTAATTCTGCATAAAAACTCGATTCCAACTTTACATTAAGACCCATACTTTGAGCAAGTCTAACACACGACTAAACATTGTTTTGATCATGGTTTGCCAACATACAAAATGAAGTTCTAAATACATTAGTTCCTAATCTTTAGAACCTAACAGACAAAATAGATATCCTTTCTGCATTAAATGCACTGCAACCACTTAGCTGACCGCATTAATGGGGAAGTGACCATGAATAGTATTTCCACAGCGCACACCCTAGTGTAAAAACCTTCTAGCAAGGTCTTAATTGGGCAAGTATCAGGAAAGCCTGATCATAACCCTCCAAAGGTAAAGTCCAAATGTATTTTTGCTAAGTTATATAAAGCCAAGAAGCACTTGGATTAGGGGAGGGCTTTTTTTTTTTTTTTTTGAGAAAAAAAAAAAGAGATTATCCAATTGTGACTTCTTCCTCGGACCAAATCCGAGGATGGACACTTAGCCATTTCAAGGCTTTTTCTAGTTGAATATTTATTACTACACACATAATATTGATCTAACTTTCAATCTTTATCACATAATGGGTACTTAAAAGTTGACTTTGCATTCCACCTCTATAAATTAATTGTGTGAGTAAATAGTAACACAATTAACACCAGCCCAACTTATCTATTTCACTTTTTGCCCGCCACAGAAGGTAAATTCAAAACTATGCGATTATATATTGAGCAATCTTTAGGCAGGTGCTTGATCACCCAATTGTCATAAAAATTTTCTTACAATGCCCACATTACTTACTTTTTTCCCTTTTTCTTTTTTTCCCTTAGAGGAAAAATAATCAATAACAAAAAAAAGAAAAGAAAAAAAGTCACTCACATATATAGATTTAGCCCCAATCATTTTATAGAGCAGCTGTGAAAATCCTAACCAAATTCTCCTATCACTGAGATAGAAATACTGGGGGAGATAACACCTTGGGTTTGATTTTGTCTCAAATTCCTAATTTGATTTGGTTTGGATTTTTTGGATGTGAAACGAAAGAAAGCTTTGTCCATCAAGAAAAGTGTTCTTTGTCTATCAAGAAATGTATTCCTTATCCACAAAGAGGAATAGATATTGTAACCTTATAAATAGATAATACCACAAAGGGTTTGGTAGCTTTGCCCAAGGATCCTCCCACATGGGGAGGGACCATAGATAAGTTGGAGAGTGCTAAAATTAGAAGATGATAGATTGCTTTGGTTTGTAAGTTGTGGTTTTGGTTATTTGCTTTCTCTTGATGTACCACCACTTTGGATATGTGTTGGTGCTGCAATTTGTTTGGCAGCTCACTTTTTGCTTAGTGCACCACAACGATTTGTATTTTATTGGCTTTAGCCCAAAGGTTCTCCTACTTTGGAAGAGACTTTGAATTAGTTTGAGAGTGCCTTAGAGAGATTTTATTCTTTGTTCTTTGTATGTGTGTGGATTGAAGTTTTGTGTCTTCTGAGATTCCTCTACACTATCTTTGTTACTTGTGAGTACTTTTTAAATGTGTATATACTTTGTTATCTATCTTTAATAGAGTGAATTAATCTCCAATCACTCGTAGATGTAGGCGATTACCGACCACTAATTCCAAGTTTAAAATATGTTCAGATCATTTTTAGTATTTTGAGCTTTCACTATTTTACAACAAGAAAATCATTGTGCACAATGATGAACAACTATAGTTTCATCTCTTAATTTTAATCCACTTAAGGGACAACCTTTGATTCAAACGACGTAACAACAAACCTAGAATGTCCTATATCTGACGAAAGACTTCCCAAATTTAGCTGCTTATTAGTTGAGTCTAACACACTATCAATTACCATCTTAGCATACCCTTCAATAATGGGTGCGGCTTTTGTCCAGTGTCTTGTGACACTGGACCCACTGCGATTATGACGTGTCCGAAAACGGACACGTATTATGGCCCTTCAATAATAACCTGTTTAATATCCTCTATTTTTTTACCAATTCTAAACCCCATTGTATTGCTATAGCCTTTATCGTAATTGCAGAACTAGCTTCAACCTTCTCCACCCAAGCTTTAACGACTTCACTTCTCACATTCTTTATAATTATTGTCAAGCTTGCTCTGTGAGTCATCTACACAACATCAAAATTGAATTAACCCGTGGAAAAAGGATATGGAGTCCATTAATTTTACTGGGAGTTTTAGATTCGAAGCTATACTGAGCTCGTCCCTGCTTTTGGATAAGAAGCACATATTACTTACTCATATATAAATTAAATTACATATTAACCTCTCTCCTTAAAATCCTTGTATTTTTTAGATTACATCAACATATGATGGGAGAGTAAAACTCCTTTTTGTAACTCGACTTTGTTTATTAAATGATGGGAGATTACATTTTTCACCAAAAAATTTCACATATTTTCAATGTCCTCCTCAAATTATCAATTTCTTTGATTGACACCCTAATTTGAGAGAATTGTATCAATGTACCATTTTACAGTCTAAAGCAAGTTTTAAAATGAGTAAAAAGTGATGGTTCTTATTTTTCTTTTGGTAAAAGAGGCAGGGAAAAAATGATGGATTTTCATTGCAATCAAGGAGGGTAATTTTGTCATTATACCCAAATTTCTCATAACTAATTTAGAAGAAAGTGGACACCTGGGTCTATTTGGATACCACTTATTGCTGAAAATTGAAAATTGAAAACTGAAAATACTGTAACAAAATAATTTTTAAATGTGTGAATAATGTCGTAGAACCCATTTTTAATATTTTTTTTGGTCAAAAAAGAGATTTGTGGATCCCGTAAACAGTGCACAGGACCCACTAAAACAAAAAACGTGCCACTGGAAAGCGCAAAATGCGCTTCCCAAACACACACTAATAATCTATCAAATTTGAGTGTCAATTACGCAAATTGAATTGACTGATTAGAAGAGGCACTAATGGTAAATGAAGTAAATGTTTATTGTTTAAAGTGCAAATTGAATTGACTAGTTAGAAGAGGCATGATGGGTCCGGTTAACAGATGCATTTAGAGCATTTGTTAATAAATTATTTTAAGAAAATTTTAATATTTCTTTTATATAAAATATAAAAAGCTGTAACAAAATATTTTTTTTTTCTTTTTTCATAAAAATTTCTAAAAATATTACTTAAACCGATACTCTTTGAGCATTCGTTAACTTTTTTTTTTCTTCCTCTTATTATAAAGAGCCAAGTAAATGATATCTATTAAAATAAAGTGTTAAAGCACATTTTGGAAGGAATGCTAAACTCTCAAATTATTAAGTTAATTAAATGCTTAATAAAGTCATCATCCTAACTTCCTTTGTTATTGACAGTACCAGTTTTACGATTCCCTCTCTCAAAATAAATGGATCATTGCAAGTATGATCATATAGTGGAACTTCTTTTATGTTCGATAAATGGGGGACCCATACCAATAACTTTCTTGCAAAAACTTTATTGGTGATCAAATGCAGCCATTTGTACGTAGGTCCTACCTCGTGTAGTCCCCGGTTTCTTCGTTGATAATGTATAATTAAGTGTCGGCCAGCCAGCATGATCATGTATACGTGGATAGTACTTAGCTAGAGCTCATCCAAATATCAATCATATATGATATGTGATTAAGGGTAGAGCTATTACCACTTTAATTTAACCTTCCACATTTCATTTTGGACAAAGTTTTCCTCCAACTAGCTCAATGGAATATCTTTCAATCCATTAGGTGGCGATTTATAAAATCATTCATGTGATTATTTAAATAATTCATATAATTTATTAAGCAGGCATGTGGATGGTTTTTTTAATCGTTACATAGTGGGTTGAAGGAATTTTCATCCAAACCAGTTTGAGGGTAAAGATTTTCTTACTATTTCCATGAATTTTATTGCATTCATGGTTCAAAATTATGAGGCCAAAATTTAATAATTAAAGTACTCATAAGGAAAAAGTTTTGGTCCAAACATGTTTAGAGCTTTTTTTTTTTTTAATAACCTACTATGTGGCTATTGAAAAAATCATTCATATGTAATTTTAGTCATCAAGGCTTTATTAATAAGTTATGTGACTTGTTTAAATAATATACATTGATAGTTTTATTATTCACCATGTAATGGATTGAAAAAATATAGCTCTAAACATATTTGAAGTTGTTTGTGCTCATAAAACTATTACATAATTTCGTTTAGGGCTAATTTTAGCTATCCTCACGAAATTATAGGAGTATTTGTAGCATGCACCCTACTCTTTAAAAATTTTGCAATCCACATTCTAATTTTAAAATAATTTACAATATCTACCCACCATTTAAATTAAAGTCCAAAAATAGTGATGTACATGGCTTTGTTAATGAATTATGTGACTTTTTATAAATAATATACATATATAGTCTTATAAATTACCATGTAATAGGTTGAAAAATATAGCTCTAAACATAGTCAAAGTTGTTTGTGCTCATAAAACTGCTATATAACTTCTTTTAGGGCTTATTTTAGCTATCCTCACAAAATTATAGGAGTATTTGTAGCATGCACCCTACTCTTTAAATATTTTGCAATCCATGCTCTATTATAAAATAATTTGCAATATATAAAAGCAGAGACTTCATGTTGAAGAGTATGAATTTCTATCATGTGATGCATTCCTTGAGATTTTCTTTATGTAGGCTTCCACCTTAACAAAGTTTGCATTTATATCAAAGTATTAACTCATTGAATTAGTCAATGGAGTAAATGCAAAATATTAATTATCTATAGTTATACATTAATTGTTTATATTAGGGAAAGCTATATGATTATTTTATAAATTTTATACATAACTTCTACGTCCACAATATTTTCACAACAAATCTTAAGTGACAGATTGTTATCAGTTCTAATTTAAATCTACAATTGAAATTACTTTTTTGTGCCCAAATCCACTCAAAAAAAGAATGTAAAAAAATATTAATTGAATGATATTTGCATTTTCATTTTATCAAAACGATATTTACATTCTTGAATATGCATGAAACATGCAACATGCCTATCTATATCAATCACTATATCATGCAATTTTCAAATCGTTACACCACTCTTATTGTATTTTTATTATGTCTATAAAATAGAATACTAAGGATTACATGAAAAACTATTAAAATATTGAAGGAAACTAATAACAAAATGCTCTTTCACATTATGCAGAAACTTAATTAAAACTATTATAATTTAGGGTACAATTTGAAAATGTTTTCATAGTTTATAGTTTACATTTATAATGTTCTCATAGTTTTGGGTGGAAAGTTACTCACTCAATTGTAATTGTTACACAAATTTAAATTTTGGGTGGAAATTGCAAACATCAAGATGCAAATTACTAAAGTTTAAAGTTTAGGGTTATGTTGCAAATGTACCTATAATTTAGAATGTATAATTGTAATTAATCATTTCTTTTATTATTTATATACATATGATAATACTCAAAAGTAATGATTTGTGCAAGCAAATTTTTTTAAAAAGTAATGATTTGTGCAAGAACATTTTTTTTTTTTTTTTTTTTTGTTTTAAGTATATATGGCAGCATTTTATTTGTTGAATCAAGAAGACGAAACTTATGGTCAAAGAGTGTTCAATAGGAGTTTTGGACTTTGACAAAGAGTCTAATCCCTTGAGTGACACTGCAGGCCTTTAGGAGACCACCACCCACTTATATAAAAGCATAGAACGACGGATCCTAGCGAAATCCACTTTCTTACACCCCTTTGACCTCCACCAACTGGGGCAACCATACCATCATGACATTGGCAGAACATTTACTTAAGTGGGTATTAGTTTGTGGCTTCCCTTATATCCCTCTTTCTAATAAAAACCTTATTGGGGCCCCTTTTTTTTTCTTGTTCTTTCTTGCTAGATTGATGGCTTGTCTTCCTTCTAGGGTCATTTATAGTATTTGTGGAACAATTAAATCTAGTGGTGTTTGATGGAAATCCAACTTGCATTCTAGGGGGTTGTTTGGGAGTTTCCAATATTGATCATCTTTTTGATCCAAAAAACCATAACTATAAATGGTTTGCTGTGCAAGCATCCAATAAGGTCCCACTAAAATAGGACCAATCCATTGGAGAGCCATATATATATTTTTTAGTTTTCCAAATAGCCCTTAAAAGGTTCTTCGTCCAATGCAACGACTAGTTTTTCCATTACATTAAATTTGAGTTTTCCTTCCAATGATGCTCTCAGATAATTTAAAAAAAAAAAAGTTTGGTGAGAAAACTGTAGACTTTATACAAGATCTCCTCGAATATGTTATGAAAATCTTTGATATCTTGTTTGCAAAGGCTGTCTCCAACATCTAAAGGACATGCTTTAAAACCCATGCATGCTTTTGAACCAATGAGTTGAGTTTGTTAGAATTCTGTATCAAACTTTCATTAAGAAACAGTGACTTTTCCAAGCCAAAAATAACAACAGTGACTTTCAGTTAAGGTGTGGGCATGGATGACTATGATTGATCTTCCAAAGCAAAAACCCTTTAATTATTAAAGTAAACACATAGAAAACCACCAATTAACATACTCAATTAGATCCTTTCCTAGTTTTCCGAACCCATTTCCCACCCAATAAAAAGATAAGCCATAACCATCTTCATGCACAGGAAAAAGTTACATATTCATACTGTATAATTATTATGTGATATTATATATATATACGTCCATATGTAATTTTTGGTAGGGTAAATTTTTTTATGCTTAATGATTCCAAATGATTTGACAAGACGAGTGAGTGCATGTGAGGGATATGATGTAGACATTTGACCTGACCTTTCAAACCAAGCTAGCCTTGGCAGTGTAGGTAGGCACAGAAGCCACAGACCACAGAGCCTTTATACCAAAAAAACGGCTAAAGAACTTGTACCATTTACTTAGAAACGGTCCCATGGCCTTAACACCTCCACATCACCAACACACACGCGTCAACAACCCATGTACTCTCTACCAGTCCCTCTTTCCCCTGATGTTATACAGTTATAACAATTACAGACATGTAACAGAAGCTCTGGTTTTGAAAGGTGACAGGCATTTCATTTATATTTGTGTGTTCATTGTGTCATTCATTGTGTGTTTGTGTGTGTAATGGGCACTGACTCCCACGTGCCAACTATATGACTAGTTATCTGACATACACACTTGCACACACATACATATGTTATACACACAAACACAAACACAAAACACAAACACATTAGTGTGATATAGCTACTTGGCTAGATAGGCATGAGACACTTCATTAAAAACAGAGAGAAACCTCTCTCACACGTCCCTTCTATCCAAAGTCTCTCTCATTCCTTTTGCCTTTTTCTTCCTCTGAGATTGTCATTGATCAATCTTTCTCTTCTCACTCAGTCTTTGGTCTGTTCTGTGCCTTTTAAAGACTACACAGTTTCAACTGCAGTTCAGAAATCTGTGACCATTGGGTTTTAATTTTTGCTGTCAGACAAACATGTCCAGGGGCATTCTTGTCATCTTATAAAAACAATAACACATTTTTTTTATACTAATTTGGTGTTTTAGACTGCAAATAAAATACAGCTTGGCATTGTAAATTTACATACGATAGACTTAGCCCACCTCATGCTTCAATCTCTCCGAACCCCGGATATTCTTTTGTTGGCCTAACATTTTGGAAAGGGAGAGAGAGAGAGAGAGAGAGAGAGAGTAAAATGTACTAGTGTTGATGCTGCTTTTGGTTAATTTGTGTTGGGGTCAGTCGTATTGCACCCACATTGAGTTCAAATAGTGAAACTAGAAACTATATAATCAGTCATAAAAGAAAACCAAATTTTCATTAAAGAGAAGAAATATGAACAAAGTTTTAGCTACCATGCATCCCAAACACAGCGGAACTGCAGTTAATACTTGAACAATTATTACAAACTAAAGAACAATGAGCATTAAAACCAATTTTAACAAGGGCATGGACGACCCATTTCAATCACACCTAGAATTTTTTTATTAAAAAAAATTATCAATTATTTGCTTAAAATTGAAATATTGAATATTTTTTAATAAAAAAAACACTTCAAATGTCAATCTCCTTGCAAGAGAAATTCTCCTAAATTGATATATTTAACTCGAATTAATCTACTTTTGCTAAGTAAATAAGAAAGACAAGGGGAAGGACTTTATAGGTATGACCCCAAGTTTGTTAAATAGTGAGAATGGATGTGATTCTATAATGGCATTCCCATCCAATTATGGAAATATATATATATATATATATATACAATTTACCAAAAAGTTACTTTATCTATTTTTCATAAATAGATTTATAACACACCCTACATTCTATTATTAATTTTGCAATATATCATATTAAAGAATCTTTGCTCATGATCTTGGCCTCTCTTCTATTGTTTTTGAGGTAGATTCCATAGTGGTTATTAACACTTTAAAAAGTGAAGAAGGTTTTGATGATATTTGTTAAATTTTTGTACATTGCTACAATGTTGATGTATTTCTAGATAACATTATAGCAATGTATAAAAGTTTGAGGCAAATTGAATAATCGGATGTGAGAAGGTTTTGATGATATTTTGCTATTATTTAAAAAAAGAGGAAAAATGTGTTTTGGCCCTTTGGATGAGAATGCTCTAAACATGTATTACTAATTTGATAGTCAATATTTTGGATCAATAATTCATTAAGATTGAAGATGATGCAAATCATAGGATAAGAGTGAGGTGGCCAAAATAGATAAGTGCATCAAGTATATTGTATGATTGTAGAAGATGATGAATTTTTCACCACATAGATGATGAGTTTTTCATAAAGTATATCATAGGGTCTGTTTGGAATTCGCTTATTTTACTGAAACTAAAAATTTTTTGTTGAAAAGTACTGTAAATAAATGTAAAAGTTAGTTGAAATAGTATAGTGTGATTCATGAATAGAACCAAAAAGTATAATGGGGCCTATAAATAGTACAAAAAAAAGTTAAATAATAAAATAAACTGGCTTTTTAAGTTGGAGCCAAACGCACACTATATTATATCATAACAAGAAAAATCACACAAATAGAAGATGATAAATTTTTCGCCAAGCGAAAAATCCAACAAGGAAAAATACTTTGAAGCCTATAGCTCGATCTCTTCAAATCCACTATTAAGAAGTTGCGCTACAACCAATCTTACAAGAGCTCTAGTACATGTAATTGACTTGTATTTAAGCTTCTAACTCTTGATGCAACTACTCTTCGAGCCTCCATCTTCACAGTAATTTGCTATCGCAAGTTGAGACATCGCAATTAGCTAACAAACTGACCTCTTAGTTACTTCAAGGCCACTTGAAGATTTTTTCTCATCTTTGTGGTTTAAATACTACTCTCCAATAATACAGGTGGTGATACGGTGTTTTGGGCGGTTGAATTCTCCTCTCAAAAGGTTTTGCAATTTGGAGAGGATTGGAAGACAATATGAGTTCACAAGGTTTTTCTTTTGGTTCTAGTAACCTTTTTCCTTCTCTGCAGATTTGGGTTAATATAGGGTTTATATAGGAATATGATTTTAGCTAGAGTTTATCACACAATTAAAAATATGCTCACACTACCGAGAATTCAAATCTCACACAATTGATATTTAATTTCGCACTACTGAGATCTTCTTTGATGCACATTGAATAAGCTTCTACTTTAGCCTTGATATATTACTTAATATTACAATACATAGCAAATTGTCATGGAATTAGTCAACACCTAAAATCTTCACAAAAAGACATATCAATTAAGTAACATAGAGTATAACTTCTTGTAAAGTAGAATCTATTGAGGATCATCCATAATCAACTTGTAAAAACATACGGAAAGCATTTGTTAAATTTGTGTTTATACCCTAAAAAAATTAGTCAAGTGACAATTAAGGATCCTCGAAATCACTTTTAAATCCAACATCCACCTAGCTAGTAAGCACTCAAAGTAGAACTTGGTAGAGGCCTACATAACAATACTCATATGATCCAATCCAAGTATGTATTAGTTGAATTATGAAATAAAAAGAACACATTGGAAAGGAAACCATTATACGGATCTCCCATTGCGGGAAAAAAAAAAAGACTGTTGTGTAGTTAGTTCTTTTGTTATCTTTTATGTTCTTCCTAGGTGTGGCTGATAGCCAAATATATACTACGACCTATCCCTAACTATTCTACACTTTTTTTTAATTAATGATATAAGTAAATTTTAAATGTATGAGAAAATATGTTATTATCACTGGATTATTACTTAAAATTTGAAGAAAAAAAAAAAAGATTTTCTAAGATACCAGACTTTGACACCAGGGCCTCGGTTGCCAAACTTTAAGGAAGTACAAATTCGGGATCGTTATCATAACTCTGCCTTTACAAAGCACCAAGTGCTTTCTTTACGGAGAAAGTTGCTAAGAGAAAGATGTTACCTTTTTGTGTCGACAAAATTAACTAGTGGAGAAGATAAGCATATTTTAGGATTCTATAAGAAGCTTTTAAGACATCAAATTATTCGATCTTTACAGTAAAAGAGCATAAATAATAGAAAATATTCTACCAAAAACAACCACATTATGAGAGAGAGAGAGAGAGAGAGAGAGAGATCAGATCGTTATCTTTATTTAATCGATTGTTTATTCTTTTGTGGAAATATGAACCATAAATCTCACACTTGCAATGCTATAAAGGTCAAGTTGAAGATTTGTGTCTACTTTAAAAATAAATAAATAAATAAATAAAAGGAAAGGAAACTCTTTTTTATTTATTTTTTGATATAAAAAAAGGAAGGGAAACTGGTAATGCAACAAAGGTATATATTATTTATAAGTAGTTACGTGATAAGCAATATTTTGTATTACACCGGAAAGGGTATGATCTATACTGAAAAGTAGTCATAATATTAAAGAAAGTAAAAAAATTTCCCTTTTAAGATTTTAATTTTGAATTCTTAATTAATCAAGGTAACAATTTCTGAATTTGATTGGTTTACCGATTTCTCACCACATTATAAATTAAGAAAAATAGACATGAGCGTGAGCACGAACTTGATAATGATGCAGGATACCATAGTATGTCAAGTTTTAAAAACTAGTACACAACACAATAGGAGTATGGTTATAATTTGATTAATTAATAATTATTTTATGTATAATTTATATTTGTTTTAGATTTTTTAAACAATAAAACAACAATCAAAATGTTTTAACCTTATAATATTTAAATAAAAAAAAAGAGTAGATAAACTAATGCAACTCAGTGATTAATTTAACCAACACTTTAACTGCAGCCCTAATAAGAAATAAATATGTTTAACAGTAACTAAACCATAATATACTAATAAATAACAAACTTACTATTAGTAGATAAATAAAATTTTAATAATAAATGGACAAAATTTAGTTACAAAATTAGTTGTAACCTAAGGCTACAATCTTACTCAATAAAATAAACATTACTGTATATTTTGGAAATATAACCGTTGAATTGCATGTTTTTTACGTTTTTAATACACACGTCAAATTTTGTGTCAATTGAATATTATTTACTATATGATCTATAAACTCATATTTTATACATAATTTTAAACCACAAAAACTTGTAATTTAAACAATTTATTAGTGACATAACTATTGATTTTTAATTTTCTAGATTTTGCAAGCATAAAGAATATAAGAAAAAAATGTGATCCAATGGCAAATTTATTAAATTGAATAAGGTTGTAGTCTTAAGTTACAACTGATTTTGTAATTAAACTTTATCCATAATACATTTATGAAAATTAATAAAAAAATTTAAGTTAAAACCCATTAGATACAATACAATCAGTCATACTCTATACAATTAAAAAAAATTAACACCCACTAGATCATATTATAAGAGCATCCACAGCAGTGGAGCTAAATATTTAGCCTTTTAGCTCCACCAAAAGTTACTTTATCTATTTTACCTACACATATGCTGCAGCAGTGGATCTATTTTAGCTTTCAACACAATAAAATAATATAAACATCACAATAAAATAATATATCTTCTACAATAAAATAATATATCCTACTACCCAAAAAACATTCATAGCACCAACCACAACCACCTCTACCATCAGCCACAGCCACAACTACAGCCATAACCACCACCACTACCACCACCACCACCACCAGTCCACAGCGGAGAAAAAAAAAACCATAAATTGAAATCTCCAATCTTTTTCCTCAACCTAGACCAAACAAAATCACCAATCACAAACAAAATAAAAAATCACCAATCACAGAGCTAAGCTTCGGTGAGGAGGACAGTGTCAGCATGGGTCTGATTGGCGGAAGAGAAGTGGGTCTGAGGTTGATGGGTCTGATCGGCGGAAAATCAAAGCAATGGTCTGATCGGCGTTGGGTGAGCGTTGAGATGGAGGACTGGGTGGAGACGTGGGTCTGATTGGCCAAAAAGAAGTGGGTCAACGGATGGGTCTGATAGGCGAAAAACCAAAGCAATGGATCGGCGGCTTGGGGCTTGGGTCGGCTTGGGCCGATGACGTTGAGGCTGGCAGAGGCGTGGGTCGGAGACTTTGAGACAGAGAGGTGAGAGTGACTAAGAGAGAGAGAGGCACGGAGTGACTGAGAGAGAGAGAGCCATTTTTCTTATTTTAATCAGGGCCGGGAGTAAAATAATATTTTTTTGTTGGCTCTCATGAACAATGCACATGGAGTTAAAAAAAAAAAAAAGGTTTAACTCCACTGCTGGAGAATGTGTTTTGGTGTTTGAGGAGCTAAAAAATACTAATATACCAATATAGCACCAAAACTGTGAGTGCTCTAAGATAGAATTGTAGAGTGTTCTACACACACACACCAAAAAAGAAAAGTATTAAAAAAAAAGAAAAAAAAAAAAGAAGAAGAAGAAACAAACAAACAAAATAAGGGTGGGCAAGAGAGACAAAGAGATGTATAATTGAATCACTAATTAATTGACAAAAGTTTTAAGAAAGCAAATCAAGAAACGATGGATCGTCTATGTGACAATAACGATGGCTAGCGAGGTGCGATGGGGCTTATGGGTAGTTGATTTGACAATAATAAAGTGTACCGATGGCCAATAATGCGATAACAAGGGGAAGAGAGAGAAAGAATTGAAGGACATGCTGTTTTTTTCTTTATTTTTTTAAATTTTTTGGTAAGTCGTGCTGCAACCAATTGAATTTGATTGGGTTGTAATAAAAATAATTTTCATTCTACAAAAATAGAAAGAAATAAATAAAATAAATAGAGAGATAAAGTGGAAGCAAAAGAAAGAAAAACAATTAACGACCGTCAACCTGACAATTATATCTTTCCACTATTTCCATAATGAAAAGCCCTAGATGATTACATTTTCCTTAGATGAGGATGTGAATTACAATGAACCCATTGAATGGGTATTTACAATATGCTAAATTCTAATTAGCAATACTTGAACTACAGGTAGTATTATGATTAATTAGCTATTGTATTTCAAATACAACTAAAAATTACTTCACCTATCGGACTATTTTCTTTGCACTCAAAAGACCTTGATATCCTTAACAGACCAAACATTCTACGGAAACATTGTTTGACAAAAACACAGTCCTTTTTACCATGTCTGTACTTCTTAGGGTTATAACTTACAAGTGAAGATATGATAATCTATATAATATCAATTTGTTTTCCCTACAAATAAATAGCAAAGAAAGGTTTGGAAAAATGTGCAAAAAAAACATATCTGACTGATGGGTCCAATGCCGGATATTGCAACAAAAATTGTTAGGTTTTGGCCTTGATGATTTCAGACAAATAAGGGAATATAAATTTACATGGGAGAGACCAATAATATATCAGTGTGTTTAAGAAAAAGAACAAATGAGGGATAGTTGGGAAACAAGTTAATAAAATATATTTTATATTTCTAACTTGCATGCACAATTACCATCCTATATGTATGTTTCAAAATAATCTCTTCATATATATTTCACTGTAAATGGACGTGTAGACTGAAACTGCATTTTTTTGAAGTGAAATGAAAGATACGAAACAAAGACCCCACAAGCAGTGAATTAGGGAATAGGAGATTTTCATGATGAGATTAGTATCCAATGAATTGTCTTTTACCTTTTTGGCTAAGATGAACTCTTTTTTATAATTTGCCATTTGCAATCACTTTTTGTTCTCTTTAATGATTAGACTGCTAATAACGAAGTGAATGATGTGGGAATCTAATTAGCTATTCGCTAATGAAGATGTACTTCAAATTAAAATACCAAATTAATTAATTAATGCCAGCATATTTGCATCTTTGCACATTCTCCTTTTCGGTTCGGATCATTTGTTGAAGTGGCTCTGTCTACCAATAATTTTTTTTTATTCAATAGAATATTACATCAAATATAATATTATTCATTTATTATAATAATAAACAATAATTTTGAATAATAATGATTTCGAATAATAATAATAATAACAATAATAGTAGGACTAAAAACTCTTGATAATTTTTTCTTCTCAAAAAAGAAAAAAGAAAAAAAACTCTTGATAATTTTACATGAAAGTTTAATAACATATTGTTAGGAAAGGAGAGGACAAACGTAAGTTTATAAATATTTATTTATATCTTAAGAACATGGGTGTCAACCACTACATAACTCAATGAATTTTATTACACAACATTTAGACACACTAATGTGTTAGTGAATGTGATCAATTGATTTCAAAATTATCATAAATGAATATCATTATTTTTTTCCCCTTTTTTGTGATTAGTAACATGTTAATTTGTAAGTCCTATATAGTAAAATTTGCAATATTTTTTACATTGCTCCACTTTTTTTTTTTTAAAAAGAAAACCATTGCGTATTCTTAGCATGATATAAGTTCTTGTGAGTTTGGGGAAGGTAAAGGTTAGGATTCAAGTTTTCGACACATATTTTTCTACCCTTAAAAAGGAAATAATATATGTACTTGATGATGATGTAATACATATTTAGATTATTTACATAAAATTTAATATTTTTCATGCATATCCAATTAATATCTTAATTTTATCATACATGTACTATTCCCACACTTTTTGCTCTCTCTCTCTCTCTCACACACACACACACACACACATTGTTACCAGTCCTTTTTTCTCTTTGTCTCAATTTTACTAGTGTTGGATCACCACATTTGGGATAAAAACATGTCTCCATATTGCAACCATGATATGTTTGACATGTGCCCATCTAGAAGAGGGTGGAAGTGTGGCACCTGAGATCCAATCGTTCCCCTCCGGTTGCAATCCCTGTCTATAGCCATTATTCCATGCACCTCACCTTTTATATATATAGTAAAAAGCAAAATAATAATAATAATAATATAGCAAACTTTTCCACCCAACTGGATCACAAAAATGTTCTCAAATACCCAAAATTCGAGACGTGGGCCTCCCTTACCAAACTCCTCCTTTTTGGTCCAGACCTTGCCATTTGCCAAGCATTATTATTAATTAAGTTGTACGAATTGCGTATTTAAAAATTCTTAACTTTGCTTTTTAAAAGCACAAACTGCTTTTTATGCCTCAAAATGGAAGTTAAGACATTTCCTTTTTTGTGTTAAAGAAGAAATAAGACAACAAATAAACATACTTAGCAAGTGGTGGGTGATCGAGCATTTTTTTAAAGAGTTTGTGTGACAAGCTTTTGAAACATCATATTCTTTTACTTGATAGTAAAAGATGTGATATGAACCCCAAAACAAATAGATAATGTGAGAAAGAGAGCAATTAGTGCATGGGGGTGGGGGTGTTATTGAAAATAAAATAAATATTTTTACTTTTCATTGATCCTCCATATATATTTTTATAAATATGACCATCGAAAGATTGGTATTTTTATTGTTGAATTTTTTTTAAGTGTCACTTTTGTTCTCTAAAGAGGATCTAATCCTATGACATATGCTTCATTATGGTTTCATTGACCACTAGATGAAACCAGCAAATTACTTACAAAAGCGTTTATAAATTTTTAAAATGAAAAGTCACTTTATTCTGTTTTAGCTATCTAATTTTACTTTATACACCATATATCTCACTCTTTATTTATAATAATACATTTTATTTAAATAATTATTTTATTTATTTTTTTCTACCCTCCCCTAAATACCGGGTAGCTGCTTGCTTTAGACTCAAGTCATTCCAATTATCTCAAATGAAAGCTACAAAAGAGAACATGGATACCCAAATCGATTACTTCTTCTTCACGAATTCTCTATTGGGTCAATGGCGATACATATGAAAAAAAAATCAAATGGAGATAAATCTGCACGTGTTTCACTTTCTATTGGATGGTCGTTTTAGATTCTTCAAATGAGGCTCAAATAATTGTCCTATCATCTTTTTCATTCTCGCTTCCTTAGCAACCAAACAAATTATAAACTTCGGAAGAAAAACAATTTGACAAAGAAGAACATACAAATAATTGGAATTAGATTGAAAGGAAATTAGACCCCTAGGTTGATTTTAAAGCCGAACTAAATCAATTTTGTTAAATTAACCAATAAGGAAGTTCAATTGATTTTTAGTTAATTGCCAACGATAACAAATCACCAAGTAGAACTATAAAGCAAAAAGTAAATAGCATAGGTGATTTGTTGATGTGGTGAAGAACCAATTGACGCATCCAAAAGAAATACTCGCAGAGTAAACCCCAACTTCAAGGAAAATTTCACTATTAGAATAAAATTTGACAATAGAAGTATATTCATATTCTTAATTGCTACCTAGTAGAACTTATAGACATGACCCCATAATCTGCTTTAAGCTGCGCAGACTCTTTTGCTATGAAATTCATCTCATGATTGTGACTTCAAGGACCACATTGAAGATTCTTCTTGTAGAATAGGGAAGGTATTGTGCATTAAAAGAAACTCAATCTTGAATTTGAATTCTAAACTCATGATTGGTAAAACCAAGGTCTTGGTTTTTCTTTTGAAGCACATTACATAAGCTCTCTAAATCTCTATCTTCGTCAACTCTTATTTGCCTTTATGTAATTTTAGATGTAGGGCACGGAATCGCACTTAACAATTGATTTAATAGCTAGGTCTGATGAGAATCAATTGATCTAATCCTTGATTGATTGAGGCATAATCGAGAGTAGATTGATAAGCATTTCTTGATTGATCTAGTGATAGTTGAAGAAACCGAAACTGCCTTTTTCTTGAATTGAATCTTGCACTTGGTCTTGTTCTTGATTTACAAAATTACAACTGAATCAAGACTTACGTTGTCATGGATTCACCAACACTATATCTAACAAGAATAATAATAATTTGGAATCAAAACCAAAAGCCATATCAACCATCACAACAACTACATCTAGATACTCAACAACGTTGATCAACAACCCATAGGAAGATTGACCACTACAGCACAACGCCTAGCGACCTGAAGATGTTGATCAGTCGCACATGGCTAGATAAATCATCGCAATGCTACACTAAATAATAACACCCAGACATTGATCAACCACCCACGACCAAATCAACCCCCTCAGTGACACACCTAGCAATGCCTGAAGCCTAATGAACACCCAAGCTTAGCATTACTAACTCAATACACTGCCCACCCACATTTTTGCTGCTAGTGAGAGAGAGAGAGAGAGAGAGAGAGAGAGAGAGAGTTTCTATCAATTTTTTAATTAGAGGAGATAGGGTTGGGAAAAAAATGGTGAAAATGTATATACAAAAGCTAATGTACTTGGTATTGTTACCGAGTAATGTGGCTTTTTGCAAATGAAAATATTAAAAGTATTACAAATTTTATTATATAAAACTTACAAACTGATGTGACAATAAATATAATTAGTGGACTATAATAACTTCATAAATAAATATTTAAATTGTCAATGTATGATTGGTAATGTATCAATTTGTAAGCTCAATGAAGTAAAACTTAAAGTACCCAGCTATAGCACTATTCTTTTGCAAATTAGCTTTTAATTGTAGTTTAATTTTGTGCCAAGTGTTCGTTTTAATTTTCTTAATTTGGTATCAAATAATTCATTTATAATACTCATTGCAAAATTCAGGATGATAATTTGATCATCACTGCTATTTTTCTAACTATAGTGATAGTTAAATTGGTTTAAAACAAACAATCAAACAAAGGGAGTGCCCAATGTGAACGCTCTAATCTTCGAGGTGCCTTCCCTATTCTATAATATAAC
Source organism: Lithocarpus polystachyus (assembly GCA_033629205.1). Classification (NCBI taxonomy): domain Eukaryota; kingdom Viridiplantae; phylum Streptophyta; class Magnoliopsida; order Fagales; family Fagaceae; genus Lithocarpus; species Lithocarpus polystachyus. The sequence continues at coordinate 8,351,927 of CM066168.1, read as the reverse complement.
CATCAATAGAAGTGTTGAAGTAGATTATCATAATATTATGTCAAAATTAAGATGCAAGACTATAAAATAAATGCATAAAAAGAAACTATTATAAGAAAATTATTTTTTTATCTTAATTATAAAAAAAAAAAAATGAGAATTTGACCTCTAGAAGTCTCCGTTAATTAAAAATGCCAAAAAGAGCAAACCAATTAAATTACAAGGCTTTTAACAATTATAAGAAAACCACTTATAAAAGAGATTTGGTTTTCTTCACTATATCAATAGTGCAATAAATCATTCTTGTCCATGTATTAATTCAAGGAGTCAAAAAAAAAAAAAAGAAAAAAAAAAAAGAAAGAAAGAAGAATAGCTTTACAAATCTATGGACTAAGTTGAAATCTAGAAAGAAAATTAGCTAGGAAGACCCCGCCATAAATTACTTGCTGGACTTTCTTGATAAGATTAGCATCCAAGGAACCATATATAACTCACATATACCTGGCCTTATGGATAAGATCGAAATTGTCCAGACCAGATTACCATTCATATAGTGCATCGTGTTCACTTTTCTTGCACTTGAGTTTACCATTCATATATTGCATCGTGTTCACTTTTCTTCCACTTAATTGGTCAAGTTGCTAATTACTAATGGAAAATGCACTCAAATTATTTTACAAACTGTTGATGTGGTAAGTAATTATTGAAAAGTAGAAAAATAATGTTAGTGGTGGGTTCAGATGAGAATCGGTAAAAACTTGTCATACCATGATTTGTAAAAATATTATAAAAAAGTTTATGTTTATAACATTACTCATTACTAATTACCGAAGCAAAATACATACCGACACTTGCTTTTACCTTAATTTTCCCCTTTTTAGCCATGGCCTGTTGTTAAATGAAGATGTACAAAACTACAAATAAGAAGCACATAGTGTTTGTATACTTTTGGCCGAGGCTACATACGTATTTCTATGCAGAATTTAATTTATCATATTTACTCTTATAAAAGGGTAAAATTAAGAGTTTTGTAGCTCAATTGATTGATACATCATATTATTTTCAATAGAGTTTTCCAGAGTCCAAATATCTTCTCTCCTCTCCTATTCTAACTTATAACTATCAAATTATCTTTTAGAAAAATAAAAAAGAAAGAGAGAAATCATTTTGGGAAACTTTGAAAAAACATTAGCTCTAGCTTATAAATGTGGATATTATCATTATGCACATATATATGTCAAAAGCCTTATAGTTCAGTGACATAATTTGATTTTCTTTATTAGAGGAACAAAGTTTGAAATCCCCTCTTTCACCCATCCGATTTTCAAAAAAAAAAAGAAAAAAAAGAAAAGAAAAGAAAAGAAAGAGGCACATATAGAGTCAAGGATCTCTAAAAAAGAAACTTCTCCGAGTGTACCTACGCCTAAATTTTACAAAATTCTGCAACTCCTGTCATAGTCTCCTTCATAATGGCACGTCTTTCACTAAATGCCTTTTCTCAATGTGAAATCATGAAAATGTATAATGAACCTCCTTTTATGTACAGAACAGAGGTTGCAAAGGTAAGGTCCTAAATAAATATGTCATGGCTCAGGAGCCGAATAAGCAATATTAAACATCAATTCCTTTCATTCCTCTACATACTAAAAATTATTTTTATTATTTACAAATAAATGCTTCGCTTCACAAACTTGTTTCACCTTTGTGTACCACCATATGGAATTTGCTCAATGTTATTGTTCTAACGTTAACATTAAGAAAGGGGAAATGAAACTTTACCACATCAAGTTTGAGAAAGAACTGGAAATTTATGTGGAGCTGCTTCTATCTTAATTTATCAACTCTAATGTTTGTCATTTGCAATCATTTTGAACTATTCATATGCAACACCCCGAAATTTCTTTCCCCTTATTCTTTTTTTTCCATGATTGATCATGTGTTGTCTTGTCATATATGTAATCAATCATGTCTTGTTAATTTCCTTGGTGTTATAATCGTTGACCCATATTTTGCCTTCTCAATGTCACTTTTATAATGCTGTGTTTAATTAGACGTAAATGAAGAATTAAGAGTCTTGACATATTCCACCCAGTCTAATTGATGTGAAAATATTCAGTGTGAACAACATCAAATCCAACAATATCAAAGAGTCAACTAAAATTAATCTAAACAAAACTTAATTAAAACGACCACAAGTGCACAACCGTCAATGAGATATTATCATTAACTTCGGAACCAAACAAAAGTCAAGCTCCAGCCAAAAATACTTCTAGCACTAATCTAAAAAAAACTTTCATTTACTTCTATGAGGACTTTGAGTACATTTGTAGACCAAATATTAAATGACATAAGTCAAGACGTGTCCATGAAATGGCGATTGATGGCAACATATCCTGAACCCACATGTATCACAATATAAAAAACCAATCCAACCTTTTTTTTTTTTTTTTTTAAGAAATAAAATGATATTGAAATGGTCAGTCTCATGAACATTCCATATGGAAACTAGGTAGGATCATAGTAGCCCCTATTGCACATGCATGCTTCCAGAACCACAGAAGGTAAATTCCAATTGTTGCAAGAGACACCAGCATTAAAAGCAACATAAAGTTTAGCAGTAAAATGAATTGCTAAGTAACAACCTCACCAAATACCTAAGAGACTTAAATGGAATAGGGACTATAGGTATTCCTAATTATAGATTTAATCAAAAGTTTGTAACATAGACTTGAATGGTTGAACCTCATCAAAATCTTATTAAAACAGTATAAAACCTTAAAAGTCCACAAGAAAGATGGGAAGTAAGAAGAGGGTGATGGAACTAAAAGAGGTCAAAGCACTGCAGCAGAGAGAGAGAGAGAGAGAGCAAGGAAGCACCAACTGCAAAAAAAATGAAATAATAATAATGGGGGCAGACTTATGTGGGGGAGGGGGGCAAAGGCGACAAGCGTGGGGTTGTCTAGTCATGTCAACTCCAATTTAGTGGCCTCACCTTTCTTTTGACACATTCAAGGCCAAGGGTTTTTTTTTTTTTTTTTCATCCTTATTGGCACTTCTTTTGGATTTACTTTATTGTCCTCCTATCTTAATTTTCCATCTCATTGGAGGGTCAATGACTCAAAGATCTTGTCCCTCTCAATTTCTCTTTCTCTTAGAAACTCTTTTATTTTATTTTTTAATTTTTGAGAGTCCTTTAATGAGAGAGATATTATTATTGTTATGTGTATTTTGAGTGACCCAAGGTCATAACTCATCGTCATAATTGAGATTTTGTTATACTTGTAGAATTGTATCCTGACCACAACCTTGATTCCAAAAAATGAAAAATATCATATGAGATTATTGCTTTTGGTTTTTTATAGATTATTATTCATTTAGCAAAGTAGTGAAAAACATATGTACGTAGGTGAAGATGTTGAATGTCTATCAGGGGCCCAGACATTTAATGGATGGGCCAGGTTTTAAATCGACTATTCTCTTGATTATGTGGGCTAATTGCATCCCCAGTAGAGCCTCCATCTGCTATGGGCTTGGGTTAGAAAACAAACCTCTTCACTTCAGATTGGATCCTGGTTGTTTCATTAGGAGACGCCTTGAACAGCTTACTGTTTTTCAACAAGAAAAAAAGATCAAAACTAACAGCCCCGTTTGGTTCTTGTTTTTAAATTACAAAAGTAAGAAAATATATATATACCCTTAAGTTGGTTTTTCTTTTCATGGGTTAATGGTTTGGTGTTTGGGTTGATTTTTTTTTTTTTTTTAAACCCAACTAATACCTACTCTATTAAAAATAGGAACAAATATATGTATTTTTTCAAAAAAAAAATTTATTTTAGTTTTGATAAAATTAATATATCAAAGTAATTATGTAAATTTTAATAATTTATTTAATAACGAGATTAAATAGTTAAATAAAATTTACAATATTTTATTAAAGCTAATAAAATAACACTAGCCCAACAATCCAACCGATTCGAGGATTTCTCAACTTTAGAAAGTCGCGTTGGGTTGAAAATACTTGGCCCAACTCAATTTGTTTCTTCTAGGACTGTGAGATATTTGAACTCCACCAACCATCATAAGTAACTGGTATGAACTTTGAAGAAAAAATGAGTCCAGTGTTTAAAAAAGTATATATATTATACAGTTACCATATTCGAAATGAAAGGAACACCTTATAAAGGTTTGACAATTGGCAGATAGAGAAACCTCTAATTACTAAATTTGGTTGTAGGATAGGCCATAATGTAGCAATTCAAAATGCTAAAGGTTTTGTTTGAGATAAAGGGATATAGAGAGAGAGGAGATGAAAGGAATCATTCCAAACATGTTTCAAAGGTTGCAAGAAATAGAGAGATTTCTTGCAAGGAGTCGAGTGGCTTACTCTCTAGCCATCTTGGGCTTGTTTCCAGTTTTATAATGGGTCTAAAAAGGTCATCTTCTTTGGTCCACTACTCAAAACATTTAACATACTGTCAAACCCAACCAAATGGAATGCGTAGAAGCAAAGCATCAGATTGGGTTGATTTTCCTGTTCATGCTCGGACACCTGGTTTCAAATTTACCTACAGCTTATAAATGGTGTGTGCGTCACAATAAATACTAAGATATACAGACTACATGATATCATTTAGTAAACAAATTCTCAAACTTGGCCTGACCTCTCCACATCTGACTGGTTAATCCTGAAGAATTAGGTACCAAAAAAGAATGATCTTTGCCACTCCACTGATATTGATAAACTACCACTTTCCTAACATCTGAGAATTTTATTTTCTAAGTGGGAGGTATGACATATATGGGGTGCAAAATTAGAATCACTGCACTATCATGATAAATTACCACTTATGTCAAAAGCTTATGCTGGTAGAAAATATTAAAATTAATCACTTAATCATTATTTTATTGCATGCAAAATACATCAGATACGAATGATGAATAAAAGCCTAACAAAGGAATGAGAGGTGTTACAACCAACGGTTATTTGCTAAGGTCATGTAGGCATGTACACAGAAAAGAGAGGCGACTGCTAGAATATGTTTGATGATCATGAGGAATTCAAAATTTGTATTGCCACCATTGGCGAAATATAAAGGAGTAAGTTGTACATTGAAAGTCTCTCTAGAAATTTACACAATATATGATTATGAAGCAATAAACAACTTAAGACTTATGACCTCACTTCATTCACAAGGTCGACAAGCATAAGCAAGTACAGGGAAAAAAGGGTCATTATACGAACAACCTACATGTTTGCCAAAGAAAGAACTAAATTGACGAAGGCTTGGTGGTTGTTGCTGTTGTATTGGCAAAGCTCTTTACGCTGTACTTTAGACAATTGCCCAAAACTTCTTTCTGCATAATAACACAGTTTCTGCATTGTTTTCTTTGTTTTTTGCCAAATGCAATGTAACCTCCCATAGAAATTTGGGAGCAAGATCTTGGATTCTTGATGTGATAGATTCCACATCTCTAATAATAATAAATCCCTGCACATACATTCTCAATAAATTTCCTGAAAACTTTTGCTACTAAGCCATAACTAACAAATGCAAAAGAAAATTATAAATTCCAACCCTGACTAGAGACAATCATGGAGATGAATTTAATTCATGGCATTTTTCATTTTAACATTTCGGGTACAAAATCAAGACAACTACAGATTAATTACCTGGGGCCTTATCATACGGTCCATCTCCAGCATGATATCTTCCAGTAAGCAACCTTCTACCTGGTTATTATATATAGAGAAAAGATGGTCCGCATGCAGCAGATCATATGTTCGTGGATAAGTTGAGAACGGTTCACACCTGATGTTAAAAAACATTAGCTGCCAGTCACTACAAATTAGAGTAGTATTACATAGCTTAACAATATTAGAAAATTTTGTTTTAAAGAATTTTAAAATTTTAACAGCAGTATGTAATAAATTCACACAATCTTACCAATCATGGAAAGCACCAATCAGTCCTCGGTCATAAATAGCAGATAGGGTATTCTTCGTGCTTACAGGAACTATATTCATTACCCAAACAGGCAAGGTATTCAAAGCCACGGCAAATCCACCACAGAAAGCATTCATGTCCATGACATTTCGTATTTCTGTCTTACTAATATTCATCAACCTCCAGTAAAGGCGAACTTGATCTTGCCAAAACAAAGTGTCTGAACTAAATTCCTTTTCATTAATACCTGTTGCGAACAGATTAATCACGTCATCAGACTGAATAACACTTCTTTGTAATGCTTAATAATAATGTCCATATATTTATAACTTTGAAGGTCCAAAAGATGAGCAAACAGCAGCGCTGCAAGAACTAAATGAATCGAAAATGCCATTTGGTTTGAGACTTCAATAAATGGTTTTAACATATTTGAAGAAAAATAAACTAGTAATTGAATTTTACGAATCACTAATTCAACTCTTCAATGCTTTCATGCTCTTATTTCATTTTTTATCTTTTCTTTCTTTCTTTCTTTTTGATTAGTAAGTTTACACACACCTAGTGAGAACCAAGGACCTTACCCTCCACCTTTCTTAAGGAAGGATGAGGTGCCATCGATATAAAGCTCATTGGCACAGTGCCATCATGCTATCTCAAAATCCCTCACCAAAAAATCACATTTTGTTTATTTTTGTTAATTACTTGGATTATATTACAACTAATTTCAATTTGCTTTAGGTTATCATAATTCTTTTAGGATAAACTGAATTTCTATTTGCAAACAATCAATTGTTTAAGATGCCAATGATCCAAGGAATAAAAATTTGAGCTTGTCAAAAGCCAGACTGCCAGAATATTTCTCTTCAGGTCCTCCATGTGGGATTGCAAACTTGGCACAAGCTCAATTCTTATTAGTCCATGTCAAGTCCATTTTAACATTAAATGAAATATGCATCTAAGAAGCTTAATCTTCAGCTTTATTACTTTAATTGGGCTTGATATGTATCAAATCTGTCCTTTTGTATAAACACGAAGGTGATAACAACATGCTTAAAAAGAATTCATGCAAAATGACAAACAGAAACATAGAACTACCTTCTTTAAAGTTTTGAAAAAGAAAATAAACAAACCTATTTTGCTGAGACTCTCTGAATACACAGAAAGACGCTCTGCCCTAGTATGGAGTTTCTGACTATTTGTTTGTCCACTAATTACTTGTATACAGTTCCTCATTGGTGTATTCCATGATGGTTTAGAATCATTGACAGCATCACATATGTTCAAAAGTTTCTGCTCGGCATTGTCCAGAAGGCATGCCTGATTTTCTTGTTTAACCCAGATTGCTGTTTGAACTTTTCGAGCAATGAGTTTCCAGCACATTGCTGAAGTCAGATTTACCAACTTATTCCAAATCAGTGGATAATCTTTATCCTTCCTATATGCAGGTGGAGCTGAATAGACAAAGTACCCATTAGATCGCAGAAGGCGATTCACTTCTTTGAGTAAAATCCCATCTGCAAGTAACAAATTAGGAACAAAAAGAATAAGCACACTTCACATTAAAATAATTAGCATAAAAAATCAAAACTTGGCAATTTACAGATCCCACTGGTGCAGAAAGCATCCTTCACTCAGGGCTAGCTTTATTGTCAATCCACTTAGACAATTTCCTAAGGCCCCAAATGAAAGAAGACGTTATAATTTGGTCCTACAGTACAATATCATACTTTTATAGCAACCTAAAGTAAAATATATCTCATACCATAAACTTTTTTGTTTGGAAAAGTGGTCTATGTCTAGTTAAAAATGGAAGAAATCATACTCTTTTCAAGAGTCCGTTTGCTTCATAATATTTTTCATATATTCGTAAAGGAGATGCTAAAGTATTAATTACACTTCCCTATGTTCACACTCAACATGGTCATATTGGCTTTTGTACATTATTAATAGGAAAGCATCTTGAAAATTATGTAATTTTAGGTGGAGGGGCAGTAGATATATGGGCTCCTACTTGTTGCAAGCTGGTTGTTGCAGATTTTTATTCAAAGTTTACAGTACATGCAACCAATAGGTACAGGTATGTCACACAATAGTTTGATAACAAACATGCATAGAAGCATGTTTGCTTCATCGCTGATCTCTATAACAACTAATTACTTTCTTGGATACTTATTAATTTATTATTTTTCAAGATAATTAAACTAATTAAACTCATATGTTATGTAGCATTTTCTTACTTTCTACAATGCAGTATATATAAATATCTTTAGGATGGAAGAGTACCATTCACATGCCAATCGACACGGCACCTTGAACAGTGAACCATCTCAAAGGAGCTACTGGGATATGGTAGTTGCTTTGTGGCTAAAGCAGAGATCATTGTGCCAATTCCTCGCTCCAATGCAAATTGAATTTGATTCTCATGTCCATCTTTGGGAGCAAAGGACATTGTTTGAATATCCAGTGGGAGGAGGTAAGCAGAGAAGCTGGCAACCCCACAACCAACGTCCAAAACCTGAACTACCCCTGCAGAACGCAGATCACCTGTTTCACTTGTAGTCATATTTCCTAACCTGAATTTACAATAAAATTCAATAAAGTAACTTATCAAAAAAAAAAAAAAAATCAATAAAGTTAAAAACATATGACTAGAAACATCACAGGATACATTGATCCTGACACAAAACTTAGATGTAGAATTTGACATTCCCATTACAAAATAAAACATAGTTTGTCTAATATTTTAGGCATTTAGACTTCCATGACTCTATTTTGTGTGTAGTTGAGATAAGTTCGTTCAATAGACCAATTTACTTCAATTGTTTCCCAAACTTCACAGCCTTTAACTAGCCCAAATATTTTTTAGATGTTTTAATCTGTTTGTTTCAATAGAAAACTGACTTGTTTTCCTATATTTGATAGTGACCCTGAAAATGAGCAAGAAAACAATTTTCAGTTGTTTGAATTGCAAGGAAAATCATTAATATTTCTTTTCATTCCAAATAATTATATGAATTTAAACTTTCATTCACAAAACATACATAAATAGCAAAACATTTTTCATTTTTTTGGGCGATTTGAGAGTTTCAAATGGGAAATCAGGCTCTAAATTTGGAATCTAAAAATGTAAGTGGGAAAGAGGCTGGTTTGCGCAAAAAAGTCAACGATCAGTAAACAATAGTCAATGATTGGTCTGTGGTAAGAAAAAGGGCGGCAAAGAGAGAGAAGTTACCATTGGGAAAATTCTTTTGCGGTTTGAAATTAATTTGTGGTGGTTTGTTGAGCATGTGACATTTCATTTGTTAAGTATGTGACATTCCGAAAACATTTTCTGCTCCTAAAAAAAAAAAAATTGTTTTCTTCTCTATTGACTTGTTTTTTGTTGATCACAGAAAATGTTTTCCACAGTAGAAACTGCAGAAAAAAATTTCTAGAAAATGTTTTTCCACCTAAACAAGAAATGTCAAAACCAAAAACTATGAACTATTTTGGATCACAAACCATAACTTCAATTTATAAAATCCATTACAGAGCAATGATCCTAGAAGGAGAAAAATTATTTTTTAATACATAAAAACCTCAATTGTTAGTTAAAACCAACACTACTATGTAATGAATCCTTACCAACAAGTTAGGTGGAATCTTCATAGTATAAATCAAAAGTATTAAGAGACAAAACGGAACAAATTGTTAAGACTTAAATACTGTATAGAATTATGGTAGCTTAATTCTTCAGGTGGTTCTACTCCCAAAACAAGGATAGTCAATACTTATGTAAATAATAAAAATAAGTAAATTCCAATTTGGAAATTCTAGAAGCATGAAATCTGCATCATTTGTATGAGTGGTCTCGGGCTTGGAGACTCACAAATAGCGATTCCCTCCCTCTGTTCTTTAATTCTCTTCTCTCTTGCTAATACTTTCTTTTCGCATTTCTTTTCATTCCTTGTATTTTTTTACTCTTTATGCTCATTTGGCATAAGGTAGCTTTTGCAATATAGATTCTTCTTACTTATCACAAAAAATAAAAACTAAGGGGGAAGAGTTTTACTGAAGCCGAAAGGTATCCTAAACGACTGGTAGCACCACAATCAAATATGATTATAAACTCAGGAACTACGGAAATTACAGTTGAAATAAAATGTTAGTGACAAATTTGGGTTACCTATGTTAGACAACATTCCCCTTATCCTCACTCTTTTCCTTAACTACATGGCCAATCATAGTAGTGGTAGAATATGAAACACATTTGAACAAAATAGAGTATGTAAAACAAGTGTACCTTTGAATATACTCAGGGGCCCCATGTTTGAAATGGGTACCACCACCTGGGAACCACCAGAGCTGATTCTTCTCATGTACCCAATTTTGTCCTCCTTTGACTTCAGCAAGTCGTGTATGATTCACATTGCTCCGCCACACAAAATCCCGGCTTGTTGGCCATCGTATTGGTATCTTATAATCTTCTGGAGGTGGAATCAAGCAAAATAATCGTTTCTCAAGTGGAGGGCAATGCCTCTCTAGCTCTTCTTTTCTAGAAACATCCAAGTTGGGCAGCAAACTCTTAATGTAAGAAACATCATGGCAAGGAATATATTCATTCAATGTTAATGGGCACACATTCATTCCAGTTTCAGGGATCAAAAGTGGTGTTTTTCTATAAGTAAGAGCAACCTTGTTCGTAAATGTAGAAATACCTGAAATTGTGGAATACAACAAAATCAATCACAAGAACACGAGGTTGCATAGCTTAGTAAAATACCAAATCTTAAGACGTTACAATGTCTTATAGGCATCCACTACAGTTGACCTCATAGCAACAATCAAGGCGAAACATCAAATAAGTCAAATCATAGATTAAGACATTCCAGGAGACTGTACAATGTGCACATATACATTATATGTTCATGCCCTGAAGTACAGCACTTAAGAACAGACTTCTATCATGCATTCGCAATAATTAAAGAGTTGGAATTTCACAATTTGTACCCATAAGATCTATTGCATATTAAGCATTCAAATGCTTAAATGACATCAAACAATACTCAGTTTGTGGGAATTATGCAGTGCTGGCCTAAGAGATCATGGCACTAAGAACTTCCTTTCAAATCCAATCCACCTTTATGCTATGGAAGCAGTATCATAAGAGTATAACACTGAATAACTCCCATGACATTATACATTAACATGATTTTCATCCATTTTTCTCACACTATATACTAAAGACACTCGGCCAGACAACTTCTAATAAGGATGAGCTAGCTATGCTTTGGGTTCATAGTTGAGTATGCCCTCTCCATCTTAGCTTTGCATTTGTAATAAAAGACTAAGATAGAGAATGTAGACACCTACAAAGTTTAGTTTTGAAAAACTACATAGACCCAACTTATGCCAGTTCCCAGTCTCACTTAAACCACACAATGTATCATGTCCATACCATTTCAAAATCTTGACCATGAAATCAAATACATTCCCCCACCAAAATCACCATAAACCAAAAGATCACTACTAAACAAGGTCCATCACACTCCCCATTAAAAACAATCCCATCTAACATCCAACTATACCATGCATAACTATTCAAGCTGTACAATTTACCAAACCTACAACATAAACCCACCAAAAAGACAAAGATTTGAACACCCATAAAAGCTAGAAACACAAAGAAAACACAAGCCATCAATCTAAATTCCAACTACACCATTCATAACTATTAAAGCTGCCCAATTTACCAAAACAACAACATAAACCCACCCAAAAAAACAGACACCCATTAAAGTTAGAGAGAGAGAGAGAGAGAGAGAGAGAGAGAGAGAGAGAGAGAGAGAAGTGTTACCAGTGGAAAAGGAAGAAGGAGAAGAAGAAGAAGAATTGGAAGGGAGCTCGGAGACATAGATGGGGCCATTGTTGCCAAAGAGGGTGCCAGCATAGAAGGTCCCAACCATTAAAAGCAGAGCCACCATTATCATTTGACCTGATTTGGAATCAAACGCTGAACCCAGTGCAAAGCCACTCATTTTCTCTGCCTCTCTTTGCTTTGCTTCTTTCGCCTTCTCTACTCTGCTTTTGGCATTTTATCTCAAATGGGTTTTTCTTGAATTTGCAGGATTCATAAGGACTGAATCCACATTTGCAAATCTGAGGAGGCAGGAGAAGACGACACTACCACCAGATTGCTCCCATTCCCAAGCTGTGAAAATTTTTATGTTAACTGCCTTTTTTATTTTCAATTTTATTATTTATACTTTGCACCGGCAAGAGTGCACGTGTGATTCACGTGACAATGACTCCTTTTTTCCCTAGCTATTTATACTTAGGTTATCCATATAAATATATATATATATATATATATATATAAACCGAAGCCTCTAAATTTCTCACAAATTTTCACATCATCATTTTAATTTTTAATTTTTTTTAATTTTTAAAACTAAATAGTGAGAGAGTCCTAACAAGAGTCTCTCTCTTTTTTTCTCATTATTTTAATTTATAAAAAATTTTATTTTTTTAAACTAAATAGTAAGAGAGTCCTTATAAGAGTCTTTCTCTTTTTTTTCTTAATCCTAAGGTTTTTTTTTTAACGTGAGTCTTTTTTTTTTTAAACCTAAAGTGAGTTCTTAAAAAAAAAAATTCTAATGTGAGGTATAATTAAAAAAAATAATTATTATTATTTTTAATCCTAATTCTAACGTAAGTTTTTCAAAAAGTTAAAATTTTCGGTTTTACATTATATATAGTTAATAATAATGATGTGGCAAACTCTAAGAAAATGAGAATGCAATTTGTAGATCTACTATCAAGATAACATAGATTAGATTAGTAGTGGATAATAGATTTAATTGCAGTTGAGTATTACGTGAAGTTATCACCATAGAATAGCCTGCGTCGGAATGTGTTATGTGAAACTAATGATATGAAAGAAAAAGAATTTTTCTAAATCATTATATTGAACAAATTAGTTATTTTCATTCATTTTCAAATTATACATTTTTAAAATTTAAGTCATATACCTTTAAGTAAAATAAGTATTTTTACTTTTTATTTAACTATCCCATGCATCACACGGGTTAGCGACTAGTATATATAAAGAAAGAACAAAATTTAGTTACAAAATTAGTTGTAACAAAAAAAGAAACGTGGGTAGTCCCACATCACCTAAGAGTGAGTTCAAAATCGGGTATAAAGCCTTCATACACCTTACAAGAGTTACCGGCTTTTGTAAGGGGTAAGTTGTATGATATTATGCTTTTGTCCACATTCCATGTGTGTGTTATTTTGTTTACTTTCCTTCTCAAAAAAAAAAAAAAAAATTTAGTTGTAATAAATCTTACTCGATAAAATAAACATTATTACATATTTTGAAAATCTAATCGTTGAATTGCATGTTCTTTACGTTCTTAATACACATCAAATTTTGTGTTAATCAGATATTATTTACTATATGATCTATAAGCTTATATTTTATGCATAATTTTTTATAATAAAAACTTACAATTTAAACAGTATATTGATGACATAATTATTGATGTTTAATTTTCTAGAAATTTTGCAAGCATGGAGGGTATAAGAAGAAGATGTAATCCAATGGTGAATTTGTTAAAATTCATCTTCAATAAAAAGATATTGAGTAAAGTTGTAATTTTAGACTACAACTAATTTTGTAGCTAAACTTTATCCATTTAGAAAATGATATTCATTTCAAAAAAAAAAAATATATATATATATATAGAAAATGATATCACTCTCCAGTGACAAATTTATCTATATAGAGATCATTATCTTGTAAAAGTAGTTCCGTAATTAATTAAGAGCTTTTTTTTTTAGTTCATGAGGCTTGAAAAGGTATAGTAACTAGTAAGTGATTATTTGTAATCTTGTTACTCAGTTTAATCTTGTTTGTACTAGTATGTTTTAGTTTGATTAAAGTTCCTAATTGTTAATAATGTTCAATCCATGTCTTCAATTTGATTTTTGAAGTTCAACATTTTTTTTTTTAAACTACTTGTGATAACACACACCATGACACTGATATTAATTATATAACTAGTCGCAGACCCGCGCATTGCGCGAGATAATTTTTTTTTTAGGGTGATCTTATTAAATATATTTGGGCTAATAAGTAATAATACTCTCCCATTTTTTTATATTAATAACAAAATATTTTAAATTTATTCAAGAATCTGTTTATAAATATTTAACCATGGTTAGCAAAGACATTACTCATAATTGTAGAATTAAAATACAAATTTATAAAATACCAAAAGATTTGAAATGACAAATCTCTCCATAACTCATTGGGAAAAGAAAAAGGGGAAAAAAAACAAAAGACATTACTTAATATTTTGAAATACACTTTAATTTAAAATTTTAAAATAAGAGAATTTAATTTTAAAATTAAGGATAATTTTGGAACCTACCTTAAGCAGAGGTAGGTTAGTACACAATATTTTAATATTAATTTAACAAAACTTGGTTAAACAAATGTAAAGGGTGAATATATTTTTTCCTTTCAAGTTTGGAGTAGAGTGTCATTTCTTCAAACCTCAAGGAAGGGGAATGTAATTACCCCTATATTATTATTATTATTATTATTATTATTATTATTATTCTTGTTGCTGTTGTTGTTGTTAATAATTGATTTTTCATTTTTTTTTAAGCTAATAAAAACCTTACACATACCTTTTATTTATTTATAGAATATACATTTTGTTAACCTTTACATATCTTTTTTTTTAATGTAAATCTTTACATATACCTTAAGTAAACTCTATATATTTCACTTCTTTAGATGTGTAAAATCATAGACTGCTACTTCATAATGATAGTAGCTAATTAGTTTTATCACTTTTTCTTCCTAATTTCATTTATAACGTTCTTTATTATTATCATATATTTACTTGCTAATAATTTTCATAACAGAGGTGTTAAATGAGATGTAACGTTGTTTATTTGATTTTTAAATGTAATTGTGTAAGAAGCTTACTTATATATATATAAAGTTAAATGAAATGTCAAAAAAAAGATTTAAAAATTTTATAACTTTATTTCTTATGTAATTTCTATTATTACATGAGAACATCTCATTTTAGTTATGACTTAGAGTTTGATTAGTTTTAAGTTCAAATATATTGCTATGATTGTGTATAATTATTGATTATTGATTCAATTTTTTAAGTGAATGTAACAGTTGATTTTATTGTACTGTAAAGTTTTTAATGTTCTCTATATTGGTCATATTTATTTTTTATTTTTACTTATCCTTACAACCTCTTTGTTTTCCAATTAATAGTTACTAATTGGCATTTGATTTTTTTTTCTTTACCATCTCTCTCTCTCTCTCTCCATAGGCAACCTACTGTTTTCCAAAATTTGATGATGATTTTATTGCATTAAATATGCATTGTAATTTTTTTTGTCATTTAATTTTGCTACCCTTAAGTTAGTATATCCATAACTATTAGTTTCTTTGTATTATATTTGGTTTGATATCCTCATTATTATTATTATTTTTTTTAATTTAGTATTTCCCAATTGGCATTTGTTTTGTATTATATTTTTTCTTTGATGTATTGGGCTTGAGAATGAGTGTGTCCCTAGTATTACTCCACTTTGTGATGATGCTTTTATTTATTGAAATTACGTAAAATTTTTAATTTTTTAAATAAAAAGGAGAGAAAAATATAAATAATTTAATAATATGGAAGATGTGGAGAGATGAATAGTGATATTAAGGTAGAAGGTAGTGGGGAGATGAAAATATAAGGGTAAGGAAAAAGCTTGGACAAAGTGTAAATGTAAAAAGAAAAAAAAAGTACAATTTTTTAAGGATAATTTTATTATTTAAATAAAATATTCCATGTTTAATTATTAAAAATAAAAAATAGAGAAAATATAAATAATTTAATGGTGTAGAAGATGTGGTTGAATTTAAATGTTGAATAACATAAGATGAGAAGAAAAAAAAGTAAAAATAAAATATATAACAATAAATACCAATAAAGAGAACAATTGCACATAAAAGATTTTTGTTCTTTCTTATAACTCAAATTAAGATTGATGGTTTTTTTTTTTAATATGTGTTTTAGGATTGTGCTTTTTTAATTCCCATAAGAAAGTCTTTTCTTTCCCTTTTATAATTTAGATTGAATTTTGGTTTGGATTAATACTTTGTTGTTTTTGGAAATAGGAATTTGAATATGCCTACCAATTTTTTGACTAATAAATTATTATAAAATTTATTTTTTATTACTTTAGTTTTATTTAAATTTTGATTAAGTTAACACTGTAATTTTTTGATGATTTGTTATTATTATGATAATTTCCTTATTCCTTAAGAGATGAGTTGTATATTAAGCAAATGTAACACACTACAACAAAGTTAGAAGAATAGGGTTCACCTTAAAAATTATTAATGAAATACACAAAAAATATTAAAATGATATATTTGTAGAGATAAAAAGATAAATAAAAAAAGTGTAAAAATCTTTTTTTTTTTTTTTGAAAAAAGGAAAATGCTTGAAGTAATTGTTACTTTTTATATATTACACTTCACTGCATAATATTTATATTCCCACGTATCGTGCTAGTCTGCGGCTAGTTTCCTATAAAATTGAATGATTCTACAAGTCTTCTACTGGGAATAAATTCTAATCTTAGGTTGCTAAATGCAAATGTAGTAGAAACATGGTGAGAGAGAATAATGAGTTGTGTTCATGGTTAGTGTAATAAGCATGTGATATGATTGTGGGCTTCCTTTATAATAGGATCTTTTGTTACTCTTAGAGCAAACAAAATGACGACCTTATCTCCATCCAAAATGTTTTCCTATAATGACAAGTTTTATCTTTTAACCTCTAAGAAATGCAATGCAATGGCCAAAGGATAGGCCCCTTTAATATATTGTTTCTAATCAAATAAACAAAGGCTCATGTCCCCTTTATGTACAGGTTTATACAAAATTCAATTTTTTTCAATTTTTTTTTTCTCTGTAAGAAAGAACCATCAACCTTAATTAACAAAAAAAAAAAACCATCAACATTAATTAGAGTTATAAGATAGAGCAAAAAAAGGGCAACATTTAACAATTAAAGAGAAAAAAGAATTTAAAAACAAATCTAAATGGCATTAACCAATGTGGAGTTTTAAAGAACTCTTGGTTTACCTAAAATATAATAGAGAAAATAAAAATGAGACTAATACTAATTCTAGGAAACATATATAGGGAAATAGAAATAAGGATGCTAATTAAAGAACATTGGCAATATCATCAATCCCGTTTGAAGATTAATCATAGCTCTACTAATTTGCTGAATTTCAACTTGTGGATGGTATATATTCAGGCGTTCTCCAATGCCATAAAATTTCTTATTGTCTAGTTTTACTTGAATTCTTGCAAACTACCTGATTAAATTAAGTGAGAAAATGAGTATAATGATTCTAGTGTAGAAAAAAAAATTTCCAAAGATTAGTAATTTGGCATAAATAAAAGAATGTATAAAAAATTCATCAAAAAAGTGAGAGATAAAGAGAGAGAGAACCTTTTTTGAGTTCCGGCAAACTACTGGATTAAATTAAGTGAGAAATGAGCATAATGATTCTAGTGTAGAAAAACAAAGAAGAAAAAAAGAAAAGAAAGTATTCCCAAAGATTAGTAATATGGCATAAATAGAAGAATGTATAAAAAATTCATCAAAAAATTGAGAGAGAGAGAGAGAGAGAGAACTTTTTTTTGTGAGAGAAAACCATGCATAAAATGGTATAGATAGTAACCAATTTATAGTAAAAGAATGGGAAAAAAAAGAGACAAAATAAAAGAAGATGAAGAGAAAGAAGAAGAATAATATTTATGTAGAGGGTAGTGGGGAGATGAAAAAAAGAAGAATAGTATTTATGTAGAGAGTAGTGGGGAGATGAAAAGGTAAGGATGGAAAAAGGTTAGAAAAAGTGTAAATATTAAAATAAAATAAAAATTAAATGTTAAAAATAATTATAGGAAAATTGGAAAGAAAATGATAATTAGGTGGACGCTGATGTGGCTCAACTAGAGCGTAGCAACAATAAATGCTACGCTTCAGCTTTTAGTAATATATAGATGTAAGGAGAAAAAAAGAAAGTTTCTCTGTGTTTAGACGTGAGGTTTCTCTCCCCACTTGCCTCTACACAGTAGAATTAGAGTGTCCTTTCTTAGAAGGTGCCTTTGTATCTTGGGAGTAATACTATTATTCCTAGGTTTTGTTGGGTTATTTTTTCGGGGTTTTGGGAAACAGATTTAAGTGTGAGTGAGGATGGATGAGTTGGCTCAATCCTGGAATAGACTTACTCTCTCTGATAGAGAGGGGCCAGGTTGCTGTTTACTGGATGACGAAAAAGTTGAGAAGTTCTCCATTGCTGCAAAGTTCTTAACTAGACGAACCATCAATATGGGGATTATAGCTAAGACTTTCACCCCACTATGGAGGGCTAAAAATGGCTTCAAGATTCAGAGTTTTGGTGACAATAAAATTCTTTTCTCTTTTGACAATAAGGAGGACGTGGACAGAATTTTAGAGGGCGAACCATGGAGTTTTGACAAACATCTGGTGGTGATGAGTCGATATGAAAATGAAGCGCCGCTTGAAGATATTCAATTTGTGAAAACTAAGCTTTGGGTTCAGGTGCACGGGATTCCATTCAAATATATGACAATTGAGCTAGCCAAGAAAATCTGTAGCGTGTTGGAAGATTAATATCTATAGCCAGCCAAGGATCCAAAACTATATGATGGGGGTCATTTTATTCGCTTGCAGGTTTCCATCGATTTATCTTTACCATTGTGCCGTGGGAGATTAATATCCGTTGGTGAAGGAGGAAAGCAGGTGTGGGTTTCATTCAAGTATGAAAGGTTGCCGAACTTATGTTACTGGTGTGGGCGACTTACTCATGATGATAGAGATTGTGAACTGTGGATTAATAGTGAGGGCACACTTAAAGTAGAGCAGCGTGAGTTTGGACCACAATTGAGGGCACCCCCCTTCTTGGCAACAAGGAAAAATTCAATTCTGGTCCCCGGTTACTATGCAACGAAGAAGAAGGCTTTTTCAAGTTCGTCAACTGAACGTGATCCTGGTCAATTTCAGGTTCAGGCCGAGAGAGGATGCCGGAGCAGTCACAAGGGGTAATGGCAGACAAGGATGATAACATTGATGATGAAATTACATCCTCTTTAATTCGCAATAAAGAAGTTGCAAATAGAAAGGATGATACGGCTGAAACAGTCAGAATGAATGAGGGGATTGATGAGCAAATTATTTCCTCATTAATTTGCAATAAAGAGGACGTAAATAGAGGGGCTGTTACGGCTGTAAAAGTAAGAATGAATGAGGGAATTAAGATGGATTTGAAGACTCCTAACGTAATTGAATATGACGTGGAAGCAAAAATTGAGGAATTAAGTTTGGCAAAGGAATTTGGGGCGGCTACTTTTCAGGGGTTTGGAAAGAAATCAGCCAAAAGCCCTAGCTCACGTGCCACTTTAAGTTTTTCTCCAAAACTTAAAAAACCACGTGACACTCAAGTAGCTAGGGCTCCCCACACGGTTTCAACACATGTAGCCCCTACCTGGAAACGTAGAGAAAGAAATAATACAAGTGACAAAGTTGAAACCTCCAAGTCCCTTGGAAAAAAAAGAACAGCAAGTACAGAGGCAGAGCAACCCAATTCGAAAGCAAAAAGATTTCAGACGTCCTTCAGGGATGAGATTACACCTTCAGTAATGGCGGGAGCTGATGTTCAGTCCCGCCAAGAGCAATGAGTTGTTTAGCTTGAAACTGTCACGGGCTTGGGAACCTGCGTACAGGGAAGGAGCTCGTTGAAATCGTACGGGCAAAAGATCCTGCTGTAGTGTTTTTAGCCGAGACACTTACAGACGATGCAAGGCTAGAATTTGTTCAAAATAGTATTGGTTTTGATCATAGATGGGTGGTACCAAGGGTGGGAAGGAGCGGAGGTTTGGTTCTTTATTGGAAAGATTCTGTAAATTTAAAGGTGGAGGGTTTTGATAGATACTATATTGATGCTGTGATCGATAAAAATTCAGAGAATAAAATGGAGACTAACCGGGTTTAATGGTGAACCTGATACAGCTAGAAGACATGAAGCTTGGAGTAAGCTAAGGACTTTAAACTCACATTCGGAAAAGCCTTGGCTTTGCTTTGGGGACTTTAATGAAATTGTGAGACAAGATGAGAAAATAGGGGGTGCAAGAAGACCCTATGGTCAAATGCAACAATTTAGGGAGGTGATCGATGAGTGTGGTTTCATGGACTTAGGGTTTGAGGCTCGAAGTTTACTTGGAGCAAGTACTTTGAGGATGGAAGATCAATTTGGGAGAGGTTAGATAGGTGTTTGGTCACAAATAGTCGGTTCATGAGGTTTGCAAGTTCAAGAGTTTTCCACTTAACTTGTACGTCATCAGATCATGTACCAATTCTCATCTCACTCTCGGGTTTGATTCCATCGATTCGGAAAAAATTATTTCATTTCGAACAAATGTGGCTTTCAAATTCAAGTTGTGAGGAAGTGGTATTCTCGGCTTGGGGGAATGGGGTGGGCTCGGTGAGGGAGGAGATATATTGAGGAAAGTGGAAAGGTGTGGGGATGAGTTGGGGCACTGGGAGAAAAATGTTTTCGGTAATGTTAGAAGTGAGTTGAATCGGTTAAAGAAGGTTTTAGCCAAAGAGGAAAGGGCTGCAATGATTAGTGGTAACAATGTCCGGGTTAGACAAATCAAGAAAGATATCGAGGTTTTACAAGAGAGAGAAGCAACTATGTGGGCTCAACGTTCTAGAGTACTTTGGGCTAACCAAGGGGATAAAAATTCAAAGTATTTCCACTATTGTGCAACAAAGAGATTCCGGAAAAATACTTTGGAAGGAATTAGAGATGCGGAAGGGGTATGGAAAACTACTCAAGAAGATGTTGGTGAAGTCATGGTAAATTACTACAAGTCTTTATTTACTTTAACAGAGGGTAGTGTTTTCGATGGCATGCTTGAATGTGTGCCTACAGTGATTGATGAAGAGATGAATGCAACCCTATGTAAGGAATTTGAGGCGTGTGAAGTTATTAGTGCCCTCCAACAAATGGCTCTCCTCAAAGCTCCTGGACCTGATGGTATGCTGCCGCTCTTTTATCAACATTTTTGGAGCACGGTTAATCATGATGTAACTTCATCTGTTTTGTCTTGGCTGAATTCAGGTACCATACCATCTCTCTTAAATCATACGTATATTACTCTTGTGCCGAAAATAAATTCTCCTGAATTTGCTCATCAATTTCGCCCCATCAGCCTTTGTAATGTACTTTACAAAATTTACTCCAAAGTCCTTGCAAACCGCCTAAATAAAATACTTCCATTCATTATCACTGAACACCAATCAGCTTTCACTAAAGAAAGATTAATATCGGATAACATTTTGGTGGCTTTTGAAACCTTACATAGTATGAAGAGGTATAAGGAGGGCTCATATGGGTATATGGCACTAAAACTAGATATGAGTAAGGCTTATGATCGGGTGGAGTGGTATTATTTAGAGGGTATAATGAGGAAAATGGGCTTTAGGGAGAGGTGGATAAATCTTGTGATGAGTTGCGTGAAAACAGCTTCATATTCTGTTTTGGTGAATGGAGAACCATGTGGGATGATCTTTCCTACTAGGGGGATTAGGTAAGGAAACCCACTTTCCCCTTTCCCTTTCCTTTTCCTTCTTTGTACGGAGGGGCTGAATGGGTTGATTAAAAAGGCTGAATTACAAGGAGATATCCATGGTTACTCCCTTTGTAGGAGGGGACCGAAACTAATGCATCTGCTCTTCACAGATGATAGTCTTATTTTTTGCAGGTCTACTATGGAGGAGTGTGACAAGGTGTTGGACCTACTAAACAAGTATGAGGCAGCCTCGGGGCAAAAAGTAAATAGAAGTAAGACTTCATTGTTCTTTAGCAACTCTGTACCAGAAGAAGTCAAGCACAGAATAAAGGTGAAATTGGGGGTGCCGAAAATTATGCACTATGAGAAATATCTTGGGCTGCCCTCTCTAATTGGTAAAAGGAAAAAAGAGAGTTTTAACTTTATTAAGGAGAAGGTGTGGAGAAAACTTCAAAGGTGGGAGGCAAAACTACTCTCCCAAGCTGGAAGGGAAGTGCTCTTAAAAGCAGTTATCCAAGCTATCCCTACTTACACAATGGGATGCTTCAAATTGTCGGTAAGTTTGTGCAACGAGATTGAGTCCCTTATTAAGAAGTTTTGGTGGGGACAACGGGGTGACCGAAGGAAGATTCATTGGGTAAAGTGGGAGGAGATGACAAAATCAAAAACTATTGGTGGTATGGGTTTTCGTGATCTTGCCATGTTCAACGACTCTCTTTTGGCAAAGCAAGCTTGGCGGCTCCTGCATAATAAGTCCTCACTCTTTTACAAGGTATTTAAAGCTCGCTTCTTCCCAAATTCTTCAATTATGGAGGCTGCTGATTCAAGGTTGGGTTCCTATGCTTGGAAGAGCATCCTTAGGGGGAGAGATATAATTAAAAGGGGGGCAATTTGGAGGATTGGAAGCGGGGAAAAAGTTAATATTAGGCAGCAGCATTGGCTGCCAAGAAAACACCCTCCAAGGCAGCCAACTTGTCCTTTGGAGAGTCTTGAAAATTATACGGTGGACTCGCTCATAGACCCAAACTCAAGAACATGGAATGAGGAGCTGATTGATGGTTTATTTGTGGAAGAGGACGCTGAATTGATCAAGAAGATTCCTCTTAGCCGAGCTGCAACAGAGGACACTTTGTATTGGCCTTACTCCACAACGGGTCACTACACATGCAAGTCTGGTTATATGTTCCTTAAACAAGAATCAGAGATGGAAACAAGCCAACTAGCCCCACAAATTCATGATAAACTGGTCTGGAAAAAAAATATGGCAGATGCAAGTTCCTCCAAAAATAAAAAATTTCCTTTGGTGAGCGTGTCGTAATGTTCTACCTACAAAACAGGCGCTGTTGAAGAGGAAAATTACAGCTGACCCGATCTGTGAGAGGTGTCTTTCTGCTGTGGAGGAGTCCGTACATGCTGTCTGGTCTTGTCCGGAGTTGGATGAGGTTTGGGGTGCAGGCGAAGTATGGTGTTTCAGGTCTGAGGTGGAGTTTATAGATGTGAAGGAGCTTCTGTCATGGCTGATTGCTGAAGGAAAGTCACTTGAGTTATTTGCCTATACGGCTTGGATGGTGTGGAATCAAAGAAACAAAGTTTGTGTGAACCAACAAGCTGTTCCGCGCCATCAAGTGGCTGAACAAGCAAAGCAAAAACTGGTACAATTTAGAGCTGACTGGTAGAATCCTGAAGTGCAGATTACGGACAGCAATATTGGAGGCTCAAGATGGACAAGTCCGCAAGTTGGTTTGGTGAAAGTAAACTTTGATGGAGCTGTTTTCAGTGAATCAAATCAGTCCGGAATTGGAGTGGTGATTCGAGATAATAATGGAGCTGTGTTGGCTTCTTGTTCAGAGAAAATTCCTCAAGCCTACAAACCTGATGAGGTAGAGGCGCTGGCTGCTCTGAAGGCAGTGTCCTTTGCACGTGAATTGGGTTTTCAAAGTGCTATTCTTGAAGGAAATTCTCTTGGTTTGATTAAAGCTTTGAAGTCAACAGAGTGTAGCCTATCTCCAATAGGTCTGCTGGTAGACGATGTGAAAAGGGTTGCTAATAGTTTTGAACGATTGTTGTATTCTCATGTTAAGAGAAACGGCAATAGGGTTGCTTATAGTCTGGCGAAAAATGCATTACACATATCAGATTTTCAAGTATGGATAGAAGATGTCCCATCGCACATTGTTTCAATATTAGATTTGGATGTAATTATTTCAAATTAATAAACAAGTCAATTTCTTTCTCAAAAAAAAAAAAAAACATTTTTACTTAGGCTTCAATTTGTTTTCTACATACCATCAATCCGTTCATTAATTAAGTTTGATTTGTTCTGTCTACACTCAAATTAATTGTGATCATGAAAAATTTAACTTCTTGAAACTCAATATGGATGTTTGGAAAGAAAGTCTAACCATATTAGTTGTATAAAATTTAAGCTTTTTTGGGTTTTAAAGAGGTTTAACTTGAAACCCTTTTTTTTTTCTTATGTTGACGTGGCGTGGGTTGTGAACAAGATTGTGCCACGTGAGTGTCAAAAAAGAGCCCTCAACACCTCCTTTTCCCCTCTAAAATCTAAGTATAAGGTGCTTTTAGTAAAAAAGTTGAAAGCTACAATGGAAGTCTAGTGCTTTAGGTTCCAGGACACAGAGCACAACACCATTGTGGGATTTGTGGTAAGCACATTGAAGCTTAAGTTAGGGAGCAAGAATTGAATGCTCTAAGTGATTTTTTTTTATAGGTCTTCAATTGCATACCTTGAAGATGAGTTGAGGGAATATTTATACCCTTTATTGGCATGTGTTGAACTGGGAGAAACCATCATGACTCCCTTCCATTGCTTTTGGCGGATGTGACAAGCCCATTCCTAGGCATCCTTCCCAACTAGTTAGGACCCCCACCGAAAGAACAGGTTACATCACATTTAACGTTAAGTGGGTAATAAGAGTAGGTGATTAGGAGTAATTATATGTTACCATCTTACCCCTAGTTCATATGACACTGCTCACAAGTGTAATTATGCCAACTTCAAACAACTATATCTTACTCATTTAAATCTAAATTGGGTCAAATTTGAATCAGTTTTAAAACTCCAAATGTCTACTTTCTAATTAAACTTTTACTTTGAAGTGTGACCCAAAAACTATGGGTAAAAGATCAACTCTTTATGTTGAGTGCATTGAAACTTGATTGTCTTTAACTCTAGCTCAACATTTCCTGTGATTCCACATTCCTAAATCGACCTAGATCATCTAGGATCGTTTATATGTTAGATTCGAGGTAGAATTGCGTGGCAAATTATGGGATCACATAGGATTGTGATCCCAAGCATTGATCCTAAATAATTCTAGAGCAAGAAGCTTTCTAGATTGACCTAGAGAAGCAACAGGGATGAGATCATGAGAAAGGTTAGAAGAGGAGTGAGCTGGAGACTTGAGGCAGTTCTCCTTTTTGGGTATATAGAAGTGTTGTAGAAGTTGCACAGCCTTATATTCCTTGCTGGAATCTGACATGGGCAAACTAACAGGATTGAAATTTATAGGGAACAAAAATCTTATAGCTGTTAGAAGATAAAGTCATTCTTAGGGTGTTGAAATTATCTATCTTGGTTACTTTACTCATTTAGAGCTTTGAGTTGCTGTGCAAGTTAGAAGGTCTTTTTTTGACAAATATGTGCTCTTTGTGACTCATGTCAAACATTATAGCTTTTAGTTTTTATTTTTTATTTTTTTGTCACATTTTATTGAATAATCAGCATAATTTGTTTTATTTATTTACTAATAAATAAGTTACAGGATCCAAGATGAGTAAAATAATTGAGTACAAAAAATATAAACCAGTTAATTTGCTGAACTTGCATTGAGTGATTATGTTGTTAACTTGAGAATATTATTTTTACCGAATGTTCCAAAATTGACTCATTTGATACATTTTGAGTAATTTGTGTCGAGAACAAAGATGATATTTTCTTTAATTGATAGAGAAGAGATGTAGAGTATGAACTTATATTTCAACTCTTGTGCCAAAGGCAGATTGTTATACCAGAAATTCTGAATCTATAGTTTTGGTCCTCTGAGCAATGCTATTGAAATCACTTTACTAACGCAGAAGATTGTCCCTATTACATTTTCAATACTTCTCAAGCTTCATTTATTAATCTACTCCATTCTAATCAATTTAAAGACTATTAGAACATTTGAAACGCTTATTATGTAGTTGAATATAAAGAAACGTACAAAAAGAAATATGCATTACATTAAGCATGTCAGTCATTTTATAAGATATATCAGTATTTGATTTCCTGTTTTATTTTTCATTGTTTTTCCTATCATATTTTTTAATACTTCCAAGAGTATCTTGAATTGAACAGTAATATATCACAACTAGATTGAACTCAAAATAAGAGAAGTAACTAGCCTCGTTTGGGAGGAGGGCATTAAATAAAATAGAAATGAATGAAAAGAATAATTTTAGAATATTCTTCCATTCCCTTGTTTGGGAGTTTTAATGAAGGGAATGGAAAGTTCATTCCCTTATTTAAGAATTTAAGTGAGAGGGAACGGAATGAATAGAAGAGAACACTCATTCCTCTCTATTCCCTTAAAACTTCAAATTTTCTTTCCTCTCGAAATTGGGAGGAATGGGAGAGAATGGAATTAGATTTAATGATTTTTTTACTAAAACTCTCAAAATACCTCTATGTATTCAACCCTTTATTTTAAAATAGGGGTTTAACAGTAATATTATCATAAAATGATTCAATTCCATTCCTTCCATATTGCTCCCAAATAAGATTACTTACATTCCATTCATTTTCATTCCTTTCCATTCCTTTATTTTAAAACATCCAATCAAGGTTACTTAATTCCATTTCATTCTATTCTTTTCCATTCTTTTCCCTTACTTAAATACATTTCATTCCATTCCATTCCATTCCCTTATGAACTCCTAAACAGGGCGGTAAGATGGTTTAATTTGCGTTGAAGTCTACAAAATCATTTTGTATTTATTGTTTTGTATTAATAAAAAAAAAAAAAATATATATATATATATATATATATATAAAATATGTTTGCCAGCATTGTTCTTGTATTCCCAAGTAATGATTTCG
The DNA here is from genome assembly GCA_033629205.1 of Lithocarpus polystachyus. Taxonomy (NCBI): domain Eukaryota; kingdom Viridiplantae; phylum Streptophyta; class Magnoliopsida; order Fagales; family Fagaceae; genus Lithocarpus; species Lithocarpus polystachyus. The sequence continues at coordinate 8,325,220 of CM066168.1, read as the reverse complement.
TTGTAACAATGGATAGTAGTGCAAATCCATTTTCAAAAATATAACGAAACTTTAACAAAAGAATCTAGTTGCAATATATTTTAATAAAGCCACAAAGGAAGTACTAAAGTTGAAATTCAGGGTTTGGAAAATTCTCCTTTAAATCCCATAACTGGTGTATCTTCTAAGGAGGATATGACAGACAACAAAATTGGCTCAATTATACCCAATGGATTCCCATTCAAACGGTTCTGCAGTAATAACACCCAATGAAAAAGGGTATCCATTCTGTCACAGAAATGAGCTATACAGGAACATGAAAGCTCATAGCAGCCAACCTGATCAAAGCCAAAGATAAAGCCCCATCAACAGGTCATGAATCCAAAAGATTCTGATCATCCATTATTTTAACCTCTCTTTCTGTGGGGAAGTGCACTTCTTCATATCCATTCAAATCAGAGACCTTCAAATCTTTAGTCTAACGCTTGATGGCTTCACGTTTAGTCGAATTCATACTTCTCTGCTAGTTTCAAAATGCAATAACAGTTTTGACCATCTTGAAGTTGTGACAGCAGCAGAAGAAGATTAGCTATCTTATCCCTACATCTGCATACCACTTGATAATATCAGTATCTTCAAGAGAAATGAGTAACTTGATTGGCCTATGTAAAACCAGTCATCTTAACCACCTTACTAGCAAGTTCTATTGGTGCATCAACTTTCACACACAACCTCGTCAAATCCTCAACCTTGCTCTTAGCATATTCCATTCTTCTTTGTCCTCTGCTCTCGTTTCTTCATTCTCTAATGCATTTTTATTTTGGACCAGACTCAAATATGAGTCAACTTGCTCTTGGAACTTATCATAGGCATCAACCAGCTCTTGGGGTAATTGATCTCTAAAGTGCCTTAAAGAGAGAATTGCCTGCTGTGAGCATCCGATGCCATTCCCAGTGCTCTTCCAAGGACCCCAATAAATCTGGACTGCTCATCAGCCCAATTCTGAAAATTTCTCAAACTTTGTTCTCAATTTGACACACAAATTTAAACCCATCACTGTACTTCAACTTCTTAAAACATGCCGCAAGGTCCTCATCCCCAGTTTCTTTCTACTCCTCTCCAGCATTTTTCATTGGCCCAGGGTAATGTCTTTGCATGGGCATTAGAATGCAAGACTCAATTGATCAATTTAGCCTAAGAATACTATACAAATTCCAGCATCATCCTACTTAAACTCCCCAAAATCTCGTAAATCTCCTCCACTTGATGGTGTGATCTATCTGCAGAAACAAAACCATGGATCATCCCATTAGCCTCAACGCAGCTCCACCCCGGTTTCTTCTTCAGATCCTTTTCATTCATTACTCTCCTTACTTCTTCAACTTCATCCCATTGTCCAACACTTGCTTGTACATTACTCAACAAAGTATGATACCCAACATTACCAGGTTCCAATTCCAAAAGCCTTTGTGCTGTATATTCCCCAAGTTTTATGTCTTGATAAATTCTACAAGCCGCAAGAAGAGCACCCCATATCCTACTATCAGGAAAAATCACCATTTTCACTATTATAGATAAGGCCTCTTTAAGCTTTCCATATCGACCCAAAAGATCCACCATGCAAGTGTAATGATCCAAATCAGGTTGAATACCATATATCCATTTCATTGAATTATAAACTTCACACCCTTCTCTGACAAGACCAGAGTGGCCACAAGCAGACAGTAAGCTCAAGAAGGTGATACAGTTTGGTTTTATTCTTTCCGCCAGCATTAGACCAAAAAGTTCTAGGGCTTCAAGACCAAGCCCATGGCTTCCAAAGCCTTCAATCATTGTTGTCCAGGTTACTAAATCTTTGACCAATATATTATTAAAACATGCTCTAGCAGAAGAAATATTTCCACATCTTATGTACATGTTTAAGATGGAGGTTTCCATGTGTGTGGTTTCCTCCATAGATCTGTAAGACAAATTTCTTATAAAGAAGCCATGGATTTCCTTACCCAATTGCAGTGCTCCCAGATAAGTATATGCATCAAGAATGCTTCTCAAAATCTCAGCCCCAGGCTCAAAATTTGCAGCTTGCATTTGATGGAACAAATTTATGGCATCCTTAATATATCCATTTTGTATGAATCCCGACATCATAGCACCAAATGTAACAATGTTTCTAATTGGAATTTCTCTATACAACTGAGCTGATATCTCTATTTCCCCACACTTTGCATAAAAGTCTAACAAAGAAGTGAGCAAAATTTCATCACAAAAACCAGTTTTAATGGTTAAACAATGTATCTTTTCTCCTTGAAAAAGATCTCTACACTTCGCAAATGTTGATATAAGTAATGTTAAAGTCTCAATGTTGATTGCAGCACTACCCTGCATTTCACTAAAATTATTCACTAACTTTTCAATATCCCCTTCCATGGCATAATAGGAAATCAGAATATTCCAGGAAACCTCATCCTTTCTGTCAATCTTGCTGAAAAAGATTTCGACTTCTTGAACACTACCTGTCCTAGTATACATTTTTAAAACTGAATTTTGTACTGACCCATCTATTACTAACCCACTTTTGATTGCATAACCATGAAGTTGCATCCCATGGATCAAACTTTCACTGGCACAACAAGCCTGCAACATTGCCATCAAAGTCACTGCATTGGGTTCAGACTTTACCATCATTTCCTGGAACAAAATGAAAGCGCTACCAACACTTCCCTCACCAACATACCCTGAAATCATCGACGTCCAAGATACCAAATCTCTCTGTGACATAGCATCAAACAGTTTACGGGCATAATCTACATCCCCACATTTCAAATAAACCTCAATCATGGTATTGCAAAAATAAACATCAAATCCAAACCCCATTTTCGTTGAGACACAATGGACCATCTCTCCATACATTACATCACTCTGAAGCAATAAAACAGCTTGGTTTACTATTGGAAACGTGAAACTATCATGGGCAACACCCAGACGTCTCATTGTTTTATATAACAACAAAGCCGAATGAAAAAGACCCAAATCAAGATGGGACTTAATGATCAAATTCCATGCAATAGTATGAGGTTTCTCTAAGGTATTAAATACACGGACGACGCTGTGAAGGTCATGGAATTGGGCGTACAAGCTCATGAGAGTGGAGGCAACAGAGATTGGTAACAGACCTTTTGAGACAATGAGAGAAGCATGGGTTTGTCTCAGAGTTTGAAGGTCCTTGCATGAATGTAATAGCCATGAAGAAGAAGAAGAAGAAGAAGAAGAAGAAGAATGAGTATTTAGGTGATGGGTGTGAAGAAGAAGAAGAGGAAGTTGTGAAGGGAGAGAGGAGAAGCGTAGAGGATGAAAGACATGACGGAGTAGCGAAGGAATATTGAAGTTTATAGATTGAACAAACAAAGGTGTGTTCTTGTTATTGTCTGATTGATGGTGAAATGAATAAAAGAGACAGAGACTACACCGTCGTGTGTTCTGTTCTACAGTCTACAACTCTTTCCACGGCTGCCGCTCTTATTTGATTTTTGAGAAATTACATAAAAGGGCTAAACTGTATTTCTTGTTTGGCTAATTATAATGGGTATGCTCCAATCATCCATTTTAGAAAAAATTTTATAAAAAATTAAAAAAACTATCAAGAAAATTAATTACTTTTCATTTTCCCATAGATTCCAATTATTATTATACATTTGTTAAATAAGATTTCATCTATAATTGTGAAACACAATTTCATAATTGTAAATGTGTTCAATTCAGAGTGTATTACTATTAGTCTATACTATTAGTCTATTACTACTCTTGTTTCATGTTAGGTCAAATCTTTAATTCAATTCTTATACATTTTATTCTCATTTTAGAATTCATCGACTATTTAACGATTATTTTAGAGAATTGAGCAAGTTCAATGATTCTCTGTTGACCAACAAATTTGAAGGCTTAAGAACAATGAAAACTCTCTTTTTCACAAAGTTTTTGAGGCTAAGTTTTTTCCTAATTGCTCTATAATGGACTATGAATCCTCTAACAAAGGGTCTTTTGCGTGGAAGAGTATTATTCAGGTAAACATGTCATTGAGATGGGTCGGTTTGGAGGGTTGGGAATGGTCAATTAATCAAAATCAGAGAGGATAGATGGCTGCCTCATGTCTCAGGGTCTAAAGTAGTTTCCCCACCATCGGTTCTTCCCTTCAATTCAAAGGTCTGTGATCTTATTGACCAAGAATCTCATGCGTGGAAGACTGACTTGGTTGAACATGAATTCCTGCCACATGAAGCACGAATTATAATAGGCCTCCCTCTGAGCATCAAAGAGATTCCAGATAAACAAGTGTGGCTATTATCCAATCATGGGGAGTTCACAGCAAGGACAGCTAATCATCTGATGGCAAGGGCTGAGAGAAATGAATAGCCAAACTCATCGACAAGGGGCAACAATAACCAACTGTGGAAGGGCATATGGAATTTAAAGGTACCTTGTAAGGTTAAACACTTAATTTGGAGAGCAGCAAAATGAATCTTTACCAACTCTACAAACTTACTGCGAATAAATGTTGTTAGCAATGCTTTTTGTCCACACTGCAAGTCTACCTGTGAAGATATGGTACATGCTTTATGGAGTTGTCAAAGGCTTTTAGTTATTTAGGAGGCTGATGAGGAGGTGAAGAAATGTCTCAAGCATTGATTCAATCACTTTGCTGATTTTCTGGAGTTGGTTTTACTAAGAAATGACCAGGTTAATGCTAATCTCCTAGTTATATGATTATTTGGCTAACTTGGAGTAGGCGTAACTGTGAAAGGCTAGGTGAGCTCTTTACTCAAGTCACTGTGATTCGGGCAAGAGATGAATGTCTACTAGTTGAATTTCAATCAGCCCAATTCCTGCATTCTTGGCTACCACCAAAAATGACCAGAACAGCAAGGTGGACCCCCCAAATTTTCCTCATTATAAAATTAACCTCGATGGAGCCGTGTTTGATGAATTGGGAGCAGCTGGCTTAGCAGTTGTTATCCATGACTCACGTGGCTGTGTTATTGGAGCATTATCAGAACGGATTGCTATGCCTATTTCTGCTGCAACAGTTTTTAAGTGTTAGCCTGTCGAAGAGCTCTAATCTTTGCAAAAGAGTTAAGTATCTTTGAGATTATTTTCGAGGGTGATGCAGAGGTGATTACTAAAGCACTCTAGATGTGAGTCATCCAGAGTTTGGTCTTATGCTGAATGATGTTCTGGTTATAGCTGCAGAGTTCCATTTTTGTAATTTTAACCATGTTAAGCGTTTAGGTAATTCAGTTGCCCACTTTCTAGCCAGACATTCAAAGTTGGCAGTGAGCTTTAGGTTTGGATTGAATCCATCTCTGGCGATATTGCTTCTCTTGGTACTCAAGATTATCTGTAATTTCTTTCAGTATCTCATTGAATAATACTTGGATGATTGGTTTGGATTCTAAAAAAAAAAAAAAAAAAAAGGAAATCAACTACACGGCATTAAAAGTTGGTGTAACTTCTATTTTCTCGAGATGAAACCTTGCCCTTTCACTTTCGTTGAAGCTCAAGACCTAAAACTCTGTCAGGCCCATACAAAATCTCCTATAATACACCTATAAGTTTATTTCGATAAAAAACATTGTATGAAGATAATTTTTTGTGTTTTCTAGAGCTTGGTCGTATTAGAAAAAATGATTCAAAATAATTAATACTATTTTTGGTCAATTAAAAAAAATATGACTTATTTTTAAAAATTATTTTCTACTAAATATTTTTGAAAAATTAACCTATCTTACAGCAAACTAAATAAAGGAAGTTAAAAGATATTTTTCAACTCATCTAAAGATTACTACTAAATATAGAAAAATGAAATAGTTTTATGAAAAATAATTTTTGAAAAAATGACTCATTTTCTAGAAAATATTATCGCTAAAACAAATAAAGCGGTTTCTACCTTTATTTTCATGATCTAAAAATCTTTCTTGTCCAAAATTTATATATCACATACACTAAAAAAAAGTCCTCATAGATTCATGTTAGTGCATTTTAATTTAAAGTACATTAAAACTTAAATTAATTGAAGATTAATAAGGAGATGAGTTATAATGGAATTTGTTAAAGAAAGAGTTAACTTTTATGTAAGTTAAATTAAATAAATTTAGAAGATTTATCTAAAATAATAAATAACATGTAGGTTATGAGAAGGATTGGAAGACTATAATATATGACTATGCCACGAACTAATTTTATATCAAGAGTGAATGAAGAGAAATAGTTAAAGAAAAGAGTATTGTGTGAGAGAGTGAATTCAATAATACTCCTAAAAACTTGAGATATTTCAAACCAAAGAAAGCTGTTTCTTTTGGTGGAGCTTGGAGCTCAACCACTTATGCAGAGTTGGTTTGAGTTATATGACGAATTGTTGGGTTGTGGTATCCTAGAGGGAACAAGTTAGAAGTGAATTTTTGCTCCATCGGTTTCTAGGCTTTGCCAACCGCAAAGGACTTGAATCTCCTTAAAGAAAGCAAGATTTCTATGCCTCAGTCCGACATTGTTCGTTTATATTTTTATTTTTATTATAATCAAAATATCATTTTATTGGTCATTTCTCCAACAATTTTAAGGAGATTCAAAATGGAGCCAACAACTGAGAAGCCAAATGACAATGTCGGAGATCTCTACAAGACTTTCCATTCTAAGGGAGCCCATTTAAAAAGATGGAAAGCTAAGGTCCTTTTCTATCTAAGTCTTTTTAAGGTGGCCTACGTCCTCACTAAGAAGAATCCAAACAAGGTCTCTACTGATGACATGACCGAAGATGAACGTTATGGTCATCAAGAAAAAATAGATAAGTAAAAATGTCATCATTATCTTTTAAATTGTCTTGCAGATCATTTCTATGATTATTATAATACTACATATACTTCTGCAAAGAAAATTTGGAAATCTTTACAAAGCAAATATGACACCGAAGAGGCTAGTACAAAGAAATATGCAGCTAGTCGTTTCTTTCACTATTAAATGGTGGATACCAAATCTGTTGTGGAACAAGTTCAAGACCTTCAAATGACCGTGGCAAAAGTTAGATTCGAAAGCATAAAGATTGAGGACATAAAGATTGAGGACAACCTTATTGTGGCTGGTATCATTGACAAGCTATCACCATCGTGGAAAGAGTTCCAAAAATCAATGCGCCACAAGCAAAAGGAGATATCCCTAGAATCCTTGATCACTTGCATCCGCGTAAAGGAGGAAATTAGAAGACAAGATGCACTTATAACACAAGAGGGTAATGGACATTCTACCACCAAGGTAAATTTAATTTTTGCAAGCAATAACCAGCCCAAATATCATTTTCCTAAAAATGTACAATTACGGTAGACCTCATAATAGGGGCAACCCTAGTCAGGAATAAGAACCAAGAACCCCCTTCAAATAACCAACAAGTTAAAGCATGTTTTGTCTATGGCAAGAGTGGGCATATTGCTCGATTTTGCAAATTTTGGAAACATGGTTCTGTCCCACAAGCTAATGTTACCGAAGAGCCTTTAGTGGCTATGATTATAGACATTTACATGATCCAATATGTTGAAGGGTGGTGGGCAGACTTTGGGGCCAATAGGCATGTTTGCTATGATAGAAATTGGTTCAAAATATACACTCCTTTTGAAGAAGAAAAAACAATCATGCTTGGTGGCTCTAGTAAAACCAAGGTACTTGGGAGTGGTGAGCTTGAGCTGAAATTTACCTCTAGACATGTGCTCACTTTGAAAGATGTGCTATACACACCTTCCATGAGGAAAAATCTAATGTCAAGCTATTTGCTGAATAAGGCTGGCTTCAAATAAACAATGGAATCTGATCAATATGTAATCTCTAAGAAAGGATTATTTGTGGGCAAAGGGTATGCTTGTGATGGAATGTTCAAACTAAATATTGAAAATAATATATCATCTGCTAGTTTTGTTTTTACGCCGTCTTTTGTGAATTTTTGGCATGCTCATTTGTGTCATATAAACAATAAATATGTGGGAATCATGAGTAAAATAGGATTAATCCCGAGACTAACAAAAGATTTTGAAAAATGTGAAGCATGCAATCAAGCTAAAATTATTAAACGACCTCATAAAAATGTTGAAAGAAATACCGAATTGTTAGAATTAATTCACACAAATCTTTGTGAATTTGAAGGAAAATTAACTCATGGAAGAAACAGGTATTTCATCACCTTTATTGATGATTTCCCCAAATATGCATATGTTTATCTATTAAAAAATAAAAGTGACGCTTTTGAGAAATTTAAAGAATTTCTTAGAGAAGTTGAGAACCAATTCAGTAGAAAAATAAAAAGATTTAGAAGTGGTAGAGGTCGGGAGTATGAATCTATTGAGTTCAACTCATTTGTTCAGTCTTTGGGAATAATCCATGAAACTACTCCTCCATACTCACCTACATCTAATGGTGTGGCTGAAAGAAAAAATAGAACTTTGATTAATTTAACAAATTCCATGTTTATTGAGTCAAGTGCTCCTCTAAATCTGTGGGGGGAAGCAATTTTAACGGCCTGTCATTTTTTAAATATTATGCCACACAAAAACTCTAAACTCACACCTTTTGAGTTGTGGAAGGAGCATAAGCCAAATTTGGGATATTTTAAAGCTTGGGGTTGCTTAGCCTTTGTAAAATTTGGGGTTGCTTAGCCTTTGTAAATTATCTAAATTGGGTGTTAAAGCTACCACTTGTGCTTTTCTTAGATATGCAATAAACAATACAACCTATAGATTTTTTGAATATTGAAAATAATGTGATTTTTGAATCAGGTGATGCTATCTTTAATGAGGAAATTTTCCTTTTAAATCTAAAAATAGTGGGGGCAAAGAAGTTAGAGAAAATGTGTTATCTCAGCCTAGTTCTTCTACTCCTCAGTCACAAAATCATGAAAATCTTGAAATTGAACTTAGAAGGAGTAAAAGAGCTAGAGTTGACAAAGATTTTGATCCTGACTATTATGCTTTTAATGTTGATGAAAACCCTCTTACTTTTAAAGAAGCTTTGTTATCACCTGATTGTGTATTTTGGAAAGAGGCTGTGAATGATGAAATGGATTCACTAATTTCTAATAAAACATGGAAGTTAGTAGATTTACCACCTTGTAAAACAATAGGTTGTAAATGGGTCCTTAGGAAAAAGCTTAAACCTAATGGCACAATAGACAAATTTAAAGCTAGACTTTGTTGCAAAAGGTTTTAAGCAAAAAGCTAATGTTGATTTTTTCGACACTTTTTCTCCTATTACTAGAATTACATCCATTAGATTGCTAATTGCTGTTGCAGCTATTTATGATTTGAAAATTCATCAAATGGATGTAAAAACAACTTTTTTGAATGGGGACCTAGATGAGGAAATTTATATGGACCAACCTAAAAGCTTTGTAAAGTCTAGTCAAGAAAGTAAGGTGTGTAAGCTAACTAAATCTTTATATGGCTTAAAGCAAGCTCCTAAACGATGGCATGAAAAATTTGATTCCTGCATGATTGGAAGTGGCTATAAGTCAAATGAATGTGACAAGTGCCTCTATTATAAAACTTGGGAAACTCACATGTCATTATTAGCCTCTATGTGGATAACTTACTAATATTTGGCTCTAATTTGCATGTTATAAATGAAACAAAAAATATGCTTAGAAGCCATTTTGATATGAAAGATCTTGGTGAAGCTAATTTTATTTTGGGCATGAAAATTACAAAAACATGCGATGGAATTTATCTTGAGCAGTCTCATTATATTGAAAAAAAATATAACTATCATGATTGCAAACATGTTGTTACTCTTTTTTATTCAAGTGTTCATTTGTTTCCTATTAATAATGACAATGATGTTGTTAATCAAAAGAAATATGCTAGCATAATCGGTAGTTTGCGATATACTATTGATTGTACTAGACTTGACATTGCCTATGTAGTAGGAGTACTTAGCAGATTTACTAGCAAGCCTAATAAAGATCATTGGCAAGCCATTGAGTGAGTTATGAAATATATATATGGTAGCAAATTACATGGTTTGTTCTATAAAAAATATCCTGTTGTACTTGAAGGTTTCAGTGATGCCGACTGGAATATTTTGTCAAGTGATTCTCTGTCTACCACTGGTTACATTTCTACTTTGGGTGGTGGTGCAATATGTTGGAAATCTAAAAAACAAACCATTATTGCTAACTCTACTATGGAGGTTGAGCTTATAGCTTTAGCTTTAGCAAGTGAGGAAGCAAACTAGTTGAGATATTTGTTGCATGAAATTTCCCTTTAGGAAAAACCAATACCACCTATTTTATTTTATTGTGATAGCACTGCTACAATTGGTAGAGTACGTAACCGTTTTTATAATAGCAAATCTTGATCCATAAGAAGAAAACAAAGTACTGCGAGATCTTATTTGAGTAATGACATCATTAATATAGAATATGTTAAATCTTGTGATAATTTTGCAGATCCATTAACTAAGGCCTTAACAAGAGAAAGAGTTTGGAATACATCGAGGGTGATGAGATTGAAGCCCATACAATCATGAGCCATGTATGAGGATACGTAACTCGGGGACCAGAGATCCTAAGAACTAAGTTCAGTGGGAAAAATGAATCATATGATGGTTGTAAGAAAATGCATTATTAATTTTAATTTTATTTGAAAAAATATAAATAAATAAATAATACATCCCTATGGTGTAAATGCATTTATCCTGTAACATGTAGGAGGTTGAGTTTTTTAAAACTCTTAATGAACAATCTGTAGCTCTTATGAGTGGGGTGTCGAGTTACAAGAGCACCCAAGACAGATTTCACCTATGTGAGCATGGGAGTGGGGCCGCTCCCTATGAGTATTGGGCTTATTCTCAAAGATGCTCACGAAAACTAAGATCAGCACAAGGCCGTAACGTGCTAGCTAGTAAAGCTAATGTCAACACTTGGATCGTTATGTGTGAGCAATAATACTTTATTTCTCTTAAGCAGTTATAGTTCAAGTCGGAGACCACTACTGACTCTGGAGTAAAGATTGCTGATTCACTAAGTGAAGGTTCAATGCAGAGCACACCTTCATGATGCATAATAATCCCTCATTGCCCGGTAATCTCTCATTTCCTAATTTAATATTAAAATGAATGGAAGAATGTTAGTGCATTTTAATTTAAAGTACATTAAAACTTAAATTTACTGAAAATTATTAAAGAGATGAGTTATTGTGGAATTTGTTAAAGAAAGAGTTAACTTGTATTAAAGTTAAATTAAATAAATTTAGAAGAGTTATCTAAAATAATAAATATCATGTAGGTTATGAGAAGGATTGGAAGACTATATATATGGTTTTTTTTTTTTATCAAGAGTGAATGAAGAGAAATAGTTAAAGAAAAGAATATTGTGTGAGAGAGTGAATTCAATAATACTCCTAAATACTAAAGAGATTTCGGGCCAAAGAAAGGTGTTTCTTTTGGTGGAGCTAAGCTCAACCACTTATGCAGAGCTGGTCTGAGTTATACAATGAACTGTTGCGCTGTTGTATCTTAGAGGGGACAATTCAGAAGTGAATTTCTGCTTCATCGGTTTCTAGGCTTTGCCAACCGCAAAGGGCTTGAATCTCCTTAAAGAGATCGAGATTTCTGTGCCTCAGTCCGACATTGTTCGATTATATTTTTATTTTTATTATAATCAAAATATCATTTTATTGGTAATTTCTCCAACAATTCCCACCCTAACATCAAGCAACAAAAGTTAAAAAGTCAATCTAGAAAAATAAGGATATCATTTCTAATCTGGTGTAGATTTTTCCCTTTGAGAGTCCTACCAAACCCTTCCAATAATAAAAATGTTGTCTTAGATGGCATTTGAACCTTCATCGGCACCAACTGCTGGTGTAGCTGTCTTTGGTTTTGCTCGTTTTGAAACTTTGTGTTGCAATGAATAGCTTGAGATAGCTCTTTCTCCTACTGTCTCGATTCTCGGGATCGTTGAAATTGATTATAACGATTATATAAATTTTGGTTTGATTAATATTAATCAAACCAAAATTATTTCATATAGAGAACAAAAATTTTTTTATGGTTTAAGAGTGAGATTAAACAAACTGTGATGATATATATATATATATATATATATATATATATATATTAGAAATGAGATCCACTTTACCGTGATTAAGGATTTAAGGTGGTGCATGGTCAAGGAAAACTGAAATTTAATTTCTAATTTTGATTTTGGTGTTGGAGAGAGAAAAATCTGTTGGTGTGGGATCCTATGAGATTATGTGACTAATCTCAATTAACAATTTATTGAATCCAAATCTTCTGTCCCATCCTTTATGCTTCACTTTATGTTTCATGAATTAAAATTTGCCATATGTCCACTAATTTCATTAATGCCTAATTTTATGCCGTTTCTCCTTTCATTTACCTAAAATATAAATAGATATATAAATAAACAAAAACCAATACATAAAAGCACAGTAGCACCACCATCACCAACCTCCTCTAGCACCACCAACAAAGGGTCATCGGTGCCACCAATCACAGTGCCACCACTACCACTAACCTTACAAACTCCGATTTCACAAATCTCAAATCACGATTACAAAAGCAAACTCATGTCTAGAAGTGTAAATGGAGGTGGACGGTGCGGACTTGGAAATAGGAAGAAATTTTTATGGGCTTTGGGTGGCATGTGAAGGAGAAGAGAGGATGGGACTTTAAAGTGGTGAAAATATAGAGAGTTTAGTTGAGAACATTCTTTGATTTTTGTGGGTTATTCCAAGTGGAGCAGAATTGTAACGATTGAGTTTGGGTTTATGAGGGATTTGATTTAATTGGGATGAGAAGGACAACCATTTGTGTTACAGTTGTAAGCAATGAAAGTGTTTGCCAATCAAAAGGTGAAATCTATTGAAGAGCCAGATCTAAAATTGGTGAGTTTAGTGGCAGCGGTGCCATGGCCATGACTAGCAGCATCGACGACCTGTGCTGGTGGAGGATGGTGGCGGTGGTGCTGCCATGCTATGATGTATTGATTTTTGTTTTTTGTTTTTTGTTTTTTTATTATTTTATTTTAGGTAAATGAAAAGAGAAAAGGCATAAAATTAGGCATTAATGAAATAAGTGGACGTGTGGCAATTTTAATTCGTGGAACATAAAGTAAAGCACAAATAGTGGGAAGAAGATTTGGACTCCCATCTATTTTGGTTTACAAAAGTGAAAGTCTGTTAGGGGAAATTAATTGTCAATCATGATATGGTACACTCACAATAATTTTATGGCAATCAAACAATTTAGGGCTTCTTAAAAAAAAATCTCACCTATATGTTATTTTGAAAAAATCTCAAATCTCAATTAAAATAATTTTGAGGCCTTCTTTTTAAAAAGAAAAACTATAAGCTTTACTAAAGATAATGAGGCCAAATCCGCTAGAAATATAGCTTCAACTTCTGGTTGAACTTTCCATCTAGACTACTAAATTTTAGAGGTGTTAAATGGGTGGGTTTGTGGATGGCATAATTGAGTTGGATATATAAAACTCATTTACCCATTAAAACCAATTTAACTAATTGCTTCTAACCCAAACCCAACCCAACCCAACCCAATTATTATGGTAAACCCCAACCCACCTAATTACCCAATTATCAAAAATGACCAAAATACCCCAAAATCTAAAAATTACCAAAATAACCTTGAAACCTAAAAAATGATCAAAATACCCCCAAAATCTAAAATTACCAAAATACCTCCAAAACCCCAAAAATTACCAAAATACCCCTAAAACCCAAAAAAATAACCAAAATACCCCCAAAACCTAAAAATTACCAAAATACCCCCAAAACCTAAAAATTACTAAAATACCCCCAAAACCCAAAAAATGACCAAAATACCCTCGAAACCCAAAAAATGACCAAAATACTTCTGAAACGTAAAAATTACCAAAATACCCCCCCAAAACCCAAAAAATGATCAAAATACCCCTGAAACCCAAGAAAATGACCTAAATACCACTAAAACCTAAAAATAACCAAAATTGCCCCCAAAACCTAAAAAATGACCAAAATACCCATAAAACTTAAAAAATTACCGAAATACCTCAAAACTTAAAATTACCAAAATGCCCCTGAAACTTAAAAAATGACCGAAATACCTCCTAAACTTAAAAATGAAAAAAAACGAAAAACCCCATTCCTACCAAAATATACTTAATAGTTTTTCATTTCAGTTCAAGTTTAAATGTTTTTTTGACACAAAATTAGCAACTGATTAAACCCAAATCTTTAGAGAAGTGGATAAACCATGTTCTTAATTATTTTCACCTTTATTGAAGTAAGGTGTACATGTACCTTTTTTTTTTTTTTTTTTTTGGAGAAGGTGTACATGAACTTGAACATTTAAATAGTACTAATATATGTTCTGGATATGCCATGTGCTTGTTTTGTAGGATTTACAGTGCTTGTTGCCCACCAAAAAACCAATACACCGAGAGCATCACTGATTTATTAGGCACAAGTAAAATCAAAGCAAATACATATCCATAGCTCCAAACATATAAAACTTTGGTATTGTAGGCTGGTGGCTAATCCAAAAAAGAGCATGATATTGTACTAATGCCTAAGGCAGCACACTGTTTACTTTACTAAAAAAGAAGTGGAATAGGCAAAATGTGACATTCACATTTAAGACTAACGTTGTTGAATGGCGATCCTTCTATAGTTTTCAGTATTAAGATCATTATCAAAAATGTTTTCCTTTTTTTAATTAGTTGCCAGTGACATTCCTTAAAAGACAATCAGTCACACACACACAAAAAATGGCAGGGTGGATAGGAGCTCCTATGAACACAAACTTAATAGTCTCACAGTTGCTAGAAGCTTTGCAAGCATTCTCTTATTCTCCCTTACTTTGTAGTTGAATGAACCATGGTAAATGTTAAGAACAAAGGGACTTCAACTTTATTAGCAGTTGGGAGTTGTAACTAGAAACTATCAATTGTATGCCATAATAAAACCAAACAAACTACATCATACAAATGAGAGCCCTTTATAAAGAGGTCCAAACATTAGTTTGTGGTACATAAAGTACATCAAGGATTTTGGTTCTCCGTCATTTAGACAAGCCATTAGTCAAGCTTATTGGCTACTCTTAAGGTTGAGAAGTTGCTCTGGAATGCATGTTAGGAAGTAGATTAAATTTCTCCAATTACAACTATGCATAAAACCACACCTTACACAACAAATCAAGAAACTAAGACTACTAATATGAGAAGTCCTACAATACAAGGTGATAATTGTTAGGATTAGTGCCCTTAAATCCTATTGTATAATGTTATATATGATATTATGTATGACTTAATGTTGTGATTAATAAAGTTGTTTTATTATTATCTAAAATAATAGTAACATGAATATTTGGACATTATCATATAGTCCATGAGATGAATAGTATGTGATTTATGTGATTTAGTCACAGAAGATATAAGTCACAAGTTTTTTGTAAACTCAAAATTTTCATTCGTAGTCGGTGATGAAATTGGGCATTTCATCTGCGAAGACTATAACATATCAAGTAAGATGCTTTGTCTTGATCATGGAAGTAGAGACTTCTAGTTGATATGTTAATATGTTTTAAGAGTTAAGACATATTGAACTGGACCACTGTGAGATTTATTATTCTCCTAACGATTGTCAAATGAATAATAAATCTCACGACTTCTATTTACATAAACTCTTAATCCTGAGAAAATAATTGCTTTGATATATCAGGAGTGAGACTAAAGTCACGGTCAAAACCTCAGTATGTTAGGCAGTCACATTTAGTATTGATGAAACATATATTCTCAAGATGGAATTCATAATCTCTTAACGGAGATATAAAATATTCCTTTTAGATAAGTTTAATAGGTTTGGTTATTCAGAATGTTAGGCCTAACTACCTTGGTAATGAGTTACTAAAGTATATATTTATGAAATTGAATTTCGTAATTACATGATGAATAACTTAAAGGATTAAACTGGATACTCAAGGATTAAAATGTAGTAATCTTCAAAATAGCAGTCTACATTCATGACTTTGTATTACTACGAATATTTAATGAAAGGGTTGTATGTATAATAAAGTCTTGGGATATAATTTATTAATAAGGTCTAGAGTGCAATTATATTTATATAGTGGTATTAAATATAATTAATGGTAATTGTAGGCTTGTCAAGAGTTGACAGAAAAGCCCAAGGCTCATTGGAGCTAAAGTCTTATTTGTTCCTTTTTGGTCCCACTCCTAGCCACATACTAAAACCCAATTAGAATGACCCAAGAGGCTAGCTCAATTATATAATCAATTACAAGAAGAGAAACATACAGAATTTTGTAATAGAATGAAATGGTTTGTATGCAAGTGTTGAACACTCTCTAATTCTCTCTTGAACACATTCACGGAAACTGATTAAGAGACCACACTTTTTGGGCACAAGTGAAATTGGAGTGAAGATTAAAAGTGTTTCCAAGTACTTTTAATCTTTGTTTTTGAATTTCACCTCACCTAGGTACACTATCTTGTTCTTATATTCTAAAATTTACATAGTACATGTTATCAATTGCAAATGAAGTAGATCCGTTAATTTTCAGCTGCGTATGTTTTGTATGCGATACAAACATGTATTTTTCCATCAATAATAATCAGCTTCAATGTTTCTTCTCAACACTTACATGCAATTTTCCAGAGTGCTTGTTTGATCATTCCCACCAATGCAATTGTTGCACCTCGAAACTGAAACCAAGTTAAAAGAATCAACATTTATAAACACTGACAGTGTGCACTTGGAAGCAACTTAAAGTAAAATCAGTCCTAATGGCCACTATGGTTCTGATATCTCCCTTATAGGACAACTTTTTAGAGTGCAGCTATAATGGCTATCATTTTGAAGTCATGCCAAAATGAAATGGATAATAGTATCTGAAGTCGAAGTTAAATAGAACCTTATCACCTTCGCTTTATTTTTTATCATGGATTATGCAATTAGAAACTAAAGTACTCATGATGTGCTGAAATCATCAGTGAGTTGTAGGCTCCAATGCGCTTCAATGGGTACCTATGGAATAAGAATAAGTAGACCAAATAGAATGTACCGGTGTGGTACCGACCAAGGACCCTCCAAAGGTCAAGTTAGTGAATGAGAAATCTCTAAGAACTCTATAGTGAGAAAGCTAGGGATTTTCAGCGTACATGAGGAAAGAGAGGGTCTGGTGCTTATATAGTGGTGAGTAACGAATCCCCTAGAAATAGGGATCTTTCCTTGCGGAGGGTATTTGGTGTTAGAATTTTCGTGATTCCAGGGTGTCTTTCCATATAAGGAAGACACGTGGGCGTGATATGGCCTTGGTACATGATTCGCAAGATATTTCCTTGTCATAGAACCCACGTGGAAATGTAGGACCCATCGGTTTTCTCCGTCTCGTCGGTTTTTGTGGTCAACCGTCGCTTCAACTTTCCCATCGATATGGGACAAATCCATTAGCTTTGGGGTCATCCTTTTAAGAGGGTCCTCTGTCGCCTTTCCATGAGGCTAACGACCTTGCCAGGGTCGTCTACCCTTATGACCTTCTGTTTATGAGCCTTTTCTGAAAATACCCCTATTAGCAGCCCCATACTCCATGGTTTCGTCGTTCTCAGCCGACAGGCCGTGGAGTACCGAAAGCATTAATTATGGTTTTTTTCAAAAAGGGCATTATTAAATGTCCTTAATCAATCTTGTCATGAATGCTAGGTGACACGTGGCGCTAGCTGGTTGGCCTTGTTCCTAATCATAAGCATGGCTTCGTATTCCATGCCCCCTTATTCTATAAATAGTTCCTCACCTCCTCCTCATTTTTCCTTTACTTTATCTTTAAGAGCCTTGTGAGATTCAGAGCTGCCGCACCGTTATTCAAGTTACCTGTCATATATTGTCCGTCGATTTTCAAGGGATTTGTCACTTTATTCCTTCGTCTGTTTCTTCCTATAAGTTCCTTTCTCTTTTATTTTTTATTTCAAATTTTGCGAATCGACGTATTTTTTGTTTTAAGACCCGTCAAAATAGGTTATTAGAAAACATCCATCACTTGTAAGTGGATAGATGTCAGATAGAGAAGCGACTAGTGAACTGTCGTTGTCAGTTGGTAAAGGTGCCAGCTATGACGAGATCTATCCATTAGGGTGCAAGCCCGAGGAAAATTTCCCTCGGTCCATAGAAAGGGAACCGTTTATCCATTCCCTCAATGATGAAGAGGATGAGGAGGAAAAGAATGAGGAAGACGTCGAGAGAGATGAGTATAACGAGAGGATGAGGACGAAGAAGATGAGAAGGATGAGGAAGATGAGGGGAACCAATATGAGGGAGTAGAGTCGATAGGTCAGGAGGACGGGGGTGCCCATCCCTTCATTCTCCCTTCAATATGGACAGTCAACGACTTCTACCCAATGATGTTTGATAAGGTGTTCAACACCCTTCGAGACCGTTACCAAATCCCTGAGAATTTTCCTCTCCGTCTACCCAGAAAATTTGAAATGTGCTATTCTAGGAAGACTGCAGATGTTGGCCAACTACTTGGGCCTGTCCTTCAGCCAAATTGCTCCCAACGCTTGAAGAATATTCATTGAAGCTGAAGTAATCTGGGGTCAGCTTAGTGGTAGGAATTGTCGGCTTACCCTTAACGAGTTTTTCTATTACTACAAGCCCTAGGACATCTCCTCATCTTAAGGGATTTATCATTTTCTAGCGAGGAATAAGTTGCTTAGGCTACTGTTGGATATGCCCAATTCCAACAGAAATTGGAAAAATAGGTACTTTTTCATCTAAGGGACGGACTGGATGTGTAGACGGGAGGAATGGAATAGCATGCCCAATGGGTTTGACAACACATGGAGCATTGTGAGGGAGGCATATATGCTGTCGTCTACGTCCTTTTACCCTTACCTTAATCGTCTCTGTTATGCATCTAACATTATCTATTTTCTCTTCCAACCCAGGTTCGACTGCAAATAACTGACAAGCAGGGGCCTTCATCCATCGTGTTCTGGAGATTACTTTTGAACGAAGAAAGTGGATGGATCTCGTCACTCTAGACACCCTTCACAAGAATTGTGGTGCCCTGAATCGACGCCTGTAGCTCATCGATTAAATGTCTTCTCTCGTCGACGTAAGTCCCAACTTATCATTTATTTTAAACGATCTATTTTTCTTACTAACATCAATTTTGCTTTACAGAAATGGAAGCAGGGAGACAAAAAGCTTTGGTGAGGAAGGTCGTCGCTGTGTGCAAGCAACAGGGGCTAGCTTTAGGGTCGACCCCTAAGGGGGCCAACAAGGCCACTTTGAAGAGAAAGAGCGATGGTAAGGACAACTGTTCACTTAAGAAGGGAATGGGTCCATCTACAGAAAATCACCAACCAAAGCCTCAATTTCCTCCACCTCCTCGTCATGGGGCTGGTAAAGGACTGATGACCGGCAAAGGGCCCGTTATTTCTGACCCCGTTTATGGGCTGGTCACTCACAAGGACTATGCCGTCGCGATGGTCAACTCGATTATCAAGGATTCGGACTTAGATCCTTGTAGGGAGCTTTCGTTGAAGGAATTGGGTGCTTCTAGCCTCTTCGACCTGTCCATGGTATGTTTTCATCATTCACGGTAATTAGTTTTATTTTTTGGCGTTATCGTTCTAACCGTTGGTTTTTGTTTCAGGCACTTGTGCGCATGAAGGTGCTATAGGACAGGTGTGTGGCTAGCAAAGGGGTCATCCGACGATGTTGAAAGCCTCAGGAGATACAGCTACAGGAGTGGGTGTAGTACGCGGAAGTCATCTGTACCCTCAACGAGGACCTTACAGCAAAGACTACTGCACTTGCGGAGGAGACCCGTCAATGGGCTGAGGTGGAAAAGGCGAAGACCAACTTGTCGACGGAGTTGGCTACTCTTCATGAGTAAATGGAGAAAGCTAAAGCTGACGCCATGGCGGAGTTCCGGACCTCACAGCCTTACTTTGATGCGTGCAGTGTTTACTATGGAGAAGATTTTGACGACTGCTTAAAACAAGTCGGGTCCATCTACCCTGATTTGGACTTGTCCACAATTACCATAGATGACACTGTACCGCAGACACCCGAAAGAGATGACACCGTCAGTGATGAGCCTAACGATTCTACCCACATTATTGAGCAAAAGGCGAAGGACAAAGACGTGGTCATTGCCCAGCCCGTTCTTAGAGGCCCCGTTACTCCCGCAGTCTCGTCTACTGTAGATCCGTCTGCTGAGGGTGGTCAAGATATCGTGAACTCGTCTTCCTCGGATGCTCCCCTGTCTTAGTTTTTTTATTTCTTAACTTGTATTTAAGCATTTTATCTTACTTTTTAAACAATAGTGTATGCCCCTTCGTTTTTGGGCTTTGATGTAAACATTTTACCCTCTATAGGCTTTTATCTACTATCTTTTTCTTTTTATATCCGTCGCTTGCACTTGATTTTATGTGTTGTTTGAATATGCCTTTGTCATATGTGAGTTCTCAATATTTCGCTTTACCCATCCGTCCCATAGAATTTTAGGATAATTTTTGTGGGCTGGGTACCCATCGATGTCCATGGTCGCCCGTCCACCCCATAGGTAAGACTTAGGACAATTCTTGAGGATCATGTACCTGTCGGTATCTGTGGTCGTCCGTCCACCTCGTAGGTAGGACTCAGGATAACTCTTGAAGACTAGGTATCCGTGGTTGTCCATCCACCCCGTAGGTAGGATTTAGGATAATTCTTGAGGACCAGGTACTTGTCGGTATCCGTGGTCGTCCGTACACCCCGTAGGTAGGAGGACTTGGGATAACTTTTGAAGACCAGGTGGTCGTCCGTCCACCTCATAGGTAGGGCTTAGGATAACTCTTGAGGACCAGGTACCCGTCGGTGTCCGTGGTCGTCTGTCCACCTCGTAGGTAGGACTTAGGATAACTCTTGAAGACCAAGTACTCGTCGGTATCCCTGGTTGTCCGTCCACCCGATAGGTAGGACTTAGGATAATTCTTGAGGACTAGGTACCTGTCGGTATCCGTGGTCGTCCGTCGTAGGTAGGACTTAGGATAATTTTTGAGGACCAGGTACCCGTTGGTATTCCTGGTCGTCCGTCCACCCCGTAGGTAGGACTTAGGATAATTTTTAAGACTAGGATATCGACACCTTCGTCCACCCTGTAGGTAGGACTTAAGATATTTGAGGAGAAGAGAAAAAGAGCAATGTTTTTTATAATTCCTCCAAGTCATATTAATAGTAGCGATGTCCAAAAGGAAACTTAACATCCTAACATCTTTTGATGCTTAAAACCAACAGAATCATAAAAAAGAAAAGGTAACATAAGCAAAGAAAAGATAACATAAGCTGCATCCGACCACTATGGTAGTATTTCCTCAGGTGCTCAGTGTTCCACGAGTGATGGAGCTTCTGCCCATCAAGGGTTTCCAAGTAGTAGGTCCCTTTCTACGGCAGTCAATGATTTTTTAGGGTCCCTCCCAATTGAGGTACAGCTTCCCTTGTAAGGGATCCTTGGTGGCTGTTGTTACCTTCCTTAAGACTAGGTCCCCAACCTGAAAATGACGAGGTCTGACCTTGGTGTTGTAGTGTTTTGCCATTAGGTCCTGATAACGAGCCACCTTTTGTTCTACCGTTGCTTTGACCTCGTCAAGGAGGTCTAACTGCAAGCGTAATTCGTCTTCATTCTTTTCTTGGTCATGGTGGGTACTCGATAGTTGGTCATCTCTATCTCTACAAGGATGATAGCCTCATGCCTGTATGCTAGGCAGAAAGGTGTCTTTCTTGTAAGTGTGCGAGCCATTATTCTGTATGCCCAAAGAACACTGGGTAACTCATCTGGCCATATACCCTTTGCCCCCTCAAGCCAAGTTTTGACCATCTTGAGCAAGGATAGGTTTGTGACTTCAACCTGTCCGTTGGCCTAGGGGTGAGCTGAAGAGTAGTGTTTTTTTGATTCCGACTGTTTGCAAAAATCTCTGAAAGCATCATTGTCGAATTGCTTGCCATTGTCAAAGACGAAGACCCTGAGAATTCCAAAGCGACAAATGATGTTTTTCCAGACGAAGCCTAGGACATTTTTCTCGCTGATAGTAACCAGTGGCTTTGCCTCAACCCATTTAGTTTAGTAGTTGATCCCTACGACAAGGAACTTGAGCTGCCATACAGCAGGAGGGAACGATCCCATTATATCCAACCCCCACTAGGCGAACGGCCAAGGGGTGCTCATTGGTGTGAGTTCCTATGTTAGTTGTCATATGATATTACTAAAGTGCCGGCACCTATCACACCCCCGTACGTAAGATTGGGCATCCTTCTGCATGGTGGGCCAATAGTATCCAGCTCGTACCAGCTTATGAATTAGTAAGCGTGCCCCCAAGTGGTTCGCACATATTCCTTCGTGCACTTCCCTTATGACATAGTTGGCTTCGTAAAAGGCCAGGCACCTTAGATAAGCATGAGAGAAACCCCTCTTATAAAGGACGTCCTTAATCATTATGAAACATGCAACTTGTACCTTCAGTCTGCGGGAAGCATTGCAATCATCTAGCAATGTCTCATCTTTGAGGTAGGATATGATGGGCGTCATCCAGTCAGTCCCTAGAGAGATGACCTATACTTCTAACTCGTCAATGGCAGGGGTGTATTGAACAAAGGATAATACCTTACTAGCGATGTTCGTATACTCTGCGAATGCATCCTTTGCTAGTCAGTCTACTTGCTTGTTTTCCTCCCTCAAGATCTGTACAAACTTGAGTACAAACCCATCTCTTGTCTTGCTCTTGACCAAGCTCAGATACTTCTTTATCTGCTCTCCCTTTGCTTCATAATCGCCAGTGATGTGTCTAACCACAACCTGCGAGTCGCAATGCACAATTGCTGACGTGGCCCTTGCTACTTTGGCTAAGTCGATGCCCAAAAGGACTGCTTCGTATTCTACCTCATTGTTAGTTGTCAAGAATTGAGGCAGACGTCACACTCTACTGTATCTCATTCTGATGTTTGTAGCAGGACCCCAGCTCCACCTGCCCATTGATTAGATGATCCGTTTGTCCACACCATCCATGTCGTTGGTTCTTCTTCAACTTCCCCGTTCATAAACTTTGCAACAAAATCAGCTAGCACCTGTGCTTTGACTGCAATTCATAGTCGGTATTAAACGTCAAACTCCCCGAGCTCTACTTCCCATAGGACCAGTTGTCCGGCCACCTCCGGGTTATTCATTGCCTTCCGTAGTGGCTTGTTGGTTTGGACCACTATGGTATGTGCCTGTAAGTATGGTTTGAGTTTCCGTGCTACTGTGATCAGTGCAAAGGCCAGCTTCTCCATTGGAGGGTATCATCTTTCTGCTCCTCGCAACGCTCGGCTAGTGTAGTAGACGAGTAGTTATACTCGGTCTTCCTCCCTCACCAGAGTGGAACTGACAGCTATTTGGGATACGACTAAGTAAAGGGAGAGCTCTTCCCCAAGTTTGGATGGGCTGAGCAGCAAGGGAGACGTGAGTTAGGTCTTCAGCTCTTTGAAAGCCTTATGGCACTCGTCAATCCACTCGAAAGCTCTCTGCAGTACCTTGAAGAAGAGTAGACACTTATCCATTGCTCTAGAGACAAACTTGTTAAAGGCTGTAACCCTGCCATTCAGGCTTTATACCTCATTGATGTTCTTTGGAGTGGCCATCTCCATTATCGGCCAAACCTTGTTGGGATTGGCCTCTACACCACATGGTAGTACTTGTTTCTGGGTCTTTTTTTTAGGTTGCCCTTCAGCTTGTCTGGCCATGTTAACGCCGCGTCGTCTCTTATCTACATGAGGACTTGATCTAGCAGGGCGTTCAGGGGAGTGAAGTTTGTAGTTCTCCCTAACGGGGGTCTAAACCTTCTGTCATCTCTTCTGTCTTTTATTCGGGCCGTCTTCCTTCCTCAGTCTAGGTGAGGGTCGTCCTGTCTTTCTCTCTTCCTTGGTTGGTCTCCCTATGCTATCATCTCGTCCTCAGCATTCATATACTTCATGACCTTGTATAGCACTTCAGCCATCGTTTTCGGGTCATTCTTGTAGATGGAGAATAGAAACTCTCCTCGTTTTAGTCCACTAGCGAAGGCGGTGATAAGAACCTTGTCGTTGGCTTCATCGATAAGAAGGGCCTCTTTGTTAAAGCAGGTGATGTATGACCTCAAGTTTTCGTCTTCTTGTTGCTTGATGTTTACTATGGCTACAAAGGATCGTTTGTGTCTTTGCCCTTCTATGAAGTGTGTAACAAAGTGCCCACTTAATTCTTTGAAGGTGGAGACTGTGTTTGGGGTAAGCTTGCTGAACTATACCCTTGCTGGCCCATTCAGCATGGTAGGGAATGCCCTACATATAATCTCATTTGTTGCTCCTTACAGGTACATGAGGGTTTTGAATGACTCTAGGTGGTTGAGTGGATCCTTTGACCCGTCGTATGTTTCTACTTGCGGCATCCAAAACTTCGCTGGGCCGGGGAAAGATGTTACCTCGGTGATGAAAAGGGAGTCAGTCCTGTGGACCAACTAATCCAAGTTGGTAGTGATAACGCCTTAAAATGTATACTTGTTATATATTTATGTGGGTGTTATCTCCTTATTACTATGCTTAATTCGTATAATTAAGTCATGATTTGCATTAGTCCTTATTATTTATCTTTACATAATTTCTTGAATAAGAAGTCATTCATTGTATGTAATTTTTTACTTTCAGGAAATTATGTGAAAAAGATGAGTTTACAGGAATTTGTGAGAGAATGAAGGCCAAACTAGAATTAAAGTGGAGCTAAAGGACCATGTTTAAATGTCTAAGGAGGTGCAGCTGGAGTGCTTGGATTGTCTACCAAGATTGGACGCTTCAAATAAGGAAAAAAATCAAAGGGGTAGAATCTGAAAAGGAAAAATCTGATTTTAGCACTGATCAGTATTTTGGGCGTATCTCTCTCATAAAAATTCCAATTGACACAAGGCCAGATGGGTTGGAACCGTGACTTAAATATCTACAACTTTCTAGTTTTGAGTTTTTCGAAATTATGAATTTTTGAAGGCCGAAATTAACTCACAAGTTACCGCTGTAAACCTGGACGGAAATTAAAATAGAAAAGTTTTTATTTTCTTTAGACACTTGGACATTAGGGTTTGGAAGGGAGGCTGTGAGAACAATTTTGGGGAGATAAAACCTTGTATTTTCCTTTCTCTAATGGCAACTTAAACTCTTTGCTAGGGCTAGGGGCTATGTTTCTTTTATACGGTATTCAATGTGATTCTCTCTAAGATTTTAGCTAATAACATATTTGATTGTTCAATTAGATTTCTTTTTGATGTATTCATTCTTCCATGCTTTCAATAAGTTCAATAATGTTTTTCTTATTGTTTAGATGAATTTCTAATAGTTTCAAATGGAAATCAAGTTTTAAAGTGAATGGGTTTTTCTGAAAACTTTTCTAACCGCATTATTAATCGAGGTTATAATGCGTTCTTAAATTGTCTCAGTTTAACCGAACCATAAGTTTTTAATTGTATAAGAACAATCAATTATGAAATATATATTTTCTTAGATTACAAAGAATCTCATATTGATATAGGGAAACACCCCGATGCCCTAGTATTTACATTATTGATTTAAATCAGTTTTTATTATTATTCTTGTTAACAATTACCAAGCAAAAATATTTTTCTTCTTCACCCAAATTGTTATTTAATTATATTGTCTTTGAATTTACCTTGCTCCTTGTGGTTCGACCTCGGTACTCCGAGAATTATATTGCTACAATCTCCTGCACTTGGAAGTGAGCAAGTAGGTAGATACTCGTCCCCTCATAGCATTCATCATCATGTCCTCCTTCTCCTTCATCATCTACATCTCTTAGGCCATACACATCGCATTGACTTCTATTTCGAAGGGACGGCTAGTGTCTTCCGGACCGTCCCTTCTATTGGGTACGTTGCTCTCTTCCTAGTCTTCCCTCTCTTGCCTGCCCTTTGTAGGTAGGTAACTACCATTTTGCTCGTCGGCATCTCATTCGTCATGTGGGCCTTCCTAGCGTCTCTCGTTCCTTTGGTTCAGCTGTTGTTCCAACTCCTAGTTATGTTGGGTAAGTCGCTCTACCACTACAGCCAGGGTTTGCACTTGCCTTTCCAGGGCATTGGGTGGATTCCCCATTTCCTAATTGATGGTAGCCATTGCACGTGTCTGCAACTCTTTCGTCTTAAAATCATTGATAGTCCCCACAGACGGCACCAACTGATGATGTGCTGAAATCGTTAGTGAGTTATAGGCTCCAAAGCGCTCTAATGGGTACTTGTGGAATAAGAACAGGTGGACCAAACAGAAGGCACCAGTATGGTACCGGCCATGAAGTCTTGATCACATATCTGACTTATGCTTAGCAGGTTCACTCTCAGACCTTTTACATATAGAACATTTGCAATGTCTGGCAGTCCAGGTAGAGATATGATTCCCTTCCCTTTAATTTGTGACTTGCTCCCATCACCAAAAGTGACATTACCACCTTTCTTAGACTCGAAAATCTTGAAGAGAGATCGCTCTCCAGTCATGTGTCTTGAGCAACTGTTGTCAAGGTACTACAAACATGTGTCCATAACCTTAAATGCGGACTTCATCATGAAGCACACTTCGTGCTTAGATGACAGATCAGTGGGAATGGTGTTTTCTCTCATCTGCCTTTTATAAACTAAACCTTTAACTTTCACTCTTCTCAGACGAACTCCTTTGTATATTTTCATTCTGAGACAGTCTGGTTTCTTCTTTGTCAAGCTGAAATCTTTTCCAATAGTCATCATAATAGAATTCAAATAACTTTTAGACTTGCATTTTCTGATACACTTAAACAAGTAGAGATTAGAAAAATAAGATGTATTTGAAAACAAAGATCTCTTCAGGCCGGTTACAGCCATGACAACAGGGGTCAATGGATCATACAGTAAAGATTAAAACCTAACCAGAGTGTGTCTGCTCTGATACCACTTGATTAGCCAAGAAAGTATTGACCCCTTGTGATATATTAATTGATTAATTACCCAAGTTTATTAATTAATCAAATTAACATGCAAAACGCGTGGTAGCACAAACAAATCACCAATTATCTAAAGTATACAGCGGAAAATAGATTGACACGGTGATTTGTTTATGAAAGGGGAAAACCTACACGGTAAAAACTCCACCGGGTGATTTTAAGGTCACCACTCCTGAGAATCCACTATTATCAAAACAAGCGGTTACAAGTAAAGGAATCCCAGTACCTAATACCAACCTACAGTTGAACCCTTACCGCAATACCCAATTGGACTTATTCTATAGTGACAATCTCTCCTTTCAATGCATAGCTCTCAGTACGTGACTAACTAATTGCACAGATCCCAGTACGCAACTTGATCACCAACTTAAGAAGGATGTTGGCTGCAAAGTTCTTTAGTTCATCTAGACGATGAAGATCAAGAAGTTGCTTGGTCACAAAACCCTACAGTGCACAAACACAACAGCTTCTTCAAGAGAAAGATGAACTAGGGCAAATTCTGTCTCCGATCACAATTTGCATGAACAAAACTTTGCCTCACATTTGCGCAACCTTTGACAGCCCTTAAAATAATCCTTATATATGTTTGGGGTTATGAGAAAAGAAAGCCCAAACATAAACCCACGGATTGAATTAAAATCAGCTCTGAAAAACTGAGTTTCATAAACCTCGATAGATAGCCGTCTATCGAGCTAACTATTGAACCATAGGCTTCAGCAACTTTTAAATCTCGATAAATGCTAGCTGTCGAGTTTTAAAATCTAGCATTTTCACACTTGATTCTTGGACAGACTTGCATGGCTTTAACACTTGAACTTGAAGCCTTGTTCCTTGAAGTATTAAACACATCATAGATCTACCCAATTTCAAGTAAAGTGCGTTTTATCAAAGGATTAGCCAATTACATAAATATTGACATATGTTCCTAACATCAAATCACATATGTCCTAATAATCTCCCCCTTTGGCAATCTGTGACAAAACCACAACAAACAAATGAACATATGTGAAAAGTCATAAATCACTCAACTCATATTCACTTGTTGAATACAAAAAAATCTATGCTAACACAAACTCTTGAAAAATTTTGCAAGAAGAGAGTTTATGGCAAGTAGACTTTGACAATCTGTATATCTAAACAAAACTCATCAAGGCATCTTAGTGTTAAACAGAAATAAAATATTGCATACAATAATATAAGAAACATGTGCATAAAGAAAGAAATAAACAACACATGTAAAGATAGGTGAAAGAAATGTAATAACAACCCCAAATGTATATATATCAACAAGTACAAGGTTTGCTATCACAACATGATCACAAGATCTAAGATACATGAACAATGTATCTAAAATAGAGAGAGAGAGAAAAAAAAAAAGATACATAAAGTCTTTACTACATCCCTCAAAATATAAACACTCCCCCTAAAAAAAACCTCCTATACTAACCCTCCCCCTATGAGTATGACTACTCTCATATCCAAAATTACTTCCCCCTTTTTGTCACGAGTGACAAAGGGTAAGTACATCAAGTAGACATCTCATCAGCAATGGAAGAGCTAGCATCATCAGTATCAAAAGCATCAGCATCAGCATCATCGTCCTCATCCTCAAAAGCCTCTGGAGTAGGAGGAGGAGAAGCAATGAAGCCACCTATGACAGCCTGTCATCGTGCAATACGACCAACATGGGTGTTTACCTGACACAACTCATCACTGACAATGTCGAGGCGAGCATCCATGCTCACAAGCTGTGCCATGATGTCCTCAAGAGTCACACCGCTTATAGAAGAAGAGGGAGCGGATGTGGATGGAGCTGTAGAAGCTGGAGGAATCACCGTCCCGGACCGCCTAGAACGTAGCTGCGTCTCGCTCTGCTTAACGGTAGCAGTGTCTATGGTACACATAACATGGAAGTGGTCGAAAATGGGAAAGGGGATAGAAAAATGGCGTAGAATCCTAGTGATAGCTGAAGGGAAGATGAGCTTATCACGGGTCACCGTATCTCAATAAACATCAATGAGGGAAAGAATGAAATGAGATGGGAAGTCTATAATGAGATGCTTTAAAAGGGGAAGCAAAAATCGAGAATGAGGCTCTATAATGAAGTTATAATGAAATAAAGAATGCAAAACAAAAATCATAACCATGTTCAAGAACCTAGGACCTTTAGCAAAGGTCGTACAAGGAGTGAATTGACAATCACCCCAATCAGAAGGACGCTTACAAAAAGATGACATGAGCTTGTCTTTGGACACGGTCCTCAGACGCTAGTAACCAGGGTAGTCAGGATGCGCTACCCTAGGGACGTGAAGCACCTCGGATACAATATCCGATGTGACCATAATGCACGTACCTCGAACGCGAGATAAGAAATGAGGTACTGAACAATCAAATCCATGCATGTTGGAGTAGAACTCCTATATGACCACGGATGGACAAGTGACCGGGACGTCACACAATGACTCTCAACCCCTACTGTGAATGATAGTGGATAGGGTCAATGTCGGAGAAATCCGACAAGATGACTTAGCATTCCGAATGAATGCCTTGTTTAAAAAGTTCTCTGAGAAGTCCTTTTGGGCTTCATCATCACAGAATCGAATATGGGAAGGGGTAGGATCATAAAAGGATGCACCGAAACGAAGAGGGTTCCGGGACAGAGTAGATTTACGTTTAGGTGTCATGACGCAACTAACGTAAACAAAAGAGAGAGAAGGAGAGAAAGACACACAGAAAAGCACCAATCACAATCAATATATAAGAATATAAAGAATGTAAGGTACGTATGCATGAAAATGCATAAGCACGTGATATGAAATAGCAATAACATCATGGGCTTAGCCCAATCTAATCTTACCAGCACACAATCATTTCAAAAAAGTAAACACGCATCTAAAATGCATTAAACATTGTTATAATGCAAATATGATGCAATGCATGATGATTTAAAGCCATTTTGACAAAGCCCATCCCAAAAATTTTACAAAAACTCCATTCATTTTGAAAACCCCAAAGTTTATCAAAAATCCCAAAAGTTAGGTCAAAAGGTATGAAATACATGAGAAAAAGGGAGAAATCAACATACCAGATGAAGAAAAATTATCTTGAGACCAAATATTGAGAGAGAATGAAGTTTGAAGTGCTTGAGAAGTTTCGAGCTGCGAGGTTAGTAGCATATTGTAATTATTTCTCCAAAAAAAAAATCGTAAGACTTATTAAATTCTTTGTAGCAATTAAGAAAAGGTTTTTATTATTATTATATTAGATAAAAGTTAACGGATATTCTAAAGGTTTTTTTTTTGTTTTTTTTTTTTTGTTTTTTTTTGTTTTAGGGTGATCCAAAGGCATATGTTAGTGAATCATTTTAGAAAAAACAATTTATACAAAAAAAAAATCAATGTTTTGATAGCTTTTTCAATTTTTCATAAAAATGGTATAAGAAATTTTTAAAAATGATTTATTAATGATCGCCCTAAGTCACCCATTAAAATGACATTTTATTATTATTATTATAAACCAATCAAAAGTCTAAAATCCATGTCTACAAAAAAAAGTCTAAAATCCATTGCCTTGTCGATAAAAGTTAATGGATATTCTAAACAAATTTTTTTTTTTTTAGGGTGATCCAAAGGCATATATTGGTGAATCATTTTAGAAAAAACAATTTATACCAAAAAAAAAAAATCAATGTTTTGATATTTTTTCAATTTTC
Organism: Lithocarpus polystachyus; assembly: GCA_033629205.1. Lineage (NCBI taxonomy): Eukaryota > Viridiplantae > Streptophyta > Magnoliopsida > Fagales > Fagaceae > Lithocarpus > Lithocarpus polystachyus. The sequence goes on along the minus strand of CM066168.1, from coordinate 8,294,445 downwards.
TATAAAAGTGGTATAAATTTTTTTTTAAAATGATTTATTAACAATCGTTCTAAGTCACCCATTAAAATGACATTTATTATTATTATTATTATTATTACTCCCTCCGTTTCAATTTGTTTGTTCTGTTTGAAAAGTTAAATTTTTTTAAGGAACATCATTTATTATCTTGTCTGCCTTATAAAAATTTATAAGTTTACAAAACTACCCTTAAATAAATTTATCAATTTTTTTAAAGAGTTATTCTTAATGAGGCAACTAAAAAGGCGCCCCAATTAGATTGATTTTTTAAATATTTGTTAGTTTTCTGTTCTTTTGAAAATAAAATAAAGCTATAATAAGAATATTAATAATTTTTATTTTTAAAAATATGACAATATTTTAAAATATTCTAAAATAAAATCTTTATATAAAAAGCGGCAATGCCGCTATAGTGTTTCGGCACTGTGCATTCAGTGTTGTTGCACTATAGCGGCACTGTAGCGGCACAATAATTTGGTTTCATGAGTTTTTTTTTTTTTTTTTGTATTCAGTATTCGGTTTGTGTGTGTGTTTTTTTTTCTTTTAAATGATGTTATACTGATACAATAAATTTCACAATATTTTCACAATTATGGTTTTGTGAGTCGCTTTTTTTTTTCTTCAGTATTAGGTTTGTGTGTGTGTGTGTGTGTGTGTGTGTTTTTTTTTTTTTTTCTTTTAAATGATGTTATACTGACAAAATAAATTTCACAATATTTTCACAATTATGGTTTCGTTAGTCACATTTTTTTTTAGTAATCGGTTTGTGTTTTTTTTTTTTTTTTAATATTGATGTAAACTAGCATTTATATTGTTATACTGACACAACAAATTTTTATATAACAGTGTTTTTGTATTGTTCATGTAGTGTTATTCACTGTTCATCTACAGTGCTATTTTCGTGAGTCACTTTTTTTTTTTTTTTTTCAGTAATTGGTTTATGTTTTTTTTCTTTTAAATATTGATGTAAGCTGATATTTATATTATTTTACTGACACAATAAATTTCACAATATTTTTACAATTATGATTTAGTTAGTCACTTTTTTTTTTTCAATAATCGGTTTGTGTTTTTTTTTTTTTTTAAATATTGATGTAAGCTGACATTTATATTGTTATACTAATACAACAAATTTTATATATATAAAAGCGGCTATGCCGCTGCAATGCTTTGGCACTGTGTATTCAGTGCTTTTGCATTGTTCATCTACAGTGCCGTTTTGATGAGTCGTTTTTTTTTTTTTTTCTTTTCATTAATAGGTTTGTGTTATTTTTTTTATTTTAAATGATATAAGCTGACATTTATATGGTTATACTGATACAATAAATTTCACAATATTTTCACAATTATGGCTTACTTAGTCTTTTTTTTCTTTCTAGTAATCGGTTTGTGTTTTTTTTTTTTTCTTTCAAATATTGATGTAAACTCACATTTTTATTGTTATACTGACACAACAAATTTCACAGTATTTTTACAATTATTGACATGTCAATTTCTTACAAGTTGAAATAAAATAATAAAATATGAGCATGTAGCCAACCACAACTGAAAATAAATATTTTGACAATGCCGTTATAGTAATTTCGCAATGTAAATCCAGTGTTTTGGCACTGTTCATCTACAGTGCCATTTTCGTGAGTCACTTTTTTTTTTTTCCAGTAATCGGTTTGTGTTTTTTTTTCTTTTAAATATTGATATAAGCTAACATTTATATTGTTATACTGACACAATAAATTTCACAATATTTTCACAATTATAGTTTGTGAGTCACTTTTTTTTTCAGTAATCGGTTGTGTTTTTTTTTTCTTTTAACTATTGATGTAAGCTGGCATTTATATTATTATACTGACACAATAAATTTCACAATATTTTCACAATTATTAACGTATCAATTTCTTACCAGTCGAAATAAAATAATAAAATATGAGACTGTAGCCAACCACAACTGAAAATAAATGTTTTGAAAAAATGTTACAACACTTATTGTTATCACAATATTTTCATAATTATTGAGATCTCAATTTCTTATAAATCAAATAAAAAAAAAATGCTAAGTCTACAAAATTTTAACATTAATTTTTACGGTGCCTAAAGTTTTTTTTTTTTTTTTTCCAGTAATCGGTTTGTGTTTTTTTTTTTCCTATTAAATATTTATATAGGCTGGCATATATATTGTTATACTGACACAACAAATTTCACAATATTTTCACAATTATTGAGGTATCAATTTCTTACAACTCAAAATAAAAAAATAAAATATGAGACTGTGACTAACCACAAATGAAAATAAATGTTTTGAGAAAATGTTACAACGCTTATTGTTATCACAATATTTTCACAATTGTTGAGATCATAGTTTCTTATATGTCAAATAAAAAAAAATGTTAATTCCACAACATTTTAACATTAATTTCATAACAAATCATAGGTAAGCTATTATTGATGAATAGTATTGGAGCTACAGTGCTTTTGATTTATTCAATTGGCACTATAGCTACAATGCCTAAAGATTTTTTTTTTCCAGTAATCGGTTTGTGTTTTTTTTTTCTTTGAAATGTTTATGTAAGTTAACATATATATTGTTATACTGACACAACAAATTTCATAATTATTGACGAGTCAATTTCTTACAAGTCGAAATAAAACAATAAAATATGAGACTATAACCAGCTACAACTGAAAATAAATGTTTTGAGAAAATGTTATAACACTTATTATTATCACAATATTTTTACAATTGTTGAGATCTCAGTTTCTTATAGATTAAATAAAAAAATGCTAAGTCCACAACATTTTAACATTAATTTCTACAGTGCCTAAACTTTTTTTTTCCCAGTAATCGGTTTGTGTTTTTTTTTTTCTTTTAAATATTTATGTAAGTTGACATTTATATTGTTATAATGACATAACAAATTTCATAATATTTTTACAAATATTGAAGTATCAATTTTTTACAAGTCGAAATAAAATAGTAAATATGAGATTGTGACTAACCACGACTGAAAATAATGTTTTGAGAATAACAATAACAATGTTATCAGTTTAAAACCAATAACAACTTGTCATTTAGAATTTGTTTTAAAAATGTTATGAATGTAGCATTTTTTTCAAATAAAATAAAAAATATCTATTCGGATCCTAAAAATGAAGATATTGTGAAAATATTGTGATATTTTGTTGTATTCTTAGACTTTTTTTTTAATATAGTTAAATTAGGTGAGCCAAAATTTACGATTTCACACACAAAATTTATTTTTTCACTACTAGGACAACACGGGCCTTGCACGTGCAGCCTACACTAGTAAAGTATAAATAAACTGAGAAGAATATACCAATCAAAAGTCTACAGTCAACTGCCTTGTCAATTTGTCATGGGTCAAATACAGTAACGTACAGCCAAGATGTTCCTGCCCTAGAAAAATGAGAGGAAAAGGGGGTGAGGAAGTTTCCGGAAAAGTTGAAAACATGGAAAAAGTCACGACTCACAAGCAGGACAGCAAACATTGGAAAAAACACCCTCTAATCTAATGCAGTTTCATTTTTTTCTCTTGTCCAAAGGAGAGATTATTTTATTTCCCAATAAGTAGATTAGTTTACATAATAAATTTATGGAATACCTGTCACTGTCAACAATGTCATTTTTCATGATACAAATCAATAATCCCAATAGATGATAGTGACTCTTGTTTTGTAGTGATCTGCAAAATTTCTTTATCATTCATCCCCACAATCAATACAAGAAAAACCATATGCATTTTCCTTCCTGCACAGCGGCACACTCCACGCCAAACCGACCATTTTCCTTGACTTTTTTTTTTTTTTCCAAATCCAACGAACCCAATTTGTATAGTATAATATTTAGTATGGAATATCTTATTTTACTTTTTGTTGAAAATTTTTTGTTAAAAGTGTATTAAAATATATTTATATTGTAAAAAATAAAAATATATAAAAAATGAGGTTCTAAAAAGTTTTATATAAAAGCAAAAAGTTAGTGCTAAAAATTAATGGCAAAAATATAATATATAGTCTTATTGAATTTTTTTCAATAAGATTATTATTATTATTATTATTATTATTAAGAAATAGGACATGAATCTCAAAAAAAGAAAAAAGAAAAAAAAAAGACATTGGTTTGAAAGTGGAATTCCAGAAAGTGTGTCATACACGTGTACTTTCACATTAGATAATGCATAATAATAAAACTAGAAATCTGCATTCTGCCAAAAATTTTAATTAAATATAATTACATTATTATGTATAATTACTTTTTAGTAAAAATTATAACCAAACTATTTTTTTAGAGAATTCCCTTTCTTTTTTTTTAGAGAAAAAGAAGAGTTATCAAATATATATACCTAAAACAATGTAAATAAATGCAACTAAAAACATAATAAAAAAATCCCCAAAAGATCAAGGCAAGACTCCAAGAATTGCTCCAAAAAAGACCCATTACTCCTCCTTAACAAGTCAATGTATCTTGGTGCCAAAGCAGATTTGTTCCTAAGCGCTCTTTAGGGGGGGAAGAGTAAGAGGGGTCCAAAGAGGCTAGCTGGGCTTGGCAGCAGCACCCCCCAAGTGCTGCCATGGCCTTTGAGGGGTTCCAAGGGCATGCCACGGCCTTGGCATCCCACCCATGGGGCATGCCGCGGCCTCGCCCGCATGCCCACGCCGTGTTACCACTGCCCCTCAGTCAGCATGCATGCAAGGGTCTTGGCAGCGTCCCCCCAAGAGCCTTGCTGCGTGCCCCTAAGGGCATGCCAGCGTGCCCACGCAAGCATGCCATGGCCTTGGCTGCATGCCTTGGCCTTGGCTGCATGCCCATAGGGTGCTGCCTTGGCCCTGGCTGCTGTATGCCCTAGCCTTGGCTGCCTACCTATAGGGGCTACCTTGGCCTTAGCTGCTGCATTCCTTGGGCTTGGTAGCATGCCCTAGGCAGGCAATGGGCATCCCAGAGGCATGCCCGCGTGCACGCCGCATCGCCCCACATCATCCAGCACTCTAGCAAAATGGGCTTGTGCCTTTTTCTATTTTTGTGTCCCTAAATTCATTCCACGATTTTAAAGGAGTTTTTTAGCAAGTAATTCGGTGTTCTGAGTGTTCCTTAATTTTTTATGATTTTTTTTATTTTTCAGTTTTCGAAAATCATAAAAAAATCAAATATGTCGAATCTGCCCTCCAAATTTTGACAGGTTAAAGGTTGGATTTTTCTTAGCATGTGTGCAAAAAATTAGGGCCAAACTCCAAGAATTGCTTCAAAAAAGATCCATTATTCCTCTTCAACAAATCAATGTTTCCTTATGCCAGAGCAGATTTTTTCCTAAGGGCTCTTTAGGGGGGAAGACGTATTCGGCGATGCACAGGGGCAACCCCTCTTAAGCTTGGCCCCAGGTAGGTATGCTTATGACAAGCCCTCAGGCACTAAACCTCGCATGCTCCGTGGCGTGAGGTGGGCCCTAAATGCATCGCCGGGGTGGTCCCAGGTTGGCATTTCTCGTGTGGGTGGTATAGCTATGGCGCGCTCTTGCAAGGAGGATGGTGTTAGTTTCACCCATTAAATTCTATTGGATATAACTTTTATCAATATTACACATCTCAATAATTTTCTCATGATGCATTTTCTAACAAGCTTACCACTTGATTATTTTGTCTTTTTGTCCCTTTCATACTTAAAAAAATTATAAAGATGATCAATTATCAATAAAAATCACCTCTAGAAAATGTTTAAAATTCAAGATTTTTAACTTTAGTCATACACAAAACATAATTTAATAGATTGGATAGTAAACGTCATTTCGATATTAATTTAAAGTTCGGTGGTTACGTTAGCAATGAAGAGAACATGTAATTTAACGACAAAATTTTAAAAATATTAATCCAATACAATGTTATTAAGTAGTGTACTATTAACAAAAATTTATTGTAAGTACAATAACATGATCCTCACTCATTTTTAAAAGGACCCAGTTAATGAATGCCTCAAGTCATTAGCTAATGTTGAGTTTTTTTATTGTAACATATTTTTGAAAGTTACATAAAACATAGTTAAAGAAGTATTTGTTTGTATATTTGTTTTTGTTATTTCCAATGTTGTAAGACTTATTAAATTCTTTGCAGTAATTAACAAAAGGTTTTTATTACTATTATATTAGAGAAGTTACCAAATATTTTAAGGGCATTTGTTAGTGAATTATTTTAGAAAAAAAAAATTAATGTTTTGATATTTTTTTCAATTTTTTTTTTATTAAAGTAGTATAAAAACATTCCTAAAATGATTTATTAACAATAAAATGACCTCTATTATTATTGTAGGAGTCAAAGGCCCAATTTTAGATGTTGGGCCGTGGGCCTGTCCGAGTAGGCACATCCGTTCGAGAACGGTAAACTACGAGAAAGATACATAACCACAATCCTCGCAAAGATTTGGCCAGCATGTGAACAGAGAAGAGTTGTCCGAGGAGGACTACCTCTTCAGGTAATCAAAGAAAAAGCTAAAATGTACACTTTGGCACTTAATACGATATTTTTGAGGATCCTTCTGGTACATGAACGTCCAGCAAACACACAGGACAGGTGGAAGCTATAAGATATTCTATGGAAAGCTGCTACCATCGCATTAATGACCCTGCAGCTAACCCTCTGGCTGCATTAATGGGAAAAGGATGTCTGAGCAGTGACTCTCAACCTTTACAGCTGCCGTGTAAAGACTTTAAAGGAAGGTTGATAGGACAAGTATCAAGGAAAAATCACCTAACTGGCACGTGAGAGGAACTGGTTTATAAATAGAGCTGGAGGCAAGGAAAGAGGGCATTGAACAATCTAGAGAGAAAGAGGATAAGCAATTGAAAGAGAAGGAGAGAGACAAAGTTATTGATATTCAAAACAACTGTAATACACCCCTCTTCGGATAAAGCCGAGGACAGCTTTATATAATATCAACATTCTATTTCTGTTAATTCGACCTTAACCATATCTAGATCATCATTAATCACACTCTAAGCCCAGTTTATCTGGCCCACTCTATACAAATTCATTGCGAGGATTTTGTTTTTGTTTTGGGCCCGAACCCGTCTCACTTGTAGGCCCAATCTACCAAAACTGTGTCCTTACAATTATTATTATTATTATTATTCACTAACCCATACTATGCACAGGGACCTACTTGTTTGTGAGGTAGACTAAAATAATTTTATAAAATCTTAATTTTAGAAACTATTAACACAATATGTGTGTGTGTGTGTGTGTGTGTGTGTGATTACATAATAGAGAAATATAAGAGAAGGATGTGTTACCATTTAAAGAATAATTCAGATGTTAAAACTTTTGAAATGCCAAAAAATATTAAAGAATCATAAGATTTACTTCCTATAAATTTTTGAAACAAAACAAAATGTATATGATTACACAATAGAGAAACATAAGAAGAAAAATCAATTACCTTCGAAAGAATAATACATGGTATAGTCATTGAAATCTGCTAAATATGTTCAAATATTGCAAAAACTAACACAAATTCAGATGTTAAAGCTTCCAAAATGCTAAAAAAGATATATAATTAAAGAATAAGTTCTTGAAACAATTTAAAATATATATGACTATTCAAAAGAGAAATATAAGAAAAAAGAAAAAAGTACACGAACCCATAAAGTAATAAGTTTTAAATTTTAACGGGTCTAAACTTTAAACGATGAAAACAAAAACATATACAGTCATAGGTGTAGGGTTTGGTGGTTCATGTATGAAAATCACTTTTTAAAAAATACATGAAAAACCATAAAATAAATTTTTTTTTTTAGTTATTGATACCATGGAAATCAAAAGCAACACTCAAGGATATGGACTAAGCCCCCAATTGCCATCAAGTTGCAAATTTGAGCTCCTATTTTTTCTTTTTATTGAAATGGAGAATTTTCAAATGCTTATGTTATGAACATTATCAAGTATCAGGCAATTTACCTAATTCTTATGCAGACTTTAGGAAATAAAGTACATATGGATCACCTCAATGGTGTAGGCAACTAAATTTCTAGTTTGAAATAAATCAAACGGGTAAAATATTTTCACAAATGCGAATTTGTATTGATGAATATGTGGTACAATTCTTTGAAATTACAAAAGAGTGATCCTCTGATTCGATCTCCTTGAAAGACTTATTGATTGGAATTGTATTAATGTGATTTTGATTCGATCACCAAGAATCCTTCAATTTGACTGAAGGATGGATCGAAGGCCCTTAAAACAGAATTACAATGAATCTCTGGCTATGAGCTTGTTAGAAATTCTTTGTTCTTCGTATGTTCTTCGTGTTCGAAGGTTTGTGATGAAAGTTCTTCGGTGCTTTAGAGGCTTGGATCCGTAGAGCTTCGATCCGTAGAGCTTCGTTGATTTATGATTTGTTAAGGTTTCTAGAGGCTTTTGAGCTTGATTCCGGCAAACTTTAGGATCTAGGCATATAGTTTGGATGATTTTGCTTCGAATGTTCTTTGATTTTGAGGTTGAAGTTCTTGAAAGTTTTGAGGCTTGACTCCTACAGAGCTTCTGTACTTCTAAATGCTTTTAAATCTTCTCTGATGCTGCTTATGCTCTAGATGGTTTGTTTTTTTTTTTTAAATGCCTTAGGAAGGCTTCTGTTTATAGGAGTTTGGAGGTGGGTGAGCGACACGTGGCGGAGTCTGATTGGTGATACATGTCACAACCTAATTGGTTTGCTAATTTCATCTCTTACACGCGCTGGATTGCATATGTTAGATTGCATATGTCATCGCTTACACGCGCTGATATGTGATTAGTTTTTGCATGACACTTGAAAAATTTCTGTTGATTTCTAAATAGTGATAGCAAAACCTAGCAACAATACGTGACACTTTGTAATTGGCTGTATTTTGTGGACTTGGTGGTATGATGTCTCAGCTTGTGATAGGTTGGGAATTTTCCCTCTCTACAAATAGTTCTGCTTGTCTCATGATAGTTTCAGATCTTGATTCTACAATGGTAGATTTCTTGTTAATTTGTTTTTAATGTTTTATTGACATCTTTGTGCTATCCCTCTAGTGATTCAATTGGATAAGTGTTTGTGATGCAAGTTGATCATGATGATCTGGATAACCTCTCTCTTCTTAGATTTAATGCATTATGGGAAGCCTATTACTATCATGATTCTTTGCTTTGTTCTCAAAGGGAAGGTCACCTACAAGTTACAAGAAGTTGAGGAGTAAGAAGTTTGAGTTTAAGTTGCACTTGTTAGAGAGATAGAGTTTTACTCCTTGTTTAGTTTGGACTAAACAAAAATAATTTTATTTAAATACATTTTATATTTAAATATTGTACTGATGTGGAAAATTGTGAAAGTTTCAGAAGTTTCGGTTATATATATATATATATATATATAGGGAGAGAGAGAGAGAGAGAGATTGTTATTATTATTATTATTATTATTGTATAAACTATAAACCAATCAAAAGTCTAAAATCCAATGCCTTATCAATTTGTCATGGGTCGCAGACAGTAACGTACAGCCAAGATGTTTCTGTCCTAGAAAATTGATAGGGAAAGAAGGTGAGGAAGTTTCCAAGAAAGTTGAAAACATGGATAAAGTCACAAGTCACAAGCAGGACAGCAAACTTTGGAAAAAAAACACCCTCTAATTTAATGTAAGTCACTTTTAGTTGTTTCACTTTGAAAAATGTTTAATCTATAATAAATACTTACAAATTGGTCGACAATCAACATAATAACTATTATTTCAACACATAATAAACAAATATTGTAATTTCTATTTTATGATTATTGATATATTAATGTGTAAGATTTTTTTTTTTGATAAGTAATGTATAAGATTTATATATTAGAAAAGTCAAAACAACATTAATAATAGAGAAAACATTAGGTCAGGCTTGGCGTAAAACACTGGTTTTACGCCAGCCAATATGTGCTTGCCACGTCAGGCCCATCACTTAAAGAAACAGAATGACTTACAAAAATAAAAATAAAAATAAGTGGCGAAAATGGGGCTTTAGCCCCATTTTTGTAACTATTTAGTTAGTAGGCAAGATTTTCAAACTATATTTTTTATTAGCATCTCGAGTTTAAGAGGCTCGATTTTGGGCTTATAAATCGAGTTTTTAATGCTCGATTTTTATGGTTCGGTGAGTCTGACATGGCATTTGATCTGACGTGGCAAAACATGAAAATCGAGCATTAGACACACGATTTCCAAACTAAAAAAAAATTTTAGCCTAAGTGTATAACCCATTTCCAGAAATACCAAAAGAGAAAAAAAAAAAAAAAGCAAGAAACCAGAAATACATTCGCTAAAAGGATGAAGAACAACACAGCAGCCAGGCAGCACGCGAGCCCAGGCCGGGGGGGAGCCCAGGCAGCGCGCGAGCTCCGGCAGCGCGCGAGTCCGGCCGAGCGCGAGCTCCGGCAGCGCGCGAGCCCGGCCGAGCGCGAGCCCAGGCAGCGCGCGAGCCCAGGCCGCGCGCGAGCCCAGGCCGCGCGCGAGCCCAGGCAGCGCGCGAGCTCCGGCAGCGCGCGAGTCCGGCCGAGCGCGAGCCCATTTCCAGAAATACCAAAAGAGAAAAAAAAAAAAAAAGCAAGAAACCAGAAATACATTCGCTAAAAGGATGAAGAACAACACAGCAGCCAGGCAGCACGCGAGCCCAGGCCGGGGGCGAGCCCAGGCAGCGCGCGAGCTCCGGCAGCGCGCGAGTCCGGCCGAGCGCGAGCTCCGGCAGCGCGCGAGCCCGGCCGAGTGCGAGCCCAGGCAGCGCGCGAGCCCAGGCAGCGCGCGAGCCCAGGCCGCGCGCGAGCCCAGGCAGCGCGCGAGCTCCGGCAGCGCGCGAGTCCGGCCGCGCGCGAGCCCGGCCGAGCGCGAGCCCGGCCGAGCGCGAGCCCAGGCAGCGCGCGAGCCCAGGCCGCGCGCGAGCCCAGGCCGCGCGCGAGCCCAGGCCGCGCGCGAGCCCAGGCCGCGCGCGAGCCCAGGCCGCGCGCGAGCCCAGGCCGCGCGCGAGCTCCGGCCTCGCGCTAGCTCCGGCTGCGCGCGAGCCCAGGCCGCGGGCGAACTCCGGCCGCGCGCGGATCTTCCTTCGTCTTCCTCCTCTGTTTTGTGTCTTCTTTTTTGCCTTTGTTTCTGGTGGGTTTAAATTTCTTTGTTTTTTTTTGTTTTGAGTATTCTGGAAATCGAGTCTTAGAGACTCGATTTCCAAGTGTTCGCCACGTCAGATCAAGTGCCACATCAGACTCACCGGGTCATGAAAATCGAGCATCAAAGACTCGATTTCTAGGTCCAAAATCGAGTCTTTGAGACTCGAGATGTTAGTATCCAATATAGTTTGTAAAATCAAACTACTAACTAAATAGTTACGAAAATGGGGCTAAAGCCCCATTTTCGCCAAAATAAGTTCACGCTCAGATCTTCCTTCGTGCCGTTCACCTCTGCTTCCTTCCCACCGAACTTCCACCACCGCCACATATATCGCCAGAGCAGAACGATTTCGAAGAAGGAGTTCTCGTGCGTGCCCTTTGCTTCCTTCTCTAGAGTTGTGAAATGGGTCAATTTTCTTTGAGAGTGAAAATTGTGAAATGGGTCTGTGTGTGATGTGGGTGAAATTTTGAAGGCTCTGTGTAACTGTGTTGGTGTCATGTCTCCGTGTGTATTGTGAATGTGTATGGGTGATGTATAAACAGATTTTGTCAATTTTCTTTCTCTTTACTGTTTTTTCCACGTCCTTCTCTCTGCTTTTCTTTCATGTTCCTGTTTGGCTGAAAATGGAATGCAAAAATTAAATTTTGAGAATCTAAGTCAGATCAGAAAAAATAACTGGTGAGGAAATGAAACTAAGGGGGTGAGGAATCTCTCTGTAGTGTTTGGTTTGGCCTTTAAATGTTGAATAATGAGATCCTTGCTGTTTTTGCTGCTCTCTTTTATGCTTCCATTCTCTTTTTGAGATTTTTTGTGGGTTTCTTTCTTTTGGGTTTTTTTTTTTTTTTTTTGCTGCGTTTTGGGTAAATTTTTCTGGGTGTATGAATATCTGGTGTTTTGCTTGCTGGGTCTGCTAATGCTATGCTTGTTTGGGACGTGTGAGAGGAATTTTTGTGGGGGGAGTTAAGGCTATGTTTGTTTTACTAATTTTTGTGGAAAATAAGGAAAGAGTACTTTCAAGTTCGAGCAAGCAAAAGACAGCACAACCCCAGAGGAAGCAAAGGTGAACGACGTGAAGGAAGCAGAGGTGAACGGCATGAAGGAAGCAGAGGCTGTGAGCGTGAACTTTTTTTTTTTTTTTTAGTCATTCTGTTTCTTTAAGTGATGAGCCTGACGTGGCAAACAGCTATTGGCCGGCGTAAAACCAGTGTTTTACGCCAAGCCTGACCTAATGTTTTCTCTTAATAATAAGATCCTTAAATACCTATGATACTTTTTTTTTTGAAAAAACCTCACTTTCTTTTACCACCACACATCCTTGGTGTGATGGTCTTTTTACCTCCACAAGTATAAGTGCTTATAGTGTATGAGGGGCAGGGCCAGGGTTTGAAGTTATGTTTGGTAACAGTTTTTATTTTCTATTTTCAAAAACTTATTTTGGAGAATATAATGAAAAAAATAATTTTCTTGTATTTTTTAAATCAAAAACATGTTTGGTTAGTTGAAATTAAAAAGATAATTTTTTGAATATAAAAAATTAAAAATACTAAAATATGTTATTACTAAAATTTAAAATTTAATACTTACTCATTAAATGAGACAGATTTATTAAATTAAATATGTGTTTCTATTTTGAATAAAAAAAACCATATGAAATTCAACCCATGCATTCAAAAGAAAAAGAAAAAAAAAAAACACTTTTCCCTTCACATTTTACCAAACTTTATTCAAATTGTTGTCAGTTCGTTTAGACCCCTTAAACCCAACAGATTAACCTAGTGAATTAGCCAAGTGATTAACTTAGGTAATTTAATTAAAACTAAGTTAACACAAATAAGCAAAAACAACAAAGCAGCGGAAAAAACAAAGCATGAGCCGTAGAACTAGACCGATGAACCTCGTTCAAAGAACGAAGGAACAGATGCGGAAAACTGATAGGCGCATCAGTGACAAGAGCATACAAAAACACACATCGCTCAAGAAGGATGGTGTGGACATGTGAAATAGGCCACAAAGAATGACACGCTATCCTAAAGAAAAGATAGTGAAGCTCGGAAAGCTCAGTTGAAGTGATCCGAGGATCAGAACCCCACTGGATAGAAGACCCAGTGATGTATGACAGAACGTCATCAAGAGGTGGAGACTTCTCGTAAGGAAAGACGGGATGGTCCACAATGGATACCCCAAGAGCATCAGACATTACCGAAGGGGTAATGCGATACTCCACACCACGTAACCACACCTTTACCAAGGTATCGTTATCGTAAACATGAATAGAGAGGTTCGAATAGAACTCTCTAATCAAGGTGGCAGGAGGAGGAGAATGCTCATACTCGAGCAAAGGTAACCAACCCCGACGCTCAAAGTTACGTCGCTCCTCAGGATCTAACTCATCTAATAAGACCCTACGCTCAGCCCAGATATGACGCCTAAGGTTCAGAGTCTCATAAGTGACTTGATTTGACTCACTAGGGAACCGCTCAGTGTCAAAAGAAGGAGAAGGATCAGAAGTCCTATGGGCTCTAGTTTTCCTAGGCATAGTGCTAAGAAAAAGAGATAGACACAGAAAGAGAAGAGCAAAAACAAATACCAAGGGGCAGACTGCAAGTTAGCACAGCATAAAATATAGAAAAATAACAAATCTATATGATGCATGAGCATAAACAGCAAATGATGCATGTACTAATGCAGTAACAAGTTCAATTGTGATCCAAATTAACAAAATTGGCTTGAGCACTTAACTTTTATCAAAAATACCCAATTTGAAAACCCTAAATTTTCAAAACAAAACAAATTGATAAATTGATCAACACAACAGTTAATTGACACAATATAATGATCAAATTTACCAATCCAACAAGCCAATTTCATCAATCTCAATCAAATTGAACAAAATCCCCAATTCCCTCAATTTCAAGCCCTAGAATTTCAAATCTTCCTCAAAACACCAAATTAACCAAATTAAACCATATGAAGTGTTTGAATACATTGTCCCCACAAAAACCCATGAAAAATTTGAACGAAAAACTCAAAAACATTCCCAAAAAGACAAAAATCCTAAATGTCGAAAATACCCAAAAATGCATGAAAAACAATGCATGAAACTTGAAAATAAATGCAAAAGGAAGGGTATAAAGGACTTACCAGACTTGGGAGAGAGAGATTTAGCAAAAGAATTGGAAGAAAGCGACAATCTCCAAGAAGAGTGCTTGACCGGTTGGTAGGAGACAAAAAGAAATTTTGAAAAGTTTTGAAAAAGTGAAAAGACACTTGAAAAGCTCCTTTTTTAAAAACATCCAGCACGATTTTCGATCGATCGAAAATTACATTCGATCGGTCGAAAAACAGCTTTGATTGATCCATACTTTGAGCAAGTCTAACACAAGACTAAACATTGTTTTGATCATGGTTTGCCAACATACAAATTGAGATTCTAAATACATTAGATCCTAATCCTTAGAACCTAACAATTGTTATAAAAAAAAACTTTATTAAATTAATATTAAAAGAGAACTTTTGCATTTTCCCGGAAAGGAGCACTGAAATTTCAGTCCTCTTTCATCACTTCCAAATTTTCAGGTCCTACCACTGCATATCCTTAGTGCGATAGTCACTTCACAAGTATAAATGTTTGTGGGGTGTGGGGGGTAAGGGCCGGGGTTCAAGTCTCCAGGAGGAGTTTCACACATATATACACTCAGATTAGGTTAGAGTAGAATTCTATCTTATATAAAAAAAAAAAAAAAAAAAAAAAAAAAAAAAAAATTCCAGGTCCTTCCAAATTCTCTTCTCAGTCTTCTCTCTCTCTTCATTTGCAAATTTCAAATTGGATTTCTACTCACTCCGATTCGACCCAATTTCAAAACTACGCAAGTCAGGTTAAGGATCAAGTTATTTCTTCTTCCCTAATTTCAGATCCACCTGTTCTAGCCCCAATCTCAGGTGCGTCTCTTTGATTCTCTTTGTCTTATCTATTGTTAAAATTTTGTGGAGTTTGATGTGTTGTTACAGTCTTTTTTGCTTTGATTTTCGGACTAAATTATTTTAGTTTTTTAGTATTTTTTGGGTTTATGATGTTTGTGTTATTTACTGGATTTATGATATGAGATCAGAACTTCAAATATCAACACCAAACCCTTAAAACTGTGATCTTTTGACTTTATGAGATCAAAGCTTTTATTTTTTCACCTTTGCATTCTTCTTTTATCTTCAGGTTGGGTTTGTGTGTAGAAGAAACGTGGGTAGCCATCCTGACATAGGCCCCACTTGCTTTTTACAAACCAAAAACTGAATTCAAGTTTGGGGGCCAAAATGGGAAATTAGCATCATTTTTTAAACAATATAATTAGTAGGCATTGTTTTCAAACTATATTTTTTTACTAGCATCTCGAGTCTAAAAGACTCGATTTTGGGCTTATAAATCGAGTCTTTGAGACTTGATTTCCATGGTCTGATGTGGCATTCTTTCCACGTGGTGCCTACATGGAAATCGAGTCTCTAACACTCGATTTATAAAATAAAAAACCATTCTCTATCTCTTTCTCTCTAACACCCAACATCCAAAACCAAAAGAAAAGAGAGAGGAAAAAACAGAAGGAGGTAGCCCAGCAGAATTTACGCGAGAAAGAGAGAAAAAAAAAAAAAAAACCCCAGATCGCCGTGGCTGACCAGCGTGGGTCGGGTTCAGATCAGAGTGGGTAGCCGTGGGTCGGGTTCAGATCGGAGTGGGTGGGTTTCAAGTCGGCATGGGTGGTTTCAGCTCGGAGTGGCCGTGGGGCGTGGGTGGCCGTCGGTGGCCATCGGTGCTCATGCCATCGTGGTGGTTGTTCATGCGCTTCTCGGTGGCCAAGATTTGATCTAAGCCGTCTAAGAGCTGATCTGAGCCGTCCAAGAGCGGCTCGGTTTCTTGGGCTAAGATCATGAAGTCACGCGAGCCGGTGAGATCTCGGGTTTGGAGGAGCTTCTCGGAGATTCCGAGTAAGCGTTCGGCTCGGCTCTATTTGGGTCTTCCATGTAAAACATTACATGACATTGCTGATGTAATAGATTTTTCTGGGTTTGGACTAGAAATTAGGATATGTTTCATATTAAGCAATTTTTCTGGGTTTTTTCTTTTGCTTCTTTCTTTTCTGGACATTGGTTTCTTTTCTTTTGCGTTGATTTTGCCAATTGGAAAGGTGGTACTTCTCTTTGATTTTGCCACTACTGCTTCGTCTTCCTCTTCTATTCTGTGGTCGATTTTTCAGCAAATCGGCTTCAGCAATTGCTATTCTCCATGATCGATTTTTCTTTACCTCTCTTCGTTTCTTGTGTCTCTGCTGGGTGTTTGAGTATTTCTGAGAATGCTTAAAATTTTTTTTTTTTTTGAGTATTCTGGAAATCGAGAATCTAAGACTCGATTTCCAAGTGTTGTCCACATGGAAAATTACCACATCAGACTTACTAGACCATGAAAATCGAGTCTTGAAGGCTCGATTTATAGACCCAAAATCGAGTCTTTTAGACTTGAGATGCTAGTAAAAAATATAATTTGAAAATGATGCCTACTAATTATATTGTTTGAAAAACAATGCTAATTTCCCATTTTGGCCAAGTTTGGGTTCCAAACAGGAATTTGAAAATTCAGAACTAAATTATAAAAATTGAGATATGGGTCTGTTGAGAATCAAACACTGTACACTTTCAAATCTTTGACCACACTTGCTTATGCCCCATTTGTGCTCTAAATTTAATTTTCTTTTATTGCGATGATCTTAGCCATATGATAACTAGATTTGACTGTGTATAACTCATTGTTGGAATGTGACCAAAACATAGCATCATTTATCTAATAACAAGTTAGGGGAACACATAGAATTACCTCAACATCTCCACTATCAAAGTTTTAAGACTTTAGACCAAAGAGTCGTAATAGCCATCTTAATTTTATGTTTTCAACCATGCTTGCAAATTGTATCTTATTCACAATTAAAAATAAATTCTCATAAAATGAAATAAAAAACTGTTAAAAATAAAGTGAGGCTAAAAAAGCACAATCTCCATTAAATTTTTTCTTTGAGAAAAATTTTTTTTTTTTGTTTAAGAAGATAGTTTAAATTTTAAAGTTTTAATAGTTTGCAATGCAAAGCGCAAAGAATTTATAAGTTAGACTTTTAGAGTGAATTTAAGTAATTAATACATAAAACTAACAATATTTTTGTTTTTTGAGCTGACATGATTTATTATTTTAGTCATGCAAAGACGCCGTGGTATAACTAATACTAGGCATATACACTATAGGATTCACATCCCGTGCAATACCTAGGGTATTGCACGGGATGCAATACCTAAAATCCTAGCCTTCCATTCAATCTAACGGCTCTAAAACAACTCCACGTCATCAATCCGTGTGACTTAGAAAAAAAATTAAAAAATTCACTCTCATTCATTCTTTTTCTCAATTTTTTGTTCTGTTCATATCTCTTTCAGCAACACTTCACTCCTCAATCCACTCCTCTGTTCTATACTTCTCTCTAAATTTCAAAATTTTAAAAAAATTCCATTGTTGCTACTACCGCTACCACTCTCGCGTCAAACCACCATCATCGCATGGACCAAGTCTCAAACCAGTCACCATTGCGCCACCCACCAACCACCGTTGCGGTCTTTCTCTCCCCCAACGATCTATCAACTTCTGCTACGCCTTCGCCTGCTCCACTGCCTTGCATCTCCAAACTGCACCGCTGGCACAATCACTTCCCAGTAAGTTCTCTCTCTCTGACTAAAAAAATAAATTGATATTGCAATTTTTTTTTTAGTTGGTTTTGAGTTTAGGGATTGAAATTAGATGGTGGGTCTTTTGGCTGTGAGATTTATGGGTTCTTTTTATCTGGGTCTTGTTTTTTTTATAAAGTTGTGATTTTTTTTTAATTTCTTCATTTTCATGGTGTTGATTTGTACTAAGAGCCAAGAAATTGTTGATGGGTATATTGTTTTACCCTATTATGTGTTAGGTTATTTATTTATTAATTTTTGTTTAAGTTTCACTTGTTGGTTTTTCTATTTAATGGTGCGGGTTAGGATGGAAAAAATGAAGAATTTTAGTTCTACGTGTTGCTCTCATAGTTTCTTCAAGAGAAGATCGTTGAAATTTGAGTTTTTGGGTTCTTGGTTTTCCTTTGAAAACTTGTCTTCTGAGTTTTTCTTATTAATTTCACCCATTAATTTGTTAATAGTTCTATCATTTCTACTAACTCCTAATAACACCGAAATTCAATCTGGTGAGGAAGGCTTCATATATGTGCAAGTGTCATACTTGGTCTTGATTTTGCCAAGGATATGCTCATAGAAAAGGCTGTTTCTTCTATTATTCCTGTTCAACTATCTGATATTGTGAAGTTTGTGAAAATACCATTTGTTGGCAAATAGAATATTTTTCTATCTAATATTAGAATTTATCATGTTATATTGCCTCCTTAGTTCTTCAGATGTTAATATGCAGAGATATGCATTGTCTTAGTTGTTTTAGGTGCCACTACAAATTTGAGCATGAGTTGGCAATATTCTTACATCACTTGGTTGGTTCAAGTTGCAACTACCCGATGGGGTGCATCTGTTCTAGTATATAGCAACTAGGCTAACTTTTGCTCTAATTGCAGTAAATTATAGATAAATTATTGAATTATGGTAGATGTAGTTTTTCTTCTATTGGGTTGCCTTTGTCATGGTATTTGCAATATGTTTTTAGCCAAGCTTTAAATAAGGGCTGTTCTGATTTCAAAAGGTTTGGGTTGTGTTGGGCATTAGAACAGTGCTTATAAATAGCAATTATGTTTCAAGTTCCAGTCAAATTGTTGGTCTATTCCACTTGAAACCAATGAATCATATAAGATTTTTGCGTGTAAATTGAGGATTGGTCTTCTAAGATGTTACTGTATTGATTGAAATTTGTTTTCAACGTTGCAGGATGATAGAGCATACAGATCCAGCCAAGCTATATTGCCAGAAAAGGTTTTGAAGCATTCATTATGGATTGATATCTTGACGTTAGCAAGACTAATTTTCAGTTTTATTAAAGTTTTAGAGTTGATATGAGTGAACTTCTTTTTACTTTGACACATGTATTGTGACAAAAAAGATTTGCTTGAGTATTATGTTGTATTATCCAATTTTGACACTTGAGTGTCCTTGTTTATGTATACAAAAACCATTACAAAGATGTATAGTACAAACCAAAGAGAATGTAATAAAATGCAATTCTTCTTTTCTTGATATTTCAATATCTATAATGATTTTTATGAGTTATCTTTTGAAATGTTACCAAGCCATTAGCCAATTATGGTAGTTTTGATTTCATAAAAAGGATGATAAGAGTCTTTTCTTGAAACTTTTTTTTCATCAAAATCAATAGATAGCAGATAATTGAGTAACCAATTTAGTGACAAATGCAATATTAAAACAAACGCATAAAATAAATAAAATAAATTTTTTTTCCAAAAGAGTACAAATTCAATTGAAATGTATATTTTGATTACAAAGCCAAATAACAAGATAACAAGAGTTCTATTGAAATATAAACTTTGATTACAAGACCAATTTTTCCCCCTAGTAGAATATATAATTTCCACACTAAGAAAAGAGGAAAAAAAATGTGTCTGCTTCAAGATCATATTCTTCATCGATCTTAAGTGGCTTGACTATGGTAGCCTGTCAGTGCCAGCCTTTACGTAACCATGCTGACATTATTGAGCCACCAATTCAGGAAAAACAGGTTTAGCCCCCAATTGCATCCAAGAAATCACCTGCATAGTGGATATCAAAAATTAGCAACCTTTAGTATTGTGACTCACTGCAATAATTCTTTCAAATTCAGACTACATAGAAGATAATATTGAAAAGTTGAAACAATGCTAAGAAAAACAAGAATATTACTATTAAGATGATGAACAGACTTGGAGGGGGGATTTATATCAAGAGCTAGCATAGCTAGCCAATGAATACACTGAACTTAGCAAAGAAACAACCAATTTTGCCTGTACATGAACTATCAAACCTACATTACAAGGTTTAAGTGCTATCAATTTCAAGTATTACTACAAATTGAGAGCACATTACCACAAAAATGCTGTAAACCAAAGCATATTATGAATATTTAATGACACACCGAAAGGCATCAGTCTTTAGTACTTATTGTTTACTACCATTGCCAAATTGCATTTGTCTTTAGTACCTTTTGTTTCCTACCAATGTCAAATTGCATAGTATCACTGCAACAAGAATCACGCCCATGGTCTTTAGCTCTTACTGTAGCTTTCCAACAAGCTACATCAAAACTAGCCCAGATTACTACTAGCAAGATCACAACCATCAAGCACAAAAGGTAAGCATTCCACTAATGCTACATTACTTGTGCACAGCAAAATCTACCTTTTCAACTTTGAGAGGTCTCCAATGGAGACTCTCCATCATCAAATCTAATGCCATCTAACTGCAAATAAACACATTAAAATGCTGTATAAATTTAGAACTTCACATTGATGCAAGTTTTGTGATAATGAATTATTTTAATCACCAGCAGATTTTGATATGCTTAATCTTCTTTGCAATACCCTACTTGAAAAAAAAATCAAGTCTCTAAATTGTCCATATATATCACCTATATGTCCAAGTTAAGTTAAATAAAGGTACTCATAGTGTCTTTCAAGTTCAACAATGAAGAAGCATTAAAATTCTGTTCAAGTTCATAAATAAATAACCCAACCCATAGTACGGAGCAAAACAATATACCCATCAAAAATTTCTTGGCTCTTAGTACAAATCACCACCATGGAAATGAAAAAAAAAAAAAAATCACAACTTTACAAAAAAAAAAACAAGACCCAGACTAAAAGAACCCACAAATCCCACAGCCAAAAAACCCACCATCTGATTTCAAACCCTAAGCTCATAACTATCTAAAAAAAATCGAAAAGATTGCAATGTCAAATTATAATTTTTTTCTTTTGTGTTCCCAATATATATGAAAAATCAGAGAGAAAACTTATTGAGAAGTGACTGTGCCCGCAGTGGAGCAAGCGAAGGCGTAGCAAGGGTTGATAGATCGTTGGGGGAGAGAAAGGCCGCAACGGTGGCTTGTGGGTGGCGCAATGGTGACTGGTTCGAGACTTGGTCCGTGTGATGATGGTGGTTTGGTGTAATAGTGGTAGCGGCAACAGTGACTAAGGGATTTCTTGAAATTTTTGAAATTTAGAGAGAAGTAGAGAACAGAGTAGTGAAGAGTTGCAGAGAGAGACATGAACAGAAAAAAAAAATGAGAAAAAGAACGAATGAGAGTGAATTTTTAAAATTTTTTTTTAAAGTCACGCGGATTGATGACGTGGAGTTGTTTTAGAGCCGTTAGATTGAATGGAAGGCTAAGATTTGAGGTATTGCATCCCGTGCAATACCCTAGGTATTGCACGGGATGTGAATCCTACACTATATATATGAGCACCTGAACTCTGCAATTGCACTTTTTTAACGTAAGAGTGAAAAGTTAAAAGGTTTAAAATTATTCAGTTGTTCTAATGTTAAAATTAAAATTTTTTTTTTAAAGTTTAAAAATCTCAGTTCTTAAAAGACAATTGTATGATTTTTTTTTTACTTTACTTTAATAATTTATTTTTTAATAAATATATAAACAAACTATTAACTTGGAAGCAATGTAAAAGGCAAAAAAGCAGTATAAACCAAAGTTTTGAATACTGTTTAAGAGGTCTTTTCAGATTGGTCGTGGGAATGGAATATTCTAGTGTCGGCCTATGTTGGTGTACTGTTCCAAAATTACGCACTGATATGTATATACACATAAATTATTTAAATTACTTATTTTAGGAATATAAAATAAATTCCCCATACAGTGACATAATTAAGAGTTTTTTTTTTTTTTGTTACTGAAAGTAAAGGTAAAAGTTAGCTGAAATAGTACAATGGAATTTATGAATAGTATTAAAAAGTGCAGTGAGATCCATAAATAGTAGCAAAAATAAGCTGGCAAAATTAAGCCATGCCAAACACACACTAGTGTATGTTTGGATTGCATTGAAAAGGAAAAAAATTTGCGTCTGACATTTTTTCTGTGGGTTTTATGCACTGTTCACGGACTCGTAAGTACGGAAAAACATAAATCTAACTTTAAAACTGAGTCCACGACACTATTTACACATTTAAAAATTATTTTATTGTAGTGTTTTCAGTTTTCAGTTATAAGCAGTATCTAAACAGATCCTTAGAGTCTGTTTAGAAATAGTTTATTTAGTTAAAATTTAAAATTTTTTGTTGAAAGTATTATAAATAAAATTATAAAAAATTAAAATAGTACAATAAAATCTATAAATAATATTAAAAATTATCATGAAACTTGTAAGCAGCAAAAATATATGATAAATAAGAAAAAAAAAAGATTTTTAAGCCAATGTCATATGAGATTGTTTGGTTAAAAATAATTGAATAAAGAAGATTGTACTTGTAGGTATTGGGCAAAGTAAACTATGAAATCCTACTCCATTTCTTTAATTCAGGGCCTGTTTGGATTTTTTTTTTTCATAGCTCATCACTCATAACTCAATTTTCATCACTCATCACTCATTACTCTTCACTCAATTTTCGTCACTCATCACTTATCATTCATCACTCAAAAATACCCCAATTTTCCAAACACACCCGTTACTCACTTTTCCATTACTTTTGTTTAAAAAAAAAAAAAAACAAACTGGAAAAGTCAAAGAAATGCAAAAAAAAAAAAAACTCCCAAAAGTCAACAAATGCAGCTGAATAGTGTAAAGTTATAGGTTTAATTACGAAAATGTCATTGAAAACTGAGTTATGGAAACTGAAAACACCTAAAATATGTTTTCAGTTTCCATAACTCATCATTCAAAAATCAGAGAATTGAGTGATGGAAACAGAGTTATGGTGCTCCCAAACGAAGTTTGAGTTATGGGTCCTACTATTTTTGAGTTATGAACTATGGAAACAGAGTTATAAGTTATGGAAAGGAGAAATCCAAACGGCCCCTCATTTTCTGTACTTTCACATTTCACGTGACCTCTCACGGTTTTTGATGTCTTTAGTACTCTTCAACTTTTCAGATATTATTTTACTAAAAAAAAACTTTTCAGATATTATTGATTCTCTTTCTCATCTTTTTACCGTCTTCCTTGACCTGATCAGACCTTTTTCTTCCCTTTCTCACTTTCTTCCATTCTCACTGTACCCTCTCGACCTCTCAGGATCTATCATCGTTTAGCTCTTCTCAAAAAGAAAAACAAAAAACAAAAAACACTCATGCTTTAGTTCTTTGTTCTCTCTCAGGAGCACTGAAATTTCTAGGAAGTGGAAGTACTCAGAAAAATATAATAAAACAGAGCAGTGGAAGTTTCTTGTAATATTTCCTAAAAGGAGCACTGAAATTTCATCACTTCCAAATTTCTAGGTCCTCTCCTCAGTCTTCTCTCTCTCTTCATTTGCAAATTTCAGATTGGATTCGAAGCATTTTCAAAACTACGCAAGTCAAGTTGGGGATTAAGTAATTTCTTCTTCCCTAATTCATTTTCTTTTTAATCTTTCTTCGGTTCTAAATTTCTAATTGATTATTATTTGTTTTTTGGTTTTTTTAAATTTTGCATGCAAATCTATTTTTCTAATGGCTTTAGTGGACATGGAAACGGACTCGTCATCTTTCCCAAGTTCTTCCTCTTCTGCTGCTGCCCGATGGAATTATGACGTCTTTCTCAGTTTCAGAGGCGAGGACACCCGCTACAATTTTGTGGGTCATCTTTATGAAGCTTTGATACGAAAAGGCATTCACACTTTTAAAGACGATAAAAACCTTGACAGAGGAAAACCCATCTCACCAGAGCTGTTGAAAGCAATAGAGGAGTCGAGATTTGCTATCGTCATTATCTCAAAAGACTACGCATCTTCAGCTTGGTGCTTAGATGAACTTGAACACATCATTCACTGCAAGAAAGAGATGGGAATGACAGTTCTGCCTGTTTTTCACTATGTGGATCCATCTGATGTGCGAAAACAAATGGGAACTTTTGAGCAGGCATTTATTGAACATGAAGAAAAGGAGAACAAAGAGAGGGTGGAGAAATGGAGAGAAGCTTTGAGAGAACTGGGCAATCTCGCTGGATGTCATTTAAAGAATACTAGGTAATTAAACTTGACTAATTATTTATTTATTTTAAATATATTCAGATGACCCACTTCATATATATAACTTTATTTGGAACCTTAAGCAGATCTACATATACATGTTTCATTCTACTTCTTTCAATTTTTTCCTGAATGGATTGCTTTACATATTTTTGTTTCACTCAACCGAATTGAACATCATATATGTTATATTGTTTTTTGCGCGAACTCTTGGTGGTTCAAACTCAATGCATATTGTACCTTTTTGGTTGCAGGTATGAGACAGAAGACATCAAAGACATCATGGGATGGATATCACTTCACTTGAAATATGATGCATTCCCTTACATTACTAGGGACCTGGTAGGAATATACTCTCGAATGTTGGAATTGGAGTCGTTTTTAGCTATAGGGTCAAACGATGTTCGCTTTATAGGGGTTTGGGGAATGGGGGGAATGGGTAAGACAACTCTTGCTAGAGTTGTTTATCACATGGTTTCTAAAGAATTTGAAGCTTGTAGTTTTATTGAGGATGTTAGGGAAAATTCTGAAAATTCTAAACATGGTTTAGTTGGACTACAGCAGAAACTTATTTCTAATATTTTGGAGGGAATGGATTTGAAAATTAGAGATAAGTATGATGGAGTTCTCAAGTTCAAGAATAGGTTTTGTCATAAAAGGATTCTTCTTGTTCTTGATGATGTAAACAAATTAGACCAGTTAGAAATGTTAGCTGGGGAGCATGATTGGTTTGGTCCGGGTAGTAGAATTATCATAACAACAAGAGATGTGCATGTGTTGAAAACGCATGGAGTTGATGAAATATATGAAGTTAAAGGATTGTATGATAAAGATGCTTTTCAACTTTTTTGCTCCAAAGCTTTTAGAAAAGAGCATGTCCCAAAAGATTATTTAGTGATGTCTGAAGAATTTGTAAAATATGCTGCTGGTCTGCCTTTAGCTGTTGAGGTTTTGGGTTCCTTCTTGTTTGGGAAAAGTACCATTGAATGGAAAAGTGCATTCGAGAGGCTCCAAGAATATCCTAATACAGAAATTCTCCAGGTACTTCAAATTAGTTTTGATGGACTCGATTACACAGAGAAGGAAATATTCCTACATATTGCATGCTTCTTTAATCATGAGGAGAAGGATCTTATAGTAGAAGTACTGGATAGTCTTGGCCTTCACCCTGTTATTGGATTGACGAAACTCATTGATATGTCTCTTTTGAAAATTGATCTTTTGAAAACTGATGATGATAGACATATATTGTGGATGCATGATTTACTTGAAGAAATGGGTAAGAACATAGTTCGTCAAGAGTGCCATAGTGATTGTGGGAAGCGCAGTAGGCTGTGGCGTTATGAGGACATTGACAACATGTTGAAAAAAAATAAGGCAAGAGGCTTTTTAGAGAATTTGAGCTCATTCCCTACCTTCTTGTTCTTGTTCAACAAATTTGATATTTCAATATTTATGCTAATAAGATATTTCACAATTCACCAATTCCTTCTTGATTATTAGGGAAATGAAGTAGTTCAAGCCATGCATATTTCGTGTTATTATTTTGCTGAATATGAAGATGAAGATGAAGTAAAAGAGACACGTTGGAGCCCTGAGGCCATTTCACAGATGTACAATCTTGAATTTCTTAGAATTGATAGTAATTTCCATGTCCCTCAACATCTTCCAAATTCTTTAAGAGTTCTTTATTGGAGGAATTATCCTTCAAATTCTTTGCCATCAACTTTCCAGCTAGATGGGCTTGTTCTGCTTTGTTTGGCGGAGAGCAGAATTAAACAACTTTGGATAGGAATAAAGGTAATTGTGTTATTAAGTTAAGCATCCTCACAACTTTGCATTTAAATTTCAAGAAATTGGACACTAGGAAGCTCATCGACTTGACTTCTTTTTTAACTTTTTTTTCTTTCTTAAAACAGAATTTTGACAAGTTGAAGATCATCAACTTGTCAAACTCAGACCTAACTATATGCCCAGACTTCACTGGAGTCCCAAATCTTAAGAAATTAACTCTTGCATTTTGTAGAAATTTACGTGAGCTTCACCCATCTGTTGGAATTCTTAAAAATCTTGTTCTTCTTGATCTAGAAGGTTGCATACAACTAAGTTGTCTTCCAATTAAGTTTGAAATGGATTCCCTCATGCCTTTAGTGCTTCCACATTGCTCAATACTCAAGAAAATTCCAGAATTTATGGGAAACATGGAATGCTTACAAAGTCTTAATTTGGGTTCCACTGCTTTTGTGGAACTACCTTCATCAATTGGAGGCTTGATTGGCTTGACTTCATTGACTCTTAGGAATTGCGAAAATCTTGTGTGTCTACCTAACACCATTTGTTGTTTGAAATTGCTTGAATGTCTTGATCTTTCTGGGAGCTCAAATTTTGAAAACTTGCCAGAGAATCTAGGGAATGTCAAAGGCCTAAAGAATCTTAATTTGAGTAAAACAGCAATAAAAGAGTTGCCTTCATCAATCGAACGATTAATGCACCTTACTTCATTGACTCTATATTATTGTTGCAAACTTGTGAGTCTTCCTAACACCACTTGTGGTTTTAAGCTCCGTGGTGCTCTTAATCTTTCTATTTGCCCAAGATTCAAAAACTTGCCAGAGAACCCATGGATAATCGAAGATCTAGAGATGCTTGATTTGAGTAAAACAGCTATAGAAGAGATGCCTTCATCAATTGGCCGTTTGACTAACCTTACTTTATTGGCCCTCCAAGGATGCAAAAATCTTGTGTGTATTCCTAGCACTATTTGTAATTTGAAATCTCTTGAATGTCTTGAGATTTCTGGGTGCTCAAGTCTTGAAAACTTGCCAAAGAATCTAGGGAATGTCAAAGGCCTAAAGAAGCTTGATTTGAGTGGAACAGCTATAAAAGAGTTGCCTTCATCAATTGAACGTTTAATGAACCTTACTTCGTTGACTCTATTTAATTGCCACAAACTTGTGAGTCTTCCTAACTCCACTTGTGGTTTTAAGTTCCGTGGTGCTCTTGATCTTTCTACTTGCTCAAGATTCAAAAACTTGCCAGAGAACCCATGGATAATCAAAGATCTAGAGATGCTTGATTTGAGTAAAACAGCTATAGAAGAGATGCCTTCATCAATTGGCCGTTTGACTAACCTTACTACATTGACTCTAAGATTTTGCATGAATCTTGTACACCTTCCTAACATCATTTGTAGTTTGAAATCGCTTGAATATCTTGATCTTTTTGGATGCTTGAATTTGGAGAACTTGCCAGAAAATCTAGGGAATGTCAAAAGTTTGCAAAAGCTTGATTTGAGTGAAACAGCTATAAAAGAGTTTCCTTCATCAATTGACGGTTTGACAAGCCTTACTTCATTGACTCTCAAATGTTATATGAATCTTGTGTGTCTTTCTAGCACCATTTGTAATTTGAAATCGCTTGAACATCTTGATCTCTTTGGGTGCTCAAATCTTGACAACTTACCAAATAACCTAGGGAATCTCAAAGCTCTCAAGGAGCTTGATTTATGTAAAACAGCTATAAAAGGGTTTCCTTCATCAATTGACGGTTTGACAAGCCTTACTTCATTGATTCTCAAAGGTTGTATGAATCTTGTGTGTCTTCCTAACACCATTTGTAATTTGAAATTGCTTGAACGTCTTGATCTCTTTGGGTGCTCAAATCTTGACAACTTACCAAATAACCTAGGGAATCTCACAGCTCTCAAGGAGCTTGATTTAAGTAAAACAGCTATAAAAGGGTTTCCTTCATCAATTGACGGTTTGACAAGCCTTACTTTATTGACTCTCAAAGGTTGTATGAATCTTGTGTGTCTTCCTAACACCATTTGTAATTTGAAATTGCTTGAACGTCTTGATCTCTTTGGGTGCTCAAATTTTGACAACTTACCAAACAACCTAGGGAATGTCAAAGGTCTGAAGAACCTGGATTTGAGTAGAACAGCTATAAAAGAGCTGCCTTCATCAATTGAGCATTTGACAAGTCTTACTTCATTGGTTATACTTGATTGCAATGAACTTGTGTCTCTTCCTAACACCATCTATGGTTTCAAGTTTCGTGGTGCCCTTAATCTTTCTACATGCTCAAGATTTAAAAACTTGCCAAAGAACCCATGGATAATCGAAGGTCTAGAACAGCTTGATTTGAGTAGAACAGCTATAGAAGGGTTGCCTTCATCAATTGAACATTTGACTAACCTTACTCTATTGACTTTAAGATATTGCATGAATCTTGTGCGCCTTTCTAGCACCATTTGTAGTTTGAAGTTGCTTAATTCTCTTGATCTTTTTGGATGCTTAAAATTTGACAACTTGCCAGAGAACATAGGAAATATGGAAGGTTTGGAGGTGCTTAATTTGTGTTGGACAGCCATAAAAGAGGTTCCTTCTTCCATTGTTCTCCTTAAAAATCTCAAACAGCTTCATATTCGTGGATGGAAGTTATCTGAATTTTATTCCCAGCCGGAAAGTTCTGAGTGGTTCACATTATTTTTCTTGCCAACAAGTCCTCCCACAAGAAGAATATCATTGCCTTCATATATATATTCTTCCCTGCAAACAAGTCCGGCTCCGGTGGGCTTATCATTGCCTTCCTTATCAGGTCTACACTCTTTAACAGATTTGTATCTTAGTCACTGCGATCTTACGTCAATTCCCAATGACATTGGCTGCTTGTCCTCGTTAAAATACTTGGATCTAAGTGGAAATAATTTTGTTTCCCTTCCGGAAAGCATGTCTCAACTCTCTAATCTTCGAAGTCTCTATTTAGAGGGCTGCAAGAGACTTCAATCGTTGGAAAATGTTCCATCAACTATTGATTCCATAATTGCAGACGATTGTATCTCTCTGGAGAGATTTCCAGAACTGCAATTTTATCCTTTTAGGCCAGATCACACCAATTTGCAATTCTTGTTTATCAACTGCTTCAAATTGGTTGACAATATCAATAGCATACTTCAGGGCGTTAGTAACATGCTTCAGGTCTCTCTCTCTCTCTCTCTCTCTCTCTCCAAGTTCTAAACGTTATGCTTTGTATATTTCAGGGACAAAGTAGTACACTACCAAAGAAGTTAAAAGTTATTATTCCTGGAAGTGAAATTCCTAAATATTTTAACCATGAATGTACGGGTTGTGAATTGAAGGTACAAGTGCCTTCCAATAGGTCTAATGCGCCGATTGGAATTGCATTTTGTGTTGTTTTTGTACCATACAAGTTGTGTGAATGGCCTTGTGATTGGGAACTTTCATTCATAATTGATGGATTTCCGAATGGGGGAGAAATTTCTAGTTCTAGGAAAGAATATGGTACGGTTGAATCACATCACCTTTGGCTGACCTATTATTCCTATCAGAACGGATTTCATCCACTTACGATTAGAGCATCTTCCTGGAACTTGGAGGTGGAGAAAATTGGGGTCCGATTCATATACCGGCAAGACATTGAAAATCCCAGTAAAACTATGGCATAGTGCATCAACAACGGCGGCATTGTAATCCATCATGATATTGATGATTCAATTGCAGAAGATAGCAGAAATAAACAAAGCCGTGATGAGGATGATGATGGGGCAGGACCTAGTGGAGAATGCAGCTCTATTGTGGAACCACCGCCAAAGAGGATTCAAAGGCTTGGAGGATTTGTAGCTGATTCTGAGGATTCTAGTCAAACAGAATTTTTCGACTTCTTTGCGAGTAAGTCTTTTATCGTTCTTCTTACTATCAAGTTTTAACGTTTACAAGTTATCATTTACAACTACTTGTTGGTGCAATTTTATTTAGTGGAAGGAAAGAATCAAGCGTCCAAGAAGCTTGATGCCATTCATGAAGGTAGTAGTTACCAAGACATCGAAGATCTCAATCTAACTATGGCACAGAGCAGCAACAACAGCAGCACGATCTCTGAGGGTTTGGCGAAAACTATCATAATATTGAACGATTCAGCCACAGAAGGTAGCAAAAATAAGCAAAACCGTCATGAGGATGATGGGACTGGACCTAGTGGAGAAGGCTACTCTAATGCAGAACCACAGCCAAATTGGATTTATAAAGTTGGAGAAGTTATGGCTGATTGTGAGGAGTCTAGTCAAAGGGAAATTTTTGACTTCTTTGCTAGTAAGTGTTCATCTATCTTCTTACTATAAAAGTCATCATCACTTTTTTTGGGGATATATTCTATCTTTTTTTATTATTTTATTATTTTTTAAAAATGGTAACTTCAAAGTATTGTGCTAGTTGGAGACTTCAAAAATTAAAATCATACCATATCAATTTTCTTTTATTATTATTATTATTAATCGGGTTGGAGTAATAGAAATTTTTCTTATTTGTCTTGTTGGTGAACTTTGTTTTAGTGGAAAGAGAGTATGAATTGTCCAAGACACTTGAATCCATTCACGGAGGGAAGAGGGATAGTTACCAAGACATTGAAGATCCCAATCAAACTATAACACAATTAAGCATCAACAGCAGGGTGCTTTATGAGGATCTGGGTGATCCCCATCATGATCTTAACGATTCAACCTTAGAAGATAGCAGAAATAAGAGACGCTGTGATGAGGATGGCGGGGCTGGACCAAGTGGAGAAGACTACTCTAGTGACGAACCCCCATCCAAAACTTGGAGGATGTATGGCTGATTCTAAAGAATTTTGTACAAGGAATGTTTCGACTTTTTTGCCTGTAAGTCATCCTCTTTCTTCTTTCTATTACAGTTTACAAGTTTTATGTTCTCTTTTATATTTTGGGGAGGGGAATCCAATGAAATGAAAGTGTGGGTTTTGATTTTCAGGTTTAAAATGGCATGATAAAAAATTTAAATTTGTCGTATGTATATATTAGAGTTTTTCTTTTTAGATTTTTACCCCTTTTTGTGCATGTACTAGCTTTGATAGAGGAAAAAAAAAAGTTCAAAGTATTGTGCTAGTTAACATTACCTTTTGGCACTCACATCCCAATCACCACAAACTCAAAAATAAAATTCATTCCATATCACTTTTTCTTAAGTTTTTTCATCAGTTTTGGATAATACAAAATTTTCTTCTTGACTTGTTGGGGCACATTTATATATTGGAAGGAGGGAATCCAAGAAACTTGAAGCCTATCGCAGTGGTAAGAGGGAAGGTTACAACAGCGACAGTGAAGAATTAGCCACGGAGGGTCCCTCCTCTCAAACCCACCTTGGTACTCACTAAACTGGTCAAGAATTAACCGAGGGTTCCTTTTTGCTGTATGTGTGTCAGTGTGTGTATATTTATATGTGGCTTTGTTTAATTGGTTTTATAGAGTTAAGCCGTGGCATCAGTGTAGAAAAATTAAAGAATCTCTTGTCCCATGCTTTTGTGCTATTTTGTAATCTCCTATTTTCTTAGTGAAATTTTCTGTTAGACATTGTCCGCGGATGTAGGCCTAAAGTTGAACCACGTAAATTTTTGTATTTCATGTGTGACTGTCTTTTCCAATTTCTATTTCGCATAACATACTATTATTTTGTTACACACAACAAATAAGTATAAAATAACGCTGTATTAGTTTGTTAGATACAACAAATAACCATAAAAGCTTCCACTAACTTAACAGTTTGCGATTAGAGCAATGTCTGCTTTATGAAATGAAGTTGCATTGTTGTAACGATTGGGTGCCCTGTTGGGCTTGGAAAGTGTGGCTGCAAATGTAGCTGTTTGTACTTTGGTAGCAGAGAGGAGGGGTTGTTTGAGTATTGTTTTTGCTGGGCTGTTATTTGTGCCCGGCTTTGTTTGGAGTTTTTTCTTCTACTGTTTTGATAAATAAAAATTAATTATTCATTAGAAAAATTCTCCTGAGGTTGTTGTACTAATATATTTCTCTTGGGCTGTTGGTTCAGCTAGTGACAAACAAAATACCCAAGAACCTAGAGTGATAAGTGCTACATTTTTTATCATCTTGAAGTTGTGACAGCAGCAGAAGAAATCAAGCCACTTGATAGTATCATTATCTTCAAGAGCCATGAGTAACTTGATCATCCTAGGGCGACCCATGATATTTGTAAACACAGCCATCTAAACCACCGTCCTAACAAGCTCTATTGCTGAATTTCACACAAACCTCATTAATTATTCAACTGTGCTCTTAGCAAATCCCTATTCCTCTTCCTCTTCTGCTCTCCTTTTTTCTTTCTCTAATGTCTTTCTAGTTATAAACGGACTCAAATTTTGTCATCATTTGCTTTGAACTTATTATAGGCATCAACCAGACCTTGGGGCAATTGATCTTTAATGCGCCTTAAAGAGAGAAAATTGCGTGCTGTAAGAATCTAGGTTGTATTTTTGATACTACTACACTATTTTCCTTCTTTTTGTGTTTGAATAGAGCAATAGGTCCAATGCAGAAGCAAAATTAGCAATTCCATTTTGTTCAAGTTATTTATTGGGATGAATCACCCCTCCACCACCTCGACCTAAATTTTAGTATGTTTCACTACTTGTTGATAAAGTAGTCTCCACCGATACGGGAACAAAACATTGACTTTTTTCTTTGTCATTTTTTTATTTAAAAAGTTTTACTTATAAATTATGAAATTAGAATTTGATTGTTTGATTTGATATCATTACTATGAGAAATTTGAACCCAATGATTAGAAAGTGGTCAAAATCATGTCATACCAAGCCAGTTGAGCAATTTAAGTTATTGACTTGATTCGTCATAAATTGTTTTTCTTGATTTGATAATTAAAATTTGGTCCTTTTAGGCTAAAATCTTATTCATCCTAAATTTATTGGGTTTTTGTTATGTAATGAGATATTATAAACCTCTTTGTTGAGTAATAATGATGTTAAGAATGTGTATTATTTGGTAATAAAGGGGAAATTGCACTAAACCCACCTGTGGTTTGGCCCGTTTTAACAGTGCTCACCCGTGGTTTAAAAGTTGTCACTTAACCCACCTGAGGTGACCTCCGTTAGACCCCCGTTACCCACCTCTCCTTTTTCACCGTTAAAAATAGGGGTAAATGTGTCTTTTTCATTATATTTTATGTCTCTCTCCTCTTTTCTCTCCTTCTTCTTCTTCTTCACATAAAACATGAAGGAAAACCAATACACCTACGGTTAAACAAAGCCACAAATCCATGTGAACATACACCCATAGATTCACTAGCCTTCTACTGCTAAATCCAAAAATTGACTACTTAATTCTTCATAGAACAATCACAAAATAAAACTCTAACCCTCTTTCTTTTGCTGGATTCTCTAAAAAAAAACCCAGATTTGCATGTAAAAAAAAATCTGCAAAAAAAAAAAAAAAAAAAAAAACAAGCAATCTGTTCACGAAATTCTGGCTGGCTCTTCAAACAACCGACAGACCCCGTATCATTTTCCAAGGGCAAAATCGTAAAGTCAAGGAGTCTCCTCCCTCTTTACTCCAATTTTCCATTACTTCCACCATTCTCAAATCTCCTCCTCCATTCTCCAGTCCCTCCTTCTCTCCTCCGCCCCGCTCACCACGCCAATTGACTGACCAACCTGCAAAAAAAAAAAAAAAAAATGACGAAATCACCCTTCATCTTCCTCTCCATCCTCTTCCTTTCCCTCTTCCTCTACCCTTCCTCCGCCGAGATCAAATCCCTCTCCATCATCTCCGACTCCCGCCCCATGATCCTCTTCAAGAAATTCGGCTTCACCCACACCGGCCACGTCACCATCTTCGTCTCCTTCTTCTCCCCTCACTCCGGCACCGACCCTTCCCAACTCGACTTCTTCCTCCTCTCCGAGGAGTCCCTCCTCCAAGTCCTCCTCGAGATCTAGCAGAACCCTCAGTTCTGCGTTCTCAAGTCCCACTACATCTTTCTCCTCTTCACCTTCCGCGACCTCTCTCTTCCTCCAAACTCCTTCAATTGCTCCTACCCCGTCTCCTCCCCCAACGAGTACTCCCTCTTCTTCCCCAACTGCGTGCTCGAATCCACCGTCTCCATGGCCGTCCGCCAATCGAGCTTCGTGGCAGCCATGGCTAACTTCTTGACCTGTGATGTTTACGACATCGATGTCTCCAAGGTCTCGAAAGATTCGGATCTGAAGATTTTGATCGGTTTCTGATGGAGAAACCAAGGACCGAGCTTCGTGGCAGCCTTTGTGCGATTTTTTGGGGTTTAAATCTCTCTACCTTAGTACCCTGAAAATACAAAAAAAAATAGCAATCAAAGTAACGAGAGAAAGGGATTATGGGTTTGGGGAGTTTTGGGGGTTCTAAGGTAGAGAGAGGGATCTGAGCTTGTTCTTTTTTTTTAGGGTTCTAATTCGGTTCTAATTTTGGCTTATATAGTAAAGAGGATTTTCTAACGGAAAGGGTCGAGGTGGGTAACGGGGGTCTAACGGAGGTCACCTCAGGTGGGTTAAGTGACAACTTTTAAACCACGGGTGGGTACTATTAAAACGGGCCAAACCACAGGTAGGTTTAGTGCAATTTCCCCGGTAATAAATAATGCTTGAATCTTTGAATGAGCACTATTTAGGACGTTAGTCAATGTATGAAGTTTTCACAAAATGACATGTTTTCTTTCGGTTGTCCCCATTTTGTTAGGGTGTGTGGAAAAGAACAATAATAGATTATGCCATGTGAAGTACAAAATTTATCAAATTCAGTTGAAGTGCATTCACCTAGAGGTCGAGCCTTGGTACAATTGTAAGTGCCTTTCACCAAAAGTGATAGATCCCGAGCTCTACCATTGTGTTTCTATAATGGCTTTAAAATTCTAAAATATGACAAGTACTTTTGATTAATTTTGTAATAGATACAACCTTGTAAACTAGTGAAATGATCAACAAAGATCAAGTGGTAAAGAAAAGTATTTACTAATGTGAGAGGTGCTAGCCCCTGGACATCAGTATGGACTAGTTTTAAAGGTGCAGAACTTTGAATTCAGAATTACGGCGGGAATTTTTGCATTTTGTACCGAGGCAATTTTTACAAAGATGTGAGACACTTAGAGAGTTGAAAAATGAAAATTTGGATAACTGGTAATGGTAATACAGATAATAGCACATTTCTAATTTCTCAGATGACCAAGTTGCTTCTGTCATAAATCTCACTAATTGGTGAAGAATTAGTTGAGGAATTTGCAATTCAAACGAGGACAGTTATAAGTTGGCATTCTATGGCATTTACAACAAAACATGTTAGTGGTGACTACCATCGAAGCAGCTTCAATAATGCTACTTTGCCATTGTTAATACTACTGTGCCATATGAATCCACCTTACTTCCTTACACAATATCTTCGTAACTAATAAAAAGATATGGATTATTAGTCCACAATAAGCTACCATTAAAATGCCCTATGTTACCCAATGTTGACAACTTCTAACAGAATTTCAAGTGCCTATGCTCTTCCTAATCTAAAATAATTTGCCTACTCCTTATTAGATTTAGTTGGACTAAAAGCAGCAAAAGAATTCATATCTGAAGCTAATTGAGAATTTTCTTCTGCTTCTAAAGTGCCAAATAATTCAATTGCAACTGTTTGATTATTTGATAATCCAATTCACATCATCATGAAAAACATTCTTTTTTTTCTGTTTGAACGAGGTGGCCAGCTTGATAGTATTTTGAACATGTTGAGCTAGGCTTGGGGCGTGACATAAACTTGAAGGTCCAAGGTTCAATTCGCCACACTATCGGTCTATGGGGTTTTGGGGTGTTTCTTGGACATGAAGTAGAATAGTCTAGTCAAAGGCTAAGCCATCGCTTCTTTAGAGAGAGAGAGAGAGAGAGAGAGAGAGAGAGCGCCTCAAAGTAATACTAACAAAATCCAAAATGAAAAATCTAATCGTAATTATCCATCTGATTTCTCATAACCATTTTCTGTATACAATGTATCATCTATATCTTCTAGAAACTACTTTCCACCTTCAAAAACCACATTTCTCCACGCACGAACCCATTAAACTCGATACTGCAACCACCAAACAATGAAACAATGACATTCCTTTGGCTCACCAAAACTCAAACCTCAAAAGCCCACAAAACATTACACTTCATTAGAAACAAAACCTTCTTCAACCTGTTTATGCTCAATCAATCTGCCAAAAGCTTAGCCTGCTTCGTTACAAAAATGATCAATAGTTTCCCTTTTGAAATATTCTTTTTTACTAAAAGCCTTGAAATCCAGACCTCTGATTCCAAGATGACTCACACAACCCCACAATAGCCATTCCTACAAAGAACAACCACAAAGACCAGTTGAAAGGAAACAAGTGTTCAATACTAATAGTGAAAATTTTGACAAACAATAGGGAAAAAAAGTATAGTGCATTTTTTAGTAGTGCCAAACATAGACTAAACTATGAAAGCAAAAGAGGTAATTACAATATAAGTCAATCATCAAAGAAAAATGAAGATTAATTTTCAAGTCAATGCAAGCATATACTCATACATCACCCATCATAATTTTTTTCGCACAAAATGG
This sequence comes from Lithocarpus polystachyus, assembly GCA_033629205.1. Taxonomy (NCBI): domain Eukaryota; kingdom Viridiplantae; phylum Streptophyta; class Magnoliopsida; order Fagales; family Fagaceae; genus Lithocarpus; species Lithocarpus polystachyus. The sequence continues at coordinate 8,257,675 of CM066168.1, read as the reverse complement.
CTGTGCTTAAGATTTGAACTCGCACACCTTTGGTTAACCAATCATACAAATTAAGAGTTAAAACACACCGAGTTAAGCCCAACTTCCTACTGCTAAGACTCGGCTCTTGAAAAAAATTTATAGATCTTAATATTGGCTCGAGCTTCATTCCAGTCTCAATATTCTGGTTGGAGCTCAGCTCATGCAATACTCAACTCTCTTCCAAGCTGATTGCAAGCTCCAAAAAACTTCTAAATGCTAGCTGTTTTGAGCATTTAAAGTTCAAAAGCTGATGAGCTCTACATCAAGGGTAAGGTAATTGCACGTAAGTGATGGCTTTTTATTATTGGAATGGCTACTCTTTTCATCATTTGCTTGCAAAAGGAGAACCAGAGAGAGAAAAATCCATCTTATACATGAAAAGCTTACAGAGAGATGACAAAATAATGAAAATAATATAATAAAACATAAAAATAGAAAAGTTTAGAAGAATGTGCTGTCTATGCTTGATTCCTAAAATGAAAACATCAGATCAGTTTGAGAAGAAGAATATTCCCTCAGATCTATGATGGAGAACCTCTATCAAGCCAGCGCACCAGCTAAGCATAATGGTGCTTAAGCCCAAAAGTCAGAACATAGTTCAAGCAAAGGTCATCTTGCTTAACAAACAAGCCAAGCAATCTTTGAACGAGCTACTTGCAAGTAGCTTGGCTCTTTTTTTAACCCTACAGTACTTGAGAACAGCTCTTCACTTGTACCTACCACAAGCAAGAAAAGAGTTGGAAGAACAGGTTTTCTAGCATTATTTTAGATAAAATCAGAAAAATCAAAGCTTAGAGACACTAAACAATTCAGAAAACTGAACCCCAACCAAAAACTAAAAAAAATCCCAGCATCAAATATGGACAAAAAATCCTTAAAATTGCAAAGTTGTAACTTCAAAGGCATTTAGTGAAGTTTCAATCAACAAACAAAAATAAGCCAAAGAAACGTCAGCACTAAACTGCAATTAGAGCTATTCACTCAAAATGTAACAAAATTTAATTAACAAAGATTTTTTAAAAATGTCATAGATATAAATCTTTTAGTAGCCACTAACTTTTTCACCAGGCATGCCAAAGGAAATCTTTTAGTCCGTGTGTGATTTACAAATAAAAAAATAAAAAGAGTAAAATGATTAATATATTTTATCCATTGCAAAGACCTAAGGGTTTGTATGAATCAAACTACAAATTAAGGATCAAACAACTGGTGTGGTGAGCATGACAGTCACAACGCTGTAGAATAAATTGATCATGTCAACATGAGATACTTACATTTACATAGAAGAAGGTAAGAAGGCACTGAAAAAATAGTTTAAGGAAAGACATGATTATCATATTGAAAGGATACGTAAGGCACAAGAACAGAATTTTCAGGGACAAAATGGTTTTGTAATCCTGTTGCATCATAATAGACTGAGCAATGAGATAAATCAAGTGCTCAGGGTTGGGAAAATAAAGGATGCCTCTCACGAAAACCTGGAGAAGTTACAAACTAACCATCCAAAATCCTGGAGAAGTATTAGATAATGACTACTTGAATATGTTTCTCTATAATGATTTATAATAAAATTCACACGAGGATTCATCACCACAAATGACAATGACATTAGTAGCTATAAAAAAAAAATCAATAAAAACGCAAAAAATTTACACATCACCTGCCTGGCCTCATTTCAGAAAAGAAATACAGAACAATTTCTAGAACAAGGTTCAAATCAATAGCAGCCACCAGAACCAATGACAATTATGTAGAAAACTGTAGCAGAACATGCAAAATTCCATCCACATCCACAGACGAAGTGCAATCAATGTCTTGCAGGGTGAAATTCCCCATATATAAATCGTTTATGTGATGAGAACAAAGAGGGAGGCATTTCTGATTAAGACTTTCATGAATTGCACCCATCCCTGGGACCCACTAGTTGTCAACAGGTGGGTTCACTTTCAAAAGGTTATGCAGTAACCGTATTTATAATAAACAGTATCCATTCTGTCACAGAAATGAGGAACATGAAGGCTCATCAGAAGCCAACCTGATCAAAGCCAAAGATAAAGCCCCGTCAACAGGCCTTGGATCCTAAATATTTTGATCTCCCATCATTTTAAACTCTCTTTCTGTGGGGAAGTACACTTCTTCATTTCCATTAAAATCAGAGACCTTCAAATCTTTAGTGTAATGCTTAATGGCTTCACATTTGGTTGATTCATGCTTCTCTGCTAGTGTCAAAATGCAAGAGAACCTCAAGTGAAAAGTTACTACAGTTTTAACCATCTTGAAGTTGTGACAGCAGCAGAAGAAATCAAGCCACCTTCTCCCTACACCTCCATACCACAGTTACCACTTGATAATATCAGTATCTTCAAGAGCAGTGAGGAACTTGATCGGCCTAAGGACCCATGTTATTTGTAAAACCAGCCATCTAACTGCCTTCCTAACAAGTTCTATTGGTGCATCAACTTTCATACACAGCCTCGTCAAATCCTCAACCGTGCTCTTAGCATATTTCTGTTCCTCTTTCTCCTCCACTCTCTTTTCTTCTTTCTCTAATGCCTTTCTAGCTTGGACCGGACTCAAATACTTGTCAACTTGCTCTTGGAACTTATCATAAGCATCAACCAGCTCTTGGGGCAATTGACCTCTAATGTGCCTTAAGGAGAGAAAATCGCCTGCTGTAAGCATCCAATGCCATTCCCAACGCTCTTCCAAGGAACCCAAGAAATCATGGACCACTTCATCATTCCAAGTTCTCAAGATTTCTCAAACCTCATTTTCAATTTGAAAGTCAAATTTAAACCCATCACTTTGCTTCAACTTCTTAAAAACATGCTGCAATATCTTCAACCCCAGTATCTTTCCATTCCTCTCTCTAGCATTTTTAAATTCTAAAGCTCTAAATTTCTTCTGCCTAAGGTACTTCTTCCGTGCCCTAATTGCTTTCTCCGTCACGGGAAGATGCAAAACTGAAGGTGGAACCGCCTGTAGTTCCATACCTAGAAAACTAATATTCTCAGATACCGCACTATAAATTGCCGTCATCATTTTATCCACCCTTAAATCCATTTAATCCAACCTACCTTCTAAATATTTGAAAACCCAATTCTTAAAGTCCATGGTCAACATGTTCGACCCCGATGTTATCACTAATATTTCATCCAAATATCTGACCACATACATCTTCACTGGCTTATAAAACAGGCCAGGCATCCAAACAAGCTGCTCCGATTTAAACTTTGGATTCTCCTGATTTTTCTGAAGGTGCGTATCTTGAATTTCTTTCTCAAAGAAATTCAAGATACCTAACGGCGGTGTGCCGTCCCATACCGACACGCCCACCATAAGAAAAAGTTACAAACCGCTCATCATACACAATTTCCAATACCAACCTAATAGCTTCAATCAAAACCTTTAATTTCAAGTTGCGCAAGACCAAGTACTCACCTTTCTTTCTTGAGGGTAGCATTGTGACACAGCAAGCCTCAATATCGAACCGATTGTCGCAGAGCTGACTGCCCATTTCTTCGATTGAGACTGAGTGTAGAAGGGACTGCGAGTCAGTCAAGGGAGCTGAGCCTGAAACCATTGTTGGGTTGTGGAGTGGTGGCAGTGAGGAGGACATTGGGCAAAGCGATGACGTTTGAGACAAGGTTGGAGAACTTGCCTTGAGAGTATTGGGTCAGAACTAAGGCTTGGAGGGCTGAATTTAAGTGGTTTTATTCTTCTGAGGTGAATTAGCATTGAGACAATGAGAATTGAGAAGAGAGAAGTGGAAGTTTTGGATCTTGAAATTGTGCCTGAGTTCGAAATTGGAGATAGTAGCTGGCCAGATTTTCGCAAATAGCGAACTTTTTTATTTGTTTTATAAATAAACTCTCTGATCTCTATTTTTTGGAGAAGGGAATGGCAGTTTTTCCTGTTTTTCATTATGTCAATTCATCTGATGTACGAAAACAAAGGAAAACTTTTGAACAGGCTTTTGTTGAATATGAAAATAAGGGGAACAAAGAGGGTTGAGAAATGGAGGGTTGCTCTGAGACAAGTGGGCAACCTCGTTGGATGGCATTTAAAGGACACTAGGTAACACAACTTGGCATATATAACTTCAGATATATAACTTATTAACTCTATTTGGAACTTTATTAGTAGATCTGTTTACATGTTTCATTGTACATCTTTCGATTTAGTCCTGATCGCATATTTTTTCTTTCAGTCAACAGAATTGCACATTAAATATGTGTTTGTTTGTTTGTTTGTTACCTATAGGTGGTTCAAACTCAATGTATATTGAACTTTTTTCATTGCAGGCCTGAGTCACAAGATATCCAAGAAATTGTGGGATGCATATCACTTAACTTGAAATATGATGCATTCCCATATATTACCAAAGACCTAGTAGGAATATACTCTCCAGTGGTGGAATTGGAGTCGCGTTTAGTTGTAGGGTCAAATGATGTTCGCTTCATAGGAATTTGGGCTATGGGGGGAATGGGTAAGACAACTCTTGCTAGAGTTGTTTATCATATGGTTTCTAAAGAATTTGAAGCTCGTGGTTTTATTGAGGATGTTAGGAAAAAATTTGAAAATTATGGTTGTGAATATTATGGTTGTGTTCCACTACAACAGAAAATTATTGATGACATTTTGAAGGATAAGGATTTTAAAATAGACAAGGAATATGATGGAGTTCTCAAGATCAAGAGTAGGTTAAGTCGTAAAAAGATTCTTCTTGTTCTTGAAGATGTAGATAAACCGAAACAATTAAAAATGTTATCTGGGAAGCATGATTGGTTTGGTCTCGGCAATGGAATTATCATAACAGCAAGAGTTAAGCATGTGTTGGAGGCACATGGAGTGGATGAAATATATGAAGTTAAAGGATCGAATGATGAAAATGCTCTCCAACTTTTTTGCTTGAACGCTTTTAAAAAAAGAGCATGTTCCTGATGATTATAGGGTTGTCTAACCATTTTTTGAAATATGCCGGAGGCCTTCCTTTAGCTCTTGAGGTTTTGGGTTCATTTTTGTTTGGAAGAAGTACTGTTGAATGGAAAAGTGCATTAGAGAGGCTCAAAGAACATCCTAATCCAGAAGTTTTGCATGTACTTCAAATAAGTTATGATAAACTCCAAGACACAGAGAAGGAAATATTCCTACATATAGCATGCTTCTTTAATCATAATGAGAAAGATTATGTTGAAGTACTAGATAATCTTGGCCTTTACGCTAGTATTGGATTGAAGGATCTCGTTGATAAATCTCTCTTGAAAATTGTGGATAATGATGTAGTGTGGATGCATGATTTACTTGAAGAAATGGGTAAGAACATAGTTTTTCAAGAATGCCCTGATGATCCTGGAAAGCGTAGTAGACTGTGGGTTTATGTGAGCTTCACCCATCCATCGGATTTCTTAAAAAGCTTGTTCATCTTGATCTAATGTATTGTAAAAAACTAAAGTGTCTTCCTAGCACCATTTGTAGTTTGAAATTTCTTGAATCTCTAGATCTTTCTAGATGCTTTAATTTTGGCAACTTGCCTGAGAATCTAGGTAATGTCAAAGGTTTAAAAAGGCTAGATTTGAGTGGAACAGCTATAAAAGAGTTGCCTTCATCAATTGGACTTGACAAGCCTTACTTCATTGAATATAAGCAATTGCAAAAATCTTGTGTGTCTTCCTAGCACCATTTGTAGTTTGGAATCGCTTGAATCTCTAGATCTTCTTGAATGCTCAAATTTTGACAACTTACCTGAGAATCTAGGAAATGTCAAAAATTTAAAAGGGCTAGGTTTGAGTGGAACAGCTATAAAAGAGTCGTCTTCATCAATTGAACGCTTGACAAGCCTTGCTTCATTGGATATACATGGTTGCAAAAATCTTGTGTGCCTTCCTAACACCATTTGTGGTTTTAAGTTCCATGGTGCTCTTGATCTTTCAACATGCTCAAGATTTAAAAACTTGCCAGAGAACCCATGGATAATCGAAGGTCTAGGGATGCTTAATTTGAGTAGAACAGCTATAGAAGAGATTCCTTCATTAATTGGAGGCTTGATTGGCCTGACTTCATTGACTCTTAGGAGTTGCAAAAATCTTGTGTGTCTTCCTAGCACCATTTATAGTTTGAAATCTCTTGAATCTCTAGATCTTTCTGGATGCTCAAATTTTGACAACTTGCTTGAGAATCTAGGAAATGTCAAAGGTTTAAAAAGGCTAGATTTGAGTGCAACAGCTATGAAAGAGTTGCCTTCATCAATTGAACGCTTGACAAGCCTTATTTCATTGAATATAAGCGATTGCAAAAATCTTGTGTGTCTTCCTAACACCATTTATAGTTTGAAATCGCTTGAATCTCTGTATCTTTCTGGATGCTCAATTTTTGACAACTTGCTTGAGAATCTAGTAAATGTCAAAGGTTTAAAAAGGCTATATTTGAGTAGAACAACTATAAAAGAGTTGCCTTCATCAATTGAACGCTTGACAAACCTTACTTCATTGATTATAAGCAATTGCAAAAATCTTGTGTGTCTTCCTAGCACCATTTGTAGTTTGAAATTGCTTGAATCTCTAGATCTTTCTAGATGCTCAAATTTTGACAACTTGCCTGAGAATCTAAGAAATGTCAAAGGTTTAAAAAGGCTAGATTTAAGTGGAACAGCTATAAAAGAGTTGCCTTCATCAATTGAACGCTTGACAAGCCTTACTTCATTGAATGTACTCGATTGCAAAAATCTTGTGTGTTTTCCTGACACCACTTGTTGTTTTAAGTTCCATGGTGCTCTCGATCTTTCTAAATACTTAAGATTTATAAATTTGCCAAAGAACCCATGGACAATCGAAGGTTTAGAGAAGCTTGATTTGAGTGGAACAGCTATAGAAGGGTTGCCTTCATCAATTGAACATTTGACTAACCTTACTCTATTGACTTTAAGATATTGCGTGAATCTTGTGTATCTTCCTAGCACCATTTGTAGTTTGAAGTTGCTTAATTCTCTTGATCTTTTTGGATGCTTAAAATTTGACAACTTGCCAGAGAACATAGGAAATATGGAAGGTTTGGAGGTGCTTAATTTGTGTTGGACAGCCATAAAAGAGGTTCCTTCAGGTCTGCAATCTTTAACATATTTGTATCTTAGTCACTGCGATCTTTTGTCAATTCACAATGACATTGGCTGCTTGTCCTCTTTAAAATACTTGGATCTAAGTGGAAATAATTTTGTTTCCCTTCTGGAAAGCATGTCTCAACTCTCTAATCTTCGAAGTCTCTATTTGGAGGGTTGCAAGAGACTTCAATCATTGGAAAATGTTCCGTCAACTATTGAATCCATAATTGCAGACAATTGTATCTCTCTGGAGAGATTGCCAAAACTGCAATATTATCGTTGTGCCGATTTGCAATTGCTGTTTTTCAACTGCTTCAAATTGGTTGACAATAGCATGCTTCAGGTCTGTCTGTCTGTCTGTCTGTTTGTCTGTCTGTCTGTCTGTCTCTCTCTCTCTCTCTCTCTCTCTCTCTCTCCAAGTTCTAAACGTTATGCTTTGTATATTTCAGGGACAAAGTGGTACACTACCAAAGAAGTTAAGAATTATTATTCCTGGAAGTGAAATTCCAAAATATTTTAACCATAAATGTACGGGTCATGAAGTGAAAGTACAAGTGCCTTCTAATTGGTCTAATGTGCCGATTGGAATTGCATTTTGTGTTGTTTTTGTACCCAACAATTGGCTTGAATGCCCTCATTTATAATCAATGGATTTCCAATGTATAGCGATGAAATTTCTGGTTCTGTGAAAAAATATGATACAATTGAATCACATCACCTTTGGCAGACCTATTATTCCTATCTGAACGGATTACATCCACTTACGATTAGAGCATCTTCTGGGAACCTATAGGTGGAAAAAATTGGGGTCCGATTCATATACCAACAAGACATCGAAATTCCCAGTAAAACTATGGCACAGTGCATCAACAACAGTAGCATTGTAGTCCATCATGATATTGATGATTCAATTGCAGAAGGTAGCAGAAATAAGCGAAGCCGTGATGAGGATGATGGGGGCAGGACCTAGTGGAGAATGCTACCCTATTGTGGAACCACCGCCAAAGAGGACTCAAAGGGTTGGAGGATTTATGGAGGATTCTAAGGATCCTAGTCAAAGGGGATCTTCCAACTTCTTTGCGAGTAAGTCTTTCTTCTTACTTTCAAGTTTTAACTTTTAACATTTACAAGCCATCATTGACAACTACTTGTTGGTGCACTTTTCTTTAGTTGATGCAGAGGATCAAACGTCCAAGAAGCTTGAAGCCATTCACGAATGTAGTAGTTACCAAGATGTCGAAGATATCAATTAAACCCTGACACGGAACAGCAACAAGCTGCACTCTATGAGGGTCTGGGTGAAACTATTGTGATATTGAACGATTCAGCCGTCGAAGGTAGCAAAAATAAGCAATACCAAATGTCTGATTCGGAAGAATCTAGCGGAAAAGGCCACATTAATGAGGGACCAGATCCAAAGACTTGGAGTATTTATGTCTGATTCGGAAGAATCTAGAAAAAGGGAATTCTTTGCCTTTAAGTCATCATCTTTCTCTTTGCTATTACAGTTTACAAGTTTTACTGTTGTCTTTTATTTTTGGGGAGGGGAATCCAATGAAAGTGTGGCTTTTGATTGATAACAAATTTAATTTGTTATAGGTATAAAATTAGAGAGTTTTTCTTTTTGGATTTTCCATATTTTATAATTTAAATAAATTATTAAAAAAAATAAAAAAGCATAGAATTCTGCAAGTTGTACCTTAGCATTACCTTTTGGCACTCATATAGCCACATTTTTTTTAATCAGGTTGAAATAATGCAAATTTTTCTTCTTGTCTTGTTGGGGCACTTTTATATAATGGAAGGAAGGGATCAAACGGCCAAGAAGCTTGAAGCCTATTGCGGCAGTAAGAGGGATAGTTAGTAGAGCCACGTTGAAGAATTAGCCAAGTAGGATCTCTCCTTTCACTCAAAATGGCTAGCTATTTAAATTAACTGTCAAATGGCTCTTATTATTGATTAAATCTTTTTTTTGTCCTGCAATTGTTCTGTTGAACTTCTATTCCTATACAAATATATATTGAAATCTAATTATTTCCAGATTCCTAGTGAAAAAACACTCAAAGAACAAGTGTGATGACAAAGTTTACTCTGAATTAGGATTCCATCTGGATGTTACCAATCATACCATAGGAAAATGATACAACCTGATCCCACTTCAAACTTCAGTAATGTCCTGACAATGCAACTAAGAGTTAGAATTTTCGCCTATCCCTGAGTGCTACTTGAGGAATGTTAAAACTCTTGTATTTCAAAAGGTTTTATTTTACACAAACTACCTAAATTGAGCCTGCCTTAGCAAAGAGATTCCATATATGTCTCATTATGGTTTCTTAGTTCCATTCTTGCACCTTTTCAAACCTAATCCACCTTCTCTTTGGCTTGCATACTCCCAAGATACTTTAGCCCCCTAAAGCTCCTTTCCTTTCCATAGGTAACTACTCAACATCTGTGCAATAGCCTTGATAAAATTCTTTGGCAATATGAAGATGCTGGACCAGTTAAACCTAAAGGCTATAAAGAACTGGAGCCATCCTGCGAAGGAAAGGTTCCTTGCTGTCCAGGTTTCAATTCTGCTTGTAATCTTATCAAGAAGGAGCAAACATACTTTTGCACCAGGTCTTCGAGAAATTAGAGAAACCCTGAGCTATCTTACAAGTAGTGAGCCTTTTTGAATTGCAAGAGCTCAAATATTCACTTCTTCATCCCATCAGGAACAACAGCACTGAAAACCTCAATCTTTTGAGAGTTAGCAGCCACACCAGACATATTTCCTAAACTCCTTCAGATACTAAGAAAAACATACTGCAAACTAGAAGTTATGTTTATAATGGCTTCTGTATTTACATTTCCCATCCCATCAATACAACATAAACAAATATCTTTGGGGTGGAAAGGTACCATTCTCATGCCAACTAACACAACCTTGAACAGTGAACCATCTCAAAGGAGCTACTGGGGTATGGCAGCTGTTTTGTGGCTAAAGCAGAGATCATTGCACCAAATCCTTGCTCTTAATGCAAATTGAATCTGTTTCTCTTGCCCATCTTTGGGAGCAAAGGACATTGTTTGTATATCCAAGGGGAGTAGGAAAGTAGAGAAGGTGGCAACCACACAACCAACTTCCAAAACTTGAACTACGCCTGCAGCACGCAGGTCACTTTGGTCTCACTTGTAGTCATATTCCCTAACCTGAATGCACAACAAAATTCAGTATGTTAAAAGTATGACCAAAAACAAGCATTGATCCTGACACAAAATTTAGATGTCATGCACACAGACATCACAAATACATGTATGTATGTATGTATGTATGTACACAGGTAGTAGTAAGAAGTTAATAAGTTAGCATGACAACAAGCTTTCTAGCTAGTCCTTTACTATAATGTTGACAAATCTTTAGCAACAGGTTGGTGGAATCTTCTGGTGGTGGAGGGAAATGTCTCTCTAGGTCTTCTCTTCTAGAAACATCCAAGAACAGCAAATTCTTTACATAAGAAATATCACGGCATGGAAGTAACTCGTTTAATGTCAATGGGCACACTTCCCAATTCCAAGGATCAAAAGTGGTGTTTCAATAAGAACAACCTTGTTTGTAAATGTAGAAATACCTGCAAGTTTAAATTACAACAATAACAACCAGAAGAACACAAAGTTGCAAAGCTCAGAAATATACCAAGGCATCTATTGCAGCATGCTCTCTAAGGATCATGATCCTGACGATTCAGCCTCAGAAGGTAGCAGAACTAAGCAAAGGCATGATGAGGATGATGGGGCTGGACACCTAGTGGAGAAGGCTACTCTAATGAGGAACCACAGCCAAAATGAATTTATCGCTGATTCTGAGGATTCTAGTCAAAGGGAAATTTTCGACTTTGTTGCCAGTAATTGATCATCTTTCTTCTTACTACTTTACAAGTCATCATCAAAAAAAAAATTTTTGGGACATATACAATTTTTTTTTTCTTAGATTGTTAACTTCAAGGTATTGGGCTAGTTGTACCTTAGAATTACCTGTAAACACTCACAACAAAATCAACCCAAACTCAAAAATTAAAATCATACCATATTGCTTTTTTTTTTTTAGTTTTTTTTTTAATAATCTGGTTGGAGTTACACAAATTTTTTTGATGTCTTGTTGGTGAACTTTTATTTAGTGCAAGGATAGTGAGAAATGTCCTAGACGCTTAAATCCATTCACGGAGGGAAGAGGGATAATTACCAAGACATTGAATATCTCAATTAAATTATGGCACAGTAAAGCATCAACAGCAGAACACTCTGTGAGGATCTGGGTGATCTCCGCCATGATCTAAAGCCGTGATGAGGATGGCGGGACTGGACCAAGTAGAGAAGGCAACTCTAGAGACGAACCCCCATCCAAAGACTTGGAGGATGTATGGCTGATTCTAAAGAATTTAGTACAAGGAATGTTTCGACTTCTTTTCCTGTAAGTCATCATCTTTCTTCTTGCTATTACAGTTTACAAGTCTTGATGCTCTCTTTTATTTTTTGAGGAGGGGAATCCAATGAAATTGAAGTGTGGGTTTTGATTGTCAGGTTTAAATTGGCATGATAAAAAAATTTAAATTTGTCATATGTATAAATTGGAGTTTTTCTTTTTAGATTTTTACCCCTGTTTTTGTACATATACTAGCATTGAGAGAGGGAAAAAAAGAAAGTTCAAAGTATTGTGCTGGTTGACATTACCTTTTGGCACTCACATCACAAGCACCCCCAACTCAAAAATTAAATTCATTTCATGAATCATATCATTTTTGTTTTTTTTTTTTTTTTTAACTTTCTTTCACCAGGTTTGAATAATACAAAATTTTCTTCTTGACTTGTTGGGGCACTTTTTATATATTGGTAGGAGGGGATCCAAGAAACTTGAAGCCTATTGCAGTGGTAAGTGGGAAAGTTACGAGAGTGACGTTGAAGAATTAGCCAAGGAGGGTCCCTCCTCTCAAACCCACCTTGGCACTCACTAAACTGTTCAAGAATTAACCGAGGATTTCTTTTTGCTGTATGTATGTCAATGTGTGTATATATTTGTTTAATTAGTTTTATAGAGTTTAAGCAGTGAAATTAGTGTAGAGAAATTAAAGTTCTCCTGTCCCATGCTTTTGTGCTATTTTGTAATCTCTCATTTTCTTAGTGAAATTTTCTGTTAGACACTGTCCATGGATGTAGGCGTAAAGCCGAACCACTTAAATCTTTGTGTTCCATGTGTGATTGTCTTTTCTACTTCTATTTGGCATGACATACTATTATTTTGTTCACACAACAAATAAGCATAAAATAATTTACTATTAGTTTGTTACACAACAAATAAGCATAAAAGCTTCCACTAACTCAACAGTTTGTGATTAGAGCAATGTCTGCTTATGAAATGAAGTTGCATTGTTGTAATGCTTGAGTGCCCTATTGGGCTTGGAAAGTGTGGTTGCAAATGTAGCTGTTTGTTCTTTGGTAGCAGAGAGGAGGGGTTGTTTGAGTTTTGTTTTTATTGGGCTGTTATTTGTGTCCAGCTTTGTTTGAAGTTTTTTCTTCTAGTGTTTTGATAAACAAAAATTAATTATTCATTAAAAAAATTCTCCTGAGGTTTGTTGTATTAATTTATCTCTCTTGGGATGTTGGTTCAGCTAGTGACAAACAAAATACCCAAGAACCCTAGTGATAAGTTGCTACATTTTTATCATCTTGAAGTTGTGATAGCAGCAGAAGAAATCAAGCCACTTGATAGTTTATTGTCTTCAAGAGCAATGAGTAACTTGATCATCCTAAGCAGCCATCTAAACCACCTTCCTAATAAAGCTTTATTTCTGCTTTTCACACAACCTCGTCAATAACTCAACTGTGCTCTTAGCATATTTGTATTCCCCTTCCTCAACTCTCATTTCTTCTTTCTCAAATGTCTTTATAGCTAGAAACAGACTCAATCTTTCTCTAATGTCTCTTTAATGCGCCTGAAAGAGAGAAAATTGCCCGCTGTACTAATCTATTGCAGTTCCCAATAATTCATTTTAAAATTTTTAAGGGCTTATTTGTTTTGAATTAGTTAGATTAGTCGATCTAGGTTGTATTTCTGATACTCCTACACTATTTTCCTTCTTTTTGTGTTTGAATAGAGCAAAAAGTCCATGCAGAAGTAAAATAATCAATTCCATTTTGTTCAAGTTATTTTTCAAGATGAATCATCCCTTCATCCACCTCAACCTAAATTTCAGTATGTTTCACTAACTTCTGGTTGATATATGGTATTTTCTGCCGACATATGAACAAAACATTAACTTTTTTTTCTGTCATTTTTTTTTATTTAAAAAGTTTTGACTCATAAAATATGAAATTAGGATTTGATTGTTTTTCTTGATTTGATAAAATTTGGTCCTTTTATAATGTTTTCTTTCAGTTGCCCCATTTTGTTAGGGTGTGTGTGGAAAAGAACAATAATGGATTATGCCTTGTGAAGTACAAAATTTACAAAATTCAGTTGAAGTACATTCACCTAGAGGTCAAAAGCCTTGATACAATAGCAAGTGCCTTCCACCAAAAGTGAAAGGTCCCAACTTCGACCATTTTAGTTTGAGTATATTCATCTCCAAAGTCACTTAGGATTTTAAGTTTCCATAATGGCATTGAAATTATAAAATATAGCAAATACTTTTGATTTATTTTGTAACTAATACAACCATGTAAACTAGCGAAATCATCAAGAAAGAATAGATGTTAAAGAAAAGTATTTACTGATGTGAGAGGTGCTAGCCCCTAGACATCAGTATGGACTAGTTTTAAAGGTGCAGAAACTTTGAATTCTGAATTACGAAGGGAATTTTTGCTTTTTGCCACTAAGGCAATGTTTACAAAGATGTGGGACATTTTGAGAGTTGAAAAATGAAAATTTGGATAACTGGTAATGCAGATTATAACACATTTCTCAAATGACCATGTCACTTCTGCCACAAATCCCACTAGTTGGTAAAGAATTAGGTTATGTTTGGTAATCGTTTTTGTTTTCTATTTTCAAAAACTTGTTTTTGGAAATATAAAGAAAAAAAAAAACAAATTTCCTGTATTTTTGAAATCATAAACATGTTTGGTTAGTTGAAATTAAAAAAATAGTTTTTTGAAGAAAAAAATAGAAAATACTAAATATGTTGTTACTAGGATTTGAACTCTAATGCTAACTCATTAAATGAGACAGATTCATTAAATTAAAAGCATGTTTTCATTGACTTTTGAAAATTAAAAACTGAAAACAGTTTTATGCATGTTTTCAGTTTTCTTCACAAATTGAGTTTTGAGAACAATTTTTGTTTTCTGTCCATTTTAGGTTGTCAAACAAGTTATTTAATCTCAAAAATAGAAATTTGTTTTTGGAAACAGAAAATAAAGAGAAAAAACAATTACCAAACATACCTTTAGCTTTTGAGTATTTTGCAATTCAAACAAGGACATTTCTAAATTGGCATTCTATGGCACTTACAACAGAACCTATTAGTGGTGACTATCATTGAAGCAACTTCAATAATACTACTTTGCCATTGTCAATACTACTTTGCTATCTGAATCCACCTTACTTCCTTTTACACAATATCTCATTACCGATAAAAATATATGGATTATTAGTCCACAGTATGCTACCATTAAAATGCCCTATGCTACCTAGTGTTTGACAACTTCTAGTAGACTTTCAAGTGCCTTCTTCTGGATCTAAAATTATTTGCCTACTCTTTATTAGATTTAGCTGGACTAAAAGCAGAAAAAGAATTCATATTTGAAGCAAATTGAGAATTTTCTTCTGCTTCTAAAGTGCCAAATAATTTAGTCTCAACTGTTCGATTATTTGATAATGCAATTCAAGTCATCATAAAAAAAAAACTCTTTTTTTTTTTCTTTTTCTTTTTTTCCTGTTCAAACAAGGTGGTCACCTTGATAGTATTTTGAACATGTTGAGCTAGGTTTGGGACGTGACATAAACCTAAAGGTCCAAGGTTCAAATCACCACACTATCGGTCTATAGGGTTTTGGGGTGTCTCTTGGATAAGAAGTAGAATAGTTTGGTCAAAAGTTAAGCCACCACTTCTTTATATTAAGAGAGAGAGAGAGTGAGAGAGAGAGAGAGAGAGAATGCACCTCAAAGAAATACCAGCAAAATCCAAAGTGAAAAATCTAATCTTAATTATCCATCACATTTCTCATGACAATTTTATGTACACAGTGTATCATCTATATCTTCTAGAAACTACCTTCCATCTTCAGAATCCACATTTCTCCACATACAAATCCATTAAACTTGATATTGCAACCACCAAACAATAAAACAATGACATTCCTTCGGCTCACCAAAACTCAAACCTCAAAAGCCCACAAAAAATTACACTTCATTAATAACAAAACCATCTTCAACCTGTTTATAGTCAGTCAATCTACCAAAAGCTCGGCCTGCTTCGTCAAAAAAATGATCAACATTTTCCCTTTGAAATATTCTTTTTTGCTTAAAAGCCTTGAAATCTTGTACCTCTAATTCCAAGATGACTCACACAACCCCACAATAGCCATTCCTACAAAGAACCACAAAGGCCAGTTAAAAGTAAATGTGTTTAATACTGATAGTGAAAATTTTGATAAACAATAGGCGAAAAAAAAATACATATTGCATTTTTCAGAAGTGCCAAACATAGACTAAACTCTGAAAGCAAAAGAGGTAATTACAATACAAGTCAATCATCAAAGAAAAATGAAGATTAATTTTCAAGTCAATGCAAGCATATACACATACATCACCCATCATAATTTTTTTCACACAAAATGGCTGTGCTTAAGATTTGAACTCGCACACCTTTGGTTAACCAATCATGCAATTAGGAGTTAAAACACACCGAGTTAAGCCCAACTTCCCACTACTTAGACTCGGCTCTTGCAAAAAACTTATAGAACTCAATATTGGCTCGAGCTTCATTCAAATGCAATACTCAACTCTCTTCCAAGCTGATTGCAAGCTCCAAAAAACTTCTAAATGTTGAGCATTTAAACTTCAAAAGCTGATGAGCTCTACATCAAGGGTAAGGTAATTGCACATAAGTGATGGCTTTTTATTACAGGAATGGCTCCTCTTTTCATCATTTGTTTGCAAAAGGAGAACCGGAGAGAGAAAAATCCATCTTATACATGAAAAGCTTACAGAGAGATGACAAAATAATGAAAATAATAAAATAAAAAATAAAAACACAAAAGTTTAGAAGAATGTGCTGTCTATGCTGGATTCCTAAAATGAAAGCATCAGATCAGTTTGAGAAGAAGAATATTCCCTCAGATCTATGATGGAGAACCTCAATCAAGCCAGCGCACCAGCTGAGCATAATGGTGCTTAAGCCCAAAAGTCAGAACATAGTTCAAGTACAGGTCATCTTGCTTAACAAACAAGCCAAGCAAACTTTGATCGAGCTGCTTGCAAGCAGCTTGGCTCTTTTTTTAACCCTACAGTACTTGAGAACAGCTCTTCACATGTACCTACCGCAAGCAAGAACAGAGTTGGAAGAACAGGTTTTCTAGCATTATTTTAAATAAAATCAGAAAGATCAAAGTTAAGAGGCACTAAACACTTCAGAAAACTGAACCCCAACCAAAAACTAAAAAAAATCCCGACATCAAATATGGACAAAAAATCCTTAAAACTGCAAAGTTGTAACTTCAGAGGCATTTAGTGAAGTTTCAATGAAAAACAAAAAATAAGCCAAAGAAACGTCAGCACTAAACTGCAATGAGGGCTATTCACTCAAAATGTAACAAAATTTAATTAACAAAGATTTTTTTAAAATGTCATAGATATAAATCTTTTAGTAGCCACTAACTTTTTCACTAGACATGCCAAAGGAAATCTTTTTAGTCTGTGTGTGGCTTACAAATAAAAAAATAAAAAGAGTGAAATGATTGATATATTTTATCCATTGCGAAGACCTAAGGGTTTGTATGAATCAAAGTACAAATTAAGGATCAAACAGCTGGTGTGGTAAGCATGACAGTCACAATGCTGTAGAATAAATTGAGCATGTCAACATGAGATACTTACATTTACATAGAAGAAGGTAAGAAGGCACCGAAAAAATAGTTTAAGGAAAGACATGATTATCATATTGAAAGGATATGTAAGGCACAAGATCAGAATTTTCAGGGACAAAATGGTTTTGTAATCCTGTTCCATCATAATAGACGGAGCAATGAGATAAATCAAGTGCTCAAGGTTGGGAAAATAAAGGATGCCTTTCACAAAAACATGGAGAAGTTACAAACTAACCATCCAAAATCCTGGAGAAGTATTGGATAATGACTGCTTGAATATGTTTCTCTATAATGGTTTATAATAAACTTCACACGAGGATTCATCACCACAAATGACAATGACATTAGTAGCTTAAAAAAAAATCAATAAAAACGCAAACAATTTACACATCACCTGCCTGGCCTCATTTCAGAAAAGAAATACAGAAGAATTTCTTGAACAAGGTTCAGATCAACAGCAGCCACCAGAACCAATGCCAATTATGTAGAAAACTACAGCAGAACAATCAACATTCAGTCCACATCCACAAACGCAGTGCAGTCAATGTCTTGCAGGGTGATATTCCCCATATATAAATCGTTTATGTGATGAGAACAGAGAGGGAGACATTTCCGATTAAGACTTTCATGAATTGCACCCATCCCGGGGACCCACTTGTCCTCAACAGATGGATTCACATTCAAACAGTTCTGCAGTAACCGTACCCGATAATAAACAGTATCCATTCTGTCACAGAAATGACCGATACAGGAACATGAAGGCTCATCAGAAGCCAACCTGATCAAAGCCAAAGATAAAGCCCCATCAACAGGCCTTGGATCCGAAAGATTTTGATCTCCCATCATTTTAACCTCTCTTTCTGTGGGGAAGTACACTTCTTCATTTCCTTTAAAATCAGAGACCTTCAAATCTTTAGTGTAATGCTTAATGGCTTCACGCTTGGTTGATTCATGCTTCTCTGCTAGTGTCAAAATGCAAGAGAACCTCAAGTGATAAGTTACTACAGTTTTAACCATCTTGAAGTTGTGACAGCAGCAGAAGAAATCAAGCCACCTTCTCCCTACACCTGCATACCACTTGATAATATCAGTATCTTCAAGAGCAATGAGTAACTTGATCAGCCTAGGGCGACCCATGTTATTTGTAAAACCAGCCATCTTAACTGCCTTCCTAACAAGTTCTATTGGTGCATCAACTTTCATACACAGCCTCGTCAAATCCTCAACTGTGCTCTTGGCATATTTCCGTTCCTCTTCCTCCTCCACTCTCTTTTCTTCTTTCTCTAATGCCTTTCTAGCTTGGACCGGACTCAAATACTTGTCCACTTGCTCTTGGAACTTATCATAAGCATCAACCAGCTCTTGGGGCAATTGATCTCTAATGTGCCTTAAAGAGAGAAAGTCGCCTGCTGTAAGCATCCGATGCCATTCCCAACGCTCTTCCAAGGAACCCAAGAAATCATGGACCACTTCATCAGTCCAAGTTCTGAAGATTTCTTGAACCTCATTTTCAATTTGAAAGTCAAATTTAAACCCATCACTTTGCTTCAACTTCTTAAAAACATGCTGCAATATCTTCATCCCCAGTATCTTTCTATTTCTCTCTCTAGCATTTTTTAATTCTAAAGCTCTAACTTCCTTCTGCCTAAGGTACTTCTTCCGTGCCCTAATTGCTTTCTCCGTCATGGGAGGATGCAAAACTGAAGGTGGAACCGCCTGTAGTTCCATACCTAGAAAACTAATATTCTCAGATACTGCACTATGAATTGCCGTCTTCATTTTATCCACCATCAAATCCAACCTACCTTCTAAATATTTCAAAACCCAATTCTTAAAGTCCATGGTCAACATTTTCGACCCCGACGTTATCACTAATATTTCATCCAAATACCTGACCACATACATCTTCACTGGCTTATAAAATTGGCCAGACGTCCAAACAAGCTGCTCTGATTTAAACTTTGGATTCTCCTGATTTTTCTGAAGACGCATATCTTGAATTTCTTTATCAAACCCATTAAAGTAAATATTAATCAAAATGGAACACAACCCGTTTTCTTGAGGAAACCCCCTTCCTAAATAACAACCACCCAATTCAATTCTCACCACCTCACACTCAAACAACCTCTTTATTAAACCAATCAAAGAACCATCTTTTATTTTCTCTTCAATAAACAAACACAACTTATTTACATGCGTATCATCAAACCTTTCTCTATCAAATGTGACACTAAACCACCAACTAGGATTCTCTACCGAGTTCTTAAGGTACCTAATGGCGGTGTGGCGTCCCATACCGACACGCCCACCATAAGAAAAAGTTACAAACCGTTCATCATACACAATTTCCAACACCATCCTAACAGCTTCAATCAAAACCTTTAATTTCAAGTTGGGCAAGACCAAGGACTCACCGTTCATTCTTGAGGGCATCATTGTGACACAACAAGCTTCAATATCGAACCGATTCTCGCAGAGCTGGCGGCCCATTTCTTCAATATCAAACCGCCTCGAGACCGAGTGTAGAAGGGACTGTGAGTCAAGGGAGCTGAGGCCATTGTTGGGTTGTGAAGTGGTGAGGTTTTGGCAGGCAGTGAGGAGGACATTGGGCAAAGCAAGGACATTTGAGACAAGATTGGAGAACTTGCCATGTGAGTATTGAGTGAGAACTAGGGCTTTGAGTTGGGATTTTGTGAGGGTTTCTGTGGGGTTCTGGGTTTTGGCTTTGGGGGGTGGAGATGGGTTTTGTAAGAGAGTTGAGAATAGTCTGAGAGAAGAGCGATTTGGAGACCTGAATTCAAGTGGGTTTATTCTTCTGAGGTGTGTAAGCATCGAGACGATGAGAAGAGAAGTGGAATTTTGGATTTTGGGACCTCCGCTTTTGAATTTATGCCTGATTTAAAAATTGAGAGAGTAGCTGACCAGGTCTTTGCAAATGGCAACTCTTTTTTTTTTCTTTTTCTTTTTTTTTTTTTGGGCAAATTACATTTTTAAACCTATATTTTATGTTGGATTTAAATTATAATCATGGTAAAAGACTGTATAGATTAGTTTAGTTTACTGAAATTAAAAATTTTTTGTTAAAATTACTATAAATAAAGGAAAAAATTGACAAAAATAGTATCGTGAAATCCATAAATAATATAAAAAAAACATAGTAAAGGTTATAAGTAGTAGTAAAAATAAGTTGAATAATAAAATAAATTGACTTATTAATTTATAGAACTAAAGGCACACTAGAGTCCAAATCTTTTGTCCCATTTTATTGCTCCACTTTATACTCTACTAATAAATACTTGCCATGTGTTAACTTAATTAATTAAATACTATCATTATTGGCTAATTAATATTACCATTATTAATTAATGATAGTATTTAATTAATTACGTTAACACGTGGCAAACATTTATTGTTAGAGTACAGAGTAAAGCAGAAAAAGTGGGACAGAAGATTTGAATTCGGCACCACTGACACTTAAAAATTCATCCAATTAATTGATATCATCTCCAAATTGACAACCTTTTACTATGATAATGTTTTAAAGACTAAATTGTGCAACACACTCCTAAAGTTTAAGGTCAATTTGATTTTGCTCCCTTACATTTCAAAATTTTGTTCTTCTACCCTAATATTAGGGAATTGTTTTGATTGGCAATTCCTCAGTTAAAACAAAAAATTCCTAGCTGGCTATTAAGTAACGCCCCAACCTACCATATTGGCTAGATCATCCACTTAAATCATGCCACAGGGATTATGTAATTAAATGACAAAAAAACTTTAAAACAATTTAAAAATCACTAAAATCTAATATAGAAAAAATTATTTTATTTTATTTTATTGAAGCTTTTATTTTTTTTTTTTTCATATTTCTTTCTTCTTCCCTAAAAACTCTGCTCTTTTTAATCTAAAAAAACTAATTGTTGTAGCGTGGTTTTTCTATTGTTTGCTTTCTTCTTTGTTATTCGTGGTTGTACTATTGTTTCATTTTTATTATTGAACTTGGTTGAATTGTAATTTTATAGAAAGGATATTCTCAATTGCTCACTAGTCCAAATGTTGAATTGATTCAGCTATTTTAGTTCTACCGGCTTCTACTTCCATAACCAATTAAGCTTCTGTATGGTCTAATTTCATACAATCTATAAGAAAATGAAGAAATAACATCAAGCACAATAATTGAAATCCATGTCAGAAATAAAGCGTACTACTATATTCTTAATCATTTAACCATCCCAACGGCGGTGCCATGTTGAAGGTAGCGTGGTCAGACCACCCTGACCTTTTATATAATATATTTAAAATTTTATGATCGGCATACCTTGAAGAAAATAGTGACCACCCTGGAAAAAAAAATTTGACCACCCTGAGAAAAACCTTTAGACGAATAGTTGATCGGCTTCTTCTTTAGACCTTAATCGTTGTCTCTATGCTCAGTTCCTGTGCTTTGTCTTCTTTGATTCTTTTTTTCGTGTTTTATTTTTCACTCTTGCTATTATATGGCCCTGCCCACGTAAATGAAGTGACTTAATAAATCACTGATTTTACACTTTCTACAGAACCTTGGCTTCACGTGAAAGGCTTAAAAGCTTAAAATTTAAAGCAAATATGTTATTTTAGTCTCTAAATTTTATTAAAAGTTTGATTTTCATCCCTAAATTTTAAGAAGTTCATTTTTCGTCCTTAAACTATTAAAAAGTTCTTTCATCCCTAAAATATTGAAAATGTTTTAATTATGTCCTTAAATTTTACCAAAAGTTTGTTTTTCATCTCTAAACTATTGAAAAAAATTCTTTTTTCATCCCTATTTTTATCTCTAAATTATTGAAAAAAATTCTTTACAAAGTTTAGGGATAAAAAAATAATTTTTTTAAAGTTTAGGAACATAAAACAAACTTTTGACAAAATTTAGGGACCAAAATAGTATTTTACCCAATTTTAAATTATATATTATATTACTTATTGAATTATTGTGATATTCACTCAACTTGTACAATTTTTTTTTTTTGTCTATTTTAGTATAAGAATGTACCATTTGTATTTTACATAATCAAATTTTAAAATACCCCATATTAAGTCCAATACTTTTCAAAACTAACCATTTTGGTCTCTAAAGCTAACTTAATCCCTAAAACAGTTGAGAAAAAATAACTAACTATTTAGGAACTAGGTTGGGTTTCAGGACCAAATTGGCTAGATTTAAAAAGTCTTAAACCTAATTAGTATTAGTACAAATCTCAAGATATGTTAGTGGAATTTACCTTATTTATTTTATACTACATCTTATTAAAAAATTACACAAGTTTTTTTATTAGTTCTTTATCAATTTATATAGCAATAGTAACAATGTAGCTCTTTCTTTTCTTTTCTTTTTAATACAAGTTTGACTAATGTGAATTTTGGGATTAAATGTAAAAAATAACCTTTTATACCATTTTGCATTATCCTATGTGAGTGCTATTTGTATGTTGACAATTGATTTATTGTCTAATTGTCTCTTGAGTGGGGCATGTGTGGGAGTGGAGTAGTAATTATTAAAGACAAAAATTAGACTATTAAAGTCATTAGGGGTGAGGCAGTGTATTTACAGCTTTTACACGTTGAATTGTTAATAGAGTAACACTATTTACACAAACAAATAATGCTAGCATACAACAAATAATGCAATAACAAAAATTAAATTGAGTTGAATTTTCATTTTAATTGAGTAATGCTACAGATACAATAGTGGATGAATGATTACTTAGTTATATATATTGAAGAGATGTAGTCTATAACATTGGTAATGAAACTATTATGTAACGAATTCAAAATATGAAAACATGTAGAATGAAATTATAAAACTCTATGTATTTATATGCATATTTTTTTATATTGATATATTCAAGTTTTTTTCTTTCAATTAAATTTTGTATAATTTAAGTTTCTTAGTGATCATCCATACAAAAAAAATTTCCTGGAGCCGCCAATAAACCATCCTATGCATAATTATTTGACTTATACATGTGTTTGGGATTGGTTATTACTTTTTATTGTGCAACATGAATATTATAATAGACAAAGTTTAGCTATAAAATTAGTTGTAGCTCAAGGCTATAACCTTCCTCAATATCTTTTTATTAGAGGTGAATTTGACAAATCCACCATTGGATTACATCTTCTTCTTATATCTTCCATGCTTACAAAATTTCTGGAAAATTAGAGGTTTATACCTATGTCATCAATAAATTGATTAAATTGCAAAATTTTGTAGTTTAAAATTATGCATAAAATATAAGTTTATAGATCATATAGCAAATAAAATCCAATTGACATTAAATTTGACATGTATATTAAAAGCATAAAAAACATGCAATTTAACAATTAGATTTTCAAAATATGTAGTAACATTTTTTTTATTAAATAAGGTTGTAAATTTATGTTATAACAAATTTTGTAACTAAATTTTGTCATCTTATAATATTTGGTAGCAGTGGGGACATATTGTATCCATTTCCATGGTTTTGGAATAACACTTAGCATGATTTTATTTTATGGAATCAATTAAGCTTCTGTATGGTCTGATTTGATACAATCTATTGTTTATAAGGGTTAAGCTTTCTATTATTATCCTAGTAAGGAATGTGAATGTTCTACAAACAGCTTTCATTAATTTAGGGGTTTAATGAAGATCCAAATAAATATAAAGTTAGGAGTTTAATTAAGCTTTGGACGTCAGGGCCCACTTTAAAGTGAAATTATGAACCAAAAGAGGACCTTTTTTTAAAAAAATAAAGGGTAAATTACAACTTACTCACATGTGGTTTAACTGAAATTTAATTTACTTACCTATAGTTTGAAATTTGACACTTTACTCACTTGAGATTTAATCAAAATTTAAGTTACCAACTTGTAGTTTGAAATCTCATGATGTAAGTGTTCCATTAGGTTATTTTTTATTTTATTTGATCTTGTATTTTTATGTTTTTGTGTTTTTTGAGGAGAGAGACATAAAACTAGAGCAATATTACATATTTAGCCATGTTTTTAACAGAAATGGGTTACAGAATTCTAACTGAGTTAACCTCAGGTAGGTAAAATGTCAAATTTCAAATCACAAGTAAGCAACTTAAATTTTGGTTAAAGCATAGGTGGGTAAGTTGTAATTTGCCCAAAAATAAAAGTGGACATCTTTATTTTCCACTACAAAAAAAGAGTAAAATGTTTTATTTATTCAGGAAAAAAATAGAAAGACTAAGATGTTTTAGTTTTAGTGTTTTATAACTTTTTAGTAAAATTATTTTGATAAAAATCTAAATAAAAAACTTTAAGTGCAATTAGAATAATTTTCAATTGAGCCTGATGGTGAACTAAAAATCGAACCATCTCCAATTTGTCCATAAGAGTCATCCAAAACCAACAAGGATAACCCAACACAAGAAGGTCGTCCTTGGGTATGAAGGTCGTCCATCAGGAAAACACATAAACAACCCCTCAACACTTAGAAAATTTTCAGAATGAATTTATGTATAAAAGCTTATAATTCGGACCACGTTCTACTATTTTGAAGTATGAGCAAAATCCTTATTCATCACTATAACTTCCCACTAAATACTTAACTTCCAATGGCAGTTGTAGAAGATAATATTGAACATTCTAACTTCTACAGCAGTTGTGGAAGTTAAGTCTAAACCTTCTAACTTCCATACACATTGAGGAAGTTACTAAACAAGTAACTACTCCATAACTCACTATATAAGAACCCATCCATATCAAATAAAGGTAAGTTTCCACTATCCTTAAAGTTGGAATTTTTGAGTTTAAAAAAAAAAACAAACTTAAGCATCGAAGGGTTCTTGGCCAGTTCACCCCGGTCACTTTTGATTTTGTGTTTCTTTCTTTTCAGGCCTTTCAAGCAACTTCTAGCCCATTGAAATCCGGAGCATTTAGCCTACTGATTTTTTGTGTATCATCAAAGCCTATTTAGGTTTTTGATAATTTATTTAATTATTTACAAATTTTTAGGCCATTTAATTGACATGACATAATTTAATTGGACCAACTATTATAGGTAACTTGCTTATGTGCGGCACCTAGTAACCACCACTTGAACAAAAATAGATGGTAGAGCTAAAATCAAAGTGAAATAACATTAGAGGTGAAGATTAAAATTTTGAAATTTTAGAGAAAAAATCAACATTACCCCAAACATTAAAGGTAAAAACTATTTAGTCATAATATTTCGATTGAGCTAAACTAAATTTTCTTCTCTTGGGATGATCCTTAATAACCTAAATATTTGGGATGATCCTAGCCACATAGTTAGGGGAACATGTGAAATTGCCACCCCACTATCGAAGTATTAAAAGTTAATAACCATAATTTTTAAGTTTTTAACAATGCTTGCAAATTGTGCCTTATTGGCAATAAAAATAGATTCTCACTAAAATTAAAAATGGTCAAAAATAAATTGGGGTTAAAAAAAGTACGTTCTCAATTAAATTTAAGATGATTGTTTAAAGTTTTAATAGTTTGCAATGTAAAGTTTAAAGAATTTATGATTTAGTTTTCAAAAAAAAAAAAAAAAGAATTTATGATTTAGATGGGTTCCAGTTAGCTCAACTGGTAAAGTCTCTAATAGTTGTATAAGAGATTTGAAGTTCAGTTACTGTCTACATCAAAACTAATTGGTGTCTTAGTTTGATGATAAAGAGATTGAAATTTAAGTTTTCAGAAAAGAGCTTTACACACGTATACATTAAGACTACCACTATTTATGATAATTTTTTTCGTTGACAATATTTATTAGATTAGTCACGCAAATATGTTGTGGTATTACTAGGCACATGCAAAATACACACACACACACATATATATATATATATATATATATATATATATGAGCACTGGAACCATGCAATTGCACTTTTAATCAATGTAAAAGAGAAAAGTTAAAAAGGTTAAAAATTGTAAATTTATTCTAATGTTGAAATTAAAAATGAAATTTCTCAGTCAAAAAGAAAAAGAAATTTCAAATTTTAAATCTCACAATTGCATGATTTTTCTTATTGTGGTTTAATAATTAATATTGTAATAAACATGTAAATAAACTCTTTACTTGGATTAAAAAGCAGTGTAAAATGAACTTTGTAGCTGGTGAAAAAATAAAGCAATATAAACAGGACTTCGCTAGTCAATGGAAAGTAATTTGTCTTCCTCGCTGCAATGCTTGAATTTTTAATAAAAGAAAAAAACTATACACCGGGTGAAAAAGCAATATGAAAAGAACCGGTGATAAAAATAAACTAATAAAAACAGAACTTTCATTCCTCACGCACAACTTTTAACGCTACTTTTGAAAACGCGGCCAAAAAATTAAAAAAGAAAAAAAGAGCAACTTTCGCTCCTCACTAGGAAGTTTGGAGTGTAAACTGTAAAGAACTCAGAAACAAATAAAATAAAATAAAATAATAATAATAATAATAATAATAATAATAATAATAAAAGCACTGGAAGCCTACTTTAACAATGAACCACATCCAAAGACCTGGAGGATGTATGGCTGACTCTAAAGAATGAAGTATTAGGAATGTTTCGACTTCTTTGCCTGTAAGTCATCATCTTTCTTTTTGCTATTACAGTTTCCAAGTCTTGATGTTCTCTTTTATTTTTTGGGGAGAGGAATCCAATGAAATGAAAGTGTGGGTTTTGATTGTCAGGTTTAAATTGGCATGATAAAATTTTTTAATTTGTCATAGGTATAAATTGGAGTTTTTCTTTTTAGATTTTTACCCCTTTTTTGAGAGAGGGAAAAAAGAAAGTTCAGAGAATTTTGCTAGTTAACATCACCTTTTGGCATTCACACAATCACCACAAACTCAAAAATTTAAATCATTCCATATTCCTTTTTTAAAAAAAAGTTTTTTCATCAGGTTTGATAATACAAATATTTTTCTTGACTTGTTGGGGAACTTTTATATAATGGACGGAGAGTGCTACTATAATTTGGATCCACAGCCAAAGTGGATTCAAAACTCAAAGGATTAATGGCTGATTTTGAAGAATCTAATGAAAATGACCTGGAAGGCTAATCGTTTGCTGTTCATTACCTGTAAGTTATCATTTTTCTTCCTACTAACTTCAAAATATGGTGATACTTGTACCTTAGTGGCACCTTTTGGCACTCACATCCAAATTGACCCCAACTCAAAAATTAATATCTTACCGTATTACTTTTTTTTTTCTCAGGTGGGACTAACACAAATTTTTCTTGTTGGTGAACTTCTATTTAATTAATGGAAGGATGGAATCAAATGTCTGAGAAGCTTGAAGCCTTTGCTAAAGTGGATAGTTACAAGTATTAGCCAAGTAGCTATGCTCCTATCACACTCACCTTGGGCTCTTGCAAAAGTGGTCAAGGACCCAAAATGGTCAAGCATTCAAATTAACTGTCAATTGGCTCTTATTATTGATTAAATCTGTTTTTTTGGGTGTCCTGCAAATGTAATGCTCTGTTAAACTTCTAATGACATACAGATATAAATCCTTCCTATCAACGTCTTCTTGTTAACACAAAGTTACCATCCAATACCTCATTTGGTTGGAGATGTATAATGGAAGCTAGAAAGGTTGCACAGTTGAGCTACTGTTGGAAAATAGTGATGGAAGACAGGTTAACATCTGGGAAGATAAGCAGCTGCTGACACTGGGTACATTCAGGGTGGTTTTACTAAGAAATCCTCAACCTGCAGCAAACTGTTAAATACTTGCCATGTGTTAACTTAATTAATTAAATACTATCATTATTGGCTAATTAATATTACTATTATTAATTAATGATAGTATTTAATTAATTACGTTAACACGTGGCAAACATTTATTGTTAGAGTACAGAGTAGAGCAGAAAAAGTGGGACAAAAGATTTGAATTCGGCACCACTGACACTTAAAAATTCATCCAATTAATTGATATCATCTCCAAATTGACAACCTTTTACTATGATAATGTTTTAACTTTTAAAGACTAAATTGTGCAACACACTCCTAAAGTTTAAGGTCAATTTGATTTTGCTCCCTTACATTTCAAAATTTTGTTCTTCTACCCTAATATTAGGGAATTGTTTTGATTGGCAATTCCTCAGTTAAAACAAAAAATTCCTAGCTGGCTATTAAGTAATGCCCCAACCTACCATATTGGCTAGATCATCCACTTAAATCATGCCACAGGGATTATGTAATTAAATGACAAAAAAACTTTAAAACAATTTTAAAAATCACTAAAATCTAATATAGAAAAAATTATTTTATTTTATTTTATTGAAGCTTTTATTTTATTTTTTTTCATATTTCTTTCTTCTTCCCTAAAAACTCTGCTCTTTTTAATCTAAAAAAACTAATTGTTGTAGCGTGGTTTTTCTATTGTTTGCTTTCTTCTTTGTTATTCGTGGTTGTACTATTGTTTCATTTTTATTATTGAACTTGGTTGAATTGTAATTTTATAGAAAGGATATTCTCAATTGCTCACTAGTCCAAATGTTGAATTGATTCAGCTATTTTGGTTCTACTGGCTTCTACTTCCATAACCAATTAAGCTTCTGTATGGTCTGATTTCATACAATCTATAAGAAATGAAGAAATAACATCAGGCACAATAATTAATATCCATGTCAGAAATAAAGCGTACTACTATATTCTTAATCATTTAACCATCCCAGCGGCGATGCCATGTTGAAGGCAGCGTGGTCAGACCACCCTGACCTTTTATATTATATATTTAAAATTTTATGATCGGCATACCTTGAAGAAAATAGTGACCACCGTGGAAAAAAAATTTTTGACCACCTTGAGAAAAACCTTCAGACGAATAGTTGATCGGCTTCTTCTTCAGACCTTAATCGCTGTCTCTAAGCTCAGTTCCTGTGCTTTGTCTTCTTCGATTCTTTTTTTCGTGTTTTATTTTTCACTCTTGCTATTATATGGCCCTGCCCACGTAAATGAAGTGACTTAATAAATCAATGATTTTACACTTTCTACAGAACCTTGGCTTCACATGAAAGGCTTAAAAGCTTAAAATTTAAAGCAAATGTGTTATTTTAGTCTCTAAACTTTATCAAAAGTTTGATTTTCATCCCTAAATTTTAAGAAGTTCATCTTTCGTCTTTAAACTATTAAAAAGTTTTTTCATCCCTAAAATATTGAAAATGTTTTAATTATGTCCTTAAATTGTACCAAAAATTTGTTTTTCATCTCTAAACTATTGAAAAAAATTCTTTTTTCATCTCTATTTTTATCTCTAAATTATTGAAAAAAATTCTTTACAAAGTTTAGGGATGAAAAAATGATTTTTTTAAAGTTTAGGAACAAAAAACAAACTTTTGACAAAATTTAGGGACCAAAATAGTATTTTACCCAATTTTAAATTATATATTATATTACTTATTGAATTATTGTGATATTCACTCAACTTGTTCCAAATTTTTTTGTCTATTTTAGTATAAGAATGTACCATTTGTATTTTACATAATCAAATTTTAAAATACCCCATATCAAGTCCAATACTCTTCAAAACTAACCATTTTGGTCTCTAAAGCTAACTTAATCCCTAAAACAGTTAAGAAAAAATAACTAACTGTTTAGGAACTAAGTTGGGTTTAAGGACCAAATTGGCTAGATTTAAAAAGTCTTAAACCTAATTAGTATTAGTACAAATCTCAAGATATGTTAGTGGAATTTACCTTATTTATTTCATACTACATCTTATTAAAAAATTACACAAGTTTTTTTATTAGTTCTTTATCAATTTATATAGCAATAGTAACAATGTAGCTCTTTCTTTTCTTTTCTTTTTAATACAAGTTTGACTAATGTGAATTTTGGGATTAAATGTAAAAAATAACCTTTTATACCATTTTGCATTATCCAATGTGAGTGCTATTTGTATGTTTACAATTGATTTATTGTCTAATTGTCTCTTGAGTGGGGCATGTGTGGGAGTGGAGTAGTAATTATTAAAGACAAAAATTAGACTATTAAAGTCATTAAGGGTGAGGCAGTGTATTTACAGCTTTTACACGTTGAATTGTTAATAGAGTAACACTATTTACACAAACAAATAATGCTAGCATACAACAAATAATGCAATAACAAAAATTAAATTGAGTTGAATTTTCATCTTAATTGAGTAATGCTACAGATACAATAGTGGATGAATGATTGCTTAGTTATGTATATTGAAGAGATGTAGTCTATAACATTGGTAATGAAACCATTATGTAACGAATTCAAAATATGAAAACATGTAGAATGAAATTATAAAACTCTATGTATTTATATGCATATATTTTTATATTGATATATTCAAGTTTTTTTTTCAATTAAATTTTGTATAATTTAAGTTTCTTAGTGATCATCCATACAAAAAAAATTTCCTCGAGCCGCCAATAAACCATCCTATGCATAATTATTTGACTTATACATGTGTTTGGGATTGGTTATTACTTTTTATTGTGCAACATGAATATTATAATAGACAAAGTTTAGCTATAAAATTGGTTGTAGCTCAAGGCTATAACCTTCCTCAATATCTTTTTATTAGAGGTGAATTTGACAAATCCACCATTGGATTACATCTTCTTCTTATATCTTCCATGCTTACAAAATTTCTAGAAAATTAGAGATTTATACCTATGTCATCAATAAATTGTTTAAATTGCAAAATTTTATAGTTTAAAATTATGCATAAAATACAAGTTTATAAATCATATAGCAAATAAAATCCAATTGACATTAAATTTGACATATGTATTAAAAGCATAAAAAACATGCAATTCAACAATTAGATTTTCAAAATATGTAGTAACATTTTTTTTTATTAAATAAGGTTGTAAATTTATGTTTTAACAAATTTTGTAGCTAAATTTTGTCATTTTATAATATTTGGTAGCAGTGGGGACATATTGTATCCATTTCCATGGTTTTGGAATAACACTTAGTATGATTTTATTTTATGAAATTGCCACCCCACTATCGAAGTATTAAAAGTTAATAACCATAATTTTTAAGTTTTTAACAATGCTTGCAAATTGTGCCTTATTGGCAATAAAAATAGATTCTCACTAAAATTAAAAATGGTTAAAAATAAATTGAGGTTAAAAAAAGTACGTTCTCAATTAAATTTAAGATGATTGTTTAAAGTTTTAATAGTTTGCAATGTAAAGTTTAAAGAATTTATGATTTAGTTTTCAAAAAAAAAAAAAATTTATGATTTAGATGGGTTCCAGTTAGTTCAATTAGTAAAGTCTCTAATAGTTGTATAAGAGATTTGAGGTTCAATTACTGTCTACATCAAAACTAATTGGTGTAATTGGTGTCTTAGTCTGATGATAAAAAGATTGAAATTCAAGTTTTCAGAAGAGAGCTTTACACACGTATACATTAAGACTACCACTATTTATGATAATTTTTTGCGTTGACAATATTTATTAGATTAGTCACGCAAATATGTTGTGGTATTACCAGGCACATGCAAAATACATATACATATATATATATATATATATATATATATGAGCACCGGAACCATGCATTTGCACTTTTAATTAATGTAAAAGAGAAAAGTTAAAAAGGTTAAAAATTGTAAATTTATTCTAATGTTGAAATTAAAAATGAAATTTCTCAGTCAAAAAGAAAAAGAAATTTCAAGTTTTAAATCTCACAATTGCATGATTTTTCTTATTGTGATTTAATAATTAATATTGTAATAAACATGTAAATAAACTCTTTACTTGGATTAAAAAGCAGTGTAAAATGAACTTTGTAGCTGGTGAAAAAATAAAGCAATATAAACAGGACTTCGCTAGTTAATGGAAAGTAATTTGTCTTCCTCGCTGCAATGCTTGAATTTTTAATAAAAGGAAAAAACTATACACCGGGTGAAAAAGCAATATGAAAAGAACCGGTGATAAAAATAAACTAATAAAAACAGAACTTTCATTCCTCACGCACAACTTTTAACGCTACTTTTGAAAACGCGGCCAAAAAATTAAAAAAAGAAAAAAAGAGCAACTTTCGCAATGAACCACATCCAAATCTATATCTATATATTACTAAAAGCTGAAGCGTAGCATTTAATGTTGCTACGCTCACATTGAGCCACGTCAGCATCCATGTCATTATCAAATTTTTTTTTTCAATTTTTTATACAAATTTTTAACATTTAAAGTGAATTAAAAACTCTATTATATTCTTATTTATTATTAGATTTTTAATTCCATTTTAACATTTCATATCCCCACTGCTCTCTACCTTAACTTTCTTCAACCTTTCTCATTCAATTTTAACATTTCATATCCCCACTACTCTCTACCTTAACTTTCTTTAACCTTTCTCATTCCATTTTAACTTTTTATATCCCCACTACTCACAATATTACTATTATTCTATTTTTTTTTTATCTTCCTTTAGTTTTGACCCTTCTTATTCTTATCCTGATACTATAAAATTGTCATTCCCTCTCTTATTCCATGCATAATTTTCTATTTTTCCAACACACAAAAGCCTCTCTCTCTCTCTCTCTCTCTCTACCTTTTTTTCTTCTTCAGTTTTTGGTATATATATATATATATATATTTTTTTTTTTTTAGTGTAACAGGCTGACCATCAAAACATACTGATGTGATACTGAAAATGCCACCAAATGCATCACAAAATTTAGTTTTAGACTACTAGAAGTCAGTCAGTTTGCTAAAATTGAAATTGACTGGTGATCCAGCTTGACCTTTTAGTGAAGGGGCAAAGGGAGATTTCATGAAAGACACATTTTGGCATGTATCCCATACATTAGAGCAGAAGTAATTCACTGCTTGGTTAGATTGGTACGAATTTGCTGAAACAGTGGAGTTGTAAAGTATAAGAACTGGCCGGGGGTGTAGAACCAATTGTAAATAGCTCGGCTAAAAATGGATCGCATCTCTACAAACCATGATAACAAAGAAGTGAAACACATCATAATTCATACATCCTTTAGGTTGATACGATTTAATTTTGTGTTTTATATTGTTATTTTATTTATCCTCATTGGTTGTTAAATGTTATATTATTGCATTATAAAGATAGTATATAAAAATATAATGTAACTTTATTGCATAGCATAACTAAAATAATTTGGTGTTTATTACTATACATTTCATTTTTATTATTTTTCTTCTCATCTTATTTTATTCAACGTTTAAATTTAGCAACATTTCATTAAATTATTTATATTTGGCTAATTTTTTTAAAATTAAACATATAATATTTTATTTAAATTCAATAAATAAAAATTGTTCTTATAAAGTCTTCCCATGAAATGTTACAGTGCATTAATGGAAAAATGAAATACAAAACAAATACCAATTTAGAAACACTCAATTAAAAAAAATAGAATAAAAAGTTTTTTTTATAAAATATTCCCATAAAATGTTACAATGCATTAATATAAAAAGAGAATACAAAACACATGATATTTTAGAAACACTAAATTTATAAATATAATAATAATAATAATAAAATAATAATAATAATAATAATAATAATTATTATTATTATTATTATTTCAAACCAAATATATCATACAATAAACTAATAGTTATGGATTTACTAACTTCAAGGCGGCAAAATGTAATAAAAATAAAATATAAATGTTACAATGCATATTTAATACATTAGAATTGTCATCAAATTTGGGAAAACAATAGGATGTTAACGAAGAGAGAGAGAAAGAGATTAGTAAAAGAAATCAAACGTCAATTAAATAAATTAATTAGTAACCGTTAATTGGAAAACAAAGAGGCTGGCAGCTAAAGGAGTAAAAAAATTAATTAAAGACGACCTTACGAATGTCATTAAAAACTTTACAATGCAATTAAATAAATCGTTAAATTCACTTAATTAAATCTTATAATCAACAATTAAATACAATCATACAAAATTTAAACTTAAAACTAATCAAACTCTAATCTAGAAAACATATTTATTATCAAAACTAAAAGGAATACATTCTTTCAGTAATAATAGAAACATATAAGAAATAAAGATGAAAATTTTCAAAATTCTTTTATTAACATTTCATTTAAAATTATTTATAAATAATAAAATATAAAAAAAAATCCTTAAATGCTGATATGCTTCACACACCACGACTTTTAAAAATCTAATGAGAGGTTCTAAGATTTTAACTCGGGTCCGATTAATGTATGCCCTTAGGGCACACATTAACAAATTCATTTTTGGAAAAGTTTTATTAGGAATTGAAAAAGTTGTTAAAACTTTTTCAATTTTCGATAAATTTTTTCCAAAATTGGTTTACTATTGTGTGCCCTTAGGGCACACATTAGTAAAATCCCTCATTTAATGCCTCTATTATGAAAATCACTAGCCAGTAAAATATGATAAAAATAAGAAACGTTATAAATAAGATCATGAAAAAACTAATTAGCCACTATTATTATAGAATATATGTCTTTTTTAGTCACAAACTATTTTACAATATTTTTACAAATTGTTGATGTGACAAGCTTCTTATTAGTTTTCATCTAGGCCCACCATTAACATCACTTTTTCATTTACTAATAACCACTCACCATATCAGCAGTTTGTAAAATTTTATAGAAAAAAGTTTGTATTTCTAGCATTACTCATCTAAGGAAATGAAATGAATAGAGTTTACTTTTTATGGTATATGTATAGATTCCTGTTAAAAAAATATGTAAAGATTTAAAAAAAGAAGAAGTATATGTAAGGTTTTTATTAACTTAAAAGACAATGAAAAACCAATTTTTAACAACTACAACCATTGCTACTCTATAAATCACACACAACACTATATTCAATATCCTAAACAACAGAGTTATGCCTTTTTAGATATACACCACTATATTTAACTTATAAATTACAACCTAAATCAATCATACAATTACACAATCAAAGCATGCACATGTAACATGAATTATCTTCTAAATTATTGCTTAGAATTTTCACAATTATTAAAAGACAAGCGGCAAATTTAATTTTTAGAAAACATCAAGACAAGGTGCAAGAATTTTTTTTTTTTTAATTCCATAGAAAAAAAATATTACCCACATTATTTTAACCCTTATGGAAAAGAAGGCTTATATGTAGCATGCAAAACATGTTTAATTGACTTAGAGATGTAAAAATTAGTCAACTAGCTATAGTAGAATTAAGGTTTCAAAATTTAAATAAAACAATTTTACAATAATAAAAAATTATTTTGTGATAAATCTAATTATAAAATGCATTACTTTTCATTAAATTAGTTCAAATTACAAAATAATAATAATAATGAGACCATCTTAAAAAATAATCACGAGCAACGCGCGGGTCCGCGACTAGTAATAATAATAATAAAAGCACTGGAAGCATACTTTGACAATGAACCACATCCAAAGACCTGGAGGATGTATGGCTGACTCTAAAGAATGAAGTATTAGGAATGTTTCGACTTCTTTGCCTGTAAGTCATCATCTTTCTTCTTGCTATTACAGTTTACAAGTCTTGATGTTCTCTTTTATTTTTTGGGGAGAGGAATCCAATGAAATGAAAGTGTGGGTTTTGATTGTCAGGTTTAAATTGGCATGATAAAATTTTTTAATTTGTCATAGGTATAAATTGGAGTTTTTCTTTTTAGATTTTTACCCCTTTTTTGAGAGAGGGAAAAAAGAAAGTTCAAAGAATTTTGCTAGTTAACATCACCTTTTGGCATTCACACCCCAATCACCACAAACTCAAAAATTAAAATCATTCCATATCCCTTTTTTAAAAAAAAGTTTTTTCATCAGGTTTGATAATACAAATATTTTTCTTGACTTGTTGGGGAACTTTCATATAATGGAAGGAGAGTGCTACTATAATGAGGATCCACAGCCAAAGTGGATTCAAAACTCGAGGATTAATGGCTGATTTTGAAGAATCTAATGAAAATGACTTGGAAGGCTAATCGTTTGCTGTTCATTACCTGTAAGTTATCATTTTTCTTCCATCTAACTTCAAAATATGGTGATACTTGTACCTTAGTGGCACCTTTTGGCACTCTCATCCAAATTGACCCAAACTCGAAAATTAATATCGTACCGTATCACTTTTTTTTTTATCAGGTGGGACTAACACAAATTTTTCTTGTTGGTGAACTTTTATTTAATTAATGGAAGGATGGGATCAAATGTCTGAGAAGCTTGAAGCCTTTGCCAAAGTGGATAGTTATAAGAGCGTCAACGTTGAAGTATTAGCCAAGTAGCTATGCTCCTCTCACACTCACCTTGGGCTCTTGCGAAAGTGGTCAAGGACCCAAAATGGTCAAGCATTTAAATTAACTGTCAATTGGCTCTTATTATTGATTAAATCTGTTTTTTTTTTGGGTGTCCTGCAATTGTAATGCTCTGTTAAACCTCTAATGACATACAGATATAAATCCTTCCTATCAACGTCTTCTTGTTAACACAAAGTTACCATCCAATACCTCATTTGGTTGGAGATGTATAATGGAACCTAGAAAGGTTGCACAGTTGAGCTACTGTTGGAAAATAGTGATGGAAGACAGGTTAACATCTGGGAAGATAGGAAGCTGCTGACACTGAGTACATTCAGGGTGGTTTTACTAAGAAATCCTCAATCTGCAGCAAACTGTGTGCGACTTGCTGGATGATAATACAAAGACTTGCACAAGGATTGTTCTGGACAGGTTGTTCATGCCACTAGAAGCTGCTGTCATTCAAAGCATTCTGTGAAATTCTCAACATTTGTATCTTTTGGTTGGGTGCAAAAATTGGAGATTTTTCAGTTCGGAGTGCATATGATTTGTCAGACCACGAGGCAGTGTCAGGTTTAGGAGAGGCTTCAAACAATCACAGCTTAACAATTATGTAGCAGGCACTGTGGAAGGCCCAGGTTCCTAACAAGATTAAAGTTTTTCATGGCGTGCTCTTCGGTTTATCCTGCCAACAAAGCCTCGTCTATTCTCCAAATGCATCATCTCTTCAGTAACTTGTGAGCAGTGTAATGAAGTTCCTGAAACCAGTTTACATGCTTTGTGGTCTCGCCCAATGCCCACACGCCAAGAAGGTATGGCAATTACTTGAAGGCATAAAGTTTATCCCACACTAGCCTTATCAGAACTGGACTGATCTATTCTCCGGGATGCTGCACCACAAGAATACTTTCTCACTGAAACTATTTCCCACTCTCTCATGGCAATTATGGCTGCACAGAAACGGAGAAAGATTTGGGGAACCAGGAATACAGGCAACCACTTTGGTATATATAGGTATGGAGATGCATGAACACTACTTGGCTGCAAAATTTCATCTGAGATACTGCAGAAAGTACATTTCCTAATATGGAAGCCCCCTCAGTTACCTTACTCCATGGTAAATATTTCTGTAAATGTTGCAGTGATTAGGGATTTCAATGAAAATTTGGTTGCAGCTAAGGTTGAGGTGATTGTGGGCCAATGCTGGCTGGAGGCTCATTTTGCAGGATTCTGGCATGCCCTACAATTGTGTAAAAACAGGGACTTCAGGAGGTTCAACTTGAGAGCCACTTAAGTATTGCCAATTTGCCATTGCTGCTTTTAACATGGATTCCCCAAAAACAAGTTACCTGAAATGCTCTGTTCAAAAAAGTGAAACTAGCAATATCTAATTTTAGATACTGTGAGTTTAATTTTGTGGACAAAAGCTGTAATAATGCTCCTCTAGTTTAGATCTTGGATGTAAAAATTGCGCCACTGAGATTTGGCTACTTGATAATTTTGTGAAATGCAATATAAATCCTGCCGCTTTTATTTTATATATATACATACATATATATATATATATACATAATTACATATTGATATTTGTCTTTCCAATGTAACGGTTTATTATATTAAATAATTATTGCTTTTTTTTTTCTCCAACAGTGGCCACATATATAATGTTTTTTTCCCCTTCCCGGCATTTGGCTCTCTTATTCATATTGAGAAATTTCAAACGGAAACTTCGCTTGGTTTAGATGTTGATTTTGGACCGTGATTTGCACACCAAATTAGCTATGTAGGGTGCTCTCCAAGGATAGAGCTAATTTAATCCCCCACTTACTGCAAATGGCTTACTTCTAGTCTCCACCCTTGGTTTAAGCTCTCTCTTTATGAAGACTATATAGTCCCTCCTCAGTTCTTATCCCTTGGCAATGGAGAATGGCATTCCTTTGGTGCCATATATGGCTACTGCTTACATACCCCAACCCTAAGAGATTTTCACATCCACTGATTTTCTCATACAATGATGTCTTCCCACACAAATTCTTGGGAGTTAATTAAGCAGCACTTCATTAATTCTTTCCAAACCCAGACACAATTTAAATTCCGCCAGATACTATGAAAAACCTTATTGCAAACTAGTTGCTCATGCCTATAGTTGCTTCTAGATTTCCATTTCCCATTCGAGAAATTCAATATAAATAAATATCTTAAGGGTGGCTAGGTACCATTCTCATGCCAATCGACACAACAAGCTTGAACAGTGAACCATCTCAAGCTCTACTAGGGTCTGGTATCTGTTCCTGGCCAAAGCAGAGACCACTCCACCGATTCCTTGCTCTAATGCAAATTGAAACTGTTTCTCATTTTCATCTTTTGGGAGCTGGGAGCAAAGGGAAAAGTTATTTTGATAAACTCATTTAATAACCCTCAAATCCTTCTCATTTTTCAATGTGTGCTCGATTCGGTTTCGGTCGGTTCGTATGGGTATGGCCAACCGAAACCGAATATTTTGGTTTGTGAAATTCTCAACCGAAATCAACCAAAATGGCTGGAAATCAATCGGGTCCGGTTAAGAGCATACATTAATCAATTCAAATAAAGATTAAAAACAAAGCACCACTTCAACACAGCTAACAAATACCCCTTTTTTCCAAAACAGAAATTCTTATCTGTTCAGAAAGAATCAGAGAATATGGAGAGGAACCTTGTCTGGGAAAATGAAAATTCTTCCGAAGCTTGAAACTTTCCCGGAAAAAAAAACTCAGAGGCAAGAAACTGCAGAGAAAGTTTGTGGAAAAATGGGATGTGAGGAATGGAAGGAAAGACCGACCAATGTTCGTTGGTTTGGCGTTCTGTAATGTACAAATGAGTAAGATTTTCACAGCTTGACATAAACGCCACAAAAAGCACTGAAGTATCTGATTACTTTAAAATTTTCTGACTTTTTTTAGTGTTTTGAGCTTATTGCGAAGGGGGCGAACCTGGGATCAGCTAGCCAAACCACAAGGAACATACCACTAAACCACTGATCAGTTACGTATAAGAAATACATAAATATATATATCATCGGTTTAGTCGGTTTTGGGAATTCAACACCCAAACCGAAACTGAAAATTTCAGTTTTAAAAAATGAAATCGAAACCAAATCGAAATTTTGGCAACGGTTCGGTTGGTTTCGGGTGGGTTTTTCGATTCCTCGGTTTTTCGCACGCCTAATTTTCATAATCATTTTCTGCACACAGTACAGTATAGTGTCTCTTTGAAACCACATTCCTTTTTCAAACACCACATTTCTCCAAAACAACTTATTATTGATATGATATGCCCACTTTTTCCAATTTCATAGGGAATGGAAATTAAATATTTCAAACTAAAATAAAAACCTAAATCATATTTTAAACACCAAATTATATATTTTTGCTGTCTCTAAAG
This sequence comes from Lithocarpus polystachyus, assembly GCA_033629205.1. Taxonomy (NCBI): domain Eukaryota; kingdom Viridiplantae; phylum Streptophyta; class Magnoliopsida; order Fagales; family Fagaceae; genus Lithocarpus; species Lithocarpus polystachyus. The sequence continues at coordinate 8,217,795 of CM066168.1, read as the reverse complement.
AAATACCAACAATAAAAAAACGATGCCGTCTATAATTGACAATTGCCACCATTTTTCACTTCACTGAGTCAGAGCTGAGCTTGTTGAAGTAAAATTGGAACACGACAATTCTAAAGGATTGGGTTCGAGCGAGTCTGAGTTTGACTCGGAGAAAACCGGAACCATCACAGCTCCTCAGCTCTAAGTTCTCTTCTTTCTTTTGTCTCTTTCGATTATCTTTTTCCATATCTTCTGCCCTCTTTTCTATATCTTTTGCCCTCAAAACGACGACGTTTGACATTTCCTAATTCAATTATTCAAGTGGATTTATTATTATTATTATTATTTTTTTCTTAATAGTTTATTTGTTCTTCTAAGTTGCATAAGAGAAGTGGAAGTTTGGATTTTGGAACCACCACTTTTGAAATTGTACCTGACAAGCTGGCCAGGTCTTTGCAAATAGCAAACTTTTTTTTTCCTTTTTTTTTTAATTTTTTGTTTTTATTGTACATTACGTTTTTTTACCCATATTTTATATCGGTTTTAAATTACAATTTACAATCCTCCGACAGATATTGAAAAATTAATCAAAATTTTCAAATTTTACTTACATAGCATTTGAGAGTATTATACTATTGCACACCCTTGATGCGATGGTCACTTCACAAGTATAAATGCTTGTGGGGTGTAGAGGGTAAAGGTCGGGGTTCAAGTTTTCAGAAAAGAGCTTCACACACATATACACTTAGATTATGCTAAAATAGAATTCTATCTTGTATATATATATATATATATATATATATATAAACATTTGAGAGTATTATTACCACAATGTTCACCCTTTCGTCTAAATTGAGATTATATTAGACAAAAAAGCATAGTTACATTTGCATGTGACTCATGGCCCACAACACCAATTGAAATCTACTTTTAAAGAAAAATCCTAAATTGCCGTCGTTATTCCAGTTAGTTCTTTTTGCTGAATAAAAAATAGAAATTGTAAAACACATATAAAATTGAAATTATACCCAAGTTGAGATTGAAATTGTAACAATATATTATGATAATATTGTAAAGACTAAGTTGTAAAACACATTCCTAAAGTTTAAGGTTATTGATTTTGCTTCCTAAAGTTTCAACATTTTGATCCTCTCCCCTAACATTAGGGGATCATTTTGATTGGCAACCCCTCCAATAAAAAAAAAAAAAAAAAAAAAAGAGTAAATAAAAAAAAAATCTTAGTAAGCCATTAAGTATACCTTAACTTGTCTCATTAGCTTTTTATTTTTTATTTTTTAAGAAAGACATTAGCTAGTTCATCCAATTAAATAATGTCATATGGACCATGTAATTAAATGGCAAAAAAACTTTAAATTTATTTTTATAAAAAATTTCTAAAATCTAATAAAATAAAATAATTTAATTCAACCTTTTCTTTTCTTCAATATTTCTTTGTTCTTCCACAAAATTTATACTTTTTTTCATCTAAAAACACTAATTTTTGTGGTGTAGTTTTGCTAAAGTTTGTTTTGTATTTTTTTTTTTTTTTTTTTTGCTAATTGAAAAAGGATCTCCAGTGTGGACTTATCAACCCCACGCTATATAACGGCAATAAATAAAATCATGTGTGCCTCGATGAGGCTATCATTGAGGGCATATATATTTTAAAGCGTCGCTACTCGAACCATTTAACTCCTGCCAAGCATCATATAAAACGATACAAGAACTCTAACCATCAATTCACTTTTCGTGATGCAGAAGCAATAAAGGCCATGGTAAAGTGGTGGGCAATCTATTTTGCCATAGGAGCGGGACGACAATGGCGGCGCTATAGCTTAATCAGGGGGTTCAAATGAATCCCCTGACTTCAAAAAAAAAATTATATATGTAAAATATTTTTTTTTTGTTAGTTTAATAGTTTAATTTATTCTTAAAAATATTTTTTTGCACACTCTATTTAAATCTTGCACATTCTCGTTATAAGTATTTTCGACTCTAAGAGTAAAAAGTACGTGTTTGTGAATTGTAAGTGTAATTTTTTTTTATAAATTTATATTATATATGTGTGAGTGTGTCTAATATTGATTGAATACATTACTTTTTATTGTAATGTTATTTGTATAAATTATGATGTATGTGGTTGTTAGTGTGTACAATATAAATATAATATAACTTTATAATAGAGAGGGTTTTTTGATGTGTGTGTATTGTTATCGTATTATAATAACTTTTGTTATAAAGAAAGTAAAATTCAAGAAAAAAAATTGTAAAGTTAGTGATTATTCAAGCATTTGATTGGTTAAGTAGACACGTAGTGTATAATTTTATGTGTGAATGAGTGTGATTGTATGCGTTAATAATTAATACGAAGCTAATGAGTTGAGATTAGTCATTTAGTCTAAAATATTTTTATAAAAACATAGTCAAATAGATAATAACAACCGTATAAATAAAAAAATGTTAGACAAGCTTAACAAAATAAAATAGTAATAGGCTCAGCTATCCACATTGGCAATAGATACTCGTAATAAACTATCATGTAACATTCAAAATTTGAAAACTTGTAGAATAAAATTATAAAACTTCACATATTATTATTATTATTATTATTATTATTATTATTTGTCGATAACTCGATATATTTAAGATCTCTTTTTATTAAAATTTTTAATGAACCCCTTAAACAAAATTTCTAAAGTCGCCACTGCGGGACGGTGAACTATGATCTTTGAAGGAGACTAGTTGATGGTTGTCAATGCAATACGCAACCAAGTGGGAAGCACAACACCAACAGAGCACATGATTGAAGATGCAAAATTGTTTGCAATAGACATGAGAGCATGCAAATTCTAACTGTTAAATTAACAATTATTTCTAAAACTTAAACTATTTGGATATAGTAAATTTAATCATTAAACCAGATAATTTTAACACTCCCCCTCATGTTTAGGTGATAATTTAAATGGTTGATAGAGTAGAGGACAATGATTGAACTTAAGATCTCTTGCTATGATATTACATTAAATTACTAATTATCCCAAAAACTTAATCTATTGAGATATGGTAAATTTAATTATTAAATCACATAATTCTAACACTAATATACCATAAGGGAGGCAAACATGGTTGTGCACATTCTCTTTGGCACCCCCCAAGCCCAGTTTTTACTTTTTAGAAGTTCCTATATATATGGCTTCAGAATATACCAGCCTCCATTGCAAATATTATTTTAATTTTTTAACTGTGTCAATTTTTATGTTGGTTTTTGATGCAGCAATAGAATTATTCATCCTCTTCTATTTAAAAAAAAGAAAAAGAAAAAAAGAAAAAAAGAAAAAGAAAAAAAAAAATGAAGTTTTAAGAAGTGAAGGACATAGAAAAAGGGGTGGAATTTGTCTCTCTCCATGGGGGCATTTTGTAAGCCTAATATTAGCTTAGGTAATAACGCATCGCGTGGGATATGTTATCAAAGACAATATTAGCCTAAAATATTTAGGACTTTTTAGGAGTATTTTAGATCTCCTTTATTTTGCAATCAACTGTTTACAACCTATCAAAAAAAAGTTTGTTTACAACCTTTTTATTTTTATTTTTATTTTTTATATTTCAAATCTCTATTATTTATCATTATTAATTGGAACTAACAGGTTTCTCAAAAAAAAAAAAAAAAAAAAAAAGGAACTAAAAATATTTACTTCTATGAATAAGAATGGTGAAGAAAAAGAAAACAGACCACATAAAATTGTGAGAAAAAAAGAAGAAGAAGATAAACATCGAGGTGTTACAAATCAGTTCAACAAAAATATGAGTTTTTAGAAGCCAAAACGGATTTAAAAAAATGGTTTACAAAGATACCTATTTGAAATCTCCAAGATGAGACTAAAAACTTTAGCTTGTTATGTGTCTCTGATTGTATCGAACAATTAAAGACTACAACATACTAATAAATTTAAGATACACATCATTCTTCAGCAAAGAAACAAATCTCGGAGATCCCAATCGAGAAAAGTTGGATCAGCATGACAAATTGACAATAAAGCATTTTCATATGAATAAACTCATATGATGTTTGCCGGTACAATACTAACCACTTTGTCATCATGTTTATAAGAGAGGAGAAGAAAATAAAAAGCTTTAAACACTCTCCATAATTAGTTGTCTGGTGGTGTCATTTTTTTTATTTATTTTTTGGTGACGTAACGATATCAACTCATTTTAACATAAAATATAAATTGAAAATGAATAACGATATAGCTGAATATTGTCATACAAATACTGTTATAGCCACGCGAAAATAATTCTTTAAAACAGCTCTTGGAAAACAATTTTAATAATAAGATCCTTAAATTACCTATGATATATAAATAAATAAGAAACCATTATATGGCATTCAACCCATGTACTAAAAGTCAATAAAACTAAAATCATGATAAAATTTTTGTAGTTGAATTAGGAAGAGTGGTCTCAAAAAGAATTAGGAAGAGAAATTTTAGCCTTAGAAACTCATGCATTCACATAAAAAGGGCCTAATTTGTTTCTTCTCCAATCTTCTCGTTTAATCTAGAAATAAACAAACATAGAAAAGCCACATAAACACTATGATCGAATTACACAACTTTTTATTAATTTTATACCCAAAAAAACGTAAAAGCTTTCATTCATACCTAAAACTGAACCTTTTTCCAGCATTATTTACAAAACCTTTATATGCATAATTTGATTACTGGAACTTGAGAGGGAAAAAAGGGGAATCAACACGCAAGAGCTTCCAAATTGAAAATATTTTAATAGTAGCTTGCAACTTTTTATCCTAAAATTAATCTTTAAAAAATTGGTCATTATGGTAGTTTGCCAATGTAGATGGCGTCAAAGAACCATAAAGTTTCACGAACCAAAAGCTTCTCATCATGTGATATCCAATAAAAATAAAATGATATTTTTAAAAATAATATAGTAAATTATAATTTTTTTTTTTGGTTACTCTAAGATAGAATCCTAATTTAAGATAATCTAAGTGTATATATGTATTAAACTCATTTATGGAGACTAAATATTTGCAAATTAAAATTCCCATTCAGCCTAAAAAAAAAGGAAGATGCCATGAAAGATCATCATAGAAATAGAGGCCAAAATGAGCTTTTACCCATTTCTCATAAACTCATGCATTCACATAAAATCATGATAAAATTTTTGTAGTTGAATTAGGAAGAGAAATTTTAGCCTTAGAAACTCATGCATTCACATAAAAAGGGCCTAATTTGTTTCTTCTCCAATCTTCTCGTTTAATCTAGAAATAAACAAACATAGAAAAGCCACATAAACACTATGATCGAATTACACAACTTTTCTTTTCAAAAAAAAAAAAAAATTACACGGCTTTTTATTAATTTTATACCCAAAAAAACGTAAAAGTTTTCATACCTAAAACTGAACCTCTTTCCAGCATTCTTCACAAAACCTTATATGCATAATTTGATTACTGGAACTTAGAGGGAAAAAAAGGGGAATCAACACGCAAGAGCTTCCAAATTGAAAATATGTTAATAGTAGCTTGTAACTTTGTATCCTAAAATTAATCTTAAAAAAATTGGTCATTATGGTAGTTTGCCAATGTAGATGGCGTCAAAGAACCATCAAGTTTCATGAACCAAAAGCTTCTTATCATGTGATATCCAATAAAAATAAAATAAAAAATAAAATGATATTTTTAAAAATAATATAGTAAATTATAATTTTTTTTTATTACTCTAAGATAGAATTCTAATCTAAGATAATCTAAGTGTATATATGTATAAAACTCATTTATGGAGACTAAATATTTGCAAATTAAAATTCCCACTCAACCTTTAAAAAAAGGAAGATGCCATGAAAGATCAACGTATAAATATGGGCCAAAATGAGCTTTTACCCATTTCTCATAAACTTTTTAGCAAAATGCCCTATGTCTGAAACTATTTAGGGAAATGCTCATATTTTGAAACTTGATTTTTAAAACTCGTTTTTAAAAAAATTGTGTTTCAAATGTAAAACTCATTTTTTGGAAAATCGAGTTATAATGAATGTGGACTTAGAATTTTATTTATTATTTTTTTTTTTTGGAACTCGAGTTCCATGAACTCGAGTTCTTTGCATGGAACTCGAGTTTCTTACATGGAACTCGAGTTCCCTGAACTCAAGTTTCAAATTTTTTTTTTTTTTTTTTTATAATTTTCAATTCGCTATAACTCAATTGTTCAAAAATCAAGTTTTAAAACAAGGCTATTTCTTTAATTAGTTTGAAAAGGATGGCATTTTGCTGGAAAGTTTGAAAAAATGGGCAAATGCCCATTTTGGCCTAGAAATAGGTGGCTACCTTCTTCTTGGACGATGTCCTTTGGAGATTTCAATGAATTACATCTAATGATTTTCTAACTACCTATGTCTTGATACATTGTTTTTTTTTTTTTAGAATACTAAGTATTTTTAACACACACATGGTGAAATGAGAGAAAATCTTAAAGAAACTGACAGTGGTAGACCTAATTCTTGGATACACAGCACATACTTTACACTACTTTAACTGTCTCAATACATGAATATGAATCTATACCTAAGTTTTTTTTTTTTTTTTTTTGAGAATCAAATCTATACCCACCTAAGGAAGTATTATATCTCTTAAAATAATAGATATGGTGCCTTAGATCAGGCTGAATGGAAAATATTGATTAATGGTTTTTTTTTTTTAATTTCAAAATTCTTTTTCATCGTACCATTGGAGTTGATAAGCGATTTTTTTTTTTTTTTGGTTGGATTTGGAACTATGCAATTGCACTTTTAATAAGAGAAGGTTAAAAATTGTTCAATTATTCTAATGCTCGAATTAAAAGTGAATTTTTAATTTTAAATATCTCAGTTCTTAAAAGGCAATTGCACGATTTTTCTTACTTTCATTTAATAATTATTTAAAATAAATAAATATATATATATATAAACTCTTAAAAGAAAATTGCACAATTTGGAACTAGGTGTGTTACATAAAACTAGAGTTTTTCATACTCAATTTTTTTGGTACTTTGTTTTTTTTTTTTTTTTTTTGGCATTGAAATTGATTTTTATAAACTAAACTTAAAAAAAAAAAAAATTTGCATAAGACTCTAATTCCTAGTGGAATGATATTTATTTTTAAACGTTTTTTTTTTCTAAGAATAAACGGCAAAAATTTTTAAATGCCATGTTAGTGGCTTTACATTAGCAAGTGGTTGCTAGAACTCAACTTTTGGAAAGATAAATTTTACTCGAAATTTTATTTTCATAAAATTAAATTACAAATGAAACTATTTAACGAAATAACTTTCAAAAAGGTTCTTTTTAATAAAATAATCCTAAAAATGAATTATTTAGCACAAAAAAAAAAAAAAAAAAGCCGCCAAAAAAGTAGTATGAAAAGACTTTTTTCTTCCCTGTAATAAAGAAAAGGAAATATAAACATAAACAGTAATTCGCTAGTCAATGGAAAGTCTTTTTTAGTTAAAAAAAAAAAAACTATAAACCTGGTGAAAAAGCAATATGAAAAAGAGAACTTTATATAGTTGCAGAACTTTCGCTGCTCACGCACTAGGAAATTTCATCGCTACTTTTGAAGTGAAAGTACTCAGAAAAAGAGAGCAACTTTCGCTCCTCACCAGGAACTAGGAAGTGGAAGTACTCAGAAAAATAAAATTAATTTCAGTCCTTTTTCATCTCTTCCAAATTTCAGTCCACTACTCAGTCTCGTCTTTCTCTGTCTCATCGGTTCCTAATTTCAGATTCAATTCCATCTCTTTCAAAGCTACGCAATTCAGGTTGGGGATCAAGTGGTTTCTTTTTATTCTTTCTTCGGTTCTAAACTAATTCTAATTGATCTTTTTTTGTTTTTTAATTTTTGCATGTCAGATCTATATTTTCCAATGGGTTTAATGGGCATGGAAACGGGCTCCTCATCTTTCCGAAGGTCCTCTTCTTCTTCTGCCGCCCGACGGAAGTATGATGTGTTCCTCAGTTTCAGAGGTGAGGACACCCGCAACACATTGGCGGACCTTCTATATGATGCTTTCAATCAGAAGGGCATTAACGCCTTTAAGGACGATGAAAAACTTGAGAAAGGAAAAACTATTTCACCAGAGCTTTCAAGAGCAATAGAAGAATCGCGATTTGCTGTTGTCATTTTCTCAAAAAACTATGCATCTTCGACTTGGTGCTTAGGTGAACTTGCAAAGATCTTTCACTGCGAGAAACACATGGGAATGAAAATTCTGCCAGTTTTTTATGACATGGAGCCCTCTGATGTGCGGAAGCAAATGGGAACTTTTGCACAGGCTTTTATTGAACATGAAAAACGTTTCAAGGAGAATATAGAGAAGGTGGAAATATGGAGAGCTGCTTTGACTCACGTGGGCAATCTCGCTGGATGGCCTTTAATGAATAGGTAATTTAATTTCACTTGATATATTTATTTGTTTTAAATATTCTGATGACCCATTTCATATATATGACTTCATTTTGAACCTTTAGCAGATCTACATACATGTTTGCATTTCTATGAATTTTATCTTGAGCCTATCAATTTACATCATTACATGGTTTTGTTTCAGTATGCGGAATTGAACACCAAATATCTTCTATGATCTCTCTTTATTGCAGGCCTTTCTCACAAGTTATTAAAAGCATTGTGAGGCTAATATGGCATAACTTGAATAATGATGCATTCTCAGAAGTTACTAAGGGCCTAGTAGGAATAGACTCTCGTGTGGTGGAATTGGAGTCGCGTTTAGATGTAGGGTCAAATGATGTTCGCTTTATAGGGATTTGGGCGATGGGGGGAATGGGTAAGACGACTCTTGCTTGGGTTGTTTATCATATGGTTTCTAAATATTTTGAAGGTTGCATTTTTATTGAGGATGTTCGGGAAAATTTTGAAAAATATGGTTTTGTTCCAATACAACAAAAAATTATTGAACAAATTTTGATGGAAAAGGATTTGAAAATAAAAGATAAGTATGATGGAGTTTTCAAGATCAAAAATGCGTTACATCATAAAAGAATTCTTCTTGTTCTAGATGATGTAGATAAACTAGACTTGTTAGACATGTTAGCTGGGGAGCATGATTGGTTTGGCCTGGGCAGTAGAATTATCATAACAACAAGAGATATGCAGGTGTTGAAGATACATGGAGTAGATGAAATATATGAAGTTAAAGGATTGAATGATGAAAATGCTCTTCAACTTTTTTGCTTGAAAGCTTTTAAAAAAGAGCATATCCCTAATGATTATATAGGGTTGTCTAACCATTATTTGAAATATGCCGCGGGCCTTCCTTTAGCTCTTGAGGTTTTGGGTTCATTTTTGTTTGGAAAAAGTACTATTGAATGGAAAAGTGCATTAGAGAGGCTCAAAGAACATCCTAATCCAGAAGTTTTGCATGTACTTCAAATAAGTTATGATAAACTCCAAGACACAGAGAAGGAAATATTCCTACATATTGCATGCTTCTTTAATCATAATGAGAAAGATTATGTAGTAGAAGTACTGGATAATCTTGGCCTTTACGCTGGTATTGGATTGAAGGAACTCGTTCATAAATCTCTCTTGAAAATTGTGGATGATGATGTAGTGTGGATGCATGATTTACTTGAAGAAATGGGTAAGAACATAGTTTTTCAAGAATGTCCTGATGATCCTGGAAAGCGTAGTAGACTGTGGTCTTATGAGGACATTGACAAAGTATTGAGAAAAAATAAGGTAAGAGATTATTTAGAGAAATTGAATTCATTCCCTACCTTCATGTTTAACAAATTTGAAATTTAAATTGTTATGCTAATAATATATTTTTGCAAATTATCAATTCCTTCTTGAATTTTGATTATCAGGGAACAAAAGAAGTTCAAGCTATGGATATTAGGGGTGGTTATTTTCTTAAAGAACGAGGGGCAACTTGGAACCCTGATGCCTTTTTGAAGATGTGCAATCTTAAATTTCTTAGAGTTAATTACATTAACCATGTCCCCATGCATCTTCCTAATGATTTAAGAATTCTTGATTGGACTTATTATCGTTCAAAATCTTTGCCATCAAGTTCCCAGCTAGATGAGCTTGTTCAGCTTCGTTTGCGATGGAGCAAAATAGAACAACTTTGGATAGGAATAAAGGTAAGTGCGTTCTTAAGTATCCTCTTCCAACTTTGCTTTTAAATCATAATAAACAAACACTAGGAAGCTAATTATACTATTTTTCTTTTTCTTTTAACAGCTGTTTGAAAAGTTGAAGTTCATTGACTTGACCTATTCCTCAAACCTTATTATAACCCCAGACTTCATTGGAGTCCAAAATCTTGAGATATTAATTCTAAAGGGTTGTGGAGAATTACACGAGCTTCACCCATCCATCGGATTTCTTAAAAAGCTTGTTCATCTTGATCTAACGTATTGTGTAAAACTAATTTGTCTTCCTAGCACCTTTTGTAGTTTGAAATCGCTTGAATCTCTACTTCTTTCTAAATGCTCAAATTTTGACAATTTGCCTGAGAATCTAGGAAATGTCAAAGGTTTAAAAAGGCTAGATTTGAGTGGAACAGCTATAAAAGAGTTGCCTTCTTCAATTGAACGCTTGCCAAGCCTTACTTCATTGAATATACTTCACTGCAAAGATCTTGTTTGTCTTCCTAACACCACTTGTGGTTTTAAGTTCCATGGTGCTCTTGATCTTTCAATATGCTCCAGATTTAAAAACTTGCCAAAGAACCCATGGATAATCGAAGGTCTAGGGAAGCTTGATTTGAGTGGAACAGCTATAAAAGAGTTTCCTTCATCAATTGGATGCTTGACAAGCCTTACTTCATTGAATATAAGAAATTGCAAAAATCTTGTGTGTCTTCCTAGTACCATTTGTAGTTTGAAATTGCTTGAATCTTTAGATCTTTCTGGATGCTCAAATTTTGACAACTTGCCTAAGAATCTAGGAAATGTCAAAGGTTTAAAAAGGCTAGATTTGAGTGGAACAGCTATAAAAGAGTTACCTTCATCAATTGGACGTTTGACAAGCCTTACTTCATTATATATAAGCGATTGCAAAAATCTTGTGTGTCTTCCTAGCATCATTTGTAGTTTGAAATCGCTTGAATCTCTAGATCTTTCTGGATGCTCAAATTTTGACAACTTGCCTAAGAATTTAGGAAATGTCAAAGGTTTAAAAAGGCTAGATTTGAGTGGAACAGCTATAAATGAGTTACCTTCATCAATTGGACGTTTGACAAGCCTTACTTCATTATATATAAGCGATTGCAAAAATCTTGTGTGTCTTCCTAGCACCATTTGTAGTTTGAAATCGCTTGAATCTCTAAATCTTTCTAGATGCTTAAATTTTGACAACTTGCTTGAGAACTTAGGGAATTTCAAAGGTCTCAAGAATCTTAATTTGAGTAAAACAGCTATGGAAGAGATTCCTTCATCAATTGGAGGCTTGATTGGCCTGACTTCATTGACTTTAAGATATTGCGTGAATCTTGTGCACCTTCCTAGCACCATTTGTAGTTTGAAGTTGCTTATGTATCTTGATCTTTTTGGATGCTTAAAATTTGACAACTTGCCAAAGAACATAGGAAATATGGAAGGTTTGGTGGTGCTTAATTTGTGTTGGACAGCCATAAAAGAGGTTCCTTCTTCCATTGTTCTCCTTAAAAATCTCATACAGCTATGTATCCGTGGATGTAAGTTATCTGAATTTTATTCCCAGCCAGAAAGTCCTGAGTGGCTCACATCATTTTTCTTGCCAACAAGTCCTACCACGGAAAGAATATTATTGCCTTCCTATATATATTCTTCCCTGCAAACAAGTGCGGCTCCGGTGGGCTTATGGCCTTCCTTATTAGGTCTACAATCTTTAACATATTTGCGTCTTAGTCACTGTGATCTTTCGTCAATTCCCAATGACATTGGCTGCTTGTACTATTTAATAAACTTGGATCTAAGTGAAAATAATTTTGTTTCGCTTCCGGAAAGCATGTCTCAACTCTCTAATCTTCGAAGTCTCTATTTGGTGGGTTGCAAGAGACTTCAATCGTTGGAAAATGTTCCGTCAACTATTGAATCCATAATTGCAGACGATTGTATCTCTCTAGAGAGATTGCCAAAACTGCAATATTATCGTTTTAGGTTAGATTGTGCCGATTTGCAATTCCGGTTTTTCAACTGCTTCAAATTGGTTGACAATAGCATGCTTCAGGGCGTTAATAACATGCTTCAGGTCTGTCTTTCTCTTTCTCTCTCTCTCTCTCTCTCTCTCTCTCTTTCCAAGTTCTAAACGATATGCTTTGTATATTTCAGGGACAAAGTGGTACACTACCAAAGAAGTTAAAAATTATTACTCCTGGAAGTGAAATTCCAAAATATTTTAACCATGAATGTATGGGTCATGAATTGAAAGTACAAGTGCCTTCTAATTGGTCTAATGCGCCGATTGGAATTGCATTTTGTGTTGTTTTTGTACCCAACAATTGGCTTGAATGCCCTCATAATTGGGAGCTTTCATTTATAATCGATGGAATTCCAATGTATAGGGAAGAAATTCTTGGTTCTATGAAAAAATATGATACAATTGAATCACATCACCTTTGGCTGACCTATTATTCCTATCTGAAAGGATTTCATCCACTTACGATTAGAGCATCTTCTTGGAACCTGAAGGTGGAAAAAATTGGGGTCCGATTCATATACCTGCAAGACATCGAAATTCGCAGTAAAACTATGGCACAGTGCATCAACAACAGCAGCATTGTAGTCCATCATGATATTGATGATTCAATTGCAGAACGTAGTGGAAATAAGCGAAGCCGTAATGAGGATGATGGGGCAGGACCTAGTGGAGAATGCTGCTCTATTGTGGAACCACCGCCAAAGAGGATTCAAAGGTTTGGAGGATTTATGGAGGATTCTGAGGGTCCTAGTCAGAGGGAATTTATTGACTACTTTGCGTGTAAGTCTTTTATCTTTCTTCTTACTTATATGTTTTAGCATTTACAACTTATCATTTTTTTTTTTGGAGATATATATTTAGCATTCCCTGTTGGCACTCACAGAAAAATTACCCCAAACTCAAAAATTAAAATCATACCATTACGGTGATATCACTATTCTATTTTTAGTTTTTTACTTTTGTTTTTTAATTTTAATAAGGTTGGAATAATACAAAATTTTCTTGTTTGTGCACTTTTATTTAGTGGAAGGAGAGAATCAAACGTCCAAGACGCTTGAAGCCATTCACGAAGGTAGTAGTTACTAGGACATCGAAGATATCAATCAAACCCTGGCACAGAACAGCAACAACAGCAGCACGCTTTATGAGGGTCTGGGTGAAATCTATTGTGATATTGAACGATTATGCCGCTGAAGGTTGCAATAATAAGCAAAACCGAATGTCTGATTTGGAAGAATCTAGTGGAAAAGGCCACTTTAACGAGGGACCAGATCCAAAGCCTTGGAGTATTTATGTCTGATTCGGAAGAATCTAGTAAAAGGGAATTCTTTGCCTGTAAGTCATCATCTTTCTCTTTGCTATTACAATTTACAAGTTTTACTGTTGTCTTTCATTTTTGGGGAGGGGAATCCAAGGAAAGTGTGGCTTTTGATTGATAACAAATTTAATTTGTTATAGGTATAAAATTAGAGAGTTTTTCTTTTTGGATTTCCCATACTAGCATTTATAATTTAAATAAATTATTAAACAAAAAAAGAAAAAAGAAAAAAAAAAGCATAGTATTCTGCCAGTTGTACCTTAGCATTACCTTTTGGCTATGAAGCACGGCTATGAAGCACGGGTGCGTTTCGGGACTCGGGTGCGGGTGTGGGTGCGGGACAGGGTAATTTTTGAAAAAGGTGGGTGCGGGTGCGGGTGCGGCAGGACTCGGCTATTAAAAAATTATTAAAAATATTTTTATTTATATTTTCTACATATTTTTACTATTAAAATATTTTTAAAAAACACATTACTATGCTTTGATTCACAAAACAAAGAAAGAAGAAGGAAAGAAACACAAAACAAAACATAAAACAAAAAATAAAACACAAAAGAAACAACAAATATTCAGAAAAAATTTGAGGAAGGACAGATTTCGACTGTTTCGGCGAGTTTCAAGGCCGATTTCGGCATGTTTCGGCTGTTTCGGTCGCTGGCTGATACGACCTGATTCGGCCGATACTCCCCTATTCTGGCCAATATTGGCCCGGTTCGGCGCAGATCGAAGCGAATCTAAGCCGAGTTGGCGCGAATCAAGCCAAGTCGGCGCGAGTCATGGAAAAAAAAAAGAGCCACGTGGCAGGACGCAGCCCTACGTGGGGGCAGCGGCGTCCCTCGCGCGCATGGTTTTAAAAACCGGTACGGTGAAAGAACCAGAAAAGGAGCTAATTACCGGTTTTATGGTCGGACCGGGGTCCGACCGATGGTCGAACCGGTGACGTCATAAATAATTTAATTATTATTTATTTAAATTATATAAATAATTAATAATTTTTTACTATACTAAAACTAACAAACTAATAGTAATAAATATGTTTCCTTTAAAAAAAAAATACAAGTATATAAGTATATAACATCTTTTTAAAGAATTTAATACAATAACATTACAAAACAATCATCCTTAACATAATAAACTTTCAAAAAACTAAATAAATAAGTTCATTAGTCAATATATTTACATCTAAATGGCAAATAACAAATAAGTTCATTACATCCAAATAGTAAATAAGTTTTAAAGTTTCAAACAATTGTTACTGTTAATTTCCATATGTATAGGTTTATGTTCAAATTACACTAGTCAAAAATAATAATAAAATTACATTAAGGTTCTCTTCTCTCTCTAGAAACTAGCCAAATTAAATATAAATTTTAGATAAAACTTTTATTAGTGTTCTATTTGAAGGCTTACAAAAATAAATTTGGTCTATTAATCAAAAAAATAAAAAAAGAATAAATTCTGTCTATAATATAATTTAGAGCATTAGCAATGGTGGTATTAAAAAATTGCTATTTTTAGCACTATCAAATGCAAAAGTTAGACTCTATTAGTGGAGGTATTGTCAAAAGTTTTTGCTTTGCTGCAAACACTGCATAGCTAAAAATTGTTGTGCACGTAGCTCAAAGAAATAATAAAATAATAGTATTTTATTTGCCTCTTTAATTAAATAATGTTTCTTGGTTTCTACTTTCCTTTATGTTTCTATGTTTCCTTTTTTTTCTTTCTTTTGTTTTTTTTTCTTTCTTTTGTTTTTTTTTCTTTCGTACGTTCTCTGGTTCTTCAACCTCTCCCCTTTTGTTTTTCCTCTCTTCGTCTGGCCAATCCAAATCTTCCATAGAAGCTCACCCTCTCCTTTTTATTTTTTCCCCTCTCTTCCTTCACTCACCGCCAACCCATCAGATTTGTCCAGTGCATAACCATCAGATTTGCCCAGCACCGACCCATTGAAAGCTCTATGCTCGATCAAAGCGGCATTAAAACCACACCATGATCGGCGACGGCGGGAATTTTTGGGTTTATATGGGTTTTGGATTACCAGGTTTGTGGGTTTCCGATTTTTTTTTTTTTTTGCTGGTGTTTTTGGTTGTTCTTCGCATGGGTTTTTTCAGGCAGAGTGAGGTGAGATGATCGTGAGACTGAGATGAGAGAGCGATCTCAACGACGTAGTTTTAGTGGAAAAGTCAAAAAACCCCAACCCGTCATTAACCGGTTCGACCACGCCGGTTTCCGGTTCTCTGGTTGAACCGGTCGGTTTTTACTATTTACCGGTTTTAAGCTCATTTCCGGTTTTTTACCATAACCGGACCGGATTGAAGGCCGGTTCCCGGTTAAACCGGTCGGACTTGCCGGTCCGGTCTGGTTTTTAAAACTATGCTCGCGCGTCGCTGCTTCGGACGTGGGTGAAGCACCTCTGGCGCTGCATCCGTGCATCCCAACCTTTTGGCACTCATATAGCCACATTTTTTTTAATCAGGTTGAAATAATACAAATTTTTCTTGTATTCTTGTTGGGGCACTTTTATATAATGGAAGGAAGGGATCAAACGTCCAAGAAGCTTGAAGCCTATTGCGACGGTAAGAGCGATAGTTAGCAGAGCCACGTTGAAGAATTAGCCAAGCAGGATCTCTCCTTTCACTCAAAATGGTCAGCTATTTAAATTAACTGTTTAATGGCTCTTATTATTGATGAAATCTGTTTTTTGGCCTGCAAATGTTCTGTTGAACTTCTATTCCTATACAAATATATATTGAAATCTAATTATTTCCAGATTCCTAGTGAAAAAGCACTCAGAACAAGTGTGCTCTACATTCCAAGATCTTCCTGCACTGTACACATTTTAGATCACTAGTATAACCCCAATGTAGCATTCTGTCCTGAGTGCTTAATTTCTTCCTTGTTAGTTTTTTTTTTTTTGCTGGCAGCATCATGTATGACTTGAGTACCATACTTCTGAATTAGGATTCCACCTGGATGTTACCAATCATGCCATAGGAAAATGATACAACCTGATCCCACTTCAAACTTCAGTAATGTCCTGACAATGCAACAAAGAGTTAGAATTTCCGCCTATCCCTGAGTGCTACTTGAGGAATGTTAACAAACCAGAAACTCTTGTATTTCAAAAGGTTTTATTTAGCACAAGCTACCTAAATTGAGCCTGCCTTAGCAAAGAGATTCCATATTTGTCTCATTATGGTTTCTTAGTTCCATTCTTGCACCTCTTTCAAACCTAATCCACCTTCTCTTTGGCTTGCATACAACATCCCAAGATACTTTAGCCCCCTAAAGCTCCTTTCCTTTCCATAGGTAACTGCTGAATATCTGTGCACTAGCCTTGATAAAATTCTTTGGCAATATGAAGATGCTGGACCAGTTAAACCTAAAGGCTATAAAGAACTGGAGCCATCCTGCGAAGGAAAGGTTCCTTGCTGTCCAGGATTCAATTCTGCTTGTTATCTTATCAAGAAGGAGCAAACATACTTTTGCACCAGGTCTTTGAGAAATTAGAGAAACCCTGAGCTATCTTACAAGTAGTGAGCCTTTTTAAATTGCAAGAGCTCAAATATTCACTTCTTCATCCCATCAGGAACAGCAGCACAGAAAGCCTCAATCTTTTGAGAGTTAGCAGCCACACCAGACATGTTTCCTTAACTCCTCCAGATAATATGAAAAACATACTGCAAACTAGGAGCTTATGTTTATAATTGCTTCTGGATTTACATTTCCCATCCAATCAATGCAACATAAACAAATATCTTTGGGGTGGAAAGGTACCATTCTCATGCCAATTGACACAACCTTGAACAGTGAACCATCTCAAAGGAGCTACTGGGGTATGACAGCTGTTTTGTGGCTAAAGCAGAGATCATTGCACCAAATCCTTGCTCTTAATGAAAATTGAATCTGTTTCTCATGCCCATCTTTGGGAGCAAAGGACATTGTTTGTATATCCAAGGGGAGTAGATAAGTAGAGAAGGTGGCAACCACACAACCAACTTCCAAAACCTGAACTACCCCTGCAGCACGCATGATGCAGGAGGCAGTGAGAAGACAGATTTCCTATATCTTATTTGATTTTATGTATCAAGGGCAATTTTGTGATTTCCTAATATTCTAGAATGGGTTGTGCTTTATAGTCTATTGGGTCTTACTTTTGTTTTATTTTAAGCTTGGTTATTTAGTTTGGGTTTAGTAGTAAAGCACAAGGAGTCCAAGCCCAAGTCTTATTAGGGTTTTAAGAAATCCTAGTTCAACTACGATTAGGTATTAGTCTCCTATTTAAAGAGTTGTAGTACTTTCTATTGAGTTAATTATTAATGAATGTTTTCAGAATTTAAGAGCTATGTTTTCTTTTATGGTTCGTGTGATGCAAACTTCTCCGAGGTGTGATGTCAAGGACCTCTAGGTGTGATGCTTAGGAAGTCTATGTGTGATTCTTAGAATTTATTTATTTTCTTAAATTTTACTATTTACAGTTACTGTTCACGGATCACTGTTCACAGCACAGGAACAGCCACCCAAACCTTGATTATTTTCCTTTGTTTCATCCCCAAACCCTACTAATCCTTGTTCCCTTTGGAAACCCTATTATCCCTCTTATTTTCTAGCCTATTCCCTACCAAAACCTAACCCTATGCCCTCAAAACAGAAGTAATACCAGATCTGCCCCTGGTGTTCTAAATCAGATTTATCTTGTTCCCCCTTGTCCTACATCAACGCAGGTCACTTTGGTCTCACTTGTAGTCATATTCCCTAACCTGCATGTACAACAAAATTCAGTATGTTAAAAGTATGACCAAAAACAAGCATTGATCCTGACACAAAATTTAGACGTCATGCACACACACATCACAAATACTTTACTATAATGTTGACAAATCTTTAGCAACAGGTTGGTGGAATCTTCTGGTGGTGGAGGGAAATGTCTCTCTAGGTCTTCTCTTCTAGAAACATCCAAGAACAGCAAATTCTATAGATAAGAAATATGACGGCATGGAAGTAACTTGTTGAATGTCAATGGGCACACACTCATCCAAATTTCAAGGATCAAAAGTGGCGTTTCAATAAGAACAACCTTGTTTGTAAATGTAGAAATACCTGCAAGTTTAAATTACAACAATAACAACCAGAAGAACACAAAGTTGCAGAGCTCAGAAATATACCAAGGCATCTACTGCAGCATGCTCTCTAAGGATCATGATCCTGACAATTCAGCCTCAGAAGGTAGCAGAGCTAAGTAAAGGCATGATGAGGATGATGGGGCTGGACACCTAGTGGTGAAGGCTACTCTAATGTGGAACCACAGCCAAAATGAATTTATTTATTTTTTGATAAGTAATAAGACTTTTATTCAACAAGAAAAAACGCACACAGCCATTATAGGTGTTTAAGAAAAAATGCACACAGCCAAAATGAATTTATAAAGTCGGAGAATTTATTGCTGATGCTGAGGATTCTTGTCAAAGGGAAATTTTCGATTTCGTTGCCAGTAAGTGATCATCTTTCTTCTTAATACTTTATAAGTCATCATCAATTTTTTTTTTGTTTGGGACATATACTATTTTTTTTTTCCCTTTTAAATTGTTAACTTCAAAGTATTGGGCTAGTTGTACCTTAGAATTACCTGTTAACACTCATAGCAAAATCAACCCAAACTCAAAAATTAAAATCATACCATATTGCTTTTCTTTTTTTAGGTTTTTTTTTTTTTTAATAATCTTGTTGAAGTTATACAAATTTTTTTGATGTCTTGTTGGTGAACTTTAATTTAGTGCAAGGATAGTATGAAATTTCCTAGACGTTTGAATCCATTCACGGAGGGCAGAGGGTTAGTTACCAAGACATTGAAGATCTCAATTAAACTATGGCACAATTAAGCATCAACAACAGAACACTCTATGAGGATCTGGGTGATCTTCGCCATGATCTTTATGATTCAACCGTAGAAGCTAGCAGAAATAAGCGAAGCTGTGCTGAGGATGACGGGATTGGACCAAGTGTAGAAGGCTACTCTAGAGATGAACCCCCATCCAAAGACTAGGAGGATGTATGGCTGATTCTAAAGAATTTAGTACAAGGAATGTTTCAACTTCTTTTCCTGTAAGTCATCATCTTTCTTCTTGCTATTACAGTTTAAAAGTCTTGATGTTCTGTTTTATTTTTTGAGGAGGGGAATCCAATGAAATGAAAGTTTGGGTTTTGATTGTCAGGTTTAAATTGACATGATAAAAAATTTAAATTTGTCATATGTATAAATTGGAGTTTTTCTTTTTAGATTTTTACCTCTGTTTTTGTACATATACTAGCATTGAGAGAGGGTAAAAAAAGAAAGTTCAAAGTATTGTGCTGGTTAACATTACCTTTTGGCACTCACATCCCAATCACCCCAAACTTAAAAATTAAATTCATTCCATGAATCCATATCACTTTTGTTTTTTTAAACTTTTTTTTCATCAGGTTTGAATAATACAAAATTTTCTTCTTGACTCGATGGGGCACTTTTTATATATTGGTAGGAGGGGATCCAAGAAACTTGAAGCCTATCACAATGGTAAGAGGGAAAGTAACAAGAGCGACGTTGAAGAATTAGCCAAGGAGGCTCCCTCCTCTCAAACCCACCTTGGCACTCACTAAACTGGTCAAGAATTAATCGAGGGTTCCTTTTTGCTGTATGTATGTCAATGTGTGTATATATATGCGTGGCTTTGTTTAATTGGTTTTATAGAGTTTAAGCAGTGGAATCAGTGTAGAGAAATTAAAGTTCTCTTGACCCATGCTTTTGTGCTATTTTGTAATCTCCTATTTTCTTAGTGAAATTTTTTGTTAGACACTATCCGTGGATGTAGGCCTAAAGCCGAACCACGTAAATCTTTGGGTTCCATGTGTGATTGTCTTTTCTATTTCTATTTGGCATAACATACTATTATTTTGTTCACACAAAAAATAAGCATAAAATAACCTACTATTAGTTTGTTACACAACAAATAAGCATAAACGCTTCCACTAACTCAATAGTTTGTGATTAGAGCAATGTCTGCTTATGAAATGAAGTTGCATTGTTGTAACGATTGAGTGCCCTGTTGGGCTTGGAAAGTGTGGTTGCAAATGTAGTTGTTTGTACTTTGGTAGCAGAGAGGAGGGGTTGTTTGAGTTTTGTTTTTGCTAGCCTGTTATTTTTGTCCAACTTTGTTTGAAGTTTTTTCTTCTAGTGTTTTGATAAGTAAAAATTAATTATTCATTAAAAAAATTCTCCTGAAATTTGTTGTATTAATATATTTCTCTTGGGATGTTGGTTCAGCTAGTGACAAACAAAATACCCATGAACCCTAGTGATAAGTTGCTACATTTTTTATCATCTTGAAGTTGTGACAGCAGCAGAAGAAATCAAGCCACTTGATAGTATCATTATCTTCAAGAGCAATGAGTAACTTGATCATCCTAAGCAGCCTTTTAAACCACCTTCCTAACAAGCTCTATTGCTGCTTCTCACACAACCTCATCAATTACTCAACTGTGCTCTTAGCATATTTGTATTCCTCATCCTCCTCTACTCTCGTTTCTTCTTTCACTGATGTCTTTCTAGCTAGAAACAGAATCTTTCTCTAGTGTCTCTTTAATGCACCTTAAAGAGAGAAAATTGCCTGCTGTACAAATCTATTGCCATTTCCAATAATTTATTTTAAAATTTTTAAGGGCTTATTAGTTTTGAATTAGTTAGATTAGTCGATCTAGTTATATTTCTGATACTCCTACACTATTGTCCTTCTTTTTGTGTTTGAATAGAGCAAAAAGTCCATGCAAAAGCAAAATTATCAATTCCATTTTGTTCAAGTTATTTATCGGGATGAATCATCCCTCCATCCACCTCAACCTAAATTTCAGTATGTTTCATAACTTCTGGTTGATATATGGTATTTTCTGCCAATACATGAACAAAACATTAACTATTTTTTCTTTGTCATTTTTTTATTTAAAAAGTTTTACTCAAAATATGAAATTAGAATTTGATTGTTTGTTTGATGTCATTACTATGAGAAATTTGAACCCAATGATTAGGAAATGGTCAAAATAATCTCATACTAAGCTGGTTGAGCAATTTAAGTTATTGATTTGATTCATCATAAATTGTTTTTCTTGATTTGATAAAATTTGGTCCTTCTAGGCTAAAATCTTATTCATCCTACATTAATTGGGTTTTTGTTATGTAATGAGATATTGTAAACCTCTTTGTTGAGTAATAACGATGTTAAGAATGTATATTATTTAGTAATAAATAACGCTTGAATCTTTGAATGAGCATTTTTTAGGACCTAAGTCAATGTATGAAATTTTTACAAAATGACATGTTTTCTTTCAGTTGCCTCATTTTGTTAGGGTGTGTGTGGAGAAGAACAATAATGGATTATGCCTTGTGAAGTACAAAATTTATCAAATTCAGTTGAAGTACATTCACCTAGAGGTCAAACCTTGATACAATTGTAAGTGCCTTCTAGAGTTCAACCATTTTAGTTTGAGTATATTTATCTCCAAAGTAGTATATTTACCTCCAAAGTCACTTTAGGATTTTAAGTTTCCATAATGGCTTTAAAATTCTAAAATATGGCAAATACTTTGGATTTACTTTCTAACTAATACAACCATGTAAACAAGTGAAATGATCAAGAAAGAACAGATGTTAAAGAAAAGTATTTACTGATGTGAGAGGTGCTAGCCCCTAGACATCAGTATGGACTCGTTTTAAAGGTGGACTAGTTTTAAAGGTGTAGAAACTTTGAATGCAGAATTACGAAGGGAATTTTCTCATTTTGCCACTAAGGCAATGTTTACAAAGATGTGGGACATTTTGAGAGTTGAAAAATGAAAATTTGGATAATCGGTAATGCAGATTATAGCACGATTTTCAAATGACCAAGTCGCTTCTGCCACAAATCCCGCTGCTGGTAAAGAATTAGCTTTGAGTATTTTGCAATTCAAACAAGGACAGTTCGAAGTTGGCATTCTATGGCACTTACAACGGAACTTGATAGTGGTGACTACCATTGAAGCAACTTCAGTAATACTACTTTGCCATTGTTAATACTACCTTGCCATTTGAATCCACCTTACTTCCTTTTACACAATATGTCATTACTGATAAAAAGATATGGATTATTAGTCCACAATAAGCTACCTTTAAAATGCCCTGTGTTACCCAGTGTTGACAACTTCTAGTAGAATTTCAAGTGCCTATGCTCTTCCTGATCTTTCGTAGATTTAGCTGGACTAAAAGCAGCAAAATTATACATATCTGAAGCAAACTGAGAATTTTCTTCTGCTTCTAAAGTGACAAATAATTCAATCTCAACTATTTGATTATTTAATAATCCAATTCACATCATCATGAAAAACATTTTTTTTTCCTGTTCCGATGAGGTGGCCACCTTGATGGTATTTTGAACATGTTGAGCTAGGTTTGGGGCGTGATATAAACTTGAAGGTCCAAGGTTCAAATCACCACACTATCGGTCTATAGGGTTTCGAGGCATCTCTTGGACAAGAAGTAGAATAGTCTGGTCAAAGGCTAAGCCACCACTTCTTGAGAGAGAGAGAGAGAGGGAGAGAGAGAGAGAGAGAGAGAGAGAGAGTGTGCCTCAAAGTAATACCAGCAAAATCCAAAACGAAAAATCCAATCTTAAAAATCCATCTCATTTCTCATAACCATTTTCTGTACACAATGTATCATCTACATCTTCTAGAAACTACCTTCCATCTTCAGAAACCACATTTCTCCACACACAAATCCATTAAACTTGTTATTGCGACCTGCCAAACAATGAAATAATGACATTCCTTCAGCTCACCAAACTCAAACCTCAAAAGCCCACAAAAACACTTCATTAGTAACAAAACCTTCTTCAACCTGTTTATGGTCAGTTAGTCTGCCAAAAACTCAGCCTGATTCGTCACAAAAATGATCAACACTTTCCCTTCTAAAATATTTTTTTTTTACTTAAAGCCTTGAAATCCAGTACCTCTAATTCGAAGATGACTCACACAACCCCACAATAGCCATTCCTACAAAGAACAACCGAAGACCAGTTAAAAGGAAACGAGTGTTCAATACTGGTAGTGAAAATTTTGATAAACAATAGGGGAAAAAAGTATATTACGTTTTTCAGAAGTGCCAAACATAGACTAAACTCTAAAAGCAAAAGAGGTACTTACAATACAAGTCAATCATCAAAGAAAAATGAAGATTAATTTTCAAGGCATATACACATGCGTCACCCATCATAATTTTTTTCGCACAAAATAGCTGTGCTTAAGATTTGAACTCGCACACCTTTGGTTAACCAATCATACAATTAGGAGTTAAAACAAACCAAGTTAAGCCCAACTTCCTACTACTCAGGCTCGGGTCTTCCAAAAAATTTATAGAACTCAATATTGGCTCCAGCTTCATTCCAGTCTCAATATTCTGGTTGGAGCTCAGCTCATGCAATACTCAACTCTCTTCCAAGCTGATTGCAAGCTCCAAAAAACTTCTAAATGCTAGCTGTTTTGAGCATTTAAACTTCAAAAGCTGATGACCTCTACATCAAGGGTAAAGTAATTGCACAGAAGTGATGGCTTTTTATTACAGGAATAGCTACTCTTTTCATCATCTATATATTACTAAAAACTGAAGCATAGCATTTAATGTTGCTACGCTCACATTGAGCTACGTTAGCAGCCATGTCATTCCCATCCTCTTTGCTAAATTTATCCTACAATTTTAAAATATTTTTTCTCAATTTTAAAATACTAATAAAACTAAAATTATTTCCAACCTATCTCCACCATAAAGCCTACTTCTTTTAAATTTAATTCCACTAGCCTACTGCTTCTAAATTGAATTCTAACATATATTCCAAACTCAAGCCTTCTAAACTGAAAACCCTAAGAAACCCATGGTTTCTCATGTGTTCCTTCCCTTTCCCACCTTCTAATGGCAGAATCCTCATGCCCCTTTTGTTTCTCACGTGTTCCTTCCCCACCTTCTAACCATAGTCTTTCTGTCTTCCTTACTCTTTTCCTCACAGTATAAAAATACTAAAAGAAGCTGGATACTTTAGTTCAGGTATCTCTAAATACTTGCTGCTCTATTCTTTTTGCTTGATTGCTTGATGTTTTTTTATTCCCTTCTTAAATTTTGTTACCGCCTATTGCCTCTTTGCCTGTAAGTCGTCATCGTTCTTCTTGCTATTATAGTTCATGAGTCTTGATTTCTCTTTTATTTTGGGGAGGGGAATCCAATGAAATGAAAGTTTGGGTTTTGTTTCTCAGGTTTAAATTGGCATGATAAAAAAATTTAATTTGTCACAGGTATAAATTGGAGTTTTTCTTTTCAATTTTTATACTAGCATTGCGAGAGGGAAAAAAGAAAGTTCAAAGTATTGTGCTTGTTAACATCACCTTTTGGCACTCACACCCCAGTCACCACAAACTTAAAAATTAATATTATTCCATATATCTATTTTTTTTAAAGTTTTTTCATCAGGTTTGAATAATACAAATTTCTCTTCTTGGCTTGTTGGGGCACTTTTATATAATGGGAGGAGGGGACCCAAGAAACTCAAAGCCTATCACGGAGATAAGAGGGATAGTTATGAGAGAGATGTTGAAGAATTACCCAAAGAGGGGCACTCGCTCAAGTGGGCAAGAATTAATCGAGGAGGGTTACTTTTTGCTGTGTGTGTGTGTGTGTGTGGCTGTGTTTAATTGGTTTTATAGAGTTTAAGCCGTGGCATCAGCGTAGAGAAATTAAAGATTCTCTTGTCCCATGCTTTTGTGCTATTTTGTAATCTCCCATTTTCTTAGTGAAATATTCTGTTAGACATTGTCCGTGGATGTAGGCTTAAAGCCAAACCATGTAAATCTTTGTGTTCCATGTGCGATTGTCTTTTCTATTTCTATGTTGCATAACATATTATTATTTTGTTACACACAACAAATAAGCATAAAATAACCTACTATTAGTTTGATACACACAACTAATAAGCATAAAAGCTTCCACTAACTCAACAGTTTGTGATTAGAGCAATGTATGCTTATGAAATGAAGTTGCATTGTTGTAACAATTGAGTGCCCTGTTGGGCTTGTAAAGTGCGCTTGCAAATGTAGTAGTTTGCACTTTGGTAGCACAGAGGGGTTGTTTGAGTGTTGTATTTGCTAGGCTGTTATTTGTGTCCAGCTTTGTTTAAAGTTTTTCTTCTAGTGTTTTGATAGATAAAAATGAATTATTCATCAAAAAAATTCTCCTGAGGTTTGTTTTATTACTATAATTCTCTTGGGCTGTTGGTCGATTCATGCTTCTCTGCTAGAGACAAACAAAATACCCAAGAATCTTTAGTTATAAGTTACAAAATTTTTTTATCATCTTGAAGTTTTGACAGCAACAGAAGAAATCAAACCATTTGATAGTATCAGTGTCTTCAAGAGCAATGAGTAACTTGATCATCCTAGGGCGATCCATGATATTTGTAAACGCAGCCAACAACCTTCCTAACAAACTCTATTGCTGTATTTCACACAGCCTAATCAATTACTCAACTGTGTCCCTTGGAATTTTCCTCTTCCTCTTCCTCTTCTACTCTCCTTTCTTCTTTCTCTAATGTCTTTTCAAGCCAGAAACGGACTCAAATTTTGTCATCATTTGCTTGGAACTTATTATAGGCATCAACCAGACCTTGGGACAATTGATCTTTAATGCGCCTTAAAGAGAGAAAATTGCCTGCTGGAAGAATCTATTGCCATTCCCAATAATTCATTTAAAAATTTTTAAGGGCTTATTAGTTTTGAATTAGTCGGATTAGTTGAACTAGGTTGTATTTCTGATACGGCTTTAAGGACGATGAAAGACTTGAGAAAGGCAAAACTATTTCGCCAGAGCTTTCAAGAGCAATAGAAGAATCGCGATTTGCTGTTGTCATTTTCTCAGAAAACTATGCATCTTCGACTTGGTGCTTAGATGAACTTGCAAAGATCTTTTACTGTGAGAAACGCATGGGAATGAAAATTCTGCCAGTTTTTCATTACGTGGAGCCCTCTAATGTGTGGAAGCAAATGGGAACTTTTGAACAGGCTTTTATTGAACATGAAAAACGTTTCAAGGAGAATATAGAGAAGGTGAAGATGTGGAGAGCTGCTTTGACTCACGTGGGCAATCTCACTGAATGGCCTTTAATGAATAGGTAATTTAATTTTAATTGATATATTTATTTGTTTTAAATATTCTGATGACCCATTTCATATATATGACTTCATTTTGAACCTTTAGCAAATCTACATACATGTTTACATTTCTATGAATTTTATCTCGAGCCTGTCAATTTACATCATTACATGGTTTTGTTTCAGTAGGTAGAATTGAACACCAAGTATCTTCTATGATCTCTCTTTATTGCAGGCCTTTCTCACAAGTTATTAAAAGCATTGTGAGGCTAATATGACATAACTTGAATAATGATGCATTCTCAGAAGTTACCAAGGGCCTAGTAGGAATAGACTCTCACGTGGTGGAATTGGAGTTGCGTTTAGCTGTAGGGTCAAATGATGTTCGCTTTATAGGGATTTGGGCGATGGGGGGAATGGGTAAGACAACTCTTGCTTGGGTTATTTATCCCATGGTTTCTAAAGATTTTGAAGCTTGCAGTTTTATTGAGGATGTTCGGGACAATTTTGAAAAATATGGTTTTTTTCCGATACAACAACAAATTATTGATCAAATTTTGATGGAAAGGGATTTGAAAATAAAAGATAAGTATGATGGAGTTCTCAAGATCAAAAATGGTTTACGTCATAAAAAAATTCTTCTTGTTCTAGATGATGTAGATAAACTAGACATGTTAGATATGTTAGCTGGGGAGCATGATTGGTTTGGCCTGGGCAGTGGAATTATCATAACAACAATAGATATGCAGGTGTTGAAGACACATGGAGTAGATGAAATATATGAAGTTAAAGGATTGAATGATGAAAATGCTCTTTAACTTTTTCGCTTGAAAGCTTTTAAAAAAGAGCATGTCCCTGATGATTATATAGGGTTGTCTAACCATTTTTTGAAATATGTCGGAGGCCTTCCTTTAGCTCTTGAGGTTTTGGGTTCATTTTTGTTTGGAAAAAGTATTGTTGAATGGAAAAGTGCGTTAGAGAGGCTCAAAGAATATCCTAATCCAAAAGTTTTGCATGTACTTCAAATAAGTTTTGATGGACTACATGACACAGAGAAGGAAATATTCCTACATATTGCATGCTTCTTTAATCATAATAAGAAAGATCATGTAGTAGAAGCACTGGATAATCTTGGCCTTTACGCTGGTATTGGATTGAAGGAACTCGTTGATAAATCTCTCTTGAAAATTATGGATCATGATGTAGTGTAGATTCATGATTTACTTGAAGAAATGGGTAAGAACAAAGTTTTTCAAGAATGCCCTAGTGATCTTAGAAAGTGCAGTAGACTGTGGGTTTATAAGGACATTGACAAAGTACTTAGAAAAAATAAGGTAAGAGATTATTTAGAGAAATTGAATTTATTCCTTGTCTTCATGTTCAACAAATTTCAAATTTGAATTGTTGTGCTAATAATATTTTTTTGCAAATTATCAATTTCTTCTTGAATTTTGATTATTAGGGAACAGAAGCAATTCAAGCTATGTATATTAAGGGTTCTTTTCGTGATGAATAAAGGGCAGCTTGGAACCCTAATGCCTTTTTGAAGATGTACAATCTTAAATTTCTTAAAG
The DNA here is from genome assembly GCA_033629205.1 of Lithocarpus polystachyus. NCBI lineage: Eukaryota > Viridiplantae > Streptophyta > Magnoliopsida > Fagales > Fagaceae > Lithocarpus > Lithocarpus polystachyus. The sequence continues at coordinate 8,189,528 of CM066168.1, read as the reverse complement.
TTAATTGCATTAACCATGTCCCCACACATCTTCCTAATGATTTAAGAATTCTTGATTGGACTAATTATCCTTCAAAATCTTTGCCATCAAGTTTCCAGTCAAATGAGCTTGTTTAGCTTTGTTTGCAATGTAGCAAAATAGAACAACTTTGGATAGGAATAAAGGTAATTGTGTTCTTAAGTATCCTCTTACAACTTTGCTTTTAAATCACAATAAACAAACACTAGGAAGCTAATCATTCTAACTTTTTTTTTTTTTTCTTTAACAGAATTTTGAGAAGTTGAAGTTCATTAACATGACTTGCTCCAGAGACCTAATTATAACCCCAGACTTCAGTGGAGTCCAAAATCTTGAGATGTTAGTTCTAACTCTTTGTGAAGAATTACACGAGCTTCACCCATCCATCGGATTTCTTGAACAACTTGTACGTCTTGATCTAATGTTTTGTGAAAAACTAATTTGTCTTCCTAGCACCATTTGTAGTTTCAAATCGCTTGAATCTCTAAATCTTTCTGGATGCTCAAAATTTTGACGTCTTGCCTGAGAATCTAGGAAATTTCAAAGGTTTAAAAGTGCTAGATTTGAGTGGAACAGCTATAAAAGAGTTGTCTTCATCAATTGAACGCTTGCCAAACCTTACTTCATTAAAGATAAGTAGTTGCAAAAATCTTGTGTGTCTTCCTAACACCACTTGTGGTTTTAAGTTCCATGGTGCTCTTGATCTTTCAAAATGCTCAAGATTTAAAAACTTGCCAGAGAACCCATGGATAATCGAAGGTCTAGGGATGCTTGATTTGAGTAAAACAGCTATAGAAGAGTTTCCTTCATCAATTGGAGGCTTGATTGGCCTGACTTCATTAACTCTTAGGAGTTGCGAAAATCTTGTTTCTTCCTAGCACCATTTGTAGTTTGAAATCGCTTGAATCTTTAGATCTTTTTGGATGCTCAAATTTTGACAACTTGCTTGAGAATCTCGGAAATGTCAAAGGTTTAAAAAGGCTAGATTTGAGTGGAACAGCTATAAAAGAGTTGCCTTCATCAGTTGAGCGCTTGACAAGCCTTACTTCATTGAATATAAGCAATTGCAAAAATCTTGTTTCTTCCTAGCACCATTTGTAGTTTGAAATCGCTTGAATCTCTAGATCTTTTTGGATGCTTTAATTTTGACAACTTGCCTGAGAATCTAGGAAATGCCAAAGGTTTAAAAAGGCTAGATTTGAGTGGAACAGCTATAAAAGAGTTGCCTTCTTCAATTGAATTCTTGCCAAGCCTTACTTCATGGAATATACATGATTGCGAAGATCTTGTTTGTCTTCCTAACACCACTTGTGGTTTTAAGTTCCATGGTGCTCTTGATCTTTCAACATGCTCAAGATTTAAAAACTTGCCGAAGAACCTATGGATAATCAAAGGTCTAGGGAAGCTTGATTAAAACAGCTATAGAAGAGTTTCCTTCATCAATTGGAGGCTTGATTGGCCTGACTTCATTGACTCTTAGGAGTTGCGAAAATCTTGTGTGTCTTCCTAGCATCATTTGTAGTTTGAAATCGCTTGAATCTTTAGATCTTTCTGGATGCTCAAATTTTGACAACTTGCCTGAGAATCTAGGAAATGTCAAAGGTTTAAAAATGCTAGATTTGAGTGGAACATCTATAAAAGAGTTGCCTTCATCAATTGAACGCTTGCCAAGCCTTACTTCATTGGATATACGTGGTTGCAAAAATCTTGTGTGTCTTCCTAACACCACTTGTGGTTTTAAGTTCCAAGGTGCTCTTGATCTTTCAACATGCCCAAGATTTAAAAACTTGCCAGAGAACCCGTGGATAATCGAAGGTCTAGGGATGCTTGATTTGAGTAAAATAGCTATAGAAGAGATGCCTTCATCAATTGGATGTTTGACTAACCTTGCTGCATTGACTCTAAGATTTTGCATAAATCTTGTGCGCCTTCCTAGCACCATTTGTAGTTTGAAGTTGCTTAATTCTCCTGATCTTTGTGGATGCATAAAATTTAACAACTTGCCAGTGAACATAGGAAATATGAAAGGTTTGAAGTGGCTTGATTTGAGTTGGACAGACAGGAGGTTCCTTCTTCCATCGTTCTCCTTAAAAATCTCGAACGCCTACATATCAGTGAATGGAAGTTATGTGAATTTTATTTTAGGCCAGTAACTCTTGCGACGATGGCCCCATTATGGAATTTCCTGTAAAGAAGCCCATTATTGTCTTTATCTTTATATTATTCCCTACCAACAAGTCCTATTCCAATGGGCTTTTTATTTCCTTCCATATCAAGTCTACAATCTTTAACTAATCTGGTTCTTAGTGACTGCAATCTTTTGTCAATCCCCAATGACATTGGCTGCTTGTCCTCTTTAGTACAGTTAGATCTAAGTGGAAATAATTTTGTTTCCCTTCCTGAAAGCATGTCTCAATTCTCTAATCTTCAAAGACTCTATTTAGAGGGTTGCAAGAGTCTTCAAAATGGAAAGTGTTCCGTCAACTATTGATTCTGTAATTGCAAACAATTGTACCTCACTGGAGAAATTGCCAGAATTGCAATTTAATCCTTCTAGGTCAGATCACTCCCGTTTAAATTTCCAGTGTTGCAACTGCTTCAAATTGGTTGACTATTTTCAAAGTAGCAATAACATGCTTCAGGTCTCTCTCTCTTTCTCTCTCAAAGTTCCTAACATTATGCCTTGTATATTTCAGGGACTACCAGACTTTATTATTCCTGGAGGTAAAATTTCGAAATGGTTTTCCCTTGAATGTCAGGGTGGTAACATAGAGTGTCTTTTCGTGGGTGTGATGACTTGGTGGGAATTGCGTTGTGTATTATTCTTGTACCCAATGGGTCACAAGTCTCACAACTTACATGTCATTTATTTATCAATGAATTTAAAATTGCGTATTTTGTACAATATTTACGGTCAAAATATGGTAAAGTTGAATCACCTCACCTTTGGCTGCTCTATTTGTCCTCTCAATGTTTTGGCTCTGATTGGGGTAAAATACTTAGTCACATTGATGCTAACGGATTCAGTCAACTCAAGATGAAATTATTTGCTAACAGAGAGGGGGTGAAGAAAATTGGGGTTCATTTGGTATACAAGCAAGACATCGTAGATCCCAATCAAACTATGGCACAGTGCATGAACAACAGCAGCATACTGTATGAGAATCTGGCTGATTCTGAGGATCAGCTAGAATCAGAAATTTTTAACTTCTTTGCCAGTAAGTGATCATCTTTCTTCTTACTAATTTATAAGACATTTTTTTTTTTTTGGGGACAAATACTATCTTTTTTTTTTTCAAATGTTAACTTGGAAGTACCTTGGCATTATCTAGTAACACTCGCAGAAAAATAAGCCCAAACTCAAAAATTAAAATAATACCATATCATGTTTCTATTTTTAGGTTTATTTTTTTAATCAGGTTGGAATAATACAAATTTTTCTTTTTTTCTTGTTGGTGAACTTTTATTTAGTGGAAGGAGAGGATCAAACGTCCAAGAAGCTTGACTCCATTCACGGAGGGAAGAGCCATTGTTACCAAGACATTGAAGATCCCAATCAAACTATAACAGAGTTAAGCATCAACAGCAGGACACTCTATGAGAATCTAGGTGATCTCTGCCATGATCTTTACCATTCAGCCACAGAAGGTAGTAGAAATGAATGAAGCCGTGATGAGCAAGATGGGGCTGGACGTAGTAGAGAAGGCTACTCTAGTGGTGAACCAAATCCAAAGACTTGGAGGATGTATGGCTGATTCTAAAAGAATTTAGTATAAGGAAGATTCGACTTATTTGCCTATAAGTCATCATCTTTCTTCTTGCTATTACAATATACAAGTCTTGATGTTCTCTTTTTATTTTTTGGAGAGGGGAATCCAATGAAATGAAATTGTGGGTTTAGTTTCTCAGGTTTAAATTGGCATGATAAAAAAATTTAATTTGTCATAGGTATAGATTGGAGTTTCTCTTTTTCGATTTTTAAGCTAGCATTGAGAGAGGGAAAAAAGAAAGTTCAAAGTATTGTTTGGCACTCACATCCCAATCACCTAAACGAATAATAAATTTTTTTTTCTTCTTAACTTGTTGGGGCACTTTCATATAAAGGAAGGAGGGGATCCAAGAAACTTGAAGCCTATTGAAGTGGTAAGAGGGATAGTTACGAGAGCGATGTAGAAGAATTAGCCAAGGGGGGTTCCTTTTTGTTGTGCGTGGGGCTTTGTTCAATTGGTTTTATAGAGTTTATTCACTTGCCCAATGCTTTTCTGCTATTTTGTAATTTCCTATTTTGGTAGTGAAATTTTTTGTTAGACATTGTGTGTGGATGCAGGCATAAGGCCGAACCACATAAATCTGTGTTCCATGTGTAATTGTCTTTTCTATTTCTATATCACATGACCTACTATTATATTGTTACACCATCTCACCAAGGGTGCGAGGTGGTGGTGTCTTGGAGTAGTTGTTATAGATGTTGTGTTTGGGCCTGAATAATTACATTAGTTTGAGATTGTATGGCTACTCAAGATACACCAGATGGCTTAATGGAGGAAATTGAGGATTATGCTTCTGCTATTATATATAGTGATAAGTTACTACATTTTTTAACATCTTGAAGTTGTGACAGCGGCAGAAGAAATCAAGCCACTTGATAGTATCTGTATCTTCAAAAGCAATGAGTAACTTGATCAGCCTAGGGCGACCCATGATTTTGTAGAAGCAGCCATCTAAACCACCTTTCCAAAAGTTCTATTGGTACATTTCACACAGCCTCATCAAATCCTCAACTGTTCTCTTAGCATATTTCCATTCCTCTTCCTCTACTCTCCTTTCTGCTTTCTCTATTTTTACGATAAAATATGGTTTAATTGAATCACATCACCTTTGGCTGCCCTATTTTTCCAATTACTATGTGTCTCGCTATTTCAGCTCCAATGGGGGAAGAATGTTTAGCTAAAACCAAATTGATGCTAATGGATTTTGTGAACTTAATATTAAAATAGATAGCTGGAACTTGGAGGTGGAGAAAATTGGGATCTGCTTAGTATACCAGCAAGACATGGAAGATCACAATCAAACTATGGCACAGTGCAGCAACAACAGTAGTACAATTTATGAGGTCCTGGGTGTTCAACATCATGATCTTGATGATTCAGTTGCAGAATCAGAAATAAGCGAAGCCATGATGAGGATGACAGGGCTGGAGCTAGTGGAGAGTGCTACTATAATGAGGATCCACAGCCAAAGAGGATTCAAACTTGAAGGATTAATTGCTGATTTTGAAGAATCTACTGAAAATGACCTGGCAGGCTAAACAGTTTCTGTTCATTACCTGTAAGTCATCATTTTTCTTTCTACAAACTTCAAAATATTGTGGTACTTGTACCTTAGTGGCAGCTTTTGGCAATCACATCCAAATTGACCCAAACTCAAAATTAACATCATGCACACCGTATCACTTTTTTTTTCCCCTAAGTTGTTTTTTTTATCAGGTTAGAATAACACAAATTTTTCTTCTTGTCTTGTTGGTGAACTTTTATTTAATTAATGGTAGGATGGGATCAAACATCTGAGAAGCTTAAAGCTTTTGCCACCGTGGATGGTTACAAGAGCGTCAACGTTGAAGTACTAGCCAAGTAGCTATTCTCCTCTCACACTCACCTTGGGCTTTTGCAAAAGTGGTCAAGGACTCAAAATGGTCAAGCTTTTAAATTAACTTTCAATTGGCTCTCATTATTGATTAAATCTTCTTTATTTGGGTGTCCTGCAAATGTGATGTTCTGTTAAACTTCTAATAACACACAGACATAAATCCTTCCCATCTACCTCTTTTTGTTACCGCAAAATTACCATCCAATGCCTCATTTGGCTGGAGAAGTATAACGGAAGCTTGAAAGGTTGCACAGTTGAGGTACTGTTGGAAGATAGGGATGGAAGACATGTTAACATCTGGGAAGATAGGCAGTTGCCGACACTGAATACATTCAGGGTGGTTTTACTAAGAAATCCTCAATCTGCAGCAAACTATGTGTGTGACTGGCTGGATGATAATACAAAGACTTGCAGAAAGATTGTTCTGGACAGGTTGTTCATGCCACAAGAAGCTGTTGTCATTCAAGCATTTCGTGAAATACTCAACATTTTGATTACAGAATCTTTTGGGTGGGTGCAGAGATTGGAGATTTTTCAGTTCGGGGTGCATATGATTTGTTAGACCATGAGGCAATGTCAGGTTTAGGAGAGGCTTCAAACAATCACAGCTCAACAATTATGTGGCAGGCAGTATGGAAGGCTCAGGTTCCTAACAAGATTAAAGTTTTTCATAGCATACTCTTCAGTTTATCCTGCCAACAATGTCTCATCTATTTTCCAAATGCATCATCTCTTCAGTAACTTGTGAGCAGTGTAATGAAGTTCCTGAAACCAGTTTACATGCTTTGTGGTCTTGCCCAGATACCAAGAAGGTATGGCAATTAGTTGAATGCATTAACTTTATACCACACCAGCCTTATCAGAACTGGACTGATCTATTTTCCTGGATGCTTCACCATAAGAATACATTCTCACTGAAACTATTTCCCACTCTCTCATGGCAATTAGGCTGCAAAGAAATGGAGAGATTTGGGGATCCAGGGATACAGCCAACCACTTTGGTATATATAGGTAAGGAGATGCATGAAGACTAGGCTGCAAAATTTTCATCTGAGATACTGCAGAAAGTACATCTCCTAATATGGAAGCCCCCTCAGTTACCTTACTCCAAGGTAAATGTTGCAGTGATTAGAGATCTCGATGTGAATTTTGTTGCAGCTGAGGTTGAGGTGATTGTGGGCCAATGCTGTCTGGAGGCTTATTTTTCAGGATTCTGGCATGCCCTACAATTGTTTAACCAGCAGGAATTCAGGAGGTTCAACTTGAGAGCCACTTAAGTATTGCCAATTTGCCATTGCTGCTTTTAACATGGATTCCCCCAAAAATAAGTGACCTGAAATGCTCTGTTCAACAAAGTGAAACTAGCAATATCTAATTTCAGATGCTGCGAGTTTAATTTTGTGGACAAAAGCTGTAATAATACTCTAGTTTTAGCAGATCTTGGATGTAAAAATTGCGCCACTAAGATTTGGCTACTTGATAATTTTGTGAAATGCAGTACAAATCCTGCTGCTTTTATTTTAAGAAAATACATATTTACATATTTATATTTATCTTTCCATTGTAACGGTTTGTTATATTAATATAATTGTTGTTTTTCTTTTTCTCCAACAGTCAGCAACATATATAATGTTGTTATTTTCCCCTTCCTGGCATTTGGCTCTCTGATTCATATAGAGAAATTTCGAAAAGAAACCTTGCTCAGTTCAGATGCTGATTTTGGACTCTGATTTGCACACCAAATTAGCTGTGCGGGGTGCTCTCCAAGGATAGAGCTAAATTAATCTCCCATTTACTATAAATGGCTTACTTCTAGTCTCCACCCTTGGTTTAAGCTCTCTCTATATGGACTGCATAATCCCTCAGTTCTTATCCCTTGGCAACGGAGAATGGCATTCCTTTGGTGCCATTTATGGCTACATAGCAGCACCTGAGGCCAACTTACATACCACAATCCTTAGAGATTTCCACATCCACTGATTGTCTCATACAATGATGTCTTCCCACACAAATTCTTGGGAATTAATTAAGCAGCATTTAATTAATTCTTCCCAAAACCAGACAATTTAAATTCCTCCAGACACTATGAAAAACCTTATTGCAAACTAGTTGCTCATGCCTATAGTTGCTTCTAGATTTCCATTTCCCATTCAAGAAATGCAAATAAATAAAAATCTCAAGCTCAGGGTGGCTGAGTACCATTCTCATGCCAATCGACACAACAACCTTGAACAGTGAACCATCTCAAGCTTTACTGGGGTTTGGTATCTGTTCCTGGCTAAAGTAGAGACCACTCCACCAATTCCTTGCTCTAATGCCAATTGAATCTGTTTCTCATGTTCATCTTTTGGGAACAAAGGGCAAGGTTATTTTGATAAACTCATTTAATAATCTTCAAATCCTTCTCATTTCTCAGAACCATCTTCTGCACACAGTACAGTACCTCTTCTATATCTTCTCTGAAACCACATTCATTCTTCACACACCACATTTCTCAAAAACCAACTTATTATTGATATGCACACTTTTTCCAATATTATAGGGAATGAAAATTAAATATTTCAAACTAAAATAAAACCTTATTCATATTTTAAACACTAAATCATATATTTTTGCTGTCTCTAAAGAAATACCAACAATAAAAAAACGGCGCCGTCTATAATTGGCAATTGCCACCATTTTTTACTTTACTAAGTCAGAGCAGAGCTTTTTGAAGTAAAAATGGAGAACACGGAAATTCTGAAGGACTAGGTTTGAGTGAGTCTGACTCGGAGAAAACCTGAATCATCATAGCTCATCCTCAGCTCAAGGTTCTCTTCTTCTTCGTTTTCTTTCTTTTGTCTCTTGCAATTTCAAAATTCCTCTTTTATTTATACATATTTCTTTTGCCCTAAAAATGACGGCGTTTGACATCTCCTTTTTTATTATTATTATTATTATACAATATAGAATTCTACTCTAGCCTAATCTAAGTGTATGTGTGCGTGAAACTTCCTCCTGAAGACTTGAATCCCGACTCTTACCTCTCACACCCCACAAGCATTTATACTTGTAGAGTGACCATCGCACCAAGGGTGTGCGGTGGTGACATCTCCTAATTAAAGTGGGTTTATTCTTCTGAGTTATATAAGAGAAGTGGAAGTTTGGATACCTGACACACTGGCTAGGTCTTTGCAAATAGCAAACTCTTTTGTTTTGGTAAATTACGTTTTTAAACCCACATTTTATATTGTTTTTGAATTACAATCCTCCAACGGATACCAAAAAATTTACCAAATATTTCACATTTTACTTACTTAGCATTTGAGATGGTGCTCAATTGAACCACCACCGTACAAAAACCCAAAGTAGGTTGTAAGAAAATCAATGACTTTTTTAAAGTTTGACATTTAAAAAAAAAAGTTCTTAATTTTACCATCGATCTCACGCTACGTGGCGACAATGGATAATACTATGTGTACCATTAAGGCCTTAATAAAGCTATTATTGTGGATATAACATAATTGTCAAATCGTCACTACTCGAACCACTCAACCATTGCCAAGCATTATGTGAAGCAATACGAGAGCTCTTACCACCAAGCCACAACATTCAGTAGTTTGCTAATATTTGCTTTCTTCTTTGTTCTTCATAGTCTTACTATTGTTTCATTTTTATTATTGAATTTGGTTGACTTGAAATTCATAAAAAAAGATAATCTCAATTTCTCATGAGTCCAAATGTTGAACTGGTTTAACTCTTCCACCAACATCTACTTTCATACCCAATGATAAAAAGCTATCCACTTCAAATTGGATTTGGGCTACCTCCAAATGACACAATAAGCTTTTTTTCTTTTTCTTTTTCTTTTTCTTTTTTTGAGGGAGAATATTATTGGGTTAGAGTTAAATGAAAATCAGAGAGGAAACTATGCTATTTATATTGAAAGAATATAATCGTTGGAAAACACAATCATTAGAAATATATGGCTGTTTAAAAAATATGACCATTGGAAAGAAAAAAAAAATCAATAAAGGCTTAAATATAATAGAGAGAGAATGGAAAATCTGTTGTATTTGAAAAGTAGGCAACTCAAATTGAAAAATATAACACCTTGAATCCTTCAAGCCCCAAAAGATCAACCATTTGGGCTTGAGCGACACAAGGTGTTAGAAATAGAATTAGAGGAATGTTCTACTCGCTGATTTTAGCTAACTATATGTTAGGGATACAAGTATATAAATCCTAGAAATTTTTGTTAATAATACAAAATGTACGGTTAGCCTCAAAGTTCTTGACCATAAATAGACTCTTTACAAATTGTATAAAGAACTTTGTGGATTCAGTACGTATGCAATTACATCCATTCCTCTTATAATATTGTTTTACTTCTTCACTTTTTAGCTTTTTCTAAGTTTATTTATCCAATGATTAAGTTTGATTTTTTTTTTCTCAATCTAGGCCATTAAGAGCAATTACGCATGGTGCAATACGCTAGGTAATCATATCTCAATCCGAATGTTGTAACCATACAAATAGTAAAAGGGACGGTAGTTGTTTCATACATTGCCCAGGTCCTAAATAAGTTCATTAATTAAATGAGCCAGATTGGTGAAATTGTTTATATTATTTTATAAATTTGAGTCCAAATAAACTTGAGAGTAAGTTTAAGAACACAATAAAGTTTCACAATTATTTTCATGATATCTTATGCATAAATTCAGCTAACTCTGTGAATAAATTCCTTCTTTTTTTTTTCTTTCTCATCTTTCTTACTTAATGCCTTCTCTGGCGAGTCTAACTGTTAACATTTTTTTTTTTTTTCCAAATTCTATTATTGTTCTTCAATTTTGTTTTTTACGAGTTGGAGCTTAAGAGGATGGTTTTTTTTTTTTTTTTCCCTCCAAATTTGGATCTGTGCAATTGTACCGTTTAATGTGATCAAGAAAAGTTAAAAAAGTAAAACGTTAAAAAGCCAAAAAAAAAAAAAAAAAAAAAATGAATCCAAAGATTAAAACTAAAAGTGATTTTTCTGGTTGTAATGTTTGATTTTTAATAAATTTATAAAAAAAATTTCCTTTCAATAATTAGGGGCAGCTGCATATAGTAGTCACGAGATGGCAATTTTACCCAACCCTGCCTTGACCCGCCTCTTCCCACTTCACTTTGCGCGGGTTTTAATGAAACATGTTTTATTAAAAAAATTATAATAATTGTATGGCAAATTAAAGTGAAATATAATTTTACGTGGCGAAATGGGGCCCCGAGGGGCGGGGATGGAATAAGGAAGTTTTTCCCGTCATATGAGGCGAGGCAGAAGGGGCAAAATAAAACCATATTGGGCGGGGGTGAAGATCCCATCCTTCAGCCCTGCTCCTCCCCATTGCCATCCCTTACTAATCAGGGTGGTCCTGTGACTACCTTGACTTGCCAAAAAAAAAAAATTACTTGAAAAAAAATTTATACATAATTATATTTAAATTAACATATTTTGCCTATCCTATTGACCACACTAACTTGATAATTTCAAGAATTTGGGTTTAATAAAAATAAGAATAATGCTAGGAAAACAATAAAATCTCATAACAATTTCATAACATTCCAAAATTAGCATACCAACTCACACATGTGCTTTTTTTTTTTTTTATTATCTCTAATTTTAAATTTTTTTTGTATGCTTATATTGAAATTGTTGTGAAATTTTGTTGTGTCTCTAGCTACTCATAAAAATAATCTTGGTCTCTCAAACATAGTCTTTAACTTCAACAAAATAAATAAATATTCAAATAACAATAAAAATGAGCCAAAATAACATTAAAAAAATAGCCAAAAAAAAAAAAAAACAAGATTAGTCCAAACAACAACTACTAAACAAGATATCCAACAAACACTCATTCAAAAACAAAAATAAAATAGAAATTTCTAATCATTTAAATTCATAACTCGTTCAACTCGTTCTATAAAAATAATTAAATAATTTTTGAGGCTTGACTTACAATCACAACATGATCATTCATTGCTCTCTTTTACTTTATTTGTTTTTCTTTTCTCCATCATCATTTTAGACTTTTTTTTCCTGTTATTACTTTTATCTTAACATTCTTAGTTCTCACTTAATTTCTTATTAGTCATTTTTTACTTTTTGATTTTGTTTGTAAAAGAAAATTTGCTTCTTATTTTTTTGTGACGTTGATATATTTAAATTATACTTTTATTAAATTTTATATAATTTAAGATTTTTAATGACTACCTAACAAAAATTCATTTTGTATATACTGAAGATACACAGTATGTGTTGTAACTGATTTTACCCTGGTAAAAATGGTTGAATTTTTACTAAGAATGAAAAGAACTCTTTTCATTTGGTCAAAAAGCAATAAGAAAAGAATATAGCTGTAAAAGAAAACAAAACACAGTAACTTTCGCTCCTCCCTAAGAACTTTTGCTACTTCTTTTGACGCAGGATGTCGATGTGTGTGGGCCTATGGTGTGGACTGCAGAGTGTAGACATATACAATGATTCTCACATTATGGGTCGACTGCTTTAACTTCTTCGAATCTTGTAGAATGATGTCTTGTAATTTCCTACATCACCGCTTAAGCACTGATAGGGATAAAACTCCCATTAGACGTCGGCACCTTGCGCTTGGTGACGGTGCGAGGGATGATGACGGACACTAGACCCTAACGACACAACCCTTGGATGGGGTGACGGGAGAGACCGTCGACGGGGACGGCTTGGCGCACCCAGAGCCTATCTTGCCACGCATGCCTCCCTAAGGATATGAGTCTTGTCGCGTACGCCACTATCTGGACAGGTGTCGTGCGCGGCACGATCGCTCCCAGAGGGATGGCTTGCCCAACACACTTGCTTGCCCAAGAAGTATCTTACGCTCCACGTTACTCGGGGGCAATTCCGGTAAGAGTGATATCTTCTCCAGCACGCCTTGGCCAAGGGCCCCTGCTGCTACTATAAATACTTCCACGCCCTCCAAAATTGAGGTACGCATACTTTTACCCCGACTCTGGCACTCTAGAGTTATGAAGAATACTAACTTAACCTTCGGAGGGTCGTTGGCCGGTACCACGCCGGTACCTCCCTTTGAGGTTCATTCTACTTGTGCAAGTTAGCCCGAAGTACGTGAAGACCTTGCAGCTTACTGGGTTGATTCTTGACATCATCAGTTGGCGCTGTTTGTGGGAAAGTACGTAGACGGTGTTTCGTGCTTTCCGGACAAGGAGTTGCATGGTACTCACACGTTCAAGGGCAACCACCATGAACGATCAAGGTAATAAACAGCGCACCACGGCACTCGAGAGGCAGGTCCAAACTCTGGCAGCCGCGGTGGAAAACCTCACAAAACGTAACAACGACCTAAAAGAACAGCTACAACGGAGGAACGCGACGTTTGACAACCAAGGAGAGAACTAGGAGGAAAGCAGTGCCGAGGAGAGGAACCATAGAGGCCCTGAGGGAAGCAATGCCCTGAGCCGACCTGAAGGACAGGAGATGAACCGTCCATCGACCGATGGCAATATCCCGTCCCACATTGCCGCGGAGATGCAGGTGATGAAGGAACGCATGGATTTCATGATGAACGCACTCAAGGGACGAGTATCCAGCGACCTCGACGACCTCGTCCACCGCACGGACTCCCCCTTTACAACACCTGTCATCTTGTTCCCTACGCCGCTAAAATTCCGCATGCCCCAGGTGGAAAGCTACGATGGGTCCAAGGATCCGCTGGACCATTTGGAATCCTTCAAGACATTGATGCATCTACACGGCGCACCGGACGAAATCATGTGCCGGGCCTTCCCAGCGACGCTAAAAGGTTCCGCAAGGACCTGGTTCGGCAGGCTGGCACCCGGCTCTATTGGCACCTTCAGAGAGCTGAGCGCTCAGTTTGCCACGCAGTTCATCGGGGGACACAGGCACAAAAGATCTACCGCGTGCCTGATGAACATTAAGCAGCGGGAGGATGAGACGCTGAGATCCTATATAGCCCGTTTCAACAAAAAGGCGCTTTCGATCGATGAAGCGGACGATAGGATACAAGTCGCCGCATTCACAAACGGGCTGCGGAAGGGTAAATTCTTGTTTTCATTATATAAAAATGACTCGAAGACCATGTCGGATGTATTTTACAGGGCAACAAAGTACATGAATGCGGAAGATGCATTACTGGCCCGGGAAAAGAAGCCTCACAGGAAAAGGGAGAGACAGGAGGATGCACGACAAGATAAGGGGCGAAAGGCGCCTCGGGCAGGAGGAGGCCGAGACGATAGGCGCCCGAAGCCCCCTACCGGGAAATTCACGAGCTTCACCCTATTGACAGCTCCAGTTGATCAGGTCCTGATGCAAATCAAGGACGACGGGTCCTTGACGTTTCCGGGGAAGCTGAAAGGGAACCCGGACAGACGTCCCAAAGACAAATACTGCCGCTTCCATCGAGACCACGGCCACGACACCGCCGACTGTTACGATTTGAAGCAGCAGATTGAAGCCCTGACCAAGCAAGGGAAGTTGCAGAGGTTCGTCAGCCGAGAAAGAACAGAAGCACCTCGACAGGAACAGGCTCCCCGTCGGGACAATGAGCGTCCTAGACCACCTATAGGGGACATAAGGATGATCGTGGGGAGTGTGCCAGCCGGCGGTTCAACAAAGAAGGCTCTGAAATCCTACCTCAGAGCAGTTCAGAATGTTCAGGCTACGAGCTCCGTCCAAAAGAAGCCACGAATCAACAGCCCCACTATGGAGTTCACGGAAGAAGACGCCCAACACCTCCATCATTCGCACGACGATGCCCTTGTCGTCAACATCCGGATAGGAGACTATAACACATACTGAGTCTTAATCGACAACGGAAGTTCCGCGGATATCCTGTACTATCCCGCGTTCCAACAGATGCGGATCGACAAAGAACGCTTGGTCCCTACCAAGGCCCCGCTCACCAGATTCGGGGGAACGAGAGTATACCCCCTCGGCTCGATTACATTGCCTGTCACTATCGGAGAATACCCTCGGCAGGTCTTTAGGGACGTTACCTTCCTCGTCGTTGATTGCTCCTCCACCTACAACGGAATCATAGGACGACCCACCCTCAACGCCTAGAAGGCTGCAACCTCGACCTACGTCTTAAAGGTCAAGTTCCATACAGAGCACGGAGTAGGGGAGTTATGGGGAGACTAGGTGGCCGTGCGAGAATTCTATGTCGCGATGGTAGAAATGAATAGCCAACTTCAGACAATGAACATAGAGCAGAGAACGGGGGCAGAACCAGTGGAGGAGCTCGAAGAAATAATACTCGATGAGTCCAGACCTGACTGAAGGATCGGCACTCTTAACAGCCCCGAGGCCCGCCAGGCGCTCGTGGCTTTCCTCAAAGAAAACCAAGATGTATTTGCTTGGAGTCATGAGGACATGCTGGGAATCGACCCGTCGGTCATGGTGCACAGGCTGAACGTGTCGCCCACTTACCGGCCAGTATGATAGAAGAAGAAGGTGTTCGCCCCAGAGCGAGACCAGGCCATAGCAGAGGAAGTCGGCAAGTTGCGAGAAGCAGGCTTCATCCGGGAAGTATACTACCCCGACTGGTTGGCCAATGTGGTGATGGTCAAGAAAGCTAGCGGGAAGTGGCGGATGTGTGTAGACTTCATGGACCTGAATAAGGCGTGCCCCAAAGACAGCTACCCCCTCCCTCGAGTCGACACACTGGTAGACTCTACGGCCCAGCACCAACTTTTGAGCTTCATGGACGCCTTTTCAGGTCACAACCAGATCCGGATGGACGAGGCAGATCAAGAGAAGACCTCGTTCGTCACTAGCCAGGGACTTTTCTGCTACAAGGTGATGCCGTTTGGACTAAAAAATGTGGGCGCCACATACCAAAGACTCATGAACAAGATGTTCGCTAACCAGATAGGAAGAAATGTTCAAGTGTACGTCGACGACATGCTGGTGAAAAGCCGAAAGAAAGAGGATCATCTGAGGGATCTCGAAGAAACATTCGGCACCCTCTGCTCCTATGACATGAAGCTCAACCCGTCAAAATGTGCGTTCGGAGTGACTGCAGGAAAATTCCTCGGCTTCATGGTATCTCAGAGAGGCATCGAGGCAAACCCGGACAAGATCCGAGCTATAATGGAGATGGCCCCCCCGAAGAGTGCAACAGAGGTACAAAGCTTGAACGGAAAAGTGGCCGCCCTGAACAGATTTGTGTCAAGAGCAACGGACAAGTGCCTTCCGTTCTTCAACATGCTGAAGAAAGCCTTCGAATGGACGGATGAATGCCAAAAGGCGTTCCAGGAACTGAAGTCCTACCTCTCCTCGCCTCCATTGTTGAGTCCTTCGCAGCCAGGGGAGGAACTCTTCCTCTACTTAGCTGTCTCACCAGCGGCCGTCAGCGCGGCCTTGATCAGAGTAGAAGACGGGGTCCAGTAGCCCGTGTACTACGCCAGCCGGGCGTTTCAGGGAGCGGAAGGAAGGTATCCGCCCATGGAGAAACTCTTCTTCGCCTTGGTCATTGTGGCACGAAAGCATAAGCCGTACTTTCAAGCCCATACGATAGTCGTTTTGACCGATAAGCCATTGCGGCGGGCGATGCACAACCCCGAAGCTGCTGGTCGCCTTGCCTTATGGGCGATAGAACTGACCGAGTTCGACATTAGATACAGCCCACGCACCACCATCAAGGGGCAGGCAGTGGCAAACTTCATAGCCGAATTCACCAGTGGAGCCGACCAGGGGGCAAGCGACTACTCTCCTTGGAGTATACACACAGATGGGTCGTCAACTAGACAAGCCGGTGGAGTAGGTGTCGTACTTCACTCCCCCGAGGGAGATCAAATCGAATGTATGATCCGCCTGGACTTCCCCACCACCAATAACGAGGCAGAGTATGAAGCATTGATAACTGGGTTGGACCTCGCCAAAGCAGCAGGAGCAGCCCGGGTGATAGTCTCCTGCGACTCCCAGGTCATCGTCAACCAAGTAAATGGAGACTACGAGTGCAGAGGCGACAAAATGAAAAAATATCTCCATCAAGCAAAGAGAAGGGTGGATGAGCTAAAGGCAGAGATAGTCCAGATCCCTAGAGAAGAAAATGAGCAAGCCGACCGCCTTGCCAAAGCCGCCTCGTCGGAACATGGGGCCGCCATTAATGGTGTACTTTGTTTTGTGCAGGTTTCTCCGCTAATTGACTCTGTCAATGTGCAGGAAATAGGCTCCGAAAGTGATTGGACCACGCCCTTAATTTCCTACCTAAAAGATGGCATTCTGCCAGATGAAAGAGAATCCGCTAGAAGACTAAAGGCCCGAGCGGCGAGATTCGTATTGATGAAGGACGTCTTGTACAAAAGGGGTTTCTGTCGTCCATACCTAAGGTGCTTGGGATTCGAAGAAGCAGACTATGTCATGAGGGAAGTACACGAAGGAATATGCGGAAACCATTCGGGGTCGCGGTCATTGGCGCATAAGCTGATCCGGGCAGGATACTACTGGCCGACTATGCAAAAAGACACGCAGGCTTATGTTAAAACTTACGACAAGTGCCAGAGGTTCAGCAACATCATCAGACAGCCCCCCGAAGAGCTGACCCCCATGACGGCCCCATGGCCGTTCGCTCAATGGGGACTAGATATCATGGGCCCATTCCCAACAGCTATGCGACAGCTAAAGTTCCTGGTGGTAGGCATAGACTACTTCACGAAATGGGTGGAAGCTGAAGCATTGGCCACTATTACAGAAAAGAACATACGGAGCTTCGTCTGGAAGTCCATCATATGCAGGTTCGGAATACCCAGAGTACTAGTCTCTGACAATGGGAAACAATTTGACAACGGTCCCTTCCGAGAGTTCTACACGCAATTGGGAATAAAAAATCATTACTTTTCCCCCGCTCACCCCCAAGCCAACGGTCAAGTAGAAGTGACGAACCGATCCTTGTTTAAGATTATCAAGACTCGGCTCGAGGGGGCAAAGGGGATATGGCCCGAAGAACTGCCAAGCGTATTATGGGCATACAGGACGACAGCAAGAATCCCTACAGGAGAAACACCGTTCCGGCTAACCTACGGCAGCGAGGCAGTCATCCCTGCCGAAGTAGGACTCACAAGCTATAGGGTTAACACCCACGATGAAGGCAGGAACAACGAGGCCTTGCGCCTACAGCTTGACCTGATCAACTAAGACAGAGCAGTAGCAGAGCAAAGGCTAGCCCGGTATCAAGATCGCATGGCAAAACACTACAACTCCCGAGTCAGACACAGAGAATTCCAGGTCGAAGACCTCGTACTAAGAAAGATCATGGGCGCCACCAGAGACCCCACCCAAGGAAAGCTCGGCCTCAACTGGGAAGGACCCTACCGGATCACAGCATGGCAAAGGAAGGGCACCTACCATTTGGAAACACTGGAAGGGCAGAAGCTACACCATCCGTGGAATGCCGAGCACCTACGAAAGTACTACCAGTAAGAAAAAAATGGCAACCCCCTACTTGTAATCTGCTTTGATGTATTTTTGGAACTCAAAGGGCATATTTTCCCTTTCTTAAAAAATTATGCAAGACACAGAGGTTTATTCAAAGTCTCTTCTATATATTGTTAAGTGTTGAACATCAGAACTTACGAGGTACCAAGGTCAACGGTACAAGAACCAACGACCCCAGACCAACGACATAAAAAGCCTAAGCATAAAATCCGTTCAAGCACAAAAGCTGACGGTGTCAAAGCTGACGGCTTCATCCTACGAGGCTTAAAAGCGTCAAGCATAAAAGCTGATGGCTTAGAAGCCAGCGATACAAAAAGCCTAAGCATAAAATCCGTTCAAGCATAAAAGCTGACGGTGTCAAAGCTGATGGCTCCATCCTACGAGGCTTAAAAGCGTCAAGCATAGAAGCTGACGGCTTAGAAGCCGACGATATAAAAAGCCTTAGCATAAAATCTGGTCAAGCGTAAAAGCTAACGGTGTCAAAGCTGACGGCTCCATTCTGCAAGGCATAAAAGTGTCGAGCTCAAAAGCTGACGGCTTAGAAGCCAACCATCTAAAAAGAATCTACAAGGCATAAAAGCGTCAAGCTCAAAAGCTGACGGCTTAGAAACCAACGATCTAAAAAGAATCTACAAGGCATAAAAGCCTAAGTCTAAAAGACGACGGTATTCTAAAGACGACGGGCCCAAGAGCCAACATTGTCCTAAAAAGGCAATTGCCCAAAAGACAGTCTAAAAGGCGACGGTATTCTAAGGAGGACGGGCTCAAAATCCAACACATTGTCCTAAGGACATGCCAGGAAGACTAAGCCAAAATGATGACGGCCCTAAAAGCTAATATGCTTGAATACCAACGGCTTATAAAGCTGACGATCTCACAAAAGCTCAAAAGGCATATAAAGGAAATCATTCATAAAGCTTAAAGTAAAAGCAGGCTATACACACAAGAGCAAGTATGAAATAAAAAGTGCATTAATAAAAATGCCTTTGAAGGCAACATTGTTTATAACGGTGAAAAAATTGATACAATTAATACGCCTTAAAAGGCAACTGTTTATGACGGATGGAGAATTGATATTTCTACAAAAAAAAAAAAAAAAAAAAAAAAAAAAAAAAAACTACAAGGTCACTGGACGGGAGAATCAACAATTTTCACGTCGGCTTCGTCGTCTTGAACTTGAGCCTGGGTACCAGTTACTGCCTCGTCGTTGTATTTGCCGTCGCCCTTGAGATTTGGGTCTTCGTCAAGAAGATGCTCCGTATTGACAGAGGCAGCGGGGAGGACGGAGGTCTAAGCCTGGGCCTCGTCAATACTCACTTGGGAGAGATCAAGTTCTGGGTGCAAGGCCTTCACTTGACGGAGGGCATCATCGAAGCCATCCGCGAAGGTGCTGCCCAACTCCGTCAGATAGGCTTCGGAGTCATGGTACTCTCTGATAGAGTCTTCACTAGCCTGACGAAGTTGGTCCCTGACGGATGAAATCTCCGCCTCCTTGTCAGCAAGGACCTTCTGCAGCATACCCATCTGCTTCTCCAGCTCAGCCCTCTCTCGCTCGGACAAGGAAAGCTTCTTCTCCATTTTCACCTTCCAGGCCTTATATTGCAAAAGCTCATCCTCCGTCTCCGTTGCCTTAGCCCGTAGACGGCTCAGAGCCGTCTCCTCATGGACACAACGGTCCATAAGGCCCTTCATCATAAGGACGACCTGAAACAGAGATGCTGAGTCAAACACGACGATAAAAAAAAAAAGAGAGAAAATTATAGTGAACTTGTGACGGGTAGAATATTTACTTGAACAAGGCTGAAGAGGCCCGTCTCCCCCATTGCCTCCGTTGCGTGGTTCCCCAAGTCTTCATAGTCCTCCGCCGTCATTATGGAAGACAGAATTTCCAAGGCATACTTGGGGTCCTCACGAAGGAGGACGGGTGGCTTCTCGGTAGGAGGCACCGGGCCGCCCGTCATCAAACCTTTCCCCCTGCCGTGCTTGACGGGTACCTCCTTCGCCTCTGCCTCGAGGCCGACGACGGTCTCGGGCGCAACCTTAGGCTTTTTTGGGAGATGGTTTCCCTCCTGACCGGGTTTTCTTTTTTGTACGGGCGGCTTGGGCGCACCCGTCACGCCGGCCTGGGCCTCTTTCTTCTTTGTAGCAGCCTGTTGCCTGATGAAAGCCCTCCTCTTCGCTTCTTCCATTTCTGCAAAAGTAGACGGTGCGTGAGTTGATGACAAAGAAAGAAACTTGAAATTCAAGGGAACGGACTTACGTGCTCGGACTTGTGTCTCATACTTCAGTGCCTCCTCGGACGGTTCAGGCCCGTCACAATGCCAACAGATTGTTTTTAACATCATCAATGTGGCCCAAGATCTCTCCGTCAACTCACTTTTTTGGAAAATCTTCTCCAAAAAACTCCACTGTTCGAGAGAAACTTGTGGACGGTCTTGGGCTGCAAAAGAGGACGGTTAGAAATCGACGGTACTTACAAAAAAAGAAGGGAAATTTATATATGAAGGGTAGCACGGAAGGCGAGGAGACGCCTCGTTCTTTGCACACGGACATTAAGTCGACGACACGTGCCCTGCATTAAATGTCCAGCATTAATGTGTGAGAACTGTCATCTCATTAGTCCGTCTCCTACGTGTTCACGGACTGATGGGTTGAGGGGGCACCTGATAGGGATAAAACTCCCACTAGACATCGGCACCCTACGCTTGGTGACGGTGCGAGGGATGATGACGGACACTAGACCCTAACGACACAACCCTTGGATAGGGTGACGGGAGAGACCGTCGACGGGGAAGGCTTGGGGCACCCAGAGCCTATCTTGCCACGCACGCCTCCCTAAAGATATGAGTCTTGTCGCGTACACCACTATCTGGACAAGTGTCGTGCACGGCACGATCGCTCCTAAAGGGATGGCTTGCCCAACACACTTGCTTGCCCAAGAAGTATCTTACGCTCCACGCTACTCGGGGGCAATTCCGGTAAGAGTGATATCTTCTCCAGCATGCCTTGGCCAAGGGCCCCTGCTACTACTATAAATACTTCCACACCCTCCAAAATTGAGATACGCATACTTTTACCCCAACTCTGTCACTCTAGAGTTGTGAAGAATACTAACTTAACCTTCGGAGGGTCGTTGGCCAGTACCACGCTGGTACCTCCCTTTGAGGTTCATTCTACTTATGCAGGTTAGCCCGAAGTACGTGAAGACCTTGTAGCTTACTGGGTTGATTCTTGGCATCATCAAGCACCACTCCATGTCAAATTTCTCATAAACAGTCAGGCTTCTGTTCCTCAAAAGCTGTCCTCTCTCCCATTCTGGATTTGATTCAATCTCTCTCTCCGATTCGAAGTAATTTCAAAGTCACGCAGTTCAGGTTGAACATCAACTAGTTTCTTCTTCTTCCCTAATTTATTTTCTTTTTAATCTTACTTCAGTTCTAATTGAATGTTTTTTCTTTTTCTTTTTTTGTATGCAGATATAGACTGTGATTCAATATTTAGTAGTATATTTCCTATGGCTTTAATGGTCACAAAAACCACCTCGTCATCTTTCCCAAGTTCTTCTTCTTCCCTTGCTGTTGGACAGAAGTATGACGTCTTCCTCAGTTTCAGAGGCGAGGACACCCGCAACAAGTTTATGGGTCATCTACATGATGCTTTGCTACAAAAAGGCATTATCATCTTTAAAGACGATGAAAATCTTGAAAGAGGAAAGCCCATTTCACCAACGCTGTCAAAAGCAATAGAAGAATCAAAATTTGCTATCGTCATTCTCTCAGAAAACTATGCATCTTCAACTTGGTGCTTAGGTGAACTTGCAAAGATCATTGCTTGCAAGATATGGGAATGACAGTTTTGCTCCCAGCCGGATGTTGACAACAAGGGCGTCATCGTGCGGATGATGAAGACGTTGGGCATCTTCTTCTGTGAACTCAATAGTGGGGCCGCTGACACGCGGCCTCTTCTGTGTCACGCCCGTAGCTTGGACGTTCTGCACTGCTCTGAGATAGGCTTTCCGAGCTTTCTTCGTTGAACCGACGGCTGCCGTACTCTCGATAATCATCCTTATGTCTCCTATGGGTGGCCTAGGGCGCTCATTGTCCCGGCGGGGGGCTTGTTCTTGTTGAGGCATTTCTGTCCTTTCTCGGCTAACGAACCTTTGCAGCTTTCCCTGCCTGATTAGGGCCTCGATTTGCTGCTTCAAGTCGTAACAGTCGGCGGTGTCGTGGCCGTGATCTCGGTGGAAGCGGTAGTACTTGTCTTTGGGTCGTCTATCAGGATTTCCCTTCAGCTTTCCCGGAAATGTCAGGGACCCTTCGTCTTTGATCTGCATCAAGACTTGGTCGACCGGGGCCGTCAGCGGGGTGAAGCTTGTGAACTTGCCGGCAGGGGGCTTCGGGCGCCTGTTGTCTCGGCTTTCCCCTGTCCAAGGTGTCTTCCGCCCCTTATCCTGCCGTACGTCCTCCTGTCTTTCGCGCCTCTTGGGAGGCCTTTCTTCCTGGGCCCGTAATGCATCTTCCGCATTCATGTACTTCGTTGCCCTGTAAAATACATCCGACATCATCTTCGGGTCATTCTTGTATAGAGAGAACAAGAATTTACCCTCCTTCAGCCCGTTGGTGAACGCGGCAACCTGTATTTTATCGTCCGCTTCATCTAATGTTCATCAAGCACGCGGTGGATTTTTTATATCTGTGCCCCCCGATGAAATGTGTAACGAACTGAGCACTCAACTCCTTGAAGGAACCAATAGAGCCGGGCGTCAGCCTGCCAAACTAAGTCCTTGCGGAGCCTTTTAGCGTCGCCGGGAAGGCCCGGCACATAATTTCATCCGGTACGCCGTGCAAGTGCATCAATGTCTTGAAGGATTCCAAGTGGTCTAGTGGATCCTTGGAACCGTCGTAGCTTTCTATCTGGGGCATGCGAAACTTTGGCGGTGTGGGGAACAAAATGACGGGTGCGGTGAAAGGAGAGTCTATGCAGTGGATGAGGTTGTCGAGGTTGCTGGACACTCGTCCTTTGAGGGCGTTCATCATAAAGTCCATACGCTCCTTCATCAACCGCATCTCATCGGCAACGCTAGGCGGAACGTTGTCGACGGCCGACGGACGGCTCGTCCCTTGCCCTTCAGGTCGGCTCAATGCGTTGCTTCCTTCTGGGCCTCCATGATCCCTCTCCTGGGCGCTGTATTCCTCATTTTCTCCCTGGTTGTCAACCGTTGCGTTCCTCCGCAATAGCTGTTCTTCCAAATCATTGTTACGTTTTGTGAGGCGTTCCACCGCGGCCGCCAGAGTCTGGACTTGTCTCTCGAGGGCCGTGGTGCGTTGTTCGTTGCTTTGATCGTTCATGGTGGTAACCCTTGAACACGTGAGTACCATGCAACTCTTTGTCCGGAAAGCACAGAACACAGCCTACGTACGTGTGCTTCCCCACAGACGGCGCCAACTGATGATGCCAAGAATCAACTCAGTAAGCCGCAGGGCCTTTGCGCGTTCCGGGTAAACCTGCACGAGTGAAAAGAACCTCAAAGGGGAAATACCGGTGTGGTACCGGCCAACGACCCTCCGATGGTTAAGTTAGTATTGCTCACAACTCCAGAGTGCTAGAGTTGGGGTAGAAGCATGCGTACCTTTGTTCATGAAGGTCGAGGGTATTTATAGTGGTGTAGAGTTGGGGCCTTTGGCGTGTCCGAGGAGATAACCTCTGATCGGAGCCATACCCTAATGCGTGTTCTTTACGGAATCCTTTCCTCACCGGAGCCATTCCCTATTGCGTGGAGTGCAAGATATCTGTTCAAGTAGTAGCGTACTCAACAAGATTCTTCCCCTCATAGGAGCGGGCAAGACAAGACTCATGTCGATGCCATCAGCTTTCTCCCGTCACTCACCCATCTCGTCGGCACACCCAAGTCACCCCGTCGGGACGTGCTGGGTGTAAGCCTTGGGTGATGGGAACGAAGATGTCGGCGCCCATTATCATGCCGTCGGTCTCATGAGGCCGACGGCACCTTCCAGCTGACCCCTATCAAACCTGATTTGGATCATTACACTTGCACGGTTGATCTTTTGGTTCAATATGGAAAGCTTAAAGAGGCCTTAGCCATTATAGTGAAAATGGCAATTTTAATTTTTCCTGATGGTAGGATTTCAGGTGCTATTCTTGCAGCTTGCAAAGTTCATGGGGACGTAAAACTTAGGGAACATAAAGCACAAAGGCTTTTAGAATTGGAACCTGATAATATTTGAGTCCGTTTCTAGCTAGAAAGGCATTAGAGAAAGAAGAAAGGAGAGTAGAGGAGGAAGAGGAATGAAAATATGCTGAGAGCACAGTTGAGGATTTGATGAGGCTGTGTGAAATGCACCAATAGAACTTGTTAGGAAGGTGGTTTAGATGGCTGGTTTTATGAATATATTGGATCATCCTAGGATGATCAAGTTACTCATTGCTCTATCAAGTGGTATGCAGGTGTAGGGAGAAGGTGGCTTGATTTTGCTGCTTTCACAATTTCAAGTTACTCATTACTCTATCAACAGATGCGGATCGGCAAGGAACGCCTGGTACCTACCAACGTTCCACTCATTAGGTTCGGAGGGACGAGAGTGCACCCCCTCGGCGCCCTCACCTTGCCGGTCACAATTGGGGAGTATCCCCGGCAGGTCACCAAGGATGTCACCTTCCTCGTCGTCGACTGCTCGTCCGCCTACAACGCCATCATAGGACGGCCCACCCTCAACGCCTGGAAGGCCGTAAAGTCGACCTACCACCTGATGCTCAAGTTCTCCACCGAGGATAGTGTGGGGGAGTTATGGGGAGACCAGGTGGCCGCACGAGAATGCTATGTAGCAATGGTGGAAGCGGATAGCCACTTGCAAGCAATGAACATAGAGCAGCGGGAGGGGGCAGAACTCGCAGAGGAGCTTGAAGAGATAGCACTCGATAAGTCTAGGCCAGACAGGACCACCAGGATCGGCGTTCTCACCAGCCCTTCGGCTCGCCAGGCGCTCATGGCTTTCCTCCGAAAAAACCAGGATGTGTTCGCCTGGAGTCACGAAGACATGCCGGGAATTGACCCTTCAGTCATGGTGCACAAGCTGAACGTGTCGCCCACTTTCCGGCCCGTCCGTCAGAAGAAGCGGGTGTTTGCCCCGGAACGAGACCGGGCAGTGGCAGAAGAAGTCGGCAAGCTACGAGAAGCGGATTTCATCCGAGAAGTGTACTATCCCGATTGGTTGGCCAATGTGGTGAAGGTCAAAAAGGCTAGCGGGAAGTGGCGCATGTGTGTTGACTTCACAGACCTGAACAAGGTGTGCCCCAAAGATAGCTACCCCCTCCCGCGAGTCGACACACTGGTGGACTCTGCAGCCCGACACCAGCTACTGAGCTTCATGGATGCCTTCTCAGGGTACAATCAGATCCGGATGGACGTGGCTGATCAAGAGAAGACCTCATTTGTCACCAGCCAGGGTCTCTTCTGTTACAAGGTGATGCCATTCGGACTGAAAAATGCGGGCGCCACATATCAGAGACTCATGAACAAAATGGTCGCCAACCAAATAGGGAGGAATGTTCAAGTATATGTCAATGACATGTTGGTAAAAAGCAGAAGGAAGGAAGACCACCTGAAGGACCTCGAAGAAACATTCGACACACTCCGTTTCTACAACATGAAGCTCAACCCGGCAAAGTGCGCGTTTGGAGTGGCGGCAGGAAAATTCCTAGGCTTTATAGTGTCTCAAAGGGGCATCGAGGCCAAACCAGACAAGATTCGAGCCATAATGGAGATGGCCCCCCCGAAGAACCTGAAGGAGGTACAAAGCTTGAATGGGAGAGTGGCCGCCCTGAACAGGTTTGTATCAAGGGCGACAGATAAGTGCCTGCCCTTCTTCCGCACGCTGAAGAAGTCTTTTGAGTGGACGGGCGAATGCCAAAAGGCGTTCGAAGAGCTGAAGGCCTACCTCTCTTCACCACCGCTGCTGAGTCCCTTGCAACTAGGGGAAGAGCTCTTCCTTTACCTGGCCGTCTTCCCGGCGGCAGTCAGCGCGGCCTTGGTCAGAGAGGAAGACAAGGTCCAAAGGCCTGTATATTACGCCAGTCGGGCGTTCCGCGGGGCAGAAGAAAGGTACCCACCCATGGAGAAGCTCGCCTTCCCCTTAATCACTGTGGCCCGCAAGCTTAACCCGTACTTCCAAGCTCATACGATAGTTGTCTTAACCGACAAACCCCTACGACGGGCGATGCACAACCCCGAAGCAGCCGGTCGCCTGGCCCTATGGGCGATCGAATTGACTGAGTTTGACATCAGGTATAGCCCCCGCACCGCCGTCAAGGGGCAGGCTGTCGCTGATTTTATTGCCGAATTCACCAGCGGCGAAGACCAGGGGGCAGACGAAGACTCTTCATGGACCTTGCATTCGGACGGATCGTCAACCAGGCGGGCCGGAGGGATAGGTGTCGTACTTTGCTCCCCTGAGGGAGATCAGATCGAATGCATGATTCGCTTAGATTTCCCCACCACTAATAATGAGGTGGAATACGAAGTATTGATAGCTGGGATTGACCTCGCCAAAGCAGCAGGGGCCACAAAAGTAGTAGCATACTGCGACTCCCAGGTCGTCGTTAACCAAGTAACCGGAAACTACGAGTGTAGAGGCGACAGAATGAGAAGATATCTCGATCAAGCGAAGAAAAGAGTGAATGAGCTAAGCGCAGAAGTGATCCAAATACCTAGAGAAGAATATGAGCAAGCCGACCGTCTTGCCAAAGCCGCCTATTCAGAACACATGGCCACCCCCGACAATGTGCTTTCCTTTGTGCAAATGACGCCTCTAATAGACCTTGTCAGTGTGCAGGAAATAGGCTCCAAAGGCAATTGGACCACGCCGCTAGTCTCCTACCTAAAGGATGGCGCCTTGCTAGACGAAAGAGAAGCCGCCAGAAAGCTGAAGGTCTGAGCCGCAAGGTTCGTATTAATGAAGGACGTCCTATACAAAAGCAGCTTCTCTCGCCCGTACCTGAGGTGTTTAGGCCCCAAAGAAGCCGACTATGTCATGAGGGAAGTCCACGAGGGAGTTTGTGGAAACCACTCGGGATCTCTATCACTGGCGCACAAGTTGATTCGGGCGGGGTATTACTGGCCCACCATGCAGAAAGACGCCCAAGCCTACGTCAAAGCTCGCGACCGATGCCAAAGGTTCAGCAACGTCGTCAGACAGCCGCCCGTAGAGCTAACTCCCATGACAGCCTCATGGCCTTTTGCTCAATGGGGACTAGACATTATGGGTCCATTCCCAACGGCTATACGGCAGCTGAAGTTCCTGGTAGTAGGCATAGATTACTTCACAAAGTGGGTAGAAGCTGAGGCTCTGGCCACCATTACAGAGAAGAATGTGCGGAGCTTTGTCTGGAAATCCATCATATGCAGATTCGGGATCCCTAGGGTCCTAGTCTCGGACAATGGCAAACAATTCGACAACAGCCCCTTCCGAGAGTTTTGCTCGTAGCTGGGGATAAAAAATCACTACTCCTCCCCCGCCCACCCCTAAGCCAACGGCCAAGTAGAAGTGACGAACCGATCCTTGCTTAAGATTATTAAGACTCGGCTCGAGGGGGCAAAGGGGATATGGCCTGAGGAACTACCCATCGTACTTTGGGCATACAGGACGACGGCAAGGACCCCAACAGGAGAAACGCCATTCCGACTAACCTACGGAAGCAAGGCAGTCATCCCGGCCGAAGTAGGACTCACAACCTACAGGGTGAACGCCCACGATGAAAACAGGAATGATGAGGCATTGCGCCTACAGGTGGACCTAATCGACGAAGTCAGAGCAGTGGCCGAACAAAGGCTCGCACGGTACCAAGATCGCATGGCCAAGCACTACAATTTCCGAGTCAGGCACCGGGACTTCCAGGTCGGAGACCTTGTTCTAAGAAGAGTCATGGGCGCCACCAGAGACCCTACCCAAGGAAAGCTCGGCCCCAACTGAAAAGGACCCTACCGAGTCACGTCATGGCACCGAAGAGGCACCTACCATTTGGAAACGATGGAAGGACAGACACTACCCCATCCATGGAACGCCGAACACCTACGAAAGTATTATCAATAAAAAAGAGTGGCAGCTCCTACTTGTATGCTTTAATGTATTTTGGGAACCCAAAGGGTACTTTCTTTTTCCTTCTTAAAATTTATGCAAGGCTCAGAAGTTTATTCAATCTCTCCTATACTATGTTAAGTGTTTGACCTTAAAACATGCGAAGTACCAAA
Organism: Lithocarpus polystachyus; assembly: GCA_033629205.1. NCBI lineage: Eukaryota > Viridiplantae > Streptophyta > Magnoliopsida > Fagales > Fagaceae > Lithocarpus > Lithocarpus polystachyus. The sequence goes on along the minus strand of CM066168.1, from coordinate 8,161,131 downwards.
GTCGACGGTACCAGAAGCTGATGACTTAGAAGCCAACGTTCCTAAAATCTACATGGCATAAAAGCGTCAAGCTAGAAGCTGACGACTTAGAAGCCAACGTTCCTAAAATCTACATGGCATAAAAGCGTCAAGCCTCAAAGCTGACAGCCTAGAAGCCAACGTCTAAAAATCTACAAGGCATAAAAGCGTCAAGCTAGAAGCTGACGACTTAGAAGCCAACATTCCAAAAAACTACAAGGCATAAAAGCGTCAAGCTAGAAGTTGACGACTTAGAAGCCAACGTTCCAAAAAACTACAAGGCATAAAAGCGTCGAGCACCAAAGCTGACGGCTTAGAAGCCAATGATTCTAAAACCTACAAGGCATAAAATCGTCAAGCATAAAAGCTGACGGTTTGGAAGCCAACAAAAAGAATCTACAAGACATAAAAACCTGTTAAGCTTATAAGCTGGCGATCCTTAAGCTGACGGCATAAAAAGGCAATCCTAACCAAAGGGTGTAATTCTACCCTAATTCGATAAAAAGGCGCAAGCCCATTAAACGCAAGTTGACGGCCACGCATTGAAGTAATCTTAAAACTCGCGAAGGCATGACCCAAGGCAGACGACCCCGTTGGAAGGTCGTAATTTAGTGCAAAAAGCATCAAAAGTCCTAAGTAGGGCTACCGTGAAGCAACGAGAAGAAAATCATACATAAGTCTTTGAACGAAGACAACACATTGCAAACGACAAAGATAAATTAGTATATTACAAGAATATTGTTCTTACAAAAGCCCTCAAAATGACGGGGCACCAATTACAAAAGAGAAGAGAAAAAGAAAAGGAAAATTCTACAAGGATCAAGCAATGGGGGCGTCAAGCACGGCCTCGTCGCCTTGAAGGGGGTCTTGGACTGCAGGAAAGCCCTCAAAGCCAGAAGGATCGGATGACGGGAGTTTTTGAGCGCCGGACGGATCAAGAGCCGGCTGGGCAAGGACGATACCGTCGGCCTTCTGATGCGTCCCAGACTCGCTGAGAGTGTCATCTTCCGCCACGACGGTGTCGCCCACAGGTGTCGACAGCACCGGATCGTCCATCGACACCCTCGACAAGTCCAAGTAAGGGTAGAGAGACTTAACTTGTTTGAGGCAGTCTTCAAACCCTTCACCATAGTACTCGGCGCAGGCATCGACGAACGTCTGAGACGTCTTGAACTCAGTGACGGCATCAGCCTTTGCCGTCTCCACCTGGTCCAGCAGAGACGTCAATTCCTTCTCCGCTGTCATCTTGGCCTCCCTCTCCTGCTCTAACTGACGGGCTGTCTCCTCCAGTTTTTCTTTTAACACCTTTATCTCCCCGTTCAGAGTACGGCAGGCGTCCTTATACTGGTCCAACCCGTCAGACAGGTTCGTAATGTGCTTTGTCTGACAAGCCATCAGCTCTTCATTCTTGGCCCCTTTGACCTGCATGGCCCTCATGCGCACCATAGCCTGAAAAATCAAACTCCCGTCAGCCCATCAGAACAGTGACCTAAAAGAAAACGGACGGGGCAAACAGCAAAGGATATATGTACCCGGGCAAGGTCGAAGAGGCCAAAGTCCCCCAACTCCTACATGGGCTGATTGACGCAGGAGTCAGCTTCCTTCCTCCCAAGAATGGAGTCCAGCCGCTCCAAAGCATACCCCTTGTGGGTAAGGAGGCAGCGCCCGTCCTCACATCAACCCCTTGCCGGCCCTGTGTTTGGGCGACGGGGGCTTTGAAGAGTGGTCTCCAGGAGCGGCCGTCTGCTTCTTTGTCAGACGGTCCTCGGTCCTGTCACCTTTCCTTTTGGGCGCACCCTTATTGGCGGCCTTTGGGAGGGAAGTGGACGCCCCCTTCTTCCCCTTCTCCTCTTCCTTCTTCCGCGCAGCAGTAGCTCTGATCTGCGCCTTCAGCTTGCCGGACTCCATTTCTGCAAAAGAGGTGTGTCAGCTAAATCAAGTGAAGCCAACGGAACGAAGGGTGGGACGACGAAGCTTACGCTGACGGCAGAGGTTGTGCAAGCGACGAGCCTTTTCTGAAGGTACGGGTCCTCCGCAGTATACGTGAAGAGCGTCGGGCGTGATGAGGTCACGGCACTTTCGCTCGTCCAAAGGAATATCCTTCACCTTTAGAATGAAGGCTTCTTGTTCCTCTGTAATCTCTGAGCGAATGCTGGCTGAAAAAGAAGAAAGGAGACGGGTTAGAATTTTAGAATAAAACAACTACAAAAGAGGGTGACGGCGACGACGTGACTCCCTAACAAACGCCCAAGTGTTGTCAAAACCCTGGGGTATCGTCCCCCATTCCTCTTGATGACACACCCAGTTCGTCCCCTCTACGAAAAAGTACCGTCCTTTCCAATTTCTGTTGGAGTCGGGCATGTCAGACACCAACCATAACTCCTTCTTCCTCGCCGAGAAGTAACAGATCCCTTGAGATGAGGCTATGTGGTGCGGACGGTAACACCAGAAGAACTCTTCAAGGGTCAACTGACGGTTCCCCCCGTTCAAGCTACCCCACAAAATCTCGGAGCCTATAAATACTCTCCAAGCGTTGGGGGCAATTTGGCTGACGGACAGACCTAGGTAATTCGCCAGCCGACGGTGAAGTGCCGTCAGGGGCAACCTTAAGCCGGTCGCGAACATGGCATCATACATGCCCACGTCCGCGGTCCTTCCCGAGTAGCATTTCTCCTTCTCTAGGGGGAGACAGATCGGGATATCGTCAAGTATCTGATAGCGCGCGTGAAGGGAGTTAAAGATTTTCTCCGTCATTGTCGGCAAAAAATAATTGACCGACCACTCTTTGGGGAGAATGAATGGACGGTCGTCCCCGGACCCCCCGGACGTACTCTCCGAGGTATCATCGTCCGAGCTGCCATCACTCCCGCTGTCGTCCACTTGGATCACATTAACCCGACTCCCCCCTACACCGTCATCCTTCGCCTTCCCAGCAAAAGATTGGACCGACGACTCGTCCCCTGACGACCAAGAAGAACCCTCCTCGGGCTCATGGCCTGTTTGAAAGACCTCGTCGTAGCCCGCTCCATCGCGGACCGACGACTGCTCACTCATCGTCTCCCTAGACATCCGACTACCTACAAGGGACGGGGGTGATCTAAGAACCCAAGTGACGGCCTTCCCACTAAAACCCACTCCAAAGTTCAGTATGCGAATAAGCAAAACACAATAAAAGCAAGAGCTTACCAAGTTACGCAGAGGACCTTGAGAAAACTGACGGTTTCATTGAATAGACGGTGGCAGGATCACGCTCGACAGTCTTTAGTTCTTTGAACCGACGGTTTCACTCTGATCAGAAGAATTGGAATAAAAGAGAAAAGGGAGGAAGTACAGGACATATATATATAGGTGGTTCGGGGCACGGAAGACGAAGCGACCCTCCCGTCTAGCCATAAGCTAGTCGGCCCGAGACACGTGTTCCGACACTAGGGCTGCTCGAGGGAGCTAGCCATTAATGCCTTGTCTGCTATGTGACGTACTCCCCAACCCGTCAACTAAGACTGATGGGACTGAGGAGTAGGGGGCAACTGATAGGGGTCAGCTAGAAGGTGCCGTCGGCCTCATGAGACCGACGGCATGATAATGGGCGCCGACATCTTCGTTCCCATCACCCAAGGCCTACACCCAGCACGTCCCGATGGGGTGACTTGGGTGTGCCGACGAGATGGGTGAGTGACGGGAGAAAGCTGATGGCATCGACATAAGTCTTGTCTTGCCCGCTCCCATGAGGGGAAGAATCTTGTTGAGTACGCTACTACTTGAATAGATATCTTGCACTCCACGCAATAGGGAATGGCTCCGATGAGGAAAGGATTCCGTAAAGAACACGCATTAGGGTATGGCTCCGATCAGAGGTTATCTCCTCGGACACGCCAAAGGCCCCAACTCTACACCACTATAAATACCCTCGACCCTCATGAACAAAGGTACGCATGCTTCTACCCCAACTCTAGCACTCTAGAGTTGTGAGCAATACTAACTTAACCATTGGAGGGTCGTTGGCTGGTACCACACCGGTACTTCCCCTTTGAGGTTCTTTTCACTCGTGCAGGTTTACCCGGAACGCGCAAAGGCCCTGCGGCTTACTGAGTTGATTCTTGGCATCATCAAGGTTGAATAGCAAGTATCCATTTCATGGAATTATAAAGTTCACATGTTGGCGCTGGTGATGTTTCAAACACTTAGCCTTTTGCTTTGTGTCCCACCTTGATTAGGAGTAAGCCATATTCAGTTTTTCTAAGTCATGGGTTACCTTAAGTGATTTCTTAAAATAGTGGGTCTAATGTTGAACTTGGACTTATGCATATCACACATGTGTGACCGTTCTGGCCTGTTATGTGCGTGTAAAACCCATTATTTTTGCTTTGGGCTTTAATTTTTCTTGTCTCTTTTCTAGCCGATTGGGCATTTATTGTGTGCCCAATGACTATTTTTTTTGGCCCATTGGAGTACCTAGTTACCATTGGGTTGACCCATTGGGTTCAGCTTATTTACTAAGCTAACCTTTCTCTCAAAACATATTTCTCTCATCTCCTAGACCTGCTCTCTCCTTCTCTGCTCCTTTGTCATTTGTTGAGAAGTATTGCATCTACAACATTTTCACAACAAATCATATATGGTAAATTGTTATTGGTTCTAATTTGAATCCACAATTTAAAGTACTTTTTTGCCCACTTATAACAACCAATAACAACCTACCATTTAAGATTTGCTGTGAAAATGTTGTAAATATAGCATTTCTCTTTTTTTTCTCCCACAAATTTCTGCTTTTGTTTTTGGGTTTATGGAAAGGCAAAAATAAGGTTGCTCTTAATTCTTCGTGATTGAAAGTGCATCTATCTCAAATATTGTTGCTATAGTTTAATCCTAGGGATTGTTTGGCCAAGAGGGCCATTAGCACCAAGTTTTACTGAATTAAACCTTTAAGTACAACGTCATTGCATGATTTTACAACTTTGTGAGATCTTTCTAACTTTCTCTTTTAATTTCTATTATTGCTAATTTTTAAGGTTTACATTGTTAAATCAAACTTGTTTTTTCTTAGCTATTTTTCAACATTTCGCACCCTTCTCTGACAAGAGCAGAGTGGCACTGCTTGGTTTTATTCTTTCCTCCAGATTAGGCCAAAAGTTCGACAGCTTGGTGACCCAGCCCATGAGTTCCAAAGCCTTCAACCATTGTTGTCCAGGTTATTAATACACACTCTAGCAGAAGAAATGTTTCTGCGTCTTATGTACAAATTTAAGATAGAGGTTTTCAAGTGTCTAGTTTCTTCCATAGATCTGTAAAACAAGTTTCTTATAAAGTAACCATAGATTGACTTGCTCAATTGCAGAGCTCCCAGATGAGTATATACGCCAAGCATGCATCTTAAATTCTGGGCTCCAAGTTCAGTATTTGCAGCTTGCATTTGATGGAACAAATTTATGGCATCCTTAATATATCCATTTTGAATGAAACCTGACATCATAGCACCTAAAGTAACATTGTTTTTGTTAGGAATTTATCTAAACAGAAAATCAACTTCGCAAAACCCAGTTATAATGACTAAACAATGTATCTATCCACACTGAAAGATCTAGTGTATAATTTGTGCAATATAATGTATTTTCATGCACAAACACTTCATTTTAATTTCATTATATCATGGAAGGAAATAATACAGATCTGTTTCTTTTTGATTTCGCATCACCTCTTCTTATCCAATATCCAAACAAAGTTTAATAAAATTTTTACCACTTCACATCTCTCATTCTAAACATATTCTTAAAGAAAAATAAATAATAAACAGCCCAAATAATACATTCTGAGAATTCTTTTTTTAAAAAAATGATGATAAACTCATGAACATTTAAGCTTGTTGAAGTAAATTAAAAATGGAGACTTATATAGTAATAAATTGAAGCACTAAGCTTCATGGCTTTGTTGATGGTGCAAATTAAAACGTATTATACAAATACTGCTAAACCCATTGCCATCAAAGAAACAATGTTAATCTGATGGATGAGATGGTTACAGCTAGCAAACAAGTCTGGTTGGATTCGGTTTCAGTCACCTTACCCAACTATTTGATAAGTGCATTAACTAAGCCAAGATCACCATTTACTTGATCGAACCTCATGGATGCAACTTTGAATTTTTTTTAGGACCTTGATGCGCCAACAACTCAACAAGGCTACACTCTTGATAACCTTTTGGAAGAACATAATAATCTACATTCACAAGTTACCATTAAAGGACACTGATACTATAAATTTTTTGTTTTTGGATCAGTGAGATATTATTAATTACTAGAAAGCTCAATACAACTGCCAACACCAAGAAAAACAATCACAGCAGCACAGGAGCAGATATCAAAATAGTACAGCTCCAGACACATGCCAACAAAAAAACAAAACACTGCAAAACAGAGCAAAACTAATTAGCTACGCAGAGTACAAATGACTAAGTAAGATTAGAGTTTACATAGTTACCTCTAGTCTCCACCCTTAGTTTAACCTCTCTCTTTACAGACTTCATAGTGCATAATGCCCTCCTCACTTATATTTGCATTCCTTTGGTGCCATATATGACACACAGCAGCACCTAGGCCAATGTACACATTACAAGTTGACAACCCTTAGAGATTTTCCCTTCCGCTGATTTTCTTTCTCACCCACAGAAAAAAAGGGAAATAATTAAGCAGAACTTCATTAATTCTTTCCAAATTCCTCTAGTGAAAAAGCACTCGAAGTACAAGTGGGCTATACATTCTAAGCTTTTCCTGCAGAGCAGACACTTTAGATTACCAGTGTAACACCAATTTAGCATTCTGTCCTGTGTACTTAATCTGCTTCTTATTACATGCCAACAGAAGAATAGATTTGTCCAGGAATAACTTGAGAGAACAGGATGATTTTCCACCATCCTACTGTTGGAAGTTTAGGTATGATGTACACCCTATTTCTGCACTTGAACGGGTAAACAAAGTGTACTTCAGAGGGAACAAGTGTTTGATCTAACTTGCTTCCAACGCCAGTTTTTATCTTTCAGGACACTTGAAACCCTTGCATTTCACCTGCTCATGACTCAAGTACCATACTTCTGAATTAGGACTCCGTCTGGATGCCATCAATTATGCCATAGGACAGCGCAACAACCTGATCTCAAATTAAACTTCAGTAATGGCAAGACAGTGCTTCTCAGATTTAGAATTTTCCTCAAGCCCCAAGAGCTATTTTGAGGAATGTTAAACACACCAGAAACTCGTCTATCAAGAATTATATAGAACCCAAGCTACCCAAACAGATATTTGTCTCATTATGGCTGCTTTGTATCATTCTTGCACCCCTTTCAAATTTAATCCACATTCCATTTGGCTTGCATAAAATATCCCAGGATATGTTTTATGTTAGCCCTTAGAGCTGAACCATCCTTTCCTTTCCATAGATAACTACTAAATTTCTGTTCAATAGCCTTGTATATGACCAAAAACACGTTGATCCTGACACAACATTAAGGTCGTAAATACATTCAAACGTTTGAATCTATGTATACATTTGTGTATGTATGTACATAGGTAGGGGTATTAAGTTGATGAATTAGCATGACAATGAGCTTTCTACCTCGTCCTTCACTATTATGTTGAAAGATCTTTAGCAACAAGTAAGGTGAAATCTTCATAATATGAATCAGAAGTATTAGGAAACAAAAAAGGAACAAGTTATAAGAATCAGATACAGGATATATAAAGCTACTTATTTAGCTTAATTCTTCATGTGGCCAAACTCCCAAAACAAGAACAATGAATGCTTATATATTGTAACACAAGTAGAATTTACTTATCAAAAAAACAAGTAAAATTCCCATTTATAATTTCTTGAAGCAGGAAAGTTGCGACATTGAATATGATAGTATATATTACATATATGGTTGCCAAAATGGCCAAATAGCACTAATTTATGAAGTTTTCAGCAAAATAGCACTGTTCGCAAACTTTGTAGCATAAAACCACCCTTTTGGAACTTGATTTTGTGAAAATCGAGTTTCACATAGAACTTGATTTCACTAATGTTGAGTTCCATGAGTAAATAGCCACAGCCACGGTAGCAATTGGTAATGTGGCTTTTCTCAATAAAAAATGCCACATGGAACTCGATATTCAAAAACTTGAGTTCTATGCAAAACTTTTTTAGTTGAAACTCGATAACACTAGTAATGCATTCTATGTAAACTTTAAAAAAAAAAAAAGTGGAAATACCATTGGGTTCTATATGATAAACCTTTTTTTTTTTTTTTTTAACTTGAAGCAAGAAAGCTGCAACATTGGATATGATAGTATATATTACATATATGATTATAAAATCAGACATAATGGAACTTGCAGTTGAAATCAAATTTTAGTGACAAACTTGGATATCTTGTTCAGATCACTTATAAAACCATAAGAGAAATACCATTTACAGTAATAACTAACAATTTATATGAAAAATTAAAATAATTATCTGTATCACATAACTTAAAATGTAAGTTTCAGAATGTTTCTCACATCAACACCCCTTTCATTTGACCACTTTTTTTTTTCCCCATATGTCAATTATTCTTACTTCCTTTCATTTTCCCTTTTTCCTACCTCTCTTCCTGGGGAAGACATTACATGGGCCTATTTCTTAATTCATGTCAACTTTGACTTCAAATTTACCGGTAAGATAATTATTATCTAAGCGCTTCACCAAAAAAAAAAAAAAAAAGAAAGCAATATCAAATGGAGAAAAGGAAATACATTTGAACAAAAGATATGAAAAGCAAGTGTACCTTTGAACATACTCAGCCACCCCATGTTTAGGATGGGTACCACCACCTGGGAACCACCAGAGCCGATTTTTCTCATGCACCCGATTTTGTCAAGTTGTGTATGATTCACATTGCTTGACCACATATAATCCCTGCTAGGTGGCCATCTTATAATATTATGGCAGTGCAATCAAGCAAAACAAGAGTGTCTCAGGTGGAGGGCAATGCCACTCAAGTTCTCTTATGCCAACTGCATATTAAGATTAAGCTGAACTCTCATTCAGCCCCCTACTACTTGAACATGTGGACACCATGGATATTAGAATGCACCACTCAATTGATAAAGATAGACAAATACTACCGCACAAATTCCTGTATCATCCTACTTAAGCACATCAATAAAACCTCCTCCATTCGCAGAAACAAATCCATGGATCACCCCTTTGTCCTCAACACAACTCCACCCTCGCTTCTTCAGATCCTTCTCATACATTACTCTCCTTCTTCAACTTCACCCCATTGTCCAACACTTTCCTTTACGTTACTCAACAGAGTATGATACGCACTATTATCAGGTTCCAATTTCAAAAGCTTGTGTGCCATATATTCCTTGAGTTTTGTCTTCATGAACTCTACAAGCCGCAAGAAGAGCACTCCAAATCCTACTATCAGGAAAAAATCACCATTTTCACTATTATGGTATGGCCAATGCCTCTTCAAGCTTCATTATTGACTGAAAAGATCCACCATACAAGTGTAATGATCCAAATCAGGTTGAAGACCAAATATCCATTTCATAGAATTATAAACTTCACACCCTTCTATAACAAGACCAGAATGGCCACAAGCAGACAGGAAGCTCAAGAAGGTCCGATACAGTTTGGTATTATTCTTTCCTCCAGCATTATACCAAAAAGTTCTAGGGCTTCAAGACCAAGCCCTTGGCTTCTAAAGCCTTCAATCACTGTTGTCCAGGTTACAATATCTTTGACCAATATATTATCAAAACACATTCTAGCAGAAGAAATGTTTCCACATCTTATGCACATGTTTAAGACACAGGTTTCCATGTGTGTTGTACCGTCCATGGATTTGTAAAACAAGTTTCTTATGCAGTTGTAATGATTGCCTTACCCAATTGCACTGCTGCCTGATGCGTATACGCATCTGGAATGCTTGTCATAATCTTAGCCCTGCCCTCAAAATTTGCAGCTTGCATTTGATGGAACAAATTTATGGCATCCTTAATATATCCATTTGAATGAATCCCAGCGGCATAGCTCCAAACTTAACAGTGTTTTTCTGGGTTCTTTAAACAATTGAGTTGGTATCTGTTTCTGCACATTTAGTAGAAAAATCCAAAAAAGAAGTCAACAAAACATCATTGCTAAAACCAGTTTTAATGGCTAAACAATGTATCTATTCACTTTAAATAGATCTCTAGACTTCGCAAATGCTGATATAAGTAATGTTAAAAGTCTCAATGCTGAGTGTAGGTAATGTTAAAAGTCTCAATGCTGAGTGTAGATATACCCTGCATTTCGCTAAACCTATTCACTAACTTTTCAACATTCCCCTTCATGGAATAAAAGGAAATTAGAATATTCCACGAAACATCATCCTTTTAGTCAATCTTGCTGAAAAATATTCAAACTTCTTCAACACTACCTGTCCTACTACACACTTTCAAAACCGAATTTTGTACTGACCATCTGTTTCTAACCTACTCTTGATTGCATAAACATGAAGTTGCCTCCCAAGAATCAAACTATCACCAGCACAACTAGCCTGCAACATTACCATCAACGTCACTGAGTTGGGTTCAGACTTTACCATCATTACCCGGAACAAATCAAAAGCATTACAAACACTTCCCTCACAAACATACCCCAAAATCATCGACATCCAAGAAACCAAATCTCTCTGTGACATCTCATCAAACAGTTTACCTGCAAATCCAACACACCCCTCAATTATTGCATATATAAAGATACACATCAATTTTATTTTATTTTTTTGAGGAAAAGATACACATCAAATTGAAAACCCATTTTTGTTGAGACACAATGGACCATCTATCCATATATTACATCACTCTAAAGCGATGAAACAACTTGATTTACTATCGGAAATGTGAAAGTATCGTGGGCAACACCCAAACGTCTCACTTTTATATAAGAATAAGCTAAATCAAAAAGACCCAGGTTAAGATGGGACCTAATGATCAAATTCCATGCAAAAGTACGAGGTTTATTATGTTTACAACATTTTTATTACAAATACTGATATTATAATTTATAATTACAGAATTATTCTAGTACAAAAAAAATATCAAATTTTAAATTATCAATAAATTATTGTAATTATATGTTGTAAAAATATTGTGGATGAAATATTTCTTTTATTAAATTATAATATTCATATATATTTTTTGAATGACCCGTATAGGTTTTCAGTCAAAATAGTATTTAAAAAATTAAGGAGTTTAAGGGATGCCGTTTCTTGATAGATTTAGATGGGAAGACCAAATTGAATAATTTTTACAAGATGAAAGATTAAATTGACAAAAAAAGTAAAATTTTTAAGGATTTATTTGAGAATTGAAATTAAAGTTAAGGACTAAATTGAATATTAGCCTTGATTTTTTAAAAAAACTAGTTGAAGGCAAGTGTGGTACATGATTTTTAATGATCACTGTATGTGTTCACTGATAGTCTTTCTATGTCTCTATGAAGTCATTGTTGATTTTGGAGAAATTACACAAAAAGGCCCATAATTTGGAAATTGTTTCAATTTAAAAGCTTTCGACATGTTTATTATTTATTCTCCTTATTCCGGATAGTAATGGAGTAGAAAGCACTAAAAAGCAAAAAATTATTGATTAAACTTTGCATTTCCTTTTAAAACTTATTCATAAACTATTGATTGTTTATTGGGAGAGTGAGAGATGACAAGACATCTTAAAGAATTTTTTCATATTAATTGAAATAGCAATATTGTTTTTTAGTTAGTGTTGACGGAAAAGTTTTGATGTTCCCGAATAGAATATGGGGTAGCCAAGCCGAAACTCAACGATGGGCCCTTGAAATAAAGCCTAAAGGCTTTCGGTGTTGTGTAAGCCTGCCCAAGCAAGAGATAGAGGCTGCAACCTGACAAGAAGACAACAATAAAGCCCAATAATACGTTACCGTTGTTAGTTAGTTATATTATTAATCCTTTTATAGCATCATAGTTCAAAACTTCAAATCAGTCATCCAGTGGTACGGTATTATCTCCAACGATAAGGTTAATTATATTCAATTATTAAATAAATTTAATAAAGTATTAACTTCAAGAAATTCTTGTGTATTTTGTTCAATAGGCTCTATAGTACTCTCAGCCATCATTATATCAATATGAAGAAAAAAATTCAAAAGTCTCAAATACATTAAAGCCTCCAATAGTAAAACAATAAGTAAATATTAGTGGCTGCATAGAGATGGAGTTATTTGGCATGGTATGAAGGGAGAGAGGGAATCCCAGCTCAGTGCTGTATGTGGTTACCAAGATCCTTAAGGGAAATGTGGATGGTATGTAAGGAGAAGGCTTTTTTGTTGGGTGAGTGTGTGAGCTTATGAGAAGTTGGTTACGAGGAAGCTTGGCTGAGTTTCATGGATGGAGTTTAGGCTGGTTATGGTCAGTTATGGGACGTTTATGGAGTAGGAAGGTGTAAGCAAGGTGGGGAATGTTGGTGTTATGGTGACTATAGGCTGAGAAAAGTTGTGAGTGAGCTCAAGAGAGCTTGGGGAAGCTTAAAGAAAGCTTAAGAGGGATTGAATTTTTACAGAATGTAGTTAATAACAGAAATTTTTAGAGAGGTTCTTGTCCCCCCTTCTGGGGTTGGAGTGGTTTGCCTTTTATAGAGAGGATTAGAGCAAGCATTAATTAACTAAAATCCAAAAAAAAAAAATGTAGGTCTGATTTAGGGGAGTAGGACAGCTGAATTAATAACCTAGATTTGGCCTAAAACGGGTGATTTGGATTAAGGAAGATCTTGCCTTTTTGGGCAATGTCTCACATGACCCAAATCCAACACATTCCCTCATTAAATGCTAGGATTCTTGGAGCTGGTTGGGCCAGTGAGGGCTGGGCAGGTATGAAGAGAGGATTTTGGTTGGCTGTATTGAGATCGAAGCATTGAAGTGAGCTTTAACACCCCCAAGCCAGGTGTCAAGTGTTGAGGCCACCCACATGCTTTTGCTGGAGGTTTCCCTAGTGCCCTCCAAACCACTAGTTCCCAAATTTTCCGCTTTAGGAATTCGTGGGCTTGGTTCATGAATCAGTAACATATATTTCTAGTAATAAAATAAACTATTTAGTTGAGCATTTCATGAGTCTTGGTCATGGCTTCCTTGAGTTGTAACCAAAACTTGGAGAAGAAGGGTATTTATTGCCCACTAGCTTTTGCTAGAAGTAGGACCTTGAGGGAGATGATGATGCCTCTCTGCCCATCAGCTACCTAGCTGTTAGGAATAATTATTAGCTATTGTTCTCAACAGAAAATGTGTTAGAATTCTGCCATGACAGCCCCTTGGTTCATTCCTAGAGGTGTGGAGGAACCTTCCGCAGGTGGTGGACTTGATCAGGCTGACTTGTTTAAGCTTGAATTTCTGATTTGTTGGGGACCTTTTTGGGCTGGGCTTTGCTCCATTTGAGCACTTTTAGTGGGGCCACATGACCCTTTTTTTGCTTGGACTTGTTCCCTATTCCATGAGATTCTTGGGCCTACAAAATGGGCATTAAAGACATGCTTTGTCATGGGTTTTTTTTTACTCCTCATAGGCTTTAGTTGTTAGAAGAAATAAAATGAATCTATTAGCTTTAATAGATATTTATGATAGATTTTGGGTATTAATTTCTAGGGGCTTTAAATAACAACTTGTATAGTTTCTCATAATTTTTGCTATGAATTACTTTGTTAATTGCATTTTCTTTGGGGCTTTTTAAATAATGACCTCCAATATTTTCTTGAGAATAATATTTCCATGGGTTTTAAATAGAGGCAATATCCATGGGTTTTAAATAAATATAGTAACAACCACTATAATAGAATAATGTGATATTCTCATGAGTTTTTCTATAGATAATCATAATGGACATATAGGATGAATAATTATCATGAATTTTGGAAATAAATATATTGAATGTTGTGATGTAAGATAGATAGTGAACATGAGTTTATAATATGATATGAAATAAATAAATGTCATGGGTCTAAAATAAATAATCATAACTTTCCATGAGTTTTTATAAGATGATTGCCATGGGTTTTGAGAATAGATAATTCATAAATTTCATGAGCTTGTAATATTATAGTAATAGGTTTAAAAATCTAAAATATTGTTTATTATTAGATTTTTAAGTGAAATAATTATGATATAGTATTTTGCCAAGTATTAATAATCTTGAGCTTTTGATAAAATAGTGCCAAGTAGTTAGTTTGGGCTTTTAATAGTGCCAACATGAGTTGGGTTTTTGATATTGCCAATGAGAATTGGATTTTGAATATTGCCAGCGAGAACTGAGCTTTGATATTGCCAATAAGAATTGGGCTTTGATGTTGTCAATGAAAATTGGGATTTAAATATTACCAACAAGAACTGGACTTTGATATTGCCAATGAGAATTGGGTTTGGGTGTTATCAATGAAAATTGAGTTTTAAATATTGCCAATGTGAATTGGGTTTTGGATAAATAAATTGTCATGGGTTTAAAACATGGGCTTTGATTATGGATTTGAATTTCATTGATAAAATTGCCATGGGTTTAAATCATGGGCTTTGATTATGGATTTGAATTCCATTGATAAAATTGTTTTGCATTGAACTTGAATCATGGACTTGTCAAATATTGCCAAGCATAAGTATTATTGGGCTTTAAATAGAATAGGATGTGTGTATTGGGTTCATATAGGGCCGATTTTGGGCTTAGCTAAATAATGATAATAAAATTGGATAAAATATGAGTTTTTGGGCTTTTTGTATTAGTTTATATTATGACCCAATTTAAATAATGAAATATGAAACATTTGTGATTAACATAATAATAAAGTAAAAAATATTTGGGAAAACCCAATAACTTATTAGTTGTATTTGAAAATAAATAGGTGGTACTCAAATAAAAATAGGTGTAAAAAAAAAGTACCCTAAAAGTTAGTATTTTATATTTTAATTTTAGGTTTGATGATTTTTTAGATTAATTTTTTTTATAAATAAATTAAGTTGTTTAATTGATAACTAAAATGACATGTTATGATTTTCATTTGACCAGCTAGCTCATGTGACGGTTTAGGTGGCACTTGATGGGCATCTAGGTATGGTGCATGAATTGAAGTGTCCAAATCGAAATAATATATAAAGTTAGGGGAGCAAATCAAAATTTTTAAAACAATAAGGAGTAAAATCAAAATTATTCTATTTTATACGTGTAATTAGCATAATTTTCAATTTATTCTATTTAGATTTTAAACAATGCATTTAATTACTTAAAGTTTTTTAGCCTATTTATTTAATATGGCGTAGTTGAATTCACATAGCATGATTTAATTAAACCAACTTGGCTTAGGTAATTGGCTTTTGTGGCATTTAGTGGCCACCATATCAACAAAAAGACTTATATCGACGGGGGCAAATCAAAATTACCGCAAACATTAAGGATATAAGAAATTTAATCAAAATTTATTAATTGAGCTAAATTAAAATCCATTTTACATTGCAGATTTTTTTTTTTTTTTTTTGGAGTTAAACTTGTCCATATCATTTCTTGGATTTTTTTTCAAAATAACCAAATCTCTTCAACAATTTTATTAGTTAGCAAGGTCTTGAAACTATTTAGCAATATAACAAATCGAGTCCATCATACTCGACTTTGCTGTTGGAAATCAAGTGCCTGACGCTCGACTTTCATACTCGACAGTTTCATACTCGACTGCAATACCCAAATCTCCCAGCTACGCTAACTTCATCCATCTCCCAGAGCAAGGCAAACTTCCCAAACTTCCCAAATCTCTCTACAGTCACGCCCTCTGATCTTCCTCAGGCGAACCCAAACCCAAGCGGCGGCAAGACTCCTTCTTCCTCATGCGAACCCAAACCCAGGCGGCGGCGAGGCTCCTTCTTCCTCATGCGACCCACGCCTTCTGATATTCCTTAGGCGAACCCAAACCCAGGCGGCGGCAAGACTCCTTCTTCCTCATGCGAACCCAAACCCAGGCGAGACCCACGCCTTCTGATCTTCCTAATGCGAACCCAAACCCAGGCGAACCCAAACCCAGGCGGCGGCAAGGTTCCTTCCTCAGTTTCTGGTAGGGAAATCGAGTCATGGAGACTCGAGTTCCATGGAACTCAAATCGAGTTCTCTCCACTCGATTTGTTAGATTGCTAAATAGTTTCAAACCTTGACTAACTAATACAATAGTTTGAATTTTATAGCTATTTTCAAAAAAAATCCTCATTTCTTGATTGAAAGTTATGTATATCAAAATACAAAGCTTCCTCGCAGGTGGGAGAAAGTCCTCAATCTAAACAACATTGTCAACTAAATTCCTAATAAATTTTGCTAAACAATGAGGGCCTATTTGGCAAGTGCTCCAAACAACAGTTTTTAGTGTTTAAAAATACTGAATTTGCCAAACTTACTAATTTTTTCTAAAAACATATTCACATACTAAACACACAATTATGTTTTTTCACATTTTTAAATATGTTATTTGAAACACGGCGCAAAACATATTTTTTGCATTATGAATACTTTAAAGATTAGTTTTTATAACACTTTTTAAATCATAATTTTTATATTATTTTAAACAATAATACTTGAAAATCGCTACCAAATAAGCCTGGGGTATTGAGTTGGCAACCCGTGCTACATGAGAAAGAGAACTCCATCGCAAACCTTTATATATATATATATATATATATATATATATATAGAATAAACTACTCAAATTTCATTAAAAATAATAATAATAATAATAATAACTAAACTAAAGTAAACTAAACTGGATCAATACAGTTCAAGCTAGAGGAGACACCTCCAACTGAAATTGACAATTGAGACAACATTACAATAAAATCTGCTAGATCTAATCCAACTGCCATATTTATCTAATTCCCCAAAACAACTGTCACAGTGACAAAAAGAAAGAATTCCTATAGAGAACAACATCTTTTGTTATCTCTATTTTCCCAACTTTTGACGACCCAACAAATTTTCCCTAATCTTCAGATATCACTCTTTGTCGGGCTAGATCTTCTTGGTAGGGAGGGTACTCCAACTGATCACTTTTATTATATTTGGGACGTTAAAAACTTCCAAATCTTTGACCACACTGGTTGCCCATTTGAGCTCTCGGCTAACTTTGTTTCTCTTGCAACAATCCTAGCCACATAATAACTATATGCGACTGTGTAGCATTGGCGGGCCTGGACTTTTCTTAGTAAAGAACGCTACAATATTGAGGAACCACAGACAAAGAGGATCAAAGACTCGAGGGATTAATGGCTGATTTTGTAGCATCTAGTGAAAATGACGTGGAAGGCTAAATGTTTTCTGTTCATTATCTGTAACTGTAAGTCACCATTTTTCTTCCTACTATTACTAGTCCAGTTCTTTTCTTATTTTCTCCTCTAGACATACTAGCTTGTTTTTTCTTTTCTTTTTCCCCTTAATATCTTTCCGTATCACCTTTTTTTTCCTTTTTTTTTAATATTATCTGGTGGGCATAATATAGATTTTTCTTGTTGTCTTGTTGGTGCACTTTTATTTATTTAATTAATGGAAGGACAGGATCAAATGTCCAAGAAGCTTGAAGCTGCAGTTAGAGGGATAGTTACAAGAGTGATATTGAAGTATCAGCCAAGTAGCTATGGTCCTCTCACACCCACCTTAGGCTCCTGCGAAAGTGGTCAAGGACCCAGAGTGGTCAAGCATTTAAATTGACTGTCAATTGGCTCTTTTTATTGATTAATTCTTTTTTGTTTTTGGTGTCCTGCAAATTTAATGTTCTGTTATACTTCTAATGATATACAGATATAAATACTTCCCATCAATCTCTTTCCTTATTGCAAAGTTACCATCCAATGCCTCTATGCTTGGAGAAGTATAATTTGGAAGCTAGAAAGGTTGCTCAATTGAGCTACAATTGGAAGATAGGGAAAAAAGAAAGTTCAAAGTATTGTTTGGCACTCACATCCCAATCGCCTAAACTCAAAAATTAAAATCATTCCATATCACTTTTATTTATTTATTTTGAAGCTTTTTCATTAGGTTTGAATAATAAATAAAAAATTTCTTATTAACTTGTTGGGGCACTTTCATAATGGAAGGAGGGGATCCAAGAAACTTGAAGCCTATCGAAGTGGTAAGAGGGATAGTTATGAGAGCGATGTAGAAGAATTAGCCAAGGGGGGGGTTCCTTCTTGCTGTGTGTGGGGCTTTGTTCAATTGGTTTTATAAAGTTTATTCACTAGCCCAATGCTCTTCTGCTATTTTGTAATTTCCTATTTTCTTAGTGAAATTTTCTGTTAGACATTGTCTGTGGATGTCGGCCTAAGGCCGAACCACATAAATCTGTGTTCCATGCGTAATTGTCTTTTCTATTTCTATATCACCTGACCTACTATTATATTGTTACACTATGCACCAAGGGTGCGCAGTGGTGGTGTCTTGGAGTAGTTGTTATAGATGTTGTGACTGGGACTGAATCATTACATTAGTTTGAGATTGTACGGCTACTCAAGATATGCCAGATGGCTTAATGGGAGGAAATTGAGGATTATGCTTCTGCTATTTTATATAGTAATAGATAATAGATTCTGTTGGGCTGTGGGTCAATTCATGCTTCTCTGCTAGTGACAAAATGCAAGAGAACCTTTAGTGATAAGTTACTACATTTTTTAACATCTTGAAGTTGGGACAGCAGCAGAAGAAATCAAGCCACTTGATAGTATCTGTATCTTCAAGAGCAATGAGTAACTTGATCAGCCTAGGGTGACCCATGATTTTGTAGAAGCAGCCATCTAAACCACCTTCCCAAAAAGTTCTACTGGTACATTTCACACAGCCTCATCAAATCCTCAACTGTTCTCTTAGCATATTTCCATTTCTCTTCCTCTACTCTTCTTTCTGCTTTCTCTATTTTTACAATAAAATATGGTTTAATTGAATCACATCACCTTTGGCTGCCCGATTTTTCCAATTACTATGTGCCTCGCCGTTTCAGCTCCAATGGGGGAAGAATGTTTAGTTAAAACGAAATTGATGCTAATGGATTTTGTGAACTTAATATTAAAATAGATAGCTGGAACTTGGAGGTGGAGAAAATTGGGATCTGCTTAGTATACCGGCAAGACATGGAAGATCCCAATCAAACTATGGCACAGTGCAGCAGCAACAGCAGTATAATTTATGAGGTCCTGGGTGTTCTACATCACTTGATGATTCAGCTGCAGAATCAGAGATAAGCGAAGCCATGATGAGGATGACAGGGCTGGAGCTAGTGAAGAGTGCTACAATAATGATGATCCACAGCCAAAGAGTATTCAAAGTTGAAGGATTAATTGCTGATTTTCAAGAATTTAGTGAGTGACCAGTAAGTCATCATTTTTCTTTCTACAAACTTCAAAATATTGTGGTACTTGTACCTTAGTGGCAGCTTTTGGCAATCACATCAAAATTGACCCAAACTCAAAAATAAATATCATGCGCACCGTATCACTTTTTTTTCCCCGAAGTTGTTTTTTTTATCAGGTGGGAATAACACAAATTTTTCTTCATGTCTTGTTGGTGAACTTTTATTTAATTAATGGTAAGATGGGATCTGAGAAGCTTGAAGCCTTTGCCACCGTGGATAGTTACAAGAGCATCAACGTTGAAGTATTAGCCAAGTAGCTATTCTCCTCTCACACTCACCTTGGGCTCTTGCGAAAGTGGTCAAGGACTCTAAATGGTCAAGCTTTTAAATTAACTGTCAATTGGCTCTTATTATTGATTAAATCTTCTTTTTTTTGGGTGTCCTGCAAATTTGATGTTCTGTTAAACTTCTAATGACATACAGACATAAATCCTTCCCATCTACCTCTTTTTGTTAATGCAAAGTTACCATCCAAAGCCTCATTTGGTTGGAGAAGTATAATGGAAGCTTGAAAGGTTGCACAGTTGAGCTACTGTTGGAAGATAGGGAAGGAAGACAGGCTAACATCTGGGAAGATAGGCAGCTGCCAACACCGAATACATCTAGGGAGGTTTTACTAAGAAATCCTCAATCTGCAGCAAACTATGTGTGTGACTTGCTGGATGATAATACAAAGACTTGTTGAAAGGATGTTCTGGACAGGTTGTTTATGCCAAAAGAAGCTGCTGTCATTTAAAGCATTCCATGAAATTCTCAACATTTTGATGACGGTATCTTTTGGGTGGTGCAGAAACTGGAGATTTTTCAGTTTGGAGTGCATATGATTTGTTGGACCAGGAGGCAATGTCAGGTTTAGGAGAGGCTTTAAACAATCACAGCTCAACAATTATGTGGCAGGCACTGTGGAAAGCTAAGTGGACGTAGGTAAATTGTCGAATCATGTAAATGTTGTGTCGAGTGATTATTTCCCTTTGTGCAATATTTTCTCTATATTCGATTCTCACTGGTTCTAGGAATTAGGTTAAATACTTAAATTCCTAACAGGCTCAGGTTAAGAATGCACTACAGGATATCCTACCAACAAAGACTCAGTTCTATTTTTCAAACGCACCATCTCTTCAGTAACTTGTGAGCAGTGGAATGAAGTTCCTGAAACCAACCAGTTTACATGCTTTATGGTCTTGCCTGCACGCCAAGAAGGTATGCTAATTAGTTGAAGGCATAAACATTATCCCACACCAGCCTTACCAAAATGAGACTGATCTATTCTCCTGGATGCTGCACCTCAAGAATACTTTCTCACTGAAACTATTTCTCATTCTGTCATGGCAATTGTGGCTGCAAATAAATGGAAAAAGATTTGAGGAACCAGGAATGCAGAACAAATTTAGTCTGAGATACTGCATATCCCAACATGGAATCCCCCTCAATTACCTTACACCAAGGTAAATGTTGCTGTAAAAAATGCAAGGATGGCTTTTGCTATGGAATAGGCGCAGTGATTAGAGATTATAATGGGAATTTTGTTGCCGCTAAGGTTGAGGTGATTGTGAGCCAATGCTGTCTGGATGCTCATTTTACAGGATTCTGGCATGCCCTATAATTGTGTACCCAGAAGGGACATCAGGAGGTTCAACTTGAGAGCTACTTTAGTATTTTGCCATTGCTGCTTTTAACATATACACCCCCCCCAAAAAAAAAGGACCTGAAGTGCTGAAACTGGCCATACTAATTTTAGATGCTGTGAGTTTAATTTTGTGGACAAAAGCTAATAATGCTGCTCTTGTTTTAGCAGTTCTTGTGTGTAAATATTGTCACTGAGATTTGGCTGGGTATCTGTCAAAAACTAGATTGAGGAGAAAATGATTTCATTGAATAATTATGATTACAAAGCTATTCCCTTTATGTACAGAGACTTGATTATTTTGCAAAATGCAATACATGTCCTGCTGCTTTTAATAAGAGAAAAAAAATACATATATACATATTGATATTCGTCTTTCCTATGTTATGATTTGTTATAGTAATATAATTATTGTTTTTCTTTTTCTCCAACAGTCCCAACATATATAGTGTTGTCTTTTTTTTCTTTTTCTTTTTTCTTTTTTTTCTTCCTGGCATTTGGCTCTTTGATTCATGTTTAGAAATTTCAAACAGAACCTTGCTCTGCTCAGATGTTGATTTTGGACCATGATTTGCACACCTGCATGCTATTGATGTCAGAAAAAGAGAAGTAATGGAAAATTGAATTGAAGTTTGCAAAACTTTATTCTGCTTGGTAAAAATAAAAAGAAAAGTGAGTTAAGTATGGGAAAAAATGGATAATTTTTCAATTTTCCATAACAATTAGTCATAAAAGAGTTTGTAGAACACAAGCAGAAACAATCACAGGTGCAAGCAGAAATCAAAATAGTACAGCTCCAGAAAACACACACGACAACAAATGGCTTATGTCTAGTCTCCGCCCTTGATTTAAGCTCTCTCTCTCTCTCTCTCTCTCTCTCTATGGACTGCATAATACCCTCAGTTCTTATCCCTTGGCAATGGAGAATATAACGTTCCTATGGTGCCATATATGGTACAATGTAGCGCCTAAGGCCAACTTACGTACTACAGCCCAGATTTCCCTTCCACTAATTTTCTCCCCACACAAATTCTTGGGATTTAATTAATTAGCACTCCATTAAATATTTCCAAAACCAGACAGATTTTCAATTTCTCCAGATATTATTGAAAAGCTCACTGCAAACTAGTTGATAAATGATAACGCTTATAGTTGCTTCTAGATTGCCATTTCCTATTCAAGAAATGCAATAAAAATAAATATATTTAGGAGGCCAGGTAGCGTTCTCATGCCAATTGACATATAAATTGAAAAGTGAACCATCTCAAGCTCTACTGGGGTATGGTAGCTGACTAGCTGTTTATGGCTAAAGCAGAGATCACTCCACCAATTCCTCTCTCTAATGTAAATTGAATCTGTTTCTCATGCCCATCTTTTGGGAGCAAAGGACAATGTTTGTAACTCCAAGGGGAGGAGGTAAGCAGAGAAGGTGGCAACCCCACAACTAACATCCAGAACCTGAAGTACCCCTGCAATATAATCCCTATGAACTACCCCTGCAGTAAAATGCCCTATGTTACCTTGTGTTGACAACTTCTAAAAGAATTTCAGGTACTTGGGCTCTTTCGGATCCAAATTATTTGCCTCCTCTTTATTAGATTCAGCTAGCCTAAATGAAGCAGAATTTCCTTCTGCTTCAGAAACGCCAAATAATTCAATCTCGATTGTTTGATTACTTGATAATCTGATTCACATCATCATGAGATTCAGTCTTTTCTGTTTAGATTAGGTATGCACCTTGATACTGGTTTGAACTTGCTGAACCAGGTTAACCATAATGCTTTATCAGGATCAAACATCTCAAGAGTACAACCAGCAAAATCTCAAATGAAAAATCTAATCTTAGTGTGCGTTTAGATTGAAATGGAAAATTAAAATTATTTTACTATTCAGCTTATTTTTTCTACTATTCATGGACCTTACTGCACTTTTAGTACTATTCATGGGTCTCACTGAATTATTTTAACTAACTTTTACATTTATCTACAGTACTTTCAGCAATAAGTTTTAATTTCAGCAAAATAAGCGATATCCAAACACACCCTAATTAGCTCATTAAATCATCCCATAATGCTTTATCAAGATTAGGAACCTTAGAGTAAGACCAGTAAAATACAAAATGTAAATATAATTTTAATCAGTTCATTTAATCATCCTCAAATCTATCTCATTTCTCAGAACCATTTTCTGCACACAATACAGTGTCTCTTCTATATCTTTTCTGAAATCACATTCCTTCTTCAGACACGAGACACCACATTTCTCCAAAACAACTATTATTGACATGCCCACTTTTTCCATAATCCACACAACCAATAAACTCGAGATTACAATAGCCAAACAATGGAACAATGCCATTCTTTCTTGCTCACCAAAAACTTGAACCGCTAAATCCCACACAACATTACACCACATTAGTAACAGAATTCTCTTCAGCCTGTTTATGGTCATTCTGACAAAGTTTAGCTTGCTTCGTCACAAAATGATCAAACACATTTCCACCTAAAATATCCTTGCTTACTTTAAACCAAGGAAACCAACTATCTACCAAGCTGGTGCTTGTAAGCTCCATAAATGATAAAACTTCTAAAGAAATATTAACAATAAAACATGACGCCGTCTATAATTCGCAATTGCCACCATTTTTCACTTCACCAAGTCAAAGCAGAGCTTGTTGAAGTAAAAATGGAGAACACGGCAATTCTGAAGGACTAGGTTTGAGTGAGTCTGACTCGGAGAAAATCGGAACCATCATAACTCCTCATCTCAAGATTGTCTTCTTTCTTCTGTCTCTTGCAATTTCAAAATTCCTTTTTTTTTTTTTTTTTTTTTTTTCTATATCTTTTGCCCTGAAAACGACGGCGTTTGACATTTTGGAACCTCCACTTTTGAGATTGTACCTGACAAGCTGACCAAGTCTTTGCAAATAGCAATTTTTTTTTTTTTTTTTTGGGTAAATTACGTTTTTAAATCCATATTTTATATTGGTTTTAAATTACAATCCTCCTACCGATACCAAAAAATTTACCAAATATTTCACATTTGAGATGGTCTGATGTTGCTCAATTGAACTGCCACAAGACAAAAACACAAAGTAGGTTGTAAAAAAAGTAATGACACTTTTAAAGTTGACATTTTATTTTTTAGAATCTTTATCCATTTTTATCATCTCTTTCCAAACTTTTGATTTGCTCAATTATCCCCCAAATTTGAGAGAATTGCCACAATATTCACCCTTTCGTCCAAATTGAGATTATCTTGGACAAAAAGGCATAGTTACAACCACATGCAAAACATCTGATTCGTGGACCCACAACACCAATTAAATTTCCCTCATTATTGCAGTTTGTAATCTAACGCGTACAAAATCAATATCATACCCAAATTGAAATTGAAATAATCTAATATGATAATATTGTAGAGATTAAATTGTAAAACACACCCCAAAAGTTTAAGGTTATATTTATTTTGTTTCCTAAAGCTTTAACATTTTGATCCTCTCCCCTAACATTAGGGGATTGTTTTGATTGGCAACCCCTCCATTAAAAATTAAAAACAAAATATTAGTTAGTCATTAAGTATACCTCAACTTGTCACATGGGCTAGTTCATCCAATTAAATAATGCCATATGACATGAATTAAATGGCAAAAAAAAAAAAAAAGATATAAAAAATCTCTAATATATAATAAAATAAAATAATTTAATTTAACCTTTTATTTTCTTCAATATATTTTTTCTTCCACAAAATTTATGCTCTTTTTAATCTAAAAACACTAATTGTTGGGTGGTATGGTTTTGCTAAAGTTTGTTTTGTGTGTGTGTGTGTGTGTGTGTGAGTATTACTAAATAAAAAAGGGGTTTTCGATGTGGACTCATCAACCTCATATTACATGACACATTGAGTAATACCATGTGTACTATTATAGCCTTGATGAGGTTACTATCATGGGCAAAACGCATCTGTTGAAGTGTCACTACTCGAATCGCTCAACTCTAGTCAAATATCATGTAAAACGATACGAAAAACTGATAAGTTCTAAAAGTTTAGAACAATTGGCAAATCGTGAACACAAATTTGTCTAGATATAGATCTTAGAGTCTATAGGTATTATTAGACAATACTCAAGGTGATTCATGTCAAGATTCAAGAATATACAAGCTACAAAAAGAGGAATTTGAAATTTGTCTGGTTCGACCGATCAAGAATCATATCTGCAGAATTTTAAGTCGGCCCAAACAGCAGTTCAAGCCAATTAAGGATTAGGATTTCAGATCTACTTCTCCCAGTATATAAAGGAAACTTTAAGCACGTTTTTATAAGGCTTTTAAGAGAGAGAAGAGTGTGCTTCTTTGGTATTTAGGGTTTTGTACCCAAAAAACTCTCTCATATCTTCTACCGGTGTTATTCCTTGAAGAATCTCAGGATTCGGTGTTGTAGAAGTTGCTACCTTCTCTAGTCATCAAAGGTTATGATGATCTAAACCTTCAAGGGTGGTCTTGGAGTCACAAACAGGAGAGTTTGTGTTGCTAAACCTTTGTGTAGGATCTTAAAGTCACAAGTGTGGGTGTTTGTGTTTTGCAAAGGCCAAGAAAGAAGTAGTCCGTAGACTTGGAGCTGTCACGTGGTCGTGGTAGTAAGTTTTCTACTCGAGATAGTAATAGGATGTTAGTGGTCTAAGTCACTATTGTAAAACTTCAATTCTTTCATAGTGGATTTGCTGTTTTACCTTGAAGATAGCTAGGTTAAATCCTCCCCAGGTTTTTTATCAGTTTGGTTTTCCTAGGTTATCATATCATGTTCTTTATTTTTCCGCTACTTTACATGATATGATTGTTATTGTTTTAACCTAGATCTGAATAATAAACCTAAGTATTCACTTGGTTAATTAATTAGGTTAAACAATCTAGTTTACAGGGATCTAAAACAGTACAAGAACTTTTACAATTAAGCCATAACCTGCAATGGTTTGCTAATGTTTGCTTTCTTCTTTGTTCTTTGTGTTCTTACTATTGTTTCATTTTTATTATTGAATTTGGTTGACTTGAAATTTCATAGAAAAAATAATCTCAATTTCTCATGAGTCCAAAAATGTTGAACTGATTTAACTCTTCTACAAACATCTACTTCTATACCCAACGATAAAAAGTTACCCACTTCAAATGGATTTAGGCTACCTCCAAATGACACAATAAGTTTTTTTTTTTTTTTTTCCTTTTTTTGAGGGTGGGTTTGAGTCAAATGAAATTAGAGAGGAAATTATGCTATTTATATTGAAATTGAAACCCAAATGAAAATTGAAACAACCTAATATGATAATATTTTGAGACTAAATTGTAAAATACACCCCTAAAGTTTAAGGTTATATTTATTTCGTTTCCTAAAGCTTAAACATTTTGATCCTCTCCACTAAAATTAGGGGATCGTGTTGATTGGCAACCCCTCCATAAAAAATATACAAAACAAAATATTAGTTAGCCATTAAGTATACCCCACCTTCTTCTCAAAAAAAAAAAAAAAAAAATATATATATATATATATATATATATACCCCAACTTGTCACATGGGCTAGTTCATCCAATTAAATCATGCAATATGATATGAATTAAATGACAAAAAAAAATATTTTTTTTATAAAAAATCTCTAAAATATAATAAAATAAAATAATCTAATTTAGCCTTTTATTTTCTTCAATATTTCTTTTTTCTACCACAAAATTTATGCTCTTTTTAATCTAAAAACACTAATTGTTGGGTGGTATGGTTTTGCTATAAGTTTGTTTTGTGTGTGTGTCTATATATATATATATATATATATATATATATATAACTACATAAAAAATGGGTTTTCAATGTGAACTTATCGACCTCATATTATGTTACAACAATGGGTAATACCATGTGTACTATCAGTGTCTTGATAAGGCTACTATCATGGGCATAACACATTTATTGAAGCATCACTACTCAAACCACTCATCTCCTACCAAGCATCATGCGTAACAATATGAGAACTTTTACAACCAAGCCATAACTCACAATGGTTTGCTAATGTTTGCTTTCATCTTTGTTCTTTGTGTTCGTACTATCGTTTCATTTTTATTATTGAATTTGGTTGACTTGAAATTTCATAGAAAATATAATCTCAATTTCTCATGAGTCCAAATGTTGAAATGATTTAACTCTTCTACTAACATCTACTTCCAGACAATGATAAAAAGTTACCTACTTCAAATTGGATTTGGACTACCTCCAAATGACACAATAAGCTTTTTTTCTTGTTTTTTTCCTTTTTTTGAGGGAGACTATTATTGGATTTGAGTCAAATAAAATTAGAGATGAAATTATGCTATTTATATTGAAAGAATATGATCGTTGGAAAATAGGATTGTTAGAAATACATGGCTGTTTTTCTTATACTTCTTCTTCTTAAAGAGAAAAAAGAAAAAAAATATGGCTGTTTAAAAAATATGACCATTGTAAAGGGGGAAAAAAAGACTGAATAATAAAGACTTAAATATATTAGAGAAAAAATAAAGAATATGTTGGGTTTGAAAAGTAGGTAACTCAATTGAAAATTTTAACACCTTGGATCCTTCAAGTCAAGCCCTAAAAGACCAACCTTTTGGGCTTGAGCGACGCAAGGTATTAGAATAGAATTACAAGAATGTTCTACTCGTTGGTAGGACATTTCAAGAGCCTTGTGTACAAAAACCTTTGTAGGACACAACGTGTTAGAAATGGGAAGCCCCTTTCCATTAACCTAGCCTTTTGGGGTTAAAGGGTTCAATATGCTATAAAAGGTGGGCTTTTAGCTAAACTTTGGGTGAGAGTTGGCCTAACCCATTTGGTATGGACATAGGATACAAGTCTCTAATTACACAAACTTACATTAATAAAAAAAGAAGACACCCAACCAATGGCCTAACTGCTATTAGTTAAACTTAAGGCCTAACAATTTTTTTTTTTTTTTTGTAAACAAAAAATGGGTAGAGATGGCGACTAGTGTGGCTTCTCTACTTGGGTGTGACCATAGTAATACTCTATTCACTCTCGGGCGAGATTCCATTCTCTCAGTTTCTCGGTTTATGGGAAATTCACTTATTATATTTGGTTTGTTTGGGATGGAAATGGGATATAAGAAGTACCAACATACAGCTAGTTGTTGAGACTTGTTGACCTGATATCTAACCAACTAAGGCACCCAAATATTGGTTTAAGGCCTAACAATTGATGTTTCGGATTTATTTTATTTATGCGTAATAAGTAACCCTTATTAGGCTGATTTTCCATTTCCTTTCTTTTAAAAACCATATTGTCTTTTACTACTTGGTTTAGAAATTTAATTCCTTTTCTTTATTTGATTTTATAAGATTTCATGTGATTTATATATAGCTTATACTTGATTTAATAAGATTTCATTTGAAATGTTCTCAATGATATTATGCTGATTTCAGTTAAGTCTATCCATAAATTTATTCTTCTCTTTTTCAGCTTTCTTACTTAATGCCTTCTCTGGCAAGTCTAACTATTGACATGGTTTTTTTTAAATATTTTTTAAATTCTATTATTGTTCTTCAATTTTGTTTTTTACGAGTTGGAGTTTAAGAGGACGGTTTTTCTAGATTTAAATCTATGCAATAGTACCTTTTAATGTGAGATATAAAAATTTAAAAGCTTTAAAAATGTTTAATCCAAAGATTAAGAAAAGAAGTGAACTTTTTAATTTTCAATCTCATCATTCAAAAAAGTCAGAGTCAATTGTGCAATTTTTCTTGTTGTAATTTTTGATTTTTAATAAATTTATAAATAATTTTCTTTTGATCGTTCAATAATTGGTAATTACATTTAGGACAAACGTATTTAAATCCTAGACATTTTGTTAATAATACTAAAAGGTATGGTCAGCTTCATAGTTCTTGACTATAATAGACTCTTTACAAATTGTATAAAAAACTTTGTGTGGATTCAGTACTGTATGCAATTATATCCATTCCTCTTACAATATTGTTTTACTTCTTTACTTTTTAATTTCTAACTTTTTTTTATTCACTTTTTTTATTCAATTGTTGAGATTTTTTTTTTTTTTCATTCCGCAATCTTAGCCCTTAAAGGCAATTACACACAGTGCAATACACTAGGTAACCTTATCTCAATCTTAACTTTGTAGACATATAAATACTAAAAAGGGCAGTGGTTGTTTCATACATTGCCCAAGGTCCTAATTAATGATCATTAATTAAATGAGTCATATTGATGAAATTGTTCATAATATTTCATAACTTTGAGTCCTAACAAATTTGAGAGCAAGTTTGAGAACACAATAAAATCTCACAATGTTTTCACAATATCCTTGTTTTGAGTTGTGATGAATAATAATAATAATAATAATAATAATAATAATAATAATAATAATAATAATTATTATTATTATTATTATTATTATTATTATTATTATTATTAACAACCCTCAAAACCCTAAAAAACCATTTGCAAAACCTTGAGGAAAGAAATGATCACATCACCAGTCTACTCTCTGGCAGAGAGAAAATCCGTTCAAAGGATAAGACTATCCTAATGGGCACGTGTTTTGCTAAGCTAAGTCTTAAGACCCAAGCCTTAGTAAGAAGTGCATTTGCCAACTTACCTTCTGAAATACAAGTTCGTATTTTAGGAAGTAAGGCTATGACTGAATCACTTGATCTATGGTTCAGGCATTTCAGAGTTTTGATCACCACCAAGTACCCAGATCCCGATGATACAGATACTGATACTCAGGCTAGTTTTGCTTTATCTATATCAAGATGGGAAGCGTACTTTGGAAGCAGTCTTAGAGTCTATGAAAGGGCAAAGCATCCCTTTCTAGGATTATTAATCAATTACAGTGATCTTTTAGAAGATGAGGAAGAGGATAACCAGATGAATCTCCACTGGCTCTCACAAATGTTCGAATATGGATTTGTTAGGTTTATAAGAGTAACCAGTCATAACCAGGTCAGCCAGCTCCCTTCGATCATCAAGGACACAGTCACTAGGGTTTCAAGCCCTTATGTATCCCTCAGATGTTGGAGCACACTCTCAGAATGGGAAATGAATGAATGGGCGACTGTTCAGCCCTCTAAGCATCTTGTCCTTATTGGAGGATACTCCCATCAAGGTCCCTAGTTAGAAGGCCACACATTCCTTTCCTACAGAAATCCAAAGGCTCTATCGAATTGTTGGAGAAATTTCTTCAGCAATGAAATTATCAAAATTACCAGAGACCTATGGAGGAATTACCATTTTGTTGGTAACACAGGAAGGATTTTAGTTTTCTCTGGAAGACCATATTATGAGTCCATTCCTCGGCTCCCATGGATCACCGGTTGTGATCCTAAACAGTTCTTGACTCCCGGTACGAGTCCAACCTTTGAACCATTAATTTACTGTGGTCTTTGTGAAAAGTTCACTACATTTCATGAACATCCCTGCAATAATGATCCCCCATGGGAATCTCCTGAAGGTGAAGAAGATTACAGTTTTAATTGGTAGATTCTGGATAGCACGAGTCACTATTCAGATCAGTACCTCAGACAAGCTACTATTCATCTACAGCACCAGTCACTGTTGATAAATAGTAACCAGCACTCAGCCGACACTAAAGACAAGGGACATAATACTATTCATGAACAGTAAAAAGTCACTATTCATGAACAGTACCCAGCACAATCATTCAGAAACACTATTTGCTTTCGGTGGAAAAGGTTTTCACCTCAGTAAAAGCAATTTACTCTCCGAATTTTCAGCATTCTTCAGCAGAATCCAAGGCTCCCTTCTCCCTATATAAGGCAGCTATCATTCCAGTCTGAGGCAGGTCCAAAAATTTAGCAGTTCTAATTTTAGGAAAGAACCCTCCCTTCTCTTACAATCCTTGTAATCAGAATGGCAATTTACACTTGTAATTTCCCAGTTAGTTTTACACTTGTAATTAGATGGCCTCGGCCCAGTTTGTAATTATAAATCAGATAGCCCCAGTCGGCATCTGACAGATTCCACTTAGCCTGTAACTTACCCCTTTTTGGTATCAGAGCCAAGTTTGGCCGATCAGATTGTAAGTTACTTTTATCAGATAATCAAGTTGGCCAGTTATACCACCTCAATTTATCAAAGTTATTTTCAGTATTTGCATACATTAATTTAATGGCATTATTTTCTCACTATATTCCTGTTCTTCGTTTCTGTTTTGTGATCTTCTTCTCTCACTTACCTGTTGATTCAGTTATTTCTCTCCTATTTATTCCTTCATTCTGTGTTATCTGTTCAGGCTAACTCAGTTATTTCCCAATTATCTTCTTCTTCTTATCTCTGTGTTTAGCCCCAAAATCTGTTGCAGGTGACTGTTTGAGATGTATAAGACCTACCAATGTTGTCCTATGGCCCAGTTATACCTTAGTATCCTTGGTTCGCCGTTTAGCCGTATTGAGGCGTTGAGGCGTTTTAGGAGAAAGAGGCAGTTGGAGGCTGTACTGTGCATTGTAAAGGCACCTTGTCTCAGTGTGAATACCCTGTTGTCAGATCTAAGGTTAGATCCAGTTGTTTGGAGATAAAGATAATTAGGTTTTAATTGTGTTATTCTACCAGGTAGCCAAGATGATGAGCAAATTGTTTAGAAGTAACTCAACCTCCAGTTTAGCCAGTAGAACCACATCACTCCTAGAAATTCCACAAGAGTCTGGAATTATTCATAGTGAAGAGTATGAGTTGTCTGATGTTGACCTTAAGTTAGGAGATTGGAACCTCCCTAAGGTACCCACAAAAGAATTATATAAGTCTTCATGGAACTTGAAAGCCTTCAAGACAGATTACCATGTTAGGACCATAGAACAAGTTTATGGAATAAACAAGGAGTACGAGACATGCTACTTGTTCAGCCCAGCCCAGATAAAAGACCACATAAAGAAAGGACACCATTTCCTCCACATAGGGTTAGTCCAAGTTGGTGTCAAAGCCCTCATTAGACCAGGCCTAAACAATTCAATCTTTTTAGCCCTTAGAGATACTTGTCATATAAGGTTCAAGGATAGCCTCCTAGGAACCATCCAGACCAGCTTAAGCAACGGACCAATCCATTTCGAATGTTTCCCAAACTTTACACTTCACCTCCATGACCCGCATATCATAAAGGCACTCACCTTGAATATCAAGACCCATAAAACCCTCATGGTGCAGGGAGCAAGCTAGATAGCACTTATATACAGGGTGTATTATAAGTGTATCAAGACAAACATGAATGTTGGAGCTTTGGATAAAAAGAAGATGAGAGAAACACTTCTGATCCAAACCAATGTTCAAGCAAAAATTCAGATACCCGAAACCCTGAAATGGGTCGATATTGATTTTCCTCCTAGTTGGACTATAGAAAATGAGAATTTCCCTCTACAGATCCAAACCCTAGACCAAAATCCAGACTTAGACTTTGTCCAGCAACTAGCAGATGGTACTGTTAGACTTAGCTTTGACAACTCTAGGTTTAGATCACTGCTAGATGACTATAGGCCTAGATCTCCAATAGATCTCAGCCGATCTCCTCTACCTTATAAGCAGCCACCTAATCTCTTACGAGATAGACCTACATCCCAAGCCAGCTCCTCTAGACCCCTTGTACCATTCCCAAGTTCTAGAAGAGACCTAAGTGCAGATTTCCAAGGAGTAAAAAATAGATCTCAGGTTAGTACACCTTGTTATACAGCCAGACAAGACTCAGTTGTTGACCAAGATGATGACAACAGTCAGAAGGTAGGATCACCTTCAGGAACTGATATGGAAGACCCATATCAAGATGACAATATTAAGAATTATTATCTTAAGGTTTTAAAAAAAGATTTCAAACCAAATATGGATTACTTAGGCAAAGAATTTGATCTAGAAAAGAACCTAGACAAAAGAACAGCCTATTAAGCCAACCATACCAGAGAACAAAAGCTTGAAGTTTACAATGCTTGGCAAGAATTCATGAAAGAGATACAAGACAATATCCCTTTATTTGAATACATTGAAAATCATTTTGTGTGGCACATAAAAACTTGTGTGCTCTCAAAAACTAATTGGATCAAGGAAGACACTAAAGAAGTTGTCAAATCTACACATCCACCCTCAGCAGCCATAACCGTCAAATACAAAAACCAGGATGTTACTGCCACACCTTTTAGGCTCCCTTCAGGAGAAGAAAGACTTGTCAAAAAGGTCATTAAGAAAAATAACTACACCAACCAGAGTTTAAATGTTATTGGAAAACAACTAGATAGGGTTGAAAACAAGATAGAAAACAAGGTCATCCTCCAGCCAGGAAGCCCTAGCAAACCTATCATAGAAAAACCTCTAGTTAAACTTCCTACATCAAGGCAATCTAGTATCAAACCAAAGGATGTCACTACCTTAGAAATTGTTACACAAAAGCTTGAGGAATTACAGAAACTAGTAAAGAAGGAACCAGCCACCCCTTCGCCTAGCAAAGGCCTCCAGCTTACCATTTTAGATGTCCACCCTGCTTCTAGTAGTTCTAGTAGAGCCTCCTTAGATAATGAAAGAGAGATAGAACACATAGAAGACCAGTTCCAAGATCTAGAGGTAAAAAGGCTTTATCAACCACCTTCAACTAGTTTGACCAAAAATTAGTATCCTAGGCCTACACCCCCAGACCTCTTGTACGAGGAAAGGAATATTAGTAATCAATTCTCAGTCACTTCAGGAAAACTTTATGAATGGAACATAGATGGTCTTTTAGAACAAGAAATTCTGAATAAGATCCAACACATTGCGATGGTCGCTAACAATTACCTTAATGAAGGGAAAACTCACTCTGAGGTTATTGACCTCATGGTCTTAGGCTTCACAGGAAAATTGCTCCAATGGTGGAATAACTACCTCACTAAAGAATCTAGAGAAGACATTAGAAATGCCGTCCAAAAAAATAAGGAAGGTCTCCCCATTTTTGAGGACCCCCTAAGAAGAGGAATTCCTGATGGAGTTAATACCTTAATTTATACCATCAAAATCACTTCATAGGAAAACCTAGCAACATCACATCTAGGATTTACGATCAACTGAGCAACCTTAGGTGTAGAACTCTAGGAGATTATAGGTGGTACGAAGATGTTTTTATCACCAGAGTCATGAATAGCAGTGATTGCAACTCCCTATTTTGGAAAGAAAAGTTTATTAATGGTTTACCCATGTTATTTGGTGAGAAAGTGAAAGAAACACTTTGCAACTCACTAGGAGAAATTGATTATGACAATCTAACCTATGGAGATATCTCTAGCATCATCAGAAGTGTAGGAATGAAAATGTGCAGAGATTTCAGAATACAAAGCCAAGCTAACAAAAACAAAGCCAAGTATGAAGTAAGAACCTTCTGTACTCAATACGGCTTACCCCCACTTGCCCTTTCCAAAAAGAAATCCAAGGGGAAAGAGTCCCCTGAGAAACCATATAGGAAAAGGACTGCTACCAAGTATTACAGAAAAAAGGAATACAACAATCCCAAAGATGGTGATTACTACAAAAAGGGTAAACCCTCTAGATCAAAATCCACAGGCAGATATAAGAAACCCTCTAAAGCATCAGGAAAGTGCTTTAATTGTGGGAAAAAGAGACAATTTAGGCATGAGTGTAAGGTTGAAGCAAAAGCACTCATAAACACCCTTATCAATGACCAAACCAGTAAAGATAAGATCTTCAAACTTCTAGAACTTGACCATATAGAATATGTATCAACCAGTAGTTCTAGTGACCATGAGGTTTATCAACCATCATCTTCTGAACCATCCAGAAACTATAGCTCTTCTAGTGAACCTATAATTAATTTAGCTTGTAAAGACAATTGCTGCAGAAATAAGAGTCTTAGCACTCTCAGCAAAAAAGAAGAATCTATTCTCAATCTCATAGAACAAATTGAGGATCCAGTTATCAAAGCCCAAAAGCTTGTCCAGTTCAACAAGTTTAGAACCCAGCATAAGACTAAGGATAGAACCCTTAGCCAAGATCTAGACATATCTAAAGTTCAAGGAGGAATCCTTATCAATCCTAAATACCATGGAACTAGTCCATGGTATTTAACCATTATTCCCTCCAAAAACAATCAGGCAAAGAATCATGTGTCTATTCCCCACCCAGTAAACAATTCCCACAAAGTGTGCATATTGCATAAAAATATTTCCTGCATTGCATCCCCTGATTTAAAGAAAAATGTTTTTTCAAACATATGTGTAACAAGAAAATATCTTGCTTGTTCAGAGAACCCAAAACAAGAAACCCAGCAAAAAATCCCAAACCCTACTAGTCAGTGGAAGATGGCAAAAAACAGGGATAAAAGAAAAGCTCCTATCCAGGACTATCCCCAGATCACAAGGTTCATAGAACAACCTTTTGAAATGCATGAAGGCGCTTCTTCAAACCCTGAAGCAGTATCCTTTAAGGAATATGCCACAGTGGCACATTCCAGTGGAAATATAGTTATATCCCTTTAGGAAACTCCCACAACAATACCTTCCAGTGGGAACATAGTAAATGATGTATTGAGGTATACCTTACAAGAAAATTTAGT
The DNA here is from genome assembly GCA_033629205.1 of Lithocarpus polystachyus. Lineage (NCBI taxonomy): Eukaryota > Viridiplantae > Streptophyta > Magnoliopsida > Fagales > Fagaceae > Lithocarpus > Lithocarpus polystachyus. The sequence continues at coordinate 8,125,460 of CM066168.1, read as the reverse complement.
CAAAGATTCTTATGATATAAACTCAAATTTCCCATATCCTACTATAGCAATCCTTGATCTCCTATGAGGAAAATCAATATCGTCCCATTTCAGGGTTTTGGGTATCTGAATTTTTGCTTGAACATTGATTTGGATCAGAAGTGTTTCTCCCATCTTCTTTTTATCCAAAGGTCCAACATTCATGTTTGTCTTGATACACTTATAATACACCCTATATATAAGTACTATCTGGCTGGCTCCCTGCACCATGAGGGTTCCATGGGTCTTGATATTCAAGGTGAGTGCCTTCATGATATGCGGGTCATGGAGGTGAAGTGTAAAGTTTAGGAAACAGTCGAAATGGACTGGTCTGTTGCTTAAGCTGGCCTGGATGGTTCTTAGGAGGCTATCCTTGAACCTTGTATGACAGGTATCTCTAAGGACTAACAGGATTGAATTGTTTAGGCCTGGTCTAATGAGAGCTTTGACACCAACTTGGACTAACCCTATGTGGAGGAAATGGTGTCCTTTCTTTATGTGGTCTTTTATCTGGGCTGGGCTAAACAAGTAGCACGTCTTGTACTTCTTGTTTATTCCATAAACTTGTTCTATGGTCTTAACATGGTAATCTGTCTTGAAGGCTTTCAAGTTCCATGAAGACTTATAGAATTCTTTTGTGGGTACCTTAGGGAGGTTCCAATCTCCTAACTTAAGGTCAACATCAGACAACTCATACTATTCACTATGAATAATTCCAGACTCTTGTGGAATTTCTGGGAGTGATGTGGTTCTGTTCGCTAAACTGGAGGTTGAGTTACTTCTAAACAATTTACTCATCATCTTGGCTACCTGGTAGAATAACACAATTAAAACCTAATTATCTTTATCTCCAAACAACTGGATCTAACCTTAAATCTGACAATAGGGTATTCACACTAAGACAAGGTGCCTTCACAATGCACTGTACAGCCTCCAACTACCTCTTTCTCCTAAAATGCCTAAACGCCTCAACGCCTCACTCTGGCTAAACGGCTAAACGGCGAACCAAGGATACTAAGGTCTAACTGGGCCATAGGACATAAAGGAAAAACAAAATCACATATTTAGTCATGTTTTTAACCAAGATGGGTGAAAGAAATTTAACTAAACTAATTTCAGGTGGGTAAAGTGTCAAATTTCAAATCACAATTAGGCAATTTAAATTTTGGTCAAACCACAGATGAGTAAGTTGTAATTTACCCATGTTTTTATTTTGACTTATGGATGGTTAGGACACCTAATTTGTAAAAATATTGTGAGATTCGATTGCCTACATTAAGGAAATATAACAAGGATATGGTGTTTATTATTATTATTATTATTATTATTATTATTATTATTATTATTATTATTATTATTATTATTATTATTATTATTATTATTTCGGCATCAATACTCTTCTTGTTAAACATCCAAATATGATTTTTTTTTAGAAATAAACACACACAAAAAGGAAAGGAAAAGAGGTTTTAACACAATCCAAACAATACACATTATTAAATCAAAATAAATATCCCAAAAAATACATTTTAAAAATTTACCATTTTTTTTATAATACTTAATTAAACATTATATACAAATTCTCATAAATTCATTCCCCATCAAAGAAAAATTGTTAACTGTAATGGATTCAATCGCTATAGCTAACAAAACGGGCTGGTCAGATTTGGTTTTAGTGAACATTAGATGATTCGAAAATCCAATATGCCTGATCTAACCTCATGGATGCAATTAACTATGGATATTTTTTAGGATCATGATGCCTCTACCAAGGTTAGACCCTTTTATAAGTACTAGTGTTATAAGTCTTGTCTTCATACATTCTCCTTCTCCATCCCCTATGTCTTCTGTGTATATTATCTAAAAAAAAAAAAAAAAGTCACCATCGAAGGATACCGATACTAAAAATTGTTTTTTATTTTATTTTATTAATGAGACTTAATTAACTCTATACAACGGAAGGCACCGGTGGAATCAATCACAGACACAGTCGCAAAGGAGTAGAAATCAAATAATATAGCTCTAGTAATTAACGACAAAAAGATGGGCCTAAACTTAGAATCGGTTTAGCACAAAGTTTAACAAATACAAATTAGCCAGATACAACTTTTCCCCCACAACATTTACCCTTACGAGTTATGACACTTATTCAATGCCCCCGCCATTTTTGTAACAATTGAGTTATCATCATCTTTTGCTAGTCACCATGAATTTACGCTTTGTCCTCATTTTTGAACACGTGAGATGTGTACAGTAGACTCATACAATGACTCTACCATTAACTTAGGGTCTGTTTGGTTATGTTATTTAAACAATAGTTTTCGTTGTTTAAACAACACAACACGTATTTTCATAGCACTTTTTTACCCACACGTATTTTCACAACACTTAAACAGCGTTATTAGAATAACATTACCAAACAAACCCTAACTTCTTCGATACTCTCCAAGAAGTTTCTTTGGAAATTTCCAATATCAGTGCTTATACAGTATACACCTAGCGAAAAAGCAATATGAAAAGAACTTTGTTATTTTTAAGAAGAAAATATGAAAAGCAGTTTATAGTAGCTAATAAAAATAAAATAATAAGAAAGAGAAATTTTGCACTACAACTTTCTGCACCACTTTTGAAAAAGCGTCAATAAAAGGAGCACGATGAAGCTTTGATAAAAACTACGCAAATTCTCTCCTCATTCTTCTCTCTTTTCACCTTTGCATTCTTCTTTTCTTCTAAGGATGGGTTTGTGTGTGGAAAAAATGTGGGTGCTGGGTAACCGTTCTGATATAGTTCCCATTGTTTGAGTTTTATTTTGCTTTTTACAAACCAAAAATTGAGTTCAAGTTTGGGTTCCAAACAAGAATTTGAGTGATAAAAAAAAAGGGGGGAATTATGAATTGAGTTAAGAATTGTAAGTTGTGAGTTATGAAAATGAGAACTAAGTTATGAAAATCGAGACATGGATGTGTTGAGAACTAAACACCGTATAAACTTCCAAATCTTTGACCACACTTGCATATTCCCCATTTGAGCTCTAAATTAAACTTTCTTTTATTGCAATGATCCTAGCCACATAATAATTAGATCTAACTGTGTAGAACCCATTCTTGGAATGTGACCAAACATAGCATCATTTGTCTGATAACAAGTTAGAAGAATACGTAAAATTGCCTCAACATCCCCACTATCAAAGTATAGAGACTTAAAAAGACTTTTTTTTTTTTTTTTTTTTTTTAACTACGGCCCACAAGTGTGGCATCCATCATATCAACAATGAGCAGTGGTAAAGATAAAAACTTTAAGACTTAAAGAGCTATGATAGCTATCTTAATTTTATATTTTTAGTAATACTTGCAAATTATGTCTTATTCACAATTAAAAATAGATTCTTATAAAATAAAATAAAAAAAACTGTTAAAAATAAAGAGAGGATAATAAAATATATTCTCCATTAAATTTAAAAAAGATATTTTAAATTTTAAAGTTTTAATAGTTTGCAATGCAAAGTGCAAAGAAATTATAATGTAGACTTTTAGAGTGAATTAATTGAATTTAAGTAATTTTTTTGAGTGAATTTAAGTAATTAATACATAAAACTAACAATATTTATGTTTTTGTTTTTTTGAGCTGACATTATTGATTATATTAGTCATGCAAAGACGCTTTCGTATTACTAATACTAGGTGCATGCACAATATATATATATATATATATATATATGTATATGAGTAGCTGGAACTATGCAAATGCACTTTTAATGTAAGACAGAGAAATTAAAAGGTTTAAAATTATTAATTTGTTCTAATGTTGAAATTAAAAATAAATTTTTTTAATTTTAAATCTCAGTTCTTAAAAGACAGTTGCTTGATTTTTCTTACTTCACTTAAATAATTAAAAATTTTTGATAAATATTTAAACAAACACTTAACTTGGGACAAAAAGCCAAGGTAAAAAGAACTTTATAGCTGGCAAAAAATAGCAATATAAACCGGACTTCTTTGGTTAATAGGAAGTTATAGCCTGCCTTCCTCGCTGTAGTGCTTGAATTTTTAGTATTTTTGTTATGAGTTTGTTTAGATATGGTTTATTTTGTTAAAATTAAAAATTTATTGTTAAAAATACTGTAAATAAAAGTAAATTAATAAAACTTAAAATAATATTAAAATAATACTAAAAAATACAATAAAACTTATATATAATAGTAAAAATAAACTAAATAATAAAATATTTTTAATTTTTCTTTTGTTACACGCTATAGAGAAAAAAGCTATGCACACCCCCGGTGAAAAAGCAATATGAAAAGATTTTTTTTTTTTTTCTTAAAGAAGAAAATATTAAAAGAAGTTTTTGGTAGCCGTTAAAATAAGCGTAAAAACACAGGAGCAACTTTCGCTCCTCCTAGGAAGTGGAATTACTCAGAAATGAGAAAACATATAATAGTAATAAAAAAGAGCTGTGGAAGTTTCTTGTAATTTTTCCTAAATGGAGCGCTGAAATTTCAGTCCTCTTTCGTTACTTCCAAAATTCTAGCTCTCCTCAGTCTTTTCTCTCTCTTCATTTGCAAATTTCAGATTGGATTTCTACTCACTCCGATTCGACGCATTTTCAACACAACGCAAGTGATCGGGTTGGGATCAAGTCATTTCTTCTTCCCTAATTGCAGATCCACCTGTTCTAGCCCCAATCTCAGGTGCGTCTCCTTCATTCTCTCGGACTCATCTATTGTTAAAATTGTGGAGTTTGATGTGTTGTTACAGTCTTTTTTGGCTCTGATTTTCAGACTACATTATTTTAGTTTTTTGGGTTTATGATGTTTGTGCTGAGTTTATGATATGAGATCAGACCTTCATATATCAGCACCAAGCCTTTAAAACTGAGATCTTTTGGCTTTATTTTCTGGGTTTATTTTATCAGATCAAAGCTTGATTTTTTTCACCTTTGCATTCTTCTTTTATCTTCAGGTTGGGTTTGTGTGTAGAAGAAACGTGGGTAGCCGTTCTGACATAGGCCCCACTGCTTTTTACAAACCAAATATGAGTTCAAGTTTGGGTTCCAAACAGGAATTTGAAAATTGAGAACTAAATTACGAAAATTGAGATATGGGTGTGTTCAGAATCAAACACTGTAAAACTTTCAAATCTTTGAGACTTTGACCACACTTGCTTATGCCCCATTTGAGCTCTAAATTTAATTTTCTTTTATTGCGGTGATCTTAGCCACATAATAACTAGATTTGACTGTATAAAACTCATGGTTGGAATGTGACCAAAACATGGCATCATCTGTCTGATAACAAGTTAGGGGAACACGTAAAAATAAAGGTAGTGAATCTCGTACTGTACTGGCCAGTATGACTGGTAATTTCCCTACCGGCACCTACTCCGATACGCCTGTGTTCTGTGTCAGATTAAATACCGGTCTTATCGGGTTGATCCGGTCATACCGGACCAAATACCGGATTCCGGCCGATAAATGCATACCGGACCGAAACAAAAAAAAGTTAGCTGTTAGATCTAAAAGTCGCTCTCCCTCCTCTCAAACTTACTGGATTAGCGTCAATCAAGTCGCCTACGCAGTAAACATGCTTCTTTGTCACCCTCACCTTGTTGATCTATTTCCCTTCTTCGTCGTCGTCTTTTTCTTATTCATTTGGTCTGCTCCTCTGTTTTATTTTCTTCTTTATTTTTGTTTTATATGGGTCTTAGTTTATGTGCTGCTTTGCCATGTGAGTGTGTGACTAGCGTGAGTCCGATTCTACTGACCCCTCATGTGATGGGTAATTTTTTTTTTTTTTTTGAATTGAAGTGAACGGTAAAATGCTTTCTTGGAACTACAAGAAATTGTACAAATAGGCCAATAGCTGTCCGCCACTCTTGTTTCATGGGAAATTGTTTATCATTTAATATCAATATTGTAGGCTTGTGCTCTCAAAGTTTTATCGGGTTGTCAAATAAAATATTGGGCTTGGATAGAGGTTTAAAAAAGCTTGGACATGGGCTAGTAGCATAAACAAAATAAATGGGAATTTAAGTTCTAATTAAATACATTAAGTTATGTTTAAAGATTAATAAGCTCTAATTATTTATATAAATTCATATATATATAAATTGTGGTAAATCTGAAACGGTACACCGATATTGACCGGTACTGAAATATATCGTTCTACTTGTCAAACCGGTACAGTCTCTAGTACGAAATTAACTCTCTCTCAATATCCCCAATATCAATGTTTTAAGACTTTAGACCAAAGAGTTGTAATAGCTATCTTAATTTCATGTTTTCAACAATGCTTGCAAATTGTGTCTGATTCACAATTAAAAATGATTCTCATAAATAAAATAAAAAAATAGTTAAAAATAAAGTGAGGCTAGAAAAACAATCTTCATTAAATTTAAGACGATAGTTTAAATTTTAAAGTTTTAATAGTTTGCAATGCAAAGTGCAAAGAATTTTTAGTTTAGACTTTTAGGGTGGATTTAAGTAATTAATACATAAAACTAACAATATTTATGTTTTTTGTTTTTTTTGAGCTGACATTATATATTATTTTAGTCATGCAAAGACGCCGTCATATAACTAATACTAGGCATATGCACAGTATATATGAGCACCTGAACTATGCAACTGCACTTTTTAAATGTAAGAGAGCAAGGTTAAAGGCTTAAAATTATTCATTTGTTCTAATGTTAAAATTGAAAATAATTTTTTTTTTTAAGTTTAAAAATCTCAGTTCTTAAAAGACAATTGTATGCTTTTTTTTTTTTTTACTTTACTTTAATAATGAATTTTTTAATAATTATATAAACAAACTATTAACTTGGAAGCAACGTAAAAAGCAATGTAAAACAAAGTTTTGAATTCTGTCTCGGATGTTTTCTCGGATTGGCCATAGGAGTAGAATATTTTGGTGTCGAGCGTGTTGGTGTGCCGTTCCGGAATTACGTGCTGAATATGTATATATTATTATACATAAATTATTTAAATTACTTAATTTAGGAGTATAAAAATAAATTCCTTATACAGTGATATAATTATGAGATTGGTGATTAAAAAAATTCAAACTTTACTATGAGATTGTTTATTTAAAAATAATCAAATAAAGAAGATTCTACTTGTTGTAGATTCTCTCTCAAAAAAAAAAAAAAAAAAAAAAAACTTGTCGTAGATGGGGTAAAGTAAACTATGAACGTTCCTAGAAGGCTCCTTACTCCATTTCTTTAAATTATTTTTTGTACTTTTCAATTTTTCAGATATTACTTTTTCTCCTTCTCATCTCTTTACCTTCTTCACTGACCTGACCAGTCCTTTTTCTTCCCTCTCTCACTTTCTTCCATTCTCACTGTACCCTCTCGGCCTCTCAGGATCTACTCATCGTTTAGTTTTTTGATTTCTCTCAGGAGCACTGAAATTTCTAGGAAGTGGAAGTACTCTCAGAAAAATATAATAAAAAAGAGCAGTGGAAGTTTCTTGTAATATTTCCTAAAAGGAGCACTGAGCAGTGGAAGTTTCTTGTAATATTTCCTAAAAGGAGCACTGAAATTTCATCACTTCCAAATTTCTAGGTCCTCTCCTCAGTCTTCTCTCTCTCTTCATTTGCAAATTTCAGATTGGGTTCGACGCATTTTCAAAACAACGCAAGTCAGGTGGGGGATCAAGTAATTTCTTCTTCCCTAATTCATTTTCTTTTTAATCTTTCTTCGGTTCTAAATTTCTAATTGATTATTATTTGTTTTTTGGTTTTTTTAAATTTTGCATGCAGATCTATTTTCTAATGGCTTTAGTGGACATGAAAACGGACTCGTCATCTTTCCCAAGTTCTTCTTCTGCTGCTGCTGCTGCCCGATGGCAATATGAGGTCTTTCTCAGTTTCAGAGGCGAGGACACCCGCTACAATTTTGTGGGTCATCTTTATGAAGCTTTGATACGAAAAGGCATTCACACTTTTAAAGACGATAAAAACCTTGACAGAGGAAAACCCATCTCACCAGAGCTGCTGAAAGCAATAGAGGAGTCGAGATTTGCTATCGTCATTATCTCAAAAAACTACGCATCTTCAGCTTGGTGCTTAGATGAACTTGAACACATCATTCACTGCAAGAAAGAGATGGGAATGACAGTTCTGCCTGTTTTTCACTATGTGGATCCATCTGATGTGCGAAAACAAATGGGACCTTTTGAGCAGGCATTTATTGATCATGAAGTAAAGGAGAACAAAGAGAGGGTGGAGAAATGGAGAGTTGCTTTGAAAGAAGTGGGCAATCTAGCTGGATTTCATTTAAAGAATACTTGGTAATTAAACTTGACTAATTATTTATTTATTTTAATTATATTCAGATGACCCACTTCATATATATAACTTTATTTGGAACCTTAAGCAGATCTACATACATGTTTCATTCTGCTTCTTTCAATTTTTTTCCTGAGTGGATCGCTTTACATATTTTTGTTTCACTCAACCCAGTTGAACATCATATATATTATATATATATATTTTTTGCGTGAACTCTTGGTGGTTCAAACTCAATGCATATTGTACCTTTTTGGTTGCAGGTATGAGACAGAAGACATCAAAGACATCATGGGATGGATATCACTTCACTTGAAATATGATGCATTCTCTTACATTACTAGGGACTTGGTAGGAATATACTCTCGAATGGTGGAATTGGAGTCGTTTTTAGCTATAGGGTCAAACGATGTTCGCTTTATAGGGGTTTGGGGAATGGGTGGAATGGGTAAGACAACTCTTGCTAGAGTTGTTTACCACATGGTTTCTAAAGAATTTGAAGCTTATAGCTTTATTGAGGATGTTAGGGAAAATTCTGAAAAACATGGTTTAGTTGGACTGCAGCAGAAACTTATTTCTAATATTTTGGAGGAAACAGATTTGAAAATTAGAGATAAGGATGATGGAGTTCTCAAGATCAGGAATAAGTTATGTCGTAGAAGGATTCTTCTTGTTCTTGATGACGTAGATAAATTGGACCAGTTAAAAAAGTTAGCTGGGGAGCATGATTGGTTTGGTCCGGGTAGTAGAATTATCATAACAACAAGAGATGTGCATGTGTTGGAAACACATGGAGTTGATAAAATATATGAAGTTAAAGGATTGTATGATAAAGATGGTTTTCAACTTTTTTGCTCCAAAGCTTTTAAAAAAGAGCATGTCCCAAAAGATTATTTAGTGATGTCGGAAGAATTTGTAAAATATGCTGCTGGTCTGCCTTTAGCTCTTGAGGTTTTGGGTTCCTTCTTGTTTGGGAAAAGTACCAATGAATGGAAAAGTGCGTTAAAGAGGTTGAAAAAATATCCTAATACAGAAATTCTCGATGTACTTAAAATAAGTTATGATGGACTCCAAAACTTTGAGAAGGAAATATTCCTGTATATTGCATGCTTCTTTAATCACAAGGGGAAGGATCATGCAGTAGATGTACTGGATAGTCTTGGCCTTTATGCTGATATTGGATTGAAGGAACTCATTAATAAATCTCTCTTGAAAATTGATGATGGCAATATTTTTCAAGTTGGCAATGTATTGTGGATGCATGATTTACTTGAAGAAATGGGTAAGAACATAGTTTGTCAAGAGTGGCCTAATGATTGTGGGAAGCGTAGTAGACTGTGGCATTATGAGGACATTGAAAACGTGTTGAAAAATAATAAGGTAAGAGGTTATTTAGAGAATTTGAGCCCATTCCCTATCTTCTTGTTCAACAAATTTGATATTTAAATATTTATGCTAATAAGATATTTCACAATTCACCAATTCCTTCTTGATTATCAGGGAACAAAAGCTGTTCAAGCCATGGATATTTGGCGTGATTATGATGATGATGAAGAGACATGTTGGAGCCCTGAGGCCATTTCGCAGATGTACAATCTTAAATTTCTCAGAATTGATGGTATTTTCCGTGACCTTCAACATCTTCCAAATTCTTTAAGAGTTCTTGATTGGATGGGTTATCCTTCAAATTCTCTACCATCAACTGTCCAGCTAGATGGGCTTGTTATGCTTCGTTTGCCACAAAGCAGAATTGAACAACTTTGGATAGGAATAAAGGTAATTGTGTTATTAAGTATCCTCACAACTTTGCATTTAAATTTCAATGAATCGGACACTAGGAAACTCATCAACTTGACTTCTTTTTTAACTTTTTTTTTTTCCCTTAAAACAGAATTTTGACAAGTTGAAGTTCATCGACCTGTCAGGATCGAGCCTGATTATATCCCCAGACTTCACTGGAATCCCAAATCTTAAGAAATTAACTCTTTCATATTGTCAAAATTTACGTGAGCTTCACCCATCCATTGGAATTCTTAAAAAGCTTGTTCTTCTTAATCTAGAAGGTTGTTACGAACTAAGTTGTCTTCCAATTAAGTTTGAAATGGATTCCCTCATGACTCTAGTGCTTCGACATTGCTCAATACTCGAGAAAATTCCAGAATTTATGGGAAACATGGAATGCTTACAAAGTCTTAATTTGGATTTCACTGCTATTATGGAACTACCTTCATCAATTGGAGGCTTGATTGGCCTGACTTCATTGAATCTTAGGAGTTGCAAAAATCTTGTGTGTCTTCCTAGCACCATTTGTAGTTTGAAATCGCTTAAATCTTTGGATCTTTTTGGGTGCTTAAGTCTTGACAACTTGCCGAAGAACCTAGGGAATCTCAAAGCTCTCAAGGAGCTTGATTTAAGTGAAACAGCTATAAAAGAGTTTCCTTCATCAATTGACGGTTTGACAAGCCTTACTTCATTGACTCTCAAATGTTGTATGAATCTTGTGCGTCTTCCTAGCACCATTTGTAATTTGAAATCGCTTGAACGTCTTGATCTCTTTGGGTGCTCAAATTTTGACAACTTTCCAAACAACTTAGGGAATCTCAAAGCTCTCAAGGAGCTTGATTTAAGTAAAACAGCTATAAAAGGGTTTCCTTCATCAATTGACGGTTTGACAAGCCTTACTTCATTGACTCTCAAATGTTGTATGAATCTTGTGTGTCTTCCTAGCACCATTTGTAGTTTGAAATTGCTTAAATCTTTGGATCTTTCTGGGTGCTCAAATCTTGACAACTTGCCAAACAACTTAGGGAATCTCAAAGCTCTCAAGGAGCTTGATTTAAGTGAAACAGCTATAAAAGAGTTGCCTTCATCAATTGAAGGCCTGACAAGCCTTACTTCATTGACTCTATTTTACTGCAATAAACTTGTGTGTCTTCCTAACACCACTTGTGGTTTTAAGTTCCATGGTGCTCTTGATCTTTCTACATGCTCAAGATTTAAAAACTTGCCAGAGAACTCAAGGATAATAGAAGATCTAGAGATGCTACATTTGAGTGGAACAGCTATAGAAGAGTTGCCTTCATCAATTGAACGATTGAAAATCCTTACTTTATTAACTCTCAAAGATTGTAAAAATCTTGTGTGTCTTCCTAGCACCATTTGTAGTTTGAAATCGCTTAAATCTTTGGATCTTTCTGGGTGCTCAAATCTTGACAACTTGCCGAAGAACCTAGGGAATCTCAAAGCTCTCAAGGAGCTTGATTTAAGTGAAACAGCTATAAAAGAGTTGCCTTCATCAATTGAAGGCTTGACAAGCCTTACTTCATTGACTCTATTTTACTGCAATAAACTTGTGTGTCTTCCTAACACCACTTGTGGTTTTAAGTTCCATGGTGCTCTTGATCTTTCTAGATGCTCAAGATTTAAAAACTTGCCAGAGAACCCAAGGATAATAGAAGATCTAGAGATACTACATTTGAGTGGAACAGCTATAGAAGAGTTTCCTTCATCAATTGAACGATTGAAAATCCTTACTTTATTAACTCTCAAAGATTGTAAAAATCTTGTGTGTCTTCCTAGCACCATTTGTAGTTTGAAATCGCTTAAATCTTTGGATCTTTCTGGGTGCTCAAATCTTGACAACTTGCCGAAGAACCTAGGGAATCTCAAATCTCTCAAGGAGCTTGATTTAAGTAAAACAGCTATAAAAGGGTTTCCTTCATCAATTGACGGTTTGACAAGCCTTACTTCATTGACTCTCAAATGTTGTATGAATCTTGTGTGTCTTCCTAGCACCGTTTGTAGTTTGAAATTGCTTAAATCTTTGGATCTTTCTGGGTGCTCAAATCTTGACAACTTGCCGAAGAACCTAGGGAATCTTGAAGCTCTCAAGGAGCTTGATTTAAGTAAAACAGCTATAAAAGAGTTTCCTTCATCAATTGACGGTTTGACAAGCCTTACTTCATTGACTCTCAAATGTTGTATGAATCTTGTGTGTCTTCCTAGCACCATTTGTAATTTGAAATCGCTTGAACGTCTTGATCTCTTTGGGTGCTCAAATTTTGACAACTTTCCAAACAACTTAGGGAATCTCAAAGCTCTCAAGGAGCTTGATTTAAGTGAAACAGCTATAAAAGAGTTGCCTTCATCAATTGAAGGCCTGACAAGCCTTACTTCATTGACTCTATTTTACTGCAATAAACTTGTGTGTCTTCCTAACACCACTTGTGGTTTTAAGTTCCATGGTGCTCTTGATCTTTCTTCATGCTCAAGATTTAAAAACTTGCTAGAGAACACATGGATAATCGAAGGTCTAGAACAGCTTGATTTGAGTAGAACAGCTATAGAAGGGTTGCCTTCATCAATTGAACATTTGACTAACCTTACTCTATTGACTTTAAGATATTGCACGAATCTTGTGCGCCTTTCTAGCACCATTTGTAGTTTGAAGTTGCTTAATTCTCTTGATCTTTTTGGATGCTTAAAATTTGACAACTTGCCAGAGAACATAGGAAATATGGAAGGTTTGAAGGTGCTTAATTTGTGTTGGACAGCCATAAAAGTGATTCCTTCTTCCATTGTTCTCCTTAAAAATCTCAAACAGCTTCATATTCGTGGATGGAAGTTATCTGAATTTTATTCCCAGCCAGAAAGTTCTGAGTGGTTTACATCATTTTTCTTGCCAACAAGTCCTCCGACAAGAAGAATATCATTGCCTTCATATACATATTCTTCCCTGCAAACAAGTCCGGCTCCGGTGGGCTTATCATTGCCTTCCTTATCAGGTCTACAATCTTTAACAGATTTGTATCTTAGTCACTGCAATCTTTCGTCAATTCCCAATGACATTGGCTGCTTGTCCTCTTTAAAATACTTGGATCTAAGTGGAAATAATTTTGTTTCCCTTCCGGAAAGCATGTCTCAACTCTCTAATCTTCAAACTCTCTATTTGGAGGGTTGCAAGAGACTTCAATCATTGGAAAATTTTCCATCAACTATTGATTCCATAATTGCAGACGATTGTATCTCTCTGGAGAGATTGCCAGAACTGCAATTTTATCGTTTTAGGTCAGATCACACCTATTTGCAATTCTTGTTTTTCAACTGCTTCAAATTGGTTGACAATATCAATAGCATACTTCAGGGCGTTAATAACATGCTTCAGGTCTGTCTGTCTCTCCCTCTCTCTCTGTCTCTCTCTGTCTCTCTCTCTCTCTCTCCAAGTTCTGAACGTTATGCTTTGTATATTTCAGGGACAAAGCGGTACACTACCAAAGAAGTTAAAAATTATTATTCCTGGAAGTGAAATTCCGAAATATTTTAACCAGAAATGTACGGGTCATGAATTGAAGGTACAAATGCCTTCCAATAGGTCTAATGCGCCGATTGGAATTGCATTTTGTGTTGTTTTTGTACCATACAAGTTTTGTGAATGGCCTTGTGATTGGGAACTTTCATTCATAATTGACGGATTTCCGAATGGGGAAGAAATTTCTGGTTCTAGGAAAGAATATGGTACGATTGAATCACATCACCTTTGGCTGACCTATTATTCCTATCAGAACGGATTTCATCCACGTACGATTAGAGCATCTTCCTGGAACTTGGAGGTGGAGAAAATTGGGGTCCGATTCATATACCGGCAAGACATTGAAAATCCTAGTAAAACTATGGCACAGTGCATCAACAACAGCAGCATTGTAATCCATCATGATATTGATGATCCAATTGCAGAAGGTAGCAGAAATAAGCAAAGCTGTGATGAGGATGATGATGGGGCAGGACCTAGTGGAGAATGCAGCTCTATTGTGGAACCACCGCCAAAGAGGATTCAAAGGCTTGGAGGATTTGTAGCTGATTCTGAGGATTCTAGTCAAACGGAATTTTTCGACTTCTTTGCGAGTAAGTCTTTTATCGTTCTTCTTACTTTCAAGTTTTAATGTTTACAATTTATCATTTACAACTACTGGTTGGTGCAATTTTATTTAGTGGAAGGAAAGAATCAAACGTCCAAGAAGCTTGATGCCATTCACGAAGGTAGTAGTTACCAAGACATCGAAGATCTCAATCTAACTATGGCACAGAGCAGCAACAACAACAGCACGTTTTATGAGGGTTTGGCGAAAACTATCGTAATATTGAACGATTCAGCCACAGAAAGTAGCAAAAATAAGCAAAACCGTCATGAGGATGATGGGACTGGACCTAGTGGAGAAGGCTACTCTAATGCAGAACCACAGCCAAATTGGATTTATAAAGGTGGAGAAATTATGGCTGATTGTGAGGAGTCTAGTCAAAGGGAAATTTTGGACTTCTTTGCTAGTAAGTGTTCATCTATCTTCTTACTATAGAAGTCATCGTCACTTTTTTTGGGGATATATTCTATCTTTTTTTATTATTTTTTTATTTTTTAAAAATGGTAACTTCAAAGTATTGTGCTAGTTGTAGACTTCAAAAATTAAAATCATACCATATCAATTTTCTTTTATTGTTATTATTATTTTTAATCGGGTTGGAGTACTAGAAATTTTTCTTCTTTGTCTTGTTGGTGAACTTTGTTTTAGTGGAAAGAGAGTATGAAATGTCCAAGACGCCTGAATGCATTCACGGAGGGAAGAGGGATAGTTACCAAGACATTGAAGATCCCAATCAAACTATAACACAATTAAGCATAAACAGCAGGGTGCTCTATGAGGATCTGGGTGATCCCCATCATGATCTTAACGATTCAACCTTAGAAGATAGCAGAAATAAGAGATGCCGTGATGAGGATGGCAGGGCTGGACAAAGTGGAGAAGACTACTCTAGTGACGAACCCCCATCCTTGGAGGATGTATGGCTGATTCTAAAGAATTTTGTACAAGGAATGTTTCAACTTTTTTGCCTGTAAGTCATCCTCTTTCTTCTTTCTATTACAGAGTCTTGATGTTCTCTTTTATTTTTTGGGGAGGGGAATCCAATGAAATGAAAGTGTGGGTTTTGATGGTCAGGTTTAAAATGGCATGATAAAAAATTTAAATTTGTCGTATGTATATATTAGAGTTTTTCTTTTTAGATTTTTACCCCTTTTTGTACATATACCAGCTTTGATAGAGGGAAAAAAGAAAGTTCAAAGTATTGTGCTAGTTGACATTACCTTTTGGCACTCACATTCCAATCACCACAAACTCAATAATAAAATTCATTCCATATCACTTTTTCTTAAGTTTTTTCATCAGTTTTGAATAATACAAAATTTTCTTCTTGACTTGTTGGGGCACTTTTATATAATGGAAGGAGGGAATCCAAGAAACTTGAAGCCTATCGCAGTGGTAAGAGGGAAGGTTACAACAGCGACAGTGAAGAATTAGCCACGGAGGGTCTCTCCTCTCAAACCCACCTTGGTACTCACTAAACTGGTCAAGAATTAACCGAGGGTTCCTTTTTGCTGTATGTGTGTCAGTGTGTGTATATATATGTGTGGCCTTGTTTAATTGATTTT